>OZ004706.1:184668339-186051356 GCA_963924515.1 Vespertilio murinus | reverse complement strand
AAGCTAGGTAGTGATTGTAAATGATTCACCACTGACTTAAGTTGAGTAAAGAGGAGTAACGACATGACACGTTTGGTGAGAAATGAAAAATGGATGGAATGGATTAGCAGTTCAAATGACCTCAAAACGTTGTTAGAATAGAATACGAGAGAGACCTGGAATGACAAAAACATGTGGTCAGAGGGTTGTGGCTGAAACTGCAAATATCCTCACAGTTAACGTGAAGCTTCAGGCTATGACCAAGAAATCGAGTGGCTGAGATGGATATTGGAAAAATATTAGTGGAAATGAGGTCAAGAAACTAGGCGGCCTAGATGTTAGATTGATTATATATGTGAAATTGGATACGTTAGAGAGTTATAATAGAAGTAGTTTTGGAACGGAAGACATGAATCAGTTGCTAAAATTTTCCAGGAGTGCGAGGGAGTGACTGGGAATTTGAAAAATGCCTACACAAGGAGGGACAGCATTTGGTGTAGCCTGATGGCATCTGCCGCAAAGCAGCTGGGCTGATTGAGGGACAAAGATAGATATTCTGGAATCCGCAGCGGGAAGTAAGGAGGATACCGCTGCGAGGTGATCTCATTTGTGGGATGCTGGAGGAAAACCTTTCTCTGTTTGAGAGATCTTCATGGAATGCGGTGACCTCAGAAATAACAAACTTTCCATTAGAGCAAGCAAGCAAGCCGAGAGAATGCTTGCGGAGAGGCGGTGGGCACAGGCACATTTTCTGATGACTGAAAGGGCATTCTTAGGAACTTGGTGGCAGTGTTTGCAACATTTGGGAGCAGTGAAATATTGGGTCAGAGCAGTGGGGGAATTATAGAGAGGCAGGTGTAAGTGTTCAGATGATGATGATGGATGACCTTTGATCAGTGAGTTTTTGAGGAGTCAGTAATAGAAACGTGGATGTTTGCTTAATGGGATTATTCCCAATGGCTTTATTATGGTAAAATGGATATTCAATATTGGTTATGATCTCTTTCATAGGCCTTGTCCTCTAGGCAATTTAGAGTAGTTGATGGAAGATGGCATGATAGAATAATCCTTGCCTGGTTCATCTTTCTTTAGATTATAGCACTGATTGTGGAACGCTTGCACCCTTCAGAACCCTTGCCTTATAGCCAACTCTTGTTCTTTAGGATCTATTAATTTAAGGAGATAGTGTTGTAAAGAATAATAAAAATGGTATTTTTGATAAAATACTTTAAGTCACAATCTAAAAACTGTGGTTTCAAGGCATTGGTATAAAAATAGCCTAGCCTAATGGGATTAATTACCATTTACTACACATAATATCAGTCATAAAATCAGATCAGAAAAGCAGAGACAGAAACATTTTTTTCCCGTTTCCCCCTCATAGGTCAAATATACTATTTAATTTTATAATCTTGTTTCTCTCAACTCTCTGGAATATTATGAAACCTTTATTGTAATACGTATCACAAAGCGATCATACTTTTTATATATACTTGTCTATTTACTGGACTATACTATTTTTTAAATATATATTTTATTTATTTTTTACAGAGAGGAAGAGAGAGGGCTAGAGAGTTAGAAACATCAATGAGAGAGAATCACCAATCAGCTGCCTCCTGCACACCCCCTACTGGGGTTGTGCCGGTAACCAAGGTACATGCCCTTGATCCAAATTGAACCTGGGACTCTTCAGTCCACAGGACAATGCTCTATCCATTCTCTCTGTAAAGTGTGTTGAAGAATGCCAGCAACCTATTGAACTAACTGCTCTACTCACACATTCTGCTTCCTAAGCTACTTAATGGCAGTGGATTCATTCACTTGTTTATGTGCTAGACAGTGTTCTACTTGGGATATAGTAAAAGACAAAAATCTCCTTCTTGCTGGGTAATGGCTGGTACTTTTTTGTATATAGCTCTTGGAAAAGTTTGGATGACTTTGTCTACAAGTAACAGAAATCCCAGCTAAAAGAGAGTTACATAGTAAATGAGTTGGTTCAAATAAAAATATGAAGTTGGACAGGATTTCAGATTGGTTGATCCAATATCTCCAAAACCTATTCACGTTTCACAAGTATAGTTAGTCTCTTTCATTTAAATATACTGTATCTTTCATTTAAATATACTGTATCTTTCATTTAAATATACTGTATCTTTGTACTGAAGTGGAATGTCTACTCAACTTTTACTTTGGCTTTTGTGTTCATCTCATATGGTAACTCTGCACTAACTATTTTAAATTGAGTAAAATAAAACATTCAGTTCTTCACTCTCACAAACCATATTTCAAGTGCTTGACAGCCACATATGGTTTGTGGTTGCATATTATAGAACACACAGAATCAGTTCCATCATCATAGGAAATTCAGTTGGACATTTCTGCTCTACCTCCCTGAAATAAAATACTTTTTGAAACTGCATACTCTATTTTTTGTACTTTTATTTCTCAATACTTAATTTTTTTATCTTATTGTCTCACTTTATTTCTTAATTGTATATTGCATGTAGGTTGTTATTTAAAATCATATATATATATATATATATAATATATATAATCACATATATATATGATTTAAACTCATATATAAGATTTTAATATATATTAGATTTTAATATATATATTAAAAGCATAATATGCTAATTAGACCAGACAGCTGAACGAACTTCCAGATGTCATTCCAGACATCCTTCCCAATGAAGCCTCAGCAGTGGGGACTGAGACAGAGGCAGTAAGGCGAGATCAGGCAGGCAGGCAGAGTGGTTAGGGGCACTCAAGCAGACAGTTACAGGTGATAAGGAAGGCAGGTGAGTGGTTAGAGGCAATGAAGCAGGCAGGCAAAAGTGGTTGGGGTGATCAGGCAGGTAGGTGAGCAGTTAGGGGCATCAGGCAGGTGAGCGAGTGGTTAGGGGAGATGAGGCAGGCAAAGCAGAGGTCTTAGATTGTGAGAGGAATGTCTTCAGGCCTAAACCGGCAGTTGGACATCCCCTGAAGAGGTCCTGGATTGCGAGAGAGTGCAGGCTGGGATGAGGGACTATCCCCTGTCCCATGCATGATTCATGCAAGAGTGGGGTCCCTTGGCCTTGATGGCAATCTGGGGCTGATTGGGGCCATGGAAGGTTGGCCAGACAGGGAGAAGGACCACAGGAGGTTGTCTGTGGGAGCGCACTGACCACCAGGGGGAAACTCCTGCATTGAGTGCCTGCCCCCTGGTGGTCAGTGCACATCATAGTGACTGGATGACCAGTTGTTCAGTTGTTCAGTTATTTAGGCTTTTATATATAGAGAATATACAAGTCAGCCTACTTTTAGAATGCAGACTTCTCTTTTCTTACACTTCTAGAGAAGGAAAGTTGGCATTTCTTTGGTGCCTAATTTTTGCAACTTGCTATGTTAGGCAATTATAAGCTTTGTCCCATTTAATTACATCTACAAACCTGGGTAGTTTTATTATTTTATTTCTGTCATGAAAAACTAAAATTTTAAGAAATTACATAATCTTCCCAGTGTCAGAAAGCTGGTAAGTGAAAAAACTCAATGCATATCATGTAATATTAAATAAAACTCATATTCTATCTACTGTTAAAGCATTTCCCTTCAAGAAACCAAAACATTTCAAAGTGATTGGATTGAATCAGGCTATATTCCTAAAGAATACTCCCAGGGACCATAGTTTCATCTCTGATAATTCTTCTCTTTTTTCAAGTTCATGGAGCAGAGCAGTTCAATTTAGGGTTGATTGATCCACTAACTCAAAAGTCTTCTTACTGTTCCACAGGTCTGGTGTTTCAATCATTTATATTTAGTATGCCTCCCAGTTGAGACAATTCAGGTAGGGCTCTTCATCAAACCAAACATAAGGTTTAAAGGACATAGCAAGAGTTTTCATTGTCATGAAAGGTTAGTTTTTCAAATAGGGACAACTCCTCTCAATTCACTGAGTCATGTCTCAACAGGGCTTTAGGAAGTTGTCTGGTACTGACACTTATCTCCAGAACACGCATCAGGGGGCCTGTGAATAAATCCCCTAAAGGAGTCAAGGCCACGGTTGTCTTGGGCTGATTGTGTAGAATCCGGGCTAGATGCTTTGCCTAGCTATTCTGTTCTCTTGAGCTGTTTTCAAACTGAGTTTAGACATTGTCCTAGATGCAAACAATCTCTCCAGCAGAGAAAATGATCATGATTAAAACATAGATTTTAAACACTGTTTACACAATGTTTGATCATTAAAATATGGTTAAAATCAGGGGTTAGAAATATAAGAATATAATTATCTCCACAATTTTAAAAGCCATTAGAGAAATGATTGTTAGGAAATGTGTGTGTGTGTGTGTGTGTGTGTGTGTGTGTGTGTGTGTGTGTGTACAGTAGGAGCCCTGCAGAGAGTCTCTGTACTTACATAATTACAACACCCTTTGAGGACTAGATGGTGATTCTGATGATACAGGTAGAAATTGGAGTTTATAAACATGAAGATATATTTAGTAAAACTCTTACTTTTGTTCCAAATTTCAATACTTAATTTTCATAGTCCTTTTCACCAAGGAGAAAGAGAACTCATTCAAAATTTAATTTGTTCCATATTTTGGAATTGTACCATTTATATTGTATTGAATTGGAAATTTGTTGCTATAGAGAGAATAATAAAGAGAACATATTGGGCATGTCTACCTATATCATCATGGTTGACTGTTAACTACATCAACTATTATTTGGACATTTATAGGACTAAACAATGATTATGGGGGAAAAGTTCATGATATCTTGGCTTTTTGTTCTAGCACACTAAAAAATTGATCCAACTGTAGCTGTTCTTGGAATGCTTATTGAAAAAGCATAACTGTAAGTTTTAAAAGTTGGATTGAAATTTAATATATATGGCAATAGAACTTGGACGAATCCATGCTCAATTCAGACTAAAATGTTGGGAGCAGTTTTTTTTTTAATATGGTGCACTTTATATAACCCAAGGATATAAAGAAACAAACCATCTATCACTTAATAGTTTTTCAACAGAAAACACAATGTGTGAAGAAAGGACCAAAATGCTTTAGATGTGTTTATCTCCTTTGTGATATATTTTATCTGTGAAAAATATAAAATATGAATTACATAATGGTTCTTATTCTTTTCTCTAGTTCTGAGAGATCTTCATGAAACATTTTTATTTTGTTGTTATTATTATTATTTATTGATTTCAGAGAGGAAGGAAGAGTGAGAGAGAGACAGAAACATTAGTTATGAGAGGGAATCATAGATTGGCTGCTTCCAACACATTCCTACTGGGGATCAAGCCTGAAACCAAGGCATGTGCCCTGACTAGAATGGAACCTTGACCTCCTGGTTCATAGCTGTGCTCAACCACTGAGACACATGGGCTGGGCTTTTATTTTGTTCCCATACAAAAATCTCTGCTACACATGTTTCACTTTTAATACAAGTTAAGTTGTAATTAAATTGATCTTAAATACATAGATTCTACAAGATAGCATTTGTTAAAATTTCAATGCTATTCTTTTTCTTTCTGCTATCGTTCTCACCACCTCACTAACTCGTAAAACCAAAACGACATGCTAACATACAGTACCATTATACCTAAACTGATTTTCAATCCAAAGCACTGGCTCTCGAACCCAGATACACATTGGAATCATCTGGAACATTTAACAAATGCTAATGCTTGGGTCATACTATTCCTGAATTGATTTATAGGGAATGTGGGATTGGGATTTTTGCAAGAACTTTTAAAGGCTCCATCGATAATTCTAATGTGCGACAAAGTGAGAACTGCTAGTTCAGAGTAGTAGTTCCCAACCTTGCCTAAACTTTGGATACATCTAGGAATTCTTTAAGACATTGGTGGAAAATTCCAACTTGATGTAATTGTCTGAAGTGCAGCCAGAACAGGAGAAGTGTCAGCCCACTCTGAGCTGGTTCTAGGAAATAGCCGAGCCTGAGAATGACCCATTAGTACCTTATTGTTTGTTGGGTCAGAAGAAGGTCAATACAAGTTTCACATTTATACAGCTTCACACATTGAATTTTTAAATACATAAAATTGCTATTTTGAGTTTTGAAATAGATGTAGTTGTATAGTTTAATGAATTAAGGCAAAGGGTAACTGATAATTACACGTGAAGACCTCCCAGAAGAAAAATCTTGTCCTTATTGTGAAAGGGTACGACTCAAGGGCAAAGTTATTACTATTTGAAGAGAGAAAATTATAAACATATAATCCAAAGGAGTTATTTTTGATGCAAGTAGAACAATTAAGATCATCCTTGGAAGAAATTTATTACTCATAAGGAGGAACCAGACAGGAAAGGGGAAAGGCATCTTTTGTCAGATTCACCACTTATACTAGTAAAAGGAGAATGATCAATTCTCAGATAAATATTTTCAGATGTGTACTAGTAAAAGTCACCTAACATGTTTATCCAACTTAGAATTTTCTTAGAAACACAAGTTCTTGACAACTAATGTAAACTGTCAATTGCTTAAAGTGGAAAAGGAATATCTATTTAAAGACTATGGCATGTTTCTAAAAGGTACAGTTTTTTTCCTTTCAATGAAAATCTTGATAACACATTCAGAGAGAAGTCAGGTGTAAATTGCTAAAGATTTTTCTACATGTGCGGAACGGTTTTATATGATTTTGTTACTGAAGCTTGCTAAAGTGTTGCATAAACACTGGATGAGTTATTTCCTATAACTTAATATATGCAAATGCTTAAAGTATTTTCCCCCTCCAAAACCATATCCAAATTATTACACTCAAAATGATATAGTGTGAAGGATCATGATCTCATTCTTCAGTATTAACAGAAAAAGTCTCCCTATTTTTCATTATTATCTTTAAACATCTGGGTGAGTGAGTGAGTGTGTGTGTGTGTGTGTGTGTGTGTGTGTGTGTCCTGTATTTGATGATGGAGACATCATTTTTCTAAGCAGTTATTTTCCATAATAATTTACCATTTGCATTGTAGGATAGATATTTTGTTAGCAAAAGTAATGCTAATGACCCTGGCCAGAGTTGATAAGTGGTTAGAGTGTCAGTCTGCACACTGAAGGGTCACAGGTTCAATTCCAGATCAATTGCAAGTACTTGGGTTGTGGGTTATAAGACTCCCTGCCCCCAGTTGGGGCACTGGCAAGAGGTAACCAATTGATGTGTCTCTCTTACATGATGTGATGTCTCTCTCTCTCTCTCTTTCCTCCCTTCCTCCTTTCCACTCTCTCTAAAAAAGCCATGGGAAAATACTCTCAGATGAGGATTAACAACAAAACAAAATAATGCTAATGCCTCAGTGTCTACTCATACATGACAAAATGGTAAAAATGATATAATCAGTACATAAAGCATGCAGGAATTTAGAATTCCATTATTCATCATTCACTAAAAAGAAGAAAAAGATTAACATTGAGAGTAGGTAAAGGGTCATTGGCAACAAAGGGGCCATTTAACCAGAGTTAATAAAAATAAAGAAATTACAAATGATTTTGTGTGTCTGGCAGACCTAGGTGAACTTATTCTTAAAGGAATTATCTAAACCTGGAAACTTTTTTAAAGCAATGAATTACAATTTTTAAAAACCCCTACAGTTTAGGATATAAAGTACAGCAAGATAATTCCAATATTTTAGAACAAAAATAAGATACCTATTGAACTTTTAAAATGTATTGAAAGTTTGTCTTTTTACCTCATTAATTATATCTCATTTATGAAGTCCTTTTGGTTGACCTGCCTTTTGCCCCATGTTCCAGCATTATCTATTCGTCTAACTGGTCAAGATAAAGGTATAATTAATACCCTGTTTCCTGTTGTACAAACATAATAAACATTTACCTAGCCAGCTATTGAATTAGCTCCTGTCTAGCCCATGAAGCTACCGAGATAACCTGAACACAGATTGGCCCTCTTATGTGTGTGTTGTAGATATGGTTTAAATAATTGGAAAAATGGCAAAATTTCATGACCTAATAGCATTTTGGGTCACAGGCACTGTGTCTGACATCAGGCGTACAGCAAATGAGATATAGGATAAAGTTCAGAAAGGTTTTTCCCCAATAGGGTCACAATCCAGGGCAGCAAAGAGGGCAAGTAAAATGCAGAATGATGTTCGGAGATTTACACAGGTCATATGGGATCATAGAAAAGAGGCATCTGTCCCAGATTGGTGGTGATGGGGATGGGGCAAAGTAGAAGGAAGTGTTCTCTTTTTCTCTTATCCTCACCCGAGATATTTTTTTTTCATAGGTTTTCAGACAGAGTGGAAGAGATGAAGGAGTGCGGGAGAGAAACATCGATGTGAGAGAGACACATCAATTGGTTGCCTCCCGCTGTTCCTGACTGGGATCAACCTGTAACTGAGATACGTGCCCTTGATCTGGAATTGAACCCATAACACTTTGGCCTATGAGCTGACGCTGTAATCACTGAGAAAACTGGCCAGGGCACTAGGAAAGTTCTTGAGGGATATGAGGCCAAGTTGGAATCTTAATAAACCTAAAAAAAATACTTAAATAGTGAAGAGATAGCTAGTAGTTTTGGAGAAATAAACATTCAAAACGCGAGGCAACAAGGATGTAAGAAAGTTATAAAAAAGTTACTGAAATTAGGTAAATACAAGTGGAGGACTGAGTTTGAAGATTTGAAAGGCAGACTATATTTGAAGAAAGTATAGGATAAACAAATGAAAGCCGATAAAATGTGTTAAGCTTTTATGGGAGGGACAATGATGGTGACTGTGTCAATCAACTTGATCATATTTGCATTTAGAAAAACAATAATATCTATCTGGTAGCAGATTAGAAATGAAGTGGATAGTTCAGTTAGGAGGGATCTGATCAGCGAAATTTCAAAATGATTTCCACTGACCCTGGTGTAATCTGCCTTATTTGGAGGTGACACCTGTGGATATGATAAACATTTGTGGTGATGCTTTTATTATATGAGAGGGATTTTGCAGATGTAATTAAGTTTCTAAATATTTTTACCTTAGTATAGGTATGCTATCCTGAGTGGGCTCAGAGTTCTTGGCACAGGAGACTCAACGTGTGAGAATGGTTTAATGAGAAAGAGATACTCCGCTGATGGCTTCAAAGATGCCAAGAAATGTGGGTGGCTTTGAGTGGCTTCTGGAGGACTTCCAGTAAAGACACAGGATCTCAGGCTCACAATTGCAAGGAACTGAATCCTGCCCAAACTCTGTGCATCTGGGAAAGGATCCCAACCTCCACATGAGAATGGAGCCAAGATGACACCCTGGATTTAGTCTTGCGAGCATGCTCATATTCCTGAGGTACAGACTTGTAAAAGATTTGCTGAAATCGGTTTGGCTCAGTGGTAGAGCATTGGTCTGCGGACTGAAGGGTCCCAGGTTTGATTCTGGTCAAGGGCATGTACATTGGTGGGCACATCCCCGGTAGGGGGTGTGCAGGAGGCAGTTGGTGGATGTTTCTCTCTCATCGATGTTTCTAGCTCTTTATCCCTCTCCCTTCCTCTCTGTGAAAAGTCAATAAAATATATTTTTAAAAAAGATTTAAGTGGGTACTGTTTATATTTGCTAAATTTATGCTTTTGTTATGCAACAACAAAAAACTAATACAAAGGAGATACATCATTCAAAACAGAAAATCAATTTATATTATAAATTGTACTTTACAAAGCAATTTAGAGTTATACTCAGCTGCAGTTTGTCATTATATTTTGGGCTTCTTCAATAATTTAATTACCTTCAATATTGAGAATGGTCAGTTTTTCACAGTCATTTTGTGTGTGTCTGCCATTCTCCCCCACACCCTCAAACTCCTCTCTCTGCACAAATATTTCTCAATATATCACAAATTTGATGACTGTTTTTGTATAAGGACCTGAATTACTTACCATCATTTTAATTTTTATAATTAAAAGAAGATATATTTCCCTTGCACAACAAGATTTTTCTGACATTAAGTTACTTTGAAAGGTAATACTCATTTTAAATTTTACTACCTAATAATAAAAACTGAGCCTTTAATTTTAAATGGTTACCCATTTTTCATTTTACACAGTTATCAAACTCATTTCCATTGCAAATATGAGCAAAAAATGATCAAAGATAGAAAAACTATATAATTTGACATATAAAGATGAACTTTCCTAATTTCTGCTTATATTTTACTATTTTCTAAATTTCAATCAATATTTATTATTACTATGTGGAAGGTATATATCGAATACTCACCATGACAATTCATATAGACTGAAAAGCAATATTAACTAAAGCTATTTACTGAAAAAATATAAAAATTCTATTAAATAATGGGCTCTAAGTCATATTCTAGTATTTATATTATAGTGATGTTCTATGGAATAATGTTAATCTATTGATTGACATATACTATTATTGACTACTTCTAAATTTATATCACCATACTATTCTAAGATAGCAGGGTATTTAAAAATTTGCCAAAGCCGGTTTTGCTCAGTGGCTAGAACGTAGGCCTGCAGACTGTAAGGTCCCAGGTTCGATTCCGGTCAAGGGCATGTACCCCGGTTGTGGGCACATCCCCCGTAGTGGGTGTGCAAGAGGCAGTTGATCAATGTTTCTCTCTCATCGATGTTTCTAACTTTCTATCCCTCTCTCTTCCTCTCTGTAAAAAGTCAATAAAATATATATTTTTTAAAAATAAGCTACTTTTTTGTTTTTCTTACTAAAAAAACCTTTCCCTCCATTTTTTATTTTTGTAATTACTAGATGGTTTCTATTCTGTGCCAAATACTTTCTTCCATTTGGTCATTACCTGCAAGTGAAATTTTTTTAAAACACACAGCATTCACTTTGATTTCATGCCAAATAAGGTTTAAGCTCTGAAAAATATCAGACATTTTCATACATGAAAAATTATATAATTATTAGAATTTATTGTCTAAGGGGGATGTACTAGGCAAGAGATTTGGAGTTAAGTAATAAAAATATTTTTTAAAAAAATCTTGAAGGGCGATATCGTAAATATATGATTAAGTATCACATTTATTACTCCTCTTTGGAGAAGAATGTGCTTTTAGTTTGTGATGTTGGTCATATAATTCATCTTATCAATGAGCTGTCACTGTATTTAAACATCTGGAACCCATCACACGGAACAGTTGCCAAGGCTCATACCCAATCAGTGAGCGTTTACTGTACAGGATAAACATTAAGGATAGGATCCTAGTTTTGTTATAGTAATTATGCGATGGAAAAATCTTCTGTCTCAGATCCTTATATCTTGCTGCCTGCAGAACTGTTATTGCCACTCTCTCGAAACTTTAAACATCATCAATCATTTTATTCAAAAACTCAATTTGTATAGGTTTTTTAAAGTTTTAAATGATTGCCTCAGTGATACCTTCCCATCTCACCCCCCCAAATAATAATATTATGGTAAGAATATTACAACTTTAACCAGAAGTCTCGAGTTTAGAGACTCTGTGTAATTAGCTTCTAAAAATTTGGCCTCAGTGCTTCAAGAAAACACTTAAGAGAATAGAGCCTTTTAACTGCTCTCAACGAAATTCCATTCTACTTTTATCTCCGGAGAGGATTTCCCTATAATTCCAGCACTTCAGCCAGATTGTTTGCACACGGCTGAGCAGAAATAACATATATTTTTTTTACATCAGCATATTTAATATCACAGGTTCTTCAGTGTACTGACACAATGTTGGCAGTATTAACAATGCAGACCTCATTAGCTTTTCAAAAGATCCGTAATTGAAAAGTCAGACTGCTGAAAAATGTCACCTTGTGTGTACTATGCTGAGGGAATAAAGCTTTGCCTCAGTCCTTGAAAGGGCAAATAAAAACTCAATTATGGCCTGTGTTGAATCTATAGGCACCAAGCTCCATCAGCGTCAGCATGCTGTTTGGAATTTGCACCTCTGATGAACCATTTTCCCCTAAATTTACAAGAACAGCTCACCCTCCATCCCACCTGCTCCTTGTGTTCTAGTCAAGTTGGGAAGCTACAGGGACTTTCACGATAGGTTTGAAAATAGTATGTTTCAATATCTTAAGGCACCAAGTATAAAACTGGTGTGATTCTGGGAAGAAAAGTGACGTTTTATAGATTTCATCGTTTACTCGAAGTAGAAATCTTGGCATGATCTATTGAATTATTTTTCCAACTCAAGATACAGATGATGTTTAAAACTTAATTTTATATTTAAATTAAACATTTTTGTAAAGGAGAAAAATTTCTCTGGTCTAAACCTTTCTGGTCCTAATTCTTTTTTCCTCAGTCTTTTTCTCTCTACATCCCTCTTTTCTTCCCTCGTTTTACCTGAACTCCCAGCTTCTTGGGGCAGGGGGTGAAGTTGGGGGAGGAACAAAGGCCTTTGAAATTTAGAAAAATAGACTGAAACACAAGAGATTCGTGCATGGTCTTCTCACATAAGCTCTGTAGATGCTCCAATTTCAACAGTTTTAAGCCTGAATCTAAGATGTTATTTTGATTCCACTGGGTGATCCTGGTTTTGAACATGAAGTGGATCTGTACTGGGTTGGGACTGAGTCCTCTCATTGTTCAGATTTATAATATGTGTAGAGGAGGCCACTGAAATTGCCCAAGTGCTATTAACTTCACTTTAGAATGTACCAATCTTGACTCTTCAAAGTCATATCTCCATATTTTTCTCCACTAAGGCTTTTCAAAAGTGTACCCAATTGCAGGAATGATGACTTAAATGCAGCTTAAGTATTGTAAATCATTTTCTGGCATTGAATGCCTGAGGGGCTGTCTGCAAATAAACCATCACAAGATATTAGTAGAATGTATGTTTTTTTTTAATGAATTGTACATTTAGATGAATTAAAAAAAAAACACAACCTTGAGTTCAACCATTTTGTGTACAACAAAAATTCTGGAGTCAGGCTACCTAGGTTTGCTACCCAGTTCTCCTACCGATTAACTATTTGTTTGGCTGACTACCAAATATTATTGCTTTCTTTTCTTCACCTGTCAAAAGGAGGTAAGCACCATTCCTACCTCATGGGTTTGTTCTGAGTATATGTGAATAATTCATTGAAAACAATTTTTCTCAACGGGGGTGATTTCCCTGCCTCCTATCCAGGTTACATTGAGCATGTCTAGAGACTCTCATATTCCACCTAGAAAACTGAGGCCAAGGATACAGCTCCACATCCTACAAGTCACAGGATACCTGCTCACAACAAAGAATCATCCCACCCAACGTGTCAACAAAGGTGAGGTTAAGAAACCTTGATCTGAATCACTTGAAACAGTGCCTGATGCAGAATGAACACTAAAAATGTCTTAAATCTTACTTGAAAAATATTAAAATTTAATTATTTCCCCTTATTTCCATATACCATCTTTTCCTTTGGGAGTTAACTTTGACAGATCCCACAATTTTTCAAGCACCTGATTTTAGAGTAAAATAATTCAAATATATATTTTAAAACTTTGGCCTCTGAGAAATGCATTCACAGGACACAAAATGGATAGAAGCCTAGCAACTTCTATGTCTGGATCCTGTCCTGAGCCCTTGAGTTATATATGCTTCACAACAATGAAAAAGAGAAGCTAAGCATATCTTAGAAAATTTTAATTTGCTTTCTCCATGTTGATATACAGGTACATAAATGAAAAAACTGGGAGAGAAATACCTACATATAGTACATTCATCTAGGTTACATGGAATAAATGGCTAAAAAGATATGCATCCTTCCTGAATGATACTTTATGGTTTAGATGAGCTAATATATCAGTTAGGCTTCCTGATTGTACATGATAGAAACCGACTTCAGTATGAGCAGAAAGGAGCCTGACTATCAGAAGGCCATGTGATGACAATAGATGGGGATTAAAAAAAAGGCAGAAGCAAGGGAGGAGAGGAGGAAGGAAGACAGCAAGGCTCTCAGGATAGAAGCTGCCTGCTTGGATATCCCTCCTGGTCCTGGCACTGTGGACAAGGCCTTCTGAGGACACGTGAGACCACAGCTGCTGTAGCCTCAATGGCAAGGGCCATCTTTGGTTGTGCTGTCAAGTTGATAAATGTCCTTCTAGGTCAAATGCACAAGGCACAGCTGCCTGAGACAAGAAGACAGAGTATCTGGCCATTAGGCTTCCAGAATAGATGAGAGAGAATTATATAACTTATACAGTGCAGACTTTTACTAGATAAGTTAAGCCTTCCAAGAAAAGCTAGCCTACATGCTTGGGATTTCAAGATGTAGTTACGGTACTCCTTTGAGGTATATCATTCAGTGTCTAGCAATGGCCAATTCATGGAAGGCTTTCTCCAAGACTGTATGGGGGAGTTGTGGCCCACATTGGTTACATTTTTAAATTAAAGGTTTTCTATATGAACAATTTTTTGGGTCACTATTTTAGTCTGTAAACATGGGCCAACATACTAAAAACAGTAAAGGCCCTAGATTCTTTGTTATATGGGAGTTTCACATGTTGAAACTCCCATTTAACAACATGGTTGGTAGAGTTTGGCTAACACCTCAAAGACATGAGCCTGCACAGGCTGCTGACTGGGAGGAATTAAAGCAGAAGCCCAGAAAGTCAACTCTAAAGTGCTGTTTTCCTTCTCCATATAATCTCAGTTTACAAAGCCCAACGTGAAAGTTTTTCACCAACTGTAAAGTTTATACAGTGCCTTGCTAACTGATGTATTGTCATACTTTCAACATACTCACAAACCATTTTTAAGCCATTTGAAGTCGCTGTGACTATAGCCAAGGGTATACATGTCTTCCATGATTAGTCTCACACGTAATGGTAACATGACCTTTACACGAGTTTTCATTGAATTTGGCCAGAGTAACCAAAGGCGAGTATTTCGATTGTAGCTTTCAAAGGGCAATTTTCCTGGGTGGGTGATTGCCAGCTCCTCTTAGGTAAAAGTAACTGAATTGCAATTTTGTCCACTTGGAATTGAGGAGAAAGATTTGTTTGGCCAAGCGATTAGTATGTCTAGTTTGTAGATTTTTTTCATTTTGTGTTTAGAAAATTTCCTCACAGCAGGAAGCATCCTATACATATTACTCGTAGAATGCTTATATTTTTGCAAGCTACCTCTGGTTCTCCATAATGAATTCGACATTTTAGCAATTATAATCTCTTGACATTTGACTACTTTTCTTAATCAGCTCTATTGCCTTAACTATTTTCTATTTTCTTGTCTAGTTATCCCAGTATCTGATAAACCAAATTATTTCCCTGTCGCTGCTTTTGTTTCCTGGCCATGGTAATTTGCTTCTTTGTGTATCTGGCATTTGTTAATAATTAAATCTAGTTGCAGGCTTTAATCTCTGAAATTCCCTTACCACTTGATTAAGAATCTCCAGAGAAGAACAGGTTGCCTCCGCTAGCACCAAAGGATGCTAATAACCTGGAGCTTTACTTTCTCCACCTCGGGGGTCCTGACCTAGTCAAGTACTGTGAGCTAACGAGTAAGGCCGTATTCAGTAAGTACTATTTCATCCCATCCAGAGCCATAGCAGAGACACACATCGTTTTATGGTTCTATTTGGTGGCACATTTGTTGTAGCTGCTGTTTTAATTAAGACTCTGAGTTTATAGGATCTTTGAAGGTCCCAGCTTTGTGTAGGACTCTCAAATTTAGATGCCCATCATCTGAGGACCCAAGAGATAGTCACTAATTCCCCCCAAATTCAAGGTTCCCTATTATAGATAGTGTTTGCCCTCAGGACAATCATAGCTTCTCATTTCCTTACCACTATGTCTTCAGCTCTTAGGTGTGTGTGTGTGTGTGTGTATGTGTGTGTGGTGTGTTTCCTAATATGAATGTCTGATGGGTACTAGAAAATTCAGGCTGGCTTGCTCTTTATGTTCAGGGAGAAAAGTTAACTTAATATCAACCAGTACATTTAATTATATTTGATCCACAAGTTTATCATATAGGGTCTCATTTTTTGACTACTTGATCTATCCTGGAGTTAGGTGCTTAGCCAAAGTTGCCTACTGCTAAAGCATTCATAGCACTTTATTTAGGTGTTATCTCTAGTTATCATTTTTCAGCTTGATGATGTTACACATTTTTTCATTAGTGCATAACAGATTATCTGTTGGATGTTTACTGTGGATTTTCCCCATATTTATTATATAGTTGTGTAGTGCTTCTTTCCTTTGTATCTTATCTTGTCTGATATCAGGATTTTGACGTTTGATACATTTTTTGTTTTAATAATCTGCTTCCCATTTCTCAAGGTTTTAATCTCTCTGAGTTTGTTTGGTTTAGAAGATTCTCTGTATAAAATGGGAATGTTTTCATCTTAAGTAAGTTTGGCCTATTTATAGTTTTTAAAATCAAGGTATGTTTCATTTTAGTTTTTTTACACACACATATGTATATATGCCCACACATAAATATATATGTAATTATTCTACTTGTGTAGTTTTTCAAACGATCTCATTAGATTGTTACTGACCTTTTTATTTACTTATAGTTTTTGCTGTGTGTTTTCGTGTGTGTGTGCACACACTGTGCTTGTATATATATTTTTTTTTTCTGACGTGTACCTTTAAAACCAGGAATGGTTCCAGGTTTTGTGGGACATAAAGCTTATACAATTTTGGAGGAACTTTAAAAAAGTGTAGAAAGTAGTTAAAGAAAATTAATCAGTCAAGTAAACATTGCTTTAGAACTAGGAAAAGAATCACAATAAAACGTGTAAGTCATCTATGCAAGAGAGGCCTTCCATCTTTTATTTTTTAACATTATTTTTAATTTCTTTATTGATTATGGTGTTATATATGTGAGCTTACTCCCCCATAATCCCCCATTGACCCCTCATGCTCTCACCCCCCTGTTGTCTATGAAGCCCTCCAACTTTAAGCTTCTTTAATTTCATAGTCAATACACCAGAATTTATTACTTGTCTTTAAACAATTATTTTTACATTGTAATAAATATACAAAACATAAATTAGCCATTAAAACTATTTTTAACTATACAATGGCATTAAATACATTCACATTGATGTGCAACCATCCCTACTATACATCTGTAGAAATTTTTTCATTTTATCAAAGTGAAACCCCATACTCACTAAACAGTCATTCTCCATTTCCCCCTCTTATTCAGCCCTTGACAGCCCCATGCTACTTTCTGTCTCTATGAACTTGACTATTGTTAAGTACCTCTTATGAATGGACAAATCATAGTATTTGTCCTTTTATGACTAGCTTATTTCACTTAGCATACTGTCTCAGATGCTTATACATATTGTAGGCTGTGTCAAAATTTTCTTTCCTTTCAAGGCTGAGGAATTATCTTGTGAATGACAGACCGATTCCTTCTGTATTTCATGCAGTTTTGTTGATTCCCTCCCATAAACAACGATCTTATTGTACATTGATTCTCTCTCTTCTCCTCCCTTTTTCCACCACTTTAGTTGATTATACTATTTACCTTTGATTTTATAATTTATTACCTAGTTAAGAGAAATTATCTCTTTGGATTCTTAGCTTTAACATGAGAAAACTTGTATAATTTACACTATGTCTTTCTCATTCCTGTTTTTACTGAATACTATTATTCATAATATTTGAGCTTCGTCAGGCCTACAGTATTTTTTTTTCTGTAAGCATAATTACTTGATGTCATATTTGTGTCTAATACTGTGTATTATCCATTTAATATTACTTTTCAGTACACATATTGGCTGACTAAAAATAATTCTCAAGTAGTTTCTACAGGAAAGCTTACTAAGAACAATGTTCCTGAGTTACTAAATGCTCCTGAGTTCATTGCTTTTATAAGTGCACATATGTTGCCTTTGTGTACATTTTCCCCCCCATAAGTTATCTGAAACATTGTTCCATTGTTTCCTATAGCTTTGGATACTGAAGAAACATGAGGTCATTCTGGTTTTTCCTCTTATAGAAATCTTGAATGTCTATTTTTAGTCTGACTATAAGAAACTCTCCTAATGAATTCTGTTTATGTACTTTGGAACTATTCTTTGTGATTCATTTGTAATTTTTTCAATTTCATTTTAACTTTTTTTCTGTTACATCATCTTAGTTATTCTTCTTCTGGGAAATAAATTATGCACATTTGAATCCTCTTTGAGGTACATATTAATTGCTTTTTCTGTGATTCTTTATCATTTTTTATTTTCATCTCTTTTTTTTAAATTTTTGTGTCATTTTTGTTTGGGATCCTTTTAATCCACTTTATTCTGGCTAGAGTAAGGTTTTTTTGTTCTTGGTTTTTTTCCCCCCTGAAATGCATATTTGCAGAAATTGTAATAAAGTAAGGGCTAGGACCATATTGCAAAGCAAGCAACTATTTCCCCACTACCTGAGTTGTTTATGCAAATGAGTATCCTTGCCCATTTCCATCTTCCACTCCCCTTAGCTTGGTCAACTGAGATTGATGGCTGTGGGGTTGCTCAGAATTTAATCTCTCTGATCTCCACCAGCTTTACCAACAGACTGCTCCCTGCTTGGTTTCTCCTTGAAATTAACTCAAGTACAGAGTATTTTCAAAGTACTAGTTTTATATCCTCGATACATCTACCTCTTCTTTAAAAAAAAATATATATATATATATATATATATATATATATATAAATATATATATATATATATATCTTATTGATTTTTTTACAGAGAGGAAGAGAGAGGGATAGAGAGTCAGAAACATCAATAAGAGAGAATCATCGATCAGCTGCCTCTTGCACCCCTCCTCCTCCCTGAGGATGTGCCTGCAACCAAGGTACATGCCTCTGACCTGAATTGAACCTGGGATCTTTCAGTCCACAGGCCGATGCTCTATCCACTGAGCAAACAGGTTTCGGCCATCTACCTCTTCTTTAGACAATATATGCTTAAGGACTTTAAAAAAATATATGTCCCTGTAGGTACCCTGTTTTGGAATCTTCTCATATTATTATTGTTTACCTTCAGTGTTTGTTTATTTGCTTTGTTCTAGAATTTCATCAATTATTTTTATGATGAGTAGCTAATAAAAGAAACATATGTGGTAACAGTCCCCAACAGTTTTAAATATATGTCTATTATGGAGATGCTTCAACATATACAAATTTTAATTGTATAAAGTTTTCCAGTGTACCAGTCTCTCAACTGCAACATTTATCAGATTATAACTGACATTATTTGTATCCACTCCAACATCCCATTGTTTTAAAATAAATTCTAGACATCACATTATATTATCTGTGTATATTTTAGTATATGTCTCTTAAAGACAAGGGCTCTTTTTTTTAACATATTATATGAACTATTAGTAATTTCCTATTATCTTTGAATATCCAGTAAATATTAAAATTTTCATTATTCTATAACCATTATATCTTTTGAAGGATGCTGAAATTACATTCTAAATTATGACTATTCATTGCAATTGCTAGATCTGTATCCCTTTAAATTTTTTCTTAAAGTAAAATGTACATGTATTAAAGTGCATAAGTCACCAGTATACATCTTGATAAATAACTAAAAATGTATATAGCTGTATAGTTATCACTAAGATCAATATATATAACACTTCCAGCATCAAACAGGGGTTTCATTTGACCTCTTCCCTGTCAATGTCCCCCTCACACTAATTAAATTCTGATATTTATGATCATAACTTACTTTTGCCTGCACTTACATTTCATACAAATGAATATATGTGGCATGATACTATTTTGTATGAATATTTTTACTCAACATTATATCTGCTTCATCCATGTTATAGAGTCTATTTTGTTTCTTGTCATTGCTTACTATTCTATCATACGAGTATACCAATATTTATTTACCCTTTTGATATTAAAGAATTGGTTTGTTTCCAGCTTTAGGTGACTGTAAGATCTTGAAACTTTGTTAAAGTAGGATCTATTAAGCAGGTTACTTTCAGGTTAGAACTAGTTTTAGAAAAATTTTGGCTTTGTGCTATCATCATTTTTCCCTTTTTATGGCCTCAATTTATTCCTTTTAATTTATAACAGCTAAATTGTTATTTTAAAAAAGCTTTTTAAAAGTATTCTTATTAGCATATTTAGAGGTTCTGTGTTGGAAGAATTTTTTTTTTACTCATTAGTCTATTGTATTATCTGATAATTATTTTTATTAGTGTAAGCATTCAACAATTAAGGCTTTTTAAAATAAATTGCTCTAAGATAAAAATCTGTGTTCTTTTTCTCCTATAAAATTGTTTTGATAAATATTTTTGTTAGTAAATTTGTCTTGGCTCTTTAAAAGTAGTCAAAACCTAGATGAAATATCAAAATCATAGACCAACAGATTCTACTTCAAGAAAATAAAAACAATAGCTATATGTTAATATCTTCTGTTCCTAAGCAGAATAATGTTGCTAAGAATGGTATTACATGTATTTCAGAATCTAACAATCAAAATTTCAGAATTACCTCTAAAATAATATTTAATTAATTCAGTTGATAGCTTGGGTTAAAGATTCTAACCTAATTTTAACATTCGCCTGTGAAATTATTTGCTTTATTGAACAAAATTGAAATCAACCGAAGTGGTTATTTTCAGCATTTAATGGTTGGTCAGTACTTCCTAACTCCCTTGTCATTGAATAATTGGAAGTGCTCACATCCACATTTTGATAAGTTTCAATAGCTCACGACTATTTGAGAGAACTTGGCATTGAGCATACCCACATGAATCTAGCTATTGAAGAAGAGCCCACGTGTAAGCTGGAGTGTTTTCCTTTCCACAGACTCAGAGTTACATTGGTTTAGCTTCCATCCAGAAAGCTCCATATTAAGACACATCAAAGTAAAGCAGAACACTTTGACCTGATTCTGTCAGCCAGCCTCAATGGCACCTTAGCATTTGCATTTACAACAGAAAAAACACGTTGAGAAATACTTAAATTCCTATTTGTTTCATGTCCTAAATACTTGAGAAGAAAAGAGAATAAGTATTTTTTACACTGAATCAACCATATAATAATATCAAAATTCTACCCTGTTGTGGTATCGTAGTTAAATCTCTTGATGATCAAGTTACATATTCTTGAAAGTAAACACATTTTAGATTTTTGAGGGAATGCAATTGCTTGGCAGTCCTTGATAATTGGGGACTAGAATATGTTTCCCCTTCTCCCAATGACTTCCCATTTTCATCTCTGTCTTTCCATTCAAGATATTTCCCCAAAACCAATCCTGTCTACCTAGAAAAATAGTTAACATTTATTTTTGAATTGAATTTATTGGGGTAACATTAGGAAAATAACTAACATAGAATATAAAAATAAATTGTATTGTAGTGATTTCAAATGTTCTATTTCTATAATTTTCACAACATTGCTGAAAGGTTGTATAAGCCATTTTATGTAGATTTTGTGAATTTAGCAGACTTGTCTAAAATCATATAGCCACTAAGCAACAAAGCCTACCCTGGTTTTCTCACCCAATCTCAGTGCATATTTCAGCTCTGCACACAACTACCCACATAAAAATTAAGCATTTTCATAGATATCATTTTAAGTTCCTTGTATCCCAAATAATCCTCCATTCTGTAAGTCCTCCTTCAACCAGGCTTCTTGAAAGTTTACAATACTTTAGATATAACTTTTATTTTAATAATCCAGGACTTTTTATTGAACATCTATTTATGTTCCCAGCACTCTACTATGAACAAGGCAGACATACTAAGCTCCAGTTTCTATCTTCTAGGAAATTACAGTTTGTTTCACTAAGATAATATAAGCATCAAAATATAATACTAATAATCAGTGAATTCTAATGCTTAGATCAGTGCCAAGCACTGAACATCTATAATAATAATAAAAGCGTAATATGCTAATTACACTGGACAACCGACTGACCTTTGGGATACCATTCCAGATGTTCTCCCAGACAAAGCTACTATAGCATGGGCCAAGGAAGAGGCAGTTAGGGGTTATTAGTCAGGCAAGCAAGCAGTTAGAAATGATCAGCCAGGCAGGCAAAATGGTTAGGGGTGATTAGACAGGCACATGAGCATTTAGGGGCGATCAGGCAGGCAGGATAGTGGTTAGGAGCCAGAGATCCTAGATTGCAAGAGGGATGACCAATTGCCGGTTTAAGCCTTGTCCCTGCTGGATCAGGCCTAAACCAGCAGGCAAACATCCTCTGAGGGATCCCAGGTTGTGAGAGGATGCAGGCTGGGCTGAATTTCATGTACTGGGCCTGAAGTCCTATATAATAAAAGCCTAATATGCTAAGTGTCTTGTAATCTAATTGGCTATTCAACCAATAAAAGTTTAATGTTAAGGCTAAGGCTAATGATATGCTCAGCTTCTCACTATGATGTGCCACCTGGGGGCAACGCTTTGACAGGTAGGTTAGCTTGCTGCTGGAGTCAGACTAATCGACTGAGTGAGAAGGGCTGGACATGCCCCGAGGCCCTTCCATGGTCCCTTTCCAGTTGGTCCCATTCCTCCCTGGCCCTGATTGTGCACTAGTGGGGTCGCTCAATCTGGTTTGAACCCTCTTGCAATCTTGGCTGAGGCCCCTTCAACCCCCCCAAGTAATGCATTTTGTGCACTGGGCCTCTAGTATAAGTATATACATTATACAAGTGAATTTTCAAGGCAAGAAAGTATCTGATGGGGGTAATTGTGAAGGAACAAATATAGCCAATAAGATATACATAGTGGGTAAAATGAAAAAAAAATAGTAAATGCTAAATCCAGACACCCCCCCCAAAAAAAGAGCATGCATACAGAGATCAGGCGCATTTGGGGTAATTAATAATTTCAGGCAGGGTTTTATAGCCAAAGTGGAGAGAATCCAAACTACTTTGAAACCTGGTATATCAAAAATATTAAGATAAACTTTGAGCTATTTACCAATTTTAGAACAATTTCTACAACAATAGTATATGCTTATAGGCATGAAAACAACTATCAGCCCAATCCATTTATAAACATGAACATAACATCTTCGAAATACACGGATACTAGAAGAGAATGAAGGTGTGCAAAAAGGAAGAAGAATTTGCAATCAACTGAAAAGAGAGAAGATTAGAAATGACTGAAGTATTATTTTAATTAAAATTGATGCACATTTCTGAGCTTAGATAGATTGGAACCTGTGATAAATTGCATTGTGGGACTGTTAAAATGACATTTGGTTTGAGTACATACTGAAGGTTTTATAAAAACTATTCATTGCTCTCATCTCTCAATATGGGTTTAATTATTCTCAACCAATTCTCTGTCATCACATATGAGTCTCTATGTGTTTTTTAGAGATTGATGCTGAGTTTATGCAGACCTTCCCGACTGCTGTGATCGAGTGGGCATCCTTTGCAGGATATTGCTGCACCAGCTATCTCTTTAGCTAAAATGTACCAAGCATACTGGTATTCTCAACCACAGGCAGATAAAGAAATGGAGTCACAGTGTGCACAAGGTCCTGTGACCAGTAGTAAGTGATGGATGAGAATCTGAGCCCAGAGGGTCTGCGGGCTCCAGAGTGGGTGCTCTAAGCCTTTAACCAGGGCTTGTCTATATCTACTACTTATGATGCAAGTTTGTCAAAGTTCAGCTTCTGCAAATGCATTTTGTCTTCTTGGTAGACTTCTCATGACATGAGTGCAACTCTAGATAGAGGTTAGAAGGACTAAATCCTGAGCGATGGCAGAAAAAGGAGAAAGACAATCTACCAAAAGTATATAGACCCTAGGAGCAGTAAGCAACCTGTCTGTTGAGGGCTGCTCAGCTAATATAATACAAAGGACACTAACCAGACCAGAGAGGATGACTGTGCTTGGCTAACATTGTCATCAATGAAACAGTGAGTCAGAACACCATCCCCCTATATTGATTGTATTATAGGTGAACCTATATATATTAGTTAAAATTAGATAAATATTTGGACTCTATCTTATTTGAAATAAAGAGTCTGAAAGATTTCAAAACTAAACCATGACCTATTAAATATGAGTTTTAGGTAATGAAGTATATATTAATCAGGAACCCCGTAGCTGAAAAGGAAATTCAATTCAGGCTAGCTTTAGCACAATGGGAAGCATGTTGTCTCATATACCAGAAGGAGTTGGAAAAATGTATCCATGGTTGTATTTACATGCTCAAACAATATTCTGACATTTTGCCAACTTTCCTAATTGCTCCCAAGACTGACTGTCAGTTGCCAGACTTTAGTCTAATGTCCAACCATGAACTAATGTCTATGGCCTCGGGGAGCTGGGAGGTTGGGTTGGCCAGAACCCAGAGCCAGTTACCTTGGAACATGAGTAGCCTTGTCAAAGTTCCAATTCTCCAGTGTTCTATAGAAATATGATCATCCCCCCACCCCGTGCCTGGACATAAAATACTTCGGAGAACACTGCTCTATAAGATAAAGTAGCATAGGATGAGAAATAGGCCATGTATGTCCTATTATTCATATAATGACACCAGTAAAAAGAACCTCTAGGTGTCTTAAAGTCATGGGTATATAAAACGAGCCTCCTAACTGGTATGCTGCTACCTGAGTTAGGTAGATAATAAAACCCTTATAAAGGTGGCTTTTATACACTCAGATGGTGGAGGAGAGGCAGGAGAGTGGATAAAGAGGCTGGAGATAGGACCCGAGTCTCCTGCCCTGATGCACCCCTTTTTGGCCCCCTTCCCCCAGCCCTACTACACTCTGAGTGAATTGGGCTCTGTTTATTTCTATTTGATATGTAATCTTTGCATGAGGTCAGAGTTCAGTGGCTAAAAACAACTTGTAAAAGGCCACCTTCAGAACCATCCTAGACAGAGGCTCCTGCATTGTTGTTAGTCTTCACTACAGAAACTCGGAAATATTCTTTCCTTGAAAAACACAAGCTAAAGATTAGATAAATGCTATGTCTTTTAGCCCCTGTTATGAATAGTGGGTGGAGTAAAGAAATATGCTGGGACTGAATTTTCAATGTAGTTTATGTGCAGTAGCTTCGTTATTTTAAGGACACGGACTTAACTAAAGCTCAGAAGTCAACTTGTCATCTTCCCCAGTCACCCGGGGCCCGAGCAGAGCATGTCATATACTAGTTGGGGACAATCTGGCAACAGTCCAGTGAGACAAAATTGCATGCCAGGTTCACGCTCAGTTGCCTAAAGTTTGAAAACAAATTTCTCTGAATAAGAAAAAAAAATTTTTTTGAGGGGAAAAACAAAAAACTCAGAAGAAGATAATCAACACAGCCTTCTTCTAGCTGTTAAGCATCTCATTGCAGAATCACACAAAGATGATTTTAAAAGCCAAGTTTTGAAGTGAGATGTACGATTCTGGGCCTTCAACAAATTCTGACAAGATTTCACACACTGTCAGAGAGGTTCTTTTCTCTTGCCTGGCTTCCCTGTGGTGGGAGAGGGGACTGAGCCAATGCCCCAACCTTCTTACACTGGGGGAGCCACTTTGACCCAATTCCAGAAGCCCAGGGCTGTCCTTAATTAGCATTGTAATTTATATGGCACAATTATGCAAATTGGGTACATAAACAAAATTACCCTTTCAGGTTGGCTTTGCTACCAGAGAAAGGGAAAGACAGTTAAAGACGAGAATAAAGAAATAGAACACATTTGCTTCAATGCGATGCACCCTTTCTTAATTTATCCATTCTTTTGTTTTAGCATTTCACCTTGCACTTGGGGGTTTTAAAACTTTCCTTTTCTTCTATTCTGTTATTTCTCCTTTTCATGCTGTCTTTCTTCCTTTATCTATGCTTGGCTCTTTTCCTTGAGAAATTTTCCATCTCATTAATTCTGCTGCAGCGATTCATAACTCTTGAGGCCATGTCTTTGTTTTTGATATGACTGCTATCTTGACTGTGCATAGTTTGTTTCCTTTTTTTGTTCTCCCAGACTGTCTCTATTTTCCCCTGGCATCCCTTTCCATTTTGCTCCATTTTTCTGTTACTTGGACTTGCTTTATATCTGCATGGTGCTCCTTGACCATATCTAGTAAACACCCTCAGGATCACATCACTTTTACCAAGCATGGCAAATAACAGGGGTTGGAAGATAGGAAATTGAAGATGCTAAGCCCAGTTAAATGGAACTGGAAACCAATGGCTGGAGGCAATAGACGCTATTCAAATAGTTATCAACCACCAGGTAATCAATCAACAACTCAGTGTAACAAAGATAATTTTCCAACACCGGGTGATATTCCAATTGAGCCGGCCCCTTTAAAGAATTTAACGAGCCTTAAGATGGTACAGGAGACCAGATAATATAAAATATTGAAAACTAGTGGAAAATATAACCTAGATGAAGCTGGCTAGGCAAGAACAGTGACTATCGGTGCTTGACAATGTATGGAAACTAAGTGTTAAGGATATTTGTAATAGAGATGCTTGAACAGAATTGTGAACGGAATTGTTCATTTCTTTATCTGCCCAGAACCATGGTTCCCAAGGGGAAATATGCCTTCTCCTTCTACAGCCCTCTGGCTGTAGCAATAGCAGCCAAATTAAAATATAACCCAAGGGATAATGGGTCCAACTTGGGCAAATCAGAGCAAGCTCCCTCTGGCTCTAACTTTTTTCCACCTTGAATAACAATCATGTGCTTCCTGGATAGATTTTTAATCCCCATATAACTCTCTGGCCCCCACCTCATCTCTCTCTAAGTTCTAGGTCCTACTCCCCCTACCAACCCCCCAACAGACTTATAGTCTCAGGTCCTGACTTTGGTATCTTTCATGCCTTATTATTGGAATGGTCTTGATTTTTCAATGGATGTTTTCTTCTTGTCATTCGAATATTTTATATCTTCATCTAATGTTGACCTCCGTTCCATCACTCACTATATAGATTGCCTGGTTTTAATTTAGCACTATTGAAAATCAGCCTAATTATTTATTTTGAATATGTACTTGTCTATTAGATATTTATATATTACTTTGATTTGACCAATCAAATCCACTTTCTTACACAAGATAAAGTGGGGAAAATATATTATTGAAAGATTATTTTTTAACATAGTAGATCAGAGTAGATTTAAAAAGCTATTTGGTTTTTCTGACAAAATTCAGATGTGGGTTTCAGAGAAAATTAGATTATGAGTACTTTATTTTCTGTTTACATCTGAATAAAAATGTAATGAAAAACATCTGATTCAAATATGTATAAAAACCTAAAATTGTAGAAAATATTTTTAAAACATTTATGGGCCATGTAAGAAAACTTGAATACATTGAGAGACAGAATATATATGAGAAGGTCAAATATTATAAATTAGTCATTTAAGTCATTTACATATGGTTGAAATAAATGAAAGTTTTGGTGGGTTGTTGGATATTATTTTAATATCCTATACAACATCTATTTGATAATATTTCATCAATTGCATTGGAATTACCTTCTTAAGTATTGATTATCCTCTATGTATTTTTTCATTTTCCATTATAGTTTTTCTCATTTCTATTTTTTCTAGGTACTCTTTACAGTAAATTAAAGAAATTTTTCCTTTAAAAAAAGATTATTCTGTGATTCATTTATTGATTTTACATTTCTCTAACTCAATAAAATTTGTGTTGATTTCCCCTAAGTGTTTCCTTGATTTATTGTAATTCACTTAAGTTCTTCAGGTAAAGACTTGAATCATTTACATTTCTTTTTAATGTAGTAAATACTAAAGCCCATGAATTTGTCTCTGAGTGAGTGTTAGTGATATTCCTGTATTGAAATGTGGTGCTGTAATGTTAGTAGATTTCTAAATAGTCTATGATTATGGTCTTATTCTCCAATTTGTCCCAACAATTATTTAGGAAAATGGTTTGTGTATCATATTGCTTTTGTTTTATTATTGGTTTTTATTATTTCAGGGGTAATCTATGAAACATTTATTTTTTAGTACTGTTAAATTGTCACCAGATAGGATTTCTGCAATTTCTGTTATCACTTGTCTTTGCCTGATACTGATATATTTTGGTAAATAAACAGATGCATGAAAAGAAATGTGTAGTGTCTGTTTGCAGGGTACAAATCTTCATAGACAAGAATTTTTAACTTTGACTTCTATTTTCTTGACTTCAATTATTTAAATTATCTGATTCTTCTCCAGTGATTTTGAAGTTAAATATCATGTTTAAGTTTTTATTATTATATATTTCCTCCTAAAATATCTACTACATTCCTTACACTTTATGCTTCTGTTATTACCAAAGCCAAGAATGAAGCTCTTTAGTTGGACCCTTCCAGTTAAGAATATCCTGTCACATCTTTCCTTCTACATTTCTTCCACTCCTCAGCACATCCACATTCTCTAATTGTGGTCAATTGTAATCTATATTTTAATATTGATTTTGTCGTTGTTTAATATTTTTTTTTAAATTCAAGTGCTTTATTTGGCCAATGGTTTTCACATTTGCATTCGCATATCACCAATGACTGTACAAATTTACTTTTATGTCCATTCACTGCCATGTTCCTGTCCCTGCGCAATGCCTGGCACCTAATATGCTTTAAAGCAGCCGGGCGGGGGAGGGGGGGTAAGTGGGGAGGGGTTTGGGATGGGAATGGGTGGATAAGGACAGTTATGTGATACCATAATCAATAAAAATAAATAAAATTAAAGAAAGAATCCAAAGCAGAAAAACAGGAGAGTATTCTAAGTATTGCTTCTACAAATGCATGCATGCTACCATAAACATGTTACCACCAAAATTATGGTAAGTCCATAGAGTAGATTTCACCTTGATAGCCCCATCTCTGCCATGGTCTTACACACACACATACATCCAAATCCATAGTAATGGGAATGAACTCTTCACTATTTCCTATAAGCTAATACACTTGGAATGGGAGATGCCATTAGTTATTTTAATGGGTTCACCTGTAAGTAACACTAAACACTGGTCTCAAACTTGGTTTTTCATTGTTATCACTTTTCAAAGAAATCAATGACCTAACTACTCACCACACCAATCAAATGCAAATCTGCTGGCATCAGTATTTTATGAAGCTTGTCATGTGACCACAGAGTGCATCCAAGAATAGAACATAGGAGAGTCTATGGAACCTGAGCCCTTAGTCTAGTTATGACTGTGGATATAATGCAACATGAGAAAGAGCTTTTCTGGATAATTACAAATTGATTTAGGAAACAGAGCCTTCAGAGTAGGATAACCACATCAAATTGATTGAAAAAAACACTTGTATCATTGACATAACTGATGCTTTATCATCTTCAAGCCTGCAGGTGAATGAAGTGTGCAGCTCTGTTTTGGGGTGAGAGTAGGGTTTTTAAGAGTTGGTCAGGTAGTTCAGTTAAAACCAACATGAGAAAAGATATCATAATCCAATTTTTCAAAATTAAGAACTTTGCTTTATAAATTCGGTCTGTGCTTTCTTACATGAGAAAGCCTGAAATTCTATATATTTTATTGATTTTTTTACAGAGAGAAAGGGAGAGGGATAAAAAGCTAGAAACATCGATCAGCTGCCTCTTGCCTACCAGGGATGTGCCCGCAACCAATGGACATGCCCCTTGACCGGAATCGAACCTGGAACCTTTCAGTCCACAAACCTACGCTCTATCCACTGAGCAAAACCGGTTTTGGCAGAAAGCCTGAAATTCTAGCTTTAGTATTGAAGTCCTAGAATTTTTTTCTTTTTGCATATTACTAACTATATGTTTCCTAATTTTATGGAGCCTCAGATATGTGAGTTCAGAATATGGATCATATAATTTTATTTTTAAGGATACCTGAAAATAGTCAAGAAACTAAATTCAGGCAAACTTTAAGTGGCATTATAGTATATGCATTTATACACTATTAGGTAATAAATTAGAAAAAGCATTCAAGCTATAGTTACCGTAATTTTACAACAAAGAGAGTCAACTATCTCTTTTAAATAGGATAACCTTCATTCAATTGCTACTTTTTTAAATTTAAAATTTGTTTGATAGCATCGATTATTATAATTTATTTCAGCCTTATTGAGGTATAATTGACAAATAACATTGTCTATATTGTATATATTTAAATTGTGCAATGTGAAGATTTGATATATAAATACTTTGCAAAATGATAAATATTTAGCTACTATCAGGTAATTAACACATCCAATAAAATATTTATCTACCTTTTATTGGCATGTGTGATGAATAGTAAAATCTATATTCAAAAGGTTTTTCAAGTGTACAGCATTGTTAAATACTAGAGGCCCAGTGGACAAAATTTCTGCATGGGTGGGTTGTCCCTCAGCTCAACCTGCAGCCTCTCCTATCTGTGACCCCTTGAGGGATGTCCAACTGCCTGTTTAGGCCTGATCTAGGTGTGACATCCCTCTCACAATACAGGACTGCTGGCTCTCAACTGCTCTCCTGTCTGCCTTCCTAATTGCCCTTAACTGCTTCTGCTCGCCCGCCTGACCACTCCCCTGCCAGCCTGATTGATGCCTAACTGCTCCCCTGCCAGCCTGTTTGCCCCTAACTGCCCTCCCCTCTAGTCCTGGTAATCCCTAACTTCTCTTATCTGCAGGCCTGGTCACCTCTAACTGCTCTCCTCTGCAGGTCTGGTCCCCCCAAACTATTCTCCTCTGTAGGCTTGCTGCCCCCTCCAACTGCTCTTGTCTGCAGGCCCTGTCATCCTCAATTTACTTCCTCTGCTGGCCTGATCACCCTTAACTGCCCTCCCCTGCAGGCTTGATCACCTCCAACTGCTCTCCCTTGCAGGCCTGGTCCCTCCCAACTGCCTTCCCCTAAAGGCCTGGCTCCTCCCAACTGTCCTCCCCTGCTGGCCGTCTTGTGGTGGCCATCTTGTGTCCACATGGGAGCAGTCATTTTTTTTGCCACATGGAGGCAGCCATCTTGTGTATTGGAGTGATGGTCAATTTTCATATTATTCTCTTATTAGATAGGATTAGATAAGATAAGGGACTGGTGCATGGGTGGGGACGAGCTGGTTTGCCCTGAAGGGTGTCCCAGATTAGGGTGGGGGTTCTCTTGGGGTATGGGGCAGCCTGAATGAGGGGTAGTTTGCAACTGGCCACCCCCCACCCTGACCCAAGTGGAGGCCTTGGTATCTAGGATTTATTCATCTTCTATAATTGAAACTTTGTAGCCTTGAGCAGAGCTAAGCCTCCTGCTGGCTCCATGGCTGCAGCCATTTTTGTTGGGATTTATTTATCTTCTATAATTGAAATTTTGTAGCTTTAAGTGTAGGCCTAAGCAGTTCAGGGCAGGCAGAAAGCTTGGTTTTCTTCATTGCGAGGGAAGCACAAGCCTCCAGATTTCTCTGTGGCCTCAGCCATGTTGGTAAGGTTAATTTGCATACTTGCTCCTGATTAGCTGATGGGCATGGCTTATGGGTGTAGCAGAGGTATGGTTACTTTGCATATTACTCTTTTATTAGATAGGTTAGTCACCATGCTTTACGTCAGAATCAATTATATTAGTAGTTAACATATGCTGATGTCTTAGGGAAGAGATAATTTCTCTGAGAAAAGTGAACTAAATTATGTCATATGTTGAAACTTTTTATTTTGGGCCTTTTGTGTGCAAGGCAGCAGATTTTCATTTTATTGTTTGTGTTGCTGTTTCTATGTTGTTAAAATATGCCCAATGCACTTGTCAGACAGATAGCCTTAGTTATATTTTAAGATTATCTTTCTTTGCAATAGAATCTGGATTTCCCAAGATACAGAGCTTGATTGAAAGTTCCAAGCAGAATATAGAATCCTTGGACTTTCATCTTAGAAACAAATGATAAAAAAGATAATGTGAGTTAAGTGTCTTATATAGACCAGTGGTTCTCAGACAGGACTTGGACCAGCAGCATTAGTGTCCACTGGGAATTTCAGAAATGCAATTCCCAGTCTCCACCCAGGCCTAGCAAATCAGAAACTCTGAGTTCTGCATTTTAATAAGCCCTCTGGTGATTCTGTTACACTCTATAGTTTGATCATCATACACAATGCAAAATATAGCTGATGTATAAAAATCATACATTTGAAATCTGTATAATCTTATTTACCAATGTCACCCAATAGACTTAATTTTAAAAATTTGATGGTCTTTGACATAGCTGAAGTAACAAAAAAATTTTTAACAGAATAAACATAAAACAGTAAAACCAATGGTTCTATCATTGCCTTTTGTTTAATTTTGTTTAAAGAAAACAATTTTTCTAAAACATAGCACTTACCCAGGAATTTCGTTTTAATCTGTAGTAGAATTGATCAGGGTACCTATCATTCTATTATATTTCTCCATTACCTATCAAAGATTTATGATTGCTTTTTTTCATCTTTCATTGTACACTTAGGTAATCATTAATTCCTTATATCCTTATATTCACTTTCACAAATTCTTACAAGCAGCAAAGTGGCAGATTTCATGTGTGCTTTACTTACCTCACTGAGATAATCCTACCTAATAAAGAGGGAATATGCAAATTGACCATCACACCATAACAAGATGGCTGCACCCACAGTAGAGGCTGAGTTCCCATAAGGAGCCTTAATAAGCAATCTTCAGGGACCTATGGCTGTGTGGTGATGGGCTGGGCAGGGGGCCTAAAGCTGCACCCCCTGCCTGGTAGGGCTTGTCAGGGGGCCTTAGGCCACTCCCCTACCCTGGCACTGGGCTAAGGGGCTTGGGGCTGTGCCTCCCACCCAACAGGACTAGACAGGGACCTCAAGGTGTGCTCCCTGCCCTGGCCTGGGTAAGGGGACCACAGGCCACACACCCAATGCAGGGACGTCAGGCTGTGCCCTCCGACCTGGCACTGGGCTGAGTGACCTGAGGCCATGCCTCCCACCTAGTGGAGGTTGAGGGGGGTCAGGCCAGCTAGGTCTGGATCTAGCCCAATGTGGGTGGGATTGGTCAGATCTGGGTCTCGCGTGATTTCAAGGTGCACATGGGTGGGTGGGGACTTGACACTGGTTTCCATGGTGTGTCCCAGACTCTAACAGGAAGAAGATTTTCATATAGATTTTACTAATTTTCTTTCATTTCTGACACTGCTATTACAGAGAAAGGACAGCAAGCAATATTAAAATATTTCCTCTAATTAATTCCCCTTTAATGTGCACGGATTTCGTGCACCAGGTCACTAGTCTATAATAATAAAACTGTAATATGCTAATTAGACCAGATGTTCTTCTGGATGACCTTCTGGAGGAAGCCAGGGCTGTGAGGGAAGCCTGGGTCCGGGGTGTCTGCCAGTGGCAGGGGGGAAACCCAGGTTCTGGGAGCCAGAGGGAAGTTATCGTGGACAGCTGGGAGAAGGAAGGCCTACTCTTGCACAAATTTCATGCATTGGACTTCTAGTGTTACTATAATGATATCAGTTATATGTTACATAATTAGATCTAATATCTCTCTAATGAGATACATCATGTAATTTGGAATCAGCTTCCCTATCATGGATAGCAAAGGACACTGCTAAATTTTCCAAGACAATTTGGTCATTTCATGCAAATTTTTTTCTCCTTCTTTGTTCAAAATTCTAGTTGTTTCTGGATGGATATTAACATTCCCAATAACTCAAAAGACTAAGGATGTCAGCTGTCTTTGGCACAAAACATAGTGCACAACAATCATTTGCTGGGAGAATAAAGCGTCACTCAGTTAACAAAAAACAAACAAAAAAAACAGTTCACTTAGAATATAGACCAGGTTGCTCTAACATCCTTGCCTTTGTATATTTACTGCATATATTAAATTTTTATGATGTTATCGTTTAAGAAAGAACCTTTTTTATATGAAGAATTTATTTATTAAGCAAGAGCTACATGCATGCTCAAGAACGCAGTAGTCATTTTTTTCCCAGTACCCTCTTATGTATGTTCAGTAAATAGGAGGCGAAAATACGTACATATGTATATATGAGGTTTGCTTCATTGGTCATTCACTCACATAAAAATACCTACATGCATTGTTAATATAGACAAATGAATACACAAGAGACGTATGTAGAAAAAGTGAACTGCGCGGAGGCATGGCCGCAAGTTTACATTCAACGCTATTCTCATCTCTCTGCTGACTATAAATACATAACTCTTTATCTAAACCGTATTCGCTTGTTAATGAAACCAGAGCATGCGGCATTTCACGAAAGCGTGGTGAATTAATGGCTAAGATTACCTCACCTCCCCACAATCTTCTGTGTCTGCACAGAAGGGGAAATGAAGGGAGACAAACTGAACTGGTATGCTCAGGCACTCCCTTGATTCTGCCTGTCACCGTTGTAAGCCGGCTCAAGGCCTCAGGGGAGTCTGTCTGGCTGTTCCAACCTTCCTCAGCCAGCCAGACGGTAACGGCTCACTGCTTTTATTCATTATCCTGAACGTAATGCACTAAATTTAACAAGGAACACACTCAGCGGGAATTTATTGGCCTTTTGCAGCGCGATTGCAAGGTAGACTATGGATATGGATTCCAATTACTGTTGACACCCAGATAAGAAGAATAAAGCCTATATATAATTATTAATCAAAGTTGGTATTTTAGGGAGATTAAAATACATACATACATGAATGCATCTCTTTGTACTCCTATTGTGCAACCAGGTTGAAAGAACTCTTCCCTGGTTGCACAATAGGAGTATTCCAATTAAACATGTCAATAGTAAAATAGTAACAGTTTCCACATTAAAAGAGCTGTGTGAAGATGTACAGCAGAGAGAAGGTTAACAAATCCCAAACCTAGACCTGTGTATAATATGGAAATGGATGGTCAAGTAAGCAGTAACCTTTAAATAAGGATTTAAGATTTTAATTAGAAAAGAACTCATTTATCATTGTTATTCTAGATAGTAACTATAGCTCTATTAGAATGTGGTAAGGCAGAGTGATTGTGAAAAAAAAATATGGTGTTATGCTCTCATACCTATATCACTGGAGTTACCTGATAGGAAAATTAAATATTATGGGCATATGGATATTTACTAGTATGGTGGATCTTGATGTCCCTGGTGTAAAAACATGGGAAGAACTAAAATTTTTACTGACTATAGGTAAGGATTTGTTATTTTTGTTTTATTCATAAAGGCCATAGAAAGGCAATACATGTAAAGGCATAGACGAGAGAGAACAAAATTTTATGTACTGGATTGCATATGAATAAAAAAGATTGGAAAATATAACTTTTCCCATGACTAACCCAAATGAACAACTTAAATGATTGAAATAAGAGGCCATCTGCATCACTGGTAAATGCTTGAACCTTCAAGCCTTGAGCCACTAAACCAATCTCTCTTAGCCTCTTGCTTTACCTGTAAATAGGTATGATTATAGTATCTAACTCTGTATTATATGTTTCAAAGGTGCTAAGAAACTAGATCTTAAATGTTCTCACCACACACAAAAAATCATAATTATGGGACATGATGGAGAAGTTGGGGCACAAACCTGGATTGTGGGTTCCATCTTCAGTAGAGGGTGGTAATTAAATAGCAATACATAAGTGTATCAAAACAACATGTGGTACACCTTTAGCTTGCACTATGTTAGATGTCAATTATAGCTCAATAAAATAACTCTGATAAATTATTTAATATAGTTCTGGACACCAAGTAAACACTCAATCTCGCAAATTTTCATATTTTATATTATTTTATTTAATCAATGTTGAAAATCATTAAACTGGAAAACAAATACCTTCAAAATATCTCTTTATACCTATATATGCTTCAATATACATTTGAGCTTATTTGAATTGGAAACGGAACATTTTATTCCTGTATTGATTAGTTTGGATTTGAGAGTGCTAATTTTATGGCAAAGTCCTGTCTTGTAACTGTGTGGAGTTAAACAAAGTGCATTTCTGTTATCCAGCATGCTAATGTATAACATTGGTCTAATGAAACCTGCCTTTGAGGGTGTAGGATAACACTGGGGAAAACATACATATGGGTATATGTCTATGAAACTCAGCGCATGGCATGGTATCATCCAAATATGTAAATCATTTTTATTAGGGGTTTGTGGATGAACCCTAGAATTCAGTCATCACTGAAATTCCACCTGGTTTTCATTATGAAATGAAAAATGGAGCATGATAATTGATCATTTGAAGACCACAAAGTTAATAGCAAGAGCCTGAGATAAGTGACCATAAGTCAATGTTCCTTCTATTGCAGTAAACTCCTTCAATTAGTGACAAAGTGTGTGTGTGTGTGTGTGTGTGTGTGTGTGTGTGTGTGTGTGTGTGAAAGACATGCACTCCTGGTAGTTGTTGCTCAGTTTGGGTTTTAGACAGAGAGTGGATAAGTGAAAATCATCTATGTTGTGCCATAAATTTTACTGTCTTTTCCTAAGAATATCAGTAGGCTTACCTACTTGATGCTTTAAATAATTGGAGTACTGAGACAAAATGATGTTCAGAAGAAGAAAGAAGTACTTATATCTCAATGTTACCTACTCACATTTTGACATCAGTCTTCATAACGCAAGTCAATCCTAAGAAAGCAATTTAGTAACACAAAGTCCATTAACCTACAAGGAATCCAGCATGACAGTGAAATGATTAATTAAACTGAAAACTATAACCAACACTACCAATGAAAGGCCAATATATATATATATATATATATATATATATATATATATATATATATATATATAATTTAATTATGTCACTATTCCAGAATATAGTTTTATTCCATAGTACATATGATTTAGATGTAAACTGTTCCTTTACAGGTAAAGGCATAGTCTTCTGAATCAGAGAAACATGACCGATGTATGACTTTCAAAAATTAAGGAAGTTCTAAAACCAGTTTGACTCAGTGGACAAAGGGTCGTCCTGCAGACTGAAGGGTCCCAGGTTCGATTCTGGTCAGGAGCATGTGCCTTGGTTGTGGGCACATCCCCAGTGGGGAGTGTGCAGGAGGCGGCTGATGGATGTTTTTCTCTCATCGATGCTTTTAACTCTCTATCGCTCTCTCTTCCTCTCAGTAAAAAATCAATATAAATATAATTTTAAAAAATTAAGAAATGAAATCAAATAATACTTTAAGTCATGAATAAATGCTTACATTGAAAACATTTCATTAATTCAGGCATTCACTCACTCACTCATTCAACAACGAAATATCAACTCCCTCCTCTTGGCCAGTTGGGAGCTAGCACTGAGGATACAGCATTGAATCAGATAGACAAGGTCACTGTCCACATAATAATAGGGAAATATATGAAACAATTATATAATTACAATTTTAATGAGGCTGTTGATGCAATGGAAGCTTAAATGAGAATTTAAATATGCTTTTGGATAGGGGGCAGAAGGGTCTCATTTGAAAATAACGTCACATATGCCATTTGATTGAGTTCTCACATTGACTCACTGAGATCAGTACTGCTACCATCATCCCATTCACAGATTAAGAACCTCAGCTGCCCTGGTCAGTGTGGCTCAGTTGGTTAGGTGTTGTCCAGTGCACAGAGGGGTGGTGGGTTTGATCCTCAGTAGGGGGTGTGCAGGAGGCAACTGATCAATGTTTCTCTGTCTCTCTCCCTCTCTCTTCCCCTTTCTCTAAAAACTAATAAAAATATTTTTAAAAGAGACTGAGGAAAAAGGCACTAAATATCTTAACAATTCATACAGCCAGCAAGGAGTAGAGCCAAGATTCATACCCAGACCATCTGGTTTTAGACTGCTCTTAACCACTATACTGCAGAGTTCATGTGCATTTGTGAGAGGATGATGAAGACACACTGCTAGTAGAAGGAAAAGTTTGTTGGAAGGACATAGGATAGAGACATACTTGATACTCTACACCAGAGCAGCACTGTCCAATAGAAATATGAGCCACATATGTAATTTTAAAATTTCTAGTAGTCGTATAACAAAAAAGTAAAAAGAAACAGGTGGTTAAAGTTCTCTGGAAAGGTGATTTGGCACTTTCTTATAATATGAAATATGCCAATAGCATATGACCCAGCAATTGGACTCAAGTATTCACCCTAGATAAATGAAACCATATGTTCACAAAAAACCTGTACTGGTATGATTGTGGCAGTTTTATTCATAATAGCAAACTCTAGAACCAACCCAGGCATCTTTCAATGGGTGAGGAGTTAAACAAAGTGTGGTACATCCACATCATGGAATGCTATTTAGCAGGAAAAAGGAATAAACTAATAAATTCAATGACTTGGAGCAATCTTCAGAGAATCGTGCTAAGGGAAGAACGCCAATTCCTAAAGGACACACCCTGCGTGATTCCATTTCCCTAACATTCTTGACATGACAAAATTATATAAATGGGGAACAGATTAGTGGCTGCTAGAGATTAGTGTCAATAAGGGATAGAGCACAGGAATGGGAAGATGTCGCTATAAAAATGTAATACAAGAGATCTTTGTGGTGAAAGAACTATTTTGAATATTGAGATATACCTACATATATGATAGAATTGCATAGAACTAAACACACACACACACACACACACACACACACACACACACACACAAATGATTACAATTAAAACTTCGGAAATCTGGTATTAATATTGTTATAATAGATTTGCAAGATATTACCATTGGACAAAACTGGATAAAGGGAATACAGGATTTCTCTTTCTTACAACTGCATGGAAATCTAAGATTATCTCAAAATAAAAATGTTAAAAGGAAAGATATTAAGTTTATTTCATTTTAGTTAAGCAAATATATCCAACATATCAAAGAAAATAAAAATTATTGAGATTTTTACCTTTTTTAAATACTGTCCATATGGAAAAAAAATCACATTCCAAGATTTCAATAGCCACATATGGCTGCTGGGTATCATTTTGGGCAGTACAGGTAGGGAAATCAAAGACAGGAAGTGAAGGCATAGGTTTAAGCATGGACAAGGGTCAGGTTGCAGAGATAGAGAGCATGTGTAAAAAGTGCAGTCTCTGCAATGACCCACCAACCCCAATTTAAAACCATTTCCCACTGCTTTCTCCCTCCCGCATCTCCTCAGCCACACCTTGCTGCTCCAACCTCAGGAACCTTGCTCTTGCTGTTTTCTCTGCCTGGAACCCTCCCCCCAGAATATCTCTCTGACATGCTCCCACACTTAGAATCACCTCTGCTCAGATGTCTGTCAAAATGCCCAACCTGTATTGCTCAGTGTCAACCTATAAATCAGGAGGTCATGGTTCAATTCACAGTCTGGGCACATGCCTGGGTTGTAGGCTCAATCCCCGGTGTGGGGTGTGCAGGAGACAGCCAATCATTGATTCTCTCTCATCTTTGCTATTTCTATCTCTCTCTCCCTTTCCCTTTCTCTCTGAAATAGATAAAAATAACTTTAGAAAGTTTTTTTCCTGATCTACTCATATGAAAGAGAAAATTCCACTCTTGGACACAGTCTATCACCCACTCATTTCTGACAAGATAGTTTTATTTATCTTTTGTTCCTATGTTTATGAATTTATTTACATTATATTATGAAATTCACTTTTCTATAAAGTAAATTCATTTAGAAATTCTGAAAGGTGGTGTCCACTATTTCTGGAAGTGCTATCAGAACCCTCTGATTCCTCTGGGACTTCATGACCTATCACCTTCTCAGAGAAGCATTCTACAACCACCCTAACCAGGATTTCTTTCTCCCATTGATTTCCATTACTGTACTAGATATGTACCTTAATTCAATACCTACTCATATAAAGATACTTGGGAACTGTTCTCACTCCAGGGATGTAGAAACTGTCTTTTTCTCTCTCAGTTTCTAGAATAGTGCTTTATACTTCCCAGTTGGACTCAGATAAATATTGATGAATTGAATGAATTATGTTTTTTAAATAATATATGCATACATCTGATCTAGAAGAGTTGGTAGACAAGCATTGTATAAGATAGCCCCCAAACACAAAGGCAGAAGAAAGTAATATTTATTAAACTTCTGTAATACATTAAAAATTTTACATGTGATTTCATTTGGTACCCATGCTATGTGGAATGTTATTATTAACTCTGTATCTATGAGGAAATAGAAGCTCAGAAAGAATCTGTAACTTTTACAAGATCTAATGGCTGTTAAATATCAGGACTCTCCCTGTCTGCCCGACCCCCATGTCCAATGTATTATTTCACTCTTTATGGTAGTGGTCAAATAGTTCAGTGTAGATATAGCTCTGGAGATGAATGTTATGAGGTATATACTTTGTGTCCAAATTTCCCCAAAGTTTCTGGGACCCAAAGGAGGGAATGATAAATTAATAACTATCTAGATAAATGCATCCAAGAAATGTTAAGCTTCTACAACTATATTTTATGTAAGTAAAGGAATAGGTGTGTTCTTATCCAAGAGAATAGCAAATGATTCTGCATGATAAGGAATTAGGCTTACCCCCCAAAAAAGATAGGTTTGGTCTCTCTACTTAGATCCTAGGAGGCAACCTCTAAACCCTTGGAATTTCCCAACTGCTAGGAGTGCCTGTTATTCATAGTGAACCCTTTGGGTAACCTGGTAAATTAATCAATGTTGCCTATGTAATGTGGCATCAATAAAACCCCAGGTGCTGAAGCTCACGTGCACTTCCTCTGTTGGTGAAACTCCATGTGTAGTGATACACTTCAATACTGGAGGGGAATATATCCCGAGGACAATGGAAGTCACCCCTTACGTACCTTTCTGGACTCTGCACTTGGTCTCTTCCTTTGGCTGAGTTTGGGTGTAATTTCCCTGCAATAACTGAATCTGTAAGTATAGTAAGTTACAGTTCTTTGAGTCTTTCTAGTGAATTATCAAACACGAAGGCAGATTTCAGAAGCCCTGAACTTGAAGGTGGTGTCAGAGGGTGTTTTTTTTTTTTTTTTTTTTTTGTATGTACTCTTTAATTCTGTAGCTGGACCTTAACTCTTTGTAGTTGGGCTCCAATATCTTGGACAAAGTTGATGGTCTATAAGACTGTATATTTCACTATGTGCAGATGCACAGTAATAATAAAGTCATTTTAGGGATCCTTAAAAATGTATTTTAAAATATTAAAAATTTGTGGGAATGAGGATGCCTAAAAATTGACTGCAAACATTCAAAGTATATAAGCATATTTGGTATTGTTCCAGAGACAAAATTTGGGTCAAATAAGAACAATCTTTCTAAAAATTAGAGCTAGTCAAATATGTCATTATGAAAGTAGTAAGTGCTCCATCTTTGAAAACGTTAAATCCTAGTGTAGAATGATGTAAACCAGATGTATTGCTAAGGGATTCCAGCCTCAGAGGAGAAGTGGGTAATTTTTAAGATACTGTATCTTCAAACTATTTCTTAAAAATACCAACCAATAAAGTCTGGCTTATGGTCTTTATTTCTTTAAAATAGCAAGTAATAAAGCCAAGTTATGGTCTCTATTTCTTTAAAATAGCAAGTAATAAAGCCAAGTTTACATGTCTATATTCTTACTTTGGGGGCAAACACATTTGGAAGAATAGAAGTATAAAAATCCACATTTCATATTGTAGATTTATGTAATTTTCTGGAAAAAAAGTTTTCAATCCCTTATAGGAAATGAGAAGAGATTTAAGGAACCTTAAAACTTGAAGAGAATTCATAAAGGTAATGTTGTTCTCAAGTCTAAGAAAGATATTTTCCAATGGTTTCAAAATGAAAAATGGACTTAGTGATATGTTATTGAATAATTAGAGTATTTTATCCATGATACCATAGCTTTAAAGTAAAAGCCTTCATTCACATGGAAAATGAACTATAATTATGTATCTCTAATAAATATATAATGGATATATCCCTTCATATCTGGAAAGGAATATATTATCATAATGAGTTAACTATAAATAAAAAATACAATTTTCTAGTATTTTTTTAAATAAGAGGGATAAAAAAACATGAATGAAAATCTGTACACACTCATATACTTTTATTTTCATTCTCAAGAATACACACATATTCTGTTTTTAAAAGACAATTAACACTTCATATAATGTATTTATGTTTTTGTCTCATCTATGCATTCCAAGATAGTGACAGGAATGTACCATCTCATTGAAGTAGGCTGGAATGGTTCAGGTGTTTCATCACAAGACAGTTCTGATGCTTTCGATTGGTCTTCTCTTATATGAGTCACCACAACACAATATTATTAGAATACTACTAATTCTTTTCTGAAAATAACCTAGGAATATTCTGGATTGGAGGATGATATAGAACTTTGTATTTGTTCAAAGCCACTTCCCCTGGAATTTCTCTATATTTTAATTCAATTTTAGACACATGACTGGAATAATTCATTCACATATTCACTAGGGTAGTGGGGCTCAAACTTGCTCAGTTAGTGCAATCACTGAAGATTAAGGTGCTCTTTTTGAAATATCATGAAATAATGACATATTAAATTCTTACATGAAGTATTTTATTCCCATATTATGCTATTATAATACATACAGTTGACCCTTGAACAACACAGGTCTGAACTACATGGGTACATTTTATGTATGGATTATTTTCAATAAATACACGATTGGCCTTGTGTACCTCTGGGTTTTGGGTTTTTAATTTGTGGATTCCACAAATCATGGGTCAAAAACTGTGTTTTCCATCTGTAATTGGAATGGGAAAGGCTGACTATATGCATTGTTCTGTGTCATATTATATAGGGAACTTGAGCATCTGCAGATTCTGGGGTTTATGGAGTCCTGAATCACCCATGGAAACCGAGGGAGGACTATAGTTAATTTTTTAGGAAGTCAAAAATTATACATGGATTTTTGACTGTTCAAGAGTCAGCACCTCTAGCCTCAAGGATCAACTGTACTTATGAATGCACAAATATCTTCCTACTCAGCCAGAATAAATACAGGGTTTCTGTGTGTTTTTTAATGGGATATACATGATACCCTTTATGAAAGAATTTTGCTAATACAGTGAAAGAACCTGAATGAAACATTGCAGTCTAGTTCTCTCTTTACAGGAAATACAAGTAGAGAAACACATGGCTAATGACACTACAGGGAGGCAAAGAACATAATCCAGAATGACAAAGACAGTAAAGAACAACTGACTCCATTTATCAACAAACTGCAAAGAACTAAAAAATAAATAAATAAATAAATAAATAAATAAAAATGAAACCTATAAGTTCAAAAGGACTTTATAAATATGACAAAATATGCCAATCAAATGCTGTATGTGGCCTATTTTTAAATTCTCATTCAAGAAAATTGACTGTAGAAAAATGACACAATTAGGAATATTTATACATTTATGGGTATTTGATATTAGAGAACTATGAGTATAAGAATAACGCTACTATGCTTTAAAAAACAGCACTCTACCTTTAGAGATACGTACTGAAATATTTATAGGTGCATGCATTTTATATGCTGCCTGGGCTTGCTTTATAATAATTCAGGAATTTAGAAATGTGTTACTTGTGGGTATGAATGAAACCAGATTTGCCACATGTAAGAGAAGTTGAATAGTTGGGTATATATTGGAAGGAAAGGAAATAACTATCTCAAAGTAATATCCCCGCCCCCATGTTCATTGCATCATTATCTACAAAGCCAAGATTTGCAAACCACTTAAATGTTGGTCATTGGATCAACTGATAAAGAAAATGTGATACGCACACTCACACAATGAAATATTATTCAGCCATAAAAGACAGGAAAATCCTGTCATTTGTGACATTCACAGACCTTAAGGGCCATAAGTAAACCAAATTCTTAGGAACAAATTGTAGGTGCCTGCCAGGGTTATGGGGGAAATAAGTGATGGTGGTCAAAAGGTGCCAAGTATCAGTTATAAGATGAATAAATTTGGGAAATATAATGGACAATATGGTGACTATAGTTAACAATACTGTATTGTTCACCCTAAAGTTTCTAAGAAAGTAGATCTTAACTGTTCTCAACCTAAAAAAAAAATTAAAAAAGTAACTGAACTATTTGAGGTGCTGAATGTATTAACTAACCTTATTGTTGTAATCTCTCAATATAGTACACAATGTTATATGTCAAATACATGTTAATATAGCTGAGGAGATACGTAAATTATCCTCTTTCCTCCACCCAAAAAAGTTGTGATGAGTACACAGAGGTTCTTTATGCTATTCTCTAATTTCCATATACTTGGAATTTTTGGCAATCAATGTTTATAAAAAGAAAGTGATGATATAAAATACTAGTGGATTGGTGCATGGAATTCATGCAAAGGGGAGGGGGTTGTCCCTCAACCTGGCCTGTACCCTCTCCAATCTGGAACCCCTTGGAAGATGTCTGATTGTTTTTTTAGGCCCTATCCCATTGACTGCCAGGCCTAAATTGGCATTTGGACATCCCTTTCACAATCTGAGACCACTGGCTCCTAACTGCTCACCTTCCTGATTGCCCCTAACCGCTTCTGCCTGCTAGGCTGATCTCCCCCTAACCACACTACTGCTGGCCTGTTTGCCTACAACGGCCCTCCCTTGCTGTGACCTGCCTCTTCTACCAGGACCTGCCTTTTCCACGTGAGATGGTGGAGACACCTGGACTGGCCTCCTCTGCACCGCACAGAGCTGCAGGACCCACAGGCCTTACCATGTGGAGCAGCCAGCAGGCCTGACCTCTACTGTGCATGTGGCCATCTTGTGGTAGCCATCTTGTGATGGCCATCTTGTGACTACATCACAAGATGTATAGGCTTTTATTATATAGGATATTTTCATTACTATTAGCAAAATCAGAAAACCAAAAGAAAACATAGCAAAAAAAAATCTGGAAGAATTGATTGAAACATGGAATTCAGTAATTGGGTGTTGAGGGGGGAATTCTGACCAGAGTTTGGGCTGAAGTTTTCCACTTTGAAAAGTGGACTCTTCTAGGAAAGGGAACCCTAAAGAAACAGAGCAGGATGACTGCTATAAAACCAGCATATTTGAATTACGTGCCAGGAGAAGTGCAGAGAAAAAGATTAATATTATGTTGAAGGTTAAAAGTAATACCTTACCTTATTTCAAAGACCAAAGTCTGAGTCATACCTTTTATAGAAGTACAACTGTATAGATTGGAGGAAATGAGCAGAGGCGATTAGGAGGTAAGTAACATAAAAAAGCAATTTTATAGTATTCAAATAGCAGAAATTAGCACTTTTCCTACTAATAAATAGTAGTTAGACCTTCGCTGTATATTAATCACTTTCAAGGTCCATATATATATATTTTTTTCATTTTGGTGCCGGGTTACTCAAATCATTGTCCACATTTTGTTATTTCATTCGTGTTGTCCAACTGGGACTGTTTATGGCCAAACAATATAAGACATCCATGTTACTAATTCAATCTGACTGTTTGCCTCAAAATTTGAGTGAAACCTTTACCTTTTTGTTGGTCCATTCTTGGTCTTGAACTTGTCAGAGTGTATCTGTTTGGATTTATAGTCAAAATGAACCCATTATTCCATCAATAATTGAACTATGCTCCTAAGATGCATTCTATTTAACACTGAAGGGAAGTAACACAGCTTGACCCCTGTGAAGTGTTGTGAAGAGCCGCAGTCAAGTGGAGCTTCTTTTATCCTGGCTGGAGCATGTGGTTGCTATCTTAACCTTGAGCTGGGCAGAGTCATGAATAGCTACATAAAATTCCTTTATCGCTGTTGCTTCAATGGTAAGAGGCCTTATTAACACAAAGGGATTACATTGGATTGAATTTGTAGCTAAACATTTCATTTGAATGCTTACCATAACAAACTAAAGAGGGAATAGCTATTACTTACTGAGTATGTGTATGCTAACCAAACGCTGAACTAAGGGCTTTGCATTCAGCATTACGATTATATACATTTTCATTCTTTTTTTTGACTTTCCAGGAGATGATCCAGGCATTTACTCCCATCAAGACCACGCTCTTTCCTCCAGAATTAGCAATGGCAAGTGAGCAAACTTATTGCAGCTTTTAAAAAAATAAATATATTTTATTGCTTTTTTTACAGAGAGGTAGGGAGAGGGATAGAGAGTTAGAAACATCAACGAGAAAGAAACATCAATCAGCTGCCTCCTGCACACTCCCCACTGGGCATGCGCCTGCAACCAAGGTACATGCCCTTGACCGGAATGGAATCTGGGACTCTTGAGTCCTCAGGCCGATGCTTTATCCACTGAGCCAAACCGGTTAGGGTTTATTGCAGCTTTTAAGTGAGCATCTTGCTATGGGATAAGCCAGCTCTGCAGATTCAGGAGACTCTTATGTCCATCTTTCGTAGCTCCAAGTGACCTCATACTGATAGTTAAAAATGGTCATGGTGGGAGAATTTACCACCAAAATTAGTAATTGTCTTCCCCCACAAAAAAGCCAGTTGTTAGACATTTACCAAGACACCACTATATATATATCCCTCTTTCATTTTCCCATAAGAAAACTTGTTACTGTGAGGATCTAATGTGGCCCAATTATTGCTACATCCATGACAGTTAAGAGTTGATAACTGACTAACTGTGAACAAAAAAAAGAGGGGAAAGGAAAAGAACCAGTCTCAGGAGAGTTCCACCCAATTTGGTTCATTTGCCAATTTGGTTCATTTCTTTGAAGTACCATATAAGAGAGCCAAAGATTTTGAGCATTGTTTCAATAACTTGGCAGGAGGAGAAATCGGGGAAAGACCTGACATCAGCGGTCAGCACACTATGTATGGCTTGAGTGCTAAATGTGGCAGATATCCTGTCTTTATAAGTAACAATTAATTGGAACACAGCCACACCCACTTGTGTATGTGTTGTCTATGGCTCTTGCATACCACCGCGGAAGTGCTGAGTCACTGTGACATAGACTGTGTGGCCCACACAGCCAAACATATATACTGTTTGGCCCTTTACAGAAAAAGTGTTCCATGAATGACTGGGATTGGAAGAGAGAGGGACAGAGAGTCAGAAACATTGATGAGAGAGAATCATCGATCAGCCACCTCCTGCACACCCCCCACTGGGGATGCGCCCACAACCAAGGCACATGCCCCTGACCGGAATCAAACCCAGGACCTTTCAGTCCGCAGGCAGACACTCCATCCACTGAGCCAAACCGGTTTAGGCTTTATTTTGAATTTTACTCGTGCAATGGTGAAGTGGAAATAAGCTCAGTTTCCTTGTTTTACTTCAATCTGATGAAGAAAGCCACAGAAATACAAACTCGGTCCTTACATTTTATTGTGTCTATTCATACAATTTCATCATGTAGGGGAAGATTTCACTATTGTGTTAGGAACACTCATAACTCACAGAGCATTGTTTCAATAACTTGGCAGTAGGAGAAATCGGGGAAAGACCTGAAATCAGGGGTCAGCACACTATGTATGGCCTGGGTGCTAAATGTGGCAGATATCCTGCCCCCCTGCTGGATCACTTCATTTAATCATTCACTTATTTATTCATCCCACAAAAATTTATTTAAAGCTACGAGGGTTCCACCCTAGGTTCTAGGCACTAGAGGTATACTCATGACTAATCAAAGCTCCTACAAATTGAGTTTATATTTTAGTAGGAAGGCATATACTTCTTAGCTTTTCTAATATGTGAAAGTGCGGTAAGTACTATGAAGAAATGTTGTTGGATAATAAGTGAGGTGCTTTTTAAGATGTTTATGGAAAGCCTCTTAAAGGAGACGCCATTTTAGAAGAGAGACCAGAATAAAGTAAAGGCATGAGCCATGCCTTCCTGGTGGAGTGACTGTCAAAGGCAAATGTTCTCCAGTGGGCGTGTTCTTGGCATGCTGAGGAAAGGCCAGGTGGAGAGTGTAAAGAGGGGAGTGATGATGTCTACATGGCAGGCAGGGGCAAGGTCATACAGGGCTTTATAAGCACAGTATGGGCTTTGTGTGTTGTTCTAATTACACAGAAAGCCACTGGGAAGGTGTGAGGAGGGTGCTCAGTTCAATTGACTGGCATTTTTGTTTAGTGTTCAGTCTCCTGTGCACAGGATTGCTGACAGTGGGTAATAAGTAGGTAGAACGTCAATTATGAAACTCTTCCAAAAATTCAGGCACGAGATGACATGCATATGTAGGGTTTGGGGATTATTGGGAACCATGAAAAGTCAGTTAAATGGAATTTGGATAGAGAATGTTGGTAAATTTTCTAAATGCTATGCTAATTTAACCCTTAGTACACAGGATAGAGAATAGAGGAAAATTCATACATTCATTCAATATGCATTTATTGATCATTAATAAGAGAACAACAGGCCTTATATACTTGAGACAAGAGATGGAAAGAAGCCCAGTTCTGTGGAAAACAAATGGTAACAACTTGGTTCCTCACATATCGGTTCCCTCTCTTAATTCATGCAAACTCCCCTCATCCTGACCCTCCCCACTCTGCGTCAATGGGACACACTCAGGACATATGAGTTTCCTGCCGTTCAAGATGCTCTCTCATCTAGAGCTGACAATGGAAAGAGTAGATTAAAACAGGAGGTATCTCTGTGGTGCACATACACACTGAGATAAAATGTGGTTCTCATATACAACCGCTGAATCTTCTGTCTTTTCCTTTTACAAATTTGCCGTATCTCTACAGTGATATGATTTTCCAACTAATTAATCTATGGAGTTTCTTTAATACATGTTTTAATTATGGCAGTCTTAACATTCCCTCACTCTTTTTATTTTATCCTTTCATGGTGAGATTTTAGGTAAAATACACTAACATTTCTACAAATTTCCTTGAATAGCCTTTGTATTATTTGATGTAGAAAGACATTTGCTCTCCTATTAACCCTACAGCTCTCTGTGTTGCCCTGAGTATTGTGAATTTGATGTCTGTTCCAAAAGTTAGGCTTCTTTCTTTGTCCTAAACAAAGGGAAGATCTTTGCTGGTTTTCTAAACCAGCAACATTCAAGCCCTGAGTGAATATTAGGCCATTTGAGTAGAGTGGTGACATTGGCCCCTGTACGATGGATCTGCTCATGACTCCCAAGGAAGCTTTACATGCTGGCTAGAAATCCAGGGTTTATTAAGAGGAGCGGGAGGGGCATGAGTCAATCAATAGACATTCTCAAAGCTGAGAATAAGTGTACCAAGCTGATATTCATGAGAATGGGGATTTTGAAAACGAAATACTGTGGAATCCAAAATGCAACACGAAGATATTTTGAAGTAACTTAAAAATTATGACAGAAGCAGGGAAATGACACTCTTTAGTCTCAAATATCATGTGTCCTACATAAAATATCCACCCAATATTACTGATATATTTTTAATTTTGAATATGCCCTAAGTGTACAACCTTGCCCATATTTTCCTTAGTGTTATAATAAAGATTAAAAAAATAAAATAAAATGAGACTTGGGAATCCTCTCCCAAGTGTCAGTGAGCTGCATTGGACTTCACCTCCCAAGCAAGGCTTAGGAGAGCTTGAGAAGGGTTAAAGTTTTGTCTGTGACACTGAAATTGAGGCCAGCTGTAGGTCATATTCACGTCCCAGTCACAGGAAAATGAACCTGTGAGACAGAACCTAATTATCTGCTAAACCAAAAGCCAGTCTCAGTTCAATAACTTACGACAGAGCTAGCAGCCAGATATAGTGTTACCATGGCAACGTTGGAAAAAGCTCCACTGCGGTTGAGAATAAGGAGGAAGGGAAGGAGACAGTAACCCTAAATGTGCTGTAGCCATTTGATCTCGGACAAGGGGGTCTGTCTAGAAAACCAGGTTATTCAACACACGCCTACCATTGTCTATTCACTTTAGTATTGTCTACAATCCCTGAAAAGAAAAATTCAATTACACTGTCTTCTGAGCTTAAAAATAATCCACTAGTAAATGGCTAACTGGGAATTAACTTTAAAGAGAAAAAACATAAGCTTCCTCTCTCTCCCCTCCTTCATGCTTTCCCCAAATACAGATAAAGTGGACACAAAGAAGGGGATTCTTGATACCTCGTCCTCTTAATGATTTCTGTGTCCATGAAATTCACTGTCAACCTAATTTCTTCTTATTCCCAAATGCCGAGATATTTTTTGAGAGAAAACTACTAGGAATTAATCAATAATATTTGCTTTTCTAAGTGGTAGAATTAGAATTGGAGAGAAGGGGAGAAACATTTTTTTTTCTTTCTGAAGTCTGCCTAGACTTTCAAGTGAAATAATTTCCTGTAATAGTGTGTTAAGAAGAATGAAACTTTAGAGGAAGATAAGCTCTGTGAGGTTGGTCATTTTTCTTCCTGCCAGTTAATTTTTGTAGTTCTTTCTGGAATAGCACTGAGATTCTGAATTTGGAAGATGATATGGCTTAAGCACATAGAAACTTCAGTAGTCACTTAGCATGGATACTGTAAAAACAGCATCTCATTAAAAATGTTTGCAGAAGAAATAAGACCTTACCATACAGTAATATGCACTTAGAAGAGAAAATCAAAAGTAAATTCCCCTCTCTCTCTCTTTCTCTCTGTTTCTTTTTCTCGCTCTCTCTCTCTTCAATCCTTCCCAATGGAGACAAGTCATGTTAAAGCTTGTCAGTTACAATTACTGGATTTCAAGGTATTTGACAATTTTGATATGCTATTAATGAAGTAATAAGGCACATCTAATGCATAATGTTATCACTTGGGCTTGCTATCCAGTTATAATGCCAAATTCTAACTACCTAGATATGCATAAATATGTGGATATAGCAGTGTTTTTTATGTATAACTCATAGACACATTGGGTTTGGAATATGGAGAGGAAGGAATATGAAGATGAATAATATCCTTTTCATGTGCATGAATAACTTTGCAGTCATGCAAATGAGAAAACACAAAGTGGAAAGTAGGTTTCTTTTAGCAGAAATATCACTAAGACTGCAGCCTGAAATTTGGCAATATATTAGAGTAGCTTATGATGCCTTTGAATTTCCTTTAAGATGTCACATCTTTTAAAAACATTTTGCTCTACTCTATTATGTTTTCAGTGTGTAATTATGTAACAATAGAAATCCACAACTTCAAATTATTTTAAACAACTGTAATGCATAAAAGGAAACTTCATAATTTTAAGAAGATAAAAGTGGGTGTGGGGAGCAGGCACAAGGAACAGAAAAACATCAAAGGGTAAAATGAATTTTCTGATTAATTTCCAGGTAGAAGTAACTTAACCTCTGCTCTTGACCCTTACTTAATTCAAATTAATGGAAGCCAGGAAGTGTATCCCTTTCTAAAACAGATGTTTCAGAGATCTGATTATTAAAAAGGGTCTTATTGGTTGCCAAGATGCCAATAATATATGGCAAAACACGGGATTCTGTTACTCTTAATATAACTAAGTTTTTTCTTAATCTTTCCACTTGCGTGAATGAATTAGTTAGAAAAGAAAATGGAGCAATTTTATCAGAAAAGCATCTGAAGGAGCTATTGATTCAAATGCTTTTACATTCCAGCCTTATCACACATGATTAACTTGCAAATATGAGCTTAATAATGATGCAAAGCACCAGATTTCTCTGGATTCTCTGTTCCACTTGAATTCCCAGAAAAGATATTAGGAGTAATTAACAAATAAGTGATACTAATACTGTTTTTCTCACGATGCTCTTTTACTCAATGATTTTGAAGAAATGTGTCATGATTTTACAGAGCACAGTCTTTCTAAACTATTCAGTTACATATTTTTCTATAGTATTTTTACTATTTTTTTTGGCGGGTAGGTGTGTTTGTGTGGGGGTGAATGCTTTTTCTATTTGTAATCCTAACATCCATCCAAAATAAGAATCCTTCGAAGCAGATGTTCCATTTAGTATAAAGGCATTGATTTGTTCAATTAACATGAAACAAATGCAAGAAAATAAATTGTAGTTGCAATGAAAGCTAAACTTCCAGGTTAAAATAATCTGCTTGCCATACGGAAGATATTCAACGTGTTTGTGGACTGAGTGAATAATTAAATGGGTGTGTCCACAGAGGACTAAGACAGAAGAAGGAAAAGCAAAGCCTTACTGATTAAAAACTCTACCCTTTGTTCTAGCTTCTGTTGTGAATCCTCTGAAACTTCACTACATTCACCACCTGTCTCCAGCTACCTCCTTGATGCCTTTTAAAAAGGAGGAAACTTTTCTTGATCTCTCCTTAGCCCCGCTGAAGGACTATTTTAATATATATATATATATATATATATATATATATATATATATATATATATATATATTATTGATATCTTACAGAGAGGAAGGGAGAGAGATAGAAAGTTAGAAACATAGACCAGCTGCCTCCTACACCCCCCTCCTACTCCCCAACCAGGAATGTTCCTGCAACAAATGTACATGCCCTTGACCAGAATCAAACCTGGGACCCTTCAGTCCACAGACCGATGCTCTATCCACTGAGCAACTGGTTTAAGCAATGAAGGACTTTCTTGGGGAAAGTGATGGGTTGAGTATTGGAGTGGAAGGGCATTTATTTATTTAGACTGTGGTTTTCCCCTGCTGCTATTCCTATAGGCATCTACAAAGCCTACTCCTCTTTGGTTCCAGGTCGGTGGTTTATCTTAACCTTTCTTGGCCCTTATGTCTTCATGCTAATTTAAAAGGAATCTCTTACCCACTTCCTTCCCCTGGAGTTGCAACCCTAGGAGAAGACTATGTGATGCTTTTTCTGTAAATCCAATTTGTTCCTCCTCCCTCCCACATTCTAGGTTCCTCATTGACCACAACTTAGAAAGTTTCATGCTGTTCTGCATGATGGGAAACTATATCTACCTCATGTCCTAAACCCTTTTCTACTTTATGATTAACTTTTATATATTCTATGATCCAGGTCTCTAGCACCAGGTTGATATTTCTGGCCATGCCCTTTAGAATACAAAAATAGAACCATTTCCCTTTTAAGAGCCTACCTTTTCTAAATCACAACAGTTTGCTTTAGCTTACTGTACTCACTGTAAGTTTGAAAATATTGTCTAAGCCTTAAATTTTCTATTAACTCTGTTCTCGATTGTGTCTACCCTCATACTAAAGCAATACTAAATGTCATTGATCACATGAGCAGAGAAAAATGAAGCAACAAGCATAATTCAGGGAATTTGTTGAAATTTTCCAAATATTCCACTGTAGAGTTAATAACTTGGCTCTGTCAATTATATATTCTAAATATTTCATTAATCCCTCATTTTCTCCCCATTTCTACTGCCATCACCTTCATTCAGGCCATATTTTTCTGTCCCAATTGCCATCCCAAGGGAATCATTAAACGTAATTATGTAAAGGTATATTTGTCATAAAAATTCTATTTATATGAAGTAAAAGGCTAATAAGAAACTCAATTTACAGCTGTGAATAGATAGTTAAACAATAGCATAATGAGCATAGGCTAAAATGATAACATATAAGTAAGTGTTCATTTGGCATTTAACAATTATAAAGCAAGTTACAAATAATTATGAAAATAGTGTGTGTGAACTAGAGACAGAGAAAGGGAGAGAAAATATGAATATATATATATATATATATATATATATATATATACATGCAAATGCAAATATACACACACACACACAGGTATATATACACATTTTGTGTGTGTGTGTGTGTGTGTGTGTGTGTGTGTTTATATCTATATACAGTGAGTGGTCAGATTATTATGATCTCTGATCTGGCCACTCAGTGTATAATCTATATAATAGAAGGCTAATATGCAAAATGTCCCCTTGACCAGGAGTTTTACCAGTAGGCAGGCCAGCCAACTGTCCATGTCCCCTCTCCATGGCCAGGCTGGCCAGACTCTACCCCTGTACAAATTCATACACCATGCCTCTAATACACACACACACACACACACACACACACACACACACACACACACAGTGAATGGCCAGATTATTATGCATTCAGATATCATAATAATTTGGCCACTCAGTATATATATTCAATTACAATGTCATGCACAACAGGGAGTGGTGTCCCTCAGCCCAACCTGCACACTCCCCAATCTGGGACCCCTTGAGGAATGTTCAGCTGCACATTTAGGCCTGTTCCCCATAAGATCATGCCTAAACAGGCAGCCGAACATCCCTCTCGCAATTCAGGACTGCTGGCTCCCAACTGCTCGCCTGCTTGCCTTCCTGATTGCCCCTACTGCTTCTGGCTGCCAGCCTTACCAACCCCTAACCACTCCTCTGCCAGCCTTATTGATGCCTAACTGATCCTCTGCCAACCTGATTGCCCCTAACAACCCTCCCCTGCATGCCTGGTCACTTCTAACTGCCCTCTCCTGCAGGTCTGGCCACCTTTTACTGCCCTCCCCAGCAGGCCTGGTCACCCCTAACTGCCCTCTCTTGCAGGCCTATTCCCCCCACCTGCTCTCCCCTGCAGGACTGGGTCCATCCCTCCCAACTGTCCTTGCCTGTAGGCCTGGTTGCCCCCAACTTTCTTCTTCTGACAGCCTGGTCACCCCTAACTGCTTTCCCCTGTAGGCTTGATCACCCACAACTGCCCTCCATTGCAGGCTTGGTCCCTCCCAACTGCCCTCCCCTGTTGGCCATCTTGTGGTGGCCATCTTGTGTCCACATGGGGGCAGCCATCTTGTGTGTTAGATTGATGGTCAATTTGCATATTACTATTATATTAGATATACATCATAACAAGAGTTATTTTCTCAGTGATGCAATTAATACATTTTTTGGTTTTCTATTCGGAATTTCTAATTTTATAAGACTAATACTTGCTATCACTGTGTATAGTTTAATATAGTTTGTAAAAACATCTAGTTTTCTTTAAAATAGTGTAAAATACATTAAATTGGCTGGAGGTGAATTGAGACTAATAGGTTTAATTTCATTTATAATCAGTAATACTATCCTTCCAATTGTACATAGAAGAATTCTAGTATTTTCAGAATATAACTCACTTGAGGAGGATAGGAGTTTTATTATATATTTTTATAAAAAAGATGTTATGAATAAATGTCTCCCTATCCCTAATAAAATACATTATTTTGTCTAAAGATTGAGATAAAATTTTTCTATGTTATGGAGACATTTATATATATTTTCTCTAATAATTAATAATGTGTATTTTTCTTTCATTATTTAATGCTTCAAAATTGTTTATGTTCATTAGTACAGATATTGCTAGTTTTCTGCTATATCTATCCACCTCCTCTTCCTCTGATCCTTCACTGAGTGAATGAATATCCAAAATAAAGTCTACATTTCCATGCACCCACTCCCCAAACTGTATGTATTTAGTTTTGAGGGCATAGTGAAAGGTGTATATATTTAAATGGAAATGCAGTGTCCTTGTTTTTGTCTTCTTATTCTGACTGAAAGCAAACAACATGGTGGAGTCATCCTAAAAGAACCTGGGAAACAGATTTCATGTGAAGAAAGAAACAAAATAGAAGTAGCTTAGGCTTCTGGCTTCCAAGTATTCTACCAAGTTTCCTTAAGAATCATCAAAACTACACAGCTATCTCCTAATTCCCAATTCCTGGTGACATCTAGCTCTGCACGGCACATTTCCACCATGAGTTCAATATGCTTGCTATCGATGCTCTATTAACTGCAACAGGAGCCAAGCGGGGTCTGATGCTGCTTCACGAAAGGATTCTCATGATTCTCATCGTCCAAGTGTCAAATGGTAAGAAATAGTGTTATCTTCTTTCTTCCTTGCCATAATTTGCATCCACATGCTCTTAATTATATAGTTACTAGAGGCACAGTGCATAAAATATGTGCAATGGAGGGGAGAGTCCCTCATCCCAGCCTGTGCCCTCTCACATGATCTATCACCCTAAAGAGGTAGGCGCTGCCCACCCAGCTGGGGCTCCACGATGGATCGCCAGAGGCAGGCCCAGGTTACCACTGCAGTGTTGCCATGGGGTAGCCTGAGCCTCCCTCTTTGGGGTGACCATGGAACCCCGGATTAATCAATTGCCCTGATGGTCAGTGGCCTGGGCTTCCCTCTGCAGGGTGATCACGGGGCGATGGCCGGGTCCCTGACCAATTGCATCGTACCCTGCCTTGGCTGGCCTGATGCCAGTGGGTGTCATAGCATGGTCACCCAGAAGGACGTCCGGATGGTCATTCTGCTGTTTGGTCATTTGGCTTATTTTTTTAATTAAAATTTTTTAATTGATTTTTTTTTTACAGAGAGGAAGAGAAATGGATAGAGAATTAGAAACATGGATGAAACAGAATCATCAATCAGCTGCCTCTTACACACCCCCTACTGGGAATGTGCCCGCAACTAAGGTACATGCCTTTGACCAGAATCAAACCTGGGACCTTACAGTCCGCAGGCTGACGTTCTATCCACTGAGACAAAACTGGTTTCAGCTCATTTGGTTTATTTGCATATTATGCTTTTATAATTATAGATTACAATTTTCACAGTTACCTCCTCCTTTTCACACTTTCCTAAGTGGTCCTTAATGTTGGGGTGGATTTAGCCTCCAGTGAGAACCTTATAAAAGTTACTAGACCATTTTCCCCAGACAAATAATAATTCAATCAAAATATTTTATGTAATGTTATGGGACTATGAACTTTCAAAAGGCTAGGGGTATTTAGTTATCAGGTTAGAAATCCCTAGTTTAGATCTCCCTTTTTTTGTTTTTTTGTTTCTTTCTGTGTCTAGTTATCTCTGATGTGTTATTTCAACATTCTCTATCAAGCTCTTTCTCAACTGGAGTGCCATTCAATCATCTAAAAGTTATTACAAAATGCATCTCTGAATGGGTAGAATAGGTGGTGTGTCTTCATAAGCTTTGTTGAGCAGTTCTGATGCATCTTTTATATTGATGTTTTATGTTACCTTGACCTCAGATTAATCTTGCATTTGACATTCTTGCATCTGCCCCAAAGTCTTTAAAGGGTTCCCAGTGTCAGCCACGCTGTAAAATGGCACCATTAGCAGAAGAGGCCCTGTGAGCATTGCAGGGTCTCCTCAGGCTGATCTCAGCTCACCCTTCAATAGTCATTTTATAAAATGCACCTAATCTTTCAATAAAATTGAGTGACAAGCGTAGTGCATCTTTTGTGCTCCTGCACATTTGTACATGTTGCAAATGCTGCCTGAAAGCCATCCCTTCCATCATTTCCTTCCGATCTATCACAGACTCGCTAGATTCAGCCTCCTCTAGGGAATTTTCCTCGATTCTCAACTCAAGTAAATACTTCATCTTGAATTCCCAAATCTTGTACCTATATATTCTTTCTGGATATGTCACATATTTGTGACTTTTTAAAAATTGTCTTGTTTTCTCATGAGAACACCATATCCCATGAAGAAGGAATTCTAATGTCACTTTCTACTTCTGACATAGGGTATTGTTTTGTGTAGATTATGAATGGATGAATGGATGGATGGATGGATGGATGGATGGATGAGTAGAAGGGCTAATCAAAGAAAAATTAAAGGTTGGAAGTCTCTTATTTTTAATTGTCTATGACTCCACTTGTTCAAGGGGCATTGCAAAATAGGAACTTATCATTCAAAGAAGTGAGATTCGGGACAAAGATGAAAACTAATAATAAAAATGATAAAGACAAAACACTGCTAGACATTGTTAGTCTTTCCAGACCTGAAAATCAGAAGGTGATGCCAAAATTCTCTACAAATAATTGTGTAGAGAATATATAAGGCTTCATTGAGTTTAGATCACTCCTTTACAGGGAGCAGGTATAACTGCTAAGTAGAAGTTTCATCCACTCTATGGTTTTAAAGAAATTGTAGTGTCTCTTAAAGGTGGAAGAGAGAAAAGTAGGTTATTAAAAACAAACAAACAAACAAACACAGGCATTCAATGTCTACTAAAATCTCTAAAAATAACTTTTCACACTAGTCACGTGTGGAGTTATTTCTATGCCACTCGTGTCAGTCAAAAAATTGAGGCAGAGTTTAATGCCTGACCCATTTAGCACAATTAAAAACATGCTATTTGTCATTGACTACAATACTAAACCTACTTTTAATGTGCAAGAATAGAAAAGTAAAAGTACTTTCCAGAGGATTCCAACTTGAGACCTGCTTGATTGAAGACCAAATTCATTCCATAACAGGCATTATGCATTATCAGATAATTAAAGGTTAATCTATATATGTGTGTACAAGCTCATATTTTTAAATCTGAGAACATTCTGCAAAATTTTCTAAAACTGAAAAGCATTTGCTGCTCCTGCAATGTTTTTAAACTATTGATATATCATTTAAAAAATAAAATCATGTTTTATATAAATCTATTTTCCATATTGATATTGAAAAAAGAGGAATATAGTTTTACAGTTAAAAGAAGTTATAGTATAACACACAAACAATCCTCTGATGATCATGAACATTGCAAGTGAGTTTCAGAAAAAGACACAATAAAAGGCTTGGAGTAGTAACCCAAGATTTGTGGAATTAAATTGATTTCCATTCAAATCATGTCTTTTACTCTTCTTCAAAATGTCAAGGTGTCAGCCTGGGCCATTAGGAGACTGTGATTTATAGTTGAGACAGAGCGATGGTACCAGCTGACTGTCTGGAGTCAGGGTACAGTGTCTGGAAAGGCTGCCAATGACAGTCATCACTTTTATTAACCAATCAGCAAGACTTAACCAAAACCCTACTCTTTTTCTTCCATTTTGATAAGGATATGATAAAATACAATCTGGAAGATTTATTTTGTGGGAAATAAGCAAGCATTTTAGAGAGAAGTGGGTATTATATTTCTATAGATTAAATTAAAATATTGTTTATGGCAATGTATACTTCAGACATTTGGAAACACATATTTATCACAGGAGCATAAACAGATGTTCCAAATATGACAACTTATTTTAATGTACTAGAAACCACAGCATAATTTTGTAATCTAATTAATTAAGAATTGTGATGTTAAAATTAATTTTCAAACACTAAATTATATTTATAGCCATGTTCATCAGCATCATAAAAAACAGCAGAATGTTTTGTATCAGAATCATTAGTCATAGGAAATTAATCCTTTTATCTTTGAGGAAGATCCCTAAATAGTTCTGGATAGGAAAATGTTTAAAACTTCCCAATTTATACCAGGATAAACAATATTGGTGGTAAAAGTAAAAAAATATATAAATTTGCTATACCAGAATGTCATACACATGTGATGAATAAAAATAGTCACGGGATTACAGGATATAACCAATACCCCTTACTAAAATTCAATTTCTAATAATCCTAAATAGTTTTTTAAATGTCCAATTCCTAAATGAGTCCTAAAGCTAGTTTTCCTGAGATATAGCACATATTAAATGATCACAGACATTTTTAATAAAATGTGATGAATCTCCATGATACTTAAGGTTGATATTTGCTGTTGTAGATTTTTTTTTAGTTACAATGCTGTACAAAGTGCATTTGGTCTAAAGAACTTACCATTGCTTAGAGATTGATAGATGCAACTAAGTTTACAAAGGCAAACATATTTGACAGGAGCCCATAACATATTATGCTCAGTGATTTAGAAATTTGTAGTTGTTTAGACACCCCCCTCTTTTTTTTGCCTGATTTGCAATTCTCTCACCTTCTGCCATTGACATTAACCTTACTAGTTTAACCTTGTGCTGCTAAGCTGCAGGGATGTCCAGTTTGAGTTAACTTCTATCTGGACAGAGAAGGGGCTAAAAATCGTAGCCAATGAGAACTTTCTGAGAAACTGAATCGATGTGTTTTCTTCCCTTCCAGAGTCACAAGCTCTAAGAATAATGCATGATGCATGTCTAGAGTTGTTAGAGACCCTTTTTTTTTGCCAACACATACAGAGAAAGTGAGAATGAAGTCAACCACTTGAGAATAAAACATTGGAGATAATAAAAGGTATAGAGGAAGATATACTGAGGCAGACAGAGAGGGAGGGAAAGAGAGTTGGAGAAGTAGAGGAAAAGGGAGAGAGGACCATGGTGGAAGAGAAGAGAAGCAAGAAAAAAAAAGGGGGAAGAGGAAAGGGTGAAGGAGGAGATGATAGTATACACACAGCTTCCCTTTTGCTTAGCTTGAGCTCAGTTTTGATATTTTTCTGCAGAAAGATCTGATTAATGTAGTGATTTAAACAAAAACAATTATTTCCTACCTTTTTGAGTCAAGTTGTCCCCTGATGATATCTAATGACATGTTAATTTTTTTTCCTGAAAGTCACTTTAAAATGATTGTCCTTCACCATCTTTATTTCATAAATCAGTTGTAAATTGGGGAAGTGAAAAGGAGAGAGATTCAGTTCCATAACTAGTGGCAGGAATAGTGTTGGAATTCCAGTCTTCTACCTCTTCTTCACTAGTCAAGTACAATGGTGACGATGATGTAAAAGCCTAAAAATATACGTTTATTCTGCATATTAACTATGAGAGAACAGTTTAATTAGAATGTTTTGGTCCATTGACTAATTAATGTAATTGCCACTTCATGAAACTTAGCATGATCAATATCATTATATTCAACTTAATTAAAAAATAAATTAAATGATGATTTTTAAAAAATATGTTTTATTGATATTTTACAGAGAGAAAGGGAGAGAGATAGAGAGCTAGAAACATCGATGAGAGAGAACCATCGACCAGCTGCCTCCTGCACACCCCCTACTGGGGATGTGCCCGCAACCAAGGTACATGCCCTTGACCGGAATCGAACCCAGGACCTTTCAGTCCGCAGACCGATGCTCTACCACTGAGCTAAACCGGTTTCGGCGATTTTTAAAATTTTAAATATATTGCTATTGATTTCAGAGAGGAAGGGAGAGGGAGAGAGAGATAGAAACATCTATGATGAGAATCATTGATTGGCTGCCTTCTGCCAATCAGGGGATTGAGTCCACAATCTGGGCATATGCTCTTGACCAGAATTGAACCCAGGGCCCCTCAGTAGATGCTCTATCCAATGAGCCAAATCAGCTAGGGCAGGATTTCTTTTTCTCAGCGGGGTAGAAATCACATTCATATACTGTATGTTGGTTCATTTATTGTGACGAGATCAGTTTTATAAATTACCATTTTTAAGATTCATGGTCTGTATGTTTCTTAAAGACCTTTGTGTAGCATAGAAAGAAAATCAAGGCACTGAAAATTCTAACAATACCTCACCCATATCATGTTGAAAACCACTCAAAGCATATAGGTAGGCTATCTCATCTACAACTAGAAAATAGGACAAACCACATAGTATGCTTCTCTATAAAATGTAAAAAGTATAAAACTTCCAAATTATAGGATTTATAAAATACTAAGTTACACAAAAAGGACAGACCATGCTGGACAAATAGAAGATACCTTTTGTAGAACACAAGCTATTTAAGAGGAGATTTTCTCTTTTCCTTTCCTATAGTTGGTAAATTGCTACTCAGGAAATATATGATTAAGACATTTGTAGTAAGCTAGAGGCCCAGTGCATGAATTTGTGCACTGCTGGAGTCTGGCCAGCACACCCCAATTGGGACGGATCAGGCTGGGCTGGCAATGGGGAGGGACCACAGGCAGTTGGTGCGCCTGCTCCACCCTCAATTGGGGTGGGGAGGGTTGATGAGGGGCAGGACTAGCTAGGGGGAGGAGCTGCAGGTGGTTGGCCAGCGGGTTCCACACCCTGGGCGAACTCCTGGTCAAGGGGACAATTTGCATATTAGCCTTCTAGTATATAGGATTATTTTTTAGGTTCCTAAAGCATAAATAATTTCCCAATGGCTCTGTTTCACACCCTTAAATTTTGGTGCTATAAAAAGAAGTCTGTTTGTGGCAAATACTAAAACCCAAAAGGAAGAAATGAGCTAATATTCATTGAGTGTTGTTTTTTATTTAAGTGTGTGTGTGTGTGTGTGTGTGTGTGTATTCAAGTGCACCAATGTGTGAGAGGAACTGGGCAAATAAATTATTTTGATTATTTCTTCACTGACCAACCATTAAGACTTCTGAGGTCAGTGATATTAAAATGATATTAATTTAAACAAATGGAAATCAGTTCAGTTGTTTTGTAAATGATGACCTAGGCTGATCTAATCTTAATGAGAGTAATAAATACTTTATATCATTAAATATTTAATGTCTGTAACTAATAGCCACACTTCTATATTTAATTTTAAAGTCAAAGTTTGTTAAATAACTAAGTATTAGTTGGCCATATGGATCTCATGTGTTAATGCAGACTGAATTCACTCAATTATTCTTTTTAAGCATAATTTTAAAAATATTTTACTGAATTTTTACAGAGAAGAAGGGAAGGGGTAGAGAACCATAAACGTTGATGGGAGAGAAACATTGACCAGCTGCCTCCTGCACACCCCCACTGGAGATGTGCCCGCAACTGGGGTACATGCCCTTGACCGGAATCGAACCCGGGACCCCCAGTCTGCAGGTCAACACTCTATCCACTGAACCAAACCAGGTGGGGCCACTCAGTTCTTTTTTAACCTTGTAAATGAATGGATGAATTAATGAATCAACAGTTTAAGTTGATAAATTTTATTTATGGACTGATGAATTCCACACAAGTTTCACTCTTAACCTTAATTGCCAAAATGGCAACAGAGATATGTCAGTAGTGAGTTGCAGATTCCATCTTCTTTACACTTGTAATCCCCAGTCTTTTCTCCAAAATCTTTGTTAATTCTAAAAGAAGACAGTCAGGACAAACCAGCTGAAATTTCATCCTTGAGTCCAGGCCATATTGCCTTTATATGAACTATAGAAGCATTCCTTTATTTCAATATTAGGACTAATAAGATAAAACTTCTTATAGATGTGAGTACTCCTTAAAAAGAATGTCTTATTGATAAATAAAAGGTAAAGAACATTTTTAAAGCCAGTAAGATATAATATAGGCATCATTTTTTAACTTTCAAATTTAGTATCACATAAATAATAACCCCATTATTTATCAACACTTTGCTCTTTCAGAATTACTTCATTGCATTTATTTAAAATACAAATCACAGAATTGAATGGTAGGGAATTAACTAGAAAGAACATGCAAGCTGAGTAACTTTCTTCCAAAATAGGAAGATAAATTCTATTATGATATATCTAACTGCTAAAAAAAAATACATGATCTCTTTGTACCATGTATATACTTGGGTGATTTCAGTCAGTGCACTAAGTGGCCCTCACCGGAGCACACCCTCTGGAAAGAAAATACATTTTCCTTAAACATAAGCTACACTTCCTTTGAGATTATGTTAATCACTTTCCCTTTCTAATTGACAAAGTCACCGCAGAAATTAGAGCGCGGATTTCATTATTCTAGCAAGAACCTTAAAAGTTGACATGTCTTTGAACAATTGTTTCAGAAATCCTTTTTTAAGTACATTTTCATTTTCTGGCATGGCTTGAATTGAATTCTAAACTTTCTGCTGCTTGGCCCCTAAGCCCCTCTGGTGAATTTAAATAGGCTTCCTTATATATTTAGTACATTCAGGAATTCTTTGTCGCAGGGCCTACTCTGCTTTATTATTAGAAGGCTGTCTCGGAAGTTCAGCAGCCAGTTTGTGTGTGTGTGTGTGTTTTTTGCCATTAATAAAGAGTCTACTTCCCCCGACCCCCACTTCTTTGAAGAAGTTGAAAGGGCTCCATGTTGGTTAGAGGGGGGCCAGGAAGAGAGAGAGAAGTGAAGGGCACCGACTGTGGTGTAATCCCCCAACAAAAAATGCTGTCTAACGTGGAAACCTCCCTCAGGTTTACAAATGCACAGGCTGGGCTTAATTTAGTGTGATGTACAACAGAGTAATAACTTAGCCCCTGCCCGGCTTCCCCTTCCTAGCTAAGAATAGCAAGTCTGCTATGAAAAAGACATTGCATTTTTTAAATCCTATAAAACCAAATGCTTCCACTGGCTAGTGTTTCAACACCACCTAAATCTCTCACTCGAGATGGTTGGAAACTAGAAAGACAATCGCAGTGTAAATCTATCATTTCTCACAATTCACTTACTTACATGACCAAAAAAAAAAAGTACAGAGTAGGGTTTCAAGAAAGACCTACCAATTTGGATGTATAAAATATTGGTGTTGACTCTTGGTCTAGAGAAAGCTAATGAAAAGGCAAGGAAAGATGACTCCAGAGAATAGTCACCTGGTGCTCACAAATCCTTTCCACCTATCACAGAGAGGGAGAAACTTCTAGAAAGAAAGGAATGGTTAAATGCATCTATATAAAAGAACACAAAACACTCCAAAAACCTTAAAAGGCCCGGGAAAAAAGCCAAGGAGTTATTATTCTTATTTAGTTGATGTAACAAATACAGTCCATAATTATTCTTACTTTCCTTTTGTTTGTTTAGGAATTATTAAGGTAACAATCTTAAAATCCCATTACTTATACCAACACTAAAAAAAATCCTTATTTCGCCCTCTGAGAAATTTTCACTTTTTAATTCTGCATGAAATACACATGGAATTAGCTGAAAGGTTATATAAAAAAACTATTTAATTTCAAATTATTTTAATCTCAAATACCTTCAAGTTCCACCTGATTTTACATTCTCACACATAAAAACATTACATATAAATTCACATTTATGGCTAGTAAAGCACTTAATCTGATAAAGCTGTATTTATGGGAAGATGTGGGGTAAAAGCAACCTTCAATAAAAATTGAAGCTAGCTCATTGAAAAAATGTGAATGATTTTAAGATGATAGCTCAATTTTTATATTTTTCTACTAAGAATTAAAAAAAAGATATGCCTCAGTGTGTGTGTGTGTGTGTGTGTGTGTGTGTGTGTGTGGACTCTGGTAGATCAGAACTCAAAATACAGAAATGACATAACAATGCTGCATAAATTTCTGTGGAGGAAATGTGAGGTTGAAAAGCTCCATCAAAAATATATATTGTTGAAATGCTTACAGATGCCCAGAATTAAAAAAAAAAAGCACAAAACAAAACAGCATTTCTATTGGGAACTTTGTTTTCCTTTCTAAATAGTGTCACTCAATCATCACTGGGATTTGCTTAAATAAAATGAATAACAAACAATTAAATATAATAATCCAAGGAATCAAAATGATGCCTGCACACACGGAGGCTGCACTGCATGTGTAAATGGCAAGACAATTTGGGCTTTAGCTCCTCTGTATGTGCTGTGTTCTTCTTGAAACTCATTCAGCTTGAGACAGGACAGCTTGTAAAACTATGTGCATATTTATCAGGTGAATCTGACCAAGCCTACGCAGCACGTGTGCTAACATACCCTTTTTGAAGAAGAATTCCAGGTAGTATATACTTTTTCTAATTTCAATAGTAATTAGCTTGTACTGCAATTCTCCTGAGATACTTACACCTAGTGCAGATATTATTAATGCAGCCTAATGCCTAAATGACTTCAGAATGTCTCAGCACCTCTGTGGAGCATCCCTGGAACACGAAAGTGTTAAGGACATTTACACCAGGAAAACTATCGATCCCATGAACCCTGAAATGAAATGAAATGTAATTATATTTAGATTTGGCAACATTCCAGAAGTGGCTTCCTTGTTGGATCCTAAAGGGCTTTAAAACAATGCCATTTTGGAAAATTCAAGTTGTCCTCACAGAGATTAAAAGTTAAAAGCCTGAGCATCACCCTATTTACAAGGAACAATGCAAAAGAGACAAAAGAAAAACTAATACTTCATTGGTCATTGATAGATGGTTAAGGTGAGTGGTGATATTTCTTTTAAGGGAACTCGCCCTTCCTAAGGCATTGGCAAACAATGTGAGAAAGGAAATGGCAAAGGGTCGGTATACTTATGTAAAAACAGCGGTTTGCTATTTCAAAATTAAAATGTAAAAATAAGCTGGTGTCAGAGAGGAGGTGATTCCTCATTTCCACCGCATTGAGCAAGCTCGCATCAGCAGCAGACAGCGCTTAATATATGCGTCTGGCTCGGGCTGGCCTCCCAGCCAGGAAGCCATGGGATTGTTAATATCACTGCTTTTTTTGTATGCAACACACATCACTTCCTCGCTCTTTGTTGTAGATCTCTCCTTTTATTTTAAGCTTAGTATGATCTGATTTTCCCAATCTTATTATATCCCCCCCAAACAATATTATCCTGTGACAGCTATGCTAGGAATGCAGAAAATGTGTCATCCATCCATCTAGATACAGCATAAAGAAGTTTATATAAACAAAGTCACCCAGTTATATCTTTACTCACCTTTACAGAGTCAGAGAAAAGCTTGATCAATGATGCTCTCAGAAAAGACAGTTTATGTATAGGAGAGTTAGAGAGGTTTCAAAGAATGAATGATGATTGGTAAAAAAAACAAAACAAAAACATTTCTTTTATGAAATAGAAGTTAATATATAGTGCTATTCAAAAATATGACAACATAAAAATAAAACATTGCATTTGACATAGTTTAATTTTGATATCACTATAGCCAACAAACATCTATCCTTTACATTATTTTGGAACTAAACTGATGTCATAACACATTTGTATATATCATTTATGATTATGTTAAACAGGTGTCAAAAACATACCTGTATGTAATATTGCTTTATATAAGAAGTAGTTTCTGATCCATTGTGTAAACATTGCTCATAAATATAAGGAAGTTTCTATATACTTGTAGATACGTATACATAGAGCTCTTTGTAGAGATGTATGTCGAGTTCTTTGTATTGAGAAACTTATGCTTTTAAAAATGTTTCATTTCAATGAGACTGAAGTTAAAAGAAGTAAAATATAGATACAACCAAATGTCTTTATGATTTTATTATCTCCTTTCATTTAGAATTTTAAAACGTTTTTATAACACACACATGCACATACTTAAAATTTCAGAGATTTGAGAGAAATACAATAGGTGATATAAACAAGTAACCTGAATAGGTACAGTGTGGATACAAGCTTAAATATATTCTATGTGCCCTGTATAGATGACAAGTATGTTTACCATACTATAATTTCAATTTTTAAAGAAATATAGCTCCTGGGTAATCTGTATTCGGTGATATTTCAAATCATAAGTAACTGTACCGAATTGAATAAAAAAGATCAACAAAGACTTCACATAGTGTTCTAAAATACTTTCATAAATTTATTTGAACAATACAAAGGACAAATTTATAGTACTCATGTAAAGCATTCAAATGAAAAGAATGAAATAGCTTTTGTTTTTTCTACTATTGAAAGTCTCTTCTCCATTTTGAATTTTAATATCTACAACATTATTACAAAAATTTTCAAGAGGTTTAATATATTAATTCTACTTAAAAAAGATACATATTTGACGTGGCAATGGCTAATAATGTTCAAACATCACATTAGTTATAGTTGGAATAGTCATCTCCTATAAAACTAAAATCCTTATAAAACTAAAATAATGCATTTCAGATTCAGCTGAGGGATCAACTCGAGACGCCTGACCTCACAGGCTCTGTTTCTGGTTTATCTCACATGGGTCTGTAATGTATACAACCTAAAATATAAAAGCTAAAGGGGTTCATATTTTGGCTAATTATTAATAAATTTCACTTGAACTCTTACAACAAGAGAATGTTCTAGTATAATAAGACATATAAAATATTCCGTCTGGTTAAAAACCTGAGGAGAAAACTGGCAATAAATACCACATATAAAGCAGCATTCTTCTAAAATCAGCAGTAAAAATCTAATAGGGTCAGTAAAGAAGATTGTAAATCATTTCATTTCTAGGCCTCAAGCATGATTATAGCTATATGGTGTATATTCTGAGCCATATTTATGTGGAGATATATAAAATTTCTAGAAATAGCTTATATATATATATATATATTCTATGCATATGAAAAAAAGTTATAAAAACACAAATCACTCTCTTTATTATTAACTAAGAAGATATTCTCTTAGACCAGCCACCTTACAATACACCAAACGAAGCCTTTTAGAAACACATGTATTCTAATTTTGCTTCCTCCACAGATCCCTTCTATTGCTTTTGAATGGCTGTTATAACAGAAAATACATGCGATTCAGTGAAACTCTGTAATTACTTTAGAGAACAGTTTCTGAAAATAGTATTTTGGGGGGTGGGTCCTGGTGAAAACATTGCTGGTTATAAATCAGAGCATTGTTCTTTTCTCCTGGGCAGGATCTATGTATGTCCTTTTGTTCTGGTGGTAACTGCAGACAATCAGTAAGGTCCAAAGCTGCTGGTTCCTCTCCGCCTAGGTCCCAAGAGCCTGACTTGTGATGTTACTGAAATACCTCACAAGTTAGGGTCTCAGGGACTAGGAAAAGTCTGGTTTGGCTGCGGTAGAATTCTTCTTCTTTGGTGATAAGGCTAGCTTAGACATTACACAGTTGGGTCGAGGCAAACTTTTCCCTCTAAATACTAATGCACATACATACGTAGCAATAGATAATATGGCACATACAAGTTAGGATGAGCTGAATAGTCATAACGAGCATTTACAGACCTTAACACAACGGAGCATATGAGACACAATACAAACAATGAACAGTTAAGAGTCATCCCAATAGATCCAAAGAATAAGACTACAAATGGGTTAAAAATCTGTTTCTAGCAGACTTGTACAGCAATACCATAGTTCTATTACATGCAAAAAAGGATTATATCCCAGTAATGGGACCTTGATTGAAATTTGGCTTCCCCATTAGCCTTCTATATAGCACAACGGTTAAGTTGGCTCCAGGACATATAATACTTTCAATCTGATTTAAATATATATACGGTTGCAGTTCAGAATAAAACAAAAACTTTTTTTTTTGCATGTCATAATTTAATACCTCTGAAGCTCGAGTGTTCTCTTTGAATCTCCAAACTATTCAGACAGCCAAATATTCCCATGCATACTCTGTAGCTATTTGAGCAATGCCACTTAATAATAAACGTGAAACTTAAAATGCTGGCAACACAAGAATAACAACAACAACAAAAAAATGTTTCTCTAGCTTAAATAGTTGCATTCGACAGCTCAATACTTTGGATGGAGAAAAAAAAAATGCACAATCCCGATCCTGTACATTCACTGAATTTCCTCCGATCTTTTAGCCTTGTTTGTGGTTGGAGCACAGAATTGGTACTTTAGGAATGATCCACGGTTTAGTAGCATAGAACGCAGGGTAAAACAACCGGACCAGCCACAACATAAAAGTCCTGGCCACAGAAGTGGAATCTGCTTCTTCTGCAGTGGTTGATCTTAAAAGGGAAAAGAGGAGGGGGGAAAAAAACACACACAAAAAAAAACACGTAAAGGATTAGAATGTTTTCCTGTAGAACAGGTGAATCATCCATTTCCAAGTAAGCCGCAAGGAAAGCTAAGCTGAACAAAATATTTGCTAACTGCCCCCCCCCTCCACCCTGGTACCACACCCCTTTCTACCCCCACCCCCACCCCCTGTCCAGATCTTTACTTTGCCTCCTAAGACTTTAAATATTCTGCTCCGTGATGCAATGCATCATTATATAAGATCCCTTTTTTTTGTTTATCATTTGATTTCCCCCCCCCCCCCATATTGAATCAGTTATGGCTTAAGATAGCAAACAGCTTCTTTTTTTTCTCTTCCAAATCCAACCACCACCACCACAACAAAAAAAAGGCAGCACTCACAAAAAAAAATACAAAATGAAATACACACACAAAACACAGCCTTCCCCTCTCAAGCCCATGCTTTTCTCCTTAACACTGACGATGGCTCTCCAGCCCTTGACCATAGCATCCGACCAATTATTAGAATGAAAGATCTCCCCCCCCCTCCATAAATATGACATTAACATAATTACACCGCCCCCCCCCCCCCCCCCCCCCCGCCACGGAGACCCATCCTCCTCCTCAGGGAATAACATCTGATGCTCCAAAGATGGAAATCAGTCAGGTTTTAGTTGCTCTCCAACGTACCTTTGCTTCTCACTGACTGACTGGCTTTTTACCCTCCACGCACTCACACGCCACCCCCTCCCCTCGGCTAGACACGGGCGCCCGAGCGAGCGAGAGAGAGCGAGAGAGCGAGCGAGAGAGCGAGCGAGGAGCAGGCGCGCGCCCGGCGCCCAGACGCGGGGAGCGGCCGGGCGGCGGCGGCGGCGGCGGCTCCGATGCTGACTCAGAGCGCTGTGTGCAGGGGGCGGCGGCGGCGGCGGGGACTTTCACTGCGCTCATCATTAACATTAACTCACAGTCTAGCATCCACCCTCTCCCAGACCTGCGGGACTGCAGCATTTGCATGACGCTGTCACTCTAGCCTTTGCAGGTCATATGATGGGAGAGAGAGAGGGGGAAAAAAAAGAAAGAATAACTAGGAATGAAAAAGAAAAAAAAAGAAAGAAAAAAAAAAGCACCAAGCCTTCCTCCATCGGAAATGCCTTCTATTCTCTGAGCCTCCTTATTTTTTTCCCCCCCCACCTTTCCGACTCCCCCCCGTGGCTGTGTCTCAGTGGCTGGGCATCTTTCCGGGGGCAGAGAACACCTCGCGCTTCTTCCCCTGAGCCAGGAGCTAGCGGTCCTGCCCTCCCCTCGCACCCTGATCCCCACCCCTGCTGCCTCCCTAATCAATAAGACAGAGCCCTTGGAGACAGGCTCTGGCAGTCCCAGCCTGCACCCGCTGCCCTGGGCTGCAGGCAGCCAGACTCACACGTGAGAGGGGGAGAAGGGACGCCAGCGGTTCCTTCCCAGTCAGTCCTGGACTCTATTCTGTGCCTTCTTCACCCCCCTGCACCCGCACCCCCACCCCCCACCCCTGTCTGACTGACTGCGGTGCAAAAGCACCTTCCACCTCTGTGTGAAGCCCCCGAACCGCCCGGGAGACCCATCTCTATACATCCATCATTTCTATTTAATAAGGAGAGAAACTACGGTTTTTAATAAAAAAAATATAATTGCTTAATGTTTTTATTAGCCGTGCTCTCACTTCGCAAGAATGATAAAAACAACGCTGCCAGCATCCTGAATCATCCATATGATTTAAATGGTGCTGAAATCCTAAGGTGCTGGGATGCACTCAACCAACAGGCTGTCTGTCGGTATATATGCATATTTTTTGATTATTTATTTTTTTAAATTTACTTAAGAACTTTATAGAAAATAACACCAAATAGCCGTGTGCTGGCTGAATAGGCAACACGTCTCTGAGATAAAGACATACGTGCAGGCTGAAACTATTCTTAAAGGTTGGACTCTGCCTTTACACAAAGGTGGACGCGTGTGCCTACGTGGAGACAACCTATGTGCATTGTTCTGAGAGGAGGTGGACGATGTGGCTGAACACAGTCATGCGTGTGCTGCCGTGTTCCGCAGCACAAAGGGCGGTCCATAGGTATTCGCCCGGCTCCTTTGTTCTTCCACGGTTCCCTTTCATCACCGAATGTGGTACCCTGCCCACCTTTCCCTTCCACGTGAGCAGTATTCCCGCATTGCTGATCAGACAGAGCCAGCCACCGGTGGCCGGCGGCCGCACACCAGAGACACACACCACCAGAGACACACACACACATACAAAGGAAAGAGAGGCACGGCGCTGCCTGGTGCTGCAGAAATGTCAGTTTCCTCGCACAGACAGATCCCAGCATGCACTGCGGCACCGCAGGACCAACTAAGGTAGCCGTTTGGCAACAGATCTGTGGCAGCCCACGTAAAAGGACAACCATTTGCAGAGGTTCCAAAGAAAACATCACACAGCCTCCAAGGAGAAAGAGGCATCTGCAGAGCTACATGTCTGTAGCTCTCAAACCAGCCCCTACAGCCTCCTGATGTGAAAGAAAAGGGAAGAGAGAAGAGAAAGAAAAAACTCCAGTGCAAAAAACAAAAAGCACACACACATGCTCACAACACCACACACACACACACACACACACACACACACACACACACACACACACACAACGTGGGCACCCGAAGGAAACGTGGAATTAAGCACACACTCTGAGAGAGAGAAAGGGAGGAGGGAAAACTAGGGAGGAAGAAAAGGAAACACAGAAATGGGAAGAGGGAGGGGAATGTGAAGAAGGGGAAGAAAGGATGAGAGTAAAGAGCCAAGAATCACTGAGCACTGAAGCAACAAAGAAAAATATGAAATTAGATGGCAGAAACCAGAGACTCTGGAATAGCAGTGTTCAAGTTCAGAATCTAACGGAAAAGTATACCGGAAATCAATGTTTACACAGCACAGTTTTAAATACCTATTGTCGATGGCAGTGTAACGCCTGCTGCCTTCTTCCAGTTCTGCTTTTAAATATACTGGTTATCTCTTTAAGCCTCTTTGCTCAGAGATTCATCTATTTACTTTTTTTTTTTAAGGGCTTCAGCATCTGTGTTTTTTAAGCTATTTTTTTTTCTAGACAGTTGCCCACGATTCTCTGGATAAATTAATGTCATGACCTCACTATGGCTATCAGACATAAAATGTCGACTATTTTAATAATTGAACATGCGCTTACAGCAAACTGCCTACTGATATCTTAGCTCCGTGGACTGTCTGCATAATCAATATTATTTGAAAGAAGATGTTGTAATCAATCAGTTCAATTACCACTGTCATAAATATGGGTTTAAGGTCTCCTCTGACTCTAAACTTCTAATCATCAATACTAAAACATCCCTAAAGGAAACTCTGGTTATGGTTAAAGTTTTTAAAAAGACGACCTCTCTCTGTTTTTTTTATATTTAATTGAAGCAACACAACAAATACATAGACTTGTTAGATCAATTATTTTTATATACTATTTGAATTTTGTTCTGTTAACTTAAAAAATAACTAAGATGTATCTGAATGTGTATCAAATGCTAGATTGAGTTAAAGGAAGCAATAACTATGAAATGCTTTAATTCAACCTGCCTCTTACCTTATAATTAAGGCAGGGATCTTTTATTTCTTATAAAGACCATTTGAAATCAGTTTTATTATGGAAATCATATTTAAAAAACTGGTTTAGGGTAAGGGAGAAGGAGTATAAATTATCCACAGTAAACACTGACTTAAAGTTCAGGGGTGTGCAGAGTATACTGTTTTTTTAAATTACTTGCATAATATTTTCTTTGTTTTACTTAAACTGCACCCACCAATAAGATACAGCAAACCACATGTAGCAATTAAAATTAAATTTAAAAACTCAGACACAGACAACAGTATGGTGATTACCAGAGAGAAAGCGGGTAGGAGGAGGTAGAATGGTTAAAGGGGAGACAAATGGTGATGAAGACTTGACTTGGGGTGGTGAACACACAATACCATATATAGATAGTGTATTCTAGAATTGTACACCTGAAATTAATATAATTTTATTAAGTAGCATTGCCTTGATAGATTCAATATAAAATAAAAACATCTCTTATTCATCAAACGTATAAAAGGTAAAAATTCAGTTTCTCTGTTGTCCTGGCCATATAACAAATGTATAATAGGACGCATTGGTGCTTGCCATTTTGGACAATGCAGCTAAAAACATTTGTAGTCTTGGATAAAGTTTAATGGACATTGCTGACTTAAACTGTCCTTGTGAAAAGTTTATAGCGCACTAATGATTGGGTCCCCATACATTCATTCTATCTACTTTAAGAGAAAGAATGTACATTGATTTATTTGAAGATCTAACATAAAACAATTTCATTTGATGGAAGAGGATCTAGTGGTTTTCTTTTTTAATAGTTCTGAAATATGCAAGGCCATTCAAAGAGGTGTGTTATGTAGAAATTAACTTTAAGGTAGTTAAATTAAAATACACCATAAGACACACACACAAATACTCCACCTAAAGTCTCTGGATAAATCTGAGAGATTCTTATGTATCTATCCTTTCTGGAAGTGAGTCATGATCTTTTTAGTGTCAAACAACTCATATCATATATTTGTTTTTAGTAAAGGGTTCTAATAGTAGGGTAAGTAGCAAACATTAAGAGAAAGAGCACTTTTCAAAGCTTCTACCAATATAAAGAAGGAATAACATTTAAGAGCAGCAAGGTGAGATCTTTTCTTTCCTTTCCTTTTCTTTTCTTTTCTTTTCTTCTCTTTTCTTTTTCAAGAAAAATATTTAAGGGTCAGGAGAGACAAAAATCAGATACTGATGATCTAGCATGATCTGTTGGGAATTTTTATTAAATAAAAACACTGGAAAGAAACAGGTGTGTGTGGTGTGTGTGTATGTATAGATCTTGTTAAGATAATTTTGAGTTCCCAATCAGATTCTGGAACTAATTACCTTAAGCAAAATAAAATGAAGTGAAATATAAATGTATATGAGTTATTAGTTTACAAATTTCATATGAAAGATATAGCTAATTTTTTAATGAGGAAAACTAACTGACCCATATTTTCTTTAGAAGTTTAGTGTTTGGATTAGACAATGATTCAGTGTTCAACTCAAACAACTTCTTGACTGGGATGCAAAATAATTAGTTGTCAACCTGAAAGTAGTTTTTTTCCCCCTTTCTTTTTTGATAAAAAAAAATTGCCAAGCATCCCAATTAACATGGAAAAATAATGTCATAGATTTCTCTTCCTTTCAGGGATAATATTTTAGATTATAGCATGTGGAATCCAATCTTCTTCCTCATATTTAGGAAATAGATATAATTGTAACTCTCTCTAGGAATACTTCTGTGTTTCTCCCATCTTCCCTCCCTCCCATTTTCCTCTCCCCATCCTCTCCCCACTCTGCATCACCCAAGTAGGAAATCCACTTGCCAATCTAGTCTGTCATCAATCCCCATTAGAGGACCACATTCAAAGCCACACTAGAGATGAGACCGAGTAGAACAAGTCTGAGGCAGGGGTAATTAGAGCAACCACATGAACTTGAGGTAGGTCTTGGGGGACAAGGGCAATAACAGCCACTGTTGTTCAGCTATACGTATGAACAGATAGGTTTGAGAATGCTGGTGGAGTATTGCTCTTTCAGGAAAAAGACAGGATATTATAATGAGGGGCAATTTGGAGACCACAAAAATGTTGTCATTATCAAATAGTACTTAAATCTGGAAAAGTATTCGCCCAAACTTACCAAGATTTATTACACTAGTAATAAATGGATGTGTCTGCTGCATCAGTGTGCTTCCTAACAGGGGAGATAGTGAAGAACTCATCTTGGCTTTTGAAGATGGCATCAAGTGGTAAGGCTTAAGTGATAGCAAATGAATTAATAATCACTGCCATATTTAGACCTTGAATCTATGGCAAAGGAGCAATGATAACTTACATTTTAGCGAACATAACTGTAGAAGACTACTTTCCTTATATTTTATAAACAGAAGGAAAGTTGGGAAGTGGGAAGGGGAGTTAATCTAAAAGTCAGGAAACTGGTTCTAGTGCCACTTGGTTCTAGTTTATAGTCTTGTATAAGTCATTTAACTCTAAGAAACTTTGTTCTCATCTTTAACATTAAAATTAGGAAGAATGACTATATTAATCATCAAGGCTCAATTCAGCTCTAAAATTTTTGAACAATGAGGAGGACCAATTGGAAACCCATGTTGGTTATTACTACCTACTGGTTAGATACCGTATTTGTATACATAATTGTCTCATTTAATCCTCACAGTATAGACCTGTGGTATTTATCCCAGAAAGACTAATGCTATATGGTCTTTTTATGCTGTTGGACTATCTCATGTAATAACTGATCCTAAGAAATGTGTAATTTCATATTAGCTTCATAATAAGGTAATATTAAAATGTTAAATCAGACTAGGGACTCAGTGTATGAATTTGTGCATAGTGGGGTCTGGTCAGCCCACTGGGAATTGGGGGGGGGTGATTGGAGGAGGGGCTGGCTGGGAGGAGATTGGGTGAGGGGTGCCGATTGGGGTCCTGATTGGTCCAGTTGGCTGCTGCATCATGTGTCATAGCAACTGGTCATTCCAGTCATCCTGATATTCTGGTCACTTGGCATATATATATATATATATATATATATATATATATACACACACACACACACACACACACACACACACATGTTGAGTGGCCAGATTATTATGATGTCTGAATGCATAATAATCTGGCCTGTGTGTGTGTGTGTGTGTGTGTGTGTTTTGGAGTCCCGGTGCATGAATTTGTGCATGGGTGGGTGGGATCTGGCCAGTGTGGCCAGGGGGAGGGGACATGGTCCGTTTGCCGGCATGCCTGCTGGTCAGATTCCTAGTAAAGGGGACAATATGCATATTAGCCTTTTATTATATAGGATATACCCTGAGTGGCCAGATTGTTGTGAGTTCAGAGATCATAATAATCTGGCCACTCAGTGTGTGTGTGTGTATGTGTATTTTATCCTATAGATTACCCTATCCATATTTAAAATTTAATTTATTTGAAACAATATATAATATGTAGGCTGGGACAAAAGTAGGTTTATAGTTGCTCATATAGAATAATGCAATAATTAATAAATAATAATACAAGAATAAACTCTGTGTTTCACAGAATTACAAATGTAAACCTATGTTTGCCCCACCCTCTATTTGAAATTTAGAGTGAGGGAGGCAGTCATTTTCTAAGAGTTAGAAAAATGTGTATATAGTACACACACTAAGGAGGAGTCATAGTTTCTTTGGATAACTTATTTGTAAAATATTAGCATATATAAATACAAAACATTTTAGGTTTAATTTAGATTGAATAAATGCTTTAGCTTTTAATAATGCATTTATAAAATCTCCTTAAATGAATTTTAGAAAATTAAAATAACAATATATCAGAAAATTATGTCAACCATAAGTTTTAATCTCTCTATCGACTATCAAGTATTTTAAAAACATCTTTGTTGGTTTCAAAAAATATTCATTTTCAATGCTGCTTAATTTAGGTTGAATAAAGTCATTAACAAATAGTTATTATTCTGATTGCTCATAATCAATTTTATTCTACAGTCTTAGAGTTTTCTTCATGAGAAAAATTATTCTAACTTTGTAGGGTCTTTTTTATTATAAAGAAAATACTTTATTCATTGATCACAATAGGTAAGAATGGAGCACAAATGATAGAATAAATTAGCTTAAATAAAAAAAGTATTTTTTCTTTAGACACTGCTATTTCCTTCCTTATTTTTCATATTAAAATGATATATACTTTATAAACTAATATCATACAATCATATATGTTCTTTTCTAGATTGAATTTTCACTTTGTAATATCTATGCTCAGTGACAGGAACTATATCCTGATTAATACACTCTTAGAAGTATAAATACTATGAGATGAGTTTAACTTTTGAAAATATATTCTTTCATGAAGAATGCCACTATGGCATAGTCTCATACTTTATTACCTAGGTTTTCAATATAGGTTGAAGAAGTTTCCTTATGTGGGAGCTGAAGAAAATGCTTCTAAGGGTTATCAAGATTATTTAAGTATGTCTGAATGGTGGAGGTTCAAGTGCATCCTGTATCCTCATGCTTTGTTCTCATCCTTTCCAATCAATTGTATTGATTTGTTAAGGGTTAGAGGGTACACTTTCGTTGATCAAGAAAATAGCCCCATACAGCAAAACTGTCTGCCAGCTCAAGACAGATCAATCTCACCTTTGTTTCCTTTTAGATACATTATGGTTATTCATTCTGCATCACCTAAATTCCATAATGCATATATTAGCTCAAGAAAGGAAATGGATAAAGAACTGTCCATTTTTATGGAAAAAAGTGATACATTTCTGGTTATTTCTCCTCACTATAGAACTTGATGGACATTGTAATATCTGATCAAGTGTTGGCCTCGTTCTCACTAAAGAATTCTGTCCATTTTCAAAATTGTACAAGACCTGAGCAAAGAAACTTCCAAAAATGTTGAGTTCATTTGAAAAATCAGTGTTTATTTGAGAAAATAAAAGTGAAAACACATCATTGTAACTTTTTCTTTTTCCAGAGCCGCCTTGTACTCATTCATTTTTTAAAATGCCTTAATGGAACTGTTTGAGCTACAAAGAATCCACTGATCCGGGCAGCTTTATCACTTGAAGAAACAGAAAAACTCAATTTAAGCTAGCTCTGGTAAATAATATAAAACAAAAACAGATACCACCATACAATGGTACAGTAATCTATTAATCCTACCGAGAGGGTATTTTGTAAGACTGTAGTTAAACCTCCAACGTTACTAACATTTCGACTTTTACTGACCTGAAAAGCTACATGCTCTTCCTGCTTTCTCTGTAAACCTAACTTAGATAACAATGCAAATACTCACAAACCAAAACGCTCATAACCTCAGTGGACCACAGGCATGCCACATTTTTTTATAGTACTGCCTGATCATCCTTCTTTATGTAGAATATAATTAATCCATTTCCTATGATGTGCCATGAGCCACAACTCATTGAAAAATGGTTCGATTGGAATTTTGGTTTGGATACTTTGCTATTATGAAGCTTTGAATTTAAGAGAAACATATTTCTGTTCCTATGCCTGACAAAGACATGTTTTCAAGTACACGTTAAACAAAAGAGACCGGCTTTTCAATGACCAAGTGCAGTGTTCTGTAGGACAGAAAACTCACTGCTTCTCTTACATGTTAGACATTTAAAACATTTGCTAGATGACAGCGTTATTTTTTTTAAAAAAATAGTTTCTTTAGCAAAGAATTAAAGCTGAATATGCAACATTTCTTAGGAGCATTGAATAAATCTATTTGTCCAGCTTACTTTGCAAAGACTGTGTAGAAAACAGCACCATAAACACTTTCAGTCCCCACACAAGGGCTAAACAAAGAGTCCTCTTTCCAGCCATCTAATCGGGTAATTTATTTTTTCAACCATCACATATAAATCGAAACACAGCTGTAACCAATGACTTGCAGATCCAGTTCCCAGCCAGCTGGAATCAGTTCTGCTGAAACAGCAAGATTTTTACATTGTTCACTTCTGTACATCTGGAGAAATCATTGAGGTTCAAAGGTGACCAGAAAATCTCTTTAAGTAAATTCAATCGACAGTGAAGATTTGCCTTAAGAACTACAAACTCCACGTTCACTTCTTACAAAATGTTCATTTCAAAAAAAAAATGGATGCTTATAATGGCTATCTGCATCCTCATCAGTATAGACTTTAGGAGTTGCTAATTGAGTTAAAGCGCTGAAATGCTGGTTTCTTTCAAACAACTTGCATAGGGTTCTTCAAAAACTTTTTCCCCCCCAAGGAGTGGTAGCTATTTAAAGCTGGCTACATTAAAACACTGTGTTACATGCAGAAACACCAGGGGACCATCAGAGCCTGTAAGGAAACCAGATACCAGAAATGTACCTACTCATATCTCAAACTTAATCATGTTTAGCTAGTATAATCCTCTATTTAGATAAAATGAAGGAGAAACACTATCCGAAAGAAAGCAGGCTGGAATATCTCCCTCCAGCGAGGCAGGCAAATCCCCAAGGAGCCAGAGTCCTGGGAGAAACAAGCTCAGATCAAGAATGTTCCATAGGCAGTCTTGCAGGGGAGGTGGTTTCTGGCAGGAGAAGAAAAGAAAACCCCAGAGCAGCGGCCACTTTTGCTCAGCCCCAGGAGCCCCAGGAGCGTCTAACCACACGTAGGGCACAAGTGGTGGCTCACCAAAACCAAAACAGACACGGCCCATTCTGAGCCTTCCATAACAATTAGCGAAAGCAACGAAAAGCTCAGAGACTAAACGTATTCCTGGCATTTAAATCACACACTATAATGCATCGCCTCAGATGCACCATTTTCTTCACTAAAGTCATCAAAAAGATACACCCCTTGGGAACATGGATACTCAAACAAATCACAAATATGCCTTGTTTTCCCTCCTTTATTTAAATGGATATGAAGTAAACAAGTTATTCTCCTTATTTGGCCATCTTATTAAATGTCTGGCTATTCCACTCACACTGGATCAACAATCCGTCACTTCCTGATGAAGAATACCTCTAACTAAAAAGAGTTAAAATCAACAACAACAACAACAAATGGTAGTAAATTACACTTCAGTTTGTAATGAACGACAGACAAGAAGGTGATCCCGTAATACTAAATTGAAATTCCCCATTAGATATTAAATTCCCACAAAGATGGTTAAGTTCATTTACTTGATTTTGTGTACCAGTCACTAGATACATGGGTTATAGAAAAATAGTCTGGAACAGTTAGAAGTGTAATTTAGTAAATAATAAAATATTCACTCATGAGGATTACATTTAAAAAATGTCAGGGCAATAGAAATAAGTTAATCCCTTACTAAAATTTAGTTGTTATCAAGGTTTGATTAACTTTCTATTTCCATTTTGTTTCTCACAATTTCTTTGACCTCTTAACTATAAACAGTTAACATGTATTTATGCAACATAGGGTATGAACACTATATAAAAATGCCATATTGATGTCATCTGATATGATGATTTAGAAATGGATTTAGAAGTTTTAAATTTGAAAAATGAATGTCAGTTCTCTTCTTCAAGAACCAAGGGTGGTTTCTTGTCTACCTTTCAACTGGTAGACTGAGGAAAAATCACCTAAAATAGGCAAATAGTCCATATCTATTTGTGATGTACTTTGCTCTTATTATACTAAAATATTATTTAGTCCATTCATATTAGCTGAACTATTTTTAAGTACTAACAAGACATAATATTTTGTCAATATTTCAAATCCTTTGTTGTGACTATCATATATGAACTTTGTGAAAATAAAAGCTCTAATTTCTTTGGTCTAGGTATTAAGAAAGCCACAATATAAATTTTAAAATGTATTAAGCATGTTACATCTTTGCCCCACCCTGTATAATTACCAATAAACTAGCTTAAATAATTATATTTAATCATTCCTTAATTTAGGCTTTTAAATGCTAATAATTGATTTTTAGCCATTAAAGCAGCATGTATTTATTTTAATTGTTTGCTTATATGCATATTTTGTTTGTAATCATATCAATATTATAAACCTCGATGGGAAATTGGTAGAGTTTTACATATTTACAAACAAGTGCTTTGGAACTTGCCAAGGTAAAAATTAATAAAAATACACATTCAAGGAGGGGTGAAAAAATCCAGTTTTGTTGCATAAAGATGAAGATGAGACAGAAGAAAGGAGGGGTTGGAGAAGAAACATGAGTTGAAACAGAGAAAGGCCTCCTAAGTTAAGTTTTTTTTTTTAACATATTCTAGAGCTTTCCTAATTCAAATAATATTTCCAAGTTATGATTACATATTAACTAATTTGTCTCCTTTCTATTTAAAGAAGAATATGTAATATTTAAATGATTTCTTCTCTATCCTATATAATAAAAGGCTAATATGCAAATTGACCGGATGGCAGAATGACCAGTCACTATGATGAGTACTGACCACCAGGGGGCAGAATTTCAACACAGGAGCTGCTTCCTGGGTCAGTGAGCTCACAAAGGGGGGAGTGCCACTCAGCCAGAAGTCTGCTGATGAGTGCAGTGATGGTGGCACAAGCCTCTCCCGCCTCCACAGCATCACTAAGGATATCTGACTGCTGGCTTAAGCTCGCTCCCTGGACTGCAAGAGGGCGCAGGCCAAGCTAAGCCTCCCCCCCTCCCACCCTCGCAAGTACACAAATTTCATACACCAGGCCTCTAGTTTCTGATAAAAGAGAACTGGATCTTATAAAGACTAGCAAAATACTGACAGGTTTACCTTTGAAGTTCAAATTCACCACTGCATCTGACCAGGATTAAAGATTTTTGAAAGTCTATTCTCACCTTTATACTTTTAAATGTTGATGAGTTTTCTTTGTCAAACTCTGGCATGTTCAGTCACTGCTCTCTCCAGGATTGGATCTTGATCATATACATTCAAAATGGAATACCAAGAGAAAATAAGCAGGATATTTAAAAATCATGAGATCATGAGCAGATGTTCTGATTCTTTGATTGGCTTATCACATATACTGACTTCTTGTCAGAAAGTGGATATTACTATGCATTTTAGAATGTTTTATCCAAGAGTTTAGCTAAATTCTCTAGGAAATCTTTCAAGATAATATAACATTCACATTAGGGTCAAATTTTGGTATTTTATTTTTCTAATATCCCAACCTGTGCAGTTAAATCCATTTTAACGAGTGAAAATTTCATCTTTTCAAAGAAAGAATTATAAAACATGTTTGAAATCTTGAGTCTATTTTCTTCCCATAAGATCTAAAATGCTTCCAACTATACCATGTTAATGCAGATGTCTTTCCATAACTTTAAGCAGTAGAAATCTCCCAAAATATTATAAACCCTATTATAGGGATAGACCTCGTGAATTACATGAAGACAATATCCATGAACTTGCCTAAACAGAAAGAATATTGTACCCATCTAATTATACCCATAACCTTATATCTGTGCAGATAATTCAAGTGAAGTGAGAGGGGGGGAAAGGTGATTTGAAATCAAGAATACCAATACTTATTTCCTATTTAGAACCAACCACATACAAATAAAATTTTTGATATGTGAAAATTAGGAAAATGATACTCAAATGGGCACTTCAAAAGAATCAGATCTGTCAAGAAGAGTGACATGATGTTATTTCTAGAGCTTTCATTCAAGTCTTGAATTTAATTTGACATTTATGAGTTTCTACTGTGTACAAGTGACCAAGTTGTACAAAGGATTTTTTTTTAAAATAAGAGAAATTGCTTCTTTCCTCAAACAGGTTAATATATGTAGAAGAGTCAGACATAAATAAAATTATAATACCTAAAAATATGAAGCCCGCTGTTTAAAATTTTTTTAAACCTCATCCAAAGGTGAGGATATTTTTTCCCTAATGATTTTTAGAGAGAGTGGGAGTAGGGGGTCAGGGGAGAGAAAAAGAGGAGAGAGAGAAACATCAATGTGAGAGAGAGACATTGCTTGGTTGACTCTCACTCACACCTCAACCAGGGCCAGGGATTGAACCTGCAGCTGACGTTCATGCTCTTGACTATATAAAAAACTCACAACCCCTGGGTATGAGGGTCAATGCTCTAACTACTGAACTAAACCCACCAATAGTCCTGAAGCATACTGTTAGATGCAAAGTGCTATGAAAATACAGGTGAGAGACAAGTATTGAAAACTGTAGAGAAGGTTGATAGCAAGAAGCTCCATTTGAGTTGAGCCTTCAAGGAACAGAAAGTTCCTTGATGAAGCAGAGGTAGAGAGATAAAGCTCCTTAGAAGAAGCAAAGGTAGAGAGCAAATTTGAGGGCAGACAAAGAGGAAAGGCTCAAACTTTTGGAAAATGTTTGGGAAATGAACCATGAGAGAGAGGAAGAATGCAGCTGGCTTATGCAAAGGCAGTTATTAGGAAAAATGACCAGGCAGTTGAATTGAAAGATAGTTTTAAGAGGTCTTTAATATTATACCTGGAATTAATCAATTAGGTAAAAAATACCCACAACTCAAATCTTTTTGAGAAGGGGTTTTTGATTAGTATAATGAGCAAACAACAATAAAACCATAATTACTACACTTAACACCCAATCCCTTTCTATTCCTGTGCTTGTATACCTCCTATCATTTTATCATCACACCCAGAGGCTTGCTGCATGACAATTCGCGCACTCAGTGGTGGAGCGGCGGGTGGGGGTGGGGGGACCTTCAGCGGGGCCTGCACACGCCCTCACAATCTAGGACCTCTAGTAGGGTCACTAGGTCTTGCCTGAGATCAGGGCCTATTGGGGCTTTCCTTCCCCCGGCTTCAGGCAACTGGCCCACCCCCATTGCTGCCATTGCTTGCCATCTGTGAAGCATTGCCCGCCCGCCCCCCACATGCCACCAGTAGCCTCCCTCTGCAGTCTACAGGCATGGGGTGTGATGGCTTGGTTGGCTTGGGCCTCCCTCTTTCTTTGCTGAGAGGTGGTGCTAGCCCTGCAAGGGGCTGTCTGACTATCTTATTGTCCTAAACCATGCCTGCCTATCTGATCACCTTAACCACTTTCCTGCCTACCTGATCATCCCTAACTGCTTACTGGGGAGTGGGGCCAGCCCTATGAGAGGCCATCTGCCTATCTGGTCACCCCTAACTATTGGTCTGCCTACTTGATCACCCCTAACCACTCTCTCTGTCTGTCTGATCACCCCTAACCACTTGCTTGTGGGTGGTACTAGCCTGTGAGGGGCTGTGATGGTTCTGGTCTCTGGTCATTCCAATTGTTCCACTTATGGTGGCTGGCCTTTTATTATATAGGATAACTCCACCAGGTTAAGTTTTTATCGTTATTTGGCATTTACTGACAGGGAATCTGAGCATTAAAGACAGTTCTGTACTGTACCCAGATGCCATAACAGTCAATAAATGGCTGGAATTTGATCCTGACCTATCTGATTCCAAAATTATCTCTTAACTGCTTTGTCAGACCACCTATTAAAATTGACTTGGCCTATCTGAGAGTAGTACACTTTTGAATTTGCATCTCACTACCCAACCACATAGGCAGTCTACATCATGTCAGGAAGACCCACAAAGAACTTCTGATAGGGCACAAAGATTCTTTCTAGGGATCCTTTTATATTCTGAAGTGACAGAAGTAAAGAAACCTAGTTCTGTCCAATCTCAAAGCTCATGTTATTTCCTTCATCACATGCAACCTTTTGTCTAGTTAATAATTTAAGTACCAGGATAAGATTTCATCTTGGGAGTGTACCATAATTTGCTTAAATATTTCCCAACTGCTGAGACTCTCTAGGGATTCCAATTTGGGGATTTTATGAATGGTGTTGAAACCAATACTTTTCTCCATGTGTCTCGTTCCTATTTGAATTCCCTCTTGTATAACATTGCAGAAGTGGGAATATTATGATGATTTAAAAAAACTGAATAACTCTGGCATAACAATAACTGATGGCCTAGAGACGCCTTCCACTTTTATTTGAATTTTATAATACATCAAACTTAGGACTATCACATATAATATACTTCTTTAAAGCCTTTGCTTACAAGTTGCATTCACTCATTCATTTTTCCATTGGTTCATTACTCAAACATTTTGTTGCTCATCTACTTCTAATCTGATGACACATTTTATAAGTGAAAAATCAGCAAAGATAAGGCTTTGCTTTATCCCGTAGAATTTGAGAGTAGTCACTGCCTAATTTAATGTTCAAAGGACATATCAACAAAATATTCTATTCTCTCCCATGTGGTAGTCTCAAGTTACATGATAAAAGAACATTTGGGCGGTGTACCATTATGTCTATTCCAAGAAATAAGGTCAGTTAGTGGAACATCAAAGTTTGTACCCAATCTCCCATGAGGAGTTTATCAAAACAGGAAATATACCAGTTTGAAGGCTTTTATTTGCATTTCTATTTCATTCACATTTCTAACATTTTTAACCTTTGAAAAATAAGCCCTTAAATCACAAAGAAGTAAGCACAAATACAACACGGAATATGAGTTTTTGAGAGGTCTGAATTAATGTTAAAAGCAAACAGTGCTTCTAATTGGGGAACTTAATGTATACAAGAAAAGCAGGTGAAAAAATACCCTGAAACTTAGAAGCTCTGAGCGCTAATATTGCCCAAGCCCTGTTCACTGAGTAACTACAGACAGGCTACTTAACACTTCAAGGATACTACTGCATTGGACTGGAATGTCAAGTTTGCAGTTTTAAGAGCAATGGAAACAAAAACTGCTATATTAATGTAAAATAACCTTTCCATGTAACAGATTGATTTGTGGTTATTTCACCTGCTATTTTTAAAGCAAATTTTGTTAAATGGAAACAAAACCCAATTGATTCCCATTTTTAAAACTTGGCTTTATGCATCTGAAATGAAGTGACAGAGTTGCTGGGTTTTGAAGACATGAAGCAGAGCAGAGAGTAAAGGGAAATGTCCAAACTTCTTCCTTTGATTGCTGTCCAGAAGGTCTAGCAGGATGAAAGGAAATGAAGATGGTGTGCGTAGAATTTTCAGGATCTGGGGCCACTATTATTAACTTGAAGAATTAGATAAATAAAATCTCCAAACTGTAATAACGCACATGTCTCTTCCAAAAAATGTTCAGATTTAGAAACCAATGGAGAATATGAAATACATTTTAGGTGCCTTCAAAGAGACGACCTTATATTAATTTTTAAAGTAACTACTTACACCCAGATGCTAAAATAATCCTATTTACTACTTAGGCAAAAGAGGAGGAGGTGAGAGAGCAAGTCAGGGAAATGTAGTATTTACTGATTTCCTTCATGCAACCTGGTCTTTCTGTCCCAAAAACAGTAGCGATAGGGGACTTTCTCACCAGGCTGGGAGGACATCCATCAGGTAGATTCTTGAATAAGCCCAACCAATTTCAAAGGACGCTGACTTGTGATGGCAAACATCAGATACCGGATTTTTAGCACTAAAGTAGTACGACATGCCTATATATCTTAGGTGATTGTATAGCTACTTTATTTTTTTATTAATTTTTTAAATCAATAAATCATATGGGGATAGAGAAGGCATATTTCTCTTCTGACTTCTCTTCATCCCTTGCTCAGGTGGCCCTCAGAATACTTGGAAAGATAGATCTCTGTTAATTAAAAAACATGTCCTTGGTTAGAAGTGAAAGTGTTTCTCTAAGGGTTTTTTTTTTTCTGAAAGAGAAGGAAAACATGTTGTGCACTGCATGAATTAGAAGCTTACATGATCACAACAAAGGAACAGAAGCCACAGAACAAAGTTGAGCTTGTTTAATGGAAAATGCTTATTCATTCATTCACTCCTTACAGTCAAAATGTCTCATGAAAATGCTGCCCCGGACAAATCAGAGAGATAAAATTTCTAAACAAAGACTATTTGATCTGCTTAATTTTCAGGACTGCTATCTAGGCTCACCCAATGATATTTCCCCGTTGATTTTTAGAGAGAGTGGAAGGAAGAGGGAGAAATAGAGAGAAATATTGATGTGAGAGACACATTGATTGGTTGCCTCCTGACCGCACCCCAACCAGCTCTGGGGAACCTGCAACCAAGGTACATGCCCTTGATTAGAACTGAACCTGGGATCCTTCAGTCCATGGACCAACACTCTATTCACTGAGCCAAACTGGCTAGGGCTGTACCTACAATTCTTTAGGGGAGAGGTACTTTAGAGTTTCTGCATATCTCAAACACGTCTGGAATGCTGTGTTCCTTTCTTCAGAATGGTTTGCCCTATCATGAAAAACGCCAAGTTAGAATTTAAAGAAACCCTTGTAAATTTTCCTTGAGAATAAGTACAAAATGTGTTAGATAGGATTTTTAAAAATATGAAGATAAGAAAGGAAATCGCGGAACAGCCTGTTCTTGAGAAATAACAATGGGACATAATAAAAAAGATGAAATTACTGAGGACCGCTGAATTTAAGAACACAGAAGGTTCAAATGTGTTACTCTCATATTCCTTGCTTTCTTGTTAACTGGCGTGCGTGCATCCTTTTCCATTTGGCATTTTATTAGACAACTCCCATACCCGAGGCTACTCATCCACTGAGCAGATGAATTTCATAATTTGAAAATCACGCCTTCTAGTCTGCCACACAATCACTAATGAAGTTGTGGGATAGCAGAAATCCCTACTACCCTTGCCCGGTTGAGTGTACCTCTATTTTTACCTACATTCAGGATGTTTTTGCTACCATTCCTATAATTACCATTGGCTTTTAAATGAACTTGTAAATGGTAATTTTGTGACTGCCTCTTTTTCCTTTGAGACTTTAGAAATGACTTCATGAAATACTTGATTAATTTTACCCAGTTGTCTTCATTTGAAGTTTAGATGGTCATATTTCAGCATGAGTGTTGTTAATACATGCTGATTTCATTTTCTATAGCGATTTAAAAAAATGTTTGATTTTGTTTTCAAATAATAATATAACCCAGATTCTTTCTACTCATACATGCAAATTCATTACATGAATTTCTATTACATTTTCTCATTTTTATTGCAGCAAAGAAAACCTTTAAGTTCTCCCAAAGGGCAGCAATAACACAGCTCTCGGGAAGAAAGAAGTGGCCAGAGAACTGAATTTCATGAATGTAATAACATTCATGTTATTAGAGCTTTAGGTCACGCTATGTCTCTGATATTTAAAAAAAAAATCTTATACCATGAGGCTTGGCTATCAGAGAACATCCCTTAGTTCTAGGTTAAGAGTCTATAGCACAGATGGGCAAACTTTTTGACTGGAGGGCCACGATGGGTTCTTAAACTGGACCGGAGGGCCGGAACAAAAGCAACCTGACCATGCTGGCACTCTCATCTTGGGCTGCTGATGAAGGGGCGGAGGGGAGAGCAAGAGAACCCTCCACTCTTTTGGCTCCACGGGCCAGATAGAACAGCTGGATCTGGCCCGCGGGCAGTAGTTTGCCCACGTCTGGTCTATACCAAGGAGACCATTACCTATTTGCCTTGCTGGTATAAACAATAGTTTACTTCTAGAAAAACTGCCAAAGCTGGTTTGGCTCAGTGGATAGAGCGTCAGCCTGAGGACAGAAAGGTCCCAGGTTTGAATCTGGTCAAGGGCATGTACCTTGGTTGCAGGCACATCCCTAGTAGGGGTTGTGCAAGAGGCAGCTGATCTATGTTTCTCTCTCATCGATGTTTCTAACTCTCTATCCCTCTCTCTTCCTATCTGTAAAAAAAATCAATAAAATATATATTTTTTTAAACCCTAAAAAAAGAAAGAATATATAGAAAAACTATTAGGAAAGAACATACCAGTTTTTAATTTTGTATTGAAGAGTGTATCTAATTCACATATGATTTAAGTAATATGCACATACATGTGACATAGAAGAGAATTTAACAAGGTTAACATTGCAAGGTCTCTTCCCTCCAGTGAAAACAATATATGGAAAAGTGCAATAGTGAAAAAGGTAACACGGCCTCCTGAGGAAGTCAGATGCCCACATTTCAAAAAGCATTGCACTCGCTGTGTTGGAACTACCTGTGGATTCAACAAGGATCTAAAAGCCATCACTTGCTATAGACTCACTGACCAGATTATCTGCAACAGAACGGACCCACCTCTACTTTGGCTATTGCCACCTCCCACACAACTCAGAGGGAATAGGATAACGTTTAACTGTCATGAATCATGTCCTAGTAGTTAGGACCAAACAAGGCCTAAAACCTGAGCACCAGAGAACTATTCCATTATTTGAACACTGCCATCCTAAATAGGCCTGTGAAACTGGATTTAATACAAGCAAAGAAAAATAATTCAAGAGATAAGCAACAAAAAAAGGAAAATTCACGAAAAAATATCAATCAAACATGAAGAAAATATGCGCTTCTACTACAACATAATCAGCTAATAAGTCTGTACGCTGATGATATGACATAAATATTATTTTTGATCAGCAGCTGGTTGAATCTGCAGATGGAAAAAACCCACAATGAATATGAAGGGCTGACCATATTGACTGAAAAAAATCCACATAGAAGTGGCCCCCTTGCAATCCCAGCTGTTGTTCCAGGGTCAAGTGTAGTTATTGGAACATTAACCCTTTTGAAGAAGACATAAAACTCTTCACAGTTATTCTGGATTAAGTTACTCAAAATTAAGGTGTTTTATTTAATTTAAACGAATGGAATGAATAAACAAGAATGTGTGTGTTTTTTATCTTTTTAAAAATATATTTTTATTGATTTTTTTACAGAGAGGAAGGGAGAGGGATAGAGAGTTAGAAACATTGATGAGAGAGGAACATCGATCAGTTGCCTCCTGCACACCCCCTACCGGGGATGTGCCCACAACCAATGTACATGCCCTTGACCGGAATCGAACCTGGGACTCTTCAGTCTGCAGGCCGATGCTCTATCCACTAAGCCAAACCGGTTTCGGCTGTGTTTTTTATCTTATAACACATATAAAACACCTAGTAATTCTTTCAGTTACGCAAGGGACCGAACAGGTAGTGCAGTCTATTTTATTTTGAAATCCTATCATTTCCATATAAATAGATAATGGATGTCCACATGCCTATTCAGAACCTCACAATAAAATGAAATAACTTTTTCCCCATCAACATCCTTGAGTAGGAAACGTTTCATATACGAGTATCCTAATTTTGGAATTCAGAACAAGCCTTATATGTTCAAATACAAAGAGTTTATTATGCCATTAGTTTCCTTGTAGCCCTTTCTAAACTCTATTTATGGGACACAACTTAATTCATCCTAAGTGGCTTTTTATCTTGTATCCGTTTGGTTTCCATTTATTTAATTCCACAGGATCAAGGGGAACGTGTCTTCCCCATAAGACTCACCAGAAGGAGAAGACACACAGGCAACAGTTTTTGAGGCATTAAAAGTAGCAGCCTCAGGATGGATAAACACAGACTATGAACGTTCGCACTGCATATTGTGAAGCGTTAATTGAAGAATGTTTATTTGGCACAAGAGGTACCCTTTTTTGTACACTTTATAAGATGGCGGCATCACGTTTAAATGGCTGTGCCACCTAGCTGCAGTGCATTCTTCGAAACAGATGCAAAATACTTTCTAAATCACCTTTTCCAATGCTGAATCCTTAAACTTAATTCAATTTATAGTTTAAAACCCAAGGTGGAATAGATGGAGTATCAACTAGATCCGATGTCTTTTACAAGGTTGAAAGGTCTCATCAATAAGCTGATTTCACTGTCATGATGCCTGCATATGGGTGAGTTTACTCATGAAATAAGTATGCAGACTTGATATTTCTTATGCATAGTATTCACTTTTTTCTTTAATTTGCAAGAACTATAACTCTTGAAGTCCTTTCAGCCTACTGAACAAGAAAAGTAGCAGAGATACAAATCTAGGACCAATATGGAGTCAAGAGCCACGTATCAATACATACGGGAGAATTTTTTTCTAATGAAAATATTAGTGGACAATCTTGACGATATGATTCAGTTTAAGGAAGACCTTCTGATTTCAATGCATGGTGTTGTGCTGTTAACTGCCAGTGAGAAAATAAGGACACCAAAAATGATAAGATTTGATAAAGGGGTCTCACAATAAACCCCTGGAGTCTTGAAAACCAGGGAAACCTGAACAATAGGTGGGACTTATGTCAATTTTAATAATTCAAAGTTAAGCTTTAATTTTTAGTATACATGTAACAATGTAAAAACAATGCTTCTCTTACTTAATTGTTTTAAAATAGGGACCCACAATTTTCCATTTCTTTTTGGAATTCCCTCCCCAATTCTCCCTTATTTTTTCATTCCTTAAATAGTATAGTAGAGTATTTACTATAAGCAAAAAGTTCAGAATCATCTCAAAACCCTTATAAACTTATACGTTCTCTATAAGAATTTAAAATATTGTCACTATTAGAAACAACAACAATGACTAATTGGAATCCATACTCAAATTAGGGGCAAAACATTCTATTGCATTACAGTTACTGAGATTTTAAAACTCTGTATCTTATAAATTTGGGTTAAATAATGTTCAACCAGAGACATCACAGTGTCACAGAACAGGGAGCAGGTCACGACTCTGAAATTCTTTCCTGACTAATTATATTTCATATTTCATGAAATTTTAATAGGCATAGCTTTAGGATAAATTAGTTATTTAAATATATATATGTTCATATTTTAGTATTCTATTTTACAATAACTCTATGAAGTTTAAATTATAGTGTCACTTAAAATATGACTATCATTTCAATTCCTCCCAAATTTATTCATTTTTTCTACATTACTTTTCAAACAGTAATCATATTCCCCACAACATAGACAAACACACACACAGATACACACTATTTATGGGTAGAAAATTTAAAAAAAGAAAACACAGCAAAACATAAATGAAGGTTTGAGTGTAAGGACTAAGCGTCACTTGGAGTGGTATTCTAGGGACATAATACATGATAGGTCACAAGGTTTTAACACCAAAATATTATACAGAATTATGCTGATACATTCTCCCCTGTTTCTTGGTGCCCCTCAACTGACAAAAAGAAATAAATTCTCAATGGATAGCTTGTACTGTAACTTGTAACTTCTGTATATAATTAAGAAAGGAAAGATGTTGAAGAGTTAATTTATCCTACCTATTAATGACAAAAATCACAAATGCCAAAACTTTGAAGCATACAAATATAAATATAAACACACATGCACAAACCAGAATTATACAGCTTTAGTGTTAGAAAAACACCACACAGGTAAAACCTTTTAAACCTGGCAGAATGACAGAGAAATACAGCTATTTTGAGGAAAGTTTATGACTAGCTTTGGGTTCCATAAAAATAACCTGTCAAATTAACCATTTTTCATGGGAAGCATAGACTTGAATGCATTGCCTTAAAAAACCTGAGTCAAGTAGCTTTAGTAAAAAAAAAAATTCACTTTTAATAGAAAACAACATGACAAGCAATGATTAGAGCCATTTATTTTAGAATATTTTATAGAATATTTACATAAATGATTGATCTTAAAAGCAAGACTAGGGTTTGTTCTGAGGCAAACACACCCTTCCATCCTCCCACATCTATAATTTAGAAAAGAGAAGGACTATTAAAAGCAAGATTATGACCTCAAGTTAACACATGACCTTAATAAAAAATAAACACTAAATTAGGATCCCCTTTGAATATGAAGCTAGAAGATGAAAATTGTTTTTCAAAAAAATTAGAGCATGATGCCTCTCTGCTGGAAAAGTAATCAAATATGTTTTAAGATAGTTGTTAATACACAAAGAAGCATGATGTACAGTGAAATCATGCTCAACATATAATCACTAGACTTCACTATAATTATCTGGCCTTGTTAAGTAGAACTTTTAATTATAAGGGGCTCATTTTTAGCTCTTAAAATATTGCTAGAATTTTATGACTTTATGGAGAAAAACATGGATGATATTGATAGAAAGTAAAGGAACTGGGAGTAAGTCATCTACATACGTATGGAATTCTTGTGTCAATTGGTGGGTATTGCTAAGTATCTACTTAGAAGTAAAAACTACTGACACAGTACAGTGATCACACTTTACTTATTTACTGCTTCTAGCTATCAAGGATGACATGAGTTTCTTGACATGCTTTATTTGTATGTAGCCATCGGATGGTGTGTGAACACTCAGAAGGGCAGAGTATTTTGTCTACTGATGCCATTCACACTACTAAACCACAGGTAGGGTAGCCTTAATCTACAGGTAAACAACTCCTCCCCGATTCTTGCCATTGGAAAATAAGAGCATTCAATTGAGGGTGGTCATATAGGGATTTAACCTGGAAAATGATAAAGAATGCCTAGAAGGAAAAAGTATCTAGCAAATTCTACGGGGCCTGTGTATAGCTTTCTATTCTTTTACCAGAACCTTTTGGGTACACGCACATACCTTTCCCCCTTTCACCATGGGTTTATGACTGACTTTCTCCTGATTGCAAGAGAAAGGGTTGCCAGTGTGGATGGAACAGCTTGCCAATTCCAGAAAAGTATCTCCTTTCCCTGCTCTATTAAATTTTGCCCAGTGTGGCTTGAGATGGATAACCACTGGGCTGCGGAAAGTGGACAGCGGGGGAGGTGCTGCTGGAATGCATTGAATGTGCATTCTTCAGATGCTTGGATGGGGTGACTGCCCCCTTATTGGCTTCTACCCATTCTCACTGGTTAGGCTGCTTCAGGAGGAAGCAGGTGTTTGATTTTTTTTTCTTAAATGTGTGAGTAATATTTCCAGGATGCATTGCCAACAAATTACTTATATAACATTTGAGTATGGGGTCCTGAGGGAGTCCTAGATTAGGAGTTTTGAAACTTGCTCAGTGTTGAGTGCTCGGCCAACTAGACGTAACATCTAAGACAAACTGTGGCACTGTTCTGGGTGTTTCCTTACCTTTTATTTTAAAAATGTTTTTCAACCAGTTTAGACAAGACAATATCATGTCAGTTTCAGGTGTAGGGCATGAGCATTAGACATTTATATAATTTATGAAGTGATCACCCTGATAAGTCTGGTATCCACCTGACATCTATAATTATTACAATGTTATTAACTATATTACCTGTGCCGTAATTGACGTCCTCATGACTACTTATAAAATTGGCAATTTCTACAGGCATTACTTTTATTTTTTCTCTAATCTTTATTATTGAAAGTATTACATATGCCTCCCTCCCCCCATTGACCTCTGCTAGCCTGTCCCTGCCCCTTGCCCCAGGCCTTCACCATATTATTGTGTCCATGAGTTGGACATATATGCATTCAAGTTCTTTGATTGACCTTTCCAACCTATCCACCCTCCCCTGCCTTCCCTCTGAGATTCGACCATCTGATGCTTTTATGTGCAGGCATTACTTTTAAACAGCCAATAGGTTTCCTAGCTCTTATTATTTTTAATATGAGAGGAAGAGAGAGAGTTAGGAACATCAATGATGAGAGAGAATCATTGATCTGCTGCCTTTTGCACACCCCAACCTGGGATCCAGCCCCCAACTTGGAATCGAACCCATGACCTCCTGGTTCATAGGTCCATGCTCAACCACTGAGCCACCTCTGGTGGGCATAGGTTTCCTATCTCTTACTCACTGATTCCTGATTGGTCCTAGGTTTCTGAAACTAGCTTTTAAAGCAAAGCTTCATTTTATCCATACTTTTAGATCTCTTCAATGTTTGTTTATACTATTTTTAAATTAAAGGACAAATTTCTCAGTTGAGAGAATAATCTCTTCTTCATTGAAGCCTTTAGACTGCAAGCTCTTGCCTCGTCCTGGAATCACCCAGATACATAAGGCAAGGCCCTTTCCTCAAGGAACTTCCTTCAAGAAACTGGTATGTGTGTGGCCTTTTCTTTATCAGCTTTTGGCTTGGTGATTAGTGAGTAATGCTCAGAGATATGCTACTTATTAACATTTTACCTATTTTTCATTCACTCAGCAAAATATTTTGAAATATCACTATTTTCTACGGCTATTTTATTTTCTCTGAAGCATAATTTAAAAACAAAGGGAAATATTTCTTTTAATACAGTCAACTATTTTTGTTTTTAAAGATTAAAAAAAAAATAGCACATGCACTTCTAACCCAAACTCAGGCACAAGCTGCTTTCTAGAACAGTCTTGTGAGTTCCTGACTGGCCCTAAACCATCTTCATGCCATACCACAGTCCTGCCCTAGCTCCTCGCTCATCTAATCCCGTGAATGGGCTTATGATCATTCTCTCTTGAGAATTATCTCAGGATTCTAAAATATATAAGTGACTATGATAATGATTTTCCTAAGCAAGTTTTTTTAAAACTATCATATGGATTAGGTGTTATACAGACTTTTGTTTGATAATCTAATTGATGTATAATATAAACAATAATGAAGATGAAGACTAATAAATTGAGAAATAGTATTGTGATCATATTTAAACTTTCATTCCTTTTCATAGGCCTTCGCCTACCTTTTTTTAAAAAAATAGAATGATATATACTTACCATGCAGACATAACAGGGTGCTAAAATATTAAAAATAAAACAGAGCAAATAAATATGCACAGTCTTTATTCCTTCTCTGAAATCTCACCACACAGGAGTACATTGTTCTGGCAAAGCCCTTATCACATTGTATTATAATTACTGTTTATAGTCTATTTCTCTGACAATGGACTGGGCAAAGAGCGTTAGGAGATTTTAACCTATTTATCTGTGGGTCCCTAACTCTGGAATAATGTCTGGCAAGTGGAGGATGTTCAGGGTAAAGCTGTTGAATGAAGAATAAGTGAGGAGGGATAATAGGCTTAATTTCCTCACTCTGTCATCTATGGTACACGGCCTCTTACCTTTTAGCCTCTGTTTCAGCTTTTACATCTGCAATATGGGTGACATAAGTCGTTGTAAAGAGCCTTAAAAGACCTCTTGTGTGTAGAAGCCGCAAAGAATTGCACAGGGCTTAGTTAACTTTACTAACTCTTCCCTCAGTCAGAGACGATCACTTAAAATGTGTGAAACACTGGCTAAGTAATGAGACACCCACGCCCTTTTTCTCCTGGGGTTCAGGGTCTAGTGGAGAAAAATGCCAGGTCAATGGGCAATCACCATAACATCTGCTAATTATATTGTGACCACGTTTGGGCAAAGTACAGGGTACAAAGGAATACGTTAGTGAGTGTTGACCACAGCCTTGAGAAGTCTGAGGAGGATTCTTAGAGAATGTGATCTCTAAGACTGATACATGTCAGGTAAATATTTCAGCCCATGACGGAGGAGATGAAAACATCAGGAGGGATGAGTAAGGGTATGATGTTCTATGTGTAAGAGGGGCTTCTTAAATCCCACAAGTCCTAGCCTTATCCCAAAGATCATATGGCAATGCTTTTGTAATCTCATCTGTTTCAGAAAAAAAGATCTATGTTAGATTTTTTTTTCTTCTATTGTGTAGAAAATTTTTCTCTGGAACTACATTTCTAAAGTTCTCCTAACTCATACGACTTCATTTATCACTTTTGCGATTTAGCAAATGTTCTGTCAGAGAATTAGCAGAATCCCATTTTGGTGACACAAATGAAACTTGTTAAATAAGGCTGCTGAATATATTGCGTATTGCTGAATTTGTTTATAAAATCTGCAAGCATCCTACACCAACTAGTTTCACCTTTAGTTAATTACTGGTATTATGTGGCTTCCTTAAGGTACAAAGAATACTAATCATGGAAATATTTACACTGACAGAATTAGCAATTTAATGAATGTTTGCCACATTATATTGCCATTTGTGATTAAGTATCACACATTCCATGTCATATTAGCATTTATATTTTGTATGTTTTATGTAAACACTGTAAGAGTGTGAATTGTACTTTGTGTTGACAAGTAAAGGTATTAAACCAAGTACTAAGGTCAGTTGTCTTAAAACATTAACTTCTTTAAAGGAGTAGTGAAAAGAACATGTGCAAATCAGAAAATCTAGGTTTGATTCTTGGCATAGACATAAACTAGCTATGTGGTTTCAGGAAGTTCACTTGTATTTCATTTAATGAATGATTTCTTCATCCTCCTCATTTACATTTTTAAATAGCATGGGAACAATGTTTGAAAGTGTTTTCAGTGGAGGTTAGTTATGGAATGAATACTTATATTTTATTTAAGTGTGGGTAAATATGAAAAGTTAAAAAAATTATCCATTATCACCTTCTATTTCAGTGCATGAATTCTAGACTAAGAATCAAATTTCCTATGCACTCTCTAAAATATGAATGTAAATTCTGTATTTTACTGAATCATTGTTTCACATTATCATTATCCTCAGATATCAGTGTTTGAAATGGACTGTAGCAACATCAAGAGAGGAAAACAACTTTAAAATAACTCCAAGTGGATCCAGACAGTCAACAAACCAAAGAAAAATAAGATAAAAAGAATGATAATGTTATTGTGAGATCTTAAGATATTTTTTCTAGACGTTTTGATTGTAAAATGTGCTGAAAGAACAATTTTTGTGGGTATTCACATCATAAGTGCAAGAGTTCATTTTGCTTAGTTTGACATCTTGGGAATTACACACTACTATTCTCTCTGTTACAAAACAAAACAAAGAACAAACAAAACAACAACAACAACAAAAACACCTCCCAGAAACAGAAGAAAAAATGTGGTGACTTCCTGGTTCCTGTAAGAAATAAACTGCTCATTACCTTGATGTATGAACATGATTTCAAACCACATATTTATTGTAGAATCTATTATTTCCCATCTCCAAATTTCCTAATGACAAGAAACAGCCTATTTTAATCAAATTGGCCTCCCTTCTGCTCCTTAAGTGCAAGAGATACTCATCTGGGGCTACAGATAATGAAGCTATAAGATGGCAATCTAAGTTTTAGGGCATTCTTCTGCTAAAAATAAGTGACCACTTAAATGCTACCATATCTTGTTTTGCAAATCTAGCCTCACACAGCAAATAATCATTTTTGGTGCAAAAGTTAGTCATAAAATCCTCCATTAGTGGTTGGTAATGGGCCATAATATTGCATATTTGTAAAAAGTGCATTTGAAAAATGAAATGCTAGAAGGACTGGCCATATAAGGAATATTAATATTTATATGAGATAACCTCTTAGGGCCAGATTTCCTTTTTACTGACAATGGCTCACACAGAATATTTTCCACTATCTTGAGAAAGGGCTTTGCAATTCCAGTACTCGTCTATATTAAGCTATATCAATACTCTGCTTTATTGTGCCCTGGATGCTTTAATAGAAGCAAAAAAATGGGAGTGATTAGTAATTGTTAGTTTTAGAATAGATATGATAAAAGAAATCAGAAAGAACCTTTGGAATATTAAATATATTACGGGCAAACAATGTTAACCGATGTCTAAATTAAATGTGAACGCTTACAGCAAATTTTCACCCTTCGTTATTAACACTTAACCCCAGAGGGGTGAATTTCAAGCAAGTATCAAGAGAGAATCTGGTGCTTATAATTATACTTTCAACATTAGGTTATATATATGCCCAGTGGAATGCCAACAATGCTAGAGGAAATATGTTCAGCTTCCACCATGGTCAAAACTGACAAAGATGCTTCTTGTGAAAATAGAATAAACTAAAATAACTTAGCTACACACACACACACACACACACACACACACCAAAAATTCTGAGTGCCTTTATTTCCTGTTTGAAAGGAATTTGTTTTAATTATATGAATAAAAGTATGATCATACTTTTAATGGACAACTCATATTGGATGAAATGGTTTTTAATTTTCAGAGTTAAAAAATAATAATGATGATGAGTTAATATTAAAAACTCACCATGAGCCAAGCATTGCTTTGCTACATTTGTTATTTCATTCACCTTTTTCCACGACCTTTGAGGTTGACACTGCTTTGCAGATGAAGCATAAAGCACAGAGAAGATAAGGCACCTATCTAAGACCGTACATCTTACAAGTGATTCCCACTCTGAAAGACTGGGAATGGAGCATACTCTACCACTGTTTGTTGGTTTCTCTGTCCCTAAAGCAAGAAAATGACACTCATTGAAGAGTATTGCTCAGTTTAAGTGCTAATTATGAAACTCAGAGTGCATCCTTAAGCCACAAACTGAACTAGTCAGCTGTTTATCTTCAGGAACTAAAGAGGCCTTTAGCCTGGACACTCAATGGGTCTCCAGCCCTTGGCTGTTCTTGGAATCTGCTAGAACTTATATGGAAGGAAAATTAAGGTTCTCTCACTGGTAGATAAAAAGAGTACTATGCTAAGCGAAATAAGCTAGTCAGAGAAAGACAAGTATCACATGATCTCACTCATATGAGGAATCTAAAGAACAAAATAATCTGATGAACAAAATAGATCCAGAGACACAGAAGCAGGTGACAGACTGCCAAATCTCAGAGGGAAGGTGGAGGGAGGTGCTGGGGCAGGCAAGAGGGGGGTAAGAGATCAACCAAAGAATGTGTATGCATTGACCCATAACCCATGGCCATAGACACTAGTGTGGTGGAAGCCTGTGGCGGGGGGCTGGAGCAGGGCAGAAGGGATCAATGGGGAAGAAGGGGAGAGGGTATAGTAATACTTTCAACAATAAAAATTAGAGAAAACACATAAAAAAGTGTTCAAGATTCTACTGGTGTAGAAGAGCTCTGCCACAAGTCTAAGGAAGCCCTAAGTGAGGCAGAATTGTGCAACGTAAGAACACCAAGGCGGGGAAAAGGAAATCTGAATGCGAACCAAACCTTATTTTTCACATCTGTAACTAGTGGATCCTAATAACCACTGCTTCTCCTTGGGTTACTATGGAGCTCTCAGAAACCAGGCAACAAACATGAAAGTGGTCTGCAGACTGTCAAGATAATCACAAAGTAGGTATTATTATGAAGTAACCAATGAAACAATAAGTTGTTAGACAGGAGAAATGACTGTTGGATGTTGGGGGTAGCAGATCCTCAAGTCCAGATCAACATTGCCGAGAGAAAATAACACCGCCAGAGCTTCAATGTCCCCTGTGCCTGCCTCCTGGAGTTTGCATCACTGCAACTGCAATGGGAGTTAAGAGATTGCATTACAGAACCAGGAGGGTGCTTGGATCTTTTGAAGATCACCCAAAGGACTTGTATGCATCCATATGAGCATGACCAATGGGCACAGACAGTAAGGGGGTGAGGAAATGTGCTGGGAGCAGGCAGGGAGAGGTCAATGGGGGGAAAAGGAGACATATAGAATAGTTCAAACAATAAACATATTAAATAAAAAAGATCAGCTTAAATGAGCCAATTCAGGATGATCAAAAGTTTGAAGAAAAATATTCAGTAAAGTAAGTGAATCTGGAGAGTAAGATGACGTTCGGAGGGAAGGAAATAGAGTGTTGCACTAATTTAGAATTCAGAAGTGATTTCATGACATTTACTTGTTCTGGAGATATTCATCACTGTTGCACCCCATGCCAATCATTATTGATGATAATCTAATCATATAAATATATTAGTTTTCTAATTTTTATAAATCCACAGACAAATAGGGAGACACATATTATTAAAATAATTTCAATAAATGTTATTAATAAGTTTGAACTTCCGTTTTCTTAGTTATTAAATAAGAATATTGGAGTAAATGATTGCAAAAGTCTCCTTTACTCATTACCTAGAACTCATTTTTTTAAATGACCTTCTAAACAATAGAAAAGGATAAAATATCAAGTAAGAAACAAGAATGGAGGTGCCAGAACATGCAACTTAAACATTATTAATTACATTTTAATGTGAATATTGGGATAAGCAGATCTTCACGAAGAAAGATATTTTCCAAAATAATTGAGAAACTTTATAGAAAAAAAGGAATGAATTAATCAAAGTCTTTGTGTTCATCTTTGTTATATCACAATGGCTTCCACCTATTGCCTTCCCTGTTCTAAGCAACTGATAACATAATTTAAATTATGCAATCTCCATTTAATCCTAGATTATATTATTGTTCCAGTTTTATTTTATTTACTTATTTTTATCTTTATTATTATTTTTTTAGATAAAACAAGTGAAGCTTACAGTGATAGCTACTAAATAGTACAGCCTTCTTTGTGTCCTAGCTGCCTCATTCTCAAGCCTGTGCTTATGCACTTCATTGACTTCCACCACACAAGCCTTTTGTGAGTTCCTTTGGGCAGGGAGTCCCAGGGTGACTGAATTTAGCCGTGTACGGGCTGGACTGGAAAGGTCCAGGACAGGGGTGGGCAAACTTTTTGACTTGAGGGTCACAATGGGTTCTTAAACTGGACCAGAGGGCGGGAACAAAAGCAACCTGACCTTCTGGCACTCTCATCTTGGGCTGCTGGTTAAGGAGCGGATGGGAGAGCAAGAGAACCCTCCGCTCTTTTGGCTCCAAGGGCTGAATAGAACAGCCGAATGGGCCAGATCCGGTCCGCGGGCCATAGTTTGCCCACAGCTGGTCCAGGAGATGGAGGGAGCACTGGCATAACTTTATATTGGTACATTGGAAACATGCCCTGCAAGTAATTTAAACTTCATTGTGTACACAAGATACTATAGCTTTTGAAAAATTCACACTATTCTTTGAATGGGAACTTACCAAAAAGGTAAAATAAAATTGCCAGTGCCAAAAAGCAATGCAGGCAGAGATCAAGGAATGAATAGTTTCTTATTCCCCACCAAAGCCAGGTTTTCCAATACATTCTATTTATAGCCCTAGCCCATTTGGCTCAGTGGATAGAGTGTCAGCCAATGGACTGAAGGGTCTTGGGTTTGATTCTGACATGTAGATTTTTGTAGGCTCCATCCCTGGCCCTGGTGAGGGTGCCTGTAGGAGGCAACCAATTGATGTGTCTCTCTCACATCCATGTTTCTCTCTCTTTGTCTCTCCCTCTCCCTTCCACTCTCTAAAAATCAATGGGAAAATATCATTGGGTGAGGATTAATAAAAAAAATAATTCTATTAATAAATTACAAAAAACTGTCAGTGAAAATGGGGGGGGGGCATTTTCTGGAAGTCCACTCTAAGCCATTCAGCTAGATATTTTACATCCTCATTTAATTCTCAAAAAATAAAACAACATCCTCCCCCCCGCCCTTCCCCCTTCCGTAGCATAAAATCCCACCTGACAGAGAAAGATCTTAACTCTCTGAAAAAGATTGATTAAATGTAGGGATCAAGGTCCCAGCCCTGACGTGTTAGTGACTATGTGACTTGAAAATAATCCTCTGATTTTTTATGTGCTTCTGTTCTTCTGTGTAAAATAAAGGGAACGGGGCCAAGTTGATAGGACGGATTGCCTCATAAAATGGAAAGATTCATTGTGTGTGAACACGTGGATGAGCATGTATGCGCCTGGTGGGAGTTGATGGGTGACACTTTGAAAGTCTCCAGGTCTGTTATTTGCGGGCCAAGGCTGCGAGGATGGAAAGAATCTTGGGGCTGATGAGTGAGGGGAGAAGACGCAGCTGGGAAACTTGGCGCTGGTGGGACCGGAGCAGAACTGGAAAGGCTGCCATTGAGCGGTCGGGGTGGTCAGGAAGGAGAAGATGGAGCTGTGAGCAGGCGAGAAATGGCAATGTGAGCCAGACAGTGAGAGAGGACCACCGACTTCTAGGCACCATGCAAAATATTCAGCCTAGTCAAAGGCAATAACAGACACAGCGTAGAGGTGTACAGAAATTATGTTGTGATGGAAACCTACGTTTCAACAGCTAATGAAGATTCTAAAGTTACTGATAGCAACAGATCATGTGAAAAACAAGCAATGCTTTGTTTGTATTAACTCAGAAGTGAAATTACTTTAACCAGAATACTCATTTTCTGGAAATTTTTCCCTCCATAAGGCTCAAGGAAACGTCTTGTAGCTAATGCAAATACAGCTTGAAATATCATACAATCACCAGTTAATGTCTTTAACATTATAAGAAAAAATTTAATCCCCTGGATTTTATGCTGATGTTATCAACTGCCTTCCATTTATTAGACATCATTTGCTAAATTACTTTGTTTAATCATGTAAAGTAATATAGCCTTATTGTTATTTTTCGTAATCCTAACATTTAAGGAACAAGTTTATCTCTAATTTTTCTATTATTTTAATATAAAATACCATATTGATTTTGTGTGCTATTACTAGATATTGCATGGGTAAATCTTATTCTGTTTTCTTTATTAGCTCCTACTTCCTTATTTAATACAAGTGGAACACATACGGATAAATGGGATAAGACACTTTATTATGGAAAATACTATGTAAAATAGAATTGCCAAATAAAAATCATGAAGTCAAATTTTAATTTCAGCTAAACAACAAAAATAACAGGAAATATCAGCTATAGTAATACTAAAAAAAATTATTCATTGTTTATTTAAATTTAACTGGGCATCCCATATTTTTATGTACCACATTTTGCAATCTCTATCTAAAGCCCATGGTTTGTGCCAAAACTGGTTTGGCTCAGTGGATAGAGCGTCTGCCTGTGGACCCAAGGGTCCCAGGTTCGATTCCGGTCAATGGCATGTACATTGGTTGCAGGCACATCCCCAGTGGGGAGTGTGCAAGAGACAACTGATCGATGATTCTCTCTCATCGATGTTTCTAACTCTCTATCCCTCTTCCTTCCTCTCTGTAAAAAAATCAATAAGATATATATTTTTTAAAAGAAATAGGTTTTTTTTTTTTTTAAAAAAAAAAAGCCCATGGTTTGTGACGGAAGACGGTCTCCCATTCCTGCATCTAACAACCAGACACCAAATGTACAAAGACCTACTCTGAAGGCCATAGCACTTTCCTAGTCATAAGTAAAATAACCAGCAGTTGAAAATGGGCAGGACATTGTCACTATCCTAGCTTCTGAAATCTCTGACACCACCATCAAGGAAACAGTAGGTGCTGAGTGCCAAGTAGGTACAGGTACTATTTCCTGGAGACTAGTTAAGCCCACATCCAGGGCCTCAGAGGGAGGTGTGGGCTTTCTGTAGATTTGTGGGACAGCATCAAAGCAGTGGTGAGTGGGCAGCAGGCTCCAGGTGCAAAATACCATTGAACCTGAGAAGCCTACCTTGCTTCCTCTCTGAAAGTTACCTTGCTTTGGGAAACCACCAACCCTCTGACATAGCACTCTATCCAGCCCGAGGAAAGACAGAAAAAGAACCGTGCTCCAGACCTCACAAAGTTTTGAAGCCAGTTCAAAAACCTCCTGCACTTTCCCTAAAACGAAAATTGGTTCCAATAAAATTACTGAAAATGCTTTCACTGCATGACAAAATGAATTTAGTTTTTACAGACTAAAAAAAAAATATTAACTCAGTTATGAAACATCGAGACACACCCAATTTTCTGGGATCGGTGTGTAATGTAAGTCAGTGTTATCACAGGGGCGTGGTGTGGGTGTCCTTGATCAGAATGAAAAGACTGGCTTTAGGAAAGGAACCTGTGAAGAAGAATTTAGAGGACTGGCCATGCTTCCTATGGCATGCCATAACCAAGAAGGCTGACAATTAACATATTAATTACAATATAGCTAGCACCTTCCTTTTACATACAAATTAAAGTCTACATTTCTGTAGCCGCTGTCATTATTAACTGATTTCATTAATTCAATAATTTGTTTGTTTATTTAGTAAATATATACTATTTTACTTTTGGCACATGGCTAGATTTGAACAAAAGAACCCGTATATAGTAATAAATGCAGAAATGCAAACAGCTAAGCAATGGAAATAGGATCTAAGGACACAAAAGAGGAAGTGAAAAGAGGGGGGGGGGAGACATAAAGACAAGAGAGCTACATAGGGAGACAGACAAAGATAAGCAGAGGTAGTGAGAGATTGCTAGAGACATCTTCTCCCTGGGAATGAACAACTTAGAGATACTCTGTTCCTTCTCCTTCCCTTGAAAACTGCTTATAAAATTTCCTGTAGATAAGTTAAAAATGGGTTCATTTTCTATTCATGGGAAGGCTGATGTGTTTTTTTCCCCCATTATATATTTTTATTTTTTCAAGAGAAGATTAACAGGGAAGGAATCAATCCTTTTTACAGATGGGAAAACTAAGTCACTTAAGCAGTTGGTCACTTTCTTTATATATACACAGTGGTGACAGATTGCTTATGTTTTCAGAATAAGGATGATGCAAAAAGGGAAAGACTTAACTTCAGATATATGAAGAAGGGCTATGCTTTCCAGAGGAAAGGTGAAAACTCCTGTCTACCACGATCTGACAGTGAGAAGAATATCTGAAATGTGGTTTATTTGCAAGAGCAAATCCAGGGAGCGCAGCCATGAGGTTCAGGAATCAAGGGGGACGTCTCAAAGCTCCCAGTACTTCCAGTGGCTGGCTCTGCCTCTGTAAACTCCGCTCCGGAATTTACAGGGGAATTCTGAGGGGGCATTTCTAGATAAACAATACACTGAACCATTCGAAATGTGTAATGATGGTCATGTGAGTAGTATACTGTATTTTCAACTCTGCCCACTGGACACCATGCTTGCTAACTCCATATAAATATTTTAATTCTCAGAAAATCTCATAATGCTAGTGTCATCATTTTCACGTCACAGAAGAAGATCATACAGCTTTTGTAGTAGCGGTTGACGCATATTTGTGATAATGGCCTGACTCCAGGGCTGAAGTTCAATCTCTGTATTTCTGGAGGGGTGGGGGTGGTGAATGATAGGCTAAGTCTAATGTGCAAGGGAAGACCAGCTGTTTTGAAGTAGGGTGACCTTTCTGAGTCCTCTGAAATCGTATCACAGAATAATGCCTGCTGCAATGTGTGCCCCTGCAGACATAAAACCTGAATAACACCGAGGACTCTTTCCAACGACCGGCACCTCCCATCACACAGTCCCCTCTTTCTTCATGTCCTCAAGCAAAAGTTGGGATCTGCTGTTCTAAGTGGCCTTAAAACCCAGTGAATAGTAAGCAGTGTCAAGCTCACATTATTAGAGGAGGAGGGGGGAAAAACGGCCTTTTCTGAGCCCCTGGATTATGTAGGAACGATGTTAGATGTTTCTCAAATACCAATCAGTTCATCTCAAGTAGTGTGTTTATTGTACTCCTGTATTATGAAACACTGAGACTTGAAAAGCAGAAGTGATCATTATATAATAGGGATGCAGATCAATGTTTATCATCAAATAAACATTCTACCACACTGAGGTGATAAGTTCCCAGTTAGAAATGACTGTGTTTGCTGTTGGCAGGTAGGTCTGGCAACAGTATGCTAGTCTATATTTTGAAAAATCAGAAAGAGAAAAGAGGTATTTGAATTTTAGTTGTATAGATCTCTGAATAGAAAGGAACACTGGTCTAGGAAGCTTTGACTAGTGATATTTGAATTTTAGTTGTATGGATCTCTGAATAGAAAGGAACACTGGTCTAGGAAGCTTTGACTAGTGAAGCTGGACTTTTATTCTGAATGAGGAAAAATCTTATTTTCAAACTTTTACCGTGCGTACCTACTGCTTTCAAGCGGTAAGTTTTCATCACTGGAGGGATAATGACAAAGTAGTTGAAATCACCTCCTTTTGGTAAAATACATTTGTTTCAGTCCTAGGATTTTCCATTTATGTGGTTGTAAGACATTCTATAAGCCCCTGATTGTGGTGTTCTCACATTTAAAAGAGGACTATTAGTATCACATTTGAAGCCATCCTACCTGATATGTTTGGGATAAATAGTTGATGGATTAAAAAAAAAAAAAAAACTAAGTTACTGAAAACATTAAATTCAAATTTAATATGACAGTAATTGTAACTATTTTATTTGAATCTAAATTTATTGAATCCTCCCAAGAAACTGAACTATTCTTACTTCTCTCAACCATGTTCTAGAGCTGGGGTTCTCAACTTTTCCAATGCCATGGCCCTTTAATACAGTTTCTCATGCTGTGGTGACCCCAATCATAAAATTATTTTCGTTGCTGCTTCATGGATTTGAAGATCATGGATTTTTAAGATGATCTAACAAGAGCTGGGACATTTTCCTCAGAAAAATAAACACACCCACATATATTTAATGTACTTACAAATATTTTTAGAGGGATCAGAGACTCAACAAGTTCATACTGTGGTTTTGATGGATCTATGTTCTTAAATATATATTCACCAATGTGAGAAGCAATGACTACTTTATAAATAGGTTTATGTTGATGGAATGCTTCAGAAAGAGTTTCAAACCTCCACAATTTCTAATGTTTTGACTTCATTTGTGTGCATAAAGTTTTAAAATCCAGAAAGCTAAATCTGTACCCAAATAGGAGCAAAATAAAAAATAAATAAATAAAACAAAACCAATTGAATTACAAATCAACTTGAGTTTCCAAAGTCATTTTTCTTCTCAAAACTAATTCAACTACAGAAATACTCTTAACCATGAGTCACTTTACAGATTACTTGACATTTTCCACAGATGCCCCTGGCATGCCAACTGCAAGAGAGCCACTTTCCAGTATTGCACTGTCCAATACACTAGATTCTAGCCACATATAACTACTTAAAATAAAAATTAGCTAAGTGCGTAATTTAGTTTTTCAATCACACTAGCCACATTTCAAATGTTCAATATCCACATATGGCTTGTGGCTACTGTGTAGGGTAATGAAGAAAACATTTTATTACCTTAGAAAGTTCTAGAACACCCAAGTATTTCTGTTCCCAACAAATGATTTGCATGCTTTCTAGTAGGTAGTCAACTGTCTATTCCCAAACCAGTCTATGCCTGTTGGGTAAATATGAAATTGTATAATGTAACTAAATACTATACAAACCAATTTAATTATGGATATAAAAATAATAAGAGATGAGATATATTGGAGAATTTTTGAAATTCAGTCCCTTAAAAACTGCTATCAAGCCTGGCTGGTAGGGCTCAATTGGTTGAGCTTCGTTCTGTGCACCAAATGGTCATCAGTTTGATTCCTGGCCAGGCACATACCCAGATTGTAGGTTCTACCCAGGATGTGTATGGAAGGCAACCGATGTTTCCCTCTCTCTCTCTCTCTTTCCCTTCCTGTCTCTCTAAAACCAATAAAAAAATATTTTTAAAAAATGCTATTGAGTTAGATGTAGGTAGAATAAATTTAAAAAGTTAGAAAAATCATAGAGAATATGGGATTCTGCTTTCATATTTCTTTGGATTTGATTTATACTTAAAGACATTTATGAAACAACAAAAATTATAATTCATAGATGATGCATTAAGATATTAAAATGATAAAGATCTGTGAACAGCAACCCAAACTCAAAATATTTCTTGGCTTTGATAAAAACACTAGCAAATTAATATATAATCAAACTTTCAAATTTTTTCTAAGTTTTAAAATTTAAACAAAATATGCATTATATATATGTTCATTTTTAGTATCTGTTTCTTCAAAAATCTTTGTGGATTAACTGGTCAACTACTAATTCAAATTGTATTAGATAAAAATGCTCATGCGACACATAGCAAAATTACATATACATGTCTCTTTTATTACTATAAACTCCGTGCTGTCATAGTTGGTTTTGTCATTTCTACTTAGGAGATTTTAGTTTATCAAATTAAATTACAATATAAGACAGGAACCTGATCTAGTTCTAGTTCTAGATTTATGCGCAATTGCTTCTTTAATTATAACACAATAAAATATAATTAACAACAACACCAGTTACTTTACTCTTAAAATACACACACTTGCCTGAGTGTAAGACTCTATTGAGATGAGAACACTTGAACTCTGTGTTCACTTTATTTAATCTTTTGATTTTTCTGACTTGAAATTGCTATCTGTCCATCTGTCTTTGGCATTAATAATGAAGAATAAGAAGGATATGGATTTTATTGTTTTGTACATTGAGACTTAGATGCAGATGGAACCAAAACTACATACCTATACTACTTACTAGGACCACTACACTTACTTCTACTAAATAGGATCAAGACAATACGGCAATTAGTAGCAATGAATATTCTTTCATTAGTCAATGGAAGTCGAGAAAATATGTATACTATCGTGGATCATACTTGTCTCCTTAAAATTACAGCAACAGGTATAATTGAAATAACACTGAAGTGTGTTAAGAATTTATCCTATTTATACACTTTAGAATTATTTGAACATATCCTAGATGTTCTAAATTGTCTGGTTCAGTTGTAAAAATGCTGTTAGGTCCATTGAAAGCACAGATTTATTGGAACTTTGCTGTACTATGTGAAGCTTGCATACCAAAATGGAAAACTGGCTGCCCTCATGAGCCAAATTTAGATTGACAGACGAGGTCATTTTGGAATAACTTGAAAGTGAATATGACTTTCTTGGTCTACCACAGTTTCCCTTACTTCCTTTTGTCTTAAAGTCTATCTTATTATACATCTTAGATCCTGAAGTTATTTAAGTTCTTGATCTTTATGACATAATTATATCTTGCATGTTTCATGGGGGGCACAGGCAATTGAGTTCTTACGTCAGACTAAGTTATGGTTAGCATTTCAAATGAACTTTTGTTCTCCTAAGCAACACAATACTAATAGGTTAAGTAACCAATTCTTATTTATTCTATTTTTACTTATCATTCATCACAAATGCTAGGCCATACTCCTCTCCCATGGAGAAGAGTTCTGGAAAAAGGGGTTATAACACAGTGGAACTAGAAGGTAGAAAATTTTCTCTCTATGCCTAGAAGAATAAGATTGTACTTGTACTTAACAAGAAAGAATTAAAAGGATATGAAGTTCATTTTAAATAATATTAATCATAATGTATTATATTGAGTCTGATGATAAATTACCTTTTTGTAGTCTTCCCAAAATAAAACCTTATCTTATATCAATCAATTAATTAAAACTTGTTTAATGACAGTAAACAATAATCTATTGAGAGCAATTGATAACTAGCTGAAGATCTATTGATAGCACACATAAAATATTTCATCTTAGATACATTACCTATCTGAACAGAAATCTAGGTTGTGTCTATACTAGTGAATTATCTCTGGCAAGATTATGAAACACTCAGTTAGGTCATCTGAAAGATGGTCCAGTTTACCTCTAAGGCTCTTACAATTTATAAGTCTATATTTTATTTTTAATTTCAGTCAAATATTATTTAAGTGCCTACTAAGTAAAAGTACACATGAATTATGCAGCTTACAATCTGACTTTTCTATCTATATAATAAAACCCCAGTGACCATTATGGTGGAACAATCAGAACAACCAGTCGCTATGATGTGCACTGACCACTGGGGGTAGATGTTCAATGCGGGGGCTGCCTCCTGGTGGTCAGTGTGCCCCCACAGTGAGAACACCGCTCAGCCAAAAGCTGGGCTCATGGCTGGTGAGCACAGCATCAGTGGTGGCAGCCTCTCCTGCCTCTGCAGCAGTATTAAGGAGCATCAAGCCAAGTGGTAAAAGCAGGCAGGCAGATGGTAAGGAACGAGCAGGCAGGTGGTTAGGGTCAAGGGGTCCCAGATTGCAAGAGGACATAAGCCGGACTAAGGAACCCCCCTCTGCATGAATTTTGTGTGTATTGGGACTCTAGTATATTATCTAAATACTAGAGGCCTGGTACATAAAATTCATGCAGTGGAGGGTTGGGGAGGAGGTGTCTTTCAGCCCAGCCTGCACCCTTTCCAATCTGGAACCCCTCGGACATCCCTCTCACAATTCAGGACTGCTGGCTCCCAACTACTCACTTGCCTGCCTGCCTGATTGCCCCCTAACCACTCCCCTGCCAGCCTAATTGATGCCTAACTGCTCCCCTGCAGGCCTGATTGCCCCCAATGGCCCTCTCCTACCAGCCAGGTGTCCCCCAACTGCCCTCTCCTGCCAGCTTGATTGCCCACAACTGCTCTTAACTGCAGGCCATCTTGTGCAAGGGTGTGACGGTTAATTTGCATATTATCTACTTAATATATAGGAAGATAATAGTGATGGGAAACACAAGGCTCAATATTATTGCAGCCAAGCAATATTTCTGAGAGACTGAGTGAAGAGAAACAGCATTGAAAGTTCAGGGGAATAAGATGTAAGGAGGAAACATGGGCAGTTTATTTACCTTACACATTACACACAGCATAGTGTGAGGTTAAAAATAAAGGCACGCACAAAACAATGCCACATTATAAATCAAGAACTCCCAATCTAACAGTGTTACCAAAATTTAAAAGTGATATTCCTAATTTGTCTTAATATCTAATGTTTTTAAAGTTAAAAGAATTAAAAATTTAAAGTTTCAATGTAGAATCACTCCTGTATCACATATTTGTATTTCATTTAAATATTTTTTTTGTTCATTCACCAAAGAGTTCTTTAATTCATCCTATAAACTGAGCACTATGTAGGAGTTATAGGTTTCAAAAAAGATATTTTTGTAAATGAAGAGCTTAGATTTATTATAAATAGTAGAATAAGCTAGTTTCATAAATCAGATTCAAATGGTGTATCACATGCTTAATCAAATCTGGCCTATAGAACTTTAGATAGTTTTAAAAATCTTATATCTCATAATGACATGTTCTGGAGAAATATCTTGATTAACACAAGATTTTACTGATGAAGCATAGTCTATTTTAAGATGCATATAGGTTTTCATCATTGCTCAGAAGTGACCTACAGTTTAACTCAAGTGACAATTTGATGTATTTATCACAGTTTTTTTATAAGATTATTCTTGTGCCATGCATCATAGTTGGTTTCTGTGATATACTTCATTGCACTGCACAGAACAGGAATTTATTGGCAATAGTATTCTATTTGGGCCATCAATATGTACATGACTTGGTCTCCAAATTTATAAACTAAGTATTGGAATACACACAAATGCATACATTCACAGACAAGAAAGGTATCCTAGTTCTCAAGGGCTAAATTATTCACAAAAACTTAATTGTTTACCATTAAGTTGTCTATTTCTTTCACCTTTGTGTTGAACTGCCACTATTACACACATCTTGTTTCTCTTTGCTAGGAGTCAACTGTCTTTTTTATCTGTCCATTCTCTCTCCGTCTCTTTTTTTGCTCTCTTCTCTCTTACCTCTTGTTCATTGTCTCTTGATTAATCCTTCAAAAAGACTTTTTCTTTTTTAGAGACTACTATTCTTTAACTTCTGCATGCTAGTCAAATAATCAAATAATTTTGCTTGAAATCATTGCTAGTTAGCTTTCTAAGTTTCATGTGTTCCTCCTATTGGTGCCTCAAATGCTCCTTCTTCACTATCATTGTTGGAAAATTCTAAATTCTGAGATATTCTGAATGCCAGAATGTTCTCTAGAAAGCCCATTAACACACCACCAGGGTCTTACTGGTTTTTAACATATATCTGTATCTACAAATCTTTTCTCATGTATTCAATAGTTTTTTAACATATATCTGTATATAAAAATATTGTGTCATATATTCAATGTTTCATGCTTAGAGTTTAAGTTAGTTCTAATATCTACAACTATTTAATTCTGTGGCTGAAAGATGATCTACATAAACTGCGTCTCTATCTAAATTGCAACATTCACTGCCACTAAAGTTGACAGCAAGCTAATGGATTCCAAAGAGACTCATTTGCTTTGTACAAACAGGATGCTGTGGGTGTCTTTTCTTTAAACAAAAATGTGATAGTCGAAACTGGTTTGGCTCAGTGGTAGAGCGTTGGTCTGTGGACTGAAAGGTCCCGGGTTCGATTCTGGTCAAGGGCATGTACATTTGATTGTGGGCACATCCCCGGTAGGGAGTGTGCAAGAGGCAGCTGGTCTATGTTTCTCTCTCATTGATGTTTCTAGCTCTCTATCTATCTCCCTTCCTCTCTGTAAAATATCAATAAAATATATATTTAAAAAAGAACGATAGACTTTAAAAAAATGTGATCTAAACCTCAAATTACGTCCCATATATATACTTATTATCAACTAGAGACCTGATGCATGAAATTCATGCATGGGGCTCATTCCCTGCTGCCACTGCAGCTGCCTCTGCCTTGGCCTCTGCTGCCGAGGCTTTGTCTGGAAAGTCGTCTGGAAGGACGTCCAGAAGGATGTCCCATCTAATTAGCATATTATGCTTTTATTATTATAGATTTCTTGACATGGTTCTGGTTTAGTTGTTTTGGTCTATACAACAGATATACTGTACAAGTATAAAGGGTAGAAGATTAAGGGAAGCACACAGAATACAGAAAGCTAATTTTAAAATTGATGTAAAATACAAACCATTCATCTGAAAATTAAGAAATGTCAAAATTCAAAAGAAATATGCGCAATCTAAATTTAAGATCATAAACTATAATGAACTTATTAATAAAAATAAATTATTTTTATTTTAGATACAAGCACCCCTAAATTTTAAATTTTATGTCTAGGACGAGTGCACACACTTGACACAGTCAAAAAAATAAGTCAAGCATGTTATTGAATCAGAGCAGTCTGGGAATTAAATTTAGGGAAATTTTAGAAACAATAAACGAAACCCAGATCTGTGACCACCATTGTAATTTAACCAAATATTCAATAGAAATAATCACATAGTGAAATCTTATACTCACTTCATTCATCCAATAAATATCTGGTTCTTACTTTGTGTTAAGGCATTCCAGGGGATACAATGAGAAATATGCATGGACTTTGCCCTCATGGGGCTTACAGTCTAGTATGGAAAAAATAAGCAAGCACTTAACATAACATAAGGGAGAAAATGATGTGTCATAAGAAAGACTCAGGCAATGTGCTGCGGAAGTCATTGGTACTTCATGATGTAATATTCTAATTTTTTTACTGTATTGTCTAAGTATCCAATGAAAATATAAGGAAAGACCAATGATCAACTTACAAAATTAAGTGCCAAATTTTGTGAATCTAGGGGTGAAAAAGGTGCAATATTAATATAGTTTAAGTCACCAATCATTAGATCTTAAAAATGTTGGATCACTGAGTAACGACCTATAAGAAATACCTTGTGTCCAGTGTTTATAAGTAAATATAATAGAATAGCCTAATATTTCGAAACAAAAAGATAATTTTAATATAATAAAGACTCAATTTATTAAAAATACTCATGACACATTACCTTCTCGGACAGAAATTGGCTCAATTAGAATAAGTGATGAAGAATTCCTCGATGGCTCAAGTGTGCTCCAAGGAAAGCTAGAAGGTTGTACAGTTAACTCCCAGGGTATAACTCTAAACCATACAACCTACTACCTCAACCCGGATGCACACAGCTTCCACTGTCGCTTCAAACTCCTTATCATATCTTCAGTCAGCTCCTTCAAATATGGCGGCCAGACACCTAAGGGCTTGGCAAGGATGTAGATATAATGTTCTAACATTTTTACCAATTAACTTAATACGTGTCTACTGGGATGATCCTAACCTCTTGGGTCTCCACCATAGGTCAAACAAAATGTTCTCTGACATCTCTCCCGGCATAGCTGTACTAGCAATTTAATAATACTAAAAGTCAGTAGCATTCATCTTCCTCTTTCAAGAGAAAAAAAGGATTACTAGCAACCCGAACATCATCTTTAATTTTCTTTTTGAAGTTGATGAGGTACACTAACCACTGTAATGGGAACTGGCGTTTCTGGACAGGCTCTATTTAGATCTTGGTTCGTAACGTGCTATAAAAAAAAATACACGTTTCCTAAACAATTTATTCTCTATGTGCGTTCAAATTTGAACGGCTTTGCTGCAGACTCTCCCAAGGGGTCAACAATTAAACCTGCCTTGTGAGACAGGTGAGGATTATATATATATTCATAAAAAAATAAAATAAAATATAATTGCTTCAAAAGTAATCACCTAGGTTTTTACGGGAGTTTGGCTGAAAGGTTAGTTAACGGCAGTGTGCACAGGGTTTTGTCACATCGCCACACTGACACAGACCCATAGAGGCGAGCTTGTGCGGTCCACTTCACCACAAGATCGGATCTACGGGTTTATGCCAATGGGCAGCCTCGCACAGGGGCCCCTTATTAAAGTAGAATTTGTTTAAAATAGCTGGTGAAATTAGTAGATGAAAATAATCATAATAATCATAATAATCATAACTGATCCTTGTATAAAAATTTTAAGTGCTGAAATGCTCTAAGTACGCCCATTCCCAGCTAAAGGCCTTCGTAAGTATTCTAAACTGAATGAAGGTTTATAAATATATAAGAATTTAAAAATACTATATTGAAAGCTTTTTCACAGATTACGCTTGCTTTAATAGTATTTTAGAATTAGACTATTCTAACTAATGATGAGTTTTAACAGAAAAAAAAATAATCCATACATGCATGTATGAATTATGTGATTGTGAGGCATGAATATAGTGTTATGAGCCTATAATTAAGACAAAATTAACTGTTAAGCTAATTGTGTAAGAGTTAGCCTGTGTTTGTTCTAATGCTTATAAAACCTCAGTTGGTGGTTTCAAGGGATTGGTAACATATAACTTTCTCATAAAATAAGTAAAATTTTGTTGACTAGGCAGAATACAGGAGGAAGTTATTTAAAAGTCCTAAATATATACATTGCTGGTTGTACTTGAAATGATACTGAAATTAATAAGATTTAGATAAGTAAACACCAGAAAACTAAAATTAATCACACATTTGTAGCATTATTACTACTCCTGTGCACTAACATTTATATTCCAGATCTATTTAATAAAACAGGATGTCATCTTTCTTATACACCATATATTTAAATGCAGTTTTCAAAAATGATATGTTTAAAACATATGTATGACTACACACATCTCTCATCTTGTCCACTAGTTGGGTAAAATGGTTATTAAAAATAGTTAAACCACCAGACCATGATCAAACATACAAGAATAAACATAAAACCAGCCACATATATGTTTTTTAAGAGTCTAAACTCAACAGCAACAACATTATAACTGTGCACTCATTAATTGCTTTACTCATATCCACATATTTAGCATTTTTCAATTACGGTTTCATTGTAAAAAATAGTAACACTACATAAAAATTACTGTATAATTACATATTTTGAAATAAATAAAATAAAATGTGTTTTATAGACTTTACACACAGAATTTGTTCTCCATAATTTTTACCATTATTTGTTTTCAAATTTTCTACATATTAATAAGTTTAAAAAAATCAACATTCAAGATTCATGCATTCAACTATAGTAAAATATTCCAACATAAGTTCACAAATTCAGATGTGAAATAAATGGTAGCATCTGTTTTGGGTATATCATAACTATAAGCATATCTATTTTGGTTTTATCGTCTTATTAGATCATATGTTTTTTTTTTAAAAAGCATGACTTTATTCCCCCCTCCCAGATTTCACTTCCTTTTATATGGCACAACAAATTATAAAATAATTCTCTTTTTTTCCTAAACAACTTCTTATTCAACCATATTTCACCTATGTTATATGTATGGATATCTAGAATACATTCAAGGTGACTCAAACAGTATATTGCTCGTAAACTCAGACAAAAAAATTTAAAGAGGCGGGTAATATAAATTCTCAAACCATCAATTAAAATTCCAACAGCTAGATTCACAAAGAATACGGAACCAACTCTTATAACTAACAGAGTCAAAATCATTTTGCTTTTTCCTTCAACATATTAAATATTCATTGCTTTTTTTTTCTTTTTCTTTTTACCTGAGATGATTTTCTCCTATGATCACTTTCTTCACTTCTCATATCCATTTTAAGTTTGTCCCTAAAACAACCACAAAAGGAGAAATATCAGACAACTGCCGTCTAGGAGAGGCATCTGGGTGGATGGTGGGAGTGAAGGTGGACGATCGAGAAGAAAACACAATATCAAAATGGGCGAAACCTTTTAAACTCTTTTTTTTTAAGGCCTGGAAGACTCATAGAGCCCCACCCAAGGCTACTCATATGACATATAATGTGGTTTCATAGTTTGCATTTATGCATTCATTTTGGTCGGTGTTATTTTCGCAGGAACAGTGTTGAAAGTGAAAGGAGCCATGGCTGTGAGAGAAGCGACTAGGTCTTGTACAATGAACTGGGGAAAGCTGAAAAGAGATTTGGGGTTGGCATGAGCTTAATAAGATAATTAAGAGTGTAGAGATTAATGGTTTCTAAAAATAACATTTAAAATAATGTTTTTCAACGGAAGGATCTTGAAACATGAAAACAGGTTTATAAATGTTAATTAGGACTGTGAAAGTTGATGTTCCATTAGCTAAGGCAGCATAAAGGAACAAGAGCTATTTAAAAAAAATAATTAGGGAACAATAACCCATAAACTTAATAAAGCATTTTATTTTAGTGTCATCAGTATATAGGATGTTTGTTATTCCCCATAATTCTTTATAAAATAACCAGAAAGAAGGTAGAATGCACCAGTCCTATATTTATTCTTTGTTTCCCCTATGTGTTTTCAGTATAATGAAGTATGATTTTAAAAGCACAAGTTTGCCAATGTTTAGTGTTTTCATGGAAAATATGATAGTATCAATTTGTAATGTACAGGTTATAGGCTTTATGTATACATGCCATAGTTTCAAAAGCATTATATTATTTTTTAACAATTTTAAACATAATTATAAAGTTTTAATCAAAATTAAAATAAGTGGAATACATCTGTTAATCCTTACCCACTGAATGAAGCACAACTGGGTTTTACTATAAAATGCTTATATTCCTCAGCAATTTAGTTATACAAACAGACATAATTATTAGAATGCGATGTATTTATCTGCTGAGCCAACACATTAGTAGAAACTGAAGACACGTTTCCATGAACTTTTTCCACTAAAATAGTTAACGGCTATTTCCAATGCACTCTGCAACGGCTCTAAGACAAATGCTCATTTTAAAGTATATTTTTAAAAGACAACATTATTGTGGAACAAGCTTCTTTCCTACTTAGCAACTGAGAACATAATCTTTTCATCCCTATTTCGGTTCTGCTGAAATCCTGGTAAAATATTTAAATATAAATCTCCCCCCCTCAACTAACTTTATTTACCAGCATTTTAATGCATATTCTGAGAGGACCCTTTTCTTTAGAAGTTCAAAAAGTTTCTTCTTTCACATTTAAAATTATGAGTCACAAGCCCATGAAAGAGTTAGTTTCTTTACCAAACAGGGCTGAATGCTCAAGTTTTCTTAGATAGCAAACAACTAATCCTGTACGCAAAAAAAGCACAGACAACATATGAACGCCTTTCCAAAACTTCTATGTATATCAGAAATAAAAACATGCACCGACTTTTTTTCATAGAGGTGGTTCTGTTTTTAGTTAATTGCTATTCTAATCAGGATTAGAGCAAGAGAGCAGAAGGAAAAAAGTTAATCAGAGCAAAGTGGGTGATGAGTTCAGAGTAAACTGAAAGTTCAAGGATTGCCTCTTACAGAAGAGCAGGCTTAGAAAGAACAACAACAAAAAAAGTTATACCTGATATGAAAGGTGCGATTTCACCACGTGCAATACATTGCTAATGAGGCCACTTTAAAAAAAAAATAACAATAAAAAGAAAGAAGGCTCATTTGCTTATGCTGCCTCACAGAGCTGCTGGCTTTGCAGAGCTCGATGCCTCTGTAGTTATACAAGCCAATGTTTGCTTTTTTTTTTTTTTTAGTTTATTTTGGTTTTTGTTTGTTTTTGTTTTTTAGCAGGAAAGTCTCATTTAATTTTTTCCCCCCGTCACTGGTGCACGGAGTGGAACCCACTCGGGTTCCTTTACTTTGCATTTCTTCTTCGGGGCTCCTGTTATTTCTTGCAAAAAAAAAAAAAAAAAAAAAAAAGGACCAGGGTGCTCCTTCTTCTTTTTCTTCCTCCTCCTCCTCCTCGGCATTGGTATTCCAGGCACAAAGCCCTGCGCAGAGACTGCACCAATCCTTGCCATCCCCGGCAGGCAGCACAGTGGTCCAGGGTGGGAGAGACCAGGATTCCGTCCAGGCTGCGCTGACTGTGGCAATGAGGGCTGCGCACGTCGGGCTCCCGGACCAAAAGGGCGAGGAGGGCAGGCTGCCAGGGTGCTCCCTGGCTGCAATGATCTCATGACCACTGCTGCCGCCGTCCTGCTTGCCCAGTTCCAATGCCTGCCTGTCCATTAGAAACCACCCTCCTAACCCCCCTTCTCCCCCCAAAAAAATCCTCCTTGGCTTCTTCAGCAAGCAGAAAGAACATGAACATTAAAAAAAAGTCAGCAATAAGAAAAGGCAGAAGCAAAACAAATCAAATCAAAAATAAAACCTGGAAATGCACACACACAGTTTTAGGATTCACTTGTCCTGCCTCAATATTCTGTGTCTATCCCCCCCCCCTTTTTTCCCCCCTTCTTCTTCTCCTTCTTCTTCTTCTTCTCCTTTTCCTATTTGGAGATAAGCAGCAGAATTTATCAGGCGTGAAAGGGACAGCCTCCTGGTGGCCTGCCAAGAACCCGGCATAAAGGCGAAGTTGTGCTTCAAAAAGCTCAAGGCGCTCTCGCTGGGTCTGGCTAAAGTCAAGTATTCAGATCCACCATTTTCTGAGCCCGGGCTAGGAAAGCAGGAATTAAAAAAAAAATAAAAATAAAAAAAGCCAGGGCGGCTGCGGCTCCCCCTCCCTCCCTCCGTGGGCACCGCCGAGAGGTCACGGGACGCGCTGCCCAGTGCGGGGCGCGTTCCCACCGGCCGTTCTTTCTGCGGAGCCTGCGACGGCGGCTATTGTCTCGCTTAGACCCAAAGTTCAGCCCACTCTTCATTGAATGAGCAGGAAAGGGAAAGGGAAAAAAAAAAAGAGAGAGAGAGAGGCATCACCTTTGGGGGCTGGGAGTCATGGAAACGTGTACCTGGCACGCTGCCCACGCCGCCTGCCCATCAGCCAGCCGTGGGACTGTGCCGCCCGGGGCGGCGATGGCTGGGAATGCGAGGCGTCGTCCAAAGCGAGCCCGAGTCCCCAGCGCCTGTTTGCACAGAAAACCCCGGCTTCTTGTAGTTCAGGGGCGGGGAAGGGAAGGATCTTTCCGACTACAAGGAGCAAAAGGGGGAAATTTTTTTTTTTTAAAAAGTCTGAACATGCCTACTCTGCAACTTTATCCCACAACACGCCCAAATGGTTCTCAACCGAAAAGACTGACCGCCCTGCAGACATGTCCCAAGTGTAAGGCACCCCTGTCCCTGTCTCTGTCTCCTTTTTCCTCGTGATTTGAAGGCAACAAGCACACCACACGCCCAGGGCATTTGTTTTTTCCTTTCTCACAGGCAGGTTTAAAAGCTCGGGGAGAGTCTTCTTGCTTTTTATGGCTTGCTGATTTTATCTTGGCACCGGTTTTGCATGGCCCCGAGACCCACTGGCAGCAGTGGGGACGCGTGGTTTCTGCCCATCTCCCTCGAAGTGGCCCCCTGAGAGAAGAGCCGGTTGTCTCTCAGGCCACACGAAACCCTGCGACTGGGTCCCGGGGTAATCTCCCCGCCACCTAGCCCAGCTTCCCTGCTTGTCTGCTGAGGCTGACTCATGGAAGAAGCGCTCTTTCTGTTCCTTCGCACAAGCTCCAGTTTGCCTGTCTTGCATGAAAGATGCCTTTGAAAGATGCAGGGAGTGTATCCCCCCCCCGCTCTCAGGCAATAAAATGAAACGGGTCCCCCCTCCCCAATGAATTTCCATTCTAGCAGGAGACCGAAGTTCCCAGGGACAAACATTTCCATACGTTCTTAACAAAAGTACAGTGAATTCAATCTTTCACCAGTTCCTTAAGCAGAATCTCAAAGCCAAGCGGAAAAGCAAGCCTTACTAGTATGTAAACCAAACACAGTCAAAAGTCCTGAAAAGATTCATGTTCTCCTACTTGCATTAATAAAAAAAAAAGTTTTGATGATGGGAGGGTCTTAATCTAAAGTATAATTTTGTTTGCAAAAAAATAAAGTTATACTAAGGGCTTTACAAAATGATGGACTAGTGTTACCCCTCTTCCATGTACTCAACATTGCATAATGCATGACAAAGATATAAAAAAATAACCAAACAATGACTTGTCTAATAAAAGAACTCATCCAAAAAAAAATTCAGGAATCTAGGAAACATATCGTAAAAATGGTCTATGGCCCTTTTATGGATCATGTTTTTTTAAGGTCATTTTCTTTAGAAGCAATAGGAATGAAATGTGCACACACATGCCTACATAGCCTCATACACACAAGAGCTATTCTGGTGTCTTCCCTATTTGTAATAAGAAACACACAAACACAAACCTAAACCATAAAACAAAAACTAACATATGTGCGGAAATTAAAATTGCCTTTTTCTAGATTGTGAAATTCTGGACAAATTGTGCTCATGGCCTAACATATGCTTAGAGTGCCTGGTAGGGAATCAAGCATGGTTTGTAGACACATGTGTCCCTGCCTCAGCACAGCAAGAAAAAACTAGGTAATCTCTAATGGAAAGAAAAAAATTAATTGTTAGCTCTCATTCATTTTTTCAGCAGATATGTATTAAGTAAGTATCATAAGCACAGGGGAACAGCAGTGAATCACATGGGCACGCCTCAAGTGGCAGTCTTTCAGGAAGAACTTCCAAGTGAGAAAAATTCACTTCTAAACTTAAGTATTGCGAGTCCGAAGGGAGCATTTACTGGCATCAAACTAGCCAAGAAACACACTAGTATAAATTGGAAAGTGGACGTGAAATGGACATTTAAAAACAAATTAGAGATAGAGGTGCATTCTCTGTCTTGTTTTCTCTTTTCAACACAAAATTTACTGATCAGTTTTTCACAACTCTGCTTAGCTTCCTTAACGAACCTAATGTGAAAATTGTGTATTATCCTCTCAATTTAAGAAAAAATGAAATAAAAGAGAAAAGAAACAGAAAACGTTCTCTTTCAGGACGTTGGAATAGACTCAGTTTTTCCTAATACTGTTGCTAAATACAACTAGAAACAATCCTGGTCTTTATAAAAAAAAATCAACATATGTAAGGAGACTTGGAAAGATGGAGAGAAGAAGACAGACCAGTCAGGGGCCTCAGGACCCAAAGAACTACATGGTGGTGAGGTCCCTGGATTTTATGTTTGCCTAAGATATCCAAAACTTCCAGCTGAGGAAGTCTGTGACACAGAGACACCAACTGGTCCTGCCCAGAAAAGCTCAGTAAAAGACTGCTCTTTCTAGATGAAGGACCAGGGAAGGGCGATATCTAAAAAGACATCACTTTGCTCCAGACAAACACCATAGAAACACAAGCCCCGTCCCTGCAAAGTCCCAATGGGACGCCTACTGACCCATCCTTGCTAAACTCCAACAAAGCATCCCAACAAAGCATCCCAACCTTCTAAAGCATCCAAACCTTGCTAAACTCCAACAAAGCATCCCATCGCAGCTCAACAGTAATGAGGCACCCTTCATCAATCCCATTAAGGTCGTATAAGACAGAGGAGACCTAGCATAAAGTCAGGATCTTAGAAATGTCCCAGTGGCAACAATGCTACCTCCTCCTCCTTCAACTTAGAAAGTGCCAGAGTAGGCCACAATGGAATAGTAACAAACCACTGCCCCTCTTCTAGCCAGTTAGGTATGAGTAGAGACCTACTGGAGGACAGAAACCCTCACCCCACACAGCAGTTACATGAGCCCTTTTACTTAGGTGTTAAGGGTGGCTGGAGAGGGAGACATGGACTTATGCCTACAGACCTGGCAGTGAGAATGGGTACTCTCCTTTCTTTGCATCCAGTGTCTCCTAACATGTACCCAAAATATCCAGATCTCCGTTGAAAATCACTTGTCATACAAGAAACAAGAAAAGCTCAAACTAAATGTAAAACAATAATCAAGATGATAGAGGTATTAGAATTATCTCTCAAAGAGTATAAAGCAATTATCATGAAAATGTTTTAATGAGCAATCTAATAAGCAATCGTAAACATGGCTGAAAGAGCTTTTAAAATAATTAAAACAATCAACAAAATAAAAGAAGATATAAAGAACAACCAGATGGAAATTAGTTAACTGAAAAAATACAATAATGGAAATGAAAAAATGAAGAGGGGAAAAATAAATAAGTGAATGGAAGGATAGAGCAATAGCAATCCCCAAATCTGACCCACACAGAGGAAATATACTTAAAAAAAAGTAAGCAGAGACTCAAGAAAATGTGTAATATAAGAAAAGATAAAACATCAATATATTATGCAAACGTTCATTAAAGCAGGAGTAGTACCATTAATATCAAACAAAAGATACTTTAATGCAAAGAAAATTATCAGAATCAGAGGTAAACATTATAAAATTATAAAAAAAACACAATCCATCAACAAGACATACAATCCCTGAATGTTTATACACAAAAAATAGCCCTGTAAAATCAGAATAATAACTGGTGAATAGAAAAGAAAAAGACAAATCCATTATTATAATTATAAACTTCAATACAGCTATTGCAACAACTAGACAGAAAATTCGCAAGAATACTGACCTCAAGGACATCATTAACCAGCAGGATCTAATAACATTTTTAGAATGTACTACCCCCATATAGCAGAACACACATTGTTTTAAAGCTCCCACCAACATATTCCAAGATAGGTCAGATCCTGGTCCATAAAACAAATCTCAACAAACTAAAAATAAGCAAAACCATACATTGCATTTTTGGACTATAATAAAATCAGACTAGAAACCAATAATAGAAAGATAACAGAGAAATTTCCAAACATTTGGAAAGTAATCAACTTACTTCCGAACAATCCATAGGTTAAAGAGGGAGTTCCAAAGGAAAAAATACATTGTAGTGAATTAAAATACAGCATAACAAAATATGTGGGATGCAGCCACAGCAGTGCTCAGGGCGCAAACTGATAGTAATAATTGCATACATTAGAAAAGAGAAAAGGTCTTAAACCAATAATCAAAGTTCTAACATTAAGAAACAAGAAAAAGAGCAAAGTCAATCCTATATAATAAAAGGCTAATATGCAAATCGACAAAATAGCCCCCCATCCTCAGTGCACAAGTTTTTGAGCACCAGGCTTCTAGTTTGAAATAAGAAAGGAAAGAATTATTAAGGATAAGAGCACAAATAAATGAAATTGAAAACAGACAAACAATAGAGAAAAATTAATGGAGCCATGAGTTAGTTATTTGAAAAGCTCAATAAATGTGGTAAACCTCCAGTAAAACTAACAAATAAAATAGAAGACACACATTACCAATTTCAGGAATGAAGCAGGCTATATAATTACAGACCCTGTAGATATCCAAAGATAATAAGAAGGGAAAATTATGAACACTAACCCTCAGTATTTAACTTAGATATAGTGCACCAATTCTTCAAACAACAAATTACCACAACTTATCCAACATTAATTAGAATATTTGAATAGCCCTATAACTATTAAGAATATTAAATTTGTAATTTAAAAATCCCTCTAAAGAAAATCTCAATTCCAAGATGGTTTAGGTCAATGGTAGGCAAACCATGGCTCGCCAGCCACAGGGGGCTCTTTGGCCCCTTGAGTGTTCTAAGGCCACTTTTTCGAAATAGACTTTCCCAGGCCAAAAAGTGACTTCCTCGCATGGGCCATGAAGTTTCAATTGCACTGTACGTGTACTCACACCTGGTATTTTGTGGAAGAGCCACACTCAAGGGGCCATAGAGCCGCGTGTGGCTCATGAGCTGCGGTTTGCCAACCACTGGTTTAGGTGTATTATTCTAACACATTTTTTTTTTAAGTTTAACACCAATTCAACACAGTTTGGAGGGAAAACAGAAGGAAAAATTCTCAATTTATTTTATGATAATTATATTATACTGAAAAATACAGTATTAAAAAAAGTATAGACCAATATCTCCCATAAATATAAACTCAAGAATAATCTTAATAGTATATGTGCAGATAGAATTTATCAATATATAAAAATAATTATATAGCATGGCCATTTGAGGCTTGTCCCAGGGATGCAAGTCTGGTTCATTATTACAAAATCATTCTATATAATTCACCACATTAATAAGCTAAAGAAAGAAAACACTCAATGATATCAATGGATACAGAAAAAAATATTTGACAAAATTCAGCATCCACTCATGCATGATTGAAACCTCTCTGATATGTAGGAACAACGGGGATCCCCTCAATTTGGTAAAGATATTGTACAACAACACCCTACACTTAATGTTATTTTGTTCATTTATTTTTGTTAATCCTCACCCAAGGATATTTTCCCATTGAGCTTTAGAGAGTGGAAGGGAGGGTCTGGTCTGGGATACAGAAAGAGAGAAGCATCAATGTGGGAGAGACACATCTATTGGTTGTTTTTGTTTTCTGTGCATGCCCAGACCAGGGAATTGAGCCTACAGCTCAGGTATGTGCCCTTGACTGGATTCAGATCCGGGACCCTTCAGTCCATGGACTGACACTCTATTCACCAACCCAAACTAGTAGGGCACATTCTTTTTAATGTTAAAAGACTAAATAGTGTCTCTAAGATCATTCGTGTAAAGGGCTACTAGTATCATATAAAAAAGGATGACATTTCTCATCACTCATATTCAACATGGTGCTACAAGTTTCATTCTAGGTAGTGCAATAACATATAAACAAACAAACAAACAGAGAGAAATACAATGCTAATTAATAAAACTTAAAAAATGAAATATTTAGGTACACATATTTTAAAAATGTACAGAATTTGTATGCTGATGAAAGTATTGCTGATGAAAGAAACCTATGAGATCTGGAGATAATGTGTGTTTATTTTCCATGGATTGCAGGTCTCAGTATAGTAAAGATGTCAATTCATCCAAAATTGATTTATAGGTTTATTAGAATTTCTATTAAAATCCCAAGATTTTTTTTTGTAGAGCTAGATAAAATTGCTCTAAACTTTAAATAGAAATGCAAAGAAACTTGAATATCTGAAACAATTAGGAAAATATATTAGAAGAAATTATCCAAATTTCGAGACTTTCTATATAATAGCATATTACTTAACATATTAATATTAGGCATAATATATGTTTGTATAATATATTATTAATAAGAAATATAGTAATTGACTATCATTTTATTGTTATCAAGACTGCATGGTATTGGTAGAGGAATACGTACATTGATCAATGGAACATAACAGAAAAATCTAGAAACAGATCTAATGCCCAAATGATTTTATTTTTGACAAAGAAGCAAAACCTATTGATAGAAGAAAAATAATATTTTCTACAAATTGTGCTGGAGTAATGGATATCCATTGGCAAAACCAACCAACCAACCAACCAACCAACCAACCAAACAAACAAACAAATTTCATAAGAAAGAGAGAGAGCTTTTTGATATCTTTCATATCCTATTTAATAAAGATGTGATATGCAAATGTTCTTATGCCCAGAAGTCTACCGTGTAACAACCAGATTATGGATCAGCTATGAGGGTGGGGCAGCAAGCTACAAGCTGGTGGCTGAAAACTATGGAGGGGAGCGGGAGTGGGGGCACAGAGGGCTGGGAAGAGAACAGAGAGCTGCAGGAGGCTAGCAGTGAGGTACTGGCTACATAGGGGTGGAGGGAGCTACAGGAGGGCAGGGCAGCTGACAGAGAGCTACTGGAGGGCAGCAGCAAGCTACTGTCAAGCTATTGGCGCATGGATTTGTGCACAGGGCTACTAGTATCAAATAAAAATTAATTCAAGATGGTCACAGACTAAAATGTAACACAAAATGATAAAATAACATAAAACAAAGTCTTTGGAATCTGATCCTGTGCAGAGTTCCTAGAACTGACTCCAAAATCACAATCCATTAAGAAAATAGATAAACTGGTCTTTATTACAATTAAAAATTTTTGCTCCACAAAGGACTTCATTAAGAAAATGGAAAGAGAAGCTAAAGGTGGGAAGAAAATATTGTCAAACCACATGTCTGAAAAGGAACAGTGTCCAGAAAATACAAAGAACTCTCACAACTCAACAGTAAAAAATAAAACAATCCAAGTGGAAAATGGGCAAAAGATAAGAGGGGACATTTTATCTATGAGGGTATACAGGTGGCAAATAAGCACAACAAAAGATGTTAATCATTTGCCATTAGGAAAATGCAAATTAGAATCACAATAAAATATGACTACACATCCACTAGAAGAGCTAAAACAAAACAAAAAAAATGAAAAGCTAGTGACGGCAGTAAACATTGCTGAAGGTACTGGACCACTTAAACTATTGCTGAATAGGATGTAAAATGGTACAGCAATGCTTGGCATATTTTATTTTAAAAAGCCAAACATATGTTTTCCATAAGACCCCACAATTTGACTCTTGGGCATTTATCCCAAAGAAATGAAAGTGGATGTGCATGCAGAAACATGTACATGCCTGTTTATAGCAGCTTTTTTCATATTCGTCAAAAACTGAAAACAACCCAGATGTCCTTGAACTGATGAGTAGTCAAACAGACTGGTACATCTACACCAATGGGCTACAACAAGGAACAAACTATTGATGCACTCTTCTGAATGATTGAAATAGAATTATGCTGAGTGAAAAAAAGCCACTTCTCAAAGGTCACATTCTCTATGATTCCATTTTAAAATTACTGAAATGGTAAGATTATAGGAATGGAAACAGATTAGTAGTTAAGGGATTTAAGTCTGGCATGGGAGGAGTAGAAAAGTGAGTGTGGGTATAAAAGAACAACATAAGAAATATTTATGGAGATGGAAATATTCTATTGCTTGATTATCAATGTCAATATCTATTATTGTACTACAGTTTTCAAGATGTTTGGGGAGAACTGGGTAAATAATACATGGTACCTCTCTGTTTATGTCTTGCAACTGATAGGAGTTATTATGAAATAAATAACATTATAATTTTTTTAAGTAATAAATACACCATGGCAAATGCTTTGGCTGATTGTGTGCACTGCTATTGTGTTATTGTAAAGAAAACACTTCTGAAAAAAATCTGAATGTGCTGTTGTATTTGGACTTGAAATACCAGAACAATATTCAGTAAACATTAATTTGATCCGCTAGGAAAATTGGCTTGATAACATTTTTCAAATCAGGGGTCAGCAGAATGTATGCAAAAGGATAGATAACAAATGCTCTGGGTGCTGCATGTCACATGGCCTTTGTTGCACCTGCTTGACCCTGCTCCTGAAGTATGAAAATAGCCATAAACCCACACACACACAAAAAAAATGAAAGAATGCGGCAGTGTTCCAATCAAACGTTTTTTCTGGACAGCAAAATTTAATTCATCAATTTTCTCATACAAAATGTGTGTTTATTTCCCCAACATGCATTAATGTAAAAACCATTTTTAGCAAGTAGACTTTACAAAAACAGGTTGTGGATTTGACCTGCTGGATATGGTTTGCTGACTTCTGAGCTAAATTACTTTTTTGGGAATCTTCTATTGTGTCATGATTCATTTTCTTCTACAACATCTTCTGCTTTGCAAAGTTGCTAACTCCTCCCACTCAGGAGTTCCCCTCACTGTCCTTCCGTCTATGTTTTCTTTTTTCATGTTGTCAAGGGATACAAACAGAAGTTTTACTGCAAAAATGTGACGCTTTGACAAAGTAAAAAATTGGATAAAGTTATCTTTCCAATCTAAACAGTTTAATTTAAAAAAAAAAATAGTTTTACTGAGAAATAGTGCTGCCTATTATAGGGCCTCTTTGATGACACACATCTTAATGATCATTTAAAAAGGAAATTACATGAGGCAAAGTACTTAAACCTTTCAAATTTATCTAGTCCAGAAATTGACAATATATATATATATATATATATATATATATATATATATATAGCCAGCGACTAGGACACCATAATGATCAAATGACCAGTTGCTATGACCCCCACTGTGGCGAGGAAAACTGCTGGATTGGGGGGTGGGGCTAGCCAGCTAGAAGTGTCTTAGCTCCTCTCACCACTTCTGGTTTGGCGCTGCACAACTGGAATCAATTTTTGCTCAAATAAACTCAAAATGTTTAATGTGCCTCAGTTAATCTTTTAAAAATGAAAAAAATCAGGGAAAAATAAAACCACGTGAAGCACAAAGAAAAAATCAAAAGCAAAGTCAAGGTGGGAGGAAGGAAAGATAGTCAATAACCATTTGTATATTCTTCAAGTCAAAATAGTCCTTGGAGGCCATGTGGGTAAAAGGGCAGGCATCTACTGGAGTTATTATTTTTCTGAAAACTAAGGTTTCCCCCCACAAAATTATGCTTAATTAATAACACTATAAAAAGCAATTATTAAATCATATAAATGAAAACTTTCTGAAGTCCTCAGACAACATTGTCTAGAATTACCTTCAAAAATTAGAATGCGTAGAGAACAAAGACCTATGTTTTAATTTACTGACTTCAAGTAATTAATGTAGAAAATAAATTGCTTCTTATTTTTACCCTCCTGATCAACTACACACCAAGACTCATTAAAAAACTCATGACCATTCATTATCTTTGTATCAGGTGGGAGGGGGTGAAAAGTTTTAAATAAACATGAGTTCTTATAATACTGACCATAAAGCAACATGAGGTTTTGTCATTACTGGTATCAGTTAATATGTTTACTTAAAAGTCATGTTAAAACCTTTTAATAAAGAGATGCATAGAGAAATATTAATTATTATTGAGCACTCTCAAATTATAGGCCTGGTTCTAAGCAATTTATGTGAATTGATTCAGCTCATATATGTATGGTTGATTATACTAGATAATTATGCTAGTATAACACTACCCATCATGTGGCTGAAATACTGCTGTTTTTAAGTGTTTGGTAACGCTGGCGTTTTAAGTGGCTTAGGGTTTTAACTATTACTTTTGCAGTAACTATGGAATTGCACATTTCAATTTTTATTTTTCCAAAACACAGAAATTGAATAACATGCAATTTTCAGTATATGGGTCTTTTCTAAGTAATTAAAAATGCCTCATTTGCTGCTTTTGAATACCTGATTCTTCTCAGATCTAGAGATTTGGTCCACAAGTAATTAGCAGATTCTTTAGGGCTTTGATTGATTTAAGAATTTGGGGTACTAAGATCATCCCCCTGAAAGCACACAAACCAGATTACAGGGGTTAGAAATAAACTGATTTAAGATTAAGAACGAAAGTCAAGCTCGTAAATTCAAAGAGTATGTCATAAACACTCATGTTCTAAGGGACTTTTAACAGGTTTACTACCATTGCATTAACAGTTTGGAAAGATAAATCATATCAAGTTTAAAATTAATAAATTTGTGTAGTTAGAAATGATGTAGACTGGTAAAACTATTAGTTGTCATATTGATGAGACTTTATTTAAAGTGAGCATTTGTTCTAGACTAGATGCCTGGTGCATGAAACTCAAGCTCTCAGGAGTATGGGAGGGTGGTCCTCAGCCAGGCCTGTGCCCTTGGTGGATGTCCTACTGATGTCTTAGGGCCCTCCCCATGGGAGAGGCTCCTGCCACTACCACTGCACTTGCCAGCACTGAGCCCAGCTCAGGGCTTCTGGCTGAGCAGTGTTCCCCCTGTGGGAGCACACTGACCTCCAGGGGCAGCTCCTGCGTTGAATGTCTATCCCCTGGTGGTCAGTGCATGCCATAGTGATTGGTCATTCCACTGCTTGGTCAATTTGCATATTAGCCTTTTATTATATAAGATATGCATGACATTTATTTTTCTGGTACACATAGCAAGTGAGTTTCATATATTAAGTATAGAAGTTTTGGAAATCTGGCATCCTTCTTGCCCACTTAGTAGCTCTGTTTTATATATTAACTAATTTTAGATTTCGTGGCAATGAAGGGTTTTAAGAACCTGTTTAGCAAAATGGACATTTGTATTATAAGAGTGAATCAACAAAGACAGAAATAGCCAAGGTATTTCTTTTCACTTAATAGGAAGCATCACAAGGGTACTCCTGACTTGATATAAAATGTTCATACGAGTTCATCAGTTGCATCCCTGGAAATAAGTGATAAAGCCTTTGAATAGCACATTCTACCTTCAAAAAGTCCCATATGACCTGACTCACATATTGTCCATTACTGACACTTTAAAATAATTAGGCTTTTAGATAAAATTGTCTTCCACCTCCCCACTAACTTGTGGCTGTGCTGGTGTAATGTCATCCTCCAGGTGTGCATATCACTGTGTTTAGCTGCACATATTTGAGTTTGATAATGGAGGTTCTGACTGAGAAGATAAATGTCTAGGAGTGGAGAATGGATCTATTTAACTATTCAGTCTGAGCTTCTGAAATGTTAGCATGTGCTTGTGCATAGACCAGAATTTCTTACATATGTTGAGCAAGCACAGTCAATATGTTTCGTTTCAAAAGGTTTACTGCTTAGATTACACTACAAAATGCCTTTCATCATACACTAGTACATAATCACAAGAATCTAAGAATACATTTTTAAGGTCCTATCATATTTAAGAACTTATTTTAGAACTTACTCCCTCCTACTCCCTTCATTATCATTTGTCCAAATTATAATTGAATTTCCTTTCTTTTATTAAAAGTAGTGTGAAATCACCACTTGCAATTCTTTAGATCTCTCTGCTGCCTGTTTAATATTCTTCTTCTAAAGTTTAAAAAGAGTTTTTCTTCCCACTGTCCATTTCAACTGGATAACACTTTGTCAAATATTTTTCTTTCGCTGGCTGTTATTTGATGCTAGCTGGAATTCAAGAAATGACATTGACCTTATTAAAATAAATAAACATTTTTGTAAAAAAGAAAGATAGTAGTGAATCGTAGAAGTGGTTTTTCTACAGTTCCAGACATGTATGCTTACTAGTAACAGGGAAATAACTTTAAACTTAATTCCAGGAAGTACTTTGTAAAGACCGGGAAGTTACTGTGGACATCTCCCCAAGAGAGCACACCCATATGCCCTGCCTCATGACTTCAGTCAGATATGTTTCAACAGAGCCTGGAAAGCTGTGAGGAGAGATCCTTCAGAAGAGTCTGCCCGTTGAGACGGGGAAACCAGATCATCTGAGGCCCATTTTGCACTGTGATGCTGTCATTTAGTCAATCTGTGCTCACCTTTTTTTCTCCTTTGCAATAGGAATAAAGATAATAATGACCCATTAGGCTGTTGAAAGAATTAAATAATTCAACTCACCTAAAGGGGTTAGAACATGTCTAGTACATGGTAAGCATTACAATAACATTAGCTATTTTAGTTGTTTTGTTAAGCCTCAGAGCTGTATGCCCAATTGAAATACTTAATAACATAAAAGCTCTCTAGCAATATTTTCCAGCAACATGACTTATGTCAATGATAGATGCTACCATATGGTGCATTGAAATTATGCTATATTTTTCATATATCGTTTGATAATCCTAACATCTTTAAAAGTTAGACAACACATGCATTTTGTTGGTGTTCTTAATCCTCACCCAAGAACATTTTTTTTCTATTGATTTTTCGGGAGAGTGGAAGAGAGAGGGAAAGACAGAGAAACACGTTGATTGGTTGTCTCCTTCATGAACCTGGCTGGGGAGGAGTCTGCCCTCGAAGGGAATCAAACCCTGGACCCTTTGGCCTACAGGCAGACTGTTCATTGAGTCAAACTGGCTAGGGCATAAGGCAGGCATTGCCATTGTAATCAATGAATGGAAGGTCAGAGTGATTAACATATTTGCTTAAAGTAATGTATCTGGGATATAAAGTCCAAGAACACAATTCATCTGATTCCTATCCAAGGTCTACTTTTTCGTTTTTTCTTTTCACTAAGTGTGTAGTTTGGTAAAAAGTAAATCTTTTAACTTGTGTGTCTTTTCTTCTTGTTTCTTCTCTCTCTCTCTCTCTCTCTCTCTCTCTCTCTCTCTCTCTCTCTCTCTCTCTCTCTCTCTCTCTCTCTCCCCTTCTGTCTCTCATTCTGTCTCAGTTTCTGTTTCTGTTTCTGTTTCTCTGTTCCTGTCTCCTTTTCCTCCCCTGTTCTCCTCCCCCACCTGTGGGAGTAGTGAGGAGAGAAGGAGGCATAGGATATAAAATTATGTTTCCTGTATAATTATATTGAATATTCTCTAGTCTCGGTTAGACCACTAGACATTGGGGTTTTTGAGGTCAGGAAATAAAATTCCCTAAAAATAAACACAAGTAAATAGTCTTGAGTTTGGTGAATTAATTGGACTGTTTGCTTTATGCACAGAAGAACCAGGGAATGTGAGGAACGCCTGGAGCTCTGTTTTCCAGCGTTCAGTGAGAATTCAAGTTGCATTAGACTGCCATTCAGTTTTAGCAGCAAATAAATAAACATACCCAAGACGCTTCTGGCGATCATTTTCACCAACAAAAGGCCTAGTTTTGAAAAGCACTTTAAGTATTTTTTCTATGTAATTATCGATCTTCATGATTAAATTTTATTCCTTTCAAATGCAGTGGAATCATTTTTGTTAACAACTTATTTTATTAAAGAGAACAGTACAAACTTAAATATCTGTGAGTCTTAGATTTCATAAAACTCCTTATATATCCACTTTAAATGGAAACTTGAAATTGAGACCTAAATCTAATCACTATTTGGATACAAATTTAGGTTAATTTTTTAATATATAAACCACAGATATAAAGTCATAATAAAACAAGTTTATTATGATTATATGAACTATTATTTCTTTAAAATGTATAAAGTTACCTGATATTTTTAAAATATTTAATTCAACTGTAATAAAGGTTTCTTTAAAGTAAATAAAAAATCCAGAAAAACAATAATAACACATAACATTATTCTATTAGATTGCATTGCATGTATTTAAAGTGTAATTGCAATTTAATGTTCTAATGAAAAATTATGAATCTCTGGTTATCAGATTTTTTTTCCTTTACTAGGGGAAGGACATATTCTCTATCCTAACCTATATTAGTTCAGGATAGTTGAAAAGGGATATATGTTAGAAAGTAAAAGTTCACACTAAGCAGTTATAAAACCTCATTTGTGAACAAAATGCCATGTGTATTAAAAATAAAAGTATTATGGCAAACATAGGCATTGAAGTGTTTGAATAATGAAATTAGTATAGTCAATTTAGTCTGTTGTTTTAGTGACAGAAAATTCAGCTACATTCAGTCATATAGTGCCAATGAATTAGACCATAAAGTTCACTATGATGCCTTGATTATTAGAAATTTTCTTAAGATTGACAAGGGGACAAAAGAGAAACATGCTACAAAAAGGATCAGAAGAGTAATATTTAGTCACTTGTTTTCATAAGGAGAGCTTTCTACTGGTTCTACACTACATAAAAGGTTTTGTACTGAGTATAATCTTATAATCTCTTGCCTTTGTATAAAAGAATAAATACATGTGTTCAATCAACTAAAATCCTCCTACCTATTTATTAATTTATTTATTTTAAAAATATATTTTAATGATTTTTTACAGAGGGGAAGGGAGAGAGAGAGTTAGAAACATCAATGAGAGAGAATCATCTATCAGCTGCCTCTTGCACGCCCTCCACCGGGGATGTGCCCGTAACCAAGGTACATGCCTTTGACTGGAATAGAACTTGGGACCCTTCAGTCCACATGCCGATGCTCTATCCACTGAGCCAAACTGATTTCGGCCCTCCTACCTCTTTATTATTTACTAGAGGCCAAGGGCACAAAGTTCGTGCACTCGAGGGGGAAGGAGGTCCCTCAACATGGATTGTGCCCTCTCGCTGCAGTCCGGGAGCCTGCAGGGAGTGGGCCTAAGCCATCAATAGGACACCCTTTGCATTGTTGTGGAGGCGGGAGAGGCTTCTGCCACCACTGCTGGGCTCCCCAGCTATGAGCCCAGGGTCTGGCTGAGCAGTGGTCCCCCTGTGGGAGTGCTCTGACCACCAAGGGGTAGCTCCTACATTGAGCAGGACCAGGCTGAAACTGGCTCTCTGACTTCCCCCAAGGGGTCCTGGATTGCGAAAAGGTGCAGGCCAGGCCGAGGGACCCCACAAGTGCACAATCAAGTCCAGAAAGGGACATGGAAGGTTGGCCAGCCAGAGAGGGATGGTGAGAGGGCTCCAGGGCATGTCCGGCCTGTCTCATTCAGTCCCAATAGACCAGACCCAAGGAGCAAGCTAACCTACCATTTCATCATCTGCCCCCTGGTGGTCAGCAAATATCATAGAAGGGTTAGTTTCTTTCATTAGAATTTCAACTCCAGGAAGATTTGTCTATTTTGTCAACTGCTTTATCACAGTATTTTGGAGAGTGCTGGGCACAAAAGAGGTGTCCTATAAAAAATTGTCAGATTAATCAACATTGAGTTGTTCTCACTTGTTTAACTAAATTAATATTGCAGGGTGGTTTTTCTCCTGGGGAAACAATGAGGATAGAGTTTTATACCAAAGTTTAGACTTCAGTGACCAAAGTAATATCCTAAAAAAATTGACAAAAGTGAAGTATGCTTTATGAAGATCATTAGTATAATGCTCAAAATCACAACTGCAGCAATGAAAACATACACCTAGAGTTTTTCTCTATACATTGCAGGTATATACACCAAATATCTTTTATTATTTCTACAACATAAAAAACATTCCATGTGGTATGCCATGCTTTTATTTTTTTTAAACAAACATAATTTGAGGATAAATTCTCTCTCCCTCATTATTAATAAACTAGGCACTAAAAATATTACTGCAGAGAACTCAGTTATGTCATGATTTTTATGAGTGCTTCCCAATTTAATATTTTCCAAACACCAGTTACAATGGGGTTCCTTATCAATATATGGGAAAGACAGTGATAAAGTAAACTATGAAATAAATGCATTGTGGAATTGTGACTCCCCAAGAGGTAAAATGTCACATTTTAAATGTGGTGTTTGAAAGATGTATTTGCACAGGACATCTCATTAGACTATGGTTATGTGAGTTTATTATTAATGTTGATGAATGAGTAAAATAAATTATATTTGCTTTGAAATTTAGTTTCTCATCATGGTATATAGATATTACCAGTCCAGAATTTATTAATAATCAGATTTGTGATCAAGATGTGACAGATATCAAGTGACCCATCCTCCCCCAGAAATCTGGGTGGGAGAGCATCAGAAAGGACCACAATACTAAAGAGCTGCATTGATTCTCAAATCAATTTATCTTCCACAATGTGCAAGCATGTTAGTTGTCATTTCTGGCATTTTCATCACTCTTTTTCTTATACTGGCCATTTATTCAATTTTTAAAAATTGTGTAGGTGAGGTAGGGGATGCCAGAAATCTTTTCCACTCCTGATCTTTTCTTCCACATAGAGATGTCTCTCTCCTCTTACTCAAATTCCAAGTGACCTAAAGAGAAAAAGAAAAATCTACCCATGCATAAATCAACTTCCTTATTGCCATCATATTTTGGGCAGATAGCCTTTCCACGATAAAATGGGGACTGTTCCACAAGGCAGATCTAGTTGTTCTAGTCTAAGTAGGTGGATACATTTGTCTAATTATGAGATTATTATCCAAGAGCCCATATACATGTGGCTCCAAGCTCTAGTCTCCAATCTAGTCCATAGCAAATGCCATATTTTGGCTTTCCACCTGCCTCCTCTTTTCCCTCATTTGTCTTATTTCTCAGTTGCTTCAGAACTCCAGGGAGCCTGTTGAGTATACATATATCGGGTCCCTTCATAACCCATCTAACCTACTGAAGAAAAATCAACATGTGGAATTTTGCTTCCCTTGCAATTTAAAATAGATTCAATTTGTGGTTAAGAATTGGTCCTTTTCCATGCTCTCTTTACATAATTCTTAGTATTATTTATTTCCCAATGCTGCAGGGGGCCAGGGAGAATTTCCTGGGCATCCTTTGGTAACAAGCAAGTACTGAGGGCACAACTAAAGCTTGTCTTCATATGTAATCATTACTGTTAAATCATTAACAAGAAGATACTGTGTACAGTTGGGAATTGTCTTCCAGAAATACTGTTAGATTCACTTTCTTTCACCCAGATTTTATGATTAGTGGTGCTCAGTTTTGAGACAGTTGGCCTGGGTTTGAACTATTGTCCGTGAGTGACCCGGGAAGAGAGCAAACCTCACTGGCCCACACAAAGATCTGACTCAGGCTTCGGCCACCTTAGTTCTATGACTCAACCAACTGAGCTAATTACTGTCATATGTACAATTACTATCAATCACTGATTTCACTTCCTGAGGGCTTGTGGGTTTTTAAGTTGTATTGAAACATTTAGAATAATTTTGGATTTGTAAGAGTAAAAAAATTGTATTGTGTTTTCTTTTCAGAACTCTTAGTGCCATTTTGGTAACTGAATCTAAATAAAAAATGATCCTGAATAAAAACTACACCAATGCCTTCTTCCTCTATATCTTCCATGCCATTACCCCCCCTACACACACACACACACACACACACACACACACACACACACACACACACATTGATACATATGTCCTGTGGTGTTTATAAGCTCTCTCATGGATATCCAGTATTTTGCATCAAAAATTATCTTTGAAACAATTGTCTTTGTAAAATATAGTAATGCTGGGGGTGAAAAAGGCAAGAGGAAAAAAGGAAGACCGTATATGAGATGGAGTGACTTCATAAAAAAAGCTATAGGCATGAGCTATGAGAGAGGAGCAGAATTGTTGTGGATAGGACATTATGGACCATCACTCATTCATTCATAGTGTTTTCAGGAGTCAGAATTGATTCAACCGCACATCACACACACACACACACACACACACACACACACACACACACACACACACTAACATGGTTGATCAGGTCTGTTTGTTTTTATTACCAATTTCTCTTATTTGTGAATCAGTGCCCTAATTTCTTCCTAAAGGTCTTCACGCTCTCCAGTTCAGTCACTCATGATCCATCTTTTATTTCTTTGCTCTTTGTTCTCCTCCTATTACACATAGGCTGATGTAAAAAAATTTCTTGAAAAAAAAAATAGCAGTGACCCTAGAGAAGTCTAGCAAAATAATGTTTTCAACAAAAAATGATTACTAATAGAGTATCATGAAAATACACATGATTAAAAATACATTTTATCAATTATATTGTTTAAATATATTAAGACATAAATAAAATAAGCATATAAATAAATTAAATGGTTGATTCATGATGATGAAGATATTTAGACAATCTGTACTACATGGTAAGTGGGTAATAAGAGGCAAAAATGCCACTTGTTTTCAGAAATTCCTTTTTAAAATTGTGTTCTCTGCTGTGAGACAATGGGAGATATCTATACTATTTAGAGATGAATAAATACATGACTCTTTTTCTAACTTATTTTCTGAATGAAAATTATAGTATAATACTCAAGTTCTAACTTGTGTAATCTAATTAGAGCTTCTCACAGTGACTTTTTATTTACATGAATTTTTCTAATAGAAAGAAATTATTTAGATGAGCTATTGTCAGATAAACCTCAGGCTCATATATTTCAGAGTAATAATTTAAAGACCCTGGTTTAAATTTATCCCAAAATGACTTGCATTAATTCAGCAGAGTGAGGAGTTTTTAAAAGTAGATCTATTTAAGGCTTTATCTAAAATAGTTGCTTTATTTCCCCCCTCCCCCTTCTGCGCCCCCCCTCCTTCACACACACACCTTTTAGTATGGTGAGATATGTTGCAATCAATTCTTGGTCTTGGCATTTTGATTTAATGTCTTAAATATACTTTATAATTCTATTCAATGTCTTCATTACCTGAATTCATCATCAAAACTATCAAAACACTTATCAAGTGTTGCTGTACATTTTATCCATTGTTGGTTATTTTGGGTGTCTGGTGAAGCTTGTGATGCCTTTTCTCTCCATGATCCTGACACCCTTTCACTTCTACTATTTTGATGTCCCCGTTTAAATTATTTATAACTTCATCATGAATAACAAAGTCTTTATTTAAAACAATCCCTTGTCTTTATGTAGGTAATCCCTGCATTGAGTAGGTTTTAATGATCACTATATCTACAAGAAAAAGGAATAGATACATTGGCCCCAAATAGTGACCCCGATGTATTTTACATCTATTTCTCCACAGGTTTCTTAAGCATTTCATAGCCAAGGACAATTAGACTACCTACCAGGATCATACCAAAGTGTCAAGGTGGTTTTTCTTCAGGCAAGTACAACTCATAATGTCAAGTTTCATCCTCTCATTTTAAAAATGAAAACTTGTATTGCCCAGAGCAATTTCCTGGATATTTTCAAATATGGTTCACTCATGTGTCTTTCTAAAATAGAAGTTGCAACCACAAGGTTTAAAGAGCCCTAAAATACTAACTTGATTAAATAAAACTCAGACAGTATGTTACTTGCATCTCTAGAATTCTTCTATGATCCACAATGTAGAAACAATATTCAACAATATACATGGGACTCCAGTTATGATTTATAGCAACATAACCCATAAGTATCTATTATGTAAACAACATTCTTTTTAGGGTGGTAAAAATAGCAAAAAATAGACTTTTAGATACACAGGGACTTGGTATGAAGTCATATAAATGTCCAAGGGAGGAAAAGTATATTAAGTGCAATACTTTGAGCTAAATTAAAAAAGTGTCCTTAGATCACTTAATTGTCAATTTATTGATATGAGAAGTCAAATGTTAAAACAGCAGGACAAATAGAACTGACTATGCCCTTGCTGATACAACATACCTAACATTGGATACATCAAAACCATCATGATTTGACCCCTTAGTCAAGTTAGAGGCTATATAGAAAATACTAGTATACAATGATTAATGTGATGTGGTCCACTTCTGAAATCAAATAAACAAACAAACAAACACACAACAGCAACGACCCAGCAAAACACCATTGCTAACATCCACACTTTTACTCAGTATAGACCATATCCCTCCAGTGACCAGGAAAGAAAAGAAAAATTCCCACTTCATGGAAAGCATCCTCATGCTCATATTGCTGAACTCCATCTCATAAATGACCCCTGAAGGGCATTCTATGTTTCTAACTCTCTATACCTCTCTCTTCCTCTCTGTAAAAAAATCAATAAAATATATATATTTTTTAAGAGAAATTGTGTTACTTTTTAAAACATCTTTTTGGCAGCGAACTTACCTTTCACACTATGCATGATATTTTAGTTCAGCTGCTTATAGATGCAATTTATGAAACTACTGGGGATGGGACCCATTATATATTTGCTACCTTCTGTTCTATAGATACAGAGTTTCAGTCTCAAGCTATCCAGTGGGTCACTAACCATTGCCCAAAACCTCCTAAAGTACTTGCTCTTAAGAGGGACGGATATGTCTGGTTCAGCAAATTCGACTGCCACAGTTGGAAAATGATTCAAAGTGCATGCTCTTAGTTCTATGTAGTGCTATCTTTGGGTAGACAGGATAATGTGGGATTTAATAACGCCTTTAACTGAGAGATAAGGAATGCATTAACAAAAACATATTTGGCTCACAGAGTTAAACCAACAACCTTCAGACCAAATATTAGGGTAGTTATAAGATTAAACTATAGATATATGATGTTATTGTAAATTAAATGCCTCAGGTATCCTCTCTTCTCACGCCATCCTAATTGCTGCCACCTGAAGCCAAAAGCTTATCACTCACTCCACACCTGCCTCACCGCAACTGCTTCCTGTGGACCCTCCTGGCTCCAGGCTGTCTCTTGCCTTTCTTTCCACCCTTCAACTGTCACCCATACATTGCATACCACTTCCAGACTAATCCATTTTAAATGCTACCTTCATTATATATATATATATATATATATATATATATTTTTAAAATCTACTATGAAGTCTCTTTTCAAACCACACACAAACACAAACTCTTCTATCTATCTAGATGTCAAGACTGGCCATACACTGTTTCAGCATTTGAATTTCAGTTTAGTGACTGAGATTCAACAGCAAACACCTCGGAATCCCCTTGTCATTGTCTCGTGAAAGGTCACATCCCTTGGAAACTGCCCATTTCCATTCATGAGCTGCACCTCATACGGAAGCCTTCCACTTTACCCTTACTTCACTAAGGGAGTCCTATGTAGTCTTCATTGTTATGAAGCTTCCATGAAGTGCTCTCTTATTATGTCCACTGTCATTAGGTCCCGTCTCCTCTCAACGCCAATATCCTTAATAACTCTCTTCCTGGTAAAATGGCTCTGTATTATTCAAGTTTCTTTCCTGGTTTTCAGACACATTTCCATAATGATATCATTACCTAGTTGAGGAGAGGTACTATGCTAATTACTTTGGTACCTTTTCCTATAACAAAACCTGCACTAAAATGCAGAAAGCACTTAAAAAAGGAGCGATCAATTTCAGTGCATTTCCACAAGCAATAAAAAATTACAGCATTATATTTCTGCCCATGTCTGAATTCATAAAGCATTTTTTTCTTGCTTTTCTGGTAATGGAAGTGGTTTTCAAGCTGTAAAAAATTTTTTTTTTTGCTATGAAAGTTAAAATGTGTTACATAGTATTCAGTTTAAAAGGTAAAACTATAATACATGATGATTTATGAATTTTTGTAAATATATGTGGGATAGTATTTCGGAACCATGAGAGTTTTTATGTACAACTACTCAAAAATATAGAAACTAACCCCTAAATGCTGCATACAATTTAAAGATTTTTCTAGTCCCTCAAAAATCAACACATCTATATTAACACTATAATAAAGGTTGGTAATAAGGAAACCTTTAATAATTCTTTAGAAAGGTATTATTGTGGGATCTCTGGGGGATTTTTTTTCTAATTCTTTTTTTTAACTAAATAAGCTAGCAATTAAAGTTTTCAAGCTCCATGATCAGTAACAATGACACACACCTCAGGGGTGATCAAGTCACGTTAAACTGCATTAGTGAGTCCTGGCCAGATTTAACCATTTTAAAAGGGCTTTTGTCCTTTTTTTTTTTTTTTTAATAATTTATCATTTTGTCTGTACATTTCTTTAAATATCAAATAATTTTAAATTTAATTTATCATTTTATCTGTACATTTCTTTAAATGTAAAAAAATCATAATTCTAGAAATAAGCTCTCATTGGAATTCTGGTAAAAAAAAAGTATAGACCTACAAAATATTCTAAAATCAAAAGGTACATTATATTTTGTAATTATTATTTTAAAAATACAGGGATCACCGGTAAATTATTCCAAACAACTGAAATAGCAATGAGGGGTCCAGCAAAAGCTATCTTAACAGATTTCTACTTTCTTGGGTCTTTTTATTCCCTTGTATTCACACAGCTCTATCCTGTTCACTCTTGCTTAACTATCTGTCTGCATGTACATATATATTATCTCTGATGAATGGGGAATAAGGACTATTGATATTACATAGACAACATTAATGTTGGTAAATAGTATTTTAATAATATTTGTAACAGCTATCTTATTAACTATATTAGTAAAATAATATGAAATATTAATAAAACAATATTAATAAAATAATGTACAATAATCTGAAAAAGTGCAGCTTAGCAGACTGTTCAAAATACATAGGACGGGAACTGAGAAATATGAAAGCTTGAATAAAGCAAACTGAAAAGGTCAAAACCATGGGATGATCTTGGGAAACGAGAGGAACATGCTTTTCTCTTTTTTGTAAAATAATGTTCCAGTGATGAAGAGAGCTGTGATAATTTATTTTTATATATGTGCTCATTTGAGCATTATAGGATTGTTCCCTGACATATATTTTTTCTCACTTCAAATTCAAATAAGCATTTTCAAAAAAAAAAAAAAACCCAAAAAGGGATAGTCTGGTCTGATTTCTTTATAGAATGCAGGGTTACTGTTAAATTTTGTCGTTGTTGTTCAACTCTACTATACAGGAAAAAAGCTCAGAAACACAGAAGAAAATGTCACCATTCTAAAATATTTTTTTACTTCTCCAGAAATTGCTCCAGTGTTAAACTTAAAATTCTATTCTTTCTTTCCTGCTCTTAGTTTTCTAAAATAACCGTTATTTCTATGTCAATATTCAAGAGAGGAGGTTGATATAGCAATACTTCTGTTTCATCTGTCTTGAGAAAAATCTCAACGATTAACAATGCAATACCTAAGAGTCCCTTTTCTTAACCAATGTCCAGCTCAGCAACCTTTTAATAATAACCCAAGTTCAATAACATGATGGCATCCATTCCAGGGATATGAGCACACCCAAATCATTCTTTTAATAATGTACTGGTGCCTGATACTCAGATCATTGACTCGGTATAGTAATGAGTCTTCTCTCTCCACCACCCGATATTTCACAAAATTATATTTATGAATCCTGTTTTGTGAGCTATATTTCATACTCTTCTCACATGAAAAGGACAATGTTGAGTTTTGCCTTATGAACTCCGTTAACATTTCCAAGTGCCAAAGCAGAGAGGAGGGTAGTTCTGGCCAAGAGACACAGTCCCTGGAGAGAGGTAAGTGCCAGCCTCCTCGCCATGATGTCTGTAGGAATCCTTGTTCACCTCGAGAACTTTTTTTTACCTGCTTTACTCTAGTTAGCTTGCATTTTCTATCCTCCGCTAAGAAAGGAATTTTTATGATTAAAGCAAATGTGTTGCATGCAAAGATTGCCAACCGAAAAGTGAAAAATTAAAATATTTTTGATGGGTTATGTTTTCTTTTGTTTTTGGCTGTAGAGGTTTTTTTTGTGTTTTTTTTCTTTCTTGTTTTTTTTTTTAATATGTGTTTAACATACGTGTTGATGAAATACATTGTGTGGTCTGAAGTATTGTGGTTTGATGCCACCTAGCAAGATGAATTTCTGTGGTACTTAGGTTCTCAGATGTTTCTATATTCCATGATTGCTGAGCACATTTCGTACAACACATTGGTATTCTTAATAAGGTAAAAGGAAGTCACAGTGATGTGAGATGAAAGAACTAGAAACAACTTAAAGATGAAAACTATCACTTCTCTGAGAAATAAGAAGGGATTCTAACAACATTCGTCAATGGTAAGAGTATAGATAAAAAGACTCCAAATTGGTACCGAGAATACATGATGCAAATTTATATATTGAAAATATCCACTCAAATGTCATCTATTAGAGTTTCATCAGTTTTGAAAATAGTGGAAATGGGATGAAGGTAATAAGAAAGTTTCAGGTTTTTTTTTTTTTTCTATACAAGTTTATTCCAAGCAGTCAAAAACGATAGATTGCTATAAGGTCTAATTACTATTTCAAGTGTGATGATGCAGAGGAGGATGAAGGAAAAGGATGTGAGAAAACATGAGACTACACAGAAGAATAAAAAGAGGGAAATTAAAAGAGAACAGAGATCAAAGAAAATAATAAAAGCAGGAGACAGGCTGGTTAAAAGGGAAATGCTGTTAACAAAGAACCCCAAAAAGCTAACAGCACACAGCACTTAGGTTTGGCAAATTTCACTTTGTTTCAAATGGCAGCTAAAGCAAAAATTGAGGTTTGAGCTGTTGAAAAGCCAAACCTATGAGGCTTAGGATTTAATTTTAAACTCAGCTTTTCACCATTTTTCTAGTGTGGAGGTTTTCTTTTTAAAACAGAGTCTTTGATCTTTTGCTTTAACAATTCGGGCCAATAAGTAAAGAATCAAACTTGTGAGTGCTAATGCCTCTATTTTGTTAAATCAAGTATTGAACAGTGTACTATTTGTGTGGTCTGAAGACTGTTGGAATTGTACTTGGTGTACTGAGGTGTTTGAAGATTCAGGGGATGAAGTTCTTTACCACGAAGTCAGAGTAATCTTTTTTTTTTCTTTTTTTTGCCAGAAAGACATTTTATTTTAGTTGAGTTAAGCCAAATACTATATAATATCAATTCTCTTCAGCAAGAGTTATTGATAACTACATCTGATAAGTCAAAGTCACTAATAAATGTGGTTATTACCTGGGATTATTGTCTCTACTTCCTTTCATTCTAATTTCATCTAAACCAATAACTACACTTTCTTTTACTTCAAAAAATTCAAACTCTACTTAGGCTAGAAGAAGAGAATGTCTATTTAAAAAAAAAAAAACACCTAAATAATTTAAAAATTACTGATTAACTTTCAATAATTAGACTTATCACTGGTTATTAAGCAGACTACCACAATTTACTGATCACTAGTTGCAAATACCATGCTAAATAAGATATAAATATACATTTAAATGCAAATATAAATATATACACAATAAGGCAGGTATATTAATAGATGGAAGAAAATAACTTGATTTATATTCTAGTTTTTGAAATTATAGCTTTAAATATAAGCCAACAGAAGTGATTATCAAATCAATCTGTCTATTTTCCCATCAATAATTAGTTTGTATGTTCTCATTTTTTTTTCTTTAGTAAGAAATGCATTTGGCTGACTGGGTAGCAGAATGTAAAAAATGAAGCACATATATCACAAGAATAGTGCAGAAATAAACAGGGTTTAATGACTACCATTTGGTGACAGTTATGCAAGTTATTTTGCATAATTTTAATTGAAATGTACACTCCTTATGCAGAACTTAACTATCATATGTAAATTAGTTTAAATTATCTTAATTGGTTCCATTACTTATTATTTATATATCTTTCAGCTATTTTTCAAAGGCTCAGCAAACAAATTTGACAAACATTGCCGGGAAGTTTTAGGTATGTATACCTCAGGTTATTTTAAAACCTAAGATTTAAAAAGGCTCTACTGATTGTAATTAAATCTTACAACAGTAGGAAATGCTCTGAGTCTTCTGAAATGTTAGTATTGGGACTTTTCAGGTAAAATTAAATTCCAAGAACAAGGAAATATAAAACTAAATGCAACATTAGATAACAGGGATCTCACATAAATGTTAGGGCATATTTACCAAATATTAAAATATAGGTAAGATTTCAATTGGTAAAAATCGGGAGGAAAATATACCAGTTTGGCATAATTACAGGGTATCTGGAAGGATTGTTGAGAAATTTAGTTGAGAGAGATTTCAATAAGCTATAAAAGTGAAAGTGATCTAAACCACCAATGTGTAATTTATTTTGTAGATAGCTAGGTATCATTGCTATTCTCTGCGCAATACAGTCAGGAATGTTCTATAGAAATAAGCCATAGTAGTGATTAGAAGCAAAGTGGGAAGGGTGGAAGCTAAAAAAAACTATTATAGAAATTGTATTAAACATCTAAAACTTTATCCACTAACCAGTATAGATGAAAAATCTAGGTTAAAATGATAAATCATGAACTTGTGATGTTGATGTAATTACACAAACCAATATGGATAAGGGATAGGTGGCTTTTGAAGTCTTGCAAATTTCTCATGGTACTATCTTTCTAGGAGGAACTTTTTCAGAATGTATCAAGAAGCCTAAATTTTAAGGTTATAGTAATTTTAGTTCTAGAAATATATCCAAAAGAGAAATTGTTTTTGCAGAATGTATAAAATGGTCTAAATTTCAGGATTATAGTAATTTTGTTTCTGGAAATACATCCAAAAGAAAAATTGATATGCACATGAATTTCCTCTTACCTTCCTCTTACCTTTGCCCTGTCCTCTTGCAAACAACATATAAAAGACTAAAACTTAAGAAGAGGTGTTTCCCTGTGTGTGTGTGTGTGTGTGTGTGTGTTACTTTCTTCCTTTAGAAAGTTTTAAAGTTTTATTTTAAAAGCATTCCAAATTCTCATGATATTTATTGACCATACACACACAGAGCAGAGCTTCATGTGAGGATTTGGGTTGATAAAGGATCACCCATCCTAAATGCTCATGAATAATGATGAATCATCAAATTATCTCAATGATAATATATCATTTTTGTTGGTGATGCAAATTCCTAAAAAAATTCATTTTTTACTATGAATTTAAATGACTGTTATAAAATACAGGCTTTATTGGTTTATTTATGACTTGAGCATGGTTCAAAGTATATTTTTAAAATTGATCATGATAATATAATAAAATAAGGTTATAAATTTTCTGACAACATAAATTAGGAAAAGTTTATTATCAAATTAACTAGTTAAGTTTTGTCTTTAGCTATGATAAAAGTTCATTGATTTGTTTGAATAATATCTTAATGATGATGAAATATAGCAAAATCTAGGTAATGATGAATCATAAAAGTCTATGATTGATTCATTCTGCTGCGTATTATCTTATTAATATTGATCTTTAAAAGATCTTATTAATATGTATGCCTAATTAAAAGCTTAATATTAGCTTGACTAAAATATTGGACTAAAATATATTTTATGATACTTAATAGCTGCCTACAACCTATTTAATTCTCAAAGGAAAGAACAAATGTTTTCTCAGACTATGTTTCTGTGGTCATTTAATCTTTCCGTAACTTTGTTTTACAACATAGAAAATGAAATCTTCTTGATTATGCTAATTCACATGGAGGTGACATTAAACAAAATAAGAGTTGAACAATATGTTTTTAAGGTCATTTTTATTTTTACTCCCATTTATTTTTATTTCACTGACATTCTTTCTGATGAGCTAATGCAAAATAAAATATTGTTATGTTTGAGTGAGTGAGATCAATGAAAACCTCACACTTTGAGAAGGTTGTTGTTCTTTAAGTAAGTAGGGTACTACAAAATTATTTTTTTAATCTGGTAGGTAGTAAAGTGGGATCTGAGTCCTGAGTAGCATTGATCATGTGTTTTTGCTCCAAAATGAACAGGATGGGTTTGAAAATTTGTGAGTCAAATTAAAATAGGTTTTTAAAAAACAAGAGTTGTAATAATGAAATAAATATCAAGATTTGAGTTCTTTTCCTTTTATTTTGGAATGATTTTTCCTAGAATTTGGATCACTCTCTTTCACAATACGTGCCATCTATTAAATAAGTTATCCCACATATGATTATGGTTTGAAACTCCCTATCCATCTTGTTAGTTGCCCTGAATCTTCAAATTGTACCTTCATATTCCTTCTAGGAATCTAGCCTGAGGATTTTGAGCCAGATTAGAGTTAAAAGCTCTTACATCTGTGTGCATTCCTTGAAAATTTGACTGTACCCATGAGTCCCCAAACCCTACGATGGTGCCCAATACATAATGTATGCTTATTCACTGATGAAACCCCAAAGTGAAAAGCCCTTGGCTGGAAGAAAGTAAATGATGGAAGGCTGCCTATACGCTTTATGAATTTGGGCTATTAAATATTGAGTTACAAAACACTCAATTTAGATTTTGTGAAAAGGACCTCATTTAAAATAGAATTGGGAAGCCCTATTAGGGAAACTCTCATGCTTTACCTCTCATATCTTGGCAAACCATAATAGGAAAAAATGTCTTTTACACTCCTCACAGAGATCAAGGATTAATTTTATCCTTGCTCATCAACAACTCAGCCAATAAGAAGTCATCATTGTCTTGACAACTTGCTCTCTTCCAAAGGACTTTTGGTAAAAACCACCCCTCCCACTTCCTCCTTTTTCCAATAACAGCAAATCCCTCTCATTTGTTCTCTGGATGTGCCTATGACCACCATAGATTCCTTGTTCCTAAATGCAAAGTTCTGCTATTCTCAAATAAACTCAACTTTGCTTTGATTATTTGTTAATTACTTTACTTAAGGTTGACAATTTATACATTTAGGATTATTTGTATATTTTGATAGATGTGAAATTGACTATTAAAACTTGACATACATTCTCACTGACAGCCTGCAGGGAAAATGAGTTGTATCACATAAATGCTGTCTACTTCTTTCAGAAAGGATAATCCAGAAAGGTAGTTTGAGAAAATCATAATTTATTCATGCACTATCTTACAATTCTTACTTTTTCATCAACTGGGTTGTAAAGAATTACTGAGTAAGGATTATGGGTAAAATATTTAGGGATATAAAGATGGCTGGTTGTTGTTAATGTTTCCATTTAGTTGAAATCCCAAAGTTTTCAACTATTGTATAAAAAAGTTGAATTTGTGTTTGGGAGGCCAAGGGGTAGGTCTTCTCTTCCCATTGACTAATTGATTTTAGAGTTTCATTGCAGATGCTTAAGATGATTAGGGAACTAACCTTCACAACACTGACTCAAATGTGTGAAGTGTTCAAGAATCTACTTGGTATATAAGGACATCTTAAATCAGGAGATACTGAAAGGTCAGTACTGATGAGACTTTGTCACTGAGGTTTGTTATAAAAATGAGTAAGAGATAACAGAATTATCACATGGTGGGAATGAAGTAAGTGCTATTTAAATTTTCACTTTGTTCAGTATCTCATTCCCTAAATACAGAGGCTTAGGAAAGGATAGTTCTTTGAATTAAAAAGTATATATATATATATATATATATATATATATATATATATATATATATATTATTGATCTTTTACAGAGAGGAAGGGAGAGGGATAGAGAGCTAGAAATGTCTATGGGAGAGAAACATCGTCCAGCCTCCTCTTGCACACCCCCTACCGGGGATGTGCCCGCAACCAACATACATGCCCTTGACCGGAATCGAACCCGAAACCTTTCAGTCCGCAGACCAACGCTCTGCCACTGAGCCAAACCGGTTTCAGCAAAAAAAAAGTATTTTTTAAATGTGTTTTTTTTTCTGGAACCACCAACAAAGGAAGTGACTTTTCCTTTCTAATAATAGTAGGACATGGAATATGTCCACAAGCAAGGCAAAGCAGAGAGCTAAGGCAATTATAAGGATAAATTAGTCACAAAGGTTGTTTCTGCTTCAATAATCTAGGTAATTGAAACCAAAACTGGTTCAGGCATGTAACTGGCAAAATTTTCCTCTTTGCTTTGGCAATAGAGACACATGATATTTTCACAAGTCTGGAACTCATTTCAAGAGACAGCATTCTTCCCTGTCTGTGGTATATTTTGAAATATGGAATGAATTACTAGAGTTTCAAATGATATATTCAAGCAATAAGTTAATTTGACAGCAATAAGTTAATGGAAAGTAGAGCATTTACATGACTATGCACACAGAATTGGCACATATTTATATAATATATATATATATGTATATTAAATGTACACACATACTTATATAAATATACATTTCTCCATTCTCTCTTCCTCAACAGGCACCTCAAATTTGTTCCATAAAACTGGATTCTTTTTTTTATATCTCTCCTTAATTTTCAAATACTTACTTGTCCTTTCATATACATTAACTTCATTTAGGATATCATTATACATCCAGGAACCCGAGTCATAAATACAGGAGTTCTCCAAGCTTTCAACCTTCCCTTTACATTTTGATTTACCTCTACATCTCCATTATCCCTTAAATAAGTGAGAAGTTCTACTGATTCTATTTCTTAAGTGATTCCTAAATCTAAGCACCAGTGCCCTTCCCACATTCTGTGCCTTCCTTTATTGCTCTATTCAATTTTTGTTATTTTTGCCAAGACTAGTAAAATGGTCTCCCAATTAGTGTCACGGCGTCTGTCCTGTGTCCCCCACACCTCATCATCTACAATCAAACTACAATGCAGATCTCACAATGTTGTGTGCCTGTTACACATAGATAAAGCTTGGACTTGTGATTACAGGGAAGTGTCTCCAATACCATTTCTCTTTTGTCATCATTCTCAACTCACCTCTCTCTGTCACACTATTTTTACTACACTTTGGAGAACTGCAGATCTTACTTTCCCCCCCACTCAACATAAAGTTTTAGGCTTCCATCACTCTGTCTAGTTCTTCCAAGAGTTGTGGGTACCTCTCCTTGGTCAGCTAACTCTAACTAAATTACTCATTCGTTGAACAAATATGTACTAGCTCCCTAGTGTGCCAGCCCCAGGACTGAAAACTGCTTATCAAATTGGGCTCCTTCCTCATCTTGTTATTTTCAATGTTGTTTATTTTTCATCAAGACCCTTCAGGGTCACCATCTTTTCAAAGAAGCTTGGGAAGCTGGGCCATCACCTTTCCTCTGCACCTGTGAATATCTCTGTGAATGGCCCAATCGCTATATTGAAATCATGTTTGCTTATGTGTCTTCTCTAAGACACTGCAGTAATTATAGGACAAGTTCTTGAACCTTATTCTTATTCTAACCTCTCGAGTCCAGCTGTTAATAAATATGTTTGGAAGTGAGCTGAATGTTACTGAGTTTCAAGGTTGAAAATGTGGGGTGGAAAAAGGTTACCAATGTAAATTACAGTTTAAGGATCATATATTTCTTTCCTTTAAGTTTTCTTTCCCTGCCATTATTTCATATACTCTATCCTTTCTCTCATATTTTTTCCTCTTTTCTACCCATGTTTCTCTCCTCTTCATTTAAATGTTTGGAAGCTATGGATAGGATCTGTCATCTAAAGGTGGTAATAGCAGCACTGGCCACTTTTTTGGTCAAAGCAGATTATTAGTGTCTTGCCAGCAATGGTAATTCTGGGCTTCTTAGGACTGAGGGAAAGAATGAGTGAGTTCAGAAAGGAAAGGGAGAACAAAAGAATGTTCTAAAGCGGGCAATGCTATTGGAACCAATATTTTGGGATGTAGTGCAAACAGATGTTGGAGGAATTGCCATCACCCCATATTGAAATGATGAACTCTTATTGTCTTTGGAGACTCCTGTCTGTTAATGCCACCAAAACACATGATCATTCATACAAGTGCACACAGGCACATGGGCACACAAACATGCTTGCGCGCGTGCGCGCGCGCACACACACACACACACACACACACACACACACATTTATACTTTGTTATGCTTCAATTGTTCATTTCTCCACTTCTAAACTAGAAAGATGCTATCCATTCTTTCGGTTGCAGATTGAGTTCCACAAAGCTTTAACTCATATTTATTCCACTTTACTCTCATGTGAATGACCATAAACTGTAACATTCCGTATCCACTGTGGATCAATAATATGAAAAATGTAATTCACTTAATTACTATATAAATGGAATAAAGAAGAAAATGCCAAAAAATATGTTTAAGCCGAAACTGGTTTGGCTCAGTGGATAGAGCATTGGTCTACAGACTGAAAGGTCCCAGGTTCGATTCTGGTCAAGGACATGTACATTGGTTGCGGGCACATCCCCGATATGGGGTGTGCAGGAGGCAGCTGATCGGTGTTTCTCTCTCATTGATGTTTCTAGTTCTCTATCCCTCTCCTTTCCTCTCTGTAAAAAAATCAATAAAATATATTAAAATATGTTTAATATGTAACTTTAGTTATCAGATTCATCAAAAGTAGAATCAATTTGTCAAAATGCTAAACAGTTTCTAAATGCTTATTTCCCAATTATGTTATTTCTATTATCATGAGTCAGAAATAGTGTGTAAACTGGAAGCAGTCCAGAGACCAGGCTTTGAGAAACAGAGCTCTAAAAAAATAATATTAACTGGCCCCAATGTATGCATACTCACTAAATAAATTAACAAATGTACATCAGTAACAGCATGGGAAGACTCTAGAGTATTTTATTTCATATTTTGTACATATTTCTTTTAAAAATTTGAAATAGTTGCTATTAGAGTTGCTCAAGTAATTCAGAGTCAGAATTTTGCAGCAGAGGTTTGTAATCATGAATTTATTTCTCAACTAGCATTTATTGAACATAATCTATATACCAGACACTCCCCTAAGTGTTAGGATCCAAATTTTCATAAAATAGGGTCACTGCAAAACAACTGGAATGTAATCTTCAAAGTCATCAGGGTCATGACTGCCAGAAGCCAATTCCAGCATGTCAGGAGGGCTGAATCATTTGGAATAGCTAAGCATCTCCCCCAAACCTTTAAAGGATAATCGTTTGCTGCCAGACAGTTCAGGGCATTTTAATCTGCATGTTATTGCCTCCTGTTGGCCAAACACCTTAACAGCTGTAGACTATTCCTAAATCTGACAATGTTTCTATAAACCCTACCCTTTGACGAGTACGTCTCCACCTTGTCTTAGAACAAATTGTGTTAATAAATAGCACGGGATCCTGAGTCATGTGGGAGTCTTTAACCGAAGCTCCTCTGACCCCCAATGCCTTTCAAAATTATATTTTGTCTTTCATCTCCTTATTGAATCTACATGCGGCTCCTTTCTCTAGATTACTGAACCCTTTGTAATGCTGGGACAAGAACCCCGGCACATGACAGTCATGGAAAGTCTGTGGAACTATCCTACATTCGTGAAGACCAAAAAAAGGTGACTCCCAAACAAGGCACATCATTTGGAAACAAATTATTTCACTCTGAAATTATTTGGACAACTGATAAAACTTAAATGGGATCTGAGGATTAGATGGCAGTAATATATTGATATTAATTTCCTGGGATATTAGTCAGCTCCAGCTGCCATAACAAAACATCATAGACTGGGTCCTGTCAGCAACAGAAATTTGTTCCTCACTGATTTGGAGGCTGTGAAGTTTAAGATCAAGGTGGTACCCAATATTATTCTTGGTAAGAACTCTATTTCTTGCTTGTGCCTTCATATGGCAGAGAGAGAGGAGGGAGGGAGAGAGAGAGAGAGAGAGAGAGAGAGAGAGAGAGAGAGAGAGAGAAGCCCTCTGGTGCCTCTTTTTATAAGGACCCATTATGACATCATCTAAACCTGCTTAGGTCTCAAAGGCCCCTACATTGAAGGTTAGGGCCTTGGCATATGAGTTTGGTGGGTGGGACACAATCCAGACCTTAGCACATAGCTTTGATTATTTTTTTTTTTTTGGTTATGTGGAAAAATGCCCTTGTTTCTATGGAGACATGCAAAAGTAGTTGAGGGTAATGAGGCATGAGGTTGAATTTGCTTTCAAATGATTCTCTGTGCTATACTTGCAAATTTTTATGATTTTCCCCCCAAAAAAGTTGTAAAGATATTGTTTCTGGTCTTAAGATTTTAATTCTTGGAAAGAGGGATGTGTGAACAACTGAAATTGAATACTATTAAGTGCAGTGATGTGTGTGGTGGCATAATAATGAATTGAAATAGAAGAGGGAAGGGTGAGTCTCTGCACAAGGAAAGTAGGGAAGAACTCAAAGAGGAGGCATCTTAAACAGGTCAGAATGGAAAACAAACCAAGGGTTATTGGTTCCATGTTTATTCATTAATGATTACATAACAACATTTGCATGTTTGATTTTTATTTTTCCCCCATGTGTTTGACTTTCCTTTGATCCACTATCTTCATTCACCACTCTCTTTTAAGATTAATAAAAGACAAAAGATTTGCACATCATGAAGTAGTAGCATATGGTCAGTTGGAGATCAGATAAAAATGTGTCTAAAATTATGTTTCTTTGCCATCATTCTTTTCTATATCATAATACATTTTGACAACACTTTCTTAACTTCCTTAGTCTACTCTTGCTTTCCATTTTGTGGACTTCAGAGGTAGGTGAAAAGGTTTATCTGATTGGTCTCCATATTTGTTACTATGATTAGGGTCTTCCTTAAAGTTTTATATGAGTTTTTTTTTTTTAATACACAAGTGGGAGGAAAGGTTAGAGTGCTCTATAATTTCCCTGTTTTCTACAGAGATCTATGATTCACTCATTAATTGAACAAGTATTTACACAGTATTTCTATACCCAGGGCCTGTCTTGAGTGCTTTACCTGGTTTTCTTTTTTTTTCTTTTTCCAATTTAAAATATTTGAGGCAATATTAGAAACCATAAAATTTCACATAGAAATCCCAATATTTAATTCCCTATAACTTTAGAAGTTATGGTCATTGGAAGAAACAATCTGCTAAAAAGTTCGACTGGAATGAGTAGAAGTAACCCTTATATGTTAATCAGTCTATACCACTCCCTACTCTACAATATTGGTTTCTTATACTCACTTTTATTGTATTCAAGGGTTCTGAAGGTACTTACATTAGCAACCCTGGCCAAATACTAGTAGTAGGATATTGGTTTCTTTGAGAACAAAGACACTGGCTTCTTTGCGGACGAAGTATGCATTTCAAATGCTAAGTTTCACATTCTCCTCAAGTAAAGATTATCAACAAGCTTATGTATTTTCCTTGGAATAAATTGACCAAGATCCTTTCCTCTGTAACTACTTGAACAGGGAAAAAATGTAAAATCAGAGTTGGGGAAAGTGGCCTCCGCAAATCAGAACAGGGGAAAAAACAAACAAAACAAAAAAACTGATGTACTATTACATTCTGTTTCAAAAGAAACTTTTATATTGACTAATTCTAAACTTTTACTGTGAAGGAAACTGAACTTGCTACATCTGTTCAACTATTTTAAATTTATATTACCATTGAATTCAGATTCATAGGGAATCATAGAATCCCTTAAGCATAATTCACACCATAACTACTTTTGCTGGTTGAGAAAATGTCAAAGATTCATTTAATATTATGAATAAAAAGTAGAACTTTATGAAGTACTGAAAACAATGCTCTCTTTCTTCGAACAGAATTTACCTAAAGAATTGTTTATTTTATGTATTATTTCTATTTTGTAAATAACCATCTATATTTTAATCCATAGAGCCAAATTTACTATCTTAAATATAATAATAATAATAATAATAATAATAATAATAATAATGTCTTGCCCTAGCTGGTTTGGCTCAGTGAATAGAGCATTGGTGTATGAATTGAAGGGCTCCAGTTCTATTCCAATCAGAGGCACAAGCCCAGGTTGTGGGCTCGTTCCCCAGTAGGGGGCGAGCAGGAGGCAGCCAATCAATGATTCTCATCATTGATGTTTCTATTTCTCTCTCTCTCCCTTCCTTTTTGAAATCAATAAAAATAAAATTTAAAATAATAATAATAATAATAATTCTTACATGAATATAATGCTTTAAAGCTAACTGTTTTTAGATCCATGTGAGGTAATATATTAATAGATTCAGAACCATAAATATTTATTTCATAAATTATAAATATTTTTACTGAGATACTTGACTTCTAAGTATGATTTTGAACATGATTATATAAAAGATGTTCATATTATATGTATTTCATTCACCACAAGAATTTAGTAGTATTCACTCTGTAATTTAAAATATAGGGACACCTGCCAAAACCGGTTTGGCTCAGTGGTAGAGCATCGGTCTGCGGACTGAAAGGTCCCGGGTTCGATTCCGGTCAAGGGCATGTATCTTGGTTGCGGGCACATCCCCGGTGGGGGGTGTGCAAGAGGCAGCTGGTTGAATGTTTCTCTCTCATCAACGTTTCTAGCTCTCTATCTCTCTCCCTCCCTCTCTGTAAAATATCAATAAAAAATATTTTTTTTAAAATAAAAAAATAAAAATAAAATAAAATACAGGGACACCTTATAAAATTCCAGTAAAATGAAACATTTCTACCTGACTTCTCCCCTTCCTCACACTTCAACCCAACTGAACTGAATGTTGATTTATTTGGAATTGGCTAGACTCAAAGATGAGTAACACACACTAATCATCCTCTAGGGGTTAACAGTCCATTTGGGGCAAAAAGATGCATGCCAGATGAATTTTTGAATGTGACATAAAAAGATTATATCTATTTTCCCCTAAGTATTATGGGGATGTGAGACAACTGGTGAGAATAAGAAGGCAGAAAAGAATCTCTGAATGTTTATGGAAGGAGGTGCCATTTTGGGTGAACCTTGAGAAAATTAGTAGAATTTAATTTTTATATAGCTTCAACACAGTGGCATGATCATCTATATTATTAGCCTTTGTTTCCCCTGACCATTTATGGGCACTAAAAATATTTTTATGTCTCTTTACCGTAACACGTTTTCTTCACTCCCTAATTTCCTGACTCATTGTTCAAATGGAAATTATTCTTTTGTATGCCTGCCAAAAGTGTAATTAAGGAAGGCCATCTTTCATTCTATTTTAAAGTTCTATTTAAAAAAAAAACCTGTTTAGAGGGCCTATTAAATAAATCATGCGACATAAAAAAAAGTTGCCTAATATGCATCCATTAAAAAATATGAAATAGATAGTACACATTGACTTAGAAGGATGTTCATAATTAAAATGCTAAAAACACAGAATCATGCATATGGTATGGAAGCAATGTGTGCACACATTGACACTGATGTTTCTGTATATTATGAAAGAATTTGGAGGAATAAATACCACAATTTTAACAGCAGCTAATTTTGAGAAAGACATTGCTTTCCATTTTGTATAATTATCTATTTTATATTTTAAACAATTCAAACACAATGTTTATATTGAAAGAAGTACAAAATATTTCCCCATTCTAAGAATTAGAAAAATTGCCACCACCTTTTAATTCAGTAGTTTAATTCAATAATTCTACAATATTTCTTTAAGAATGAATAATTTAATTTAAAATAAATCTTATGAAAATGTTAAAAATCAAATTACAGAAAAATATAAATTCAAATTATTGAACAATCAAGCTCCAGTGAAGAATTATAATTAAAAAAAAACTGTCTATATTAAGGCAGAATTCTAATTTTATTAGATTTAGAGTCAAAATAGTTAACCAGCAAGGCTCACATTTTTCTGTCAATATATCAAAAATAGCAGAAATAATCACCAAAAGATAAAAGGCAGCAAATGCAACAAATTCATCAATGTGCTTTATTACTTTTCAATGTTTTCATACCAGAAATAAATTTTTATCTTTGAAATTTTAGTAGACAACAAATAAAGATGAAATAGTATCATAAAACCTCAGCCATTCAGCAGAAAGGTGTACAATGCTCCCTTACCAAAAGCAAGTATAGATTGGAGCTATAGTTTAACATGAAAACAGAGGATTTCCTTAGCTCCTCCTGTTGTGATACGTCCCAGTTGGCCTCACCCAGAGCTACAGCCAAGGTATTCTTTCTCACTAGTGACACCTACTCTTTTGTCACTCAACCAGATCACTAAAAAGAATATGTTCTTTCCATATCGGATGAGAAGAGTCAGAACTCAATCTCCATTTCTCGTTTTACTGGATGTTCAGTAAGTGAACAAGAATGATATTTTGCATATGAGCAAACTTTTCATCTAAGAGGTACCATGTTTTGCCAGCCACAAAGCTCGTGAGCAATGAGCACACCGTTGTGTACAAACATACGGCAAACATAAGAGATCATCAACAAAGGCCTGTCTAAATGCAACCTGCCCTGACATTTTTATGAGAACATCTGACTCCTGGCCCACTGTTGGTTTTTATGGCATTGTAGTTTTGCTTTTTGTCTTGTCTTTAATCGACTCTGTTGGCTTTTTTAGGCATCGAGCAATTGGTATTGAATTAGAAAAGAGGTGCTAGAATGTAGGAGTGGGAAGCTGACCTACATCTGAACAATTTGCATGTGATTCACCATAATTAAACAATTTGGTCTGAAATAGCTACAATTAAGCTATTATCAGAGAAAGTATTTACTAGACTGGAAATTCTAAATTTATTTGCACATACGTTGTAGCCAAGAAGAGAGACACATTTTCTGACACTTTTATTAAAAGTAAATTTATATTATTAAACCACTGATGGCTAATTATACTTATGGTTACTTTGGCTGTTCCTCAAGAAATTACAGGTTTAGAATAGCAAACAAAAATGTAAAATTATGGTAGACAAAAGAATTTTAGTTTGTAACAATATATTACATATATTAATATACATTAATGTATATATTATAAAATTGCCTTTCTGATATATGGAAATCACATACACTAATGTCAAACTACCCTAAAATTATGGAGATGGTAATACAAATATGTAAAAGCAAGAATGAATTTTGCTGACAGTAAAACATAAACTACCATCTTATATAATAAAAGCCTAATATATTAAGTGCCCAGTTATCCAGTGGTCCATTCAACCAATCAAAGTGTAATATGCTAAAGATATGCTAGGTTTGCTCAACCACTTGCTATGAAGTGCACAGACCACCAGAGGGCAGATGCTCTGACTGTTAGGTTAGCATGCTGCTGGGGTCTGGCTGATCAGATTGAGCAAGATGGGCTGGACACACCCTGGAGCCCTCCTATGGTCCCTCCCCAGCTGGCCAACCTCCTGAGTCCCTCTCCATCCCTGATTGTGCATTGATGGGGTCCCTCAGTGTGGCCTGCGCCTTTTTGAAGTCTGGGACTGCTCAAAGGATGTTGGAGAGTCAGTTTTGTCCCAATCCTGCTCAATACAAAAGCTGCCCCTGGTGGTCAGTGTGCTCCCACAGGGGGAGTGTTACTCAGTCAGAAGCCGGGCTCACAGCTCGCAAGTGCAGCAGTGTTGGTGGGAGTCTCTCCCTCCTCCTCAACAGAGGTTAGCCATCAGTTGGACATCCCCCGAGCTCTCCTGGATTGCAAGAGGGCACAGGCCAGGCTGAGGGACCCCCTCTCTCATGCACAAATTTATTGCACCAGCCTCTAGTAATATATAGTATGTAATAGTATGGGGAAACGTTCAAATTGAAGATTCAGCACTATGTGTTGGGTGATTTCAAGTTCAGCAAGTGAGTAGATCTAGTACACTTTCCAATTGTTCCGAATAAACAGCATCAATTCTATCTACATCTAACAAGAGGAGTAAATTATTAAAACTTCGATAAAACAAACACAACATAGTTTAAAATCAGGAAATATTTTTTTCCTACCTTTATAGGCACATGGGCGTTTTCTGATTAATCTTCAAGGATACCCTGCAAAAGAAATAGAAACTAAATGACATTGTTTTCACATTATAATCAACAGTGAGTGTTAGCAGTCTGTTTGTTGTGGGGGGCGGGGGTGCAGGGGTGGTCTGTGTATGTGGCAAGTTCTTGGCTATTTCACCCAGAAATCTGCATGATTCTGGCAACACTGAAGGTGACATAGGGCACATGAGCATCATATATGGATTGAGCATTTTGGGTATAGTTATTCAGACTATTATTTATAACTATAAACCAATTTGGTAATTTTATTACTGACAGCTGGAAACGGTGGAAAAGAAAAGGCAAAATCATATCATGCTGCAAAAATGAAGCAAAACCTTAATAAGCAACAAAAATTGTGAACCCAAACTTCTAGATTTACTTACTCCTTTGTGTGGAATTAAAATATATAGGTACTAAGATTTCAGTCTATGTTGCCAATGAGATCTTGTCCTAAGTTACAGAGATTTAAGAGAAATATTACCTGGCATAGGCAATTACTGTAAGAAAATTCTAGTGCCCTTCTTTAGAACAGAATTAGTCTCAGGCCGATACTGGTTTGGCTCAGTGGATAGAGCATCTGTCTGTGGACTGAAAGGTCCCAGGTTCAATACCGGTCAAGGGCATGCACATTGGTTGTGGGCACATCCCCAGTAGGGGGTGTGCAAGAGGCAGCTGGTCCAAGTTTCTCTCTCATCAATGTTTCTAGCTCTCTATCCCTCTCCCTTCCTCTCTGTAAAAAATCAATAAGATATATTTTTAAAACAAGAATTAGTCTCAGAACTAGAAGATAAATTAAAAATCAATGGGTCTAACACCCTTATTTTTCTTCTTTTTTAAATTTAAATTCTTTAAAATATTACATATGTCTCCTTTTTCCCTCATTGACCTCTCCCTGGCCACTCCCACCTACCAGCACATGCTTATATGAATGCATACAAGTCCTTTGGTTGATCTCTTACCTTCCCCTCCCAACCTCCCCTGCTTTCCCACTGAGATTTTACTTTTCAAAGCAAAGCAAGGTCGCATAGCTAGCTCCTGGGTAGAATTTCCATCTCCCAGCCTCATACTCATGCCACAGCATTAAGTTACTTAAATCTTTGTAACTTTCATGATTGAAAAGAAATAAAGGGACTGGATTGTATTTTCTCCTTTTGATAAGTTTCATCTTCTTAAGGAAGGTTCATACTCCTGCCTGCATACATACCCTATGTCGTCAACATTTATTGCATCTACCTCATTCAAAAGTCCTTTTTTTTGGTGGAGGGAGATACCAAAGAATTAGATGGCAGGATTCTAATCCTAAACTGTTTACAAATCAATGACAGAGAGCAGAGAAATGAAATAAAGGGGAAAAGCACATGAGCTGCAAAGCTGACAAGCCAGCCAATAACATTACTAGCTGGGTATGAGAGAAGCCATCTAATAGTACTTCACATCAAATCTGTTTCCTGGACAGCCTTCAAAGAAAATCTACCATTGTTCCTTAACAAATGCCCCTGCCCCCAACTTTCTAAACGGATCTGTACTATTTTGCGATCTTCTTAGACTTCTTAAAAGAGAGAGAGAGAGAGAGAGAGAGAGAGAGAGAGAGAGAGAGAGAGAGAGAGAAGAAAAGAAAGAAAGAAAAGAAAAGAAAAAAATGCTATCATTTGTGATTCTTAATGAATAAAATATAATTTTTGGTACAGACAAAAACTGTTTATTAAGCTCTTTCTGGTAAATGCTTTCAAAAGGTAGACAATAACCCCTGGCCCAGTTTGCTTTGCAGTTAACAGTAACCTCTTGTTTTCAGAAAGTGCAATAACAGAATCAACATTATGTAAGCAAGGAACCTAACCCTGCACTATCAAGGCCTAGAATTTTAAGAGACTGGGAGCAGAGCAGGCAGCAATATAATAGCTGTGGAATGTTTTCCGCCGCTGTAATCTCAGAAACAGCTTGTGCTGTCACACGGGAAGCTAACAGTATTAATGAGGTGCCTCTCCCCTCCCTGGACAAAGTCAAAGGATAATTCATGTTTCCTCTCCAGAGCATCAAAGAATGAGTTTTATAAATTTAAATTATATCATATATAAAAAAGACAAAAAGTGTTTCCAAATAGGAGACCATTATTGCTTATTAGGGTGCCACCAAAACACTTAAAATGTTTCATCTCTCACAAAAAAAAGGATGTTGAACAGTCCAGTGAAATTTTAATAATGTGAGAGTTTGGAGTGTGTCTAGCTAAAGTAGCTAGTATCTTTAAGAAAAAACGCATTATTTAGTAATAAGGGGGTATTTGTTGGATTTTCATTACTCCAAGTTTTCAACTCTGCTTAAATCATGAAGAAAGAATGCTGAGGCAATTTTTCTGTGTGCCAAAGTTTAAGCAACATACTAAACCAATACTACTTAAGAGGAACGAAGCCTTGCCCTAGCTGGTTTGCTCAGTGGATAGAGCATCGGCCTGCGGACTAAAGGGTGCCAGGTTCGATTCCAGTTAATGGCACATGTGTGGGTGGCAGGCTCGATCCCCAGTTGGGGGTGTGAAGGAGGCAGCCGATCAGTTATTCTCTCTAATCAGTGATGCTTCTATCTCTCCCTTCCTCTCTGAAATCAGTGATAATATAAAAAGAGAGAAATGAAGTCACAGAATTAATTAAAAAGAAATATGCTTGTTAAAACTTCAGTTATCTGTAAAGTAGATTTACATTTTTCCATGAAAAGCCATATGATTATAGTTCAGCACTCTTATTTGAAGACCTAGAAATATAAATACACACACATATCCACACCATTTTGGGTGGACACAATTATGTTGTAAACAAGCAAATATGGTTAAACACTTAAATACATACTTCTAATCCATTGGGCATTTTATTCTCAAATATCCTTTACTAGATAGAGACTATAGTCTTGGCATTTTATATATCTCCAAAATCAGAGTTATGGAAAAAACAAAACAAACAAACAAACAAACAAAAAACACACACTTCTACAAGTGTCAGAGTGATACATGGTACAGATGACTGCCAATGGAAGGAAAGATTACCACGATGTGGAAGGCAAGACTTTGTAGACAGTGGAGAATGACAAAGAAGCAAATGTCAAGTTACTATATTTAATATAAAACACACTAGAAACTCTGCTTGTTCTCTGCTCTCCTTCTCCTCCATCAAGAAGACTATTATTGCTTATTAGGATGCTACCAAAACACTTAAAATCTTTCCTCTCTTACAAAAAAGGATGTCGAACAAACCAGGGAATTTAAAATGCCATATATATTTTTTTTCAAGCTTTCATTCCTGAAGGTTTTAATTCTTTGATCAAAATAAGAGGTTATAGCAAATATATATCCTACAAAGAAAGAAAATTGTTCAACACATTTGAATAGGAGGAAAATTAGACCTTAGCATTTCTACACAAGAACAGCTACCTTTATGATGTCTACACTATACAACTCTAACACAAAAATAAGCATGCTTTTATAATGCACAAATAGAGCATTATACTTCACGTATTTACTAAAATAGAATTTAAAAGTATAGTATTATATGTAAGCCAATTGGGTTAAACACTTTTTGATTATCTAGATAAGTCCTCTTATTTTACAGATATATAAATGAATAAGATGTATAACAATATTTATGAGTAAAGCCTAATTTTATTATCACAGTATATGTTTTCTTTTGATTTTCCACTAAACTTAGCATTGCAATTTAGAGTTAATGGCCATTAAAACCTTCACATTTTTTAGCTTTGAGGTTTACTTCCAATTCCTCATTAGGATTCAAGTCAATAATGTCTACTAGTAGTATATTTGTACTTGAAAATCTATATTCTTCTATTTGAACCACACAATGAATTAAAAAAATTAAAATAAAGCTTACTTTAAATTATTAAATTTACTGATATTTTTAGCAAAGTAGAGATTTTTGTTCATAATAAATAAATGTATTGTTTCTCTCTAGCATTAGACACAGTCAATTTTCTCTTTTATATTCTACAATTTGAAGAACCCAATTCCACACTTTGAACCATAATGCAGAATAAGGGTTATTGATAGCCCCTTGGTTGTGGTATCTTTAATAATTATGATAGGAAGTTGTGGTTTAGTTAATGACACACAGATTATTTTCAAAAATGTATTCAAAACCCAAAGCTCTTATAGTTTTCTAGGGACCCACTGCATGAATTCCTGGTCTCAACATATTATGATTTGAGAATACAGTAATCCACCCCCACCCCATTTATTCCTTTTACTTTCTGCTGTCAACTATGACCCACAAATATTAAATGGAAAAGTACAGAAATAGACAATTCATAACATTTAAATTGCATGCTGTTTTGAGTTGTGTGGTGAGACTTACTCTCCATCCCACTCACAACATGAATCATCCCCTTTGTCCAGCGTGTCCACACTGTACCAGGTATACACTGCCCACCCATTGGTCACTTAGTAGCTGTCTTGGTTATCAGATCGACTATCATGGCATTACAGTGCTGGTGTTCAAGTAACTCTTCTTTTAATTAGCAATGGCCCCAAAGTGTAAGAGTAGTGCTGCTGCAAATTTGAATGTGTCAAGGAGAAGACTTATATTAAAAAAAATTTAAGGTGCTTGACTTAATAAAGAAAAGAAAAATAATAAGCTGAGGTTGCTAAGATCCATAGTAAGAATGCATCTTCTATCCAGGAAATTATAAAGAAGGAATATGAAATTTGTGATAGTTTCACTGTTGCAACTCAAACTGCAAAAGCTATGGCCACAGTGTGTGTGGTAAGTGCTTAGTTAAGATGGAAAAGGTACTAAGTGTGGGGGTGACATATGTGAACAGAAAATGGGTTCCAACTGACCTCAACATGTGCAAAAGAGAGCAGTGAGTCTATATGAAGAAACCTGCGAGGGATCTGCTGAAATGAGTGACACCAAGCCATCTACTGCCAGTAAGAGATGGTTATACAAATTTAAGAATAGGTTTTAGACCGAAAAATACAGAATTATGGAGAAGTTGAGTCTGCTGATGAAGCTGCTGCCACATTTCCAGGAGAGCTGAAGAACTTGACTAAGTTTTAGCAGTATATCTGCATTCCAGGCATCCACTGGGGGTCTTGGAACGTATCCCCTGTAGATAACAGGGGACTACTGTAGTTCCAACAGTAGCTTCATATCCAAAGAATTTGATAAGGCCTTTTAGCTCACAAAGCCTCTATTGAATATGATACGACTGGTTCTCGGCCAAAAGAGCTAGTGTGGAAATTCATCTCAAGTGATCCTTTTTATCCAAGTGACAGTTGGAGCATGCCCATTGGGATGGCTTTGGAAGTAGGGGCCTGGTATATTTCCAAAAGTAAGGAACTCATAAGTGAAGATGTGATATGACATATGGCAGTAGTTTTATGAAGAGAAATAAAGCAGGGTAAAGGGGACATGAGTCAGTGTTACATTTTCAGTTAAGGTGGGGAGGTTAGACAAATCACGAGGGAAAAGAAACAGCCACACTGCATCCTGAAGGCGATTAGCTATCAACATGGCTCTGCTAATATAGAAGTTTGAGGCTGAGAGTCCCCTTCATGTCACCATGTGATCTTTCTATAAAATGGGATAACAACACATACTTTGCAAATTTTCGTAACACATGGTTGATTACAAAAGGACTACAAGAAAATATCTGAAAGGAAGAACACGTAGCTTTGGACAGCATCCTAGGATACTTATACATACTAATTAAAACTCATAATTATTATTTCTATTTTAGAGATAAAGTAGCTGACATTTGAGGGGATTGAGTAACTATCTAACATCACATACCAGTGTTTTCCAAAGTGTGGTATGCGTACCCCCAGGGGTATGGGAAGAGTTTGGTGGGGGTACGCATTGCACCGGAGTTTAGTGGGGATATGCACTGCACTCTGCTTAGCTACGCCTAATTCTACATTCTCATGAGTCAAGTCAAGACAGTCTTGTGAGGCATGAGATGGTCCAGTGTGCAAATAAATATTATTTATAATATAACTTTTATTTATATTTTATTATGTATAACTTATTTTTCATTTATTATTATTTTGTGTATGTACCAAAAATATATATATTTTGATTGTTATTAAAATACATCCATTTTTTAATGAGGGGTATTCAGCATTACAAAAATTATAGAAGGGGTACACATATGTCAAAAGTTTGGGATACACTGAATAGACTATAAGGACAAAGGCAGCAATTTGTTCTGGGCCTCTGTCACTCTAAAGCTCAGTTCTTGAAGACCCACCTTACTGACCCTCTGAAGACTAAAATAGAAGGTTTAGTCCATCATCATGTCTATTCTTTCAATGCTTAATATTAGTATAATAGAGTCACTGCACAACAACATTGCAGCCAAGGATGGACCATGTTTACATAGTGGCACCTTAAGATTATAATGGAGCTGAGCCAAACCAACTAAGGCTGCATTCTCATTCTTTATCATCCAAAGTTCCACCCAACCCAATCCATTTCCCCTTTACCAACCCAGTTACCAACAACTCTGAAGTCTGCACGTGTGATTTATATGTGTGGCTTTTACCTTTCCTAAGAACGGGTCTCCATAACAAAGACACTGCATAGCTCTCTCCCCTTTCTTTGTGTCTGGTTAATGTCTATCCATTCTCTAAACTTCAACTAATGTTTCGCTTTCTCAGACAGGCCTTCTCCCACTACCACTAAGGGCTCATTCCTCTCCATTCTTTCTCTTTGGCCATTGTGACTGCCAACATTTACTTCGGTGTGCGAGTATTGAATAATCTGTCTCAGACTGTGAACTCCATGATGGCAGGGTCAATTATGTTGGCTTATCATCCCCGACACACTGTAAGTGCTAAGGAAACACTAGGGAATAAATGGGTTGAGCTGCACCTTAATTCAGAGGCAAGGATTCCCATCTGTACTCTCACACATGAAGATACAGGCTTCCTAAGGCCAGGAACCAATCATTTCCTCGGTCACTTTCCCTTTAAATGATGTTAGTTTGTCCAGCTAATATGAGACAAGGACAACAGGGTATTATTTCTATTTTTTCACACAGATGTTTTCTCCCCACAATTTTTTTTTTATTATACCCGGAGAGCCTTCCATTTATCTCAATGGATCTGGTGCACGTACTGTGTCATATTTTAAGAAAAATAATTCTATTTCAACACATTCCAATTCTAGGAGTCACCAAATTGCACTCGGGCACCGAAGAGAAAACTGCTCTGTGCTATTTACTGTTTCAGGGAGTCAAGTAGAAATATTTCAAATTGTTGTCTCATGATTCTCAAACACATTCCCTGTAAAATATGAGATCCAGTTCACCTCAGTTCCTTCTCAAAAGCCCATGTATTATTGGATCAAGTTACACAGCATCTGTATTTTGAAACTGAGCCCTTTTTCCTCTGTGTCTCTCTCCTCACATTTTCCCCCAAACAGTGCTCACAAACACATGCACGCATGCACACACCTTGATCAAGCATCAAGTTGTAGTCAATGTGAAAATACCTGTACAATCATATAATCATTTCTGCTTAGTTTTTTTTTAAAAAAACTAGACAAGCAAAAGTTCAAGAAAATTTTTAAAAATTTTTTTTGAATTGAGAACTCTAAAAAACATATTGATATATAAGAATGGACTTGAATAGCACATTTCTCAAGGCCATATAGAGCTCTTGTATCTACGTTTCCATCTGCAAAGCTATGTCTTCAGTTTATGACTAAGAAACCAGAAAAGCAGGATAAATTAGGTTATAAAATATCTTGAAACACTTTTATTAGATATTCCATAACCACATAAAAGCAAAGCACGTCTCTGGGGTGAATAAATAGTATTTATATTGCACAAATAATCATGTCAATGTGTATTCTCTTAAATATGAGCAAGGACAAATAAATATAAAATTATATACAACTTTTATGTATGATGCATAATAATGATTCATGGCAAAAGAAACAGAATTTTGATATTTAGGTGCAATTTCCAAAAATAAAGTTTTTCTCTACACTCATTATTTAAAAATATACATATTTTTTTACCAAACGTATTTAGTGTTTTATGCGTTATACAGATGTGTAAAATTCAAATTCCTATAGTAAACTGACACCATAAATTAAGGACATGGAGCAAGGTGAGCTGCATTGGGTTGAAGAGTACCTATCAAGAGTTTGTGACTAAGAAATATTAAAAATCTCTCCTACATTTACCTATATTTTCCTACATGCAGAAATACTTTTAAAATTAATGAACTTCACTTACAGGGTTCTTGGTTATATGTTTTAGTTGTCCTCAAATAGCCAGGAATAATAAAACTGTGTTTCTGTTTCAAGGTGCCTGTCATCCAGCTAGTACAGTGGTTTTCAACTGATGCACACATAAAATAATTACTAAAATTCTGCAGCATACCTAAATATATATATTATATTTTTTGCCAATCTGATAAAAAACAGTAGGTATAATTTTGACTCATTCACACCAGATGGGTATTGTGTTGGCTGTTGTTGTTATTATTATTTTTTTATTTGAAAATCTAAGGGAAAAGAGGTCAGGGCCAATGACTAAATAGTAAGGTATTGCATGTTTTACACATTCTTGAGGCAACCAGAGTGCCTGCCGTGGCACACCACTTGAAAATAACTCATCCAGTGGGTTACAGAAACACATAATTGGGAAAAAAATAGCTGACTGTAGTAAGAGTAATGATAGAGATTGATGGAGAAATGTGTAGGGGGTTACAGGAACGTGGATTTGAGTCGTCATCTGACTGGAATCAGGAAGAGGGTGAGAACTCAGTTGGTTCTACAAGGTCAGATAAGAATGGACTGGAATTAGAACTGGCAAAAATTTGCGAGTGTGAAGAGAAAGCCTCCAGACAAAGGAAACAGCGTAATCAAAACCCAGAGACAAGAAAGAGCAAAATGTGAGAAGGAAATTATACCTAAAGTGTTACAGAGAATAGGAGGCAGGAGAATGGCTGGGGGGGGATAAAGCTGGAGACATTGACAAAACATCAGATTAAGGACAATACTATGTTTTCCTAAAGGGTTTATCATAATGAATATAAAAAATACATTTAATCTTATTTGCCAAATCATGTATGGTAACTGGTGGTTAGCTTTCTGTTTTGAGAAGAATTCTGAGGGAATATTTAGACTTACTTAAATAGTATATTTTACTTGTTTACTAAATTTTACACAGATGCAAGAATAAGGATGTATGGCTTTTTTTCTTTATTGATTAAAGGCTCCCCTCTAAACCCATTAAAGCAGAATATCCAAGAATAGGCCAATGCATATGCATTCTGGAAAGGATCCTGAAGGGATTCTGATGTTCTTACGTAGATAAGATCATGGTCCTACATGGGAGTGAGGATTATTCAAACTACAGAACATGGAGCCCATTCTTGACATAGTCTAATTTAATAAAAAGGTATGACATAGACAGAATTACTCCAGAGGTCCCTTCACCAACCAGCAGGATAAAACTTTGCACCTGACCAGAAAAGTTACAAGGTGGACAGGAGATTGAAATACAAGGTGGACAGGAGATTGAAATAGATTTCTACTTCTGTATTAGAAAATGGAGTAACATTCTAGGAATGCCTTTGCTAGGCTTAGCTATTTTTTAAATATATATATATATATATATATATATATATATATATATATATGAGAGAGAGAGAGAGAGAGAGAGAGAGAGAGAGAGAGAAATATCAATGGTGAAAGAGAATCACTGACCAGCTCCCTCCTGCACACCCTACCCTGGAATCAAGCCTGCAACCAGGCATGTGCCCTGACTGGGAATTGAACTGTGATCTCTTGGTTCACAGGTTGATGCACAACCACTAAGCCATGCCAGCAGGGAGATTTCAGCTACTTCTGCTAAAATTTCAGTTTGTAATATCTAGGTTTTTCAATTAACCCAAGTTTAGAAAGAAGAGTGATATGCTCAGAAAAACAAAACAAAAAACACAAGCAAATCACACAATTTTAGAAACTGAACTTAAAGTAATTAGATCTAGGTAAATTGTATCCAATTTTTAATACAAATATGCAAAATATACAAATATATTATAACATTTCAAAAATAAGAATATTGAATAACACACAAAGGTTTTGATTTAAAATGGCCTAAATACTTAAATGTTGCATTAATTATGCTTGTTTCTTGGCCAAACTCTTCCTTTTTCTAATAATAGAATGGATATTGAGATGAACAGATATAAACACTGCTGCATGCCCTCTTCCCTTCCCTTGCTTCCTCACTTGTACATTCCCCATATGGCATCTGACTTTTCTTTGCCTTTATTTTTAAGATTAATTTTTAACTTAAATTGCTTATTGTTTAAAGTTTTACAGATGTCTCCTCCCTCCCCCCATTGACCTCTCCCCAGCTGCTCCCACCCCACAGCACATACCCTCACCCCCTACTCTTTGTCTGTAAATGCTGCCCATTACTGCAGTACTCTTGGGAGAAGCTATTGGCAAAATATCTGTGTGTGTGTGTGTGTACGTGTGCACACACATATATGTATGCAATGGGGCAAAAATCCTTCCTGATGAAGAGAACTTGCATTTCCAGTAATCACAGATAAGGTGAACTGCGTAGAGTATAACTATATAATAGATAGATAGATAGATAGATAGATAGATAGATAGATAGATAGATGATAGATAGAACTTCTAATGTATTGCTGATTTTGCTCATCCATAATATATATTAAAATGATCATAAATGTAATCATCGGAATTGTTCTTACCATTTCTTTCATGCCGTTTAATCCTATCCGCATTGGAAACGTAGAATAGAAGATATTTATATTGTAGGCATCCTTGAGAAAGGATAGACTGGGAGCTGGGAGGGGAAAAGGGAAAAACAGCCGGGTCTAGGGAGTCAGAGCAGGTTATCTTGGAAAGTAATGCTCTACTTTTCTGTTAGATCCAAATGGCAGAAATAGATGTCTATGCAGTGCTTTTGAAATAGCCATCTGTTTCTGCTCCAGCACCCCACCCACTCGACAAACACTCCCTCAAGAACCGCTGTTCTAAGAAATCCAGTCCCTCCCAGGAGTATCTATTTTTACATATGAATTTGTTAAAGTTATTAAAATGATTCTTCCCTGGTGCTCTTGATCTAGACCATGATTCAGCGAGCTTGGAAAATAGAAATCAGCCAAGGCAAACATATAGGCTGAGTTCATTTTAGACTTCTTTGACCAATAAAAGGAAAATAATTGAATTTACTTAAACGTGTATAATGGGTTCTCCAGTGAGATTAAAATAAAATAAAATGCTGCATGAGATTTCAGGAGGAATAATTTAAGTTTTACATATAAAGTGGTTGAGTCTTGCAAATACATATAGAATACCTACAAGCCCATTTTCATGGGTTTTCTCAATAGACACACCCTCTTGTGCTTGCTTTGATTCCAGACCCACTAGCTTTCTTTGGGTTCCTTAACAACTTACTTCCTCTAAGACCAGACCTTTAAACATTTTTTTTTAAATCACAACCAATTCATTCACCCTACAGATATTTACAGAGCATCTGTGATGTGACAGGCACATTTCTATACATTGAGAATATGTTATGGGGGGAAGAGGGATACCTCTGCCATCATGGTTTTATATTCTCTAAGGAGCGATGAAATTACATCAAGATTTCTCAGCTCTGGCCCTGTGGGCATTTGGGCCCAAGTAATCCTCTGTTAGGGGACCTATTTTGTGCATGCAGGATGTAAAGCAGTACCCTAGCCTCTACCAAGTAGATCCCAATAACACTCATCGAGATGTAACTACACAAAATATCTCTAGACATTGTCAATTGTTCCCTAAGAGGAGCAAAATCAACCCAGTTGAGAGGTACTGAGTTATTTACTAGCAACTAATATAATTATACATTTTATATTGATTATAGTAGTTATTGAATAGATTCTCCCATAAGATGATACCTGTCCCCATAGGGGAAAAAAAAACCCAAAAACCCACAGTATCTATTATTCTTACCATAATATTCCCAGCATCTAGGACAATAACTAGTATATAACAAGCACTAAATAAATACTGATTGAGCGATTGAAAGATTTAACCAATGGGCAAACAAATTTCTTTTCCAAAACCAGAGTTATATATATATTTGGTATGCCCTCCATTTACTCTTTCTACTTTTCCTTCAGCATACTCTTATATTGTGGAATAATTGCCTCATCTTTGGTCTGTCTCACCTCTCTGTCATCCACCATACACAACATTCCTTAAGGGCAGAGTATGTGTCTGATCCATCCTCATCTCACTTTCCAGCACAGTACCTGACAGATAAATTCCTAATGAATAAATGAATGGGTAGAAGCACTAATAATTACTAAGCATTCAACACAGGGCAGGCACAAAGCTAGTTCATTAGTGTTATCCATGTCACATGTCATCTTTACAAGAAATTTGTGGAGCAGAAACCTGAAATTTTGATATGAAGAAGCATGCCCCAGGCATGACATGGTACATGTCAACTTTCGAAGCTTGACTAAATAGATGGGCATTTCCTGGCTTTGTCTATGAGAACCAGTGAGTGAGTTAGGCAATAGCAAATTAAGAACCTCTCCTTTTTTGAAATTACTAAAGAACATTTATTCTTAATTTTTACATATTATACGTTTGATAATTTTCACAAAAATAAATGACTCCACCTAAAAGTAACTCAGGCCTCTCACCAGAAATGCCTTTATAAAACTAAAATTCTTTTTACTCAAGATCATACTTACAAAATAGTACTTGGAACTTCTACAGGAAAGAATTTTTTCCCCTGTTATGATAGTAAAATTTGCTCAGTCTATGCATTACCTCAGTTCATCTTCTCTTTGTTAAGTAATTATAAGCTCAAATTTGTTCATTTCTTTTCATTGCCTGGAGCAGTGGTTTTCAAATTGCATCTGCTGAGAATATACCCAAAAGCAAATTCATCTTGAGACATTTCTCCCGTTAGGAAATGGTGCTGATACTACCTGCTTCAAATACAGAATTTGTGTAAATTTTTGATCTCTGAACTTCCAAAGGACTTCGTACACCTATTCTCATTTAGCATTTACTATGTATGACCTTATATTGCTTAACTTTTTAAGGTTTGAATCTTACTTTTCAACAGAAAAGATAAGCCACCAATATCAGAATCCTTGTTAATATTTCATCTTAACTAGACTCAGTACTAATGAATACAGTTGGTGCTCAATAAATAATTGTTAAGAAGGTTAGCTAATTTGATCATAAACTGATTTAACCAAAATAAGCTTAAAATATTCTCACCTAATATCAGAATGGAAATGATCAAAGCATTATACTGTTTTCTGGAAGTGATGTTCCATTTTATTAAAATAATTAAAACAAACTAAATAAATCAGCTCCATTCCAAAAAGACTGGACTCTAAATAAGTGTTTACAAAAACACATTATTTTTGGGATGTAAGAGAGTGTGTGAGATGGAAAATGAAGGAGTCTGGGACTCCCACGACATCCATTTCCCCCTGAACGTGCCTGGCAGCAACAATGGCAGGATGGAATTCCATCCAGGGCAATTCTATTCAAGGAAGACTGCCCCGCTCATAGTCCTTCTGTAGCCTTTGCAAAAATTATGAGAAAAATCGTGTTTGATTTTCTTCTCACCCTAAATTCAAACAACACACTTCACTCTCTTTGTTCTCTTTTCTTGTTTGGGAGGAAAATTAGGGGAGAAATGTTGAGAGAATTAAAAGAGCTTTGAAGTCAGGAAAAAATAAGTATTGTACTATTCTTTTTAAGTTCTCATGTTCCACTAACTTGTTTACACCCATATGAGCATGTGCACACACACACTATATATTCATTATATATATTAAACTTATATATAAATTACGCATATTTGATATGTATTTCCAAAATCTTGCTTTTAATACTAACTGAGTCATAGTAAGGCTAGAAAGATGGAAAGTATGTAAATCTGATCAAAAGCATTCAGATACCCCCAAAATGCCATTTTATTGTTGACTTAATATTTAATATTCCAATCTCTACATCTTCTTCAATAGTTGATGTATGGAATCAGATATAAGAGTGCATAATTCTCAAGACTTGTATTTATCATATGCTTAAGATAATATTTACTTTCTCCTTATATGTTGAGTAAATTGGTATAAGAATTAGTATTAAAATATTAATAGAAAGCAGAATGGTGAAAAATATGTGGCAAAACAAAAGCTCTTGTGAAATTAAATTTGTAGCTTAGATTAGCCAGCTAAATGCAAATAACTGGTTTATACACAGATAGATATGGATATAGATATGTAAACATCTAGATACGCTTTGTGTTCTGAGAACAATCACATGTAAATAGTTTATATAACTGTTATACATTGCATCAATTACCTCTAGCATTTTCTGGGCTAAAAAAAAGAAAATGAAAGCATTTCAAAAGAGACCTCCTTAGAGTTGTCTTCTTAGGTTATTTGGCTCAAGCCCTTACTTTGGAAATGAAGAAACTGGGATCCAGACAGCTTAACTGACTTTCATTTGAAACCTGAAATATAAATCCATTTGTGGATTCCATTTCTAATAAGCGAGGAGCCTGTTTGGCAATTCTTTAAATAGTGGTGTTATGTGCAGCATCCATTTCCCTGAAAGCAATGGCCGTCGTCTTCCTGGCAACTGGTTTCCTAGAGTCATAAGGTTTCCCCATTGCTCACCCCTGTCTGCAGAATTTGCTTTGTTCCTGTGCCCATTCTTCAAAGGCTTGCTCAAATGCCACTCCTTCATAACGATGCCTTCTGTGGTCATCCCAGCTGGAAGTGATCTCTAAGTCCTCTGATCCACTCCAGTAATTATCACATTCGGTATTGTAATTCAACATGGCTTTGTGAAAGTGAATGGATAGACTCTGCCGTTCAGCAGATAAGGGTTCAAAGTATGGTTTTGTGGCTCATAAGCAAATAAGCTGTACGCGTGACAGTCAGCTTCTCTGAGCTGTAGTGATGGATAATTATAAGTACTTTCACTATATTTGGTATTACCCTTCCTGCAATATGGTAATCAAGCATATTAGCCAGATAGATTAGTTTTAAATCAAGATGTCACATACAATTGTTAAATATTTACTAAGTATCTTCAACATGCCAAAACCTGAACTAGACTTTTTCAACATTTCAAAGTCACATGGTAATTTCTATCTATGTTTCCTAACTCCCTAACCAAAATATTCACATTTTAAAAACAGGGGTTATAGATGTTATGATGTATTATTTTATGTCCACTGGTGCTACTGTAGGTATTTGAAAGATGAAAAAGAGGAATAAAATAAATAAATAAAATAAATAAATAAATAATATAGATTGAACTAATTATTACCTTTACTAGAAATTTGATTGGCCAGTTGTCAGAAAGAGTTAAAACCTGTTAAGTGACTAAGTACTCATTCTATACAAGAATGAACTATTTTTGTTGTTAATGATAATATTTCTAAAAACAAAAAAAGACTTATTCTCTAGAACTAATTTGCATGTTTGCCCAGAAATATATATTTGATTCAATAATGTATTGCATATAGAATTTCATTAAATAAAATTAAACTTTTATTAAAATTTCTACATGGAGGGGATGATTTGCAATATAAATTTATCTGAGCACTCAACAAAAATTGTTCAATCAATGGAAGAAAACATGATTTATGCAATTAAATATATCTATAATTTCTTTTTCTTGTATCAGAATATGATAACTTCCTTAAGCTCAAACCCATTGAATAACAACCAATAAGTTACAAGTGTCTGCAACAGCATGGCACAATACTTTGCATACTCAAATGGCTCAAAACTTTAACCCTACAAGAATAAAGCAGAATAGTCAACATAAACGAATTCATCTTTATGATGGCTTTTTATTCTCTGAAAAGGGTTAATGCTCAAAGAATCTTTTGTTTTTGACAAGTGTAATGTGAGGACCCTCCAAACCCTGATTTATTACTGCCACCCTCCCCCTCCCCCCCGTCACCACCCCTTCTTTCTTTCCTGGTGTTATTTTTTAAGTGCTCGCGATCCACACTGGATAAGAAAAAGACATTTGAGGTGGAGAGCTGTGGAGGCTCGGAGTGGGAGGAAGAAGGCTATTTTAAATCTTGTGACAGTGAGGTTCGTTCACTAAGGAGCTCTCTGTGGGTTTCTGGCATTGTAAGTGTTTTGTCTGCTTGCAAGCGAGCAGCTGATGGATGGGGAAAATGTTCATTGATTTGTAGTGCCTGCACGGCAGCCAACCAGCACTCGAATGAGGTGGCACCATCATGAATCTCTCAACTATGCATATTTATATGCAGCTGCTGTACTTCTAACCCTCCAGTGAATACACAGTACTTGTGTGGCCACCAGTTCACACAATGCCGTCCTGCCGCATGCTCTGATTTAACTACTGTATGGAAGAATAGAGATTGGGGGGGGGGGGGAGCGCTCCATGGGATATAGAAAGGAGAGGTAAGCATGGAGGGAGAAAAGACTCTTGCACAATTCCCTTTCCTTAGATAGTCAAGAGAATGGCATGAATGTGGGAACAAGCAGGCGGTGGTCTAATAAATGCCTTGTGTGCCTGTATCTCAAGTTCTGAAATTGATTAATGGAAATAAAATCCTTTTAAAGATGGTGCTTTCCGTGAGCAAGGCTTTGGGGCGGCATGATAATGATGCGGTTAAAATATGCTGGCACCACGGAAATCATCATAGCATTGAGCTGCGCATGAGAAAGTCCCTCCCCTGGGTACACCACGGGTTCAACAGAGAGGGATAGATGAGATAGTATACTTAAGGGTGGGGTGGGGGGGAGGGTGAGTAGGTGGGGTGCAAGGGTATGAGGAGAGAAATAAAGAATCCGTAATAGCATTAGGAAAAAAAAATTACTGAAGTGAAAATATGAGTCTGTTAAGGATGCATAGATGAAAGGGAATTCATTTTGGAATAGAAATGGAGCAGGAGGAGTGGTTTGGGAACATGAAAGCTATAGGGCGAGGTTTGAGAGCCGCAAGCCAAGAGGTATACAGCGAGTAGGAAAGGGAATTAAAGGAAGAAAAGAAACAAAGAGAAGGGACTTGTCAAACTGAGAATCCTGTCTTTCAAAGAACATAAAGATCTTTACTTGAGAGAGAGTACACATTTAGAATCATAGATCGTAAATAGTTTTATAAAATGCCACAATTTTACTACACTGCAGCGTTTTGCGGTCTAATAAATTTGTAAGATGGCAGATATTTAGACTGGATTGATGAATTTCATTTTCCCAGAATTTAAAGAGAAACAAAAAGACAAGAAAGGGACAGGGGAAATTGAAATCTATGGAGTGCTAACACATAGAAAACGCTATTCTCAGTCATAATATTCTGAAGGCCACATTCAGATACAGGCTATCAACAACAATAGTCCCAGAGAGCATCTGACAGGGTTCATTTTATTGTAATATTAAGACTCAGCTCCAATACAAGCTGCATCCAAGCAACATCACATGAGAAGTCAAATTCAATATCTGGGTACAGTTTGATTCCATTATACATAAAAAATAAGCTTTATGCTTTTCCACGTAGAGTTAAAACACTAATCCATCCCAAATGGCAGCGGCTCTTTTGACCAGCACATAAAATGGCTTTCTTCCAGATAAATCTCTCTGGGTTTTCTAGGCAGGGTGTCAATCCTTATCCCCCATGGGTCTGGGAAAGATGGGTCCACTCTTGAAAGTTATAATGCCAGAGTATATTCGATGTTGGTATTCTATTCTAGTCATTTCGCCTCTATTAAACAAGTCCAGCTTTTTAAAACAATACTTACACCCTCAAAATTGATTAGGAGTTTCTCTCTTCTGGCACGGAACCACCTTCGAAGACAGTACTGTTAGATTCTGGGCTAGCAATGTACTCCACCCAGTGGTGTATCAGAGTAAAAATGCCTTTTATAAAGGCTAACGCTGACTTAATTTCCTTCTATTTTTTAGCTTTGCAGCCATAAAATGTTAGACAAATATGTGAACTGTAACCTGAACTTTACTCTTCATAATAAAATAGGAAAGGCTCATTACCTTTTGGGGAAAGTCTGTGCCTTCCAATTTTCAATTAAAAATAAATACACTCTTTAATACAGTTCTCATAGAAGGATCATAAATAAGCTAACCATTCTTCATAGAGGTGCATATACATGCACTGATAAGTGACACGTTCTGAGGTCCTATAAGAAAGCACTAAGTTGCTGTCGTTTAAGCCGATAAATGAAAAACTCCATTTTCCTGACCGAGAAACCAAACCTGAATGTTAAGGAAACAAACAAGATTTAAAAAAAAAGGCAACCAAACTGTTTATGACTCATAGTAGAATGCATGGAGGTGAGCCTCCTCGGAGTGACTGCCTTATCTGGTTTACATGCCTAGCTGGTACATCTTGCTCAAGCTTGTCGAAATACCTAAATTTCTGTGTGTTTATGCATTTGTCCTAGTTGGCAGAGAATAGAGGAAATACAATGGAATCTCTATGTTGTAACTTATACTTATGATGATTAAAGATCATTAGACAGCGAAGATATGGTGACTTAGATGAAGAATGTTCTGAGATTAGGTCTCCCACAGGAAACTTAAATTCTGGTTGTCATTTGCTTCTTTAAAAAACCGAGCAGAGCCTGGCCAGGGTGTTCAATGGTTGGGCATTGACCTATGAACTAGGAGGTTAGGGTTCAATTCCCAGTCAGGGTACATGCCCGGGTTTACAGGCTAGATTCCCCAGTGGGGGATGTGTAGGAGGCAGCCAATCAATATTCTCTCTCATCACGATGTTTTTATCTCTTTCTTTCCCTTCCTTGCTGGGTTGGAATTTTTCCCTGTTAAACATGGAGGCATATGAAAGCCTTTATTTCCATTTAACAGATGAAGAGAATGTAGGAAAAATCATTCAGGCTAAATAGGTAGCCAACATCTTAGAGTATGAAAAAAAACAAAACAAAACTAAGATAATATCAATGAGATAAATATATGGTGGGGAAGCAACTCTGGTCTATGTCAAAAGACAACTTATTATTATTATAAAGTTAGTTGACATTAGGCAAGTCATGATACTTTTATTTAAATTTTATTTATAAATGAGAGAGAGAGAGAGAGAGAGAGAGAGAGAGAGAGAGAGAGAGAGAGATTTGTTGCTCCATTTATTTATGCAATTATTGGTTGATTCTTGTATGTGCCCTGACCAAGCATCAAACCTGCAACCTGGCCATATTAAACTAATGCTCTACCTGATTGAGCTACCAGGGCAAGTCACAGTACTTTTAACCCCAAGTTCTTTACATATTAAAAAATGCACCACTAAAACTAGTTTATTTCTATTGTTAAGTAAGAGGAGGACTACTAATTACTAACTTTGTTACATTGTCAATCTTTAGAGAATCTGATCAAATCCATGGACAGCTTCCATAGCAAAATGTTCACATCTATAGACCCACAGAGATTTACATATGATTTTAGAATTTCAGGACTCCCTGAGACTAATTCTTAGACTAAGATGGAGACTATGAAGTTCATTAAAAGAACCCTGGACACTCATTTATTAACCTGCATATTTCAACCAACAGACTACATCACTTATTTCTATCCTCAAGTCTCAAATAATGTATCTGGCCCAGAATTGGTACTCAATAAATTTGGGACATATAAATGTTTCTTAAAGTTGTTTTAAAATTAAGGTTTTGATAGCGGGTTTTTTAAATCATAATTTGCTCAGAATAGCTTGAATTAAAAATTAAAAACAAGAAATCGCATTAACATTTACTTAACTCACTAAATATTTAGACTCACCTGTAGATTAATCAGACAAAAAGAGAACATTGGAGGGAACAGTCATGTGTATGGAAATGTAGAGTAGGTGTCATCTCTAATCATTTGTATACTGCCATCGTTGTAGGTTTTAGATAGTGTGAATATTTCATAATTTTTCCATTAAAAATACTATATAATCTCTCCATCATCACCTCATATGTTACAAAAGAGTTTTTCTTGTAAAACATGTAAGTAAAAAGCAATGTAGAATGCCCATAGGCACTGTTCATTAGATAATTGTCTCATGTGTTGCATATGACGTCATTCATAATACCACATTTATAGCTGTGATTCTCATTAAATGTGCAATCCTATTTATTGCAGTAAAGTAGAAAACCAGATACAATGAAAGCCCATTATAAAGTGGTTGACAATTACACTGGACCATTATACCCAGAGCCAAATGATATCCTGTAAGAAAGTATAATTTCCTTGCTATTATCCAAAGAACCCCAAATAGTTGGCACTACTCTTTTCTCATTATATCATGATTACATTGCATGATTAAGGCACTTTTTCGAAGGTTTAGCTTAACCAAGGGGAGAAGGCATTTATAGAAAAGAATATAAGTTATGCAGAGGATTAACCTTGGATAAGTTACATCATTTTCTGAGACCAGTTTCTGTGCATGTAAAATGCCAAATACTATCTATGATTTTTTAACTATCAGATTAATATGAAGTGTATATATTGATATGTCTTGTTCAAAGTAAATATGCACTAAATGCATAACTGCTACATTACTATTCCCAGCTTTATTATTATAATCACACAACTTAAGTGCGATCATAGTAGATCTTAGACTCATAAGAATTTTACTTTCCTTTTCTGGTAAAATAATAATCCCTGAAACTCTCTCTCAACAGTCACTGTTTATTATAAACATGGAACATCTATTAACCAAACTCATGTTTCAAAAATAATTATTGCATGACAAATTTTAGTTTCAAGTTTCATAAAAGCATATTTAATATCTTCCTGCCCACACTGTTTGTTTCAAAAAGAACTGATGGGGTAGAAAAGTTATTGTCTCATGAGTCTTTGGAATAAGTATAGTATTTTAAATAATTGCTCCCTTAATAATGTTAAAAACATGTATAATATCATTAAAACTATTGTATCTTCTTTCTTAGAAGCAGGGTCTGATGACAATATTATCTTGAATCCGTATTTGGGTAATGAATTATTTACTAGTTGTAACCCTTGAGTAATATACCAGGGCATTTTTGACAGATTCAAAACTCTGAAATAAATGCAACATTTTGGTTTGCATATGTCACTGTAAGTCATCTGTTGAATAGCAACACATATGTATTTTAATTAATATTTAAATATTTACAAAGATGTATGACTATACCATAAATGAAACAATTTTATTGATTATTCTTTAGTCTTATTTATAACAAAGAACAGGAATAACATGGTGGTTGGACTTTTCATTTTATTTCAAAAATGGAAATACCTTGAGTTTTTCCTTTGTCTACGGTAATAGTAACATCTGTTATGTATGACTTTCATCTTCTGAATTGGGATAAAAACAAACAAAATTTGCTTTACCTTTTGTGAAACTAAGCTATTTCTGTTGGAAGAATCATTTTGCTGATAATTCTTCCATAGAGTTGCTTTGGAAATTATAGGAATGTTAGCAGAAGATGAATTCAGGAGATAGAAACATTATCAAAGGCCATCAAATGACTGACTGATAAACTCCCACCGTGCCCTGCTACAGGCCAATAATAATTTGGTCATTTTTCAAATGAGTGTAATTCTCCTGACTTTTGCCTCATTTCCAATAGCATGAGGTGAGGAAACTGAAATAAGGACAAAGGATGCTCTACGTTTATACACATTATGAGGGGAAATCAAAGGTGACATTCATATCTAAATTGAAAATTAGTTTTTTAGAGGCATCTTTGCCTGGCAAATGAAGACAGATTTGACCTTCTTCCCCAGCCTGTAGTCATCTCAGGGATTCACACTGACAGCCCCGAGGCAGTGCATTCCCTAACTCCCTGTCTCTATGTCGCCACTGAGAAAACAAGGCCACCAATTTCAGGCATCTGCCAGAGTTATACCAGAATTATTTTGTGAAAATTACTGTCAGTGTGCAATGTGCAAACACACAGTATCAACCTCACCACTCATCTATTTTGCAACAAAAGGAAATGATAAATAATTCACCTACCAGCTTCCCAGAAAAACTACTGAACGCGATAGAAGCAGTAATATTACCTGTTATTTTCCTTCATATTTTGTGGAGAATTACAGGGATGGCATGCTTTCATTTTTTCACTTGGAATGAGACTTCAGTCTAGCAATTTTGTAACCCAGGCTCAAGTTGAAACTGTGCCTGAGGCTTGGGCAAAACAATGAAAACCTGAGAACAAAGACTTTTTGGAATATCGCCCTACCTGACACGAGGTGATGTTAGTTCTGGAATCTACAGAAATCCCAATCAAATAAGACTGGGCTTCAAACTAATATTTCTGTTGTTTGGATGAGTTAAATGGTTATAGATTTATTGCATGATTTTCAAATAATCCCTGTTCATGTTAGGTCTTTGTACTTTATCACTCATAGTCTTACTCAGTGCCAAGATGCCTATGGTATACAAAGTTTTATGATGATGTTGATAAGGATGAATGCATTTATTAAGTAATCACATCATTCAGTTTTATTTATAGGTGATAGTTAAGATGTTAGTAGTACAGCTCATCTGACTTCTTTTGTCTGGGGTGATAAGCATGATGTACTTAAGGAAATGATTATATTTTATTCAGAATAAAGCTATAAAATTGCCTATTTTCAACCTAAGCATGTTTTAAATTATTGAATATATATATATATATATATATATATATATATATATATATATATCATAATCAAGTCAAAATTCAAACGGTCCAGAAGGGGAACATTTATCAGCAAAGTACCATAATAGGTTTGAATGAATCTGAATAGTAAAGTGATTGGGTGAGGAATAAAAACCTGCTTAAGAGGAATACTTGCAAAATCAGTGGACTTCGGCAATGGTTTCCAATGCAGCCCCAGATTTTCTGCTTCTGAGTTTCAGGCCACATCCAGATGGGAGAGCCTATGCATTTGTAATATAAGCTCTTAAAATGATGCCCTGAGCTAAATTTTATGAAAAGTCAGTATTTTAACAGGCTAAAGTATTCAATGTTCAACATGAAAATAGTAATCTAGTTTTAAAACAAACTGTTTCATAATAATATACACAGATAATTATAGTGTTGCCTGCTATAAAAATTGTATAGAAATTATTGTGAGGTAGGATAGATCTGTTTTGAAGTCTCTCCAGAGAATTTTATTTTGAAGTATCCATAGAACCTTATTTTTATATACAGCAGGAAGTTAATTCCAATGTATTCTGCTATTCTGCTATTCTTTAAATGAGAAATGTTTATAAATCATCCATAGAGATAGAAAAGGTCTAATGAAATGATATCCTGCATCTCTGAAGCAAAATCTACAAGAGATGCAAAAAGAGAAAACACTAATACTACCATGCTTTAATATGCCACTAAATACAAGTCAGAACAAGTAGACAAAAAGTAAGATAGGAGATAGATGATACAACCAACATAACCAACAGGGTAGATCTTATGGACATATATTGAACTCTATCCCCTAAGAATAGAGAATACACATTATTCTCAGTTACTCACAATATGCTCATAAAAATTGATTCCATATTAAATTCCAAAGAAAATATTAGTAACTTCCATAAGTAAAAACATGATCTACAATACTTCCTAATTATAAGGCACTAAAATAAGAAACTATATGCATTTACAAACAAAGGATGGGAATAATAGAAATAAAAGAAGGGATTTTTCAGATAATAAAAAAAACAATATATATAATTAATAAATTAAAATCTTGTTTTAGAGAAAATTAATTGAAGGAAAACACTAACTGATCATTTGAAAGAATGAGATAGTATAGTCACACTCATGCACACACAGACACACAAAGATAGATTTGTTTTGAAGTGCTCTGTTAAAATAACTTTGAAGAAATAGATAGTTTTTCTGGGGAGGTAGATATTATGAAATTGACTCCATGTGAATTGTAAATCTTAAAACAGACCCCAAAGAGCAACAGGCCCTTATGATTTCTTAGGGGATGTTTACCTACTCTCAATGATCATATAGTGTAAAGACTATAGAAATTATTCCAGCTCATTGAAAAGGATACAAAAATTCATAACGCCTTTTATGAAATAAGCATAGCAATGACATCTAACATAATACAAAGAAAAAGAACAAAAGATAAATATCACTCATAATCAATTCAAGATCCCTAAACAAAATAGTAACAAACAGAATCCAATATCATGGTAAGAAAACAATGGGACATAACCAAATGGGCTTTATTCCAGGAATGGGAAATCACTTCAATATTTAGAAATATATTACTATCATACTTTCATAAGTCTTAGGCATAAAATTATAAATTCTTTATAGTTTACACACACACACACACACACACACACACACACACATATATATGTATATATATATATATGCATTAGAAGCATCTCCACTAAAATTGGGAAAAGATAAGCATGCCCACTATTTATACTATATTTATCAATGTACTTGAGATGCTAATGAATACAATTAATTAGTGGCATAAGAATAGCAAAAGAAGAAGTTATACTATCTCTTTGCAAATGATATGATAGTATACCAGAAAAAAACCTGAAAGAGTCAATAATAAAGCTAACTCAAACAAATAAATAATTCAGCAAGTAGCCTTATGTAACATTAACATGAAAAAACAAAGAGCCTTAATATACCAATAAATTAAGACAATGATACAGAGAGCCCATTAACAATTACAAAAAGGAAGATTAAATACTTAAGAATTAATTAAATGAGAAATATAGGACATTTAAAATATTTAAAAATACTCCAAGTCATAAAAGAAGACTTGAATAAAGAAACATATTATATGCTTGACTAAGACAACTGAACATTATAAAATAGGGGGCTCCCCCTAAATTAATTTGTAAACCTAAGGAAATCCCAATAAAAATAGCACCAAGCTATTTTATGGGGTTAGACATTTTGATACTAAAGTTCGCTTTGAAACAAAACATAGAAGAATATGCAGAAAAACACTAAAAAAGAAAACCTACAAGAGAAGCTAGCTCTATCACACATTAAAAATGTAACATAAAGTCTCTATAGTTAAAATGTGTAAAAATGTCACATAAATATACAAGTAATCCAGAAAATGGAGTCCTTGTCCAAAATAGTCTGAAATTAGGCACATGTTAAAAGAACTATCTCAAATAATTGTAGTAAAGATTGTCTCTAAATAAATGGTGCTGGAAAAAACTAGGTAGCCATTTGAAAAAAAATAAAAATGGGTGCATATTTCATTGTATTTAACAAAATAAACTCCAAGTGAACTCAGGTTCTAAATGTTAAAATGAAACCACATCATAAGTGCCTAGAAGAATGCATGAATACCTCTTTGTGTATTAGGAAAAATGATTTCTGAATATGAATCCAAATCCAAAAGCAATAAAAGAAAAGATTGATATATTTGAGTACACTTCAAAACATCTGCAGGAGACTACTAAAACACTGGGAGAAAAACTACTGAAAAACTAGGAGAAAATATTCACAAGATATACCAAAACAGACTGATAGGCACAATACATCAACAACTCTTAACGACTGGGAGGAAAAAACAAAACAACAACAAAAACACTCCTAAAACAAAGGTTTGAAAAATATTTGCACTGACAATTTTCACAAAAAAGTATAGAAGGAGCTCTCCAAATATAGGAAAATATTCTAATCTCATCATAATCAGTAAAATGCAAATTAAAACACTGAGAAGCCATTTAACTTTTGCACTTGCAAAAATTATCATATTTTATTTATGGGACAATGGGGAAATAGGTCCTCCCACTTACTACTGATAGGAATAAAGATTGGTTCAAATCTTCTGGAAATAATTTGGGCAATGCCTACTAAAACTACATATTCAATTATCTATACATTCAGCAACCCAACTTCTTAGAACTACAACCTGATACTACATTTAGTATTATGCTAAGTGAAATAATCCAGTCATAGAAAGATGAGTATCACACGATCTCACTCATATGTGGAATCTAATGAACAAAATAAACTGATGAACAAAATAGATCCAGATATAGTCTAGAACGAGGGAACAGACTGATGAATTTCAGAGGGAAGGCAAATAAAAAATGAGTAACTTCTATAAGTAAAAACATGATATAAGGGGATGGAAGGGGAGGGGAGAGAGATTAACCGGGGGATTTATATGAATATATTCATAGTCCATGGACACAGACAGTGGTGTGGTGAAAGCTTGGGAGGGGAGGATACAGGGCGAAGGGGAGGGGTCAATGGGAAAGAACAAAAACAAAGGGGACGTCTGTAATACTTTCAACAATAAAGATTAATTCAAAGTAAAACAAAACAAAAATATACTGAACAATAAAAAATACATATATGCACATGGCTATCCATTACAGTAGTGATTTTAGTTGTAAAATATTAGAAGTAACCTAATGTTCATAATAGGAAAGCTATTGATACATCATCACACTAAACTGTACCCTAATCCTAAACATAATGCTAGTCCTAGCCCTCACCCTACCCAAACATTAACCCTAAAGTTAACCCTAAATCTAAGCTATTCCTAGTTCTATCCTTAGCTCGAATGCCTAAATTCAACCCTAATCCTACACTTAACTTTAACCCAGCCTTAGTTTTATAGCAACACAACAGAGTATTACTAAATACAGCTGTGAGGAAAGAATAAGGAATTTCTCTATAAAGATTGAGTTGGGTGGTTCCCAGGAAATTTTGTTTAATGAAGAAGGCAAACTATAAGAGTAGTTACCTTTCTTGTCAAAAACAAGGGGATATAAGGAAGTAGAAATGTATCTGCTCATTAGTGAAAAAAATACAGAAAGGATAAACCCGAAGTTAATGAAAGTGGCTACCTGCAGGGGCTGGGAGAGAAAAGAAAGGATGAGGGGGAAACTGAATCTGGTATTAAAGATGTAGGAGGAGCAATAACGTTTTTTGTTTGTTTTTTCTTAATCCTCACTCAAGGATATTTTTTCCATTGAGTTTTAGGGAGAGTGGAAGGGAGAGGATAGACAGAGAGAAATATTGATGTGAGAGAAACACATTGATCGGTTGCCTCCTGAACTAGCTCTGACCTGGACCTGGTGTCCTTTCCTGGAATTGAACCCAGGACCCTTTGGTCTGCAGGCCAAAGCTCTATCTACTGAGCCAATCTGGCTAGGGCAACTTTTTAAAAAAACAATTTCCCCATTAGAATAATAAAGATTTTCAAAATCCCCTCAAAATGAATTTAAAAAAATTTATTTAAAAAATTAAATTAACCTAGCTATGAGGTTACTTATAAAAGTAACAAATAAACCTAGTTATGTTATTCATCTAGAACCACACTAATAGTTTTTCTACTTTAAAATTCTACTGTCTAGGACAAACTGAGAAAGGATGTGGAAAATTATGTATTTTGTTACAATTTTTAAAATCATATTCACATTATTCTGGATATTTTATTCAAGTTATTAAAATTAATAATTTTCTAACAAATCTTGTTTTATTCTTAAATTTTGCATTCCTTTTTTTCCTTTACTATTTACTTTTTTGGGGGGACATAAGACAACAAAGAGTATAAACTCCTCTTTGGGATCATATGTCATATTATTGTAAATTTTTATTATTCCAAAAGAGTGGATTAAAGCTTAGAAATATCAACCAGCCTTTCAGAGAATGCACCTCTGAAAGGCATAATAGAAGGTGGTGGGAATACAGAAATGAATAAGCAATAGTCTCCACTGTAAAGAGCTGCCACTTTAGCCTGAGAGCAGACACGTATGTAAATGAATATTTGTAAGTCAATGTGAAAGGCTTTGTGATAGAGATATGCGCCATTCCAGAGAGGAACAATCAACTTAGCCTTGGGGAGTAAGGGGAGATTTTTCAAAGGACATGTCGGAGTACTGGAGACCCAGTAGACATTTTTTCAGTAGAAAAGAAGGGAATGCTTTTTCATGGTGTAGAATAGCATGTGCAAATATACAGAACTATGAAAAACCAGTGAGAGTTTCCTGCCAACTGAATCACATGCTAAAGGCAGTGGCAAAGGCGCCCACCACCCAGCTCCAATGGAAAGGGCTGAAGAATGTGTGGGTTATCTAACTGCTCTCCTCCTTATTGTTGCTATTTCTCTCTTTCTTGCTTGGTTGTTCTTTTTCCATTATACCACAGCTTATCAAAAAACAAAAGCACCGAAACCGGTTTGGCTCAGTGGATAGAGCGTCGGCCTGCGGCCTGAAGGGCCCAGGTTTGATTCCGGTCAAGGGCATGTACATTGGTTGCGGGCACATCCCCAGTAGGGGGTGTGCAAGAGGCAGCTGATCGATGATTCTCTCTCATCGATGTTTCTGACTCTCTATCCCTCTCTCTTCCTCTCTGTAAAAAATCAATAAAATATATTAACAAAACAAAACAAAATACACACAAACAAAAGCAAAACCCCAAAACAAACAACTACAACACAACCCACAAACCCCTGGGATTTATCCCATAAGAGAAGCCTTAACCTTGTAGGCAACAAAGAAGCCAAAGGCCCTCCCTAACTGGTTGGCTCAGTGGGTACCGAGTTCCTCCTAGGTCCATGCTCAACCTCTGAGCCATGCCAGCCAGGGTCTAATCTTTTTTATTAATATATTTTATTGATATTTTACAGAGAGGAAGGGAGAGAGAGAGAGAGCTAGAAACGTCGATGAGAGAGAAACATCCACCAGCTGCCTCTTGCACACCCCCTCCCGGGGATGTGCCCGCAACCAATGTGCATGCCCTTGACCGGAATCAAAGCTGGGACCTTTCAGTCCGCAGACCGAGGCTCTACCACTGAGCCAAACCGGTTTCGGCCAGGCTCTAATCTTAATGTTTAAAAGAAAGCTCAGGCCTGAAGGAAAGAGTACATAACCCAATGGAGGGGATAAAAATTTAAAGATCAGTTGGAAAACTGCTTCCACACGCAGGGTGAGCCAGCACAGTGGAAGCCCGCCTTGCGAATAACCTTAAACCTGTGTGGACAGAACGTCCATTTCCTGATGAGACAGTTAGAGAGCTGTTATAAGAACGAAGTGGCAGCAGGCAGGGGCAGATTATTTTGATTCCTTATTACATTGGATGGGAAGATAGCATACAGATGTGCTGAGAAACCGCTGGATCAAAAGAAGACTGTATTACATCATCCATTTATTTTTAAAAAAATCAAGCAACACCCAGACACGGTGCAAGGCCCTGGGCTCTATGTTTGTTAGTTTTACTGCCCTCAAGAATTCTGGGCATCCTTTGTTGTACTTGGAACCTCTAGTTTCTGAAACCTGGCTGCATTAATCTCATCTTCCACTCTGCCCCCAAATCATTTCCTTTCCCAAAGCATCCATTATGTTTCTTTTTCCTTTAAATTTTCCTTTCAGCTGATTTGTTTCTGATTTGAGTCTCCAGTTAGATCTTTGAATGCAAAAAAGAAAATAATATCACACCATCGGGGCTAATCTTTTTTGTGAAAACTGAGAGCAGACCAATGGATGTTTTTGAGTATCAGCAATGTAAGAGATCCCGCAATGGAAAAAAGTGTGGATATTTAGATGACATTGATAAACTACAGTGCTCCTCATTATAGCTCCTCAACAAAAAAAACATCTCCTCTGCTCTTTAAATGGGCATGTTGGACCTGGTATAAGGAAATTATGTAGAAACATTAAGATTTTTCACACTGGAAACTTACTTTTGGGAAAAAATTAAATAGATCAAAACATAAGTATAAAAATGTACTTTTAAGGAGAGCAAGATACACTGACACTAGTACATCTTAACAAAAAAATCTGTTAACTTCACTTGGAACTCATGTCTAAACATCTGAATTAAGCTCAAGGGTTATTTGAAATGTAAATATTCAGACCTGTACATAAAAGACAATAATTAAGCTAAACACTGATTTCCTCTCCAAACTTTAAAAATCATACCAGGTTTCATCTGGTGTTCTTTTCCCTTAATTTACTAAACAATAGAATTAGCATCACAAGGAGAAATAAGATAATTGTGAGCACCATTCAGCCTTTTGATGGTAATCAAAATAACCACTTACTTACTTCAGAGAAGAAAACCAAGAGCAAGCCACCATGGATGCCAGAAAGAAAGGAGAGAGTTGAGATTGTTTATTTCATCATCTCCCAACTGAAAAGCTGGAAATATATGAAACATGGATTTTAAATCAATTGCTTTTTCTTATATGAAACTTATAGCATGAAAAGTGAAGTACATCCTTTGAAGTTTTACCCTGGTTTAATTAGTGTGCTTATGGTTCCTTGAAGAAATGTATCAAAAGAAAATATAAGTGAAAGGTAATACTGGCATACCCTCCAGTTAATGTTGACTTAAAAATGAAGCAGAACACATTTTCTATCTTCAAATATTCTTAGAAACTTGCCACTTGGTTCTGTTTTGACCTCTATTATGGCAAGACATTGGAAACTTGGATACGTGTTCCAATGACTTTAAATTAACAGAGTAACATCCTCAAAAAAAAAAAAAATGCTTCCTTTGCCATTTTATTCACATTCACTCCCATGCCCAGATTAAGTTCAATGCATCTTCATTTAATTGAAAGAGGTGTTACTAACTTTTCAACAACTATTATTAATTCGGTCCTTTTATTGCCACCAATTTACTGATGAAAAAAGTAAGACAAGGGAAGTAATTATTCCAAAATTTGATAACTAGTAAGTGGCAGAGGTGGGATTTGAATTAGGGCAATCTGACCTCTTCTTTCAACAACACTCTAATAATGTAGGAGAAGCCCAGTACAGACTTAGAGAGGTATAGGTAGCTGCTAATTATATTTAAAAAAAAAATTTTGTTGTTAACATTTGTTTGCTACAACTACAGTCAATTTCTTTTTTTTTGAGAATGGAAAGGTCATGGATTTTAAATCTGTATTAGTACTATAAGTGAAATAATTCAATTAATATACACTCAGCTTCTCCCATCCCATATGTGTATATTTGCTAGTAACTGAACTAATTGATTTTGATTAAATCTTCCTGATGATTAGTTAAGGAATTTCCTGGTGATAAGTTGGCATATGGAGAGCCACAGGCAGCATCCATGAATGGAAATTATGATACTTAAGAACTAAAGGATTTAGAAGTTATTAAATCAAGAGGAAAAATACTGCTAGGGATTGAAATTTGCTCAATTTACTACACTAATTAAAAGGTGTGGCAACATAGGTGATATACCAGTTCATTATGAATTGTCATATGTTTGTATGCATCCTATTTAAACAACATTTCTCAGTCCTATAAAATAAAAGGTGATAATGCAAATTGTCCCCATAGATGGGAGTTCAACCTACTGGGGTTTGGATATATGCTGACTACCTGGGGGCAGCACAGAACATGGCAGCAGGGGGAAGGGAGGCCCCAGCCAGCAGCCACTAGGGACCCTACCTGTGCATAAATGTCATGCACTGGGACTCTAGTAAATGAATGTAAAAAGATTCACATATACACTGAGTGGCCAGATTATTGTGATCTCTGAAAAGATAATAATCTGGCCACTCATTATACATATGTAAATGGAGACCTGGTGCATGAATTCGTGCATGGGTGAGGTCCAGCCAACCTGGCCGGGGGAGGGGACATGGGCAGTTGGCAGGCCTGTCTGCTGGTCAAACTCCTGGTTGAGGGGAAAATTTGCATATTAGCCTTTTATTATATAGGATATACAAAAATACAAGTTCTCCTTTTTCAGGAATATATAATATGTATGTACAATGTCCAAAAATGCCCCAAGAAATAACTACATTTATACCTACAAAATTACCTTTGAAAAACAAAGTTATTTGCTTAACTCTGATGCCATACAAGGAGGCTAATGTAGGCTGGGTATGGTTTTTATATCTTAGTTACTAATTGGTTTTTAAATTGCATTATAAATTAAATTATTAAATCCTTGGTGACAGTTTGAATTCATTCCTAGACTCAATATAGACATAGTCATTACAAGTTCCCACATACATCAATCCTCAGAAATTGTCAATTTCTTTGGCTAATGATATTACAAATTTAGAGTCAAAGTGATTTCTTTAAATACTTTAGTTTTAACCAAATGCTTTGACTTTCCAAAATAACTAAATATTTGAAAGATAAGAATTCCAAAGTGCCTTTCAGTATTTAAGAAAATGATCCATGTTGAGAAGGGAAAAACCCAGTTAGTGCTATAAATATTTTACCTTATTAGGATCATTAATTCATTTATTCATTCAACATATATTTGTTGAACATCTATTATTTTATATCAGTTCCTATTCTCCAACAGAAATGTACCAGATGTATTCTGAGGATAGCTTTCACACAGAATATCAGTTAGTGGTTATACTGAATTCAGTTACCTTTCCAACAGGCTCATATGGCATTTAAGTGTCTTTATCATAAAAAGTTGTTCAAAAAATTTTTGCTGATTTGAATGTGATCCCCCCATCTAAATAAGACACAAAATAAACTCACACTAAACAAACAAGCACCCTCCCATCTGGTTAACCTAATCTTCATTAGGACAGAAATATTCACAAATGTGCTTTTAATAAGGGTATAAAATGTGAATTCATTAATGAAAGGTAGTTAGCTGACTAATTGAAGACTGAATTTTATTATTCCAGAAAGAAGGTAATTATTAGTATAGGTAGGTTTATAGATAAACAATGACTTTTCTTTATTTAATCAGTTACCTAATAGCTAACAGCCATCAGATACTGGAAGAATAACATAGGATGAACAGTATATTAATTAGGTTCTACCAGCATGGCTCGGTGGTTGAGCATCAACCTATGAACCAGGAAGTCGAGATTTCATACTATGTCAGGGGCACATACTAAGACTGCAGGTTCCATCCTCAATGGGTGAAGGGCAGGAGGCAGCTGATTGATGATTCTGTCTCATCATTGATGTTTCTATCTAGGCTCTTCCTTCCTCTCTGAAATCAATCTGTACTAATAAAATGGTGATATGCTAATCTTGCAGTCATCCTGCCTTCCTTCTGGACAAAATCATGGTGGCGGGGGCTGAGGCTAAGGTGGTTAGGGGTGATCAATCGGGCTGGCAGGGGAGGACAGTTAGGGTCAATCAGGCTGGCAGAGGAGGGAAGTTAAAGGTGATAAGGCAGGCAGTCAGAAGAGTTAGGGGCAATCAGGCAGGCAAGCAAGTGAGCGGTTAGGAGTCAGTGGTCCTAGATTGCAAGAGGGCTATCCAACTGCTGATTTAGGCCCATAGGGATGGGGCCTAAATGGGCAGTTGGATATCCCTCAAGGGATCCCGAATTGGAGAGGGTGCAGGCCAGGCTGAGGGACCCCCTCCCCCATGTAGGGATTTTGTGCAGTGGGCCTCTAGTAAGAATATATATATATACATATTCTTCTTTAAAAAAGGAAAGGTATATCAGCTAATTATGAAACATTTTAAAAATACTATTTTGTAATCAAAACAATAGAGAATGGTATAAGCTATATCCCTTTAATCTCTTATGGCTTGAATTTTATTTAATGTTTTAATATAAATCAAATGAAAAATTAGCCATGCCTCAGGACAGACTGTAATTTTCTACCAGTGGGCACTAGGGCCTATAATGAGTAAGACAAAATAATTCTGACAGGGCAGAAGAACTTTCACATACGGCAATTTTCTTAGTGGGGTTGGGAGTCATTGTGGCTCATATTGGCCGGAATTGCCATTTAGGTTTGTATAAGCTAACATCTATTCTAAACAAGATAAGGAAAATTAATAAATTAATAGATATATTCCCTGCCTTCAAAAGAAAACTTATTGATAAATTATACTTATAACTATGATTATAGAGAAACTACTATTATAGACAGTGCATTGTGTGTATTTAAAACATGTTATCATTGGCTAGAATTTTTTTTACTTTATCACTTCACAATAAGTAGGAGCTTTATTAAAGAAAATAAACAGAATTGCAAAAAAAAGAAATAAGGACCAATAGATAACTAAATACTATGAAATCTTTAAAATCAAACTGCTTAAATATTATATCAAGAACATAGATAAGTGTTAACTGAGAAGTAAAAAAGAAAAGAAAAATGCTTCTAGTGAACATTTCAATGCATCCCTCCTGAGGAAATGGCTGGAAAGTTAACATATTTAGACAAAGATACCTAAGTGGAGGCACTTCAAAAATATCCTGAAATAATTCTGCCCTTGTTTCCTTCCTGGCCTCTACCTATTTCTGAGGAGCTCAATGTAAATAAACACCTGCTTTTTTACAATCAGCTTCTTCCTCTAAGATAATTCCTTCTGCCGTTCTCAAATCCAAGTGTGAACCTGACCTCCGCAGTGAGATCAGAATGCCTCCATCCACTTTCACGGGTCAAGCAAAGGCCAATTGCTGCAAGGTGGCATCCTGAGTTAAAGAGGACAGCACTTGGATGTCAACCATACTCTCCACAAAGCCAAAGACATGCAGCATGCTAGTATGACAAACTGGTATGTTTTCAAACGTCCATATGAGTTCTTTTATGCCTGGGGGCCTTCAGGCATTGCGCATCTTTAAAAATGTATTTAATTCTAGGATTAAATCATGGGGGAGGGAGGTGAAGCATTGTAGAAAGTTGTTTTTCTCTTCCTGTTAGATGCAAATACATCTCATTAAGCAGAAGCCCAGCGGTGGGATTTTGTAGTGTCCATTACACGTTTGAATTGTGAACAGGCCATGTATGAATTCATCTGAGAGGGAACCTTATTGCCAGCTGGTGTCAGAAATGGAATCATTAGTGGGCATTGTACAGCTGTCAAAAATAATAACAAGCATCACTGACCTTGACCAAATTTGAACTAGTAATTCAAACACACACACAAAAATAATAGGAAGGGGTATGACTGTGTTTAGGGTCTATAATGTTTTCAAACAATAAACCCGGGGAAACCTTTAAAAACACATTGCTTATTATTTATTACTGATACATGTCCAGATCATAAGGGAATTTCCTAGTGCAATAAATATTAATAAGAACAGTTTTCTTTAAAAAAAATATTCTAGAAAATGGTACTAAGCCACTTTTCATCCAAGAACTCTTATATGGAGTTTCATTCTTTCTAGAGATGTACTTTGTTGTGATAAAAAACAGACTTAAAGTGGGAAATAAATCCCAGTACAGATCATAGCTCAGTCTTTACTAGTATAGGGTACTAATTATTTCAGTTTTGGGGGTGGAGGAGTGTGCTGTACTCTTCCTTCCAGAATTAATATGTGTATATGTGACAGAGCACTGTAAACTATTTAGCATATTAACAATATTTTTTAAATTTAAAACAGTTGCTTATTAGCAAGTATAAGTAATACCCAGATGATAATCCAACACTATCAATATACACTATGTAATAAACACATGCATTAGCACTTAGGGGATGCACTCAACTCCACAAATAAGTCAATTGGTGAGGTGATTAATGACATTTAAACAGTTTAATGTTGTTTTGTTCTACTATCCCTTTCGGCACCAGATTTACATTTTTAAAATATATATATGAAAGAAACCTGGAAACAACCTAGGAACATAGAATGGATACGTAAATTGTGCTATCTTCATAGAAAGATATACCACATATACCACAGAGCAATAGAAAAGAACACCCTATGATATATGCAACTTAGGGAAATCACATGGAGAACATGTTGAGTATCATAAGCAGGACAAAAGTGCATACATGGTGCATGATTCTACTTATATGAAATAAAAATCTGGTAACCCAGTTGTTGGTGATAGATAGCAGTAGGGTATGAGATAGTCTTCTGGGGAGCTGGGAATTTCTATATTTTGATCTGTAATATTGTGACATGTCTGTATGCATATGGTTACATGCATGCACTCATATGTAAAATGTACATCCAGCTATATGCATAAAAATCATGCAGATAAAGGAATACAAGATTGGAAAGAAAATCTGTATTCAAAGCCAAGTCTCCAGGCATCAGTGTTACTACCATGAGCATAAAGACTGTTTTCCCCTAAGTCATCATTTTATTATGAACAAATATAGGAGTTAAAGAAATAACATTCAATGATCGTAACTCTAAAAGCCAATGAATCAAATATTTGAGTGTTGAAAAAGGATTTTGAACAAATTTTTTCAGTGTTTAAGATATTTTGAATAATATTCAACATTACATACAACTTAGTTGAAATAAAAAATATATATAAAATGTATTTTTATGTCTGGATTCTCATTTATTTAAAGTCTTAGTGCTACTAACAGATGTTCAAAATTTAAATTTTAAAGAAGTTACCAACAATTGGTTTACATATTTCAAGTTTTTCTTACATAAGCATATGCTCTTAACAAATTGTGAATGTTTTTAAAAATATATTTTTTATTGATTTTTTTACAGAGAGGAAGGGAAAGGGAAAAGGATAGAGAGTTAGAAACATTGGTGAGAGAGAAACATTAATTCAGCTGCCTCCTGCACACTCCCTCCTGGGGATGTACCCACAAACAAGGTACATGCCCTTGACTGGAATCAAACCTGGGACCCTTCAGTCTGCAGGCTGAAGTTCTATCCACTGAGCCAAACTGGTTAGGGTCAAATTGTGAATTTTAAAGTAAAGTGTGAAGCACCTATTTCTGAACGGGGAAGCACTTTGGGGAGGATTTTGAGTTATATGCTTCTGTGGAATGCCACAACATAGCACTGTTCAGGAGCATTGAATGGTTATCAGTGACCACAGTGAAAAATCACAGTGCTTCACCAATTCTTGGACCTTTTTGGTTATAAAAACATATGTGTTCACAAAAAAGCTAGTGAAATTTCCTGACTGACATTTTCCCTATGTGTTATTCTACAGCTCTTAATATTGTAAGCCACTAATATGCAAAAAAAAAATCACATTAAAATGCAATTATTCAGCCAAAACCTGTTTGGCTCAGTGGATAGAGCGTCAGCCTGCAGACTGAAGGGTCCCAGGTTTGATTCCAGGCAAGAGCATGTATGTTGGTTGTGGGCACATCCCCAGTGCAGGATGTGCAGGAGGCAGCTGGTCGATGTTTCTCTCTCATTGAACTTTCTAGCTCTCTATCCCACTCCCTTTATCTCTGTAAAAAATCAATAAAATATTTTTAAAAATCAATAAAATAAAATGGAATCATTCACATATTATCTTTTTTTCCTGGAGGAATCTGCTTACTTATGACCAAAACTATTTTTATTTGTCACTGGCTATTGCTCAACTTAGAGCTACATTAAAAGAACACATTTCAGATATTAAAGGTACCTATTATACAAAAGAGTTGTATCTCCTATTGCTCTGCATCGGTGATAGACTTCAATATTTTTAGTACTCTGTTTCTTCAATTCTTATTAAAACAAAAGCACATTTAAGTTAAAGGGTTATATTAAACATACATCATATTCTCAAGTTCAAGACTATTAAATATGTAGCACAACAGATAACAACATGGGCTAATGGCATCAACATAATTAGCCCTAGAACTATGGGAAAATCACTAAAGCACACCGAGCCTCTCATATGTACAATGGGGATAATGATCGCCACCTCTGACGGTAATTTAAAGGACCGAGATGAGATGTATGAAGCACACTTCAGAGGATCTGAACCATTGTGCCAATGAGTGGTCATGTATAACACTCAAGGGAAGGAGTCAATCCCTTGAAAATATGTTGTAGGTCTGCTGAATGAAGGGTTCTATCAACATACTCATAACCAATGAGTCAGTTTTTTAATTACTTCCAGGGTCAAATTTTTGGAATTTTTTAGTAATACTCTTAGAAAAGCAAATTCTTGTTGAAATACTAACGGGTTGATTATAATAAATCTCTGAGCTTACACAGGGTAAAAGCTCTTTAATTCCCTGGCCAATACAATCCATCATCTTCAACTTCTTCCTTTAACTGTCAACACATCTTTCTGAATGAATTAAACAAAAACTTGGTTATTATTAGCTGCAAAGGAAAGAAGTATATTCAAGACAAATTTGGTCAATAACTGGTCTTACCTAATGGAAAAATATTAATGACTGTAACTTATCAGTATTGAATATATATAAGTATCTCTAAATAAAATGCATGGATTTTTTAAGTCTGATTTTCCAGAAGTATAGAAGTATTTCATGATAATTTTTATAACCCAATACACAAAAGCAGTACACCAGTATTCCCTATTTTTACCAATATAATAATATATCTATATCTTATTCTTAATATTTACCTTATCATTAGGAAAATACAACATGAAAATCTCTTACACACAAACACTGGAGCAACACATGCACATACAGTCCTGTGTGCATGTATATACACATACAGGTGAATAGAGTATCTACACAATTAAAAATACACTTTTACAAAGCTGCTATTAATTTTGGTGTGGTTGTAATTTCCAAAACCTTAATGGTCCTGCTGTTACCTAAACAAAATTGTCCTAGGTACTCATAAGTATTAATCCTCCTTATCTAGTATATATACTGATGATGTTTCCAATCCAATTTAAAAACCATTAAAAGATAGTGACTTTTAAACCCATTATAATTTAGCTCATTTCTATAATATTAAATTGGAAGAAAGCAGCTGTTCATTTGCACATCTGTAAATTACATTTAATTGCACTTTTCTCAAGTGAGAAAGGAGAAGCTCTATCTGCAATGCAATTTGTATATCTGACCACACAAATGCTAATAAACACCTGTGCTTTAGATATAATTTCATTTTGGGTTACATAATTTCACCTTGCTATTAATCCAAAATTTTGAGCAATTTAACTACTGTAAATTTTGATCTTGAGTGTGTTTTAAGATGGAAATGAAAACAGTAAGACATTTGATTACTAATAAGTTATTTACTTAGATAAGACTAGAGGTCTGGTGCACAAAGTCATGCACTGGTGAGGTCCCTTGGCCTGGCCTGTGGGGATTGGGTTGAAACTGGCCCTCTGACATCTCCCGAGTGATCCTGAATTGTGAGAGGGAGCAGGCCAGGACAAGGGACCCCACAAGTGCATGAACCTGTGCATCAGGCCTCTAGTATACACTAATAAAATATAAATATGCAAATTGACTGTACCTCCACAACACCCACCAGCCAATCAGGAGCAAGTATGTAAATTAACACAACAAAGATGGTGGGGTGATTTGCATATATAGGCATAGAGTGGCTGGGGCCAGGACAGCTGCTTGCATGTGTGCTGGCACCAAGGAGTCTGCATCCTGGGGATAGGTATCCTTGGGACCTAGGCCACCCTGAGCCTGTAGGCCTGCACATAGGCCTGGAGTGACTGGAGTCCCGGAACAAACTCTGGCCACTCCGGGCCTATGCGTGCAGGCACTGAGCAGCCAGGGGAAGGGTGGGAACATCCCTGAGAACCAGGTGCTTCAAGCTGGTGTGTGTGCAAGAAGCCGGGGGCGGGGTGGGAACACCCCTTGCAGTGAGCAAGCTGACAGAAGGGCCCTGCTTATGCCTGGCCATGGCAGCAAATGGCAAGCAGTTCCCCACAGGGTCCCCACAGAGAGCAGACACCAGGGCCTGCAGTGGCATCAAGCAGGCAGGTCCGCAGAGAGCAGAGGGGAGCAGGCCTAAGCCATCAGTAGGACATCTCCTTAGGGCTTCCAGATTGAAGAGGGTGCAGGTCAGGTTGAGCTCCCCCCCCCCCCCGTGCACGAATTCTGTGCACCGGGCCCCTAGTATGAATATAAAACCTTTGGTTAATCTCTTCCTGCTCCCCCACCCCTTCCCTCTGAGATTCATCATTCTGTTCCATGTTTCCATGACTGTGGTTTTTACTCCTGTGCTGAGTGCCTGCCCTGATGGTCGGTGTGCATCATAGCTACTGGTCAGATGGTTGAACAGTTGGCTACTTGGCTGGTCCCTTAGGCTTTTATATATATAGATAATAGAACAAATTTCATAGGTAGACATGGATAATTCTGAAAAATATTCAAATACTATTGCAATCATATTTAAAAATTTGTGTATTGTAAGTGAAAACAAATTCCAAATATGAGGAAGCCTAATAGCTTCTATTTTATTTAGACTTATTCATTCAATTAATCAGGTCTTTGTCTTAGATCAGGCATTATAAACTATAGATTACCAGAGTCAATTACTACCGTCTAGTAACAAAAGCAATTTGCAAATTAAATTCGTTGACATCAGATATGTCAGTAGAAAAAATCTTATCATCCTGTAAATATTCTGAATGAATTATTGTTCTGTTTCCTCTGCCAAAATTACAAATCATCCTCTGTTTCTATATCCTTATCATAACATTTCCTGAGAATTGAAAAAGTTTTTAATAGCTAAGTGACACTTGAGTAGGAAAGTTCTGTGCATCAATTTTTTTTCTAATGCCAAGCTACTTAAATGTATCTAAAATTGGCTTTTGAAAAAAAAAAGGAGTATTTAGAGAATATTTATGAATGGACTCTGGGACTGGAGAGGATAGAACATGTGATAAAGTAAAAATCCCACCGAACAGCAATGGCAATATACATATTTTTTTAAAAATTTCTCCACTAGCAGAAAATTGTCATCTAAATCACTATGCCTCATGAGGAATATAATAAAAAAAATTAAAGAAATGCCTTTAAAAAGTAATTTGCAGATAACATCTCAAATAGAATGATGATAAAGTTAATCCCACAAGTTTAATTTCAGGACACTTTGATTCTATCATTGTTTGAATGTTTAGGACACATGTGTAGATTGAATATTCTATTTTGAATCCAAGTAGAATATTAATGTTCTACAGTTTTTAGCAACTCAAACTTTCATGTCCAACTGTCTACTTTCTTATGGGAGGTGCCCAGGTTTGGGGAAGAATGAAAACTAATTATCCTTGCTAAGGCTGAGTAAGCTTGGTTACTAAAATGATTTGGCCAACTGATTGAACTGACCAACCCAAAGAAATATTTTTTTTTTTAAATCGCTAAACAGGGAACACTTCTTCACCAAAAGAAACTCCAATCTCATACCCTCCAGTGAGCAACAAGAATGGGTATGTTTTGCTGCCAGCTGTAAAATCTTCTGAGGTTGGGTATGGCGCTCTGAAGCGAGCCTGGGAGGTTTAAATGTGGAAACGAGAGCGTGGGCCTAAAACACCATCGACCATAGAGACTGGCCCCAAACCACCTTTGGCCACCACTTTCTCAGCAGTTCTTGAGTGAAGATGAAATGAAGGCTGCTCTCAGAGCCGCTGTCTATCTTTCCGGACTGCCGTTTATGTATGAATAGCAAGTTGCAATTAGTTGCTATAAAAATGCACCATGTCATTAATCTCAATCTTATTTTCTATTTTAGTCTTTTCACTGAAGTCCAGAGCAAGCCCATCTATTCCTCACTTTTATGTAAACTTTCAAGAAATGCATTTGCTCCTTTTAGAAATCTTAGAAAATAATAAAGTAGCTGTACATCACTGGAGGAAAAAATGTTGAAATATTTTAAAGCACGCCCTCCCCGACACGTGTTGATCTCTTGTGTTAATGGGAGAAAGGGAAAGGAAGGCCCGTGGTACTTTTAAAGAGAGCTATTATGTAACATTTCAATGATAGCAAAATGGAGGCAATTATGAACTTGGTAAATATTAATAGCTTTTAAAGTAAAATGATGGCATTCCAGATTTTCTATAAACTAGTATATCTCTAAAACCAATAATAATCAAATATTTATAATAACTACATAAGCATGCCAATGGCCACTAAGTTATGCTGAATATTCAGTGCTTTAAATTTCCCAAATCATCAAATTTGATATAGTCATCTATACTGATTCATACATGGATTAACTTTCAATGGGAAACTCATATTTAGAATAATACAGAATAAGAATAATCTTAGATCCTGCTACTATACTTTCTAGCCTACGGCTCGTAAGCCAGATATCTGAGGAGTAGGCAGATACCTGAACACATAAATAAGAGACAAATCAGTTTTTTTGGAAAAATTTTGGACACCGAAATAGAAGGCCTTTTGCTGATCTTGATTTTGAGAATATGTACAGCTAGACATAAATCAACCATTGTTTAAATATACAATAGGTCAGATTGCTTATACAATAAACCCTACCATGTTTAAAAACGATATCAAATAGCAATATTTGCTTTATGATAATTTGAAAATCAAACCAATATTAAGTAAAAGAATGCAACAAGTGCAAATCAAATATGAAAAAGACTTAAAATCAGAGGCCATTAATCATGTATTCAATAATAATTGTACTTAAATCAAAGCACACCATTTAAAAATGACTTGGTATTTAATTTATAGCTACATGTTAGCCGCTTGGAAATATGACGGTTATCTCATAAAAGAACAAAGCACTGCAGCTAATTCTATGGGAAACATCTTACAAATGCGTTACAAATTGTAATTAATTTTTAATGTTCAAGATGTGCTGTATTCTTGAAATGACAAAATACTATTATCAGCGGTATCTCCTTTTGTCCTCGCACATACTTTCCTCCAAACAACAAAGGTTGGTGCCTTATCTATTTCTGTTTCTGCAAATCCATGATCATCCCACACAGGCTAATCTTTTATGGCAGAGGTCACTGAAGTTGTGCCAAACTTCAATAATGATGTTCCATCCAATGTGGCCATGCATTTATCTCATTGCTGGAATTTAAACTATTTCCAACAAAGCATTTCAGTTCAGGGATGAAACGCTCATCAAAAAATTGCCCCATTGTAAACATTTCTCACATTTCTAAAATTGTGAATAAACTACTGCAGTTACAAGCTTTCTTTTCAACACAGAATTAAAGTAGATACTTAATTATTTAAAGTCTCTTTTAATTAGGGGGAAGAAAGCATTTTATGTGCCTGTTGCATAATGGAAACAAACAAAAAACCTTGTCACATTTAAAATGGTAAAGGCCCATAATCTAAGTTGACAACTACAAAGGAATTTCACTCTTTCTGAAGAGGGGAGAAGTTTCCACACTGTAAAATGGGATATGTTTTAATTTTTACAAAAGGGTGAGAATATGATGAAGGAAGTAAACTCTTCAAGCTATTCTTCACAAAGGGAATACATTTAACAAACATATTGATTTTTTAAGTAATTTTATTCAGAATATATGCCAACCCAATGAAGAAAATTTGTTCAGTGCTTTACATTTATGGTCTCAGGGAAAATAGCTAATAATCCTTCCTAAAGCCTAGACTATTGAAATACTCAATTATAATTCATAGTTGTAACAAAAGAAAGAAAATGTCTTACCTTTTTCAGTAAAGAGTATAACGTACATTATTCTCAATACTTACTTGTTTCTACCTCAACTCAAAACTAGTTGTCAGGAATTATCAACAATTAAGTTTCTTCTGAACTCACAAACTAACATGTCTGTCTACTCTGAAAGTTTTAAATGTCCTGACATTTACTTTGCTAAGGTCTCTAATTGACCACAAAATAAAAATAAAATAAAAATTTCATTTGAAACATCATATCTTAGTGTATTTTAGAGAAATATTTGACCTTCGAATAAATAAAATATTTGATAAAATAATTTTAAAAACAAACAGATAACAATATGCATATGGGAACTAAGATTAAAATAAAAATAGAATTCAAAAATAATTTTGTAAGCAAGAATAATGGTGAATAAGACACGCTATCTTAGTTTTCCTGCACCTGTTTGATAACAACAAATAATAAAATGTTTCCATTTTTATCCAAATTTTGAAATATCTACATTATATATTAAATCATTTAAAAATACCAAGTATTACATTATAAGAGAATTCAACTGTGTACTCACATAGATGCATAAAACTTACCAAGGTGCATTTTGGTAAGGAGCAGATATATATATATTTATTTGCTCTTTCCCATTTTATAACATCTGTGTATTTTAATGTTGAATGATATTATAATTTCAAACTATCCATGTATCAATGTGACTAATAGGAAGGTATACACAGTATCAATTCAGCTCACAGTAATACCAAAAAATATTTTATATATACACCAATTACATATATACCTAAGTTGATCTGAAGAAAATCAAGATGTCTTCTCTAATGCTAAAATTTGCTTAAAGTTAACTTTCACATTTCTTTGGTTAACTTTCACATTTCTTTGTGACCCAAGTTAGCAACATTTTACATTGTATAATAAGAGAGGGAAGATAAACATAGTGAGAAATATATGAAAAATATACCTACGAAGACAGATTTAATTCATCCTTCCTTAAAAGACAATAAATCAGGTTTTCATCAACATTTTAAGGAGAAATATCATTATTTCAAAATAAAAAGTAAAGTTTCCGTCTACATTACCATTAAGAAAAATATAAGGCAAAGTAGTGTTGAGAGTAGCAGTAATAAGATTTCTTAAAAATAACAATAGAGTAACCGAGATCCCATTTTTCTGCTTTTAAATACACTGCACTCTATTTTTTTTAATGTCCAAATATACTGCTGAAAATGGGTATACAAAATCTGAGGTTGTTAATATCTTATTACAATAGCATTTCATGGCAACATGTGAATTTAACTCTTAAAATACTCAAGTATAAAATAGCATGTCGGCTTAGATGACAAAATTCAGTTAGAGTAAAATTAAAAGCTTTAAAACTTCATGCCAGTGCCTCTGAGCTTCAGAATTGCTTTCATGAAAAAAACATCTTTTCATGGCAAAACAGCGATTAAATACAATTATTTAAAGTTACTTAATCATGTTCATATAGCACACATTTCTACTAACCCATCTGTTAGAAATAACATCAAAGCGTTCATGCATGTTTATAATTCCCTAGCAAGTATTCACATCTTTCAGAATCGCAAACACCACACCCAAAACTCCCAAACGAAAAATGTTAAGTTTCATTGTCCACCCAACAAAAGTTCTAGAAAACTTCATTACTTACTGTTCACAGGGTATTACTTACAGAGATTAACAGCGTTAAGAACTCATCTGCTATTTATCCCCGAAGTGTTTTTTAAATAACCCGTTCGCACTGTACGTATCTCAATGAGATAACCATCCCTACTCTGTTCTGCTGGGAAAAACAAAAGGCAAAAAAAAAAAAAAATCAGTCAACCTCCTTCTGTAAGATTGCTCTCGCTCTGACGTCCTTTAGGTGACCACAGGCGGGAATTCATAACAACAAAAGCTACAGTACCAGGAACATTTTTTTAAAAAAATTCTTCTTTCATAGTTACTGTATAAAGTCATTTTGACATGCCTACACAACTGGTTGTGGCAGTTTTCAGACACGATTTCTAATAAAAAAAAAAATTAAAAAAAAAAAATCCGCTCCAGGTTCTTTAGAGAAAGCTCGCCGCTGGGAAGTTGATCTTGGCCAAGTGCCAGACTCATGTGCAAAGGGGCCTCATTAGGGATTCATGGCAGCCTTCCGTGCTCACAAAAAATGTGACCCAACAGGCTGAATCAGTGACTAAAATTAAAAAGTACGAGACAAAGACAACTCACTTAATATTCCTTCCAGAGCAACATGAAACTTTTTTTTTTTTTTTTTTTGTAATTAAACCCTTGTTAGTCTAACGCAGTGTCCCTCTCTCCCCTCAAACGACTGTACAGTTACTCTTTAAAACTTGTCCACGTCCCTTCTTAAATACGCTTTCCTTCTGTGGCAGCTCGCAGAGGTTTTGCTCTGTAATAAAGCTCCATATCTCCTGCAATGCATCCCATAGCAGAAAAGAAAACTGCAAAATTGTAGACTACGGGATTCCCTTTGGATTGTAACAAACAGGGATAAGCAAACAACGGTACCTTTTAAACTTCTGCAAAAGTGGAGATGCACGCCCCACACTCCTGTAGGCTGTGAGCAATCATGCTTACTCCCCACTTCTCCCTCTCCCCCCCCCAAAAAAAAAGAAATAAAATAAAGCAGATCGGATAGGTAGCCTTACCTAGAAGTCTTCTGGCTTTTCTGCAGATCAAAAAGTTTCCTGCCTAGCACACACAGAGATAATTCTTTCACGGACCATAAAGGCCCTTTTTATGAATCCAACACTGTAACAGGCAGCGTTGAGAGCCCCGGTGTGTCAGCTCTCCAGATAAAATACATGGCTAATACACAATTAGCGGGCGAGCTTGTCCACTGGAGAACAAACGTAACGACAGAAGAAGAAGAAGAAGAAGAAAAAAGAAGAAGGTTTCTTTCTTTCTTTTTTGGAAAAACAAAAAAAGAAGCAAGCCAAAGAGGGTGCGGTCAGATGCGAGGTTCTGCCTGAGCAAAGGGCCCTCCGCCGCACTAGTACCTAAGTGCTAGCAGAAGCTGCCTGGGAAGAGAGCCAATGGAAGGACTTTGTTTGACCCAGCTGCCAATCTCCCCTGAAGCCCGCGCCAGACTAAACACTCACACTATTTTAACTCAAATCAGCCTGCTGCAGCTGTCTGCTTTCCGGCCCCGGAGCTCTGCACCCACCGTGGCCCGCGCAGGTCACCGGCGAGCTCTGCTAGCTGCCTGGCTGGAATCTGCTCCGGGTTGGGATTTGTCACCAGAGAATGGATTTTTTTTTTAACCCTGTTCCTTGTGGTAAATATGGACTGTTGGTTGTTCTGTATTTAGTGCTGGTAATTTGGGATACGTTTATGATCCTTTAAAGAGAGAGAGAGAGAGAGAAAGAGAGAGAGAGAGAGAGATGTTTTATGTCATGGGAGGAGAATTGAGATTGGAAGGGAACAAGGATGTGTCTATCTCTTTGAAATTCTAACCTAAACTCTTCTGGTGTGTTCACATGAACACTAAATTAACCCTTGTGTGTAGCCCGGCACTTGTGTGTAGCAAGGCCCCCACTATACACTTTGAAGAACAAAGTTAGTACCCCGACTTCACCTTATCCCGAGCTCTTTCAAGCCCTCGCTAGATGGAAAGTTGGCACCAAAGGACCACAGAGACTCGTGCCATTGCAAAAGTTAGCACTGGCTGCTTCATGCTCTAGAAAGTTCCCCCAGAAGCCACACCTAAGCGCACAAGGAGTTTGTTTTGTGTATATGAAAAAGTACCAAGTGGCCCAATTGACCTTTCTTAAATGTTTAGCTCACTAAGCTGAGTATAAAAACCGTACCCTGAATTGTGAAACGTTAAATGTGGCCCGTTGATAGTCTCAAGTAAAAAAGGAAACCAAGGAGAAATTAGTCAGGGGAAGTACGATTTAAATAATAATCAAATGTATCTGATGTAGCAGCGAGAAGAGATCTGGTAACTGAGACCTACTGCACACCAGATAGGAGCCAAACGCTGCACATGTGGAAAAAATAAATCAGTAAGCCATTCAACATGTGGAAGAAAGAAAAGAATTCCAAAGAACTGTGATAACATGGAATAACTATAACTATAAACACGTTATTCTTTCTCCTGACCACAAAATTCCTACTTTCGGGCAGCGAGGGTGATGGTGAGAGAAGACGGCACCTTTTCATTTACAGGTTTTGGTTTCTGTCGTTACGTTTGGGTAGAAAGATGTTTCTTCGTTTGGCGTAAATGCCCAGTAAGAATATTTTTGGTTGTTTGTTTTTTAACATAACTAATTTGGTCCACACTATAGTTAGAAGATGAGGAAAAAAGGTTTCTGAAATACTGGAAAAGTATATCCAGAACTTTTTCAGAGAGTTGTTTCTTCTGCCTTAAGTAGAGAGTTTACTTTACTTTGTTTTTATTATTGTTCCTCTCACCCCCCCAAAAAAATAATATGTCTGTTTTCTTATCTCAGAAACTAGAGATTTAAATTACAAATGTTATAATTTGATAATAAAACTAAAGGCCCACTGCACCGAGATTTGTGCACTGGCCGGTGGCCTGGGGGGGGGGGTCCCCCATAGTCCCTGAGCCCTCTTACAATCCAGGAGCCCTCTTACAATCCAGGAGCCCTCAGCGGATGTCTGACTGAGGCGGCCTAAGCCAGCAGGCAGACATCCCTTTCAAAGTCCTCCACCACCACTGCACTCACCAGCCATAAGCCTGGCTTCTAGATGAGCAGCACTCCCCCTGTGGGAGCGCACTGACCACCAGGGGGCAGCTCCTGCATTGAGCATCCACCCCCTGGTGGTCAGTGCACATCATAGCAACCGGTTGTTCTGCTGATAGGTCGATTTGCTTATTAGGCTTTTATTATATAGGATTTCATTTCCTTAAAAGGTAGTGGCAAAGGAGGTTATAGAGAGGTTGACCATTAGGTTTAATGGGTGCCCATAAGCTGAAAGACGTGATACATGAAAAAAACATCATGCCAAGATAATATTGTTTGAGAGGTGAGTTATTATCCTTATTCTGAAAGTAATACTTGTATAAACCCAAAGGCTTCTCATTGGACCTAGATTCCTAACCTAGCAGAGTAGGGTTACATGTTCAAAGATTTTAAGGAATTCAAATGCTGGGAAATGATTTCTTCACTTTCAACCCACGGAAATACTCAGCACGTTTCTCTGAATGGTCTATTACAATCTAACAAGCAAATTACCGCCCAGGACCACACTGGTACTTCTACACCTGCAGTAGCTGCACAATGGCAGTCCCATAGTCCCAGAGCTGCATCTCTTCCACTGCCTTCTGCATCCCTCCCTCCTCCTTAGACATCACGTGCAAAGTAGTTAGTTCACATCATGAGTGTTTATGTACTGACTTGTGTTTCCCTTCCCTCTAATCCATACTTTGAATCTCTAATGCTGAGTATCTCAGATTATGTCTATAAGTGGAGATAGAAACCTTAAATAGATAAGTTTTGTTCAATGAGGTTGTTAGGGCAAGGCCTAATCCAGTCTGGCTAGTGTCCTTACAAAAGAGATCAGGATAGAGATACACACAGAGAGAAGATAATGTGAAGACTCAGGGGAGAAGACCATATATGGCCAAGGAGAGAAGTTCAGTGAAAAGTTCACCTTTTTCGTGAACTTCTAAATTCCCGAAATTTGTTTTTTAAGCCACCCAGTTTGTGGTATGGTATGGCAGCCTGAGCAAATTAATACAATGTCTCAGTACAAAAGAGTGGAAAATTATCTTATTTTGGAATACAATTTCTTTCTACGCTCAGATTTTATGTTCTCTAAGAAAGCATATAATTTATGAAGTATATATTATTCACATTTTCTAGAAATAAGAAAAACTGTGTATATGACAGACTTTTATGTAAAAATCATACAAGGTGTTAAAAATGAGGGAAAATATCACACAGTTGCCAATCTTCCATAGTACTACCTATTTTTATACTGTGAGCAGGAATATTATACTTACATCATCATATAACATATAATAAAATTGTGTGTACACAATGAATATGCATATATTTGGAAAGAATTATGAAATAAATAAGTGTCTAGCTTTACTTTTAGAACAACAACAACAAAAAAGCAATGGTATTGTCTGGGCCAGGTTGCTCAGTTGGTTAGTAGATGCACTAAGGTTGCGGTTTGATCCCTGGTTAGGGCACAACCAAATAAATGTATAAGTAACTGGAACAACAAATTGATGTTTCTCTCTTCCTTCTTCTCTCTCTCTTCCTCTCTATCTCTTTTAAAAATCAATAAAAAACCAGAATTCATTTTAAAATGGTACGTAAATTCTTGATTTTGCTAGACAGTTTGATGCATGGACCATTTACAATCAAGTTCTGGCACTAGTTAAAATTTTATATCAAAAGTTGGAAATAAAAAGATTAGTTAAATAGTTGTAAGGGGTGAGCTCAAAGAATATTTACAAAGAGGAAAAACTCTAAAAGAAGGAAAAACATGTGACTTTCAAGAAATATAGATAAATGTAAATGAAATGAGACTGAAGGTAATCAAAGATAAAACAAGTGGAAGTATTAATTAGAATAATCCTGAGACAAACCATATTTACCTAGATAATTAAGGGATGGACACTTCACTTACATGAAGTTGGAGGCAGCAAGATAATGAAGGGAAATAGATTAAAGTAGGAATACCTTTGCTGTTGTGGTACCACAGCAGCAAAGATGGGCCCCAAGACTCCCACTATGGTATACACCTGAATACATACTTCAAACAGAAATTGGGTGGACGCTCTTACTATGAAAAGGGAGTTCTGTTGATTAAGTTATAAACCTATATGTGAGAGTTGGAGAGATCTCCATATAAATTTACTGGAGGGAGGAGAAAGAAGCCAGTAGAAAATGATCGTAATACACCTGAACAAAAGAGGTAAGCAAAAGGTATTGAAATTATCACTGCAGTGAGATATTGCTTTACCTAGCAACCACTCCCACTGACTGACATGGGGATGTAAGAATTCATTCATCTTTGGTTCACCCATCCTTTCAAAAATTATATTTACTGTGGATTTTACGTGGGGCATTGGATTAAGTGCTGTGTGGGGTAAAACAAGCAAAAATGAAAACGCAGCCCCTGACTTCATGTTTCTGACAGTCTAGTGAGCAAACTAAGAGCCAACTAGCCAGTTCTAGAGAATGGGACTGTGTTTGCTGAACGCTTCAGAAAGCTGAGTGGTACATCTGGTGGTTTGTAAATGTGATAGAATGTTATGACAATATTAAGAATCATCACCTAGCCGAAACCGGTTTTGCTCAGTGGGTAGAGCATCGGTCTGCGGACTGAAAGGTCCCGGGTTCGATTCCGGTCAAGGGCATGTACATTGGTTGCGGGCACATCCCCGGTAGGGGGTGTGCAAGAGGCAGCTAGTTGATGTTTCTCTCTCATTGACGTTTCTAGCTCTCTATCTCTCTCCCTTCCTCTCTGTAAAATATCAATAAAATATATTTAAAAAAAAAAGAATCATCACCTAGTCCAGTTATTAAAGTAAGGAAACTAAGAAGGTTGGAAAATTTTTCCAAATTGATGAAGAACATCTATACAAACCTACAGTTAAACATATTCAGTGATGAAAAATGAGATGCTTTCCCCCAAGGGAAACAAACAAGGCAAAGATGTCCCTAATTACCACTCATATTCACCATCATACAGAAAGTCCTAGCTAGTACCATAGGACAGGAAATGAATATAAAAGTTTAAATTTTAGAAAAAGAAAATGTAAGACTATTTCTTTTCATTGATGATAGGATCATCTTTGTGAGCAGAGTAGATTTTAACTCTTCTCACCACACAAAAAATGATAATGATATGATGATGTGATGGAGGTCATAGGTGGCGATTATATTGTAATATATAAGTATATCAAACCAACCTATTGTACACATCAAATATAATAACATTATGGCAACATATCACAGTAGCACTAATAAAATATTAAAACTTTTCTTTTAAATCCAATTGCTTTCCTCTCTACCAGAAATTACAAAATTAGAACTTGAAATTTTAAAATATCACATAATTGTATCCAAAGATTAAATATATGGGTATAAATTTAACAAAATATATACAATAATAATATCAAAGTTGAACACCACCAGAATAACTTACGCCCAAAGCTGGGAACAATTAGAATAGCAAAATGAACCAAGTCATATTGGATTATAGCCCAATGTACAAAACAAATATTTAATAGTATATACTGATGTGAATTAATTACTTAATCAACTTGGTGAGAATAGACAAATATTCCATGCAGAACAATTCAAAATTTTTTCCAAATCTATTTATTCCATTTTGAAGGAAGTAAAGCATATCTTTTCACTTCCTGGGTGTGGGCTGAGTGTAGTGACTTCCTTCCAAAGAGCAAACTTTTAAGACAGAAAAAAAAGGAATAAATTTAGAGGTTAAAAAACTGACATTTTTACAAGACAGGTGATCAAGGTTAACATCAGCATTGATAAGTTGTTTCAGTGATGTTCAACTTTAATATTGTGTGATAGGAGTGGCAATACCACTTTACTTTTGTGGTAAAAAATGCATTACTCCAATCTAAGCATAGCAAGAGCATGAGACGGATTCCTATTGAGAAATATTCTAACAAAAAGATTGACTAGGAAACCTCAAAATTTTCAAGGTTATTAGAAAAATGTTAAGTCCAAGAAACAGTCACAATCAAGAATATCCTAAGGAGACATGACTATTAATACAATGTTGTTTACTGGATGGGATCCTGGTACAACAATAACAACAAAAGATATTAGAGGGGAAAACTAAGAAAATATGAGGAAAGTATGGCTTTCATTTTTGTAATGATGTATTGAATGTGCTTGACTAATTGTGACAAATACAGGTTGGGGTAAAAGTAGACTTACAATTGTTTGTATGAAAAATAATAAAATAATTAAATAAGTAATACTATAAAAAAATTCAGAATCATAACTGTAAATCCACTTTTCCCCCAACCTATATATCATACTAATGAGAAACTGGGTGTAAGGCACACACAAAACAATATTTTTACTATCTTTGTAATAATTCTGTAAGTATAAACTTATTATAAAATTAGTTTATGAAATTATGCACTACAAAAATAATTTAAATACAAAAAAAATCAAACATTTCATAGGTACATTACTCAATATTTTCTTAAGTGTATAAGCAATGTTTTGAAAGCAATTCCTGAAAAATATGTATTGAAGTAATAAAACTACTCCTTGGTTTCCATGACACTAATATCCCTAGATTGTTTTCTTCTAATTTTTTCTTCTAAAATTATATCAAATTGTGTCCTTAATCTTTAAATGTAGGTGTTACTCACGATTTCCTCCTTACCTTTTCTTTCCTTTTGCACTCTAATCAGAAATATAATGGAGTCTTGTAAAAATGTTAACCTACAAATCTTCCGCACAGATACCTCTAGAGTATTCCAGATCCCACTTCTTAAATGTCTATAGTCACTCCATCTTCATTCCTAAACTTAAATTTATTACTTTTCCTCTAACCTGCCCCTACTATGTTTAGCCACTGACCAACCAATCTTGCATGCCAGATCACTGGAGTCAGAAAAGATCTCAAGATATTCCAGTGATTTCCAAGTAAAACACTGGTACAAGTAGAAAAACATGAAATACAAAGACGTAATTGAAGAAAAATGTTGTCAACAACAGGAAGAAAAAAAAGTAAGACTTTAGTGGGCAGATAAAGTAGATTTGTATTGGTACAGAAAAGACAAAGAGAAAGAAACATGAATGAGAAATTGATCAACAGAAAAAAATATAAAAGCAAAGATAATTCATAGATAAAGTTCCTAAAATAACAAAAAATGAAGGCTATCAAAGATAGTACAGAACAAAAATTTCTCAAGCTTAATGCCAAGTTAAATTATTCACCATGTGCTTGGAAAAACTAATGGAAGAAAATGCAGACCTAGATCACTCCAGCAAAGAAAAAGTTATAATTATAATTTTAAAAAACAAATCAAATCATAGGACTATTAAAAGGAATGAAGGGAGGGGGGGAAGGAGAGAGGGAGAGAGGGAGAAAGGAGAAAGAGAGAGAGAGAGAGAGAGAGAGAGAGAAAGAGAGAGAGAGAGAGAGAGAGAGAGAGAGAGAGAGAGAGATTATTCACATGGAATAAAAATGAGCAGTCACATTATTTATCTACAATATGAAAAAATAATAATATCTATATAACATTGGGATAAATTAGTTTTTAAATAAAAAGATTCAGGTCCAATTATAGAGATCCCAGATGAAATATGATTGCCTTAAACCTTTGCCTGGCAAACAAACTGCTGCTCGAGAGCCACATGCGACTCTTTGGTCCTGTGAGTGTAGCTCTTCCACAAAATATCACGGCCTGGGTGAGTCTATTTTGAAGAAATGGCATTAGAAGAAGTTTAAGTTTAAAAAACTTGGCTCTCAAAAGAAATTTCAATCATTGCACCATTGATATTTGCCTCTGTTGACTAATGAGTTTGCCGACCACTACCTTAAACCAATAAAATTAGGTGAAAATCAGGCATAAGCCAATCAATGCATTTCATTGCTTCAACCACAGATACTGGTTTGACTATACTACCATAATAGTCTGGAACACATGACTTTAATTGATCTAGTCTCTCATTTATAAATGAGGCATATATAAATGGTAGTCACCTTTCGGTAACTATGAAGAACAAAGCTTTGGCTATGAAACTGTATCACAGGAGACAGAGAAGAGAAAGACGTTAACTACCACCTTGTTGAGATTTTAAAAACACAGATTTAATCTTATCCTGCCTAGGACTGGTTCAGTGATGTGAACCAGTATATTTCCTTACTGTTTAAACCACATTGAGTTATTTGTTTTTTGGTTTTTTTTTGTTTTACAGAAAATGGAAAGTACGGGGTAGGGCAAAAACAGGTTTACTTTTGCTCATATGGAAAGTAATATAATAATTAATAAAAAGTAATAAAACAATGAAATGTTTCTTGTATTCACAACTGTAAATCTACTTTTGCCCCACATGCATTATAGCCAAGAGAACATCATGAAACTGATCCTCCTCTAGACGCTCCAGAAGCAACCAAAGCTGTGACCACTTGATTTTTGGCTACTGGCCATCAGAACCGAGGGAGGATATTTCTGTTCTTATAAGCCTTCTAAATTTTAGTAATTTTTAAAAGGTAGCCCTAGAAATCTAACATATTATTATTGGCTCCTTTAGATAGAGGAAGTATTGAGGTTTGGAAAGCTTAAATATTACTGAAGTAATGGAATCAGAGGATTAAATTCAAACTATCTGACCACCAGAGCCTATGCTCTTAATCACTGGGTAATAGTCATTGATCACTCCTTCTGTAATGGGCATCTATTCTATCAATGTTCTTTGTGGTATAATTACTATGTATTTCTCTAATAATATATATTGTACATTACTCATATTGTGCCATCAATTCATGCAACTAGGTTTACTCTCGTGTGTTCTCTCCCCAGCTTGGGCACACCTTTCCTTCCAGAACTTTCCTTGGCTATCTTCTATTTGGAGATAGCATAGATGTCAACCATGGCAGAAAGGCTTCCTTTACTGTTTCCTGACCAAAGTCTAGTTTAGCATTGTTTCTATGCCTTGTCATAGTAAAATACATACTTTTAAGTAACATAAAATATATTGTAATTTGCTCTTCTCCACTTCCCAAGATGTTGTGAACAATGGACTTCCTTTTTCTTATCCTCAGTAACCTACACAGTCCTTGGGGCTGAATGAGCACTGCTGAGTGATATGAATTACTTCATGAGAATTTTTTGATGAGATTATTCCACTTTACATAAAGCAGAAGTCTCCAATTACAACAAAATATCAATGTTTATAGATCCATTTAAAAGAACTAATTTAGAGTTTATGGAATAAATACAAATCTGAGTATAAGAAGAAACTAAATTCTAGAAGACAATGTTTTTCAGTCATTTCAAACTCTCATTAACAGACTTGAAGATGATAGATAAATAAATACCTTAAAACTTCATTTAAGTGATTTTCTTTCTTAAAATGCTTGTTCCTTTATCACAGTCGAAGTGTATGTTTGTCATCTGGTTTATCCCTATGTTCAGTTTTTTGGGTGGGTTGAGTTGTATTCCCAAGTTGACTTATTCAGGTTATAATCCCTGGTACCTAAGAATGTGACCTTCTTTGGAATTGGCGTCATTGAAGAATTAATTAAAATTAGGTCATATTGGAATAGGCTGGGTCTTTAAAGCAGTATGACTAGCGTCCTTATATGAAGAGAAGTGACGGACATGAGAGGGATGCCAGCCGTGTAAAGACTCAAACACATAGGGATAGCGCCAGGTGACAAGGGAGGCAGAGATGGGAGCGATGCCTGCACGAACTGGGGAGCACCAAGGTTCCCCGGCCGCCACCAGAAGCTAACAGAAAGGCAGGGGCCAACGTTCAGAGGGCACATAGCCTGCCAATACCTTGGTCAGACTTCTAGCCCCCAGATCCCCGTGAGCACACGTTTCCGTTAAAGCCACCCACATTGTCATGCATGATGTGGCAGCCCTGGGGAATTCACACGAGTTTTTTAAATTCTTGAATATAAACACAATTTTATCACGGTCTCCCGGCTTTCATTCTAAAGCACCTGCTTTGAGTTCGTGGAGCTTTAACTTCTGAAATATTTATGCTTTGGCATCAAAACAAAGTAATCCTGGTAATATGAACTGAATATGATATCCTGTTGCACTGTATATATTCTAAGAACTTTTTTATTTTGTTTTTGCTGTGTGTGTGTGTGTGTGTGTGTGTGTGTGTGTGTGTGAAAGAGAGAGAGAGAGAGAGAGAGAGAGAGAGAGAGAGAGAGAGAGAGAGAGAGATTGAGAAAACATGAAGGGGGAGATACCATTTACTGAAGCGGAATGTAGATCTCTGGGGGGAAAAGGCACTGGTGGCAAACAGACTTGCCCTTTCATCTGGCCAGACCTTTCACCATGGCATTCCCCACACCACAAAACACATTACACTTTGGATTCAGAACCTTCAGAAGTCTGAAACACTCAGCAGTGGCAGGGAAAAGCCTGTGATAGTTCTGACGTATCCATTCCATCCTTCCCCGGGCCCAGATAAGACGTACCGTGTGGCATGCTGGTGAGGATCTAGGGTTAAAATCCCAACTCTGCTGAAAGCGCGATGAATGCCACATTAGCCTTCTGCAGTAAAGGTTTAACATATAATAGGTTTTAGTGTATTAGCAAACCCAGCAGGACACTAAACTTGGACAGATAATGCAGGTCTGAACTCATCAACTTTAGCTGTCCTCTCGGAGAATGTGGAACCTCTAATCTCGCACAGAGTATCCCTGTGATTAAGTGTAAGGAGAGCAGATATCAAGAATGCGCACTGCCCCTGGGGACCTGAGCTAAAGTGCTGAAAAGTAAGGCCTTTGTCCTGGGAAACTTCTGGTAAACTCTCCTAGTCAGCCCTCAGGCATCCTAGTCCTCACAATGCCCTCTGGCTGTCCTGGGTCTCCTTGCCCAGGAATGGCCGCAGCCCCTCCTCCTGGAAATGCAAGCCTGCACTTCAAAATCAAACTTCCTGTCAGTTCTACTCTTTAAAAAATATATTTCACACCCTCATGTTCCTTGCAGTTCCACTTTTCAATCAAAACTCCGGTTTCCTCTGGCATGTGGATTTTGGCATGCTCTTAGCTAAACTCAAATCTGATCATTTGATTCAGTTAATTCAAAGTAAATTGTAAATGGCTAACTTTCTGGGTTCTTGACAATTTAATTTGTGGACTATCCAAGGGAGAGGTATTGAACTGCAAAATTTCTGAGTGCCCTTTGTTTATACTCAATTTTCTTCCCTTGACTCTTTGTCTTCCTTCCTTCCTTCCTTCCTTCCTTCCTTCCTTCCTTCCTTCCTTCCTTCCTCCCTCCCTCCCTCCCTCCCTCCCTCCCTCCCTCCCTCCCTTCCTCCCTTCCTCTCTCCCTCTGTCCTTCCTACCTTTTATTCCTTTCTCCCTTTCTCTCTTCTCCCTCTCCCTCTCCCTCTTCCTCTTCCTCTCCCTGGCCCTCTCCCTCTCCCTCTCCTTAATGGGTCATTCCCTTTTTGTTTGGTTAAATACCCATAAATTGGCTTCTGGATAGGAATTAAACTAAAGCAATCACTGTCTTTCCCAAGGCAAATGCAACTTCCTCATTCACCAATGCTGGCAATACCTATACTGTTAATATTCTCCTCAATGGTGACTTTTTAGATCTGTGATAAGAAAAAAAAAGTTCAACTAAGATTATATTTTCCACTTCTGTAAATTATTAAAGATAGTAATTTAAAATGTGAATATTGCATTTGGAAGCATCACAATGAGCTACTTCTTTTATTATTAGTTTTTGTTATTTAAATACTTAAACTGTCACAAATAGCTACCATTGATCAAACTGTCTTTCCCAGAAATGTTAGGCATTTTTTATAAGAATTTATCGATATTTGCATCAGGTCATCAATTCAGAGCACATCAACATACATCACATACTTATCATTACTAATTACTTCTTCAAATTAGTATTAATAAGAAGCACCATGGTTAAAATATTTCTACAAACAATCAAGACAATTTACATGTTTTCATGCTTTTCTGTGCCAGATGCTATTCTATTTTGCATATAATAATTGATTTAATCCTCCAAACAATAGTATGGGTTGTGTACTTTTATATGGAACACTAATGCTTAGAGTATTACAGGAACTTGCTCAGGATCATACAGTAAGTAAACTGTATTTGAAAATCACTGCATGACAACATAGAAGTGTGCGGGTCAACTCCTCCTCCCCCATATATACATATTCACGTTCCTTCTAAAAATAAATCATATATTAATATTAATACTATTTCAAGTTTAGTCCCCAATGGAAAGCATGGGACCAGTAAGTGGGAAATAGATTGTCTTACATGGAAAACATATCAATTTTTGAAGGTATCTTAGATTGGCCTGGAAGAATTCTGGTGAAAGAGACATTGTAGTCTGGAAAAGCAATAAGAAGTAGCATTTTGTTCAGATCACTTCCTCTAAGGGATGGCCCAGGGTAATAGTAGGGGCACTCAAGTCAGGCTCTGGCAAGTTTACAAATAACACCTCTGGTGGGAAAATGGTGAACCAACAAGATAAAGACGGATGGGAACTAAAGTCTTTAGAAATCCTAACCAGATGGGAGAAAAAAATGAGTAATCCCTAGTCACCATAAAATAGGAAGAGAAAAATGCAATAGATTCTTAAAAAATACAGCTTTATTAAATATAAGAATATAGACCCAAATTTATTATTTCATTTATTTCTATTGAATAAATTGGTTGGGACTTTTTGATAAATATTTCTAAGCCGGGTATCACCAAGTAGCAGGCTGTGTGAGGAAAACACTTGGATAGTAGTTTAGTAAATATCATAGCTAATTATTTTAAATTATAATAGTAATACCTTCTTAATGTTAAAAATATAATAATATAGAATTGTGTAAAACATATAAAAATACCTTTCCTTTTTTTGTCATTGTGTTCCTTGATATAACTGGTAACCCAGGTGTGTTTTCAAGACAGTTTCACCACAAGAATATATACTAACTAGTCCCATTTTTATAAAACAAATAGACTGAAGTTATATTTCTGTGTACATGTAAATATGGCTGCAATTTAAGATTAATGTACTTTTTTCTATAAGGTATCTTATAGCACATTATACTATAACTCGGTTCATTTCCTTCAAAAATATAACATGAGAAACTTCGCAAGTCAGAACATAAAATCCTACCATAGATTTCTTAAAAAGTGACTTAATATTCCATATTATAGTGTCTCATAAGTCATTTAACTATCCCATAATATTTTGTCTTTTTCCCAAGCTAGATTTATATATATATAATACATATAACCTTATGTACTTAGAAACCTAAGTTCCAACTCAAACAGTGTTCAATCATGGTACTGTATATTTTTTCTCTATTGTCTAGCAGAAATAAGATACTGAGGACTTGTAAAAGGTACTTTATCCAATTACTTCTCATACATTTCACACTGTATGTTTTGGGGGGTAAGAAAGTAGATCTGAAGCCAAATGGCCGAGTTTAAAATACCCTGTGGACCACAGTTAAGTATGTAAAAGTTTAATACACTCAAAATTCCAGTTACTCTGGCCAAAAGTTTATGTTCCCAGAAATATTAACTGACCATCTTAAAAGTAAATCCTGACTGTTGGGATAGGTGGTTAGGGAAAGCATTCCTCTGAGGATTCGAAGGAAAACTCGCTGAAGAAGTCAGTGTGAGTGGGGTCATCCATGGAACAGCGGCTACATATCCCCTTTGGCACTCAGAGACCCTGCTGCACAGAGAAATCTCGCAGCTGGGCAGAAGAGACAAGCATCTGGCTGAGAAATAACACCATAACTCAGAGCAACTTCTGGCCTCTGCATTGGCCTTCCACATTGATCTTATTACATTTCAACATTTTCTTCTGGAAAAGAGATTCAGTGAAAGGAGAAAAAAATATCACAGAAAGCACTTCTGACACAACGACTGAAGTGAAGAGCCTTCAGATGTCTTCTAGGTGCAGAACATGTTACCCTCCTACGCAGACGTACTGCCGCGGGAAGCCTTCCTGGGCTCATCAGAAACCTGGGTAACATTCCCTCTCCCCTAACAAAGAAATTACCCAAATATCTGGACTGTAACTTTAAAACTTATATAATGAATAAAAAAATATAAAAGTAATTATCCATTGCCGAGATGTCATGGCTTAGTGATTGTCTACGTATGAACCAGGAGGTCACGGTTCAATTCCCAGTCAAGGCACATGCAGGGGTGGTGGGTACTATCGCCAATGGGGGATATACAGGAGGCAGCCGATCAATGATTTTCTCTCATTATGGATGTTTCTATCTCTCCCTCTCTTGACCTCTCTAAAAATCAATAACAATATATATATTTTAAAATTAATTATCAATCAGTAGAGACACAGGTTAACTTGGAAGTTTTGTAAATAGTGTTTAGTGACAATAAAATAGGTGATTGGGACAACAAAGAATAAATATATTCATAAGTGTAAGTGCAAGTGGGAAACAATGTCCACCTTAGCAGGAAGAGGATATTAGGCAGATGGCAGATTATTTCCAGAGTTTTCAGCTAAAATAAGGACAATTATGAATAGGTCAGGACTGGTTTTCTCTTTGTAACTGTGAGCAAAGCCAAACAAACAAATACAAAACAAATCCTTGTGGTCATGGAGATCAATATTTATACAACTGGGTCCAATATCAGCAGAATTTAAATAGATGTGTTTTTAAAATATACATTTAGTCATAGAATAACTAACAGCTTATGTAAGGATTTGTAAAATGACTATAAAATAAACATGAACAGATTTTTATATATTTTTGTAATTCGGAAAAATAACTTTAAATTTGGTTCATGTTTTAAAGAAGGATGAAAGGGGAAGTACCAAAAAACTCCGTTGAGCAGTGTTTATTTCTCTAAAAACATGCATAACTAAAAAGGAGTCATAAGGGTATACATTTTATACCAACACAGCCTGGAATGTTAATATATATATATATATACTCCACACTTCCTTCATAATTTTCATTTTAATCACATCTGTTCTGAATTAGAACCATATCAGATGAAAACTTTCATGTGTCACCAAAATCCTTGAATAATTTATAAACTCCCTTGATAACCTCCACAGAAAAAAGGAATATATTACCCTGTTTCCCCGAAAATAAGACAGTGTCTTATATTAAATTTTGCTCCCAAAGATGTGCTAGGTCTTATTTTCAGGGGATGCCTTATGTTTCCATGAAGTAGGTCTTATTTTCGGAGGATGTCTTATTTTGGGGGAAACATGGTAGTATACATAATACACTGCATATAATTCCAGAATGATTACTGATTATCCTATCTAATAAAGAGGGGATATGCAAACTGACTGCCCCACCCTCAAAGACAGTGGCACCCACAGCCAATAAAGAGGAAATATGCTAATTAACTGAGCCTCCCTCAAAGAAGGTGGTGCCCACAGCCACAAGATGGCAGTATCTAGTCACCTGAGCCCCACTGGGGTTGCATCTCAATACCCAGGCTGGCTGGGCCTCTCTGCACCTACCTCCGGAGTCCCCCATCCCCTAGCCCCTCACCCTCCCAGGGCTGGCCCGAGCTACAGGCAAGTTTTGGATGTTGGCTGACCAGTCACCCAGGGCCAGCTGGGGCTCAGGTAACCAGGCTTGTGCTGCTGGCAGTGGCAGCAGCAGAGGTGTGATGGGGCATTGCCTTTTCCTGATTGGCTGGGTCACCTCTTGCCCCTGAGGGCTACTGGACTGTGAGAAGGGGCGGCTGGACTGAGGGACCATACCTCCAATGCATGAATTTTCATGCTCTGGGCCTCTAGTCTTATATAAAACTTACTCTTTGATACCATGTTAAGGAGTTCTAGTCTAAAAGAATGGGCCTAACTAAATAAAGTGAGATCTACTAATGTTTCTGACATTTGACTAGTAGAAGAAACATCTGGTTCCTGGAAACATACACAACATTTTCTTAGGCACTAGATGGGGTGGGATGGTGGTAGGGGTGGGCAGAGTACAGGGCCATCAGCCTGCCTCAGCCTGTGCTCCAGAAAGGAATCTGGAATTCTCTTATCTTTTTCTTTGATCTTTCCACCTTCTGTCACTCATTTTCTAAGAAGCAACTACAGAGGATTGTCTGAATGGGATGAGAAGAGAAAAGGCACCTTACCCACTATGTTTTTAATTTCCATTATAGAAAATACAGATTAAAGAGAGCTTCGGACACTAGAGATTCTTATAAACTAGGTAAATGAACTAGTTTTGTCCTGGTCATATAAAAAATCTTGAATTCTCTCTGATTAAAATAGAAGTTAAAATTACTGGTCATGGGTGATAGCCAAGTGTCTTTCAGATCAAGTTTATCAAAATAAGTTTATAGAGTGGACAGAATTTGATTCAACTGTGGTCACGTTTCACAACTGCTTGCAATAATGGCTTCTCTAAGTATTCATTTCATATGTATGCAACTTATGGATGGTAACGACACAGTAGAGCATTAGAGACTTGGCTGCATTTGTGTATTTGCAAGTCACTTACCATGTGGTGCATTTCATTCTCTTCTCTGTTCACATCTTGGCATCAAGAGTTTCCTTTATCTCAGAAGCAGTGACAAGGTCCTGAAAAGTATTTTTATATTATTAAAGTTTGCACTTACGCATATACATACAGATATGTCCTTGAATAATGGTCAGTTTTTAAAAACTTTAAATATTTATGAAGAGATTGAGGTCTAGAAACAATTAGCAGATTAGTACCTTGTCCCTAAGAACACTTGATTTTTATTGAATGCTCTTGAGACATCAACATGTGCAGATTCACCTTTGAAAAGCATCCCATTTGCATTTATTCTTTTGTTCCTAGGCTAACAGCTGGGTGCTGTTGTTTTTTAAAGCACCTATTTGAAGTGCTTAGAGGTCCTCATTAGATAAATTAAACAAACAGCACCAAGTTTCAGAAATGAAGTGACAGAATAGATACATTTTTTATATGAGGATTCCTAAGGGAACAATAATAGTATTGTCAATTACAGTATGTGATTATTGCCCTAGCCAGCTTGGTTCAGTGGATAGAGCATTGACCTTCGGAATGAGGGGTTGTGGGTTCAATTCTGGTCAATGGCACATGCCTGGGTTGTGGCCTCAATCCCCAGTAGGGAGCATGCAGCAGGCAGCCAATCAAACTTATCATTGATATTTCTATCTCTCTCTTCCTTCCTCTATGAAATCAATAAAAATACATTTTTAAAAATGTGATTATCTTTCCTGCCTTAGCATTTTGGGCTTGATTAAAAACTGTTTTACTTTTGTTGCTGCCTGAGATAGCACTCTGAGTGACAGAGAGGAAATGCATTATTTTCAAGACATTCCCATCTACTTTCATTCTCATTTTACTTTTATTCTAATACTGTGAATAAATGAATGAATGAATAATAAATGCAATGACCTCTGTGTTATAGTTAGCATTATTGTCCTTGGGAGGAGCATACTCTTTGCAGGGATGACTAAACTAAATGAAACAAAACAAAGAAATTATGACAGCAAGGACAAATCAGGGGTGATTTGGTTGAAATCATTTCAACAAATCAGTATGCAGTATGGCACTTGGCTGGGTTAAGAGGGCCACAATGATCACTTGGGGGATTTATAATCCATTGAGGAAAGCACTAGAAACATGTCTACAACTAATAATAAATTATGAAACAAAATTAATTGAAAACATGAGAGTCCTTTAATTATTTTTAGTTGATTAGGGTAGGGATCATGAAGATTTTATTTGAGCTGTACCTAAATGAAAACTCATCATGTACCGACATGGAAAGAGGGAAAACAATCCAGAGTAAGTGAATAGTAGAGGCATGGACAAAGTATGTGATGACCAAACCTAATTAATGTATTTAACCTCATCCCAATTCCAGCAGTGGGGGCAGGATAAATAAGTAATTTATGTTCAAGGGGTATTTGATCATTTTAGTTTGATGGCTAATTGAGTTTGAAGTACCAATGAGAAATTCTGATGCCAAATTTGAGGCTTCCACAAGTAGAAGATTAGCTATTAGAGAGTCATTTGCACTATTTGAGGGTAGTTTCCATGAAGTGGTAGTGAGAATTTGAGTGTAGTCAACTGGTCAATGCAGAAAATGATGAAAATGAGTGAAGTAAGGGGAAAAGCAGGGTGGGGAAAGTTTTCCAGAGAGAAAAGCACATTAGAAAATAAAGAGGAAGAAGGTAAATAACATCAAAAACATCTTTCACAATCTTAATTTAAAATAGCATGTTTTAGATGTGTTTTCTTTGTGATATTCTAGAGGAGGATGCATCAATCAAGCTTCAGATTTTTCATCTAGGACAATGAACAAAGTACTTCAAGATATTAAATTTTGACAAGTGAGTGGCCTGATATTACTACTTATTACAAGGGGTGCAAAACATGCAATGTGTGCAATTGAAGAAATACTTCCAGGGACATGGAAGGATGGAACAGACTGAGAAATCTCAGAAGGAAGGTGGGGATGGGGGTGAGGGGGATGGAGGGATTAACCCAGGAACATATATGCATAGCCCAGGGACACAAACAGTAGTGTGGTGAAGGTCTGGGAGTGGCCAGTGCAGGGTAGAAGGGGTCAATGTGAAAAGAAAAAGTAATACTTTTAATAATAAATATAAATATTTTAAAAACATTCATATTAAAACAATATTTTTTTATAAAAGATGCATATTCACTTCAACAGAGACTTTGCTGAATTTTGGAACACACTCTGACTATAAAACTTTAAAATAAATAATACACAATAAAATACCTGCAAAGAAAACATATAAGACTGGAGGCTTGATGCACAAAATTTGTGCAAAAGTAGGCCTTCCTTCCCCCAGCTGCCGGCATGGGTTTTCCCTTCCCTCCAGGTCCCAGGACCCGGGCTTCCCTCAAAGCCCTGGCTTTGTCAGGTCTAATTAGCATATTACACTTTTATTATTATAGATATTTTCTAAGTTGTTTTTTCTTTTAACCCTCTAAATTATATCCTCTTACCACATGGAAAGTAAGACTACAATTCAGCAAAGCATTTGGAGAAACAAATGTTTTCCGCCCCAAACAATCTTGAGAGATATTCTAAGACTTTGAATATATTTTTCAAAGGATATGATCATGCTTATACATTAGACAACCTAAAACTGACATTCTACAAAATAATTGGCTAGTTCCCTTTATAATTGTCACATTGTTACAGGCAAAGAAAGGTGGAGACATCAACTTGCAGAAGACTGAGGTGATTTGGAGATTGGATCCTCAACCAAGAAAAGGGACCTTAGTCACCTGGCCAGAATGGCCCAGTGGTTGAGCATTGACCAATGAACCAGGAGGTCACAATTCGATTCCCGGTAGGGCACGTGCACAGGTTGCAGACTCAATCCCCAGTGCGGGGTATGCTGGTGGCAGCCAATCAACGAGTCTCTCTTATCAATGATGTTTCTATTTCTCTCTCCTTGTCCCTTCCCTCTCTCTCATTGTCCCTTCCTCTCTGAAATCTATCTATCTATCTATCTATCTATCTATCTATCTATCTATCTATCATCTTAAAGGACCTTATTGAGACAACAAAGGAAACCGACTAGTCAATAGAGTAGTTAATAGAATTGCTTGACTGTTAATTTCCTGGTTTTCAAAAGTGTATCCCAGTTACATAAGATGTTAACACTTGGAGAAGTTGTCTCAAAGCCATAAAGAATTTCTGCAGTATTTTTCAAACTGTTTTATAAGTGTGAAATTATTTAAAAGTAGAAAGTTAAAAATGAAACATGCCGAAACTGGTTTGGCTCAGTGGATAGAGTGTCAGCCTATGGACTGAAGGGTCCTGGGTTCGATTCCTGTCAAAGGAATGTACCTTGGTTGTGGGCACATCTCCAGTAGGGGGTGTGCAAGAGGCAGCTGGTCGATGTTTCTCTCTCATCGATGTTTCTAACTCTCTATCCCTCTCTCTTCCTCTCTGTAAAAAAAAAAAATCAGTAAAATATATATATATATTTTTAAATGAAACATGTCTAACTACATAAACAAAGGGTGAAAAAATCCTATATGAAAGCAGTAAGAAGCCAAATTTGACTATGTAATTGTATGCATCATATTGCTTTATAAATTAAAAAAATAAAATAAATTCAACCAGCTGAGAAGGAGCCAGTACAATATAACAAAACAGAGTATCCGCTGAAACCAGTTTGGCTCAGTGGTAGAGCATCGGTCTGTGGACTGAAGGGTCCAGGATTCGATTCTGGTCAAGGGCATATACATTGGTTGTGGGCACATCCCTGGTAGGGGTGTGCAAGAGGCAGCTGGTGGATGTTTCTCTCTCATCGATGTTTCTAGCTCTCTGTCTCTCTCCCTTCCTCTCTGTATATTAAAAAAACAAAGAAACAAACAAAAAAACAATACAGAGTATCCTATATAATAAAAGCCTAATATGCTAAGTGTCTGGCTATCTGGTTGTTCATTCAATCAATCAAAGTATAATATGCTAAGGATATGCTTAGGCCACTCAACCACTCACTAGGACATACTCTGACTACCAGGGGGCAGATAGTTGACTGGTATACCAGTAGCTACCCTGTTTTCCCGAAAATAAAAACAGTGTCTTATATTAATTTTTACTCCCAAAGGTGCGCTAGGTCTTATTTTCAGGGGATGGATTATGTTTCCATGAAGTAGGTCTTATTTTCGGAGGATGTTTTATTTTCAGGGAAACGCAGTATGATGTGTACTGACCACCGGGGGCAGATGCTCCAATTGGTAGGTTAGCTTGCTGCTGGGGTCTGGCCAATTGGGACTGAGTGAGATGGGCCTGACATGCCCTGGACCTCTCCTGCAGTCCCTCCCCAGCTGGTCAACCTCTTTTGTCCCTCCCTGTACCTGATTGTGAAGTGGTAGGGTCCCTCGGCCTGGCCTGCACCCACAATCCAGGATCCCTCAGGGGATGTTGAAAAGTGGGATTTGGCCCAATGGAATGATAGGTCGCTATGTTGTGCACTGACCACTGAGGCAGACACTCAATGTAGGATCTGCCCGCAGGTGGTCAGTGCACTCCCAAAGAGGAGCACCATGGGGAGCAGGCCTAAGCCATCAGTCAGGCATCCCCCAAGAGCTCCTGGACTGAGAGGGTGCAGGCTGGGCTAAGGACCCCACCTCCCCGCTGAGTGTATGAATTTTGTTCCTGGGACCTCTAGTGTAATATATACTGGTAAGAAAATATATCAAACATGCCTGATTTTAAAGAAAGACTCCCCTTGTTTACATGTAAAGTAGCCTGTGTTGTATTTCTAATAAACAGAAACTCAGAAAGTGATTTTCAATCTTTTTTCATGTGACTTTCCCAATGTAAAAAAAAAAAAAAAAAGATAAAGTCCAATTTTGAAGTTACTGTCATTCAATTTAAGTAACTAATCAAAAAAGTACCTACTCAAAAGCCACTATCGTAGGAGACATATGGTCTGTAATTATGAAGGGCCACATTGAAGTTCCTGGACTATTTATACGTGCTTCTCAATAATAGTACTTTATAGAATGGCTTAAAACAGAAGCAAACAAAGTCCTATTGAGACACAGAGAAAGGAAAAATCACTTGGATAACCTTGCAGAGACTTGGAAAGACATTTGCCCACCATGAAGAAAATGAGAAGGTATTAGGGGGTAGCAGAATTATTTGAAGGCAGTGAAGGATTCTGATAGGTCGTGATGGAGGCATAAAGAAGGAAGGCAATTTGGGAAGAGGAAAAGCCTAAGCAATATTATGGGATAGAAACTGGCAGAGCTGTTTTGATGCATTCCAGTGAGAGGAGGCAGAGCTGGAGGGTTGGAATTTCCATGAGTGATAGGACATGAACAAGACAGTTTGGGGCTTAAAGGGCCTTGGGGCTCCAAGGAAATTACATGCTGCAAGTAAATACTAACCCCTCTCACATTTAAGGCCAATTCCATTAAATACATCTCTATCCACAAATTCAGAATATTTTCATTGAACCCAAAGTATAAAATATGCATTGAATCTCCTGCTCCAAAGAGATACTGACAAATTCCAAAGATGCTGGACTAACTGTATTGTTTGTAAGTAACCAATGACTATTCACTGCCCACTTCTAAAAGATGCAAAATTTTTCACTGGTGTGCCACAAAAATGTTAAAAGCATGCAATACCTCACTAAGTAGTCGAAGGCATTGACCTCTTTTCCCTTAGGTTTTCAAATAAATAAATTTTTAAAAAATGACAACAGCCAACACAACAATAGCCATCCTGTGTGAATGAATCAAAATTATACCCATTTTTTTGTCAAATCAGCAAAAATGTAGCATTTTTTTGGTGTGCCACAGAATTTTGGTTATTCGCTTATGTCTGCCATGAGATGAAAAAGTGGAAAATTGCTGCCTTACACAATCAGGATCAAGCTGTCCACTGAGGTTTTGCAAAACAGAAAACCTCTTTGCTAATTGGATATGGATTTCATTCTAGCAGCAACTGCCAAGGTATTTAAGTAGCATTGTACTCCAGGAAATATGACTTCAGAACATGTTAATTGATGTGATGCAAAAAATAATATCCCCTTAGCAAATTAGTTTGGTAAACATTGTATTAAGGAATGACAATCAGATTTTGTTGCTGCAGGAGTTATCTGAATCTTGAAAACATAATGAGAATTACATAATTTAACAAGGAAGGAGATGATCTCCATTGTTTCACACATCTGGTAGAAATCTAGTAATGAGCATCCCAAAGAACACACGTTTGAAACTTGCACATGAGGTACATCTCAGGTTCACCTTATTTTAAGTCTATGGCATATTAGATGGACTGGCTTAAGCAAATATCTTTGAGGAAAGAGGGATATCTTCAAAACAATTTGATAGGACTATAGGTGCTATAATTCCTTTTTTTTTTTTATCCCATTCAATGCTATCAGGAAATGTTCTCTCCTTAGAAAACTTTATCTGCTTTTAGATTTTTATTTTTTTTATTTTATTGATTTTTTACAGAGAGGAAGAGAAAGGGATAGAGAGTCAGAAACATCGATGAGAGAGAATCATCAATCAGCTGCCTCTTAAACACCCCCTACTGGGGATGTGCCCGCAACCAAGGTACATGCCCTTGACCGGAATCGAACTTGGGACCTTTCAGTCTGCACGCTGACGCTCTATCCACTGTGCCAAACCGGTTTCGGCTTTATCTGCTTTTAAAGTTGAAAGTCTTCTCTCCTTAGGGAAGTTTCTCTGCTTTTAATTCTAGGTAGTAGACAATTTAGAGAAACCTGTTTTGATACCAAAAGTCCCTGATCTTGTCCTAACCAAATAGGCAGCCTTTGTAATCTCACATTTTAAAATAAACTCCATAAAACAACATTGATCTATATAACAAATATTTTTAACACAGAGGAGATAGTTTCCTTTGGTATATGTTAGTCCATTTATTTTGAAGGCAGGGAAGAACCTTAAAAGCAAATTATCTACCACTTGGCATCTTCTATGATAAAGAGGAATTATTTATTTAAATATTTGCATAAGAATTTTTTATCTGAAGTTTTAGTTGCTTCACATTTTCTCTTCTTTTAAAGTTAAAAATCTCTGAGCGGATATGGCTGGTAATTTCTCTGAGGGGAAAGCGATTTTGTTATTGGGACACCTGAATTTTATTCATCTTGTAACATGTTTAAGTCACTAAAGAGATCACATGAATGATGATGTTGACACTAAAATAAAACACTGCAATGGAAAATGAGAAAGGCTACATAAATTTCAAAAGATATTAAGGAATCAGAAATGGAGTAGCAGTTTGAAAATATCTGTGTACTTCATAGATCTCTAGATCCAACTACAAGCCAACCATCGTGGGACATCCATGAAATATAAATATCTCTATATAATGTCTATAGTTCAGAATTGGTTCATGATTTCAAGTGTTTGGATCTGAAAGAGTGATTTCTATCAGTTCATATTTGGTGCTATAGCTTGAGAATTGAAGCTATGGGAATGTCACTGGGGGTGGGGTGGGGGGTCAATCAGCAGAAAGGATTCAAATATCACTATGCCAAACTTCATTTCATAATGGCCATGTGTACTTATCAAATTGTTCTTATTAAAATATTTTTTATTGATTTCAGAGAGGAAGGGGGAATGATAGAGAAGTAGAATGATGAGCGAGAATCATTGATTGGCTGCTTCCTGCATGCTCCACACTGGGGATTGAGCCTGTGACCCAGGCATGTGCTCCCTGACTGGGACTCAAACTGAGACATCCTGGGTCATAGGTTGATGTTCAACCACCGAGCCACACCAGCCAGGCACTCATCATATCGTTTTACAGAGGAAAACATATTTTGTAGATATAATATAATCCTAAATATACATTTTGTAATTGAGATAGAAGTATATATTTTATAATTGTAATAGGTTACAGTTATTTATCATATCTGCCATTATGTTTCTTAATCATACATATGTTAACTAAGGCTTTTTGGCACATTCAATAAGGCAATTTACATATTCATAATTATTTTTGGTTTGCAGCCACACTTAAGCAAAACTAAGATTATCCTTTCTCACGTATATGATCAGAATTGCCAAACATATGGCAGACACCATGCACTCTTCAAAAGAAAGCATAAAGTATGTTTTAACACAACTTTTTATTTGGGGGATTTAGGAATATTAAGGAAAAACTGTCTTTTTTCTAAGAGTTCTATAACCAAGTCATTCCACACACACAATAATTTACCTAATTGAGATATCCCCCTCTATCTAGACAGTGAGTTTTGGGACTATCTGAGCCTTTGGGGCGAATGCTGAACTTCATTGTTCTTGCTCCTAATAAGAATGCACCTAATGTCAGCCAAAGTCACTCCACATTGCTATTAGAATTGTTCTCATCAATGTAGTTAATCTTCCTTCTCCACAAATAGTAAGCAAACTTGTGAAAGTAAACTGTAATTGATAAAATTAAAAGAAAATAGTTTAGTCCTAACCAGTTTGGCTCAGTGGATAGAGCGTCAGCCTGCAGACTGAAGAGTCCCAGGTTCCATTCCAGTCAAGGGCATGTACATTGGTTGTGCACACATCCCCAGTAGGGGGTGTGCAGGAGGCAGCTGATCAATGTTTCTCTCTCATTGATATTTCTAACTCTCTATTCCTCTCTCTTCCTCTCTGCAAAAAATCAATAAAATACATTTAAAAATAAAAATAATAAAATAAATAAAACAAAAGATTTCAAGATACTCAATTATTTTTAAAATATATTTTAAAGATACTTATTATTTTCTAAATATATTTTATTGATATTTTACAGAGATAAAGGTTGAGAGATAGAGAGCTAGAAACGTCGATGAGAGAGAAAAATTGATCAGCTGCCTCTTGCACACTCCCTACCAGAGATGTGCCTACAACCAATATACATGCCCTTGGCCGGAATTGAACCCAGGATCCTTCAGGCCGCAGACCAATGCTCTACCACTGAGCCAAACCGGATTCAGCAAGATACTCAATATTTTAACTACTACTAATATGTTAAAAAGTTTATTTTAATTAAGGAATTCACATTAAAGGCTAACAGTAGAATTAATGAAGCTAAAATATAATATCTATATGTAATCTCATTTATGTAAGTTTAAATTTATATCTTTAATAAATCAGACTTGGGTTAACTTTCAATAAATAAAAATGAAAGTCAAACAGCAGGAATATTAGTATATCTAAAATATTGAAAAAACAAGCACATGAAAAAGCCAGAAACAATTCACAGTAGTGAAATTCCTTGGGATGCTACTTGAAAAGTAAATCTAAAAAATGCAAAGACAAGTTGGGGGGGGGGGGAGAAGATGGGAGGGAGGAAGGAATTTTTAAAAAATAATGAAAATATATACTTTCATGTAACACTATTATATTATTACAAGTGTACCCACCCATAAATTATAAAGTAGATTTAATGTGTATATACTTAATGGTGAAATAGTAAGGTGCTTTGTGAAATCCTTATGAATAAACCATTTTGGAAGCGACTTGTGTTGTGAACAGGAGAGCTGATATTTTAGAAGAGGAAGGAAAAGTTAAAAAGGGACATTGTCAAATATTAGATCGTATGTTTATATTGTAGAGAAAATAATACATCTGTCCTAGAAATATCTGTTCTAATTCTGGGTGGTACATAATTTAGAGAAACTTGTTTTGATACCAAAAGTCCCTATTCTTATCCTAATCAAATACGTAGTCTTTGTAATCTCACATTTTAAAATAAACTCAATAAAACAACATTGAGCTATGTAACAAATATTTATTACACAGAGGAGAGAGTTTCCTTTGGTATGTGTTAATCCACTTATTTTGAAAGGAGGGAAGAACCTTAAAAGCATATTATCTACCACTTGACATCTTTTATGATAAAGAATTATTTATTTAAATATTTGTATAGGCATTTTCTTTATTTAAAGTATTAATTGCTATACACTTATTTATCTAGGCCAGCCATCAAAAATCACTTACAATTTGCCCAGCCCGGCATGACTCAGTGGTTGAGTGTTGACCTGTGAGCCAGGAAGTCATGGATCAATTCCAGGTCAGGGCACATGCCTGGGTTGTACGTTAGATCCCCACTAGGGAGCATGCAGGAGGCAGCCCATCAATGGTTCTCAACATTGCTATTTCTATCTTTTTCATCTCTGAAATAAATAAAAACATATTTTTAAAATCACTTACAATTTGTTTTAACTTCAAACTGTCACTAGTTACCAACTCATAATGTTTATTCCTTGAAGGAATCACTTAAAACTATTTTATAAAGGTTGTTTTAATATAGATTACTAAAAATACCACCTGTATCTTGTATAAATATATTTCCAATAATCAGAATTAAAACCTGTGGCGAGCCCTGACTGGTTTGGCTCAGTGGATAGAGCATTGCCTGTGGACTAAAAGGTCCCGGGTTCAATTCCGGTCAAGGGCATGTACCTTGGTTGTGGGCACATCCCCAGGAGGAGGTGTGCAGCAGGCAGCTGGTTGATGTTTCTCTCTCATTGATATTTCTAACTCTCTATTCCTCTCCTTTCCTCTCTGTAAAAAAATGAATAAAATATATTTTTTAAAAAAGCCTGTGGCGAAACATTATTTCTCAAAACAAATGTATTTAGTAAATTTAAATTATAAATGTATCTTTAAAGGCACTTTATGAGCATAGTATGAGTACACATCATTATTATTAACCTTTCCCTAACCATGCATTCTAAATTCTAGGTAGCCAAGGTCTTGATTCAGGATGATGGTAGTGGTGGTGGTGGAGCAGGGTGGGGGTGGGGAGGTGACTGGCTGGGGTAGGGGGTGGGGGAAGAGAGGGAGATACAGCACAAAAAAAAAGGGAGGGGGGACTTTCAACCTTTCAATGCTTCAGTGTTAGCCTATGTAGAGGTACCGTCCTCAAAACATATTATATTTTAATTTGTAATATATAAAAACATGATTATTTCAATGCAAAAATATTCTTCATAATTAAGGAAAACAGTTATTTGGGGGAGAGGTTAGCCTTTGTAAACAGTAAATGTGCAGATTCTTGCAACTTGAAACAACATCAAAGCAACCAGCCTTTTTGTTATGCTGGGTGCCAAAGGTTGGAAGCATAAGTCAAAATGTCTCTGTGAGACCACCTGGCATTTGTTTCTTTTAATACCACTCGTTTCAGGCATGGCAGCAATCAGGAACAGAGTGCCCCGGTGCACCTTGTACTTTAAACACCCCATCATGGAGTAATTGTTTTTTGGGAGAAATGGGGGGGGCGGGGAGTCTTTAGTTACCGAACTGCACATGATTTTGGAATGGAAAACTCCAACTACAAAGGTTAGCCATATCCTCTGAACTGACACAGACTTCAGCTTAGACACTAGAGTTAATTGACATAATTGTAAGTCAATCATCAACTAATATATCAAATACATCAGCTTTTATGCAATGCATTGGGTATCTAGGCTCTGTACTATGTTCTTGGTTAGAAAATATTCAAAATATTCAAAACAGCGCCTGATATATTTTCAGCTATTCTTTTTTAATATGATTTTGTGACAGGTAATAGCTGATTGAGGGAGATTCAATAAAGTTCAAAAGGTAAAAAGTGTACTCATGTTAGATTTTCACAAGTTGAACTGGCTGAATGAAATTTACATAGACCCGGATTATACAGACATAAAAATCATTTCCTCTCTAATTATATCTTCTCAGTTATGTGGGGGAAAATTTTCAATTGGAACATGAAGGTGTTTTTCCTTCCGATTTCAAGTCAGTGTATGAAATATGGCCTTCCCTGCCTGTTATCACTTCTGCCTGTTAACTCCTCCAGCGCTACCAATAGTTAGAAAGCTCTCAAAGAAAGACAGTCCACTTTAAGTTGCACATAAATTTACTTTTCCCAGTAGCTAGTAAGTATCAAAGACACCAAACAAACACAAAATACAGTTGATGTGCTTTAAGAAATTGCATTCAGAGAGAATGTTCTGCAGTGAATATATCAAATACATCAGCTTTTTATGCAAGCAAATGCCACTAGTTCCATGGAAATTACCACAGGACAAAGACTGGCACTGAGCATAGAAAGACGACCAGCGGAAACTGAGGACCCAGAAACAAGAGAATGAAACAAGGTTTCAAGTGCATATCAGACACCATTTTTTATTTGCTTGTTTGTCTCTCTTCTTAGCAGCTCCTGGATAGATGTTTTATCAATACCCTACATGGAGAAATTAGTAGTAAACATTAGGACCACATAGTGATTATGTAGCTTTAAATTAATTGCAGCTAACCTATTTTATGTTTGTTATATATGCTTACCTATAACTATTTAGAATATTATAAATTACTTAGCCTACAGTGTTGTTTTCCTCAACTAATTTTTCTGCTGTTTGTACAGACACTCACGACAACAGTGTTTTCTGAACTGGGGTTCAGAATGTTCAGGCAGCCTGGCCAGGGTTGCTCAGTGGTTGAGCATTGACTTATGAACCAGGAGGTCATGTTTCAAATCCTGGTCATTGCACATGTCCGGGTTGCTGGCTCAATCCCCAGTGGGAGGTGTGCAGGAGCAGCCGATCAATGATTATCTCTCATAATTGATGTTTCTATCTCTCTCTCTTTCTCCCTTCCTTTCTGAAATCAATAAAAATATATTTTTAAATATAAGAATATTCAGACAAAGTTAAAAAAAATTCTTTTTCAGATGCTGATGGTACTGATATTATTCCTGGGTAGTTAGGCCAAATGTTGCACTAAATTTCTAACTCAACAATACTTCAGCAAAAGTATGTCATGATGGTCTTTATCAAACAACTAGAGGCTCAGTGCATAAAATTCATGCACAGGGGGAGGCAAAGGGTCCCCTCAGCCTAGCCTGGACCTGCTCCAATCTGGGACCTCTTAGGAAATATCCAAGAAGTATATATACTTCTATACTCTCACAATCTGGGACTGATGGCTCCTAACTACTCATCTGCCTGCCTGCCTGTTCTCCCCCCACCAGCCCGATCACCCCTAACCACTTCTACCTGCCAGCCTGATAGCCCCTAACTGCCCCGTTCTCTCCCCCCACCAACCCCACTGACCTGGTTGGCCTCAACTGCATCCCCACTGGCCTAGTTGCCCCTCACTGCCCCCCCTGCCAGCCTGGTTGCCCCTCACATCCCGATGCCCTACTAGCCTGGTCACTCCATGCAGACTGCTGGTCAGTTGTTTGCTTGTCCATCGCTAACCCTCCTGCTGGCCTGGTCGCCCCACACAGCCTGCTGTTCAGTTGTTACTGTGAAGGTGTTGTGACCAATTTGCATATTACTCTTTTATTAGTATAGATATCACCAAAAGCTGTTTTTATTAATATAAGAGTTGGGAGTTGGATGAAAGAATATATTCTCTAGTATACACATGCATCAATAATTTGAATAATGAAATCATCCTAGAACTATATAGATGCCATAACTATGATTAGAGAAAGCATGTATAGAACTTTTAAATTCTTTGACAAGTTTCTTTGACACTGGCCTGGAAAATAAATTATTAGGTAAGCTATCATCTGGGCCTATAGTGGGTACAGAAAGGGGAAATGGGATAGAAAGCAAGAGAATTAAGGAAAAAGTAGTAGCCGAGAGAACAAGAATGTTCTAGGAAACGTATTTGGAATTAGTAGCAGTCGGGTGTGGGAGACAGGGGCAGTCACTGGTGCTCTGAGCCGCATTCCTAAGGAGAGTGTGGTCAGAGGCACATGGCATGCTGGAGGCTGGGGGAGTAGCATCTTCTCCAGGGTGCTGGCCTAGCCCCCTGTTCACACATCCTTCCAGGAAGGTTAAATATAACTACTTTCTGGAAGGAATCCCGCAACTTTCCCAAGAGAGTTATGGCCCAGGTTCAATATTTTCAAGAATCTGGGTCATATGTCTGGATTGTAAAATTTATTTCTATTTCTCCTAAACTAGAATGTGGGCTTTCTCAGGGTTAGAACAATATTTCAGTCAATGTGGTATTTCTCAAGCTTAATAACATTACCTAGAATTCAGTAATCACTCAAAAAGTTCTTAGTGTTTGTTCAACAAAGACCTATAACATTTATTTAGTCTCTTCTCAGATATTTCTTTCTTTCTTTCTTTCTTTCTTTCTTTCTTTCTTTCTTTCTTTCTTTCTTTCTTTCTTTCTCCTCCTCCTCCTCCTCCTCCTCCTCCTCCTCCTCCTCCTCCTCCTTCTTCTTCTTCTTCTTCTTCTTCTTCTTATGTCCTTTGTCATCATACTTAGGACATCTATTTTAGGCTTCGTCTGAATTATGTAGACTAGACATGTTCAAGGGCCCTTTACTTCCTGAACTTTTCCTAATAGGTAGAGGAACCCAAACTTTCCCTCAAAACGCTACTCCATTATTTCTATGCACACTTTTCTGGTTCCATGTTTCACTCTTTCTATACTTGGGATTAACATATTCATGCACTCAGAAATGATCACATTTTCTCTCCATTGTCTCTTAGCCTTTTCATCTTTTCAATGTTTAGTTCTGAAGTGATACAAAACAACAAGCAAAGTAAAAACAGTGTAGCATAGTTATTGTTAACGCTTCAAGTCGCCACAGCCATTCTCTTCAAAACTGGAATGGTGCAGAACTAAATGGCAAGCCGCTATAACTCTGCCACTGGACCAAAAATATACCCCAAAGTCAGCCTTGGGAAAGGGAGGCTAAAAATACCCAATAACCTAACAAAATCAAAGAGGAATACATGCTTCTATACATATGCAAACATATGTGCTTCTGCTTACCTGTTCTTGTGCCTGTATCTACATGTACACACCCACATATCATGCACATTGGAATAAAAAGTCACAAACAATGCTCACTCGTTGATGGGTATTTTAGGTTTATGAGCAGCTCTCTCTCTTTAAAGTGAGACAATGGCAGTGCAGAGGAAGTCTTGGGTTAATACACAGTACCTTGTGTGGGGTCCCCCTTTGGGGGATACGTAAATAAATTGCAAAACAGAGTAAGAAAGAGGACAAATGGGATGTGACCAGGAGATATTTTCCCTCAAAATTTAACAGATGTAGAAAAGTCAGAAGCATAGGCAGAGCTTGGTCTAGTGGGAGATTTTTTTTAAAAAAATTCTAACTTAGATTGAGGGTGGAAGGGAGGGAGGGAAAGCGATGAGAGGCTGCAGAGGCCCCTGGCTGCTGACGCTGGACCACTTCCTCCTTCTGGACACTGTGGCTTTCTCAGAGGTGGTGACGGAGGAAACCCACTAAAGAGCAGGCATGGAAGGCCTGCAAAGTCGGGGCTCCTCTGATGTGGTGCTGGCAGGGTCGCGAGGTCACAGCCTCAGAGCGCCCACCTCCCTGTGCAAGCGAGCACAGCAGGCTCCCGGTGTGCAGGCAGGACAGGAAGGTGGTGCCATTCAAATGGCAACATCCTGAGGTTCCACCCACCCACAGGCGTTAAATAAAGAGGGACTAGTGCTCCCTGGCCTGTTTACCAAAGCTGCCGAGCTTAAAATAGCCGGCCTTTTCATCTTCGCGGCTAACGGCTTATGGCAGTTGTAAACAGGGTATCAGTGTGAAACGCGGAGTTTCGTCTGAGCGGCTCGGGGTCAGCCTTATTTAGCAGCACGAATTATGTCTAAATGTGGAAAAAGACAGGTGGTCAGTGAGGAAAAACATACGGACCGGCCTCTTTCCCGCTGGCTGTCAGCGCTGGCTCCGGGGCTGGGATCAGAGAGAGGTTGCGTGAGGAGAAGGGGGAGACAGGGCCGTGGGAAGATGCTTCGGAGCCACCCACGGTCTCTAGCTTGCCTTCACTTGGCTACCTTCTATTTTGATGGTTGCTGATGTCCCGCAGATGTCCCCATAAAATAAGGTTTTGGAACGTGAATATAAACTGGTTTTATATGGTTACATGGTGTAGGAGGACGCGCCCTGGAGCCAGCCTCCTGTGACCCCTCCCTGGCCAGCCTGGGTCAGCACACAGCTGGAAGGGTGTATGCAGAGTGAGTAGCTGGGGATCTCTCAGCCTGGCCTTTGAAATCGGGCTGAGACCGGCTCTCCAACACCCCCCTGAGGGGTCCCAAAGTGCAAGGGGGCACTTGGTAAAAAAGCAAAGTTGCTGTCACACAGGGTGTGGAACGCAGTGTAAGTGTGCAGTAAACCGGATTTGGGCCAGCAGTGTCCAGCAACAACATAACCCATGGCCGAATCCGCAGTGGAATCGCATGGACCCGTGAGAAATCGGGCTCCCTCCTCTCTGATTCCCAGGGATACATCAACCGAGAACCATTGCTGCCGAGTCACTGCAACTTGCAGCTCCAGCATTGAGCATTTGGCCCCTGGCGGTCACTGCACGTCATAGTTACTGGTTGCACAAAAAGAGCCTTTTATATAGATAGATAGATAGATAGATAGATAGATAGATAGATAGATTATTGTTTATGAATTATCGAGTTACTTTCTACATGAACAACTATAAACTTACATTTGCCTGACCCTGTATATCTACCTATCGTGCCATTGTCCTGATTTATCAAAGGAGCTGCTCTTTCCCCATTCATATTTCATCAGTAGACAAAGGGCCCCTTCCCAGCAGCTCTGGGAGGGCTCTGCTCAAGTGCCATTTCCCCCAATAGTTTCTCCCGTCCACTGCCAAAACCTAAAGGAAAGCAGGCCTGTTAAATAGTTTGGCAGCTGTAATTCCCCTGAAATAAGAGCCTGTGAGACAGCAGTCAAGAGTCCTCTAGCCCCTTTGGGGTGTCCAAATCCCAGTGGCACGTTAAGTGCAGGAGTCAACGCTGCTCCCAACTTTCCATTTCTACTACTGCTACTACTACTACACTACTACTACTACTACTACTACTACTACTACTATTACTACTACTACTGTATTTCTTCAATTAATTCATTCACAAAATGTCTATTAACAATCCAATCTGTGTCATGCTCATAATAAACAATGATAGACACAGATTCCCATCTTCATTTTAATTGAAATCATCTGCCTTACAAAAATAAAAGACTGGTAAACTGATTAACATGCCAAGGTTTTCAATTACTTAGCCTGTATATCCCTTTGGTTCAACTTGAAGGGCATATCCATTTACCTCCTCTAGCAGTCTATGACAGAACCTGGGCAACAGGAAAGATGCAGGCTTCTAGAGGGTCCCGGGCATGCCCAAGATCATACAACCTTGATGGAAAGGCTGGCCAGACCATGCAGGGAGGCGTGGGACAAGAGTTGGCTGAAGGCAACTGTCCCTGCCTATACTTTTCCAAACAAGTCTGAACCCCTGGGTGTTTACTGGAATCTTTACACTTTGTCTTTAGATGCCCTTGCTTTAAAGACACTGCAGACACGTGTGTCTTCTCAAGGACACTTACCCTACTGATAGTATCTAATAGTTCATTTTAGTTCACAATGCTATTACAATAAAAGTCTCAGGAGACAGCCAAACAGGGCTGTTTGGTTTTTCTAGCCAGGCAGTCCCTTAGCCTTCTCTTTCACAGAAACATTTCACAGTAATCATTCATCCATCGCTCAGGATCTCATGGTCAACCCTGGCTAGTGGTGTCCCATGTGAGGAGGACCACAATGAGATGTGGTGAGAACCTCAAAAATGAAAGTAAATGCACAGTAAGTCATTGGAGCTTGCTGGGGATTTCCAAATTTGAGAGAATTGTTTCTCAGCTAAGGAATTCACTATCTGTCATGCTTCTTAAAAATGTAAGTATATTTTCCATTGGAAAAGTAAGTATATTTCTAAAAGTAAGGGGGGAAATGTTTTTTCCTGTATTTGCCTAGGAGGCATCCCCTTTCCCTGAAAGAATTAAGAGGCAAGATCCTTGAGGGGGATGTCGTAGGCAGTTAGACAGACCTGAGCAGAGCAAGGATGATAGACCATCTGGAGTATAAATAGTTAAGACTCTGAGGCATACTTCTCACAACTCCAACTGCTCTGAAGCTAGCAATAGAGGAACCTATGTAGAACTGACCTTTACATTTTGCTTAGTAGGAGTTAGGACGCCTACTAATAATATATATAGAATTATTCCCTTAACTGATTAGACAAAACTTATAGTTTTAATGTAATAGAAGGTATAAAGGAAACAGAAAGTAAAGTAGACAAACTGAAAGGGCTGTGTAAGTTACAGAAGGTATGTATAAGTTACAGAGGGTATGTGCCAGTTAAAGAAGAATTAGAGTTGAGGAAGTAAAATAAGGTGAGAAGGAATATAAAGAAAAGAATGCAATAGGAAGATATTGAAGTAGTAATACTTAATAATAATTGTGAACATTGTAAGAATATTTTTTAAAATATAGAAGGGTTGTGAAGAGAAATCTTAAAAGGAATTCACTACTACAGTAAAGGTTGATGGATATCAATCAATCTAACTAATCAGAGGGGGGAATAATGGGGATCTATAACCTAATAGATAGAGCAATTGAATTAATCCGAAAAGTAATCATATTATTTTAAATCCTAGAACACATATACTTACGTGAATAGGGAGTTAAATTTCTTATATGTGAATTGGAGGTTACATTTTTCATAAAGTTAATTTTCAAGGCCAGTGTGAATAATTAAGGAGCTAATTCAGCTGTGAATCCAGTAAGCAGAACAGATAAGCAGGGTCAAACCGACCCACCAAAAGATAAAACATCATCTCATCAACCTCATCTCATCCCCTGATGACTAATTACAATAGCTGACATCTGCATACCCCCAGGCCTGCACATAGCTACATTCCCCACCCTAGCCCCTTCCTCTTTATAATTCTGTCCCTTGCACCTTGCTAGAAGGCAGGACTTAATACATATAAGTGCCCTGTCTTCTTAATCAGCCTAGCCATTATTGTCACTGAAATTTCTTTGTTTTCCTTATAGTTTGTAAAATCCGGAATGCAGTGATTGTGCTTTGCAGACCCCAACATCCCAAATCAGAAAGTTTGCTGCCTCCCTCTGACTTCTGCATCCAACAAGAGCAGATCATAGATGAGGCGCTATGACCTAGTAGCTCTTTTCCTGCTACTCCAGTGGTTTTCAAATGTTTATTTCATTTTACTTAAACAGCAGAACTCTTTGCTTAAAATAGTTCTTGCTAGAAATTCCAATATGAAGACAGACAAAAATCTAGACTTACCCATTGGAATCAGGCCCCAAGTCTGCCGAGTCCTCATCCCTTTGCAGTCACCTTGTCACTCGGGGGCAGGACCCTCGGGCTCCTGGGGACAAAAATATTTCTCACATCAAGGTCCAAGAGGTAGAAAGCTCTAAAACACTTAGAAAACTTAAAATAGGTGCTTAGTTCTTGCTATGGGCTGGATATCCCCTACCCCCACCACCATCCCTTTCCTAGTCATATGTTGAAGCCCTAATACACCCTATGGTTACATCTGGAGGTGGGGCCTGCCTGCGCTCATTAGGTTTAGATGAGGTCAGGAGGTCAAAGCCTTTGAGAATGTTATTAAAAGAGGAGAGGCCAGAGTCTGCCCTCTCTCTTCGATGTGAGGATCCAAGGGGAAAGCAGCTGTCTGCAAACCAGTAAGGGGGCCTCCCCAGGCTCTGAATCTGCCAGCACCTTGACCATGAACTCCCCAGACTCCACAATGTGGGAAATAATTGGCTGTTGTTTAAGCCACCCAGGCTTTGGTGTTTTTCTGTACAGGAACCTGCACTAAGGCAGTAAGTCGCACTGTTTTTGCACTTAACTACATATAGGACCAAAGAAAAGGAGGGTTTCACTAAACAGAAGGAAGAAAAGACATTCACTTTATGTTATTAAAACTAGCATAATTATTTTTTCCCTCCAAAACAAACTTTAATGAAGAGATTTTAAATCTTTTCAAAAGAGTTCCAAGCGTTGCACAACGATCATCACATGTCTATAAGGACTGCTTGCATTCGTGTAGAGAGGAAACTCAAAGTCCCAAATGAAATGTAAAGTCATAGCTAAATACTCTTAGGGAAACAAATTGAAAGACTAAATAACAACTTGGTGCAGCAGAGTAAACCAGAAAAACAAAACGTTATTATTTTTTTAAAATCTGTAATTAAAATGATAGCTGGAAGGAGAGATTTTTAGTAATTTGTGATCCTTGTGTGTTTTAAACTTATGAGATTTTTCAGTCTCTCAAATGAATCAATTTTGCTCTTTTGTAGGAGAATTTACATTGAGTGTTAGAACAAATGTTGTAGATTGTATAAAGTTATATCGCTTGTTAACAGATACATGGACATTCATTGACAAGAAATTCCTTCACACATAATATATACAAAACCCTTTTTCTTGTAATAGAGCTTTTTAGGTGCCCATTTTTCTCCCTTAAATGAAATGAAGGGAAGCTCTATTTTGAGTCTTTTATTACTTTATCTTCCACAGGTGTTCCAATACTTTTTTATTGTAAATACTAATATTGATACAGGTTTTTTTTTAGTATTTCTTTATATAGTGTAGGTGGTTCTTAACAACTTTCCATAGCAATATTTATCAGAACTTTTTATCATCATCCACAAGCATTTTAAGAGGATAAAAATATTTTATTTTTTACATACATGCCTAAATCAATGTTAGTATTCCTATAACTCCAGTAGGAATAAAATAGCGCATTAGGTTTTTCACATACACAGATATAAAAAAAAATACCTGGTGTATGAATATTCAAAGTAATCCAGTGAAGCCATTTTGAAATTATTGCTCTATCTGTTACTGAGAAATTTTAGATGGGAAATGGAATCATTTAGATATATATTTGAATACTGGCTAAAATTGGGAGAATTCAGTTTAAGAACAGTGCCTTTTGAATATATGTTACAGGTCTTCACTCTAAATTAATTATCTGTGATCTCAAAGATATCACTACCTCCTTGGATCTGAATTCATCACGTACATTGAAAGGGTTTGACCAGACTGCCTCTAGGATATCCTTCTATTACTCTCATCAAGGATATCCATAATTAGGATATTATTCTTACACTTGGGCTCTAAAGAACCAGAACATTTTTGATATATCAAAGGAAAATTTTCCTTATGGTCTTCATCATGTTGATCTCCACTATTGAACGAACACCACTGGTTAAAAGATAACACCAAATCGCATTGCCAAGCAAGCACATTGTGATTCTTCTTCAACATTTCAGCTTTTCTACTATTCCCAGCTTAAAGAAGACTTCAACAATAGATAAACTCATCTACTCAGTCGCTCTACCCTGAATACACATCATCACTTTGGCATCATCGGCTATCCTATGCAAGACCTCTCATTGGAATGTACCTCTCCCTTCTTGCAAATGTCACCTATACTTCAAGGGCTAACTCAGATACTTCTCCCTCTGTAAAGTTTTCTTAAGGATATATGCCAATCTACTTATATCATCTCAATGGTTTCAGTTACTTTGGGATACAATTCCATGTCATGGCAAATACAACATGACATACAAGAATCTTTGTGATATGGCTCCTGCCCTGGCCTCATTCATGAACACATTTATACTGATAATTAATAATAACTTCTACCAAACAATGAATCAAATGATGAATCAGAAAGACCAGATCTCTGTCACCATGGAACTTGCATTCTAGTGGAAAAGATAAATGATAAAAGTAAACACATATATTGAGGAAATAATTCCAGATAGTGATATGAAGAACATGTAGCTGAAATATATAATACAACTGAAGGGAGAGGGTGGATCAAGAAACATGCTTTGAGAAAGGGATATTTCAACAAAGACTTGAAGAATAGGAAGATGTAGCCAAGTGAGACATCAAGGGAAAAGCATTGCAAGAAGGAATAATGTCAAAAGCAAAAAATGAGCTAGGTATGACATATGGTTGCAGATGAGCTCAGAGAAATAGGTCAAACAGGGTTTTATTGGTCAGACAGGTCAAACAGGCCAAACAGGGTCTTATTGAGGTTTTAGCATATTAGGGTTTTAGTATATAGGATTTGAAAGAAAATTTTGTCAACTAGGTTTTGAAACAAAGAACAATGAGAATGGACCAGGAATAAAATGAGGTAAAAATTAAAGATAGAATAAGGATTCCACATTATATGGCCATATTGATAGAAATATTTTATGGAACATGGATCCATCCATAACTTAACAAACATCCATCTGCCTATGTCATTTATTCCTTGATGAAATAATATTGGAATAGGATCAGAATTATGTTGTTTATAATTTGTCATGCTCTATAGAAATATCCATACTAATGTTAAGTATTTTGTATATTACTTATAGAACGCACCATCACATATAGTCAGCTATTATCATTTTGTCTTCATAGACTTTCTAAAACACCTCAACTCAATAACCCCATCAGCCACTGTCAGATAAAGTCACTCTAGTTGAGATGCCTGATAATTTAAATCAACATCAAACCCAAGTAAAATAACTTAATGATATTTTAGAAGGTACTATTCAAGTATGGAAGCACACTTGCTATCACCTAGGGTTTAGGGTAATTTCATATTGTCCCATGTGGCTAAGACATTTCCAACGTGATAGATCATTTGCGTCTGAATATGCATAGCCCAAGGCCGTCTGTGAAGTTATGAATGAATGAACAAATATGGAAGTAATCACAGAAGAGACTGAGAGAGAGTGAGGATGTTACCAGAACTTCTCCATAAACCCCAGTAAAGGAATGCACCAATGTGTCTGAGTACTCATTACTCCACAGGGGATTGGGTGTCACCCACCATCATCAAGAATAGGTGTTGGCAACACATACAGCTCATCCATCATCAGGCTGCAGCAGTGTTAACATATGCTGCTTTAGTGCTAATCGTGTTTGTTTTTATAATCAACGCTGATCTGCCCTTCATCATGCCAAAGAGATAAATGTGAGCTGAGAAGAAACAAACCCAGGACATAACATTACGTATTCAACCAGATCCATGCGTCACTGCTCACACACCCAGGCAAATTCCCATGCCTCAGACCCGAAGAATCTCAAAGATTTCAAATTCAAGATCTTAGGATAATTTAAAAGTATAGGAAAAATAAGTTTTTAAGAAATACACTTGACTTGAACTATTTGGAGAACTCTTGGTTAAAACCTTAAATTCTGATATTGATTGTATGTCACTGATTTAACTATAGATCACTGAATCGATAGCATTCTATTTCTCAGAGGCTATTTAGAGATTAGGATTTAAAGCAATTAAATTTGGATAATGGACAGCCAGTCTTGCTATTCAATTGTTAAAGTATAAGATGTGAATAAAATGTTTTGCATTTTAGAAAAGCCAAGAAGAATATAATCAAGCCTGTATAGCAATATGCTACAAATACTTATTGATTAGGCTCTGTCTGATTAAAAGAAAGGCTAACTACTGTATCCCCCCTTTTCCCCCTCCAATATAGTTGCAATTTTTATTATGTTTATGACTGGACTTCAGTTTAACAAATGAGAATTTGTCAATTAAGTAGTTCATTCCGAATCTCTAATTTATTGTCTGCAAACCAACTGTTAGTTCTTAAACAAATTTCCTAAAATGTGTAGAGAAATTTCCTTCTTAAGTGTTTACTTTGCTGTTTGTTCTATGTCAACAAACGTTTTGCTAAGTAAAAGTATTCAATGCTAACTTTTTGCAAACATGGTAATTCCTAAATTAGGAAGTAAACATATGAGGCTGTTAACTATCTAGCTGCTAAAATTACTTGGTTGTAATTTTAGCAGCTAGATAATTTGCTATTGTTGTTTTAAGGTGTGTTGTTTTTGTTGTTGTTGTTTTTGGTGTGTATGTATATGCTATGACTAGGGATTAGTCATATTGCATCTTCTTTCTCACCCAGCTTTTTGCCAAGTCTTTCTCATTGTGCTCTTTTTTCCTTTCAGTTCTGGGTTGGCTTCCACTTTTTGTGGCTTTTGCATTTCACTTTCAGGTCTGTGATTGTAGTCAATTCACTATCTTGTTACTCTCTTTGTATCTTTCCTGTGCACTGATCTAATTCGCTCTTGAGACAGAGAATTGCTTATGTGATGATGTTCAAGTAGCTTCTCCTCCTGTTCAATAGTTTCCAAAAAATTTTCCTTCTTTTATCATCTAATTTTATTAGAATATCATTTCTTAAATATATTATTTGTTTTATTTGGTACTTTTATTCAGATCTTGGATCTTATAGTTCAATCCATGAGAGATTTTACAGATATTCAAATGATTTTCAGTGTTCCTCCAATTGGTAAATAAAAAATGTAAGCAGAGTATTTATTTATTACAAAAACTCCAATTTTAGTATGAGGCTAAATCATCAAGAGATAGTCTGGAGTGGTGATTATGCACAAATACTTTGGAGTCAGTTTATTCAGGTTCAAATTCTGGCTCTTACATTACTAGGTATGCATCTTTGGGCACATTACTGAATCTCTGTGTGTCTCAGTTTCTTCATCCGCAGCATGAAGGTGATGCCGTTACCTAATACAGGGTTGTTGTGAAGATAAAGTTAGTTAATATAGGTAAAGCACCGAAAGCAGTGCCTGAAACAACACAGGGAAAACATTTATTTAGTTTGGAGTTTTCTGACATCACTATAATTTCACTACTATGGTTATTTCTAGCCTCAACACTTCCCTTTATGTAACGTGTGTGTGTCTGTGTGTACATACCTATACATGCGAATGCTGCTCACAGTATCGTAAAGGTTATTGTTTAAAAATAAAAAGTACTCCCTCAAATTTCCAGGGGTCTCTGTCCATAACACAATCCTTTGCTTAATTTTTTTTTCCGGTACATCCTTAATTTGCAATCTCAGAGACCTGAGTCTTTCTTAATGAGCCTCAGTGCTTTCGGAAAAGATCACTTATATGCTAATAGGAATGAGAAGCATGGACAAATGGGTAGCAGACCAAAGAAATCATGTTTCTGCCCTCCTAATAGTGCTTCTTAGAAGAGCAAATTGCCAATCAGCAGCAACCCGGATCGGGAGGTAAATGATGATACATGTTCACTCACTCTTCGCACACACTCAGATCCCAAACGTTTCGGGATGATTGGGATCTATGTAGTATTTATTCAGTCAGTTTGCCTGTGAAATCTTACATTTCAGAACACATTGACACATATCATAATTCTTTATACAAATGTTAATATACTGCTGTAATTGGCGTTCACCTGATTCCCCGTAGCACAATCATGCCCAAATTAAAACTGATAAATGCACTGTCTGTGCTTCCTACTGCTGCTGATTGCCACTACAGAAAAAGTTAAATTTAAATGAAAAAATAATCATGTTGCTCAGTTGAGAGTGAGGTATTCTCTTCCACGCTTCAAATTAAATCAAAACCCTTGCCTTGAGCAACCTTAACACAGATCACACTGCGTGATAATAGCATCGACTCCTTTACTTCGCATGTACTACAAAAACAAGAATGAATACCCAAACACATTTAGCCCTTGGGTGATTTTTCTTCTGTTATTTTGCAAATACGTGTGTCATAGCAAGACTATCACATCCCTGAGAGCATGGAACCATGACTAGTTTGGCCCCCATATTCTAGAGTGAGGTGTACTCAGTACATATTGATTGATCAGGTGTATGAGAAAACCAAAGCATTTGGTTCTCAGAAAGACCTTAATGGTCCCTGACTTCTCGCTGAGAGCCAGGTGTTGCCATGGTTATGCCTATTATAGTGCTCTACCTTTTATTTGTGTATCTGCTTCTCTTGCTGCGTGAGGTTCGCCTTCATGAATCCGACTTCATGTGTTCCCTTGACTCTGAGTTTCACGAAGCATGTACCTTTGCGGTATGGGGTTAGGCGTGTTAGAAGAAATCCAGTATAAATTGTTCATTTGTACAATTGAGATGTCTGAGCTGTTTGGATTGGAGCTAACTGAAGTTTTGCTTCATAAAATGCTTGAAAGCCTTTCATCTCCTGGGTTGATGGTATGTCTCTCCAAGCTCCTTCCTGAGAGTCTCCATATGTCACAGTCGGTTAGAGAAAGAAGTCTAAGTGATGTGAGAGAGGCATGACATCTTGGTAGAGAGTAGGATTTCTCAGAAACAGAGTCACCTGTCAGTTCAGTGCTTTCCACTCCATAGAGTTGGCATGGCTGACCACAGCCCTTAGGCACTTCACCAGTGTGCTCAAAATCACTGTAACTTTTCCCTCAAAATCACTGTAACTTTTCCCTCATGTTTATTTCCTACCTTTCTGTGGACATAAAAGTTTATAAAATAAAACATGGTCTACCTTTGCTTTATCTGAACATCATTTTTTTCCCTCTTTTGGATGCTTTATATTTAGAACTTGTATTACCCATGTCTGCATAATGTCCTCTGATTTAAGTCACAACTTTATGGTAAGAAACAACTCAACTGACGTAGGTAATAAGAAGTAGAGCTAGAAATGTTGACTGTGTTTAAAATCTATGCCATTTTTCACTAGAACTCCAAATCTCTACAGATGAGGCAGCACAGTTTTCCCAAAGACAAAGGGAAAAATGAAGTGTGACTATTCAAATATTTAGTGTGCATTATACATTTATATTTTAGTTATCAAAGCCCGTTATGTGTGATGGTATTTCTCATCAAGGCAAAATGAATACAATTGAAAAGGAGAGATCTGACCTTATATAAAAAAGAGAAAGAGAGATTACATTTTCTCAGAACTTTTCTAATCTTACTATCTTTAGTTATTATGAATTCTGTATGAATAGCATGCATAAAATATTAAAATCTCTACTAACTTACAAACATCACAAAGAATGCCTTCCAGCTACCATAAACCACCAATATGTTATGGAATGCAAAGTAATATATAGTTTTTTTTTTAAATATGATACTATGTCACCTATATTGCTTCAGACAGTTTGGTTTTGAGACAGAAGGTTAACAAGTATCACAAAAGATCTGAGAAAAAGGAAAAATAAACTGATTTAGAAGGAAAAATATTAATCAGTATTTCAAACATAAGGGGTACAAGAAAGAGAATAAAACAAGAATAATGTGAAAGTAAACAAGCAAGATAATAGCAAAGGTAAATAAATAAACAAACTAACAAGATTGCTTTTGAAATCTCTTAAGGATCTATTTCACCTTATTGTATCTTAACTCCAAAGGCAAAAATTACCTTTGAACACGTTCTTATCTACCCATTCAATAGCAGAAAAGGACTATTGTGTCTTTAAAAAAATATTTTGTGTATGTAGAATTCTAGGAACTAAAAGACCTACAAATACCTTAAGACAGAAATATATCCCTTGCAAATATTCAAATAAATGTTGGCTTGTTGTTAATTAAAATTTTTGCATATGCTTTCATTTATTTTCAGCATAAAAATATTATCTCATGAAATTTTCTCATAAATCACTTCATTTTTCCATTGTCTCAATCTCAATAAAACACATTTTATTAAATTTTATTAAAAAAACTCTGTGGCCAGAAAAGAAAGTTAATTTGGTCACAGTGCATGGTACATTGTTTGATTCAAGGCAAAAGTAGAAAAAAATTGGGGAAAAAGAGCCCAATATACATGGATACATTTATATCTCCCTATAAAAACAGAGTATGTGTGTATGATGAGAAAATGGAGGTCCCTAGGATAATATTTAGTTGATATCACAAACACATTTAAAAAAATAAAAGGAAAATATAGGGAGAGAGAAGGAGAAAGAGAAGGGAAGAAGGAAAGGAGACAAGGAAAAGGAAAAAAAAAAGAAAATTAAACCTGTTTAACTGCTTTTCAAAGAGCTGTTTTGTAAGCTCCCATTACATGTTTGGAATACTTTCTAAAGTCTTTCTAAAATCAAGTTAAAATCATTACTACATAGATCTGTAGCCTTTAAAATGTTAAATGTTACCACCTAATGAGATTTTATGCTGCATAAAAAGCAAAACACTTAAAGAATGACTTTCAATAAAATATATGTCTAAAATTTTAAATTTCTTGGAATACAAAAATATGGAGATTTAGAAACAGTGTTAAAAAGAATGACAATGTTGATATTTCAAACTTTTAAATACACAACGCTATAGTTCCCCAAATATTAATGGATCAATTAAATGTTAAAATACAAATATACATTTAAAAAAATCCAACTGTACTTTAGGAAATGACTTAAAATTCACCTTTTCATTTATTGCTTGATTCTACTCTTCCTATTTTGTCTGTCTTCTGTCTTTGCAATGTCTCTGAAAGTAAAAATCACAATTTCTTTGATGCTGCTATTAATCTCTTTTCCCAAAGCTTTTGTTTGGATAGGATAGAAGAATCAGATTGAAATAATCTCAAGAAAAAAAATTAAAAGCCAAAAGGAGGGTAGAGCCAAAAGTAACATCAGCAAGTCCTCCTGCACACAGTCTCTTTTAAGTGTTCGGCCAGTGCTCTCTCAATGTGCATATTCGATTACTATCAAGGGACTGTAAATCATGGGACATGTTTTGAGTGGTCTAATGTCCACTAGGGAAATGAGAGTAGATGCTGCAATGATTTCCATTTGGCTCACTGACTTTGAACTCAAACTACCAATAGCTCAAACTTAACTGAATTTTCTGCTTGAAAGATTTGTATTTATGTATCATGAATGAGAAAGGCTATTTCTACGGCATATAAATTTTTGCATATGTTTTCTCAGGTTAGTTAAGGAGAGTTTCACGATGTTCCTCATACTTTAGTTATGACCAGTCCATGGTTTCACAACTCTTATATATTTTTTTTCTGTATGAAGCTTGCAAATGCTTCCCTTGGAGGGGATAGTCTGGGCTTTAGGGAATTGTAGGGTGGAAAGCCTTAAGTGGAAAGAGGTAGAGAAGAAGCTGGCAATCTGGCCCAAGGGTCTTATTTATTTATTATTTTTCAATCCAAAGATAATATAGAAGGCAGCCATCATCAGTCTTGCTGATGGAGCTTCTTGATTTGTGTCTTAGAAGACTATTAGGACCCAACTGTTTGATTGCCTCTTACATCCAGAGTCCACAGGGGACCCTTCTGCAGCTACCAGTTGGTAGAAACCATTACTCTGGTTCTAAATTTGACAATCCATGAATCATGGGTTCACACTTCTGGGACCTACACGTTTTCAGTCTCCAGATGTGAAGCAGACTTTGAATTTTATGTGTATATTCAATGCCTTCTTTGAGCTAAATTGGGAACTTCTGTGGAAGGCATTTTAAGTTTTTTGTTACATGCCAATAAATTTTTAAACAAAGCAACCATTTCCCCCAAATGAGTATAAAAGAACTGAAATGAGGCTAAATAATTGTGAAGTGCAATACTACCATTTTATAATTAAGGGCATTTGAGTCATGAATTGATAAAGTTGTATTTTGTTATGTTTTGATGCCAAATTTACTCTAATGAATAAATGATTTCTACCTTCATATTCACTAACCTACCTGTAATCAGTTCCAAAAGTAGTTAGGAATACCTTGAGTATACCAGTTCTTTTCCTTTTTCTTTTTTTTTTGGGGGGGAGATTATTAAGTTATTCCCCCCAGAAATGAAATGTATAATTTAAATTAATTTTTCCTCAAAGTATTAATAAAAAACAGGTTACCATAATGGTCAAGATTTAGACCCCAAAATTTTATACTTCTTAATTGAAGATGCAGCAATGGCTGATTTTATAATTTTATAAGTTTAATTAGAAGATTTTTTTGATTTATAAAATAACGATGTTTTATATTCAACACATCAGAATGTGTTGACCATAAGAATGAACTATTCTCAAGGTCAAAATTCTCCTTTAATCTATACAATAAAGATAACAAGCCCTTCCAGACTCATTCATACCACTTTCTTGTTAGTAAAGGTTCATCAATTTCTTTTAGATACTCCAATTAAGAGAGTAATGAAACTATAGTGAAATTATGTTGCTACATTAGTATACTCACATTTCAATTCACTTGCAGGATAAAACATGTCCTTTATTTTTCTGGTATTGTATGGCATGTTATACTATACCATGCCTACACTTTAGTTTATTTTTCAACTGACAGTTATCTAATTTCTTTTATAGTGGGAAAAAAACTAAACTCTTATACACACCAACTTTTTTTAATAAAATAGGAGGATCTCATTTAAGATGAGGCACTTCATCTTTTTGTTTGTTTTTAGTATGTGGACGTCTTTAACTAGGTATCTCGACTTTTAAAATGTAAGCTTCCATTAAAACATAATAGGTTTATACATTATCATTCATGGATTATAATGACATTTATATTCAATTCAAACTTTCAATGATAGAAAAATGAATGCAAAATAAAAGTTATAGAATTATCTTAAGTGTGTGCACCCATTGCTTATTGTAAAATATTTTGGATTTATATTTCAAATAGTCATTTCAAATTGAATAATGTTTTACTTAGTTTTCTTTCAAATTAAACATTGAAAAAAAAACCTATATGACATAATAAACAGTGAATAACTTTTAAACAAGAATTTTTTACGTACTCAAAATGTTCTTTGTAAATTATTATTTAGGTTGATTCAAAAATGTACATTTGGATTCTAAAAACATATTTTTTTCTAAATATTTTTTGAGGTTGGAACCTGTTTATTAGTTTAGAGTACATGTATATTAGAAAACTGTAAATGGATATTATTTCAAGTAGCCATCCTAATTAATGTGTTCAAATTTTACAGAAAAGCATGGTAAAAATAAATCTTTCAAACAGAAACATTTTATAACATTATGGCAAAGAAGACGATTGTAAATGATCAAATATATTCAGTGTTTGACATTAAAATATGCTACAATAATATGACCTGCTATATTAAACACCTCATTAAAAATATTAAATTCTGTTTTCCCTATACTCTAGTTGACACTGTTCCTGTTTTGTTTATTTATTCCAGCCATCTGACAGTTCTTGCCAAAATTTCTACATTTAAGTGCCTAAGACTTAGCTAGGATCAACCTAAATTTGAACATTCTTATTACCACCTTTAGTTTATAGTGTCAATTGGGTAATTAATTTCCTAAACTCGTGTTTTATGTAAAGATATTAGCAAATGGTGGTTTTAAGGAAACCTAGGGGACAGAGTTCTGGTCAAGAACGTGCAATAGGTAAATGCTATGCTCACCTCCTCCCATGACCACATCAAAATTACAACTAAATTAAAGAACAAGCAACCTGGATAGCCAGCTGAGGAGTAGCTTCCTACAACAGAAATCCTGTAACTCAGGACATAAAGAAATGAAATGGAGACTAGCAGGAGGGGCAGAGACAAAATGGGTTGATCCCACACCTCGTGTGGGGTGGTGGGACCACTGGGAGGGATAACTCACCTGCACAGGATTCCCCCTGAGGAGCCGGAGCCCCTGCCTTAGAGTGGGCTCCCCAGCCCAGAGAACCAGTGCCTGGAAGAGGAGCCTTCCAACATCTGGCTGTGAAAATCAGCAGGGATCCCTTCAGTCAGTCTTTCCGGTGACACACGGAAGACTGCTGGAAAGCCAGGTGTTCCTCTTAAAGGGCCCCTGCACAGACTCACTGGTAGGCACTCGCTTGGGCTCAGGTGGAGGGGGAAAAGCTTACAGGGAACCAGAGACCCACAGGGAGAAACTGAGTTGTGTGCCTTCCGGGCAAGAGCTGGAGAGACAGCAGCCATTGTCTCTTTGCTGGTGATGGGCTCCATCTTTCCTGGGCTGACCCCCTGGGCTGAATCAGAACCGGCATTAGCCTGGGGAGCATGACTTTCCCCATTCTGATGGGTCCCTGAGAACCTGCCCCATCCAGCTCTGGCACCACCAGCGTCTCTTTGGCAGCCAAACATGTATCCTTCTGAAGCTATTACATAAAATTCAAGAGGAGGGAACCTTCCAAGCCCTTATTAGGAGGCTGGTATTATCTTGATTTGAAGACAAAAAAAAAAATTATAGGCCATTATCCCAAATCAACGTAGGTGCAAAAATCCTCACCAAAATATTAGCAAACTAAATTCAGCAATACATTACAAAGATCACACATCAAGATCAAGTGGGATTTATTCATGGGATACAAGATTGGTATAATATCCCCAAATCAATTAAAGTGATATACCACGTAAACAAAATGAAGAATAAAAATCTTATGATCATACCAATAGATGCAGAAAAAGCACTTGACAAAATCCAACATCCATGTATGATAAAAAAAAATCTCAGCAAAGTGGGAATAGAGGAACATACCTCAACATAGTAAAATCCATATATATGATACCCACAATTAACATTACACTCAATGGGTGAAAGTTAATAGTGTTTTCCTCGAGATCAAAAATAAGACAAAAGGAATCCAACTTCACCACTTTTATTCAACATAGGAAAAACATTTGTAACTACATATGATAAATGTTAACTAGACTTATTGTGATGATCATTTCACAATATAGAGAGATATTTAATCACATTGTACACCTGAAACTAATAAAATGGCACATGTGAACTATACCTCAATAAAAATAAAAATTAAAAAAAGAAACCAGAAGATAAAGTTGTTTCTATAGGAGAGTTTTCAAACTTTAAAAGAGTTAATTTTTTTCTGTATGCAAATTTTTATTGAATGCATATGGAGTGTCAGGCATGAAGCTATGTTATATAAACATAAGTTCACTCATAGACGTAATACATAAAATTGTGTAAACATTTTAAAAATACTTAATAAGGGCATAGGCCAACTGACAGCCCAGAACAGTTCAAAACATCAAATTCAATATTTGGGGAGAAATATTATTAAAGCACATAAAGAAAGAGACATCTGTGAAATATTTTAAGACACTGCAGTCTGTAGCAGCACGTTATATTAAAGTATATATTTGTAAACAAAATTCCTCTGATGTCCTTGAGATGCACATTTAAAAACACATTCCTGATGGATTCCATATGCTGCTCAACACTAATTACATACGTAGTTCTATTTACACAAAGCTAAGAAATCTCATTAGCATTAGATTAAATTTGTGGAGTCAATTTTCGTCTTTTTTTTTTTTTTTTTTTTTTTGCCGCTATGTAACACATTGCCATTCTTCAAGGACATTCATAATATAAAAGAACCTTTAAGAGAAAGCACTATTATTTCCCATCTGAAACTAAAATTGGTCTCAAAAGTCAGTGAATTGTGGGAAGTGCATGATTAACTCTCAAACTTTGTGCCAGTTTTAAAAAAGGGAGACTTATACCACAGAGTTCAGTGGAACATTTTTGAGCTTTTACTCAATGTGAATGAATATTGAATTGAGGTTGAACAGTATGTTGAGATTATCAGAGTATTGTCAAATGAACAGCCACATTTCATAGAATACTATGTAAAGACTGGGCTTGCAATTAATATCAACTATTACTTTTTAAAACGTATCTGTAAAATCTTGGTCTTTAAGGAAGTACTTTAAAGTAATGGTTATAATTGGTTATTTTATCAATTTTGTATCTTTTAATTATTTTGAATTTAATTACTTAATAGGTAGGCTTACTGATATGATTCTAAAGAAATGTAAAGTAATAACTGTTAAGTTATTAAAATATAAACAAAATATATCATGTAACAAAAATCTCAAATCATTTGAATACTAATTAAAAACCAATGTCAATTTCTCTATTTCTAAACAATTGTACACAAATTTACATATAAACAGATACTGTATATACTAGTAATTTTCCCTTTGACATATTTCACTTTTTTTCTGACCAGCTGAATGGAAACCATTTCATTCAGTTTCTTCAGGTAATAAACCAATCTCCTAGACAGAGATGAGCATGTAACCAGTCCCCCTGGCAATACTGGCAGAAGTATTGCCCGTGGGCACCAATGTTAAGCAGAGCCAGTCAGAGTCTTTCCTTGTGATGGACATGAACAAAGCAGATCTTTTGTAGGAGAGAATGAAGTGAACCCATGAAGATGACAGCAGAAATGAGAAATGGTCGGTGATATGGACTGGGAAAGAACTGAGTCTCCAATGCCATCGAATTTGACATTCAGGTTTTCCTTTGAAAGTGAGTCACTAGAGCAACTTTCCCAACTCAGTGGTCCAATAATTCACCCTTTTTTGTGTAAGCTATTGTATTTTATTTTATTTTAAAATTTTATTGATTTTTTACAGAGAGGAAGGAAGAGAGATAGAGAGCTAGAAACGTTGATGAGAGAGAAACATCAACCAGTTGTCTCTTGCACACCCCCTACTGGGGATGTGCCCACAGCTAAGGTACATGCCCTTGACCGGAATGGAACCCGGGGCCCTTCAGTCTGAAGGCCAACGCTCTATCCACTGAGCTAAACCAGTTTCGGCTGTCTAAGCTATTTTAATTTAGACATCTCCAAATGAAGCTGAAAGAATTCTGACAAGTACATCAAATAATCACAATTTAGAACCTCTAGGTTGAATCGGAAGTAATCAACAACCATCAACACGTATTTATTGGTTTCCAAAAAATATATATAAAATTTCAAAGCACTTCTCAGGTGCCAATTTATTTAATCATCACAACAACCTTATAATATTGATGCTTTTATCATCCCCATGTGAATGATTAAAAAAACTGACACATAGAGATATTTTGTAATTGCCCAAGGGCACACAACTGGTGAAAGGAAAATTCTGAATTTGAACTCAGACCTACTGACGCCAGTGTCCAGATTCCTAATCTTGACTCTATATTCCCTCTCTTGACATGAATTGAGATCTGATTCAGCCATCTACTAGTTGAGTGTTGTAATATCTAAAACAATATCTAAAACATATATTTTTATCTCTAAAATAAGTATACTATTTCCTACTGCAAATAATGTTGTAGGTAGAGAAAAAGATAATGCTTACGAAAGCATTTTAGAAACTGCCTAGCACTAGAGAAATGTCAGTTCATATTATAAACTTGTAAACTACATTAAAGCTTTATCAGTTATGAATCTTGTAATTGAGTTAACTACACAATTTAATCAACATGTTTCAGTCAATAACATCTCAGAAAAGTAGATACAAGGGTCAATTTATATGTCAGGAAGCAGCTTTTAATCTAAATTAAACTAAATAATTCTGGTGAATAAAATCTGTGTGTGTGTGTGTTTTATTTTCAGTAACAGTGATGATCATGCCTAAAATAAAATTAACTTACATTGTACTATCACTTTAAATTTTCAAAATTACTTTCATTTTTACCTTGTTTAGCATATTTCAGTGTCTTGGGAAATGAATTATATCTATTCCCCCCCCCCCCCTGTTAGTGTCAATCTATTGCTACTGGGCAAGTTTTAGTAATAAGTGTTCTGGATGACAAAGCTTTATGCAGCTCACCATGAAGCTCTCACAAATGATAAATATGGAATATTTATTCAAATCTGCTTTTGAATTCATTTATTTTACCTCACTTGAAGACATTAAGATCTCAGAATTTACCCAGAATATTACATGTAAATAAAATTATAAGAGAATATTCACTACAAAGACCAAATTACACATTTGAACCCAATTCTTTATTGGTAATATAAAATATAGATATAGTATATAATTAATTCATGCATTTAATTTTTTCCTCCCAAGTCTGGAATTTTACGCTAACCTTTATGCATTTATATACTCAATTTCATGTGCATTTTCATATTTAAATATATGTTGGCAAATACATGACAATAGAACTATGCTGATTAATCTTACAATAAGCAAGTATATCTTTACTACATATTATTATTTAGTTGCCAACTCCAAATCTTATATTTATAATTAATATTTTAAAATATCAAAAAATCATTCAATTATGTACAGACTATTATAGAATATTTTGGATTGAAGGTAATTTTTTAACCTGCATCATACAGTGAATAATTTACTTTAGCAATGTAAAGCTTTATGGATTCATATAAACATTCTAATTAGATTACTACCGCTAATAACATTCAATTTATCTGAATCTTAGAAAGAGTCAAGAGAAAGGAATCAGAAAGTTGTAAAATGTGAGCAAAGGATGTAGTAGGATATATGCACACACAAAACACCCCCAGAACAATAACAAAAAGGTATAAAATTAAATGTATGTTATGAATTTACATAGTGATAAATTTGATCTCCATATAAGCCCCTATCAATTCTAAAATAGTTTATCTAAGCCAATTCTTATTGCCAATAATATTTCCAAGAACTAATTCATTTTAAAATTTATATAAGTCACAGAGGCTTGTTTTATGAGAATATGTACTCAGGCAAAATAAAATGTTAGAAAAATGTACATAAAATGGAAAAAAAGTGATGAATTGTCCTCTAGTAGTGTGCTAAAGCGCCGCAGCGGAGCGATTCTTTTATCACGGCTTAAAATTAAACAGATACAAGTATAGCTGCTGAATTATATCTCCTTATTTGACTTTTTTATACATATGCAATATTAGTTCGAAGCTCATTCGTATTCATGTGAATTGGATTGCAATTTAACGTCTGGAAGTTTTGATTTCATTAAACATTTTTTTTTTTGCTTCAATCAAAAAGTCTGTATACACATGAATATTTAAAACCTTTATCCAAATCTTTTTTTAAGATTTTCAAAGTTGAATCATTAAGTCTAACAACATGGAGAATGAACAAAGAGGATCTAACATAAAATTTCTGAACACTTTGGACTTGGTATGAACCAAAGTCCAAAATAAATCTTGGAGAATCTTCAGGTTGAGGGCTTGATCTCCAATGTGGGCAGGCAGGAGGCAGCCAATCTACGATTCTCTCTCATTGCTGATGTTTCTCTCTCTCTCTCTCTGAAATCAATAATTAATAAAAGAGGGCACAGCATTCATGATGTGATGTATTACTATCACTTCAAAGACATAGCAAGGTAGATGAAATGCAGAAAGAAAAAATCCAGAAGACAAAGCCAATCTCAAAACCAGGATGAAATAAATCTCAATGAGTGAAAACCAAAAAGAGAAATACAAATCAGCAAGTGAGGCTGAAAGCATAGGTCCAGAATTTTGAAAGTGAACAGAGGTGGCCAGAACGGTAGCCCTTGATGGTAGGAGGGGGAACAAAAATGTCTTCCACGTGGATCTGAGGTCCAGAGAACAGCCATGCTCTTTGCCTGAAACTAGGGATTAGGGTAAAGCTCCCTTGTTGAGTGAGAGGTTGAACAAGAGCAAATAACAAACAGCAACAAGACAATCACAGCTGAAGCTGTGTACGAGGTCACAGAAGGACAAGGGCTTTAGTTAATGGAAGTTTATGAACATATTGACATACTGAGAGTTTTTTTTTTAATCAGAAATTAAACCAAGCTACCAATGGTTCTAGGATAATGGGTTTCTGACATAAATGCTGGAGAGACACTGGGTGAGAAAACAGCAAAAAAAAAAATGCAGACAGGAACTTGTTAAGAATAGAGAGGATGGAAGATTAAAAGGGAGAAAAATCTAACAAATTGGTCTCTCGCTCATAATAAACCTATAAACCACATACCTAAAGACACAGACAAGTTAAGACATAAAAGACAAGTGACAACCTCAGCATTGGATGGAAGGGTGTCTTCTCTTAAAAGGAAAACCCAACATGTGCCTTTAAGCAACAGTAAGTTAGAATGTTGTATGCTACCATTTCCAAATGGATTTTGTGTGAAAATCAACAGGGAGGAGTTAAGCTCTTACAAGTTAAGTACAATTTTTTAATTAAAAAATAATACTCACAATTCTTTAAAACTATATAAAAAGTTGTAATATGTTAAAATATATGTTTAAAATTACAAAAGAATGAAATTAGGCATATATATGTATATATATATATATATATATATATATATATATATATGCCTAAGCGACCGAATGACCAAACAACCGATTGTTATGATGCACACTGACCATAGTATATGAGAGAGGGAGCAATATATGAAAGGTTATATACCCAAATGTGCATAGTTTATACTCAAAACAGGAATTATGAATAATTTATCTTCCTTAGTATTGTGCCAGTGCCACAGAATGAGCAAACTATCTAGCATAAGACCTAAATTTTGTGATATGTTTTATTCTTCAAGATCTTACCTAAAGTCCATTTTTTCACCTAATCTTTCAATCTCTTTCCTCCCTTTCTAGCACCAACTACATAGTCTTTAATGATCTAATATGGCTGCTTTAAACATATTCTAAAATTCAAGGACAATTGTTGTTCAGTATTTAATTAACTATACATCTAGAAAGCCAGCTTTTGTTGGTCCTTAGAGTGTTACCTATATCACGTTTTGCTCTACACATGTGTTTTTAGTGTGGGTTTTTTTTTTTACATTATCTATCTAAAATGCTAATTTTCAATCATTTTCATCTAATGGCACACATGTGCTAATTACTAGATATATATTTTTGTGAATCTGACAAATATATATATATTTCAATTATGGCTATTGGATGGGTATTATTGGGTTGGATGTTGTCCTTATTTATTTATTTTTTTACAATCCAAGGGAAAAGAAGCCAGTGATACTGACACTAAATGGTCAGGTATTTGCATGTTTTAAAAATTCTTGAGGCACATAGGTTGGAAATCTCATGTAGAAAATAGAGTGCTCTAAAAGCAAGTTAAATCTCTTGGGTTATACATAAGTCTTTTTAAAGAACAAAGCTGCCATTTCCTTCGGAGGAATAATAAACTTTAAGGTGGAATGTAGCAATTAACAAAGCAAATCACATTCCCTCTATGCACCGATATGAAAAGGAATTCTACAAAGAACTATGAAAATCAAATAAACTTTTATGTCATAAATGTGGTCTTTAAACCATTGCTCTCTAGCATATTATGCTCACACAGCAATCCACAACATGCTTATATTAGTAAACTTATCCAGGATCTTTGCCCGTTTATGTCCTCACACTTTATAGGTGCTACCGCAAGATAAGAATTTGATGTTGTATAAAAACACATTACCCAGCTTCATAAATAGTGGTGCATTCAGACAATGGAAAATTATTCAGTGCTAAAATGAAATGAGCCATCAAGCCATAAAAAGGCATAAAAGAAACTTCAATGTATATTACTGTGTCAAAGGAGGCGATCAGAAAAGGCTACACATTGTATGATTCCAAATATATGACATTTTGGAAGAGGCAAAACCATGAAGACGGTGAAAAGATTAGTGGCTGCAGTAGTGAAGGGAGAGAGAGGAATGCATAGGCAGAGAACAAGGATTTTTAGGGCAGTGAAACTACTCTGTATGATACCCTGACACTGGATCCATGTCATGATGCATTTGTTTAGACCCATAGGATGTACAGAACCAAGAATGAACCCTAATGTAAGCTATGGACTTTGAGTGACTGTGCTATGTCAATGTAGGTTCATCTATTGTAACAAATCACCACTCACTCTACTGGGGGATATTGAGAGTAAGGGAGTCTATGCATATATGAGAACAGGTAGTACCAATACTTGAGACATCTCCATACCTTCCTCTCTGTGAACCTAAAAAATTGCTCTAAAAATGAATGCATTTTCCCTTCCAGGCTTGGCTCCCAGTAATACAAGAAGACAAAACTGAATAACCCCAATATTTCTTAATCTTGTGTAATTCTAGTTTTCACGCCAAACTGGATTTCTTTTTAGCATAATACACAAATTTCTATTTTATCCATCAAAACCCCAAGGTAAAACCTTTCACATATTTTTTCAGGTTTCTTCTATGGACATTTCAAAATTCTCTTTTCATTGAATGAAACTTTTTAGAATGTGAGTAGCTTCATATGCTCCACATATTGACTCTGTGAGAGGTGTTGGTGATACACATATTGTTCACTAGGAACTACATGCTATTAACGCATTTATTTTTAATTATATAACATTGTGCATGCATGTTTTTAATCTATAAAGGGTAATTTCACATAGTTCATTATAAGATTTTTTTAAAAATATATATTTTATTGATTTTTTACAGAGAGGAAGGGAGAGGGATAGAGAGTTAGAAACATCAATGAGAGAGAATCATTGACCAGCTGCCTTTTGCACACCCCCTACTGGGGATGTGCCCACAACCAAGGTACATACCCTTGACCTGAATCGAACCTGGGACCTTTCAGTCCACAGGCTGACTGACGCTCTATCCACTGAGCCAAACTGGTTTCGGCCATTATAAGATTTTTTAAAATCTCATTTATTCCTCATAAGAACCATGGGATGCCTATTTCCATTGACAGAGGAGGAACCTGAGTCATAGAGATGTTAAATATCTTGCCCAAGGTTACATGCATAGTGAGCAACAAAGCCAAATAATGAACAAGGCAATTTGACTTTACGAGCCATTGTGAGAACTACTCAATATGTTGTAACAAGATAACATACAGTGACATGCATGTACTCTATGGGGGTTTTTACTTCATTTGTGAACCCCTTCCCTCTGATAAACTACTCAAAGGCTATCATTACTCAGAGTATGACCTGAACATAAAGATCTGGGCATCACCTGAGGTCTGTTAGAAATGCATAGTCTCCAGCATTGAGACAACTGAGGCTGAATCTGCATTATAATGTGATTCCCAGGTCCCTTAGAATTTGAGGAGGAGAGCTGTGCTCTCTTGACTCTTAAGGCTTAAAAAGCATATGAAAAGCAATTAATTTACACACCAATAGGTAAAGAAAGAAACATACGAACTCCCTGGTTAGGATAACGTCGCTGTGCTCAGTGAGAAATGATATTTTATATGTAATTTTGGTTCTGCACAAAGCGAATGTGATAGAGGTATGCATCCCCTCTTACTCCTTTCTCTCCTCAAACCGTTAACTTGCTAAGTGGATAGTCGTCTGTTGTGTTTCAACATCCATGAGATCGTGTCTTCCAGCTTGCTCTTTTACCTCTTAGGATACACAGCGATTTTCCCTTTCTTCCTAGAACTTTAGGGCTTTATATACAATTCCCGACATAGTGACTTGGATTATTTCTTCCCACTAGATGGCAGTAATGGCAATTTAATAATACATTTATAAAGCCACCGCCAGCTTGCCGCATGCACAGCAAACAATGACTCTTTGTGTGTGAGGGTTTGAACGTGGCTGCTTTTAATATAGGGAACAATGACTTAGTAACAATTTAGAAAATACTTTTCCTTATCCGTGTTGTTGTTTAAACTTCATTTTTTTTTTTGCTTTCGAGGATTGAAGGCTGTCTTGTTTATATATCTCTTACCTGTAGCTGTAAGAATCAGCAAGGATGAATAATTTTCACTGGTGGAAGTTTGACAATAGGTGGTTGTTAAATAATATACTAAATAATGTAACTGTCAATAACTTCATTAGTTTATTTTTGAGGAGTTAAAAAAAATCTCTTGATCAAATATCAGCTCTGTATAATATCGTAATGCAGAAATTTAAGCTTTTTATGAGAAATTACATCTTGGGTTGATAAAATCATATTTTATTAAGTTATTTCCTAGTAAATATTTAAAGGGCATTACATGCAAATACAAGACTATAGAAGTTAAGTAAGTAGAGAGGAGAAAATCAGTTTATAATAAAGTGATAACAGGAGTTTGTAAATGCAGTTCTGCTGACATTCCATTTAGTGTTTAATTATGACTCTTGCATTCAGAATGTTTTTACATAAATATTGAACAATTATCTTAAAGACAGGAAGAGATTTATTAATCAAAATATATGCAATCCTATGGTATTTTTTAGTATTTTAAATAGTGTAAAAATATTATGCCATTGATCACACTTCTAAGACATACTTCTCTATTATGTTAACACTGTGAAAGTCCCAGCACAGTGCTTCTCAAACTAATTGTGCTAAAGGCCAGGCTTTCTTTCCAAATAGTCATGGACAATAAAAATGAATAAATAGAAAAAACGAAATTAAAGAATATTTTCCTATACATATTTTATTATTTGAGTCAACAGACACAAAAATAACTGTGTCAAAGTTTTATAGAATGTGTTAAATGCTTACTCTCAGTTTTCATATTTTTGGTTTGCTGATTGGTATCAGCAGGGCCCGGCCAATGGACCGCCCTTTGGTTAGCCCTGCTCTAGGCTGCTTCCTGGCAGAGAAAGCTGCATCTACTGGGAGAGGAAAAGAAATAAATCAAGAATGGACATCATTAAAAATGTCCATGAACTTTACTAAGAGATTAGAACTTAAACCTTCACACATAGACATAAACACATACACACACACAAAGATAACTATGTGAAGTGATAGGTATATTAATTAACTAGATAGAGGGAATTCTTTCATACTACATACACATTATCAATACACCATGATGTGCACTTTAAGCATCTTACAATTATATATATATATATATATATATATATATATATATATATATATATATACTAAATATATATACTAAAGGCCTGGTGCACAAAATTCTTGGGTTGGTAGGGTCCCTAGTGGTTGCCAGCTGCTGGCTATGCCAGGCCTCCCTCCCTTCTCCTGGCCAGCCCCACCACCTGGTTTAACTTCTAAATGACATCCTGGTAGAGGCGGCAATTTGCATACTATTATTATATAGGATTATATCCAAATAAAGCTGAAATTAAAAACTTCTGGTAGCTATCACACAATCTTTAGTTTAAATGTATCCAAAAAAATCTTAAAATTAAAATGTTCTTATTAAAATTGGATGTCTAAAAGTTTAAATAAATCACTTTAGTCCTGACTGGTGTAGCTTCATGGCTAGAGCATCAGTATGAGCTCTGTATTTACAATTAATTTCCTTACCAATTTGATTAGCTGACACAGGCATCAAAATTATTTATGAAAAGAATTTGAAATGAGGTGAAGATTTTGGAAACCATATGCTTACGGATGAGGTTTTATAAGTTATATATATATATATTGGTTAATGGTTGAATAACTATGCATAGCTCTTGATCTATTTTATACTAATGTGAACTAGAGATTTATTATGAAAAAATTCTAAAGTAAACTAATAAAAACCAAGGACTGATACACCTGTATCTCGTAAGTAATATACTGTAAGCTTCTGGTCCGTTTTCATGTGTTTGTACTCCTAATAGAACATAAGGAGAAATAAACAAAAATCCATAGTTAGTTCTGTTAGTACCTATAATTTACTTTAAAATACTCCAGTAGGTTCAATAGCAAGTACATTAGTTTATCTTTATTTCACAAACTAGAAAAAAAATGGTTAACATTTGGAGAATTCTAGTAGGGGGTCCACTTTCTAGGCTGGTTAAGATTTGAACTTTCTTGATCAATAGTTTACCCTCCAGGGGCAACTGCGACAAATGTTTCAAATTTCCAAATATGGTTCTGTGAACCTGTATGTGACAGCTCAGTAATTTACAAAGAATTGTGACAACTTTTTATTGGTTGAGACAAATGGCCATCAAGATGTGTGATTGGCTAGAAATACTGGGCAATCATCTTCCCCTATGTGAGAAAGTACAAATATCCCAGTACAAGGTCAAAGGCTAACATCTTCGGCACTGTAGATCTAGAATTCTATTTAACTTGTTCCCCATCCTCAACTTAGAAAGCGGCTCCTTGCTCCTGCCACCAGAAGACTGACCCATTTGTTCAGTAGTGATTCTTTCCTACAAGGTGCCGATGGCATGCCACAAAGGACAGAGAACAGAGATCGCCCCCAGATTTATATATATTATATATTGATTTCAGAGAGGAACGAGAAGGAGAGAGAGAGAGAGATAGAAACATCAATGATGAGAAAGAATCATTGATTAGCTGCCTCTTGAAGAGACCTAGCCCACAACCTGGGCATGTGCTCTGACCTTAAGGTTCATAGGTCGATGCTCAACCACTGAGCCACGCCAGACAGGCTACCCCCAGATTTTTGAAATGGGATGTTTGATAGATTTTGCAACTGATTGTTAGTAAAACTATGGACATTTTCTTTCTTTTTTTAAATTTATTTTTAAATAAATCTTTATTGTTCATATTATTACAAATGTTCCTCTTTTTTCCCCTCTCCATTGCTCCCTTCCACCAGGTTCCCACCCCACCCTCTGCCTTTTCTCCACCCCCCATTATCCTCATCCTTAGGTGCACAGTTTATGTTCAGTCTCTTCCAGCACCCCCCACTCCCTTTTCCCCCAAGAATTGTCAGTCCACTCCCCTTCCATACCTCTGATTCTGTTATATTCACCAGTTAATATTGTTCATCAGATTTTTTAATTCCCTTGGTTTTTAGATTCATCTGCTGATAGTTATGTATTTGTTGTTCATAATTTTTATTTTTATTCAGAAATTGGTCAGTGACTTATTTGGGGGTTTGTTTTTGTTTTTTATTTGTCCTTCACCAACTATCTGGTAGCAGAGTTGTAAGAGACATATAGTTCTGATCTACTTCTTATTGTTAATGATTAAAACACTGACACAAATCTCTGACATTTATTAAAAGAACAAATTAGCTTCCATCAGTTCACAATATTGACCTACTAAATATGAGATAACTCAGGTCCTAGTAACTCAGTTTTGCTAGAGAAAGATTTGGCTGCAATAATAACCAGACATCATGTTAGTGGCTTAAAATTACAAAGGAATACTTCACACTCCACTAATAGTACCTTAAAGGTTGGCAGAGGAGTTCTGCTAATCCCAGTAACTCAGGTAAGAAGGATACCAAGGCAACCCCATCTTAATTATAGGAAAAAAGATGAAAAAGATGAAGGAGTATTGATAGTTAAATGTTCTGGCCTCACCGACAATATTTATTGGCCTGCACTCCTATTCTGGCCTCACTTAAATCACGGGGATGAGGAAAAAACAATACAGTTCTATCATATTCCCAGAACAGAGGAGAATCAGAAATATTTAGCAAACTTCCAGAATTAGCACAGCAATACTAAAATTAAAAATAGGTGTTTTGTTGTTTGTTTGTTTTTTTCTGTTTGAATAGTATATTCGAAAGTTGCAGTACATTGTAACATTATACTTTTTGGGGGGGAAATGGGGATAATTAAGTTTGGTTTGGTTTTGGTAAAGATGGAAATCTTCATGATTTAAATCAATTCTATTCTAATCAAAGCAACCTAGAATATGAGTGGGAAACTTAAATAATATAAACAATCATAAAACTTTTTTTGCAATGGGAGAGTCTAGATGTATATATATAGAGAGAAAAGACACTGTACTTTCTATTTATATACTACTAGAGGCCCAGTGCATGAAATTTGAGCATGGATACATTCCCTAGGCTAGCAGTGATAAGGGCCTATCTGTGGGGCTACTGTCAGGGTGATTGGGGGATCCCTTCCCCCTGGCACCCACCTTGGTGGCCTGGTGCCACCTGCTTGCCAGCCCTGACCCCACTGCTGCTGATGGTTGCCTCCCTCTGCAGGGAGACCCATGGGGCAATAGGGGTGGGAATGGGGGGTTGTTGGCACCTGCATTGGCTGGTCTGAGGTGTGCTGGCTGGGGGTAGCTCCTGCGTTGAGCATCTGCCCCCTGATGGTCAGTGCACATCATAGCGACCAGTCACTCTGCCATTCATTCGATTTGCATATTAGGCTTTTATTATATCGGATAGCAAGTGTGACCAAATATTCATGTCTATACTATTAACAATGAGTATTTGTTACAATGCAGATTCCTGGGCTCCTGAACTAATATTATAATTTAATAGACCTAGTATTTGAGTGTAGGTTTCTATAATTTAAAATATACTCATTTAATTATGATACATACAGAATTGGGTCCTGGAATCAGATTTTGATATATGATGGCTGTAGCTGATTAGTTTCAAGAAGGAAGAAGCATAAATATGAAATTGAATTGGGCCGAGTAGGGATTCAGTCAATTCATGGCAAATTTTACATAGTTGCTGAAATTGTATTATAAAAAAAAGTACCAAGAGAACATCTGACTCAGCCATTTCAACAAGATGCAATGACTATTCACTTGCATTGCTTCTCTGTCTGTATGAAATGAAAACTTTGAAAAAAACTAATATGCAATTTAGTCCCCATTTAAATTATGAAAACAGGGAGAAACTGTTAGAGGATTCCCAAATTGATATATCTAATTTAGTCTCCTTTCCTGAGAATCAGACCCAAATATCCAACTTTCTATATGATATCTTCATTTGGATAAACCTACTGGGCATTTATATCTTTATATTTTCAAATCCAGATTCTGACACTTACCCCCAAATTCCACATCTTATGGTCATTTCCATCTCAATCAACTATTCTTTCAATTTTTGTATCATTTCCTCAACCATTTCTCAAAATTTCAACAAAGCCATTCCATTCTTCCAGAGTCTATTTCCTATCAGTTTCTTCACTTCTACCCTTCCTTCCTTCCTTCCTTCCTTCCTTCCTTCCTTCCTTCCTTCCTTCCTTCCTTCCTTCCTTCCGTCTTTAAATAAATAGTACCTAATCAGCCAGGAACTTAAGGGAAGGCTGAGACCAGGAAAGGTGGCAATGCAATAATTAGGGAAGATCAACAATAACAACGATTTGTCTTTAGGTACCAGAGCTAAGTTATCTACACCCTTGTGTCTTTCATTAATATCTGTGGATGAGAATTTTGAACACTGAGGAAGGCTGATAGTGAAAAAAAAATGTTTGGAACACGGTACTGGTGGGAAGCTGTACGGATACCTTGGGCTGTCAGAAAGACAAACAAGGGTGTCTTAGAGCAATATAAGCCTGAAATGTCACGGCTGCAAAAATGACAAAATGGAAGCTGCCTTACTTCAGGCACATCATGGGAGAGCAGGGTTCTTTGGAAAAGACAACAATCCTGGGAGAAATAGAAGGCAGGAAAAAAAAAGAAGGCCAAATGTGATACAGATTCACTAAAGAAAAAGGCCATAGGCATAAATCTACAGGAGCTGAGCAGGGCTGTTGAGGTCAGGGCGCTGTGGACATCACTCATTGGTAGGGTCACCCGGAGTTGGAGCCGACTCAATGGCATGTAACACATGCATAATCAGAGGGCCTGGCCCTGACCATCTGACATAAAATGGCATAATGACCTTTCCTCTCTGATCCTGCAGCTTGCTTTATTTTCCTTTATAGCACTTTTTACCACCTGACATTTATATCTATAGATAGATATTATTAGCATCAATATTTATTACTGTCTGTCTCCTTCAGGGCACACGTCGGTTCAGTTCCTTTGACACTGTCTGTCACATAATGAACTAATAAAATATTATTGACTAAAATGACATACAAGCAAATAAACAAAGAACATGATATCAGGTAATGAACAGTGCCATAAAGCAAATAAAGGAGGGTGGGTGTGTGATCCCTGGGGGTTCAGTGGTGGGTGGGTGGTGGAGATCTCAAGGAATAATATCTAAGCTAAAGTCGGGAGGACAATGTAATTAGTACAGTGTGCTCATGAATAAAAATTCATTACAGGATAAAAGAGAAGGAGCAGCTTTGTTGATGCTTTTAGTGTGTGTGTGTGTGTGTGTGTGTGTGTGTGTGTGTGTGTGTGTTTTAAAGTAAAACAAACCAATTGTGTTCTCATAAAGTGCACACAGAGTCCTAAAATGACAAACAAAGAAAAAAGATGACATTCCATTTAAAGGAGAAGGAAAAGATGGGAGCAAGGATCACCACCTCCAATGCCCTACCCCAAAGAGGGATGGAAAGGGATATAAAATTTCAAGGGGAAATCCTTCTATTGGCACAGACCTTTATACTTTCAGATTTTACATTTTCCAATTTTTTTACCATGTTTATCTCTTAGAATTACCTCTAAAAATAGGCATAGTTTATTTTCATCATTAAGAAGATGAGCCAAAGACTTACAGAGGTGAATGTCTTCTATAAGATCAATACCTGGTTAGCAGGAGGCACACCTAGCAGCCAGGTGTCTTCATACAGTCCACTGCATTGAGCCCATTACGCTATGCCACCTTGATGAAAACTGGCCAAATATTACCTGTAGTTTGCCAATCTGCTCAGTTGATTCACATTTAAATTCCACCAAGTTGAATTAAAGGTTGATTTTGAATTCCTGGCAGGAAGGCCAATAGTAGCATTGACTTCTAAAAATTTCTTGATGACCTCCAAACTAAGTAGTCTCTTGTTGCTAGCATTTAAGGCCACCATCGTGTGACTCCAGTGAAAATTTTCAGCTTTACCACATACATACCTTAAAACGAGTTTTAAGACTGTTTTGTCCATGCCAGATCATTTGTCCAAGCCACTCAGCATGAACAGAAGCAAAAAGAGGAGGATGTATGATTGGATCCACCTGTGATATCTACCCTCTTCCTCCCATCTCTTTTTGTTGCAATTTAGCCATTGGTAAGTCTTTTGAAAACCTCTCAAATCAGCTGTGATGTTTTCCTTTTCAGATGAGATTTTTCAAAGTCTGATGACACCCATCACATTCTACAGTCATAGTCTTCCTTGTACAATTTGAGTTATTATTAATATTCTACTCTCCAAGCAGAATACAAGTAATTTGACAAAAAGACTATTCTTTCTGTCACTTCTTCAATTATATATTCTTTGTTTGTTTGTTTGTTTGTTTTTGTTTTTTTAGATAATATGCCAAATAGTGGAAAATCAATAAGTATTTTTGGAGTTGTAAAAAAATGATTCAAGGAGAAAAAAATATAACCTTCTGATTAATCATTGCAACAGTCTGTTGCAAGCATAAGGAAAGATATGAGATATATAAAGCATAGAACAAAATCAATAAATGAAATAATCTGAGAGATTGAAGAAAAGTGAAAGTAGAAGGACTCTGTTGAATCTTCAGAGGCTGGCACAATGCATGGTGCACAGAAGCTACTCAATAAACACCTGCTGAATGAATAACTGAATGAGAGAACAGGAAAGGGGGTGTGTAGTAAGCATGGACAAAGGACTATTGGAAGATAACCTTAAAATGGGGTCTGTCATTCCAAGCTAAATGGGAAGCAGAAATGAGGTTATTAGTGTAAAATATACGATTCAAAGGATAAGAGGACACCTCTGCTTGCATCCCCTCATGCTCCTTTGTTATAAGGCTCTTTCCTAATTAATTTAATTTGAACCACAGAACAACTCTATAAAGAAGCAGGAGAAACATGCTTCCACCCATTTGAAAGGTAAGAAACAAGACCAGGAGGGCAAGTCTCTAGGTTAAGATCAGCATCAGGGTCATAGTCAAAATGTAAGCTTCCTTATAAAGAGCGCTCTCACTCCTTGATGTTCTAACTGCGCTCCAGAACCAGCAGCACTCTCACCTTCTGGAGTCTCCTTAGAAAAGCAAAATAACAGACTTCACTCTAGACACCTGAATTGGAACTAGAATATTATCAACATCCTGAAGTGATTTGAAGTAATCTGAAAGTTAACCGCTCACATGCTATAAAACTGAATATAAATCTGCCTGCCTTCATAGACAGTTGGAGCATGATATATGATAAATATAAATAAATATAAATCAATAGGACCACCATATATACATTACCATTTTTAATAACACTAAGTATTGTTAAGTATTTTATATGTTATATAAAAATAAATATGAGTAAGAAAGGAGCATTGTTTAGGTCCATGTATATGGCTTTTAAAGAAAAAAAATGTTTAAAAGAATGAGCTTCTTTTTAATTAAAACAAATTTCACTGAAGCAGTTTGTTGGGTATATTAAGGATTCAATCATCTCTTTGAGAAACAGTACAAAAGGGAATGCAAAGTAATATAACAGCACAATAGTTGGCATCCATATACAAAAACAAAGGCTTATTTCAACTCAGTAGATTTTATACACACACTTACATACACACTCACAGACACACACACACTAGTAAAGTAGAATGGATTTGATGCTCAAAAAATATGAAGGTTGAGACACCCTAATTAAGGGAAATAGCTTTTGGTAAGCTTACGTTAGTAATAATAAACAATAATTTTTGGAAACCAAGACAACAATGGAGCCTCAACAGAACTTATTATAAACACATGTTCACCACATGCTTCAGACAAAAGAATGGAGAAGAGTAGGAAGTTCATTTTCCCTTTCAGTAGGCTGAGAGGATGTTTTTATTTTACCTTTTTATAAGGTTAAGGAAAAGCATTTCTTAAAAGGTGGTTGAAAACTTAGAGCTGGTTGTATATCCAATGACTACAGCTTCCTGGTGTGAAAATATCTGCATATATGTTAAACTTTCCATTGCCATTTAGTTGTTTTTATTATTTTTACCTTAGTAAAAGTATAAATGAATCAGAAGGAAAGAGATGGTGAATGTTTAAGGGGGGGAAAGTAGGGAGTAAAGATATCCCAAAGAGAAAGGAAATATTTACAAAAGAAATGGTGATTGAACTGGGTTACTTAATATTAACTAAATGTTCTAGATAGAAATTTTTAACAAACAATTTTATGTTACCAAAACATGAAAGAGCTTCTTTAAAAATAATATCTAAAAGGACTGTCTTTCTAAAATGGAAAGACAATAGTGCTTATCATTTATAAATCATACTTACTAAAATTATATAATAAAAGATATTTTCACTAAATATTCTAAGTGATACAAGTAATTTGAAAGCATTTTGTATATAAATGTTTTCCATTGATATATTTTCAGAATTGTGAAATACCATTTGAAAGAAATAAGAAATTCCAAATATTGTGATATAGGGAAGAGAATTTTCCTGTGCCACATTATTTGCTAAAATTGGGTAGTATCTTTAATGTGGTTGATATAAATGGCAAAATAAAAATCCTTTTGCAACTTTTGATTGGCTTTAGAAGTCACAGCAACATCATGTTCAAATATTTTTTCAACTACAAAAACATTGTTCAATGAGTATCCAAACATATATTTCATACCTCGTACCCCAACCCCTGCCCCCTCCCCTCCCCACACACACATCCTATCCTCTAGTTGAATGCCTATGAGGATTGACATTGGGAAAAGAATTATGCTTATCTTATGATAATGGTGCAGTAGCCTTGTAGGATCCTGACTTCATGTGAAATTCTTCCTTGTGTTTATGACTAGGATGTACAGCTAGATTCTATAACTTATGTCTCCCCTCGCTCTTTATTTAGGACTGTAATTAAGATTCATATCGAGTCTGTATGGGCCAGGATTTTATTTGTGAATCTGAAGCTCTCTGTGATACATCAGCACCTGGTACACAATGAGAGTAGAATCCAGAAAGCATTTAAGATTCTGGGATTAAACTTGGAGGATTCTGAGTATTTCATAATATAGATGTATGTTAGATTTGAAGGAGAGAGCATTATGTTCACATGGCTCTCTCTCAAACAGCAGCGCATTGACCCTGCTTTCTCCTCACACTTGACTGTGGGATCCACAGGAGCAAAGACCAGCCATTAATCATGTTTGAATTCCCAATGAATAGCACAATGCTTCTCCCCAAAATGGACGTGTAGATTAATTAACTAATTTGAGGGCCATATCAGCTGAAGCGTTTGGGTGTATGTGTTAGGGAAGGTAAATCAGAACCATCACATAAATAACCCTCTCTTATTGTCACAAAGTAGATCCAAGAGACCCTGCAAAACATGGCACCATATAACTCATTCTTCAAGCAAAAAGGCCCAAAAATTAATTCATTCATGATTCCAAGTCATCTATTATTTAGTCAAATATCTACACTTGTAATCTAGAGATTTTACCTATAGTCAACCCACAATAAAGTTTAATTGGGAATAAAGTACCTTATCTATAAAAAATGCATATTTCATTTTCTCCATTAATAGATTTTCCATTTTTTTTTGTTTCTTCCTAATAACCTCAACCAAAAGTCAAGTGGGTTAATACATATGACAAAATGCCTGAAATTCAATGATATGCAAAACAACATTATCCACTACTTGGATACCTCATTTCATTTTATAAAAATTCTATGATAATGAAGTGAGTGTGACTTAGAGACACATTTAAAAGATATCTAGCCATTTTCAGAACGCAGTCCTCAGGCGCTCACTTAGCAATGATTAGACAATTACATATGAGAGCATATAACTGTTTTGATAGGAGAAGAACAAACCTGGGTGTTTATCCAGGTAAATTAGAGAAGTCAGAAAGATAAACTGTGTGACTTCCTGATATAGAAGCTAAACCTCTAAAGAAAAATTAGAGTGCCCATTATTTTCCATGGCCATCCCTCTCTTTTATGTTTAATCTCCATAATTGATTTCAATAGTTTTGTATTTTAGACAGGTTGATGAATAGAAAACTTCTGAACGTATTGACCTCTTAGTGGCTATAACGCACTTACGAAGATGGATTGAGAGAGGAAATTAGGCAATGGTGTGCTGGTAAATGCTTAACAACCGGCTCTCGAAGAGAAAGAAAGGCCCTGATTTGCAGTATTTGCTGATTTGTATGCTGAAAATATTTCTGCCACCGCCTATATCAGGCAAAGAAAATAATGCCTCTTGAGAAACAGAGTTTAGGTAGGAACAGTCACAATTGGTTGTTTCAAGTTGGATTAGCCAACTTCAGAGCATTAATTAAATTAGGTCATATTAAGTTAATAAACATTTTATGAATGTAAATTGATTAAATACACACACACATATAATATAAAGAGTAATTTAAAAAACTTTGATTAAATAACTTCAGAAAATAGTGTTTAATATATGGCCCTCTTGAGGATACACTATTCATTAGTTGTTTGAATACTCTGAAAAGTATTGTATATATATTTTTTAAAAAGTCTACTTAACATTGTTTAATATAGTATCCCTCTAATATATTTTGACTCCTAGATTTTGTTTTGTCTTAGGACATATAGCAACATCAAATGTGGCTTCGTGTAGCCAGATTACCAAGAGAAAGTATTTATTTGTGTAGAAGGGTCATAAGAATTTTTTTTAAAGGATGCATTAGTGAGCAGAGAATATTCTGTTCTGTCTTCCATGAGACTATATTATTTTCAGAAAATGTTTAATTTGTGCAATCATACATCTGTTTCGTTCTTAGTTTTTTATTGAGCATCTACTATATTTGGAGAATTATCAAACACTAGGCACTGGGAGTTTTCAGTTGTTTTGTTTCACTTATAAGGGTATGGGTTCCATTAGGAGAGGCCACTTTTAGTTTTCTTTTTTTTAATTTTTATTTTGCACGGAGGAGAGGAAAAAAGACTACCCTAAAGCTTAATTCTAATAAATGCTTAAATCTGATACATCTTGTTCTATGAGTGGAGCTACATGCAGCTATCTAATACCCCACGTGTAGAGAATGCTTCTTAAGAATACTTGTTACTTTCCTCCCTAAATACTCAACAGTAAATGTCCTCCCTGCATATCAATGTGTTAAAGCAATAGCATTTAATATCTACCAATCTGACACGATGAGAATGTCTCCAAGTGCTTTACATCCACCTTTGGACGTTATTGTAACTCATGTTCCCACATAACTATTTATAAAACTGAGCATGTTTGGGAAAACAAAAGAGCAAGACTAATGGCTAAATGTTCTCTGAAGAAAATCCCCCACAATAATCCAGCTATCTTTTTTTTGCAGCTGATTTCATGCCATAGCCTCATTTTCTTTGAACCACAACTCACAAATGATCATACAACATGTAAACCTCAGTACATTTGCTTTTGTTTTGTTTTCCTTCGGAGAATTGACAGGTGGATTTTCCACAGAAGACATAACTGGCACTTGACCTTTGGCGGCAAATATGATTTGTTGTTACATCAAAGTAACTTTGATGTTAAATTATCTTAGCAGTGCGTGACTATTGAAAGAAACGAGAGCACGACTGCTTTAAGATACGTTTGTTGCTTATCACTGCATATGAATTACTATAATATTAAACATATTGATCCTTAAGTAGTTTACTCTTTTACCACAAACACTTTCCTTACCATGCAAGCATAGAATTGAATGGATCTAAACACATTGAAAGAAACAAAACCATATGCATGCATTTATCCATGGACCGAGTTTAAAACACAGCATCAGTATGGAGGACCATGGCAAAAAATTATTTTCTGATTTCTCGATTGAGAGCATAACATTTTTTTTTTACCATCACTGTCACCAACATTTAATTGCTGTTGTTATCTATGTACCAAAGGCCAGCTGGTGCCCATTTACAGTAAATATAAAGCGTCTAAAAATAAATTTAATAAAAAGTTGTTCTGAGCATCTTTTTCTTTTTTCATTCTAAATTTTAACAATACACTTGCAAACAAGACTTGCTCAAAGGATCTCTTGTTAATTGTACATCCTTGGAAGACAACCAAACATAATATGTGGTTATACTACATTGTTAGCGGAATGTTTATCCATCTTAATTATTCACATGTCTACGTTTTGAATACTTACTATAGTAGACCTATCCTTGATAATGCCGATATACTATATTTTATATTGGTCAAATTTTTTAATCACGAAGTATCAGGTCTTTACAACGGAGTACATGTTATCACAAGATGCAACTTGACAACTAAACATCCCCCAGAGAAGGAAAATAAAACACTTCTATGTGAATCTACAGTCACTGATGTTTCAAACAAGAGTACAATAAAAAAAAATGCATCAATTAAAACAGCACTGTTGACAGAGGCCAACGTTTTTGACCCAAATTTGAATTCCCTGTAAGGATATTTCAAAAGGCAGAGAAAGCATTGCCCTCTTAGAGAACAGAGAACTGCATGAAAGTAGTTTCTCCCCAGACCTCCTGCCTCCCCTCCACGAGACCTAACACATGAACACATGAACACAATCATGGGGAAATGCAGGGCTGGAAATCAAGGAGAACCAGGCATAGAGAGATATTCAAAAAAGGACAGGTTTTCAACGGCAGAGTCCGGCAAAAAAGGGGACTATTTTAAACCTTTATCTGTCCTAAAGTTATATTAACAATAGTTGTAGGGTCTTTCCTCAGGGGGTGGGAGCATTATTATCTTGACCCTTGACCGCTGCTCACATAAGAGCCTGAGAAATTAATACCATGCCCGTTTTACACAACTATATTTTTCTTTATTTAAACTGCTACAAAGAAGAAGAAGGGGGAAAAAAAACCACATTCTATTCTGAAACAGCCCTAGTCTGTTTCATAACAGTCATGTGACTTTTTTTTTTCCTCCCTCCCCCTCTGCCAGCCATGTGCTGCTCCGTTTCATTTTACTCTGAAATAACTGTGCGGATTTCAGCCCAACCTGCCGGTGCTTAGGATGCACGGCGGACCCCGAGCGGGAGCCTGAGAACGGGCTCCCTTGAAAAGCAAGGTTCCCATAGCTGGCCTGTCACCATGGAAGCAGATGCCGTTGTTTCCTCTTCTCGCCCCCGCTTACCTCTTTGCAGCCTCGAGCCGCTCCCCATTGTTACCAGGGGCGCGCCTGGAAGTCTCTCCATCGTGACCGAACTTGCCTCCTCTTCAAAGGGCGCGGTGCTGCTGCAGGTCGCGGGTCCCGGCGGTCTGCACGGTCCAGAGGACAGCCTTGATGTCACCCCGGCTCCGTCTGCGCCACCAGCCGCGCCCCTGCAGACGGGGGGACAGGGGAGACCCGTGTTTGAAAAGGAGTCTGTCTGATTTTGCCATTGTGCCTTTTCACTCATCGATCGAATGCATATCGAACCTTCTGTCGGTGCATGTGTGAAATAGATAGCTTAGCAAGCACTTTTGTGCCCAACCTGTGCGGCGGGCCAGAAAGGTTTTCTTTCTTTGAGTCTCCAGAAATGTGTTTTGGGGTTTTTTTTTTTTTTTTTTTTTTGCCCTTTCTTTCGGGCTTGATGAATTTTGTGTTAAAAAAAATGAGGTGTGTGCTTTTTGAAAAGATGCAATTGTTGTAAGTGACCGTTGGTGCTGCTTCATCAGCAGTGAATTTCTTTGGGCCCTAAAAGGAGCGTTTTCCTTTCTGTAGACTATGTGTTTGTGTGTTTGTTTTTGTTTGTTTGTTTGTTTGTTGTTTTATGTATGTTTCCTTCTGTAACTTTTAAAGGTCTTGTAACACATTTAGAACTAGGAGTGCTGTCACTGTACGCTGCTGAGCCAAGAATTTGAGGTATCTTTTTAAGAAGACGATTAGATGATGGTTGTCACTTAACAGATTCAATCCCAGAAAGGTGAACTTGTACTGCTTCAAGGTAATTTCAGGGATTTGTAAGAGTGAGTAAATCAGACACCCACATTGATTGTAAGCTAAAAAAATATTTGATAAGCTCGAATCTGGGGAAGGTTTTTTATTTGTTTTCTTCCCCTTTTAAGATTTGGTGAAAATGTTTAGTCTGGTGTATTGAAATATACCTAAAGACATAAACCATTTACTGTGATATGGTATACTAAATAAATACCATATAGTTACAGTATTCTTATGACACGATTTAACTAGAAAGAATACGATATGAAACTAGGTTGTTCATATTTTATTTTAATACAATTACAATTCACTGCTTGTCATCCATAACTGATGTGAACAGTCACTGATGGCCAGCATACCACCTGCTCATTCTAATATGTGTTCTTTGCCTGAGTGCTTAAAAAACCAGGATCACTACAGAATGTCTCATGTCCTTATTTTCAGCTTATCGCTTAGCAAGCATTGTCTGTGTGTCACAAGTTTTTTGTTTTGTTTTAAGAAACCCCTACCTCGTCTTTCGAGGCATATACCTATTTTCTCTACTTGCCCCAGGCGAAGGGGAGGTCCATGACAGAAGAAAGAAGGTTATTGTGACAGATGAAACATAATTCACAATGAGTGCTCCTTTCATCCAGCCTTGAGTAGCAGAGGATTACTTGAATTTGGTGGCAGAATGTATGAGTTGGTTCTATTAGCATATAAGGACAGGCCAAAGGCAGAAAACCTGTTTCTCCTCAGCTGGATGGTGGTTATTGTGTGTGTGTCTGGGGATCTTATTTTGTTCACCTCAAGTAGAAGACAAGCCTGGACCGAAGAGATGCCGAAGAATCGGATGGAGTGCGTGGGGAGGGTAGGAAATAGGAAACTTAGAGCAGTGAAAGTTGGGGGTTTTCTGTACCAATGAAAAACGATGAGTTCAATATGTTTCTACATTCACTGGCATGCACATCAAATAAAGTCAGACTATTTTTTCAACAAACATATGAGCTGCAAAAGCAGGTAAATCTTATTTCATAAACTTATATTTCTTTAGAGGATGATTGTATTGTCGTTTGGAGAGTGTTCATTTCAAATGGCTTATTAGATTTCCAGCTGCCATTTAGTTTTACATGAGGGCTTAATACTAAATTCAACTTAAGTAGCTGTGTTTTTATTGGGATCTTTTACTTGATTTCAACTGTTTATTTTGAATGGCAGGGATTTTATCTTTACAAAATTTTATATTCAAATATACATACATTTTTTTCTTTCTCTTTCTAATGAGGTCAGAGTTTTAGTTAACTAAAAAGACAGGCAAATCATTGTTCTTAATAAATGTATGTGCATCACAAAGAAACGCCATGCCACAAAATCCATTGCATCATATTAGCCATTTGAATTTAGTTATTCCTAAAATTCTTTCTTTGGGCTTTATTTTCAATTAGTTTATAGAAGCTGTAGTTGAAGTGGATTTTTACATGTAATAGGAAAAGTAAGCAGCTATTCTGTCTACTAGCAGAACTCATAACAAAGTGCTATTTCCCTACTATGTTCTTATTGATCATGGTGTGTTATTCCATAAAATGAAGAAGAAAAAAACCCTTAATTCTAAATTGAGGTCTTTCTCAATATATATAATGGGTACACTTCATATTTCAAATTCTGTAATAAATAATTCAGAGGCACTAAAATTATGTTGTATTCTCTAGAAAAAGGCATAAAAACTATAATTTAGAGTACTTCTTTTATATATTTTAAAAAAACTATACTATATGGTCTTGCTAAAAAGTATAATGTGAATATGTAACTCACAATCGCTAAAATGATTTTACGTAAGTTGGTTTTGTAGCCAAAAATTTAATAAAATATGCAATAAGATTCTTATACCATAAAATATGTTAACACTGACAATGAATACTTAACATTGCATCAACGATTTGCTTCTATTAACTGATTTTTTATTTCTCTTTGTGCTGTGATTGAATTGTTACTATTCAAAACAGTGATTTAAAAGTAAAAGAATGTAACTATTCTATAATTTCAGAAAATATATGATATCATGTCTTTATTACTATCTGCTGATTAAAATATAAATTTTCTTCTACTGAATTAAAAATATCTTGAATTGAATCATGTTTCTATGGAACATTTTTAGAATATTATTTTATATATTTTGTTAATACAAATAAAAGATAATCTTAAAACAAAATAAGAATTTTGAAGTGTGAAAATAAGTTCATATGTATTATTGCTAGATCATCTTCAGAGATTTCCTATTTGTAGTTTCATATCCTTTCTAATAATTACTCAAACATGACAATGAACACAGTGAAAACATGACGATGAACACATATTTTGCATTTAGTAACATTTTCTACTTCTGCTGTTATTTAATTGTTATTACTTTATGTAATTTATTTAGTATATCAATGCAATTTATTATTATAAAATATGAATGAGTTGAATGAGGACTACAGTAACATTTTTAATTAAAAATAGGGAAAGGAAAAAACTTTAAGAATGATGAGATTGATACAAAAATTACCTATATATTGTGATTCATAGAAATAAACACTGTAATGAATGAACCTATTTTAAATAATAGATTTTACTTCATCCATTGTTGAAATTAAACTCAAATGGAATGTGTTGAATTGTCATACCTTCTAGTATAATTCAGCATCACCCGTTGACTATCATACAATATTATGGGAAAACAATTTTATTTATCTGAGGATGATATTTTGTTTTGCAGCTTTTAAATAGATAACATTATGTAACCTGAAAGTGATATAATTATACACACCTTAGAAATTAACCTCTATAACTCATCATAGTGCTGGAAAAATAATAAAAATAGAGGTAAGTATATATGATTTTCATGTAAGATCTTTACAGAGTTACCTCTGTTTTAATAAAAATGTATCCACCGAGTTTCAAGCCAGAAAAATGTTCAGATTGCTTCCTTTTTGTTCCCCTTCCCTAACACACATTTTGCTATAAACTTCTGCACCAATCACTAGGAAAGAAGCAGTTCAGGAAGAAGCCCTGTGACTGTAAAAAAATCACAGACTTTGATTTTATAAGGCATGTTGGATATGAGTCAAAACTGCCACATGTGGTGTGAAAAAATGCCACCCTGGTGTGAACAAAAGGTTTAAAATGGAGTCAAGAAGCATGCAAGCTCTCTCTGTCTAAGCTTTCCTGTGAATTGTCTGCCACAACCTGCAGGGTATCAAGTGGGCTAGGAAGAATAGGGAGGCTCTTGGAAGCTACAACTGAGAAACATCAGCAGTCAAATGTGTTAGTTTTTTTTGTTTTGTTTTGTTTTGTTTTGTTTTGTTTTGCTTCATCTAGGCATCATTATACAAAACTGTTTTACCCAAAACATAAAACAAATCCAAAAAAGTCACATAATGTGTGAAGAAACTGTTGCTCACAAATGAATTGTTACGGGTTGTGTGTGTGTGTGTGTGTGTGTGTGTGTGTGTGTAGTTTGCATCCCTTTATTTATAGCAGTTACCAACTGTACTTTATATTTTAAATTCCTTGCTTTTGGGGATTGAGATTTATTTAGAGAAGGGTGAATAGAGCCTGAGTTTTATTTACAAAAGGGTGAATAGGGGAAAAGGTTCATAAAATGCTGATTATTAGAATAATAATGTAATGATAATACTCATGGTTGATGACCTTCTAAATTATCAACAACCAAAAATGTAGGAAAAAGACCAAGAGTTTACTATTGAATGCAAGCATTTCATATCTTAATAAATAACATAGGGATAATTCTGAATGACTATTCAGCAGGAATAATCTTTCAGAAAAAAAAACACTATTGCTACAATATACTACTACAGTAATATATTAATACTTATATCTTTCCTAATATGTTGCAATGTAAAAATTGACTCTACACCCAAAAATGTTTGTTAGCCAAAAATAATCAGCCAAATAAATCTAAAGTTAAACAATCATCACTTGCTTAAATAAATGAAAAATGCAAATCAATTGTAGGGATAACTAAAAAGCATACTGCTATTTAATAACATCCACTTCAATTCTCTTAATATGTTCATAAAGGTACATATGAATGCTAATTACATGATAAATTATGAATAGCCTTTAAAGAAGGTAACATTTCCTAGGTGATTGTGATCTAATCAATACAATGCCTCTAAATGCATCAAGAAACATCTTTGATGAGCATTGAAAAGAGCCTTAAACTTTCAAGGCAGTTATATTACATTTGCATCTTATCTCTTATTAAGGATTGGGTCTAAAGCCAGCAAATCCCATCGGTTATGAATGCAGGTCAAGACAGGAACATTTTTCTATTTACTCTTTATAACTCTGGATAGAAATCAATATGTTACTTTCATTACAACCACACAATCAATTCCATTTAAAGTATAATACAACAGCCAAGTCCAAGGACAATATGGATCCTTGAGAAAAGCTCATACCATTTGCAGGGCTGTATTTGATATAGCTCCTGGTGAATTGTTTTCTTTCTAATTAGTGTACATGGTTCATTTAAAGCAAACACTCCTAAACTGCTTTTGCAGTGAAGATCCACCCAAAAATTAAAGCATTGTCAAAGTGGCATTTAAAACAGATTATTCTCTTTTAAACAATGAAACCTTACAAGAAAGGATTCTCTCTACGTTGACACAAATGTGAGCAAGATATTATTATATAGCCATGTTGATATTTCAAGAAAACTTTGTAATCTCTGAAAATTCTACCTTGAAATGAACATATAAAATCCTTATTTCAAATGTCACCTTCCTCTCATTGCTCAACAAATGACTTTATTTCGATCAATCTTATCTTGTAAAATGACTAGGGTTTTTGCCTCTAGGTTTTCTTGCAGAAAGCGTAGTTCAGTAAACAAAGGAAATATATCCATTGTGTAGTCTATTCATACATAATAGAAGCATCATTTCAATTCTTTTTAAATATCAAATCCAAAATCATCTTTATGTTTGTAAATCATTTGAAAGCACAAGCTAAACCACTGTAAATCAATAGGAATCGTAGTTAAATAAATTATTTTCCCTTTATTTTATAAATGAAATTTTTTTCACATCAGTTTCAAGCATTTTAATTTACAGTCTCCTGACTCCCACAAACACATAATAAATGAGTCTCAAAAATAGAACAATTTACAATTCTCTCAGATATAGTTTTAAAATATGTTTGTTATTCAAATGCATAGAAAAATATATAAAAGGTTGCATATCAAAATAAGCATATCTTATGTTCAAAACAGGGATTATGAATAATATATCTATCTTAAACTACATTTTTAATTTCCCATAATAAAACTTCACCATTAATATAAAAATATATTATTTAAAAATCTATTGTGCAACCTTTTCATTCACCATTTGTATTATCCCAATGCCATAGAATTAGCAAATTATCCAAAATACTATATGTCATCATCTTGATTTTTGGAGTTTGGGAAAGTTTTCTGTACTTAGAAAAATATAATTTCAAATTTAGTTTCAACATTTCATTATTTCTGAAAAACTGAGGACATGCTTCTTATCACCATCCATTAATGCTTTTATCGTAACTATTGTTAATAAATTTCCTTTTTTAGTGACATGAAGTAGTTCCTAGAAATAAGCTTTCCTCAAATGCAGCCCATTTACTCCCATATGTTCTAAGGGACTCAACGTAACCCTTATAAAAAGGCCACCTTTGGTACTATGTCTCCCAGCACACACAAGCACAAGCCAATGAAGCCCATGTCAAAGTCTCCAGACAGACTGTTACTGCCTGGAAGACATTCTCCTTCATCACCAAAACTCCATTTCTGATGGCCTTGACTGGCCTTGATGTCTACTCCTGTTCAGTGGTGTTTCCCTGTTTTCAGTGGCCTCCACCACTGAGAGCACAGAACTCTGTTTTCCTTCTCTCTTATCTACCTGGCTGGCTGCGTTTTTCATTTAATTTTTATTTTTTTAAAAATATTTTTATTGAAATTCAGCTAGGAAGGGAGAAAGAGAGAGAGGTAGAAACATCAATGGTGAGAGAGAATCATTCATCAGCTGCCTCCTTCATGCCCCCTATTGGGGATCAAGCCCACAACCAGGGCATGTGCTCTAACCAAGAATTGAACCATGGCCTCCTGGTTCATAGACTGATGTTCAACCACCGAGCCAGCCAGCCAGTCCAGGCTACATTTTTTTTTAAGTGAGAAGGCACCACACTCGCAGATGACTTGCATAAATCATCCTCAGAGCCCCAGTGAACATAAAGTAAACTTGGAATGCGGAGGTCAGCGATAGGTAGACCAAGCCTCTGACAGCAACTCAGATGACACCAGGATGGACTAAGACAGAAAGAACCACTTAGGAGTAAAGATTAGCTGGGACCACTGATAATACAATCACTTGAAAAGCAGAAAGATATTTCAAGTACATGGGCAACACTTAAAAGGAAGATGGAGCATCACTTTAACGTTTAAACAAAGGAAAAACAAACTAAAAATATCCCTTAGGTGTTGATGTCTACATGTTTACTAATTTTTATTTTATTTTTATTTTAACTGTCATATTGTTCTGAAATGTTTCTGAAGCCACATGGGAGTTCCTAAAAACTATGGCTTTTCCACTTGCATCCCTAATGTTCTTTAAGTTTTGTATTCAACTCCATCATTTGTTCTTGTAAATAAGAGAGAAATATTCTAAAAATTTAGAAATGGGTTCATCCTTCACACTCTGTCCAAGTGTGTCTAGGATGCAGGTTTCCACAAAGGAAGGAGAGAATCACCAGCTTAATTTCCTTAACTTGTTCATTTTTCTTTATCATTTGAAAAACAAATAAGATTAACATGTGACTTGTTTTTTACATTAAAATTGGTTGATGGAGGCTCAGGTTTTATAATCAAATGCTATAACACACAATACTTCCTATATTGAAGGGTTATTAAAGAAATCTAATGAATATAATTGACAAGTAAGGGTTTCTAAATGAGCTTTAATTAATATACTTCTGAAAAGTAACAATTTAAAACATATTTTAAATGTCAAAACTTTATACATATTATCGCATAGGTCACACTATCATAGTCTGATACTAAATATGCTTATAATAAGGTTTAAATAGGAAATGAAAATTTTATATGCTTTTATAGTGTTGATCTGGACTGTAGGTAAAACCCCATCTATCAGCTATACTGTTCTCTAATCATAGAAAATATGTGTCAATGTAATTTTGGAAAAAAATATTAATCAAAACTATCTCTCAACACAGAATCTCAAGTTTAAATCTGTTGCTAGAAACCCAGTACACTAGCTCACACTTCTCAATTCCCACTTAATATTTTTTAAATGAGATATTTGCAGTGTTATAGTCTTTTCTATCAAAACCCAATATACTTCAACTGGTTAAAAATATTGTTTTGAGAATGAAAACAATAATAGGCCTATAAGCTCATATTTTATTTTTTAAGTTAATTAAAGGTTCAAAAAGGACAATATTTCACCAGAGCATTATTTCTTCATTAGATTCAGGCAAAAATAGGTTTACACAGTTGCAAGATTAATACAATAAACCATGAAAACTTGCAATAAACTGGCATCTATTCTTTGGGGATGTGAATCCTTTAATAGAATCATTCTCTCCAAAAGATATTTCTGAAATAACTTATAAAGTGAAATAGATATCAACAATATTTTATATCAAGAAATCCTTTGGTCTTAAATCCATTCATTCATTCAACTTTTTATTTTATTGCCTCTGTGCTTTCCCAGGATTTGAGGCGATATATTTATTCAATAAAGATTTGTTCCTTATTTAGTTATCCATGTTCCAGGTGATAAATATGTAATTAATTTTTAAGTGATTAAAGAATTATATGCTATGATGGATAATACTGAGAGTGAGAAGGAGGAGACAGCCTTCCTACATAGAAAAGTTAATTAAGAAAGGGCAAGAGGAAAGATCTCAGAGAGACAGTATGTGAAATGAAATTTGAAAAATGAGAATGACCCAGCCATGGGAAAAACAGCATATGAAGTTCCTCCGCTAGAAGGAATGGTTTATGGGAGGTACCCAAAGCAAAAGACACACTTAGAATATTAGAAACAGTAAGAGGAGCCCTGGCTGGTTTGATCAGTGGTTAGAATGCCAGCACACAGACCAAAGTGTTGTGGAATTGGCCAGGCCAATGTGGCTCAGTGGTTGAGCATCAGTCCGTGAACCAGGAGATCATGGGTTTGATTCCTGGTCAGGACACATGCCCGGGTTGCAGGCTTGAACTCCAGTGGGGGGTGAGCAGGAGGCAGCCAATCAATGATTCGCTCTCGTTATTAATCTTTCTCTTCCTCTCCCTTTCTCCCTTCCTCTCTGAAATATATATATTTCCTATATATAATATATATTATGTATTATCTTATATATATTATCATATATATATATATGATATTTCCTATATCCTATATAATAAAAACCTAATATGCTAAGTGTCCAGTTGTCTAACCAATTCAACCAATCAAAGTGTAATATGCTAATGATATGCTAAGGCCACCCAACTGCTCACTATGACGTGCACTGACCACCAGAGGGCAGACACTCCAACTGGTAGGTTAGCTTGCTGCTGGGGTCTGGCTGATCTGGACCGAACAAGAAGGGATGGACATGCCCTGGAGCCTGCTGCAGTCCCTCCCCAGCTGGTCAACCTCCTGCTTCTTCCCAGCCCTGATCATGCACCAGTGGAGTCCATTGGCCTGGCCTGCACCCTCTAGCAATTAAAAAAATAAAATAAAATAGAAATAGAAATAGAAATAGAAATAGAAATAGAAATAGAAATAGAAATAGAAATAGAAATAGAAATAGAAATAGAAATAGAAATAGAAATAGAAATAGAAATAGAAATAGAAATAGAAATAGAAATAGAAATAGAAATAGAAATAGTAAGAGGAGTTCAGCACTACCAGAGCATAGCCAGAGAACAAGGAAGAGAGCTGAGACCAGCTGGATGGGTCAGCAGGAACCTCAGCCCACGAGGACTCACAGGGAAGCATTTGGATCTTATCCTGAGGACCGTGGACACCTCCTGAGCAGAATCTTTCCAGAGACATTGCCGTGTGATTTTTTTTTTAATTCTCTGGATTCTGGGACCATCATTTATAACCCAATGTATTAAACAGTCATTCCTAACAAGGTTAGGAAACAATTCCTGTGCCATTATTTTGGTGAGTAATTCAGTCTCCTAATTTTTCCTACCTAAAAACTAAATACTTGGGATTTTAGTTTATGATTTTAGTTCCTAGGAGCTAATCAAATAAGCACCTTCCTAAAAGTTAATACAACTTTTTTACCTTGGTTTCCAGAAGAGGTTGGAGATTCTAGAAGCAAATGTATGTTAACAGTCCCTATTAAGAACAGGTGTATCCTACTTACATGGCAAAATAATTCATCAATGAGATTATATTATTTAATTATACCAGCTCTTTAAATATTCAACTACAATGTTTAATGGCCTCACATTATGCATTAAAAGGGGTTAATTAGGCATCTTCAGTTTATTGAATATGTATTGCTCCTTTACATTATAAACTAGAGGCCTGGTGCACAAATTTGCATACTGGTGGGGTCCAATGGGCCTGCTCCAATGGTCCCACGGGGTTGGGCCAGCTGGGGTGGGGGGTGGTAGATGGGGGGCATGGTCAGTTTGCTGGACAGCCATGCCCCTGATTGGGGTTGCCCACTGGAGGGAGGGGCCAGCCAGGATGAGGGTCCACAGGTGGTTTGCCAGCCAGCCCCGCCCCCAGTCAAGGTGGGGGTGCTTGCTAGGGGGCAGGGCTGACTGGAACTAGGGCCTGGGGATGTTCTTGTCATTCTGCCATTTTGTCAATTTGCATATTACCCTTTTATTATATAAGATAAATTGATACTATTCTCTACTGAACAATCACCAGGAAAATTTCACTTAAATATTATTTAACTTTTTAAGAATGTGTCTGCTAATTTAATTATATCTACTTTGGAAAGATAAAATATGTTCATTGAATCCAAAAAGGACAAAGATCTAAAGATTGAATGAGCAGTTGGAATCATTATTAATAAGCTATGGACAACACCACAAGTTTTAATAAAACACAACTAGCAAACCAAATTGCAAGGTGTGTCTGCTGAGATACTTAATCACAAGTTTCACTGTACCTTTTTAGTCCCTTTAAGACAAATCATTATAGCTCTATCAATTCCAGATATTAAAGCACATGTTTAATAGCAACATTCTTCAAACATAGTATGGAAGTATTATAGTTGACATCTTTAATTGGGTCTTCCTTTTAATGTATTTGTTCCCAAACAAATATTTTGCACCATTTTAAAGAATAACAGAGAAGCAATCCTTCCCAGAAATTGATGTTTAACCATGTAGAAGGTGAAAATAAGGCTGCAAGAGATGCTTAATTCACTTCCATGTAGAGTTTTATACTAAACGTTGAGAATGCAAGGCTTATATTAATGTATTCAATATTTTGTTTCCCATTAAATTTTTTTTCAATATGGGTCATTTATTCTAATCTTATAAACTGAAATGCCTTTTGAATGTCTAATGTGATAAATCTACTTTAAAGCCAGCGAGTTTAAATTGTCACTTCATATAAGATCTTATCAATTTTATGCACATATCAATGCATTCCATTAAAAGTTTTTAGCTGGAGTAACAGTATATAATTAGATTGCAAAGAGAGTTTTGAGAAATGTCTCTTAGCAGCAATCTCAAAGCAGGGGACTATGAACAACCTGAAACTTTATGGGCTCAGAATGAAGAGATGTCAGAGGGGTTTCTGAATATTTCTTTTGGGACCACTGTACTTGGCCTGACAGTCAATTTTAGGGAGAAGGTTTCTGTAGGATCAACCTGGAAAGCAGAAGATGGTAGACAGAATAGGATTGTCCTTGACTCCTGCCTGGACAATAAACAATATGAATAGATGAGCTAGTTTCTTTATTATCAGATACAAGGGTAGCTTTCTACAATGTAAATATCTGCTTATATTTCCAAGTTTGTTGGAAAAATGCATAGGTATGGCTCATGAACCAATGTTGCTCCAAGCATGAAGAAAGCTGCCTAGGAAAGCACCTGCAAGGGTGATGGACACTGTGAGAGAGTTTGTGTGGAGTAATTCTCAACCAAATGCAAGCTTCGGGTGGCATAGGAAAGAGGATTTCTCTCACCCAATGCATAGGAAGTGCAACCAAATGCTCTCGGGGGGGCGGTGGTGTTGATATAGGTCAAAAGCACCCTAAGTGTTTTATACCTACTTGTCCTGGACAGTGGGAAACCCACTTAAAGACATAACCACAAAATACCAACTTCCTGATACTCTTACTTCTCCCTGTTGTACAGTAGAAACTGCCCTTAGGAAGAAGGTGCTGTAGGCGGAATGCACGAGATAAGTGGAAGAGGAGAGAAGGACATCAAACATGAACAGATCCATTTGGGAAAGAGGGGGTGAGTTTATAAGGTTAGGCAATTGCCAACTAATGCAAGGTCTTCAGACCATTTCAAAAATGAAGCTGAAAGTACAGAAATTTCCCATATACCTCCTGCCCCATGAATATATAGCCTCCCCCATTATCGACATAATTCAAAAGCATGTCCTTTTGTTACAACTGGTAGACCTATGTTGGAACATCACTATAAAACAAAGGCCATTAAGGTTCACTCTTGATAGTGCGCATTCTATAGGTTTGGATAAATGTGTAATGGCATGTACCCACCACTATAAGATCAAACAGAATAGTTTCACTGCCTAAAACGTCTTTTGTGTTTCACCTATCCATCTCTCCATTCTCTCTAACCCCTGGGAACCACTGATCTTTTTCATTACCACCATAGTGTTATCTTCTCTAGAATGTCATACAGTTGGAATCACATACTGTGTAGCCTTTTCCTATTGGCTTCTTTCACTTAGTAATATGGACTTAAGGTTCCTCCGTGTTATTTTCATGGCTTGATGGCTCACTTCTTTTTTAGCATTGAATAACATTCCATTATTGGGATATATTTTGTACATTTTTAAAAGAAAGTTTTCAATCTATGGGCAATAGGAAGACTAGAAAGTTTTTTAAGAGAGGAGTGACATGATGAGATTTATAATTTAAAAATATAAATCAGCTTCTTTATAAGGAAGAGGTTAGAGCAGGGGTGGGCACACTTTTTGACTGAGGGCCACAATGGGTTCTTAAACTGGACCGGAGGGCCGGAACAAAAGCATGGATGGAGTGTTTGTGTGAACTAATATAAATTCAAAGTAAACATAATTACATAAAAGGGTACGGTCTTTTATTTTTTTAATTCAATAGTTTTATTCACCTGATCCAGCTCGAGGGCCGCAGTTTGCCCAGCCCTGGGTTAGAGATAGATAAGGATAACAAATGAAAGGAGCTGGGGTGCTATTGCAATAGCTTTGATGTGAGAGGAGCAAGCCACATTCTGGAGAGGTAGCAGTTGAGATGAACAGAATCGGATGGTGTGAATATATATTTAGGAAATAAAATCAGAGCACCTGTTAGTGGATCAGATTTGGGGAATTATAGAAGGCAAGTTCAAGAATGCCTTCTGGGTTTGGGGCTTGCTTGAGCAAGTGGATAAATGAGGATTTTAAACATGGGTGGACAATGAAATAATACTAGAAGCCCAATTGAAGTGGGTTGATACCAGCACTTCAGAAATGTTCTATTAGTTGCATAAAAAGTCTTCAGAGATATGAATAATGCCCTTAATAATGACAATCAAGCCTTAAACTCCATCAATCCTTAGCTGGCTACTTAGTTCTGTTTCCATTGTCTTTAACCATCTCTTTGATGGTGTTACCAGCCATTACTAAACTTGACATTTTGCATCTGTCAATACTCTTTCTTAGTTTTTGCTTGTTTGTGTTTTTGGAAACTGTTACTATTTGCAAACATTTATGTCAGCTAGAGTGGTTCAAACTTGTTTGTTGCAATCTAAGTAAAGAGTGAGCATACAAACAGCCTAGAATAGATGCTAATGCTATTTGCAGGAGTTGTGTGCATAATCATTGGTTAACTATTCACAGTCCATCTTGTCTATTCTCATTGGCTAAAAGCTTAAAATTGTATTCAGATCATGTAAACAGTAGGCTCTCATATTTTTTTCTTTTATAGGCATTTCTTTTCATAAAAATGATTGAGAGACTATTAGTATTTAAACAGCAGTACCAATGCTAATGTTTTTGGTTTTAATAATTGGAATCTGGTTATATAAGATATCGACAGTGGGGGAAACAGGATCAGGATACATTGAAACTCTATGTACTAATTTGTAAGATATTTGTGGGTCTACAATTGCCTCAAAATAAAGAGGTAAAAGTAAATCATCAATGCCGGGGCAGAGTTAATATAGAAATAAGTGTACAAAATATCTGAAAAGGAAAGGTAATCAAATATCAGCATTAATTGAATTTAATTTAGTTTTATGACTTTACTTATTCTTGATTAAATGCATGAGTTCATTTACATTTGCAAATCCAATTAAATGTTGTGAAATAAGATAAACCAGAAATATATGAATAAATATATGACTATGTAAAATGTCTTGGAGCTCAATGAATACTCAAGAACGAATATTATCTTAAAGAGGTGTAAAGGAGCTAAGAATCCACCATAAATCTGAATGCAAACTTGCTTACATTATAAATCAGTTTGCCCTTGTTCTTAAATAAAAATATTTTATAAATTCCACAAGTTCTAAACATGTCTTTTAGCTTCACCTCTCTGTTTATCACAACAGCATTTTTCTATTTATTTTGGGTACAAACTGTCAGCAACTTCTTTATATCTTCCTTCTACATTTCATCTTTCATCCAAATGCTTTCTACATCATGCCAAGTCTTTAAATTCATTATCTTTACTTGTATCTTATGTCATGATCTCTGATTGTATCTTATTGCTTCTCTAAGATCCCACATAAGGCGATTCTCCTAAAGGTACTTTCTTTGACTCAAATGATCCATTCTACATACATCAAGAAAATAATTCAGCCAAAACCGGTTTGGCTCAGTGGTAGAGCGTCGGTCTGCGGACTGAAAGGTCCCAGATTTGATTCCGGTCAAGGGCATGTACATTGGTTGCGGGCACATCTCCAGTAGGGGATGTGCAAGAGGCAGCTGGTCGATGTTTCTCTCTCATCGACGTTTCTAGCTCTCTATCTCTCTCCCTTCCTCTCTGTAAAATATCAATAAAATATATATTTTTAAAAAATTTAAAAAAAGAAAATAATTCAGTATAAATTACAGAATGGGTTATGTTCAAAAGCTTCAAAAACATTTTTACCTTAAGAAAAAGAACAAACTCCTCTAAAATCTAGTCTACATCATGTCTCTTTTGTTTCTTGCCAACCTCAACTCATAATGATTGTTTTCATAAAGTTTTCCTGCCCTTAAGTCCAAAGGCTGTTCTGGTGTTCTCTTAATAGGCCCACACTTTCCTTAACCTGCCTTTCTCCGTGCTGCTTCTCCCCAGCTGACAATTTTTATTCTCTCAGTCATTCAAAGGGCCATCTTCAATGCAGAAATCCAGGATATAACATTAAGATGACAGAGTGGCTTTGCCCTTGAAAGGCTCCCAATGAAATATTGCATCACCCATGATATTTTTTTCTGATCCAATTGTTAATATGCAGACTTTTCATCCCTTTATCTGTCTTATTTTCTGTTAAGGCATCAGTGTGACTGTATACGGATACACACGCTCATGTTCTTCTCCAGGGTGTTGCTTTCATAAGGTCTGAAATGGTTTACAATTTTTTTTTTTACATCTTGAAATAAGTGCTCAGTAAAGATCAGGGGAATTAAGATGAACATTCTCTAAGAAGCAAAGGTTACTCAAACTCAGTTCCTGAATGACTCCTCCCATTCCTACACTGACATTTTCCACAACAAATTTCTCTAATTTTTTAAGCCTTGAAATATCGACAAGCATGCTATTTGGGTAATATCATTTTTTCAGATGAAGAATAATCATTGATCCATAATTAAATGACAGACACAATTATAATTGCGTTTTGTTTTCTTGTGGTACAAAGCATTAAGTAACATTTATTCTGCATACTATCCAGATATTCCAATTGAATAAAAACTAAGCTGAACCATGGAACTACCTTTAGTTCACTCTGTTCAGAATCTCACTCTATCATTGTATTTATTATCTAATATTTACAGGTCTCCTCTATATTTAATAATATTTACAAAGGCTCCTGTTGTTTGTGCTGTGCCCTATAAAAAGGACACTGGTTAGGGAGGTGAGTGAGGCTGAAATCCATCCCCTACTCTGTTTACCAAACCATGAGCATGAGTCCTATTACACCTGCAAGTGTGTATATGTCAACTGTACAAAAGAAAGGGCACCTTTTTTAATTCACAAAAAGTGTAAGTGGGGATTAGTTTAGTCAATAAACCTTAATATGTTGTATAGAAAACTTTTCAATGCTGAAATGCTTGTTATTTATTTAATCCAATGATGTTAGTAGGAGTGCAATGTTCATCTAAGAGCATTCCAGCATAAAAGCAGTGAAGAATTTTATGAATTAAACCTACATACTCCCAAAAATAATAAAATGATACAGTAGGTCATTGGATCAATTTTCCCCCCAACATACAATTGTTCTTTCTTGTGTATTTTCATTGTCCTGTACCATATGTGTGATCTACCGTGTTTCCCTGAAAATAAAACATCCTCTGAAAATAAGACCTACTTAATGGAAACATAATACATCCCCTGAAAATAAGACCTAGCGCATCTTTGGGAGCAAAAATTAATATAAGACACTGTCTTATTTTAGGAGAAACAGGGTATTGAAGCTATGGTTCCAATTCCATTTCCCAAGAGTGAATATTCAAAGAGCCTAATATAAGTCCTGGAATGAATTGAGAAGGTGAGAATTTTCATTTTATACTTCTTTGGTGAGGCAGACTAGCCTAGAATTAAGGACACTCTCTTATTACTTTTATGCATAAGTAGAGGCCCAGTGCATGGAATTTGTATAGGGGAAGGGGGTGTTTCTGTGTCCCTAATTCCAGCCTGCACCCTCTCCAATCTGGGATACCTTGACAGATGTCTGACTTCCCATTGGGATCAGGCTTAAACAGGCAGTTGGGCATCCCTCTCTCAATCCAGAACTCCTGGCTTCCCACCGCTTGCCTGCCTGCCTGATTGCCCCAACTACTTCTGCATGTCATCTTGATCACCCCTAACCACCTCCCTGCCAGCCTGATCAACATCAAATGCTCCCTTGCTGGCCTGGTCACCCCTAACTGCTCTTCCCTACTGGTCTGGTTGCCCCCAACTGACCTCCCCTGCAGGCCTTGTCCCTCCCAACTTCCCTCCTTTGCAGGCCCTGTCCCTCCCAATGGTCCTCCCCTGCTGGCCTGATTACCCACAACTGCCCTTCCTTGCTGGCCATCTTGTGGTGGCCATCTTGTGTCCACATGGGGGCGGCCATCTTTGACCACATAAAGGCAACCATTTTGTGTGTTGGAGTGATGGTCAATTTGCATATTACATTTTTATTATATAGGATTGTTATTATTATCATTAGTAAACATCTATTGGTCGACTGTTGTGTTAAAAATGTTCATCATCTCTAATCCTCTCCACAAAGTAGCCTAATGGGTAGTATTATTCCCATTTTTCACAAAAAAAAACCAAGTGTTTAGGCATTTCTCCAATTCTAGAAGTTAAATATGTATTCAAACAGATTCAAATCCAAGTCTTCCTACCTACAGAAAATATTCTCACCCCTTAAGATCAAGTCTTATAAACTATGTGTCACTTTTAAAAATAAAGTTATTCAACAAACAGTTGTAGATTAAATTTTATATGCCCTGCATTCTCTTACAATTTTTAGAATTCCTTTATTTCTAGGTGCTTTCTACCTAGTAGGATTACAAGCTGCTTAAAGTAAGAAGCAATGTCTTTTGTACACTGATAGCCCTCTGCACTGAGCATTGTGTTCATCTTAGGTGCCTTTGATCAATTTTTGCCAATCTAAAACAATCAAAAAGTCTACTTTCAAAATTCAGAGGATTCAAAATAGTATAGTTGACTTTTGTCATATATTTGTGAAATCATAAACTGCTAACTCTGGAAGCAATATTACAGAATAATCCAATCCAAATTTATTTTGTATGAAACATTTTACCAGGTATAAATTGGTACTTGCTAAAATCAAAACAAACAAACACAAAAGACCAGATTATACATCTGTCTACTTGTGAAATGCATTGGTTTATTGGTGATTAATTTGTTCTTTGGGGTTTTACTCTTTTAGTTAATGTTGTCTTCCTTGAACTAGATCGACATTTCTATGATCTATTTTACTTGTAAACAGTGATGATCTGCTCAAATACTGAAAGAGTGGAATAACACACAACCCTTTTTAAGAATGTATTTCATCAACCAAGTTGAGAACACCTCCTCATTTGATGGAAGCTTCATATGATAATAAACTGATGACAGTCTTTAGGGCTACTATGCACTATTTAATTTGATTTTATACTCTGTAAGGGTCATTCAATCACTAATATGATTTCCTAAATTTTCTATTATAATGAAAAGAATATTTTGACCAGCAAACAAGTGTTATGTGCTCCCTTATCTAGGGTAATTTGCTTTTGTTCTATTGTTGAGTAATTTATAAACTTGAATTTGTGAGAGTTGCTGAGCTTCATGGACTTTATCGCCTTTGGGTTAAATGATCAAATACATCTCCTGACAAAACACAACAAAATTGGTGGCAATCCTTTTTGAGGCTCAGCCTCAAATAGTGTGCTTTTGTCTTTAGAAACCTGTTTTACTGGAAAAACATCATGTGAGATCTAACATGACAAGAAATGAGGCAAGGCATGAATGCATACCTATATTTTGAGACTTCTGCAATCTCATATAATAAAGAGGTAATGTGCAAATTGACCCTCACAGCCTCACAAGATGGCTGCCTATGACCAGGCCACCAAGGGTGTTTGGGGGGGTCTACAAAACAACTGAACAAGCAGGCTGCATGCGGTGACCAGGCTGGCATGGAGGCCAGTGAGGGATGACCAAATGACTGGACAGCATGCCGTGTGGGGCAACCAGGCTGGCGGGGGGCCATGAGGCGTGACCAGGCTAGCACCAGCAGGGGGAGCAGTTGGGAGTGACTAGGCCAGCGTGGGGATATGGGGACATTTGGGGGTGACCAGGACAGTGGGGGGGGGGGTTGCAGTTGGGCAGCTGGGGCGATTAGGCAGGGAGGGAGGACAGTGAGAGGTGACTAGGCTGGCAGAGGGGACAGTTGGGGATGATCAGGCCATTAGGTGGGGAGAATTTAGGGGCAAAGGAGGGCAGTTTGGAGTGACCTGGCAGGTAGGCAGGTGAGCAATTAGGAGCCAATGGTCCAGGATTGTGAGAGGGCAGTCAGACATCTCCCAAGGAGTTCCAGATTGGAGAGGGTGCAGTCTGAGTCGAGTGGGACCTCCCCCTGAGCATGAGTTTTGTGCACCAGGCCTCTAGTTATGTATAGAAACACCAAAATTATCTTTCTCGAGTCACAAGTTGAAAGTTAAGTGGGCCCATTTCAGTTTTACATTTATTACTATTGATCAATCTGCCCAGACAATTCCACCTCCCTTTCCCACACTTTTGATTCAATCCATTATAAGTCCATCTTTTGGAAGTCATGCTGTGCCCACTGGTCAGAGACAGATTTGGTTCAATACTAAACTGAGTAATGCAAGTGGATAGCCAAATAGCTGATATTATACTCATTAGTGACTAAAAACAAAACAAACAATCCCAGAGGAATAAATTGGATTTTGGTGAGAGAGATTGTAAAAGATCTTACGGAGCATAGAGTGAAAAGGTTTGACAATATGTAGAATTTCTGTTTTTCATTCTGAGGGTTGTTTTCAATGTGTGTGATTTTGGAGCATATCTTGGATATTTAGTTTTTCTTAAGTTTCACTATAACATGGCTTGTTCAATTCCTACGGTATAGCATACCACCAGAAATCCCCAAAAATAATCTTAGCCAAAAAGCTTGCATGTATTACCTTCTAATGTAAAAATGATATGAATAGTAATGCTCATACTAATTGCCTAAAAATGGTCTGAGGGAGGACAGAAAAATAGTGCTCTGATTCTCTCCTCTGGAACAACAGAATCTCAGTGGAGAGAGAATTATGAAGACATAGTTATAAAACATTCAAACACCAGTTCATGATCAGAAGAGTGCCTAATTAGCACATCTGTGTTTTGAAAAATGAAATTTAACTCCTCTGATGTTTAAAATATCTTCAAATATGACAAAGGTTCATGGCTATTTCAATAAATCTTCATTGACCTCCTCTTACATGTCAAGCACTGTGGAAAGAAAAGTGAATAAGACAAGGAACTGTGCCCTGCAAACTCCAAGACAATAGGGTGGATCCTTTAATAAGGTACCTAGATTTTTCTAAAACTTTTTTGTGATTTGAAATAGTATAACTTTGGTGGACCATGAGTTAATGCAAAGTCAAAAACTCTAATTTTAGGATTTCAAAAGATTGCTGACATAATTAAAGAAAAGGAGATAAGTAAAGTGCAGAAAATGAAAGAGAGAGAGAGAGAGAGAGAGAGAGAGAGAGAGAGAGAGAGAATATGAGCCAACAGAAAGAACTGTTTTACTGCCCTAACCAGTTTGGCTAGGTGGATAGAGCATTGGCCTTCAGACTCAAGAGTCCCAGGTTTGATCAAGGGCATGTAGCTTGTTTGCAGGCACATCCCCAGTAGGAGATGTGCGGGAGGCAACTGATCAATGTTTATCTTTCATTGATGTTTCCAACTCTCTATCCCTCTCCCTTCCTCTCTGTAAAAAAAATCCAATAAAATATATTTTGAAAAAGAAAAAAACTGTCTTACTTAAAACAATTTCAGTTGGATAATATCAATCTGAAGTTATTTAGGATGCAATCTTAAAATACATTAAGAAAGTAATTTAAATTGGGGGGAAAATTGATTTGCAATGTGGTCATCAACTGTTGAAAAAGCATTCTAAATCTAGCTGTTATGGCCAGAAACCAGGAAGAACCTTCTTTAAGAACCAGGAAGAAGACAGAAGCAAAGAGACCAACAGAGACAGATCCTCCAAAAATACAAGATAAGCACAAAGTGATTATAAAAATTAATATGAATTGGTACATAGTATACTAACTTGAGAATGTTCATACTCTGCACTCATCAGAGTGCCTGGAATATCATGTGAGTTCAACAATAAATGTAGAGCAGAAGCCTAAACGGTCCTTGCAAAGGACAGCCCTGTTCTCAGACTTGCAAGTTAAGTGTGACTGTTGAAGAGAGGGAACTGCCAGGGTCTAAGGATGTCATCATTCTCTAAATCGCTTTTGATGAATTCAAAATAGGAATGGAGACAATAAAGCAATATTTTGTTTCTTGAGGACACCCTAGGCATTGAGTCAGCATAATTACTTCAACAAGCACTCTTTGATCATTTGCAGTTGGTTTTTACTTCACAATGATCACTTCCTAATTGATAAGAGAGATAGAACATAAACAACAGGGACTTTACTATTAGCTGAGGGCAGCAAAAGTATTTTTAAAGGGGAAAATATCATTGGCAATTGGTGCTTAACTATCTGGTAAGTTGCTATTATCACAGTGCTTTATGAGTTTAAATGGAGGCAATATTGCCACAAATATTACAGTATGTGTTCTTCTGTCATTGAATATGGAAAGTTATAACGTACTAGAGGCCTAGTGCATTAAATTCATGCATTGGTGTGTGTGTGTGTGGGGGGGGTCCTTCAGCTGGCCTGTGCCCTCTCCCAGTCCGGAAACCCTTGGGGGATGGCTTAGGCCTGGTCCCTGTAGTGCTGCTGCAGAGGTGAGAGAGGCTTCCGCCACTGCCGCTGTGCTCTCCAGACATGAGCCTGGCTTCTGGCTGAGTGGCACACCCCCTGTGGAGTGCACTGACCACCAGGGGGCAGCTCCTGCATTGAGCGTCTGCCCCTTGGTGGTCAGTGCATGTCATAGCAATTAGTTGTTCAGCTGTCAGGCTGAAACCAGCTCTCTGACATCCCCCAAAGGGTTCCAAAATATGAGAGGGCACAGGACAGGCCAAGGGACCCCATCAGTGCTCAATCAGGGTTAGGAAGGGACGTGGGAGGTTGCGGTACCGATCAACTGAACCTCAGTAGCAAGCTAACATACTGGTCAGAGTGTCTTCCCCCTGCTGGTCAGTGCACGTCACAGTGACTGGTCAACCAGTCAACTGCTGCCTGGTGGTCACTGCATGTCACAGCAAGCAGTTGAGCCGCCTTAGCATATCATTAGCATTACAGTTGGATTGGTTGAACAGCCAAACGGACGATCATACTCTTAGCATAGTAGGCTTTTCATTATATAGGATAAGCTAAGATCCTAGTCTAGGGTCTCTGTTTCTGTAAATTATGATTACCTATAATTTTTAAAAGTCTACCTTCTTAATTTTTTAACATTATATGAGTCAACCATGGAATGTGATGCATCTTAGAAAGCAGTTTCTTAGTAGCACCTCCTTGGATCCAGAAGAAGTGAAGAGCACTTCACCCCCAATGGACCTGAACCCCTGAAACGGGTAATTGAGAATGACCAAATAAAGCATGGCAATTCCTGCTTTAGTGAGAGAAAAATGAACATCATCTGGGACATCAAAGAGTACTGCCCCTACTTCCTACAAAATGGGTTAGATAACTATTTGTATTAATGCCCCTATAAACACGCACATAAATATATTTTATGGTAATGTTGACTGAGTGCAGAATGATTACATGAGACTGTAGGAATCTGCTAACTCATGTCTACCAAAGTGTTGGTAATGTGTTAAGAAACCTTAGCACGCATAAGGTAGATAATTGGGAGAAGAAAAAAAACAACATTGTGTGCAAAATGTAGGGTAAAAACTTGCTCTCAACATAAAGAATCTATTTATTTATTGTGTTCTGATCACAGGGAAAAAACACTTTACTTACTACCTACCTTTATAGATGGCCTTTCCTTAAACAGAGTAAGCCTTGATGTATGCTTGAGGTAAGCTTTGATTCACAAATACGATTTTCATTAAGCACTCTATTTAAAAATGTATGGCCCCAGAGAGGGAGAAGAAAATAGAATAACATGAAGAGCATCAAGTTCCATCACACAGGCATACATTTATGTTTTTATGGTTCAACCATGCTAAAAAGCTGTGCATGTACCGGCAATACAATGTTTGTGTGTGTTTTAGCTTACTAAGGAAGTTACAATGTGAGCTATCAGTTACATTTCCAACTAAATCATTTTCTGGTGCCCCTAACCTTTGTAAAATCAGTAAATAACTGCTTTAGCTCACTGCTGCTCTTTAGCTTTCGGGTTAAAGCACGACAGTTAAAAACATCTTTGACAAATACAACTTGACTAAAGAATTCCTTCCATAAATGAAGCTTTAGGACAAACTTCAAGTGGATGGTTGGAAAATTCTTTAATACAGTATCACACCAATTGGCAAATGAGCTTCTGTGGTTTAGGATCCGGAAAAAGTTTCACTCACAGAGGTAGGGCCCAACTGTACTATCTTTTCCTTGCTTCCATTCCTTTCTCAAACGACTGAACAAGTTTATTTGAGGATAAAATTACTCAGAATCAAAACCGTCAAGGGGGGTTCAGGATGAAGCTAAATGTGTCTGATACCGGCCAAGTTGCAAGTGCATAGCACAAGCATGGAGTAGGCATTTCCATATACTTGTGTAATTCTGTCCTGTTATTTTTCAGTTAAAGGAAGTAAGGTTTAAACTAGAGTATGTATGCACTTTAGTCAATGTCACATGCCTCACGTGTGTATGGGGAGCTTGCACATTAACATACTCCTCTGATGTTAAAAAAAAATCCTGCTCATATTTGTATTCCTCGCTGCCTCTCAGGTTGCATTAATGATCAGGACCCATAACCTTGACTTGAAAATCCCGAATGTTCATTTTGAATCTGGTATTGCTTTGAGATGTGCCAAGGGAATTTGCTTGGCATGACCTGCTTTGGTAGCTGTTTACACTAGTTATTTCAATTTCTTTTAAAAAAATGTAAAACACTTTGGTTACAGGAGTAATTTTACAGGGTTTCGCATCTATGAACCATTATCACTGTTGTGTTAACAGATACAGAGGGATTGACATAGTTAAGGAAAAGCATGCCACCAAGAGTGATGGTTGGAATCTATGCAGGACAGAATTCGGATATTTGACTCACAATTCCCTTTGTAGCATAGGGAATAATAAGAGTGATTGGTTTATGCATTAACAACAACAATAACAAAAACACCTTTCTTTGCTATTTTCATTTTACCAGATTTAAATTCTATTTGCGAGAACAGGTCAACCTAGAGTCGCAGGTCCATAAAAAGTGACAAGAGAATTTTTTATACTCTCAAATTTTAAAATTGGCACAAGTTTGACTATTTTCCACATGGCTGGTGTTTCGTTATCTAGCGCTGGTAGGAAGAGGATGTTGCCTCCTAAGCCTTGGAAAATATTAAAAAGGATGAATTCCACCTAAGGATTTAGTAACCCATCCCATACGATCCCAGGAAGAAGTAAAACAGGGCAAAACCGCTCATGGGAAAACCAAGAAGGTGAAACTCCAACCGTGTCTGAGAAAATATGTGAAAATATATACGTGGTATGTTTGACATTTTGGAGCATCCTTGGGGAGGCATTGATTTGTAATTCAGATCACATAGCATCTTTGATTTCTCCCACTTGCCCGTGGCCTTTCTCTACCCCCTCCCTCCAACTCGAAATAAAACACAAAAGCTTTCTGGGCAATGGATGGAGAGCAGCCCAGGGATCTGCACGGGGACTATCCATCACATCTCTGTCTTAATTGAATGACACCAGAATGAGATCGATAAGATGTAACAAGAGACAGCTTTGCATTTCCACACTCACTCATTCCCCCTCTCTCTTACTCTCCCCGCTACCGCCGTGACCAGAAAGCCCAAGCACAGAACGTGACCGCTGCCGCTCGGATATGAATAAACTTGTCAGAGAAACAACGGAACCTACAAACCTTGGAAGGGAGCTGGGCGAGACAAAGGTTACGAGAGTAGCGCTGAATAAATGGGCTTCTTTAAAAAAGCAATTCCGTAGATGCATTCTCCCTCCCTCCTCAATAACCTCCTCTAATGCAATGTTTCAGTTAGGTAATCTCAACAGCTGTCTCTACAACCACCCCCCTCTCCCTCACACACACCCCCCTCCAGATTTCATGAGAATGCATCGGGGGCTGCCTCAAAAGTAGACGTGGTGACATCTCAGCTCCAACCTGCAAGTCCTACAATAAAGGCCGGGCAGCTGTGAGGCCCGCATGCACAAGGCTCCTGAGATGGCCAATGCATTATTGATGACCTCATCACTCCGCTAAAAGCAGAGGCTGACATTGTTCTCATCTCGGCCTTCTCCTGGAGAGCGCTGGCTCTGCATGGGAATCGATCACAGGGAGAAGTGAGCCAGAGAGCAAAGCTGCACATGTGAGAACCAAGAAGGTGAGGCATCGCCACTCCATTCGGATCCTGTTAACTGCAATCGCATGGCCCGCTACCATGTTTTGTTTTTTTTTAATTTTTATATCTTTGACAGTTTACATTGTGGCCAGATGCTAAGCTCTCTGTTGCCATAGTTCACTTAATACCCCACATCTTGAGCTTGTTAGAAATTATTTCTGGAACGAAAGTCTGCATGGTAAAAAAAAAAAAAATGCCTTCGGTGTAGTTTCCAAAAGTGCATTTTCTTGTAATGCTGCATTCCAGTGGATTTTCTCCAGGTTATTTTGAGCCTTAATTCGGTATAGAGGACTGCTCTAGACACGGGGTCTCCCTGCCATGGCCATGTGACAACTCAGGGAAGCGATGTACCTCCAGAGATACAGAGAGTCCCTCCATACTCTCTATAATTTTGCCCTTTTATTCTTTTAAGTAATAATGTAAGATTATAGCACACATCCATGGCTACCTTCTTTATGGGTTTTCATTTTGTTATCCGGTGTATTTGTCTCAAAAATGATACATTGAATAATATGACAAAATATGGGTCCCATCTCATCCCAAGTAGGCAGAGTGGAGAATATGAAAACATATCCAAACCACGGGTTGGAGCTTGACTAGTTTCTATGCTCATGCTTAAGAGACAATAGCTCCAGTGGTAGCCTGCTTTTGCTGTGAAACACTATTTTCATAGCTGGTCTATGGCTAGGTCATTTGCAAAATACCCACTGGTCTCAAGTTACCACTGGATTTTAGATGGAGGCAGCTTGTGACGAAATCATTATTTACAACCGAAACAATGGGTCCTAGGGAACAAAAGGCAAAACATACACAGTTTTGCTTCACCTGCAGACATTGGCCACCTGAATCGGGAGCTGAAGCCACACACGAACGAACTCCTTTCATCAACCGTGCACAGCTGAGGCCTGCATTTGATGTCATGTCCATGTCCCCCAAGTTACGGGTTTCGAGGCTGCCCAGCACAGTCTAAGGTCCCAGAAAAGGTGGATATCATGGGAAAAGTGTGTGTCTTTATACATGCATGCACATATGGTGAGACAACATGTACTCGGGGCATTCTAAAATAGATAAAACGTAAGGTACCTCTAGGCCTCTCCCACTGCTTTGGGGTGGTGGGTGCTATTGAAGGTAGGCAGGTCCCATTTTCCCCTGGGCTGCGGGCGCTCCACTCCTGGGGAGAAACAAACAAAAAGAATCGGCATGGAATGGGGAATTTCTTTGAGCACCATCAACTAAAACTAACTTGGAATCAGTATCTTTTGCCTCGGATTCCCTTTTTTTTAAATTTTATTCAATGCTGTTTGCTTAGCCAGTGGGTCACCCAACATTTAGCAATGAGAGAGAGAGAGAGATAGAGAGAGAGAGAGAGAGAGAGAGAGAGAGAGAGAGAGAGAGAGAGAGAGGCTACTTCTGGTGTGAACCAGCACATCACTGAAAAGAGAGAACTACAATTCAACAAACCACAGCGGAGTTTGGTGGGATCTGGCGGTCCCGCTGTGGGCACACCTCTGATTAGGGAAGTGGATGAACCCCAGGGTGGCCATGTAGGTCAGGGAATGCTACTGTCCACGGTGTGCTATCCCACAAGGAACATCTGTGTGCTGTGGGGTGCTTCTCATTGTGGGTGTTATTGTGTGGGGGGTGGTTTTAACTTTTAAAACGAGGCTGTGGCTAATTAGGGGTGTTGGCACAGCTTGGACTGAGGAAGCCGATGACAAGGATGAAGGATGCTGGGGCTGGGGCAGGCGATGACGCTGGCTGCTACCCGGGGAGCCCAGTGGTGTCTGCATGGCTGTCAAATATGATTATGCTAGAAGCAGACTGGGTTTATCGGCTTTTTTCCTCTAGCGCGCACATGCCCATGCACGGAGCTCATAGTACCATCACCAGAGTCTGCTGAGTTCCTCTTTTGTATTGTCCCTGAACATTTAGGAAATTCAAGAAAGCAAAAGCAGACCCACTACTCTCCAGTGTCTCTCTACGAGAAAGCAGGATGAGTAAAAGAGAACAGTTATCTTTCCGGAGTAACTTTATTATTCTTCAAACTTAGCCTCAATCCTGTTTGCTTTTCACATTCTATTTATTTGACATTGATAAGAAGCAAGAGATCATTCTTGATATATACCAATATAGTGAAAAAAAGGAACAAACTGAATTTTGCTTAAGGAAATTTATTTTCTAGAGCATGAAGAGAGGAGGAAAAAAAGAAAGAGAGAAAGCGAGAGAGAGAGAGAGAGAGAGGAAGAGAGAGAGAGAAAGAGAGGAGAGAGAGAGAGAGAGAGGAAGAGAGAGAAAGAAAGAAAGAAAGAAAGAAAGAAAGAAAGAAAGAAAGAAAGAAAGAAAGAGAAAGGAAGGAAGGAAGGAAGGAAGGAAGGAAGGAAGGAAGGAAGAAAGAAAGAAAGAAAGAAAGAAAGAAAGAAAGAAAGAAAGAAAGAAAGAAAGATAAAAAGGGAGGAAGGGAGGAAGAAAGAAATAAAGAGAAATAAATCAAAGGACAAAAACCCATGTCTAATCCTATGGGGTTAACCAATTGAAATGCAGCATCTAAACATGGTTTATGTTTGAGTTTTGTCCCCTCATGAGTATCCTTCATTTAGGAGATGTGCATTTATTACAACGTGTTACAAAAGAACCTGAATGGGTATTCAAATATCTGCTGCAATCAAAAGATTCTTTTTTTCAAAGAAACAAGCGCAGATTTATATAGTTTTTGTGCTCTGCCATGGACATTCTAACACGATAGAAAGATTCTCATTTGCGGCCCCCTCCTTCCCTGGAGCTATTGAATTGTTCTGATTTTGTACAGTGTAGGACAATCCTGCAAAAATAAAACATTTCAACTTCGTACAAAAGGTGAGGTTTTCCATTGGCAATTTTCCTTTAGCAGGGAAACAAAAAATAGAGAAATGGGCTGACAGCTTTAGAAAATTTAAACAATTCCCCTTGCCAAAAGACGTATTTCGTGATTTTTCTCTAATTTCAGATTTGGTGCATATGTGTCCAGCTAACAATGAATGCTTTCAATTTCAACATTCAATTTCTTCTCTCCCGTTCTCAAAGCAATCTTCAGTTTTTAATAGGCAATTATTTTTCTAATTGCTTCTTAAAAACTTTTTTCTCAGGGTGACTGTGGGACACTCCACTCTACATTATACATCATGGATGCATTTAAGACAAACGGAGTGAGTGCATTGTAAATTGCAGAATGCACTTGATTGCTAAGAGTATCTTAGAATGAGGAAGAAAAGCAAGATTATTTGTAAAAGTATTAGAAAACTTTTGAAACTTACCAATTCATAAAAATCAGAGGGAAAGTCAGTTGAGAATAATTCTTTTAAGGAAAAATAAAAGCAAAATAGCATTGGCTGTGATTGTTTTAATGGGATATATTGTGTAATGCTATTTTCTTCCTTAGGCATCAAAGCTCACTTCACAAAGTACTGTACTCTCCTATTTTTTTTTCCCTTTAAAATCTATTACCTACAAGGAACACACTTTTCTACACTGGAAAGAAATAAAACCAAGCTTTTATAATCTCAACTGTTCATATATATATTTTTAATTAAAATATAATGCTTCAAAATAACTCAAGTGCAAGAAAAAAACTAGTTCGAAATCAAGAATAAACAATATGCTACATTTTATTACACTCAATTTAACTGTCAGGCATAAAAAGAGAGACAATGCCATCTAGCCCTGTGCTACCTTAGAAAAGTATCTTACAAAAGCAACGCTAATTTCAATGTTGCAGGCACAAACAAAATAATAAAAAGGCATGTGGCTAATTACACATTATTGAAATGTGTAATTCTCTTATTTTATAGATCATTCCAATAGGTTGTAGTTCAAATCAGAAACCATAAGTTGATGTTTCATGAAACCAACTAAACATACAATGAAAGCTTCCTTCCATGTCAGTGTTTTAAAATTAATATGTGACAGACTGTTTAAAAGACTTGTTTAATTATTAATAGAAACATTTTATCATATAGATTTTTTTTCAAGCTGCACTTGTCATTAACTACCCCTGATTGCAATAGGAGGTAAAATGCAGAACATGGCTGGGCCAGTCTATCAAGGTCCTAATTAGTATCATGCTATAGAAAAACAATGAAGTGATTCTGTCACCAATTACTGACAATTAGCCTAAGTACAACAGTTAATTTCATGGAAATAAAACCACTATAAAATGAAAGGGACAAAAACTATCATAATTAATGGCATTTGCCAGCATTCCTCTACTGTGTGTGTGTGTCTCTGTGTGTGTGTCTTTTTTTAATCATAAAAGTTTTGAAACAACTTGAACAGCTACACAGGTACACAAAATTCAAAAATTCAAGAGTCTGTGTTTCTGATTATTAACCATCTGTGGGAACACAGCACATAGCAACAGAATTGTGTGTGTGTGTGTGTGTGTGTGTGTGTGTGTTTTAACCCTTAAACCTAAATACTTCACACATCCAGAGATCCAGAGTGTGCACTTGGCAAACAATAAAACCAGTGTGTTTAGTTACAGAGAAATGTCTGGGGATAGCATATCATTCCACTGTTGCACTGTGTCTAGGTACAGAGAACTGCCTATAATGCAGGAATGCTAGCTAACCAGTTACAAGTTCCTAGTCTCTCTTGCACTTTGATCCCACTCAAACTTTCTCTCCATTTGCTGCTCTTCTTCTTCTTCTTCTTCTTCTTCTTCTTCTTCTTCTTCTTCTTCTTCTTCTTCTTCTTCTTTTTCTTCTTCTTCTTCCTCCTCCTCCTCCTCCTCTTCCTCCTCTTCCTTTAATGTCGCCCTCCTGTCCTAGCCATGAGCCTGGTGATGTCTGGGCTGTGCCACATGTCAGTTTCATCTCATGCATGAACTCGGTCACACGTTTCAAAAGTTGTAGAGTCACAAGGCATCAGGAAGTCAACTCAAAGCTTTAAAATGTTGCCCTGGCTTCTCTGAAAGCCGGAGAGGATTCGTTTTGCAAGTTACCTACCAATCAAGAAAGTAAAAAATACTTCAAGGCCAGAGACGTCCAACACTAAACTTCAGAAGTGTGCCCTCGCCAAGATTTTTTTCTAGTTCCCACAAGTTTTGAAAACAGAACCTTAAGACCTACCAAAACATCTATCAACAGCCACATCACTTTTAAAACTATACGTAGACAAATAAACATTTTAGAGTTTTTTTTCTGGCCACGCGGAGATAAGATCCTCTCTGGGGAGGGGACCAGAAAGGGCTCCGTCTTTTGTGCAGACTCCTGGAATGTGCTCGCCTTTCATTTCTTTCTTTGTGTCTGGCGCGCTGGCCTCGCAGGCAGTGTCTTAAGCCAGGCAGGGTCAGGGCAAACAGAGGACTGCATTCATGGACAGATCAAGTTTATGTGAGAATCTGCTCCTCCGCTGCCCTCAATCTCCATATGAATCGTTAATAAAATCGCAGCCCCAAAGCTCATCACCCCAGCAGTGGGGAAGTCATGCAGAGAATCCTCTAGCCCAGAAAAACAAGATTTCTTTATCTTGTTCATCCCTGGCCAGCATTCGTGGGAATGCTGCCATGTAACCTCCTCCTGAACCAATCTTCCCCCCTCTCCTCCCCCCACACCCCTTCCCTCCAACACCCCTCTGCTCCCCACACGTTGCACCTGATCACCAGGGAAGGCGAGGAGCTAAAAGACAAAAGAAGCATTCTGACACCCGCAGGCAGCAAATCTACCACACCAACTTTGCCTCTGCAGTAATCTGCTGCTCTGAAAACCTTCAGGCAAAAGGAAACATCAATGCTTCATTTTTCCCCCCAGTATGTGTCAAGCAGCTGGAAAGACTTTTTCCCAGAGCTTTGTGACACCACATGAACCAGAGAGCCACGGGTATAATCAAAGGTCACATTTAAAGCGAACCACAGAGTCCTACCCTAATTAACTTGATCTCTCCATGCCAGCACTGGACGGGAACAAGGCTCCATGGATGCTGCGGCCAATCTTGCGCGCATCCTGCCACAGGCTGGTGGGGCCTCCTGCTTCCTCTGCTTTTGCTCCCTGCAAACTGTTTTAATATCGAACGCTTTTCAGTGGGATGGGCTGATGAAGGAAAACATGAATTTCCTGCTTGCCCTTTAAGGTGGGTTAAAGGGGGTGCTAGCAGCCAATTACAGAACAAAAGGACACAAAATGAGAGAAGACTTAAGATCCCAGTGAGTGAATGTGTTCCATTCTTTGTGGTCTATTTTTTTTTAAATAAGTGTTTTATTGTTATTCGCTCTTATGGTGAATAGTGGACACTATCTATTTCCTTTTTTAAAAAAATGAAAGCAGTTGACCCAGTAGGTCCTGAAGGAAATCTACTGGTTTTTGTTTTGTTTTTTTTTTACTCAAAAGTCTTTAAATGCACTTCACTTCCATTTCAACTTGATAATTTTTTAACAAGGAATAAAAAAAGTTTTTCAAAATATGTGAATCAGCTTTTCACATTGCTTTAATATACTTAGGTATATTTCAGAATAAGAACTTATATTTTCAACCCTAATGAACATTTTGATCCTTATTATATCTTTATTTCTTCATTTATTTTGGTCAGTGATGCAATATTAGCTTCTAAACTTGTTGCACATGAATTTTCCCAAAATATCTTTCATTAAACTTTTCTGTATGTTCAAAAAAATGAATGTCATTTAAAAACAAATAATTCTAAAGTATACATAAGTGAATGTGATTTGATTAAATATAATGACAATTTCCATCACTATCTGTGTAAAAATAGCATTAGATAATATTTGAGAAGATAAAAGTAAATAAACAAACACACACATATACATATACAGAATTTCTTAAAAGCTAGCAAAGCAAAAGGAACATAAAATGACAACTCACCCACTCACATAATAAAGTCATGAATGTGCTACATCACTCAATTTATTTAAAGTGAAATCACTATTACAAACAGCATAGTTTCTTTATATTCATATGTATCACTTTTTCCCCCATGTAAAATATAGGAATCAGGAGTTCAAAGAATTCTCTTACATAAAATTGACATCACCGAAGTATGATAAATTTTCAAAACAAAAGTCATTATAGTTTTATATTAAAAATCCCAGTGCCTCATGGAATTCTATAACGTTAAAAATTCATTAAATACACAATAGAGCTACGAAAGCAAAATAAAGTTCAATATTATTCTTTAGAATTGATGTCAATCATTGTTATAATTAATATGTATTACATTGTTTCTGGAAGTATGGAAATTCCAACTCTTCTTCACAATACATCTAAGCTAAATTAATTTTTAAATATATAGTCAGTAATTCAATGAATGTTAGACATACTTGCAAAGTTATATAATATGTAAAAAGAGTTATTTTAGGAAATGGGAAATGATCTGAAATACACATTTCTCTTTTAGGTAATTTCTCAATAAGCTAATTTTATAGTAATGGGTTTAATAGTTAAGTAGGGCTATGAGAAACTCAATAATTTTTATCCATAAAACTGTGTGCTACTGATTTATAATACCTCAAGCCTTTAATGTTTTGGTTTACTTTCATCAATTGCCAAAGGAATAGTAATATTTTAGCACAGAATGTGTATTGCCAAACCTCAGTTTTTATTGTGATGTGTTTTCTGAAAAATAGGAATGAATGATTCTGTCAATTCCCTTTAAGAGTTTGCTTTTCAAATTATGTGTTTTCAAATTTTTGTGTAGTTCTAGAGTACAGCTCCTCATTCTTTTTCTAAGCAATGTGCCCTGTGGATTTCCATTGGGGCCTGCAATCCGTAACACAGTGAAGGAAGAGGCTAAGTTAAACATGCATGTTCCTGGGAACCCTGCGAGACACAGAAAGAGACCCTGTTTTTGAGAACCAGCCTGGAGGTGGAAAGCAGATGAAGCAATCAATAATTCTAATCTGGACACGTGTATTTACATTCAGAATACAAACACCAGTGTGGTTCCATCATATGAGGTTTAGCAAGGCTTTTAGACAGCCTACAGATAAACCCAGAGGCAAGTTGCAGCTTCCATATTGTTACAGACTGAATGTTTGTGTCCCTTTACAATCCTATCTAATAAAGAGGGAATATGCAAATAGACCACCACACTGTCACAAAGATGGTGGCATCCATAGCCACAAGATGGCGACGCCCAGTGCCCTCAGCACTGCTGGAGTCCCCCAGTCCTTTTAATCCTGCCACTGAGAGCAGACAGTGGGGCGTGGGATCTTCATCAGCCAGGCCTCACAGAGAGTAGAGAACTATGGGGAGTGAGCCTAAGCCATAAGTAGGACATCCCCTAACAGCTCCTGGATTGGAGAGGGTGCAGGTCCGGCTGAGGGACCCCCACACCCCATGCACAAATTTCATGCACTGGGCCTCTAGTTCATATAATAAAGTCTCAAAACCTCTATTGTGGCTACATTCGGTAATGGGACCTCTGAGAAAGTAATTAATAATGAGGTAAAGGAATCAGGCCCTGACTTTATAGGAATAGTGCCTTTTTAAGAAGCGCCTGAGTTCTCTCTCTCTCTCTCTCTCTCTCTCTCTCTCTCTCTCTCTCTCTCTCTCCTCTTTTCCCTGCTATAAACATTCATAACATGGAAGATGAAAGAAGAACAGGATGTCTACCACCCAGGAACAGAGCCCTCCCGAGAAACCAAATTTGCTATCACTTTGATCATGGACTTCCATTCTTAACAACTATGAGAAAATAAATTTATGTTGTTTAAGCCACCCAGGCTCTGGCATTTTGTTATAGCAGCTGAGCATATTAGTATACATATTGAAACAAACGATTATAGTAACAAATTGCAATAAGCCCAGAACTGCATTCTATGAATAGCTCTTCTTTACTAGGAGAAATAGGCAAGAATCTCAATTTGTGTCCTTACCTCTATTGTAAGGTGGAAAGCCTACCACCCCACTGCTGGACAGCTTGCAAGTCTGCCTTAGTGTATTTCCCCAATGCAATGATGTTTCTGACAAGCATTATGGATTTTATAACTAAACTAGAGAGGTATGAGATTCATTTTATACCTCAAAATCATTTTCACTCAAAGTACCTATGTCAGAAAAAAAAAAAAAAAAAAACATTGATGGTGTAATGAGAAAGAGCATGTGTTTTAAAGTAAAGGTCTAGGAACGAATGAGCTTCAGCTTACTCTTTGACCTGACATGTCCCTTGGCCAGTCTCCACCTCAGTTTCTTAAGATGCAAAATGGGAGAAACCTCCCTGATGCTGAAATGTTGTAAAGTGTAGGTGCTGCTAACAAGATGGTGCACATCTTCAGCATGATTATGATCATTCTCATTATATTTTCCCAGGCTCCTTAAATTTCTCTCAGTTCAATGAAGGTACTATATATAGATTCACATATTCTTTAAATTTCAGCTCTGTTGACAAAATCCTATACAATAAGAGGCTAATATGCAAATTGTCCCCTTGACCAGGAGTTGTTTGACCAGGGGGCGGGGCTGGCCAGCCAACTACCTGTGGCCCTTCTACCAGACCTGTGCTGCCCCTGATCGCCCCCCCCCCCCCACACACACACCCTGATCAGGGTGGACAAGCCAGACCCCACCTAGGCACAAATTTGTGCACCAGACCTCTAGTTGACATGTAAAATTGTAATATTTTCAAAGTGTACATTGTGGTGATTTGACATACATATACATTATGAAAGGATTCTCTCATCTAGTTAACTAACATATCTATCACCTCACAGAATTATTTATATCTGAGTTTGGGGGTTTTCTGTGTGATGAAATTTAAGTTCTACTTTCTTAGCAAATTTCAGTGTTATCTACTATAGTCACTATACCTTACATTAGATCCTCAGACCTCATTCATCTTGTAGCTGAAAGTGTGTTCCCTTTTACCAACCTTTCCTTATTTCCCAGCCCCAGAGTCTGGCATCCCGTTTCTACTTTTCCATTTCTACAAGTTTGAGATTTTTTTTTTTTTTTTGCTTTGCTTTTTTAGATTCCAGATAAAAATGATACATGCAGTATTTGTCTTTCTCTGTGACTTATCTCACTTAGCATAATATTTTTAAAGGTTATCCGTGTGTTGCAAAAGGCAGGATTCCCTTCTTTCTCATTGCTGAATAACACTCCAAATTACATCTATCTGCATATATCTACCTATAGAAATACAGGGATAGATAGATAGATCTTTTTTTGCGTATTAATACATAGATGGATACTCAGGCTATTGTCAATAACTCAGCAATGAACATGGTAGGGCAGGTATGTCTTTGATAGTCTGTTTTCCTTTTCTTTGGATATGAACCAAGAAGTGATATTGCTAGGTCAGTTAGTTGTTCTATTTTAATTTTTTGAGGAACCTCTATATTGTTTCCCATCCTGGCCAGTTAACATGAGAATGTTAACAGGATTCTCATGTTAACTGGCCAGGATGGGAAACAATCTTAGTGCCTTCCTAGAGTCATCTTTACAAAATGATTTCTTAATATAACCCCTGAAAAATTCTTCAAAATTCAGTATGAAAAAGATAGTATATTTTCCTGATGCAATGACATTTCTGACAAATTAGTGTGTGGTTAATTTATAAATGAAATACCACTATACAGATAATAGGATGATATTTAGAAGTGTTTAGAGATCTCTGCAGATAGGAGACCATATAAATCAGTTATTTCTGATGCTCTGAGGAGGGATCAATGGTAGTAGAAAAATATTTGCTTCCTTTTGATTAACAACAGAACATTAAGGAAAGTTAAGGGTGTATTAAATAAAATTTTTAAAAATTATTATTTGCGCCATAAAGACTATGTAGTTACCAAAATACTCATATTTGTTAAAAACATACCACAGCTATAGTTTCTTCTACTAGGAATATTGTGAAGCCATATAAACACTTGTGGAGTCATATTACAAAATATATTTTATTCCTAACATTTTTTCTGTCTTATTATCATACTTTGCTTTAAAGGTCACAGTAAGATTTTATATGTGGTTCACTCTTGCTAATATTTTAAATAGAGCCCTTTAATTCTCTTTCAGTAAAAATATTGTTTTTGTAAAATTATAAAATGTCAAACAAAACATATAAAATATTCTATTTTATATTGATGCTTCTATAGTGCATAACATTGAAGTGAATTATTTCAAATGAAACTCTAGGAGCTAATTTGATTTTAAGATGATATAAATATTATAAAGAAAAATGAGGTATGATTTAAAAAAAAAAAATTGGAGCTGCCAATTCTATGTAAGTCCCTCAGCTCGGCCTATGCCCTCTTATAGCCCGAGATTCCTCAGGGGATGTCCAACTGCCAGCTTAGGCCTGTTGGAAATCCCCCAAGGGATCCTTAGTGCTACAATGGGGACAAGAGAGGCTCCTGCCACTGCCACTGCCAGCTGTGAGCCTGGCTTCCGACTGAGTGCCACTACCCCTGTGGGAATGCACTGACCACCAGGGGGCAGCTTCTGCATTGAGCATCTGCCTCCTGGTGGTCAGTGCACAAGTGCACATCATAGCGATTGGTCATTCTGCTGTTCAGTCGATTTGCATATTAGCCTTTTATTGTATAGGATGCGGCTACAGAAGAAAATGGATCCCTGTGTCACTTGACAAGTGCCAAAAGGTTATATATGGTAAAGTGGAGGAATACTCATGGGTACCAGTATGTGAATTCTACTAGGTACAGGGAATTAGTTTACATGCCTGACCAGGTTAGGACAGTATGTAACTTTTGATGTTACACATAGCTAGGCTAATACTTTGATTCTCTTGGTATTTTTACCAACTGATCAATTGTTGAATAAAATCACATTAGCAACATTAATGTGACAATTAGAGACCATAATTTCTTGTAGAACTATGGCAAGGATCTATGTTATATAATGATAAAGAATTTGGGGAATGTGCTTACATAGAATTAGCCACCAGGGATCAAACCTGCAACCCAGGCACATCCCTGGCTGGGAAATGAACTGGCAACCTCTCAGTGCCCCAGATGACACCTAACCAACTGAGCCATTGGGTTCTCACAAACCATCAAAAACCAACTAAAATACTTTTCTCTGCCACAACTTTGTAAGCTTGTACGTCCAAAAGGTAATATTGCTATAAACTTGTACTGTCCAAAATGGTAGTAGCCACTATCCATGTATACTTTTTGAAGATGTTACATCTTGGCTCTAGGAATATATTACTCTTTAGAAAAATTGCTTCTGTTTGTAGCACTATTTCTAAATATGTTGCATTATATACACTGAGTGGCCAGATTATTATGATCTCTGAATGCATAATAATCTGGCCACTCAGTGTATGTCCTATATAACAAAAGGCTAATATGCAAATTCCCCCCTTGACCAGGAGTTCGACCAGCAGGTCACATGTCCCTACCCCCTGGCCAGGATGGTCGGACCCCATCCATGCACAAATGTATGTACCAGGCCTGTAATATATATATATATATATATATATATATATATATATATATATATATACTGAGTGACAAGATTAATATGTGTTCAGAGACAATAATAATCTGGCCATTCAGTATATTTTTGAGAAGAAAATTAAACATCTAGACTCTTCTCAGCAAAAACAAAATAAAACAAAACACTTTCATGGACATGCACAGAGTATTGCACACAATGTCTGGATTCCAGGGACCTTCTGCAACCAAACAGTGTATTGAGTTAATGACTCCAGTTATAGGAGTTCTTTTGTGTATTATCTTTTTCCCACACCACTCCCTAGGAAAGCCTATTGGAATATCAATACCACGGGCAGGAGGAGCCTGGACAAAGAAAGGCAACACAGAGGGACAATGACCCAACTTCAGTAGAAGCTCCAAGTCAGGTAATGGAGATGTACATGCAGTGTCCCATGGGACATCATGAGATTAAGTCGAATGCAACAGCCACAGGATCCCAAGTTCTAGCACAAGGGAAGCTTCAGGCATAATAAAAGTCCAGAATCTAATCACTGAGATTCAAATGGCAGGTTTTTTGTAACAGTCCTCTATTCAGGGATTAGATGTGAGTTAAAGGAACTGATGCTCGGGACCCTGTATAGAGTGTAACTAGAATCTCTGTGCCTGGCCAAGCTGGCTCCGTTCAGGTTTAGGCAATAGCACACATGAGGAAACAGGATGACTTTATTGACAGAGCACAAGTAAGGTGAGAGACAACTGGAAACGTGCTCTCTAGAAAAAAGAGCTGTGTGTGGAATTCAGAACTTGTCATATTATTCAAAATAGCTGAAATGGTGATTGTAGTGTCTCTTAAGAACCCAAATGATTATATCAACTCAACATTTCCTTTACCTATAACCCTTGGAATATAATTAAAATCAGTTATAACCACAGATTATTTATTTTATTAGCTACATAGTATATATAACTATATGTTATGTCTACAGATTCTGGAGTTGGCTTGCATAGGTTCGTGATTTAGTTCCATCAACAACTGACTGTGTGGCTTTAGACTTTACCTTCTGTACTATATTTGCAAATCTGTAAAACAGAAATGAAAAGAATACCCAACCCATAGGAAAGTTATAGGTTTAGAGAAACGGCTAACAGTGTGTGTTCATTCAATGTTGTATATATTGCATTTTGCTCAGTAGATTATTTTCACTTTAAATCTTTGAAATGATCACTAATATATTATTAGACTTCTGTTCTGAATTTTGAGGAACCGGGTTCTGAGGCATATGATTTTCTGATTGTAGAGGAGTTATCAATTTATCATCTCACATTGATGAGAAGTGTTCTCTGTGTTAGTTGGGTGATTCTGAGTCATGAACAAACTATTCTGTAAACTTCAAAGTTTTTAGAACATGTTTGAGTGAAAAAACACTTAGGACATATAGTCAATCTCTATCCTAAGTCACAGCTCTCTTAGAGTGTGACACGTTTTCAGAAAAAAAATTTTCTTAAAGTGTTATAAATAGAACACAGGCATAACATTTTTTAAAAAATCTGAAACAGTGGCCATCTATGTAATTAGAAATTAATTATTAGAAAAAATTATTATTTTCCATTGAGCCCCAGGATACAATAGGATCCATAGGAAATAAAGTCTTTCTGTAGTTGCTGTTAACACTATGCTCTGCCATCATCACTTTTTCCTATCTTTATTTCACAGCATGTTTATTATAGAGCATGAAAGGATTAGACAACTGGATGGCCAGCTGAAATGCATTCTATATTGGGCTCATTATTAACAACCACTAATTGAATTTCATATCATCATCATAATTCCCATTAGAATAATGATAATACCTTGTTGGAAGAATAAAAAGTTATCTTTCTGTCTCTCAGCAGGGTTATTAGCGTAGGTGAGAGACCTTTAGATTCCAACTAGGTCTCTCAGCAATTTTAAATCACAACCATTGCAGCATTCCTTAAAAATATTGAAGTCCAAGTTAAGTGTATTTTTTTTCAAACCTTTAAAGGAAAATTTAATACTGAACTGAAATATTGCCTTGCTATCTCCATCTGTGCCTATGGTCTGATATACAAACTAGTATTTATATGTTGCCAATTTTTTTTCCAATTCTATATTATTATGTTCTTTAGCATTTTTATCTGTAGAAAAGTTACCCATTTGAAATGCCAATTAATTTTTTTGTTCTTTAAAATGCGTATGGGAGCTTGTTTTATATGCATGACTTATTTGCCAAGCGAATTATGATATTCTAAGTGGAAAAATGACTTTCTACATGATTTTGAAGTACAACCCCTATGAAGGTACAAGATACATTTGAATGATTTAACTAAATATTTATAGCAAGGCTGATAATTATAAATACATGGAATGCACTGACACTTTTGTAAAAAAAATTAACACTAAACAGTAAAAATTTTTCTGCACTATATGCAGATTTATTTCACTTTTCATCTAATGAGTTACATCTATTTAACAGGGTGGCACTTTTCAGCAAAAGTACAAATTTTGCCCCATTTTTTTTTAAAATGGAAAGAAAAATGCACATAAATTTTATGAAACATACCCAAGGACTGGCAGAAATGAACCGAAGGATGCAAGTAAAACCATTTTTAAGCCAGGAGATTGATGTGTAAGAGCTTAAAGCAAATATGCTCTACATATTTCTTTGAGAATGCATGTCTTGTAACTGTAACATCCCCTTTTTTGGAAGATACATTTAGTTTGCACTTGAGAAATAATAAGGAAAAGGTACAATCATGCACTTTGACTTGTTGCTTTAGGTGTCCTGCTTACCTATAGTTCATAACCAAACTGATCCCCAAAGAGACACACAATCAAGGAAGGCAAGAATCATATCTGTTTTGCTCACAACTATATCCCTAGCATGTAAGCCAAGCTCTTAAATGGCATTTAATAAATACTTTATTAATTTATCTTTTAGAATAAAGGGGTTATATACAAATTGACTGAACAGCAGAAAAACCATTCTGCAGGGGGCAGGGCCGGTGAGTGGTGGTGCCAGGCCAGTGGGAGGGGATGGTGATGGGGCTTGCACTGTCCAGATGTGCCCATCAGTGTTGCCTCCAGCAGAGAGAGGCCACCCGCAACAGCAGTGGGGAGGTTTGGGGCAGGACCGGCCAGCGCTGTCCCTAGATCGACCATCAAGGTCGCCTCCCACAGAGGGAGGCCGGTGGTGGCAGTGGCTGTGTGATGGGGGCTCCTGGACTGCAAGAGGGTGCAAGGCTGGGCTGAGGGACCCACCCAATTGCCCGGATTTTCTTGCACCGGGCCTCTAGTCTATAATAATAAAAGCATAATATGCTAATTAGACCGAAAGTCTTTCTGGATGATCTTTCTGAGGAAGCCCGGGTCCTGGGTACCACAGGGAGGCTGGTGCTGGCAGCTTGGGGAAGGAAGGTCTACTCTTAGATCAGGCCTCTAGTGTTCAATAATTATTCAACGCCCCTTCTTAGATAACAAAATAATAACATTGATATGTGCATAAAGCATCATTTAAAATGAATTGTCTTCACATCATCATATTTCTTCAAATTTCTAAAAGGGTAGAGAATTAGGAGCTTTTGGATTTAGGTGCCTCATAGATTTACATTCAAATTCCTGCACTGGAATCTAGAGAGCTTCAGCTCTTTAAATAGGTCTGATTTTTTAAAATCTTCAACTGCAAAAGGGAGACTCAATTAATCCTCCTCAAATTGTTATTGATGGGATTAAAGTATATAATACAGGGTTTATGAAAGCCATTCAAATGGCAGATACATTTTACCCCAGGTTATCTTACATACCCACATTAATATCCTATATAATAGAAGGCTAACATGCAAATTGTCCCCTCAACCAGGAGTTCAACCAGGGGACAGGGGCCGGCTGTCCAAGTGTCACAGTCCCTCCTCCCCAATCATGCATTAATTCATGCACTGAGCTTCTAGTTTCAAAGGAATGTCTGAAATTTAAAATATTCTGCACGAGTAAAAATTGGTGCAAAAAATGTTTTCAAATAGATATTTTAAAATTGAAATACACTTTATTTCATCCATCCCTATGTTTGTAAATAAACCACTTTACTAACTAGAAAAATACATCCCTTTTTTAAAAAAATGTATTTTTATTTATTTCACAGAGAAAGAGAGATCAACAAAAACATCAATGATGACAGAGGATTGAGCCTGCAACCTGGGCATGTGACATGACTGGGAATCAAACCATAACCCCCTGGGTCACAGGTCAACCCTCAACCACTGAGCCAGGCCACTGGTTAAAAAAAAAAAAAAAAAAATATATATATATATATATATATATATATATATATATATATATATTCTTATCAAGGATAGGCCAATAGACATGCTCTGCCTTTTTTTTCTTATTCAAAAATCACTTCCTTTATTTAAATTCCCTTAATGGTTATCTACTGACAGATGACAAGTAAACAGTCATTCCACTCAAAACCACAAAAAGAGTAATACTTTGAAGACAACAATTGGTTTATCACCTTTTCTGTTGAAAAAGCCCAAATTAATTTATATTTATCATCTTTTCAGTCGAAATGTGTGTGCTTTCCCTTGATACTGTGAACCTGAAGACCGAAATAACTCCTCCTTCAATTTCCAATCACTTTATTTTCCTTAGTAAAAATTAAATTAGTAAAAAGCCCTTGATTTTGCTAATTTCATTTATTTTGGTAATTTGACACTGCCAAAATTCAATTAAGGTTCTATGAATTGTTTTCCTAAGGAATACCTAATGCATAATGCCTAAAGTCAGCTCAATATTAACTCATATCTGATTTTAAAATGAAGAAATTGCCTTCCTGGTGTGGATGTTTTGGGAAAGTAACTCAACCACAACTTTTTCATTTAGTTGCTTTCTTTTTAGTCCTGAGAGTGACTATAGCCTGAGGCTGACATTCTTCAGGCTGTTATTTTTGAATAACAATTACTCCTGTAAGATTATCTAAATCTATAAACACTTGTAGCTCAATGAAATAACTCTATAGTTGCCTAAGTTCTTCCTTGTATCTCGCTTACCACTCTCCCTTATTGAGTAGATCTTTTTTGAGGGAAGTCTGTATGAAAGAAGGACTGTGACAAACTCAAGGCATTTTTTCCTGATACCAAAGGGTTGACAAGGAATTGGATAAACCATAAGCAAAGGCAGCATTTTTAGTGTTCTATAGAACCATACATTTCCTAAGAAACATTAAAAGTGTCTTCAAAATCAAATTTGCTCAAAAAAAATACATTGGTTGTTTCCTGCTTATTTATGTTACCTCCATTACATACAGACCATTCAGAAAGCTAGAATCTGTCTGGCAAATGGTAGACAATAAGATAGATGGAATCTGAGTTTTTAGATATCTTCATGAAGCAGAGCCACTTATTTGCTCTGGACAACCTACCTCCATCAAGAAATTTATGTGAAACAGAAGTCAAGTTCTGCCTTGTTTGATCCGCTCTCTGTGGTGGGTCTTAATCACTGCTGCTAAGGCACTAGAAAGTGTGCTCTCTACTATTAGAAGTTCAAAACTTTCCAGCTCATGGAATTTTCTTCTCTAGTTCCAGTTCCTAACTACTTCATTATATTCTTTGTAACTCTCATGTCATTTCCTCTTTCTTCACCTGGAAAATTCCTTCTCCAAGCTCTGTTATTATATCCTGTGAAAAATATTCCCCAACCCACTCAGACAGCTTTTCACTCAATTCCCTCAGCTCCACATACACAGATTATTTGATAAAGAATCCTATGATAAAACACAAATTTAAGAGAGTCTCAGAAAGCTTGAGAATAGTGAATTTGGTTAAACCCTTAACTTCGCTGCTATGACACAATATCTAAACTTCAGTATTTCACGCAAATTGTGTACAATTCAATTTACCCAAAGAAAAGTAAGACCAAACAAAAGGAAAACATATCTCTATGTCCTATCTCTCACTTTGGTGGTGTTTAGACTCAGAAGACTATCTTATAAAGAAGTTTGTAATTGAAAGACTTGAATAACAGTTTAGAAGTAAAGACACATCTGTGCTTAGTTTGGGAGTATTCTGATTTCAAGCCAAGAGCTCATATATCTTGTATGTCATTCAGCATCTCTATTTAAAAATGGGTGATTTTAGCCCTGAGGCACTGAGTTATAAGAATGACCTATTCCTTGTCAAAAATAAAAACCAGTCCTTAGGAAAGCTGCTTCTTAAATTCGGTTTGTTGTTTAAATCAGCAAGTGTCTACTACATACATGTGGAATATTTCATTGTCAATAGTAGAAACCTACTGATTTAAAATATATTATGTGTATCATATATATATATATATATATATATATATATATATATATATATATTTGTAAATGGCATTTTAAAGTAGTGTAAAGAAAATATTTAAAGGTATTAATGCTCTTTCACACTTAATTTGGCAATTTTCAATTAACAAATCTTTCTAAGGATGCATCCTAAAAGAAAGACAGAAAGAATAATTATTTTAGCCAATCCTGAACAAAAGTAAACCTCTGCCCATCTAAAAGTCTAGCACAGCTCATAACAGCCCTCAACTAGAAAAGTAAGAGAACATCACAGGGAAAAAATAGTAATCTTCTATGCCAGAGCAAACAGAAAATGCAAATAATTTTTGAACCAATTTTGGATATGAACAGACCTAGCATAGAAACTTGTGTAGTTCAAATCACTATTAAAGAATCCTTCATTAGCCAAAAACGGTTTTGCTCAGTGGATAGAGAGTCAGCCTGCAGACTGGAAGGTCCCAGGTTCGATTCCGGTCAAGGGCATGTACCTTGGTTGAGGGCACATCCCCAGTAGGGGGTGAGCAAGAGGCAGCTGATGGATGCTTCTCTTTCATAGATGTTTCTAACTCTCTATCCCTCTCTCTCCCTCTCTGTAAAAAAATAAAAAAAATCAATAAAATATATTTAAAAAAATAAAGAATCTTTCATTAGTAATGCTTTGGTTAGGGTACTTTGTCCTACACAAATCCCTACTTCATAGACAATTTTCTAAAATATTCGAGGCTTCCTATTTAGGACTGAGCAAATGGGAAGGATTTTAGTAATTTGAAGTTGAACAAATAATTATAGTTAATATTTTAGAGTGCTTTTTTTTGTCAGGCATTGCATCAATTACATGATCTCTAATTTATCAAACCTATAATGTAGTAAAGTAATTATTCTCACTTTTACAGAGAAATAGACTCAGCCTTTGAAAGATTAATGACCTTGTTCAAGATCATATGCCAGAAAGTGCTAGAAGTTGGTTTAGCTCCAAATTTCACACTTTTAAGCTTTATCCGTTATTATCACCCTTGTTTAGCCACAGTAATGTGCATTATATGGGGCTAACGTTTGATAATATCAGCTACACTAATATTCTGAAAGGCACCTTTCCAAAGACTGAGAGTTTTGATGCTATATATCATGAAACACTGATTAAAACCTAAAATATTTCCAATAAAATACACAATTTAGGCCCTCAGTTTCAAATTAAGTAAATTAAAATAAAGTTCTACCAAACATATTATGTAGAAAAAAATAATATCACTTTTTAAAGACAGGCTAAAGAATTAAAAGGGTTTTAATAGTTCACATTTGAAAACCCAATGTGAAATATCTTTATGTGAATTACACTTCATATATTTTTATATAGTCAAAAACTGGACCACTCTTTTTAAGGGGGGGGGGCACAAACCTTGGAAAGAAATATTAACTGGATTGTGCATGAAAGGGGACACACTCAGCGGCTCGCATTACTTTAATTAAAAACCTGCTCTGGGTTACTTCATGGTGGAGAAAAGCACAGGCATAGAAGTCATGGGGGAAGATTTATATTCTTGATATCACTACTCACAGGAATCCTGCATAATATAAAGATCGGTTTACTTCTATGTCAGAAAGCAATCGATATAAACTAGATGTGAGAAGCACAATGCTTTTATCAGAGGGAGCGAGTTGCAATCTCCATTCATGAAATCCCTGCCAGGGTTGGCCCATTAGTTCCTATTCAATCACTACCACAGATGTGTAAAATTTTACCTGAAAGTAATCAATGTATGTAGCAATACCTAAAAAACCTATGGGATATGTCCCTCATTAAAAACTATATTTTAGTCTAGCTGGTGTGGCTCAGTGGTTGAGCATTAACTTGAGAACCAGGAGGTCAGGATTCAATTCCTGGTCAGGGCACATGCCCCAGGTTGTGTGTTCAATCCCCAGTGGGAGAGGTTGCAGGAGGCAGCTCATCAATGATTCTCTCTCATAATTGATATTTCTATCTCACTTTCCCTCTCCCTTCCTCTCTGAAATAATATATAAATTTTTAAAGTATTATAGGAAATACTATGGTCATATTTCTGGGTCAGGATAACCAGGTTAAGTTGGGGGTACCTCTGCAAATAGCAGAACCAGACTGAATGGAGGAAGGAACGTACGGCAGAAATAGTTTTGACTAGTAAAATAGAATCAAGAGCATTAGAAATTTTTGTTTTTACCCAGACCCACTGATAGTTAAAACAGATTACACTGGGATATAGTATTTCACGTTCCCTTCATTAATTCTTATAATGCTCATCAAAACCTTCAGAGTTACAAAAGGCAAATGGTATCAATCAAATCCATTTTACAATATGTAAATGAGCCATAAGAACTCAGAAGGCCACTTGATACAAAGTTACAAATGGACACAGTATAACTTCAAACTATTGATAGTTCAAGTGTAGTACTATTCCAAATAATAAACTATCTCATCAACACAGTCCAATGTCAAAATGGTTTTGGAAAATGAAAAATTAATTAATTTTTTCACCTTATGATGTATAATAATAAAGACATAGCTTTAATAATAAAGACTTTATAATAATAAAGACATATGATGTATAATAATAAAGACATAGGAGGATCCAAGGTACTGGTAAGAAACATTCCTCATCTCTGTTAATATTACAAATAGAATATACATAAATATAATATTTACTATTGGTTGTGATGTGTTATGTTTTTATTATTACAACCATCTTTATTCATTTAAGCTACAATGGACTAAAATCAGGTGGCACCTTTATACAATGGAATACTCATGGCTGTTAAAATGAAGGAACTTTTACCATTTGCAACAGCATGGATGGACCTGGAGAGCATTATGCTAATGAACATAAGCCAGTCAGAGAAAGATAAGTATCACATGATCTCACTCATATGTGGAATCTGATGAACAAAATAAACTGAAGAACAAAATTTATCTAGAGACATAAAAGCATGAAACAGAGGGAAGAATTTCAGGGGGAAGGGAGGGGTGGGTGGGGTGGGTGGGGTGGGAGGGGGATGATTAACTGAGGAACTTACCCTGTTCCTGGATATGGGCAGATATAGGGTGGAGGGGGTCAATTGGGAAAACAAACAAACAAACAAATAAAAAAATAAAAAATAGGGACATCTGCAATACTTTCAACAATAAAGATTTTTTTTTTTTAAGTAGAGCTAGGAGGTCCATGTGATTGAAGCTGGATGAACAAAATGGAGATGAAAAGGAGACAAGGACCAAGTAAGGGGGACCTGGATCATGAATAGCCTTGCAGGTCATTGTTAGAATGTTTGGTAGGATTATGAGTAACATAGGAAGACCTAGTAGGAAATTGAGCCAAGATAGAATATGCTCTTGATAAGTAACAAATTAAACAAAACTGTGCTGGGGGGGCTGGAAGGGGGAGGATCAGGCCAATTTCTTGACTTCCTTTACAATTTGAAAATAATAGGCAATTCTACACTAGAATTAATCATTTTCCTGCATTTAAGTAAATTCCAACTTCAACAAACACTGTACATATGGTATCATCCCACATGACAGGAACTATGGAAAGGAATGGGACAAAGAGATAACATCACAAGTAGTACTCTTTAAGTAACAGACTATCGATTCTAAAAGAGCTATATATAGTTCATTAATATATTTATGACAAGTTAACAACCACAGAAAGTAGCAGTCAATGCTAACATTGAAGATGGCTATTTCTAACAATATTTTTCAATTACTTCAACTCTCCTATTTCTAAAATGTATCACATTGCACTACCTTTATTCTCAGATTTCACCTCAATTTCAGTAAGGTTGTTTAATTTTCCCATTTGGGAACATTAATTCTATTGTTCCTCTTTGTCATTAGACCATGTTGGTAAGATAGTCCCATTAGGTAGAAAGGGGGTGAAATTATATCTACAGTTACTTTCATTCTTTTTTTTAAAAAAAATGTATTTTTATTTATCTCAGAGAGGAAGGGAGAGGGAGAGAGAGAGAGAGAGAGAGAGAGAGAGAGAGAGAGAGAGAGAGAGAAACATCAATGATAAGAGAGAATCATCGATCCACTTCATCCTGCACATCCCACACTGGGGATCTAGCATACAATATGCCCTGACCAGGAATCAAACCATGACCTCCTGGTTCATAGATTGATGCTCAATCACTGAGCCACACTAGCAGGACTACTTACCTCTTAGGGTTTTGCTTATAAAGTTAAATGGACTTACTTATTCTAAGATACATGACATTTACTTTTCATAATAAAAATTTTAAACTTATTTCAGAAAAGTTACAGTTAAATTTATAATGCAATGTAGTCCTTTAATGAAAACATGCTTTTATTACTCAAAAATCTATGAACACAAGAATTTGTGAATTTTCTTAAAAACCAGCCTCATTATTTGTCAGGAATTTAAGCCTGAATATAAGACAGTACGACCAAAATCACCCAATGTTTTCATAGAATGTGGATATTGCACCAATAAATTCTATCCTTGTGAAAAATTCCACCTCGCTTTATAAGGCTCACAATTTGATTGTGCCCTAAAGAAATGGAAATATTATATATATTTCTGACCAATAGGCAGAACATAGTCCCACATTGTGAAAATAATTTATTCAATTTTGTTTTATTGGAAATATTCTTTGTCAATAATAGTCTATGATATCTAGTGTTTCCTAATTTTAAAAAAGTTCATACTTCCTAAAATTAAAAAAAAAAGATATTGTAATGTGCAAAAGGAAGTAAATAAGCCATCCATAGCATACATATTCCTACGACCCAGAATTAACCACCAATATCTTAGCATTTTATTAGTATTAAAGGTATTAGTATTAATTCCACCAAGAATTAAACTGTAAAAAACTCAAAAAATATTTGATGAGAGGTAAAAGGTACAGCAAAATATTTAATACTCCAAATCCTCAATGCAGAAATACATAGAATTGATATTAGGAGAATTTCATTTCAGACAACCTTCTATGCACGTATATAAATGTCTTTATTAATAATAAATCATTACAAATGCTACTTTTAAAGTATTGCATTTAATTTCATGGAGTATAACAAAAAATGAAACTAAAGACTGATGAATTTCAAATGTTCTTTATGAAACATACGATTTCTTAAATTTCCTTTTTTATTATAAAAATATTAATATATAAAGTTATCTTTTTTAAAAAATCCATACATGTTAAAGGATAAGATTCTGTGTGACTTTTTCTGTGAAATATGAAGATATTAGCATTTTCATGTGCACCAATCTTGCCTCTACTTTCCACTTTTTAAACATGACTATTCTTAAATTTATCTTCTCTAGGTATAACATGTAATCATTTTTGTTAAAATATTACGCTTATTTACTAAGTTTTACTTTTATAGTTAAATCCATGAAAAGCTTATCATTAGCTTCCCTCCCCTCCCTCTGGTTTTTCTTTTCTTTATTCATTATTTTGTTTCAATCATTAATTGGCTTAATTTTATTATGATGGTGATTTAAGGTACACATACACACATCTCTATCCATTGATATAAAGGTATATAATCACTTTAAAAGAAAACAAACAAAAAGAAAGAAAATAAGAACAATTTCAAAGAACACTTCAAATTCCAGCATAAGAGAATGCATTAAAATTGTGCTCTCCACTAATTCAAGTTGTGTAAATGCCCTTCGACTAATTTCAAAGTAATTAAAGAGAATTCTATGTTTTCAGATAATTCTTGTTTTAATTTCCAACATTTACTTAAACACTAATTAAAGCGATGAGCTATGTTTAACATGGTCTTGGTACAGACATGAAATTGATGAGGCAGCTTTGTTTTGGATCTCCCACTCCTCTGAGTTTGTAGACAACAGGCAATTAAGTTACTGTGTTAAAATGAAAGCTGATGAAATTACAGATTCACCTTTTAATTGATGTACTGGCTTACACGGTGGGAGGATGAGAAAAGCTAGACTGGAGGTATGAATAAGGGAATTGTACTTAAAAAAAAATAAAAGAAAAAAGAAAAGCTCAGGATTTCCTCCATTTGTCATAGTTGATTCAAGCAGTTTATTAGCTGCACAGACTGCTTTCTTCAAGCTCATCCCACAGGAATCTAACCCAAGGACAGGGAACAGAGTCTTCCCCACCCACAACCTAGCTCCCTCAATTGATTGGGCTCATTCAAGAGAGCAGATTATGGCAGCATAATGCTCTATGTTGGACCTCAGGTGACTGAGCAAGGAAGGAAGGAATTAGCTGTGACTTGGTGGGATCCTCATTTAAATTTCATAGGCTCTGATTCGAAAATTATGTATTTTGATTCAAAGGGTGCTACGGTTCTGACAAGCTATGCCACACTCTCAGCTACCTGCCCAGCGACGTGATAGTCACATTGACGCCCAGGATGAAATAGCGCGTCTGGCAGAACGGATAACCTGTGACAAAACAGCTCATTGGGAAATGTCACGTTGTGCTTATGAATCACCTCTCATCAGGCACGCTTTGCACCCAGGAGGCTACCGGTATCACCGGCAGAACATCCCCAACCGAGGATAATTAGATTTCTCCGGAAGCGGCTTGCAGGTTGAGCTTTCTGACTGTCACAATGAAAAGCATCCGCTGACTATCAGATGGAGTAGCATTGAAAAAGAGCCCCTTTCAGATCAAATAATTTTGTGAATATCACATACATAAGGGGCTTGGGAAGGTTTTAAGATAATGGAGAAACATAGATTTTTAACTGTCATTGGAATAAAACAATACCTAATTACACTCTCATATTCTGATCACTCAGGGCTGGCATATGAAGGTGGGAAGCACAACAATTCATGAGTCCTCTTTGCTGAGTGGCCTAGGTTCCCGAAAAAGAGAGGTCATTGGTTTCTGACAAGACTAGAGGTAAAATTCACAAATCCAGACTCACTTCACTTAACTTTGAGATATTAGTAAAGAATATTGCTACTGCATACAATTATATATCATTTAAAGGTGTCTGCTTAGCCACAGAGAAGCAAAGTTAGGTACAATAATTCCAAGCGCAGGAGAGGTATGAAAAACTGGTGCACACGCACACACGTATACATACACACACAAACACATGCTTGACTTAATGTCCAATATTAAATACAACTAACCAGGCTAATATTTAGAAATCGGTCACTTTATTAAAGGTATATTGAAAATGAGAGACCTAGGGACCCTACCCCATATATATTTTAATGCAGTTGGGTTAAGAGGGAAAAAAGTGAATAAATTAATATTACTCAATTTGAATTTGTACTATAGCAAGTAGGGATTTAAGAGATCTGTTCAAAATGGTCCCCTAGGTTTCATAGATATGGCCAGCAAAAATATTTGAAAATGAGCAATTGAATTTTTCATGAATTATTTCTAAATACCATTTTTTTTAAAAGGAACAATAAGTTATACTCAAAAGTATGCTAAATATTAACTTAATGTGAATTTAAGGATTTAAAAACAACAGTGAAATGTTTATGTGGAGTTTGTTTCTTATTAAGAAATCCATTAAGTGTGTTTAGTTTTCAAAAAGGCATTAAAAGCAAATTTAGAAAAAATTTATTCAAATGTTTTTGCCAAAGATAAATATTTGATTTAGAAATAACTCATTAGTATTTAAAAATACTTTTTCTGGAAAAAACTGTGAAACTCAATGACCATCCATACAATAACCTGATCACTTGTGCTGGAGGAAGTTTGCTGTAATGTCTACATTGTACTTTTACTTATCTCTCCTGTCTTTAAAAAATTCTCCTCACCTTCAAGAACAGCTACGTTAGCTTTCAAGATAAGTAATCATTCAAGAAGGAGTGGAAAACTGACCCAATAGTTTATAGAAAAGGCTTTTACATGCCAACTCCGTGCATTGTTCAGTTAATTTTTTCCCCCAGATTTGTAAATGTGCTGGTAGTAACTGCATCAATATAAATGTCAATATAATTTGTAATCTGTCAATTTCTTTTAATATGCTGACCAAGATACATTAAAAAAAGGTTTTCACTTACCTCGCACTTGCATTTAGGCTCACTAGCCCTCTCTTTTTTCTTAAAAATATCAGAAGAAATAAAGTCATCGTTAGTAAATCAAGATTTATCCCTTTCTGGGCATATAGTTCCACAGTACAGCTTTCTACCTTAGAGACAAAGACAATCAAATCAAGCAGGCATGGCCATCTGGAGTTTAAGACCACCAAATAATGTAATAACTGTTAAATGTATTAGTCTAGCTCTCTGAGTGGCATTTCCCCCTTGTGTCATCATGCTAAGTACTCAGGGAAGTATCCATCCCATAATTTGAGACATCTAAGCCTGCAGGCAAGAAGTACATGGAAAGCAAATGAAGTTTAAAATACAGAAAATTGATTAGAAATGGAATCGAATTAACACCTAGAAATTAGATTGCTTATTTAATTATTTCATTTAGTTTTCATTTTCCTTCAATTACTTTGCAATCTTTTGTAACAAATGAAGCCAAATCATATAGAGAAAAAGTTTGGGCTTTATATACTCATTTATTTTTTGGTATAAATTTAGACCACTGCATGAACCAGAAAAGTGAAAACATCTGGTTAATTATTAACATTGTTAGGCAATGTGGTTGCAGTTTGAAGAAGACCCAGTTAAATGAAAATATGTTTCTAATGATTTTGAATTTTTCTAACATTTAATGCAAAGAAGACGCCAAATGATCTAAAGATATTTTTGAGACAAAAGTATTTTTAATAAGTCAATATCAACTGAGATGTAAAATACTATTACAAATGTTACTATAATTCAGGTCCTTGGAAATTATATATTTAAATATATCTTTGGTCCTATCTGGTTTGACTCAGTGGATAGAGCATTGGCCTGTGGACCAAAGGATCTTGGGTTTGATTCCAGTTAAGGGCACATGCCTGGGTTGCATGCAGGCTTGATCCCTTGTAAGGAGTGTGCAGGAGGCAGCCAATCAATGATTCTCTCTCATCATTGATGTTTCTATTTCTCTCTCCCTCTCTCTTCCTTGCAGAATTCAATAAAAATATTTTTTAAAATAAATATATTTTAAAATTACAAAATATATTGACATTTATATTGATGCAGTTACCAAGTTCCCATGTCTTTTTAAGTGTATATATTAGAAGCAAACATAAATATATGTGATGGTAGGGACACAAAATAGAAACAATAAGAATTACCACACACACTATTAAACAGTATTAAAATAAAGGTAGAATGTTAGCTCAAAATGACTGCCACTGAATAATCTATGCTTATTGGTATGAAATGAATAGTCTGTGATCATATAGAAAGAAATATTTTGGTATTTGCTGATAAAACATTGATGATCAAAACTTTTGTTTACCCAGGACCAACAATATGAATTGCAAATATAAAGAGCTTAGTATGCTTTCAATATAATATGGAATTGTTATTAAGCCTATTATGTATATCTTGCCTATATACCCAATTACAAGATTGAGTAGAAGTCTCATGAATTAGAAATCACAGATGAGCATGGCCTGCTTGTGATCTTGGTTGCAAGAACCAGGATGCAATGTTGGCTCACAAAAGCTTTCCTTTTCAGGAAGCCATAGGTCTGGAATTCCATGATAGTTTAGTCCATTTAGGTTACAGTGAGAGCTTTGCTAGTCTTTAATTACCTATTAAATATAAAAATCCTAGAAGGTAATGTTCTAAGCTACTGTCAGTGACTAATACCATAGTTCACGTTTCCCAACCTTTTCCATCCCATAATCCTGAAAGACATGATATACGTCCATCATTAACAGTGCTTCTCTACATTAGAAATTTTCTGCACCATGATCAGTATAAGCCATACAATCCATCACCTAGATAAGAATTGCTGCCCTAATTTAAATAAATAGATGGGGTTTCTTTCCCTTGGGGATCTAATGAGAGGAGGCTCCTGTACAGCATGAAGCAGGTGAGTTAGAGAGAAGCTATTAGATGCAGGGTCATTTTTAGTGAGCAAGACGGGTGTATTGGTTGAACTAGACCTATTTTCCATTTAATTCCGGCTTATTTAATACTAGAGGCCTAGTGCACAAAATTCAGGCGTGGGGGGGGGGGGGTTGTCCCTCAGCCTAGCCTACATCCTCTCCAATCTGGGACTCCTCGGGGGATGTCCGACTGACGATTTTGGACATCCCTCTTGCAATCCAGGACTGCTGGCTTCTAACTACTTGCCTGCCTGCCTGCATGATTGCCTCTAACCACCTCTGCCTGCCAACCTAATTGCCCCTAACCACATTTCCCTACCAACCTAATTGCCCCTAATTGCCTCTGCATGCTGGCCTGATTGCCCCCTTAACTGCTCTTCTGCCAACCTAATCTTCCCTTAACTGCTCCCCTGCCAGCCTGATCAACCCTAACTGCCCTCCCCTGCCCACCTGATTGCCCCATAACTGCTCCCTGTTGCAGGCCTGATCGTCCCTAACAGCCTCAGCTTGGGCCCTTGCCACCATGGACATTCATGGAAGAATGTCCTGTCTAATTAGCATATTACCCTTTTATTAATATAGATTCTTATTTCTACTTGCAATTCTGTTTCTCTTTTACCTATGCAAACACTATTATCTGTTTTGTATTCTGTACTTTCTATAGATGGGATAATAAAAATCATCTGTTCAGACATTCCAACAAAATACTTAGGGGGAACTCAATATGTTTTCACTGAGAAGCACATTCCTAAACCATATCCAGCAACAGAGTCTAATTCTCCTGTGACACTCTTTATATAATCCACAAAGTGACAACTTAAATCATTATAACAAGTGATATGCAACAAACTTAAATGTAATCTTTCTAACAATTTTTCTGAAGTTATATTTCATCATACTTAAGTTTAATTATGGAAGAAGAAATGGTGTGGGATATTTTAAACGATGGCTTGCTATTTAACAAAATCATCCTTTGTATTCTAATTATGTGTTTATTTTTATCTTTTTAATCCTCACCCTAGAATATTTTTTCCGTTGATTATTAGAGAGAATGAAAGAGAGAGGGAAAGACAGAGAGAAATATCGACGTGAGAGAAACACATGGACTGGTTGCCTCCTGCGGGAGCCAAGACCGGGGCGGGCGCCAGGGAGGAGCCTACAACCTAAGTACATGCCCTTGATTGGAATCAAACTCGGAATCCTTCAGTACACCGGCCGATGCTCTATCCACTGAGCCAAACCGGTTAGGGCTCTAATTACATTTTATTTCTACATTTAATATTTTTAAACTATCTTAGAAGAATGCCAATATTTAAGAGAAAGTGGTCACACAATCATTTATATAGAAGCACTCTAAGGACTCAAAATGTCGAATATTGAAGCCTGTTTGTCTCTAGAAACCTCTGCTTCTAAATATCTAAAGTGCAGATCAGATTAGGACAAAATAAATTAATTATATATCCCACCAAATCTTCAAGGACAGCAAACACATTCTCCTTAATTTTTGGATAGATAAGTTAATGCAATTGCAGTGAAAGCTAACTAGCTAGCTTTGCCCCCCCCCCCCCCCCTCGAACTATTTCTGAAATCTTTTTTCAATGAAAGCAACAACTCTGACATTTTAAGAGCCATAATTTATGACAAAGTGTCTGTTACTTTGGTTGCTATGTTGATGCATCCCACATCTGTGGAAACCTAAGTTCAAATACAAAGCTTTCCATTTCAAAGCCATTAATTACCATTTAGAACATTCCAGGTAAAAGTAAACAGAAGTCCACTTAACATAGGTGTTCCAGTGTCAAGAAAGCCTTGGAGATGCTTTGGTGCCAAGTATAATAAAGGTGATATTGCAAACATCTTATTCATTGGAACTATTCTGGCAAATGTCACACACAAAACAGATTACATGTAGCACTAAGGTAGGTACAGAAACGTAGGAAATTTACAAAATGAGTGATTTAACGAAGCTTATAAAAATAAACGGAAAAACTGAGACAGAGCGTCAGAACCAGCAGTAAGAAAAATAACACACAGAATAAAATATCAAACGTCTTTTTTCTGCCTCAAACTGTTTTGACTTAAATTTTTTTATTCTTTTATTATAATGAAGGCTACTAACACATAAATCTAGGGGGAAGCTTTATACCAGTTATTTCCCAAGTTTAATACAAATTAGTAAGATAAAGCAATATTTTTTTGTGGCATACAGATGAGCATATACACATGACCTCAATGAATTAGTTCTTCAGAATGTTCGTTGATGAATTTATATACTAGGAACAAAAAGAAATGCCAATATTAAGTGATATGCCCAATACTCTCACTGATAATTTTCTATTGTGGAGACTATAATAATACCAACTTTTAGAAAAAGACTGTGATAAATAACTAAAATCCTTGCAAATGTGCCAAGTATCTCTCTTAGATCTCTGAGCCTAACAGGGAACCAGGATGTTAATGGAGTGAATACCTAACACTGCTCCACAGAATAACAGGCTTAGTCTGTTTTATGTAGAAATAAAACATAATTAGAGTCCTGAACTTGTTTCTGAGAAAAGAGATATGAGTATTAATGAATGATGACAAGGTAGTTTATTCTTCTCTCATTAGAATTTAAGGGAATATGGAAAGGAAACTCCTTTTCTTTTATGTACCATTGAATACCTACTCTACAATGTGAAGTGGTCCAGAGATTTATTTTAGCCTGGGTGATTAAAATCGTTTACAAATGCAATGACACACTGTTCTTCCCAAGGAGTGGTACAGTAATTCAAATGACAAGCTAGTAATTTATTTTTATTGTTTTATCTCCTTGGAAATTGCCAGGCATCTATAAAGTTTGTGATTGCATCCAATGTCTCAAGAGAGCTGATAGTGATCAATTTCAAATGATCTGTGACAACAGAAACAAATTTAGAAACAGCAGGTTTCCCCAAGCATTGTCTGGGTCACATTTCAATGCTAAGGTCACATTACAGATATTATTTTTAAATTAAGAAATAATGTAGCAATTCTATGTTTTAGGAAGCATTGGGGTGATTTGAACTTAGTTCCAAATACAGATATTGTTAACACTATTTTAAGTTATGAAAAAAGAAGGAATCTGTATTTTTGTTGGAGACTCAGAAAAAAATTAATACACTTAGTTAACTTTTATCAGAAAATATATCCTAACTTGATTTTAATTATGACCTATTACAATCATATGAATCCCAGTGGCATAGAACAGGGACTGAATTAACATCTTTTAAAAATTGAAGTGCTATAGCTATCTATTCACATTAGGCCCACAAATACACAGAGATTCCAATAGATTTCTTTGTTAAGTCTAATATGCACAAATCGTTCAAATTTCACAAAGATAATATTCTATCATTTTAATCATAATTTAAATCAACAATAGCAAAGTGTTGCATCTCTCTGGATGGTTCCCTAACAATGGTTATTAATAACCTAAGTTTTATAAAAGGTAATTTATTTATTGAAACCCAGTATTCTAAAAAGTTAAATACAATACTCATGATGTTTAAAAATATATCATAATTTTTAATTGGCATGTAATGGCAGTAAGTATTAATTATTCAAAAGTATGCAGATGCATGTAGTAGGTTATAATTCTGGATTTTAATTGTTTTGGGGGGGTTGTTTTATTAGGGTTTTTTTGTGCTTTTATCCCCCCCTGATAGTTTTGTGTCATTGTATCATGGTTTAATATTAATCTACTTAGCAAATTTCAATATAAAATATATTTTGATTTATTTTTTCTCTTTCCATATACATCCATACCCATCCATCTCACCCACACAAATATGCATATATAATACATAGATTTATATAGTATAGCTGTATTTAATATGTATATATTTACATCATAATACATATGATGTAAACATAAAAATGTGTTATTGAGAGTCATATGTTACAGCATTTGCCATACCAAGATCTTCACTACATTCAAAATACATTAAACTTTCCATGTGGAACATTAGATTGAGTAGAGTATTTTTTATCCTTCTAATAATAATTTTCATAAAAATAAAAATGTCTAAGGGTTGAAGTAAAGATTCCATTTTAGGCTCAATCACTGGCATAACTTTCCAGAAATGTACATTTCTTTCTTCCATCTTGAACATAAGTAGTTATCAGAGTCATAAACACCAGCTGTTTAGTAGTAAAAAAGTGGAAACCAGTATGAAGTAAAATTCAAAATTATCAATAGCCCTTTGATGTGAGAAATCAACAAGATTATTTGTATACTGATTACAACTATGTGAAATCAGGATGTTAGAAAAAAATAATGCAAAGCAACACCAAAGCAAGAGCGGTGGTAACTGTGTGTTTTCACAGACATTAATACTATATATTTTGGAATGACAAGCACACCAAGGTAAAGCCCTCTAGTATTTAGTTGACTCCCACAAATTATATATATAAAAGCCTAAGCAACTTTTATGACCATTTGCCATGATGCACACTGACCACCAGAAGGAAGACGCTCAATGTCGGAGCTTCCCCCTGGTGGCCAGTATGCTCCCACAGCCAACCTCCTCCCGCCAGCTCTGATCAGCCCCAATTGTGAGCCAGGTGGAGGAACTCCACCCATGCACAAATTCATGCACCGGGCCTCTACTTAGATAATAATATAATACATAAGTCAAATCCCTTTGAAGCTATTCTATTGTTCCTGAGTGCACAGTGGAGTATGGCAGAGTTCTATAAGGGTAAAGTGGAATTAGCTTGTGTATCCCTCTCCTCTCACCTTACAACTACCATTGTGCAGCAGAGATCTAACGAAGGCACCTATGCCTCTCCCTACATCACATTGCCTCAGGGTTTAGTGTGGTTCCATCTGAAAGAAACACAGGTTCCAAAGTGTACTAGTCTCACTGAAAAAACTCATAGGTAATAGAGAATATTAACTTTACAACGTACACCATGACAAATGGTGAAATATTCAGCACTCTTCAGGAACCGTAGAATTGGCATGAATTTGACAAAACTGCTTCTCTTCACTTGGTTCCAATCCCCTCAGTGATTTCTCTGAATCTACCAGGCGGCTACTTTTCATATTGCACAGTCTCAAGAGTTGGTGCAACTCCCTGGCCCCTAATTATTCTAGGGAATGGCTTAGCATTACTTAATATTATTCAGCTGAAGAAAACTAGCTAGAACTACTATACTACAATGATAAGAAAGTTTTAACATTATACCTCAGAAAGCTGTTTGCAAATTGTTGATCAAAATGCATAATAAAGCTCTGAAATTGTTTTTGTCCAGCCTGATATATAACATGGGGTAAGATCTGCACTCTGAGATCAGCACAAATATATATATATATCTACACTAATAGAAAAGAAATATGCAAATTGACCATACCTTCTTGATACCCACCAGCCAATCAGGATTGGATATGCAAATTAACCCAACAAAGATGGTGGGTTAATTTGAATACATAGGCATTTCACACCACCCCAACTGCTCTGAGCCTCTGAGCAGTGTGGGAAAGCAGAAAGTCGGCTCCAGGCCAGAGCAAAAGCAGAATGGTGGCTCTGGGTTGGAGCAAAGGCGGTGCCAGCAGCCAGGGGAAGGAAGGCCCATTCTTGCATGAATCTTCATGCATCAGGCCTCTAGTATTTAATAAATGATTTTAAAAGTAACTTAGAGGTTGAGCATTGACCTATGAACCAGGAATTTATGGTTCAATTTCTGGTCAGGGCACATGCCCAGGTTGTGGGCTTGATCCCCATTAGGGGATGGGTGTGTAGGAGGCAGCTGATTACCGATTCTCTCATCATTGATGTGCTGTTCTTTTGTTTGTGTTTTTCTCTTCTTCTCCTGTCCTCTCTGAACTCAGTAAAAAAAAAATGTATATATATATATGAAAATGCTTGCCACTTCAAATGATGATTGTAGACCACCTAAAACTATTGTATAAACCACTGGTTCATTTTTTTTTTAAGAAACACAATGATGAAAACACACATACACTTATCAATTTATGTGTATGTATATATGTACATATCTATCTATCTATATATATATGAAATAATAGCATATAAAATTATAGAAAAAAATTCAACTGTTGTGCTGGAAAATCTGAGTCCACAAAATTCATAAACAACATACTAAATTACACACTGATAGTGAAGACAAAAGAAAAATCTATTAAGCAAAATGAAATTAGTAAAATAATGGAAAATATATCATCTGTTCCATTTTCTATTGTAAATATGTATTTTGGAAATGGATTCTGTGTTTAACAAAGAGAAGAGGTGTTTTATAATGTTCTTAATGAACTGTTGTATTTTCCACAGTTACTGTGCTCCATTAAGACCTTGTGTATAAATACATTTCCATTAAGGCCTTGTGTATAAATACAACTGTAAGGTAGCTTTGAATTCTTCTTCTTCTTTTTCTTCTTTAACCTTAATCTTTCCCATAGATTAAGGTTAGGATATATGAGAAACACAGATTACATCTTTATTATATTTATTACTAACATTTATAAATGTGGCCAAAACCAGTTTGGCTCAATGGATAGAAAGGTCTGTGGACTGAAAATTCCCAGGTTCGAATCCAGTTGAGAGCATGCACATTGGTTGCAGGCACATCCCTGGTAGGGGGTGTGCAGGAGGCAGCTGGTTGATGTTTCTAGCTCTCTATCCCTCTCCCTTCCTCTCTGTGGAAAATCAATACAAAATAATAAATAAATAAATAAATAAATAAATAAATAAATAAATAAATAAATGTGATTGCTATAAATATTATTTAGAGTTTAATGGGATGCCTCCTGAAAGAAATACAGGTCCCAAAGTTTTCTACACTCACTGAAAAACTCATAGATACTGAAGACAATATTAGTTTTTACAACATATACCATGACAGATTACTAACATTTATTGAAATAAATGTTTAAGTGAAAACATTACTGATATTTACTTAATTATTTAAGACTGCTATGTAATATATTTACCAAGTTATGGTTGTTTCTGCATCATTGAATGTTATTTTACATTTCACAGTGGAAAATCTCTCTTGAGAGGTTTCAATTACTCTCTTCAGAATTAGTATATGCTCTCAATATGATACAGGGTGGATATCTTTCTGGGATAGACACACAAAAACCTCCTTAACCGACAAAGCAACAAAACTATGGGTTAAAAGTAATAACCAACCAAGTGTAACCCTGAGTTGAGTAATTCCAACTTAATCTGAATCCCAACAGGCTACCAGAAAGAGGTGTTTGTTCCCACCTCTGTGCAACCTGCCCAGACTTGCCACAAGAAGCTGTCAGCCGACTTATTTTTGCCTGCCACCTCTCTCACTTCTCACCCCAGGCCACTACTGAAAAACATACATTTTTGGAGATGCAAATAGCGACTAATGTCATGCGGAGAAAAAGCAATGGAAGATTCTTGCTTGCTCTTGGACAAAGGATAAAATAACGGAGTCCCTCAGGTGGGCAGCAGATGGGACTTGAGGACTTCCTAAAAAGTCAGCCATATATTGAAGGTGGAAAAAAAAAATGGAATAGAGGTCCGTTGCACAGTGATCCTCTGCTGGCTCACCGCTACCCCACTGAAATGCCAATAATTACAAGGTTAGCAGTTTGCGTGGGTGTGTCACCGTCTTTGACCCATCATTATATTCCCAAGACTTAACTTCTTGTTAGTTTATACTCAGCCACTCGCACCCATTCCATTGTCATTCCTTGGGTGAAGGGGCGCCAGGAGGAATTGTGACTATGTCTCCGAAATAAAACAGTGTACCAAACTGTGAGTGCTGCAACAACAAACCAATGATAAATTATCTCTTTGTTTACATCAACTGTACTGAGACTTTTGGGTACATTTTCCTTGACGCATACCTCTGCTGTAGTATACACTTCAAATATCTACAATATGAATTCCTATTTTTTTTTTTCTTATCAGAACCCTGATTTATTTGGGGACATCAGTGGGCCCAAGTAAATTTATTTAATTTCTCAGCTGCTCATGAAGTCAGAGCAGACAAAAGACCACAGTTCTGGCAGTCAGGTGTAGGCCAAAGTGGACACGCATTCCCAAATTTAAGGCCACAATTGTTTTTCTCATTTTTGTTTTGTTTTGTTTTGTTTTGTTACTGCCTTTCTGGACAGTCAGCATGAAGCTATGGGGCCTAGCAGTATAGGGACCATCTGCCTCAGGAAAGGGCAAGCAGAGCAGTAAAAGCCTCCAGCATGGACCATAGACAGAGGGAAAGAGCTTGGGGTCTACAGGGCATCTCTGAGCCTCAGTGTCAGCTCCATGGCCTAAACTCAGGCCTCTTGTAATGAGATAAGAAAAGGAACTTCTATTTAAACCACTGTAGTAGAATCTTCTGTTAATGGCCATTGAATTGATTGTTTCTAAACATGACTTAGTATCACTCTCTGGGATATTTAAGAACATTAAATGTGGCCCGTGCATTGCTGAAGAGGGAATTTATACATAGAACAGAGGCTGACAAACATTCTCCGAGGCATCTTTAAACTTTCCAATATGATGCGATTATAGTGGCTTACTTCTAGCTATTGAAATCATAATTTATGATCCACAAAGTGGGATAATCTACCTGAAAAAAAATTATGTTTACATGATTGGGAGTCAGAAAGATAATAGTTGAAATTCTAGAAGTACCTAACATTTTTTCTGCATTTCTATTGTTTATGGTACTAGCAGGAAAGCACCACGATAATTTTATTCACTTCAGCAAAGTGTACAACAAGCTCACTCTACAGCAGTACCAGCAATGACAGAAGTTGCTTGCAGAAAGACTGGTGCTCAAGGTCAAGGTCAAGGACATGACAGTCATCAAATCTGTTTTTGAAGATATTGTTTTTAAATAAATAATATGTAATTATGTGACAGTTTAGTATTACTTTAAACAAGTTTTTTTTTTGCTTGATAAAACATGAGTTTGTAATAAAAATGTCTAAAATTTATGTTCTGAACAATATTTTAAAAACTGTGGTCTACGGGTTACCTATATGATAATTACTTGAGGTAGCTGCTAAGAAAGGTAAAATCAAAAGATATATATTTTTTATTTTAAAATATTAACTTCCAGGGGTGGGACTCAGAATTTATTTTATTTTATTTTATTTTATTTTATTTTATTTTATTTTTAATAATTTGCTCTGGTGATTCTTCTGCTCACTTTTTTTTTATACTCTGGTTGACATGTGATATCCTTTGTGATATTCCTTGTAAATCCATGTGTTTTTTTTTCCTTTTTTCTATTATATATAATATTAGAGGCCCTGTGCATGAATTCGTACACCGGTGGGGTCGCTCAGCCTGGCCAGCACCCTCTCGCAATCCAGGACCCCTTGGGGGACGTCGGGCTGCCAGTTTCAGCCCTGTCCCCCTGATTCCCCAAGGGTATAATAGTGTGAAAAGCAGCAGGCAGCCAGGGAGAAGTCCAAGCCTTGGCTGAGTGCTCTCCCACTCATCCCAGCCACACCGCACCTGCCACCACTGCTGCTGGTAGCACTATCGTGGCTGCGTTTGCCAGCCATGAACCTGGCATCTGGCCCCTGTCAGCTGAGTGGCACTCCCACTGTGGGAGTGCACTGACCATCAGAGAGCAGATTCTGCCTTGAGCATCTGCCCTCTGGTGGTCAGTGCATGTTATAGCGACTGGTCAAACAGTCAACTGGTCGAACGGTCAGACGGTTGCTTAGGGTTTTATATATATAGATAGATAATTTAGTTAGGTTGTAGTCAGTTGGGTTGAATATTGTGTGGCCATTAATACAGTTATAAAATGAGATAACTGGAAAGAGAAATAGAATTTTTGCATTTATTGAATTTTAATATCACTAGCCATTCAGAGCTATTTTGGAATAAATCACTGTAGTTAGAGAGGGCAAGGATTTTCATTCTTAGTGCTGCTGTGCTATAAATTGTATGCATAAACATTGAAAAAAACTGAGATAGATAAAAAAGAAAAAGAAGCAAAGTTTGTGACTACTGTGTAGAACCCATTTTAGAACAGATATTGGCAAAAATAAAAAGTAGCTAACTGGAAATCACAGGACAAAAAACAATTTCAGTTGCCATATAGAATTTTAAAATAGTACTAAGATTTTCTTTACTCAATCCTCTTATTTTTGATTCTGAATCTGAGATCCCAAAGGGTTAAATGACACATGTACAGTTCATATACCTAGTTGGTGGCAGCTCACATTCTTAGCCATGCAATGGAACTCAGCTGAACCGGCCTTTAATTTGTGGCTATTCTTGTTTTACTTAATTCTGTTCATTCCTTTAATTGACTAAGTACATGTTAAGCCATTAAATATTCCTACCAAATCTATCAGTAACAAATATTTCAAAGAAAAAATTTTACAAGTAATTAAAAACTTAAACTTTTTTCCCAAAAGTTTGATTTTGAAATACCACATTTCAAAGACCTCTGCTTACTTTTACTCAGTGTAGAAAAGATGTGTTAAGCAAATTACAAATTTCCCGCAGGAAGAGCAAAAGCAAATATTAGCTATTTGGCAATACCAATAAATATAGAACACATAATTTAGTGGGCTGAAATAGTATCCTTCTTTTAGCAATCACATTGTAAAAGTTATTTTAAAAATATGCTGTTTGTCTTCCCAAACAGAAACAGACCTTCTTATGAATGTGCACATAGAAGCTAACCTTGGGGGCGGAGTCACACCCCTTACATAACTTAGGCTGTCTGAAAGAATACGTTGTTCTTGTGAAAACTCAGCCTATCAAATGGCCAGAAACATCAGAATCTTATCAGTGAAACTCAAATTACTTTCCAACTTTTCTGAAGTTACTGGAGCGAAACCACCTCAACAAAAGCATGTTTTGTTTTGTTTTTTTTTTTCCTTTGGTTTTGTGTTCTTGGATGCTTTCTCTATTTTATGTGGACTGCCTTCGGAGATACAAGAAATTATATGAGGTCTATCTGACCAATGCACACAGAATAACCAACTTTTTAGAGCTGGAAATAAATTCTTTTAAAGGAGATGTTACATTGCAAAATCTTAAAATGCTGTAATAATAAATATGGATTTCCTCTTGTAACAGCACAAAGTATAGATTCAATCATATTTACTTTTAATCTGAAATCAACTGCTATGGAGATAGGAAAAAGAAAATAACCGTAGTGTTCTTCAATTAAAACGTTTCAATTAAAAAAGGGGGCATTAAAATACCAGTACCTCAATAACATTTCAAAAAGTGTTCTATTATCTTGAGAAAATGTCTTTTTTTAAAGGAGTGACTTTCAATTTTTTATGTCCCTTGAGAAAATCTCAGAGAGCAGTGAATTAGACAAAGGTAGGCTTTATACAATAAGCATGTCTAATTCACACAGAACAATGCCTTTTGAACAAAACAAGCCTCAAACCACAGGACCATATATCTGTACATGAAATTTTCACCACAACCACTCTATAAACACTAAATCATTATCTAAAAAATTAGATCATCACTAAAATAATTTGAATTTTGCAAAGTGTTTCTACTGAAGAGTAAAAGTTCATAATGATTTAGCAAATTTTTATCCTATTGATTTTATTTTGTAAAGAGAAACAAGTACTTAACCTTAAGAAATTTAAAACTGTTATAGAAAACGATGCAAATATATTCACAGTTCTACAATATATGATTTTATTATTAAATAGAAAAATATTTCTTTGTAAAATTCTACTTCAAAATGTTTTACTCTTTTAAATTTGATCTTAATCCTTAAGTAACAATCCATGAAAGTAAAGTTTTATAAAATTTATAAGAACTATTTATAATTAAAAATTATAATTATATATCAATAGAAGTTGCAATTCATCTTACTATAATATTTCTTTTATTGTGGCAGATATTTTCATTTCATTATGATAATAAAAATTATTTCTAAAACAATAATTATAAAATATTCAATTTCAAATGGATTAAACAGTGTAAAGAACTACTCAGCTAAAATAATTACAAATCTACTAAATAGGTACCTTCTGCCTAATGATGTCCATGTTCTTTACATAATAGAAAAAAATATTTTTCACTACTAAGGAAATGTAAACTTTATTCGTATTTCAAGAAAAATAATATTAAAGGGTTTACATTTGAATTGAATACCTTTGCATGTGCAATTTGGAAAATAGCGAGTTAAGATTTGGGAAATTTATTTTAATCTCTAAGACAACGACTCACTCTTTATTACATCAACCAAGCATTTTCATTTATTCCTCACACCATCTGTACACCATTAAGAAGTATAAAATGGATTGTATCTGTAAATGTTAACAATAAAAAGCTAATAAACCTAAGAGTCCCTTTAAAAGACCAGTATTCATAATTCGTTGTAGCATAAGATATTCTTGGAAACCCAAACCCTAAAATAAATATGCTCTAAAATACTTATTTTGAATGTTTAAATGCATTCTCATAATTTTGAGGGAGATAAAATTTTATTTGAAAATATTATAGAAGAAGATGTTTCAGCCAAGCATTTGGATAGCACCGCACATGGTCATACATGTTCGCAATGATAAGTGTAGATCCTCTAAACATCTTTTGTGCCCTGATAAATATTTACCCTTGTCTTTTGTGCTTTAGGTCTATTGTCTGCACTCTTCCCAAGGCAGAAGGTAGGGAAGGACACTTCAAGAGAGGAGGAAAGACCAAGGTTGTGGAATGGGTGTTTCCCTAAGAGAAAACATTTAATTAAGATCATTTCTGATTTGGAATCTCCCTCTGTGCTGATGAAAAGGCAGCTGTGGGGAAGAAAAAGACCCTCCCACTGGCTGTAAACAGAGGAGAACAAATACCCTGTGGCTCCTAAGCAAGGAAACATGGGCCCCCCTGCTGGCAAGCAAAGGGAGGAAGTGATCTCCCACAGACTTCAGAGATAAGTCCAAGAAAGGGAGAGAGGTGTGAGAAGCACAGGCGCAGGGCGAAGGAACAGGAAATGGAGCTAAGCCATTCATCATGGCTTAGTTCCTCTATTGTGTAATAATGCAGGCGGATTCCTGAGCACAAAATCACAGGGACTTTGTATGGCAGAAAGCATGGCTGTTAAGTTTCTAAAGGAGGGGGTATCTAAGACTTCGTGCTGGCAGCCAAATCGTGCATCAATAGGCAGCTTTTGTGTGCCCATGATGAATATTATGTCTGGTAACTATCTCGCACTGATGAAAAATGCTTCTCCATTGGCTGGCAAACACCGATGATCACAATAAAGCACTTTATTCAGTGGCATTCTCGAACGAAGAAAATAAAGTTGAATCCACATGTTGCCAAAACTTGACATATTTTAAAGAACAAGTTTGGCAGCCATATTTGTCGTTTTGTACAGCACTGTTTCCTGGAAATTCAAATTGGTGTTCTTAAGGAAAACCTGACTCATCCTTCATTTGACAACATTTTTGCAGAGTTATGGAAAAATAAACCTGAAAAACCTGATACATGATGAATTTCCCTGGCAATATCTGTTTCTTAAGGCTTTTATATACGTAATTTTTGAATTTTTAAAGTCCATGTTTATAGCCTTACACACACACACACAAATAATAATAAAACTACAAGTCATATCTGATTTATGAGGTGTTTCTGACTTATTCCAATTAAAATTGAATAATAAGTAAATAAGTGCCAGTTTCCCAATGTTGTATTATTAAAGCAACCAAGTCTCCCATTCAGCTGAGTTTTGCATGTTGAGAAGCTTCCCTTTGCTCCTTCAGAAACTGTCTATAAGCAGCTTGGTCTTGTTTCTTTATATTTTTGGTTGAAACATTGGGATTTCAACCAAAATTAAATCTTACTAACAAACAATAACATTATTTCCAGTGATATAACAGTGATGCCTTGGGGGCCATGGATAATAAAAATTTAAAGGTGCGTTAAAGGCCAGAATAGTTTTTGTAGCTAAAACTTTTCCTAAGGTAAAATATTAGAAATGAATGAATAGTAATCATTATGTTTATACTTTTAAAACTAAAAAAAAATACATATATTTATGATAAATTGACTTCTTAATTGACCATTAAATAAAATACCAGTTACGCAAAAGGACCATAGAGAGCAAAGTGGCAGAACACAGTATGAGAGAAACAATTATGCTTTAAAGATACAATAGGCCCAATTCCCCGTTTCACTAATTTTGAATATACAGTAACACCATCCAGGCACTCTGTTCTCAGCTTCTCTATTTAAGAAGGAGCAACAAAAATAGTCTATGTTCCATATAAACAGGCTTATGCTGAGAAGGAAAAGATACACTGTCATTCAGTATCATACAGAAATAAGTTATTCCTAAAAATATCTGACTGGGGTGCTCACTAAAACTCATTTACTAATATTCCATCCAATTCTCATTTCTCCCAAGCACACAGTAGGAATCCACCTTGCCACCCCTTTTTGCCTATGTGACTTGTGTTGGGAAACAAAATGTGAGCAGATTTAATGCTTTAAAAATTAGTGAGTGAGCCACTAGTGTCTCCTTCTCTGTTACATCAGTCATCGGCCTGGGCCCAGAACAGCATGCAAAGTCCTTTGTGTTTGTTTGTTGTTGTTGTTATTATTTTAAGTTATTTATTACTGCTGGTAGTATCACAGATACCTACCATATAAATGGATAGAAATTGTCGGGAGGCAGACTTTTAAAATTGATTTCAGAGAGGAAGGGAGAGATAGAAACATCATTGATGAAACATAATCATCGATTGCCTGCTTCCTGCATGTCCCACACTGGGGATCCAGCCTGAGACCTGGGCATGTGTCCTGACCTGGAATCAGACCATGACCTCCTGGTTCATAGGTTAACACTCAAGCACTGAGCCACAAAGACTGGGTGAGACTCCGGTTTTTATTAGTCTACAATTCCAACCACCAATGTGAGCACTATAGGTTTTTTTGTTTGTTTGTTTTTTGTTTTGTTATCCTCTAATTTTAATAACAGTAAAATTGAACTAAATGGTAAATTAATGAAACAAATATTGTTACATTACCTAGACTTAACTGCTGAAGCAACAGGGGACTACTTTGTAAAATGCATCGTTTCTAACCACTGTGGTTTACATCTGAAACTAATACAAAATAATATTGAACAATCTACTTGTCTATCTATATACATATAAAAGCCAAGCGACCAGAAGGACTTGAATGGATGGTTGCTATGAGGTGCATTATGGCTGGCCAACCTCCCATGGCCCCTTCTCCTGGCCAGCCCCACCCCTGATCGCCCACCCACTCTGATCAGGAGCGGGGCCAGTAGACCAACCACCCACTCCCCTCCCCACAGGTCTGATTGATGCCTCCCATTAGGGACAGGATGGCTAACTTCCCGAGGCCTCCCCTAGCCCTCCCACCTGGCTAGGCCCCAATTGGCTCTGATCGCAGGAGGGGCAAGTTGGCCAAACTCCTGTGGTCCTTCCCCCTCACTGGCCAGCCCTAATTGTCTAATTGGCTTTGATCGGGATATGCCGGACCCCACCCATGCATGAATTCATGCATTAGGGTATATATATATATATATATATATATATATATATATATATATATAACTGTTTATATATATATATATATATATATATAAAACTGTATATATATATATATATATATATATATATATAACTGAACAATTGAATGACCTGAATGACCCACCCGTTGACTCATCACTATGATGTGCACTGACCATTAGGGGGCAGACGTTCAATGCTGGCCAACTACCCCTAGCCAGACAGCCCTGATCAGCCCTGATTGCCGGCCAGGCTGAGGAGACCCCACCTGTGCACAAATGTGTGCACTGGCCTCTAGTATTATATAATAGTTACAGTTCATCATGTCTCTTAAACTCATACTCAGGACACAGACCATTGTTTACTTCAGCCTCCACAGATTTAGAAGTAGTCAATTTCAGAATGTTAAGCAGCTCCAACTATTATTCTTAATAAACCTGATATTTCAAACCTCAACCTAACATCCAGAAAACATAGTTTAGATTAGGTCAGTTCTAAATTACATATATGGATCCTATTTCTATGGTATTTCCCTAATATAAAATTTCAAAGGCTCCTATAAATTACCAAATTAAACTATATCTCCTTTGTCTGACATAACCAGGACATCACAAAGATTTGCTTATTACAAACTTTAGTCTTCTCAAAATAATGATCAGAAATATCAGTTAAATACTCATCATGTGTCATAAAATGGTTTAAATAGAAAGAAGCCAAAATACACAGTAATCGATTGTGATTAGAGTCAGGGGAGTGGGGACAGGAAATGGCGAATAAATTGTGAACAAATGAACTTGGTACTATGGTATGGAGAAAATCAAATGGCACGTTGAAACATTTGGCCTTTTTTTTCTAAGCAATGCAAAGTTATCAAAATAGTGAATGATTGGCTCTCTTGATTGCATACAAATTTTAGGAAGTACTCTGATGGCAGTGACTTTAGAGAGCAAGAGAAGACAGAAAATAGAAATAATTAGGAGCTTATGAAAAATCAAGGAGCAGGTTTAGTGGCAATAACTAAAACTTTAAGGTAATACATTTAAAAGCAAAGAGAAATTGGGATTAAATGTAAATATGTGATCAATAGGGTTTTGATAAAAGTTGGTTAAGGGTTGAAGAGAGTAGAGTATAGCTAAAATATGAATTCTATAAAGAGCCTATTAGGTTTCTAGCACAGAATCCTATCAACCATCAACCAAGACAGGACACAATAGAAGGTTCAGGTTAGAGATAAAAGACTGAGCTTACTAAAGTTCTGGTTATCTTCTGGTTACCAAACCAAAGATATACTAATGCCAACTGGAGATACTAAACCTTAGGAGAATTCAAGCAGATTAAGACCTCTTTGCTATAGAGATTAATGGTTCTAGCTGTCCTCATGAGGTAGATTTTTCTAATTGCTGGCATAGCGCCTAGAGCATAGTTGATTTTCAATAAATGTTTGATGGATGGCTGGATAAACATTGAATATAAAATTCTGGCACAAACTTACCTTGGTTTTTAAAAGCTACAGTAAAGTTGTTGTAAAGGGAGGGGCAACAATAATAACTCATCAGGTAAGAAAGTAATTATGCTTTACATTTAGAAGGTTAGTGAAAGTGCTGAGAAGGAAATCTGGTGGAGTGAATGTCCCGGATGGAGGAAGAGTGGGAGATAGTGGGAATTGCCTTTGGAAAGAAGAACACTAGACACTTCAAGATAGGAGGGCATTTCCAAAGGTCGGATTTCAAAAAGTATGACTGAGGGATCTAAATAGATTCTGAGTTCTCTCTGGCCCTGGTGTTACTCCCACTGTGGTTGATCTTCCCTGTTCTCAGAAGACTTCTCTTTCTAAATATGGTTATCTAAGATAAGCCCCCAGCTTATATTTAGTAGCTTTATCTCTAAAGAGGTTTTGCTTTTTATAAAACAAACAAACAAACAAACAAACAAAACAGTTTAAAATATGAGTGAAGAACAGTAATTCATGTTCTCATTTCAGTACTCAGGAACTCAAATCATTAGTGATGAACAAATATGGTAATATAATAAGAAATTCTACTTACCATTTGGATAAAATTCTTGGAATCTTATTTGGACAATTATACCAGTAAAATTCTTGAATATCTGAAAAATTAGAGTGATTGAGGAAGATCAACAAGATATATTTTATACACCATTTTATAATATATTAATTCCATATGATGTGGTACTCACACCTGTTCCAGATTTATACAGAATGCATTCAGACTCATGATTTTCATTTAATATGAACACTGTCTAAACTCAGGAAGTAGGTGTGTCCTTTTATTTATTCACACACCACCTTTTGCACTAGGGAGCCCCAGCCTGCCTGTTCTCAACTCAACCCTGACCTGCAGGAACCACTCTGCAGATAAGAGAAATACTTCTGAACTTAAACAAAGTCAAGAGACTGAACCACTTCATTCTTATTTTTCAGTGCACAACTTCTGTGGGGGAAATTACATTATAGTGTTTCATTGTGATAAGAATGAAAATTCTTATCACTGTATCCCGAAAATGTAAGTACATATAATAAGTGAACTAATTAAGAATTTTAGCAATTATGTCACCTCTCTGCAAATGTATTTAAGATAGTGATTACCAGGTTATTCTGATGTAATATTCTAATTGCAAGTAATTTATAAAATCAGAAGAACCCCCTTCTGTCCCAAAATTTGTTTTTAAAAGATGAGGAAAATGAGAATGTAGGAGAAATGGCTTGGCAGAGATCTAAGCTTAGAGAGACCAAGATCTAGCTTAGAGAGTTTTCTATGACCACATGCTAAGTCTCAAGACTTTAGCTTATCTCATCCCACCTTATTATTTTAAAACACATTTATTTAGGCTCTGATATATACCAGGCACTAAACTGGGCACTGGATAATGAACATGATAATGGACAAGACAGATAAGAGAGAGGCCTTCCTTCAAGAAGCTTAATTCTGGTGATCTCCATTCATTAAAGTATTGAATATAGACATTTCCATTCCTATAAATGATAAAGAATGCAAATGTAACCTAGATACTAAGATTTTGATATGCATTTCTACTGAGACCAAGTCTGGTTCCGAATGAATATACTTTCTTTAATCTTGAAAATATATTTGGCCTGCAAAATACTTAGCTATACATGAACATTTTGACATGTAGATAGATAAGTTGTGCATTGATATATCTTTAAAAATAGAAAAGATCACATTTTTCCATTGAGTGCTTTAAAAAGAATCTTTTATTTGCTTACTGATCTAAATGTGTCAACTTCCAGACACAGTGTGAAGCTTAAAAGCATGCTGTAGAGATGAAAAGTTCCACATGTGCAAATGAGTAACTAGATTTCACATGGACGCGTGAAATAATGACCTTCAGATCCATTCTGCACATCATTTTTTAACTATTGTTTTATATTTAACACTGAGTTAAGTGTTTTGCTTATAGTAGATAATTACAAAATAGAATTATATAGTCACGTGCATGGTAATATACTGAATTTCTAGATTTCTACAGCACCATTCTCATGCCTTCCTTTTTATGCCTCCAACCAATAAAAGTAACTATTTCCCATTGTTTGTATTATCTTAGTAACTTTAGAAATATTATTTTAGAATGGTTTTCACATGAGGCAATCAGGCTATTTTCTGCATTACAAAAATAGCCATTAAAACATGGAAAACAAAGAGCTCAAACTAATGTACTAAATGTGAGCCCAAGTTCTGCTTAAACTTGCAGTTCTGTCTAATATTTAATCAACAGAGAGATATCAGAATATTTATTTAGTATAAAGTGATTATTGCTTAGGTTCTCTTGAGAAAGACAATCCAAAGGCTATAGTCTCAAGTCACTTTGGAATGCTTCTGTTTTGGCAAGTTAAGTTTTCAGATTCCCCATAAACTCTCTTAAAAATAACATTCAATATACTGAAATAGCAAATTATGTTACCAAAAAAGAATCACTCTGTAGAATGAAACTATAGGAGGAGGCCTGAGGAAAATTATTCTCATTATTTAAAGCACAGAGCCTGGCCCTTGGTCACATACTTGATTAGCCATAGAACTGAAGCTGGTCAATGCTCCTTACTTACTAGTTTTGTGTCTTTCACAATTTCATAGTCAAGGAAAGATGAGTTATTTTATTTATTTATATATTTCAAAAATATATTTTATTGATTTCTTTTTACAGAGAATAAGGGAGAGGGATGGAGAGTTAGAAACATCAATGAGAGAGAAACATTGGTCAGCTGCCTCCTGCACATCCCCTACTGGGGATGTGCCCGCAACCAAGGTACATGTCCTTGACCAGAATGGAACCTGGGACCTTTCAGTCTGTAAGCCAATGCTCTATCCACTGAGCCAAACCGGATTCAGCAAGATGACTTATTTTATTCTCATCCTTTTAGGACAAAAGGCATGCTTTATGGCAGATATAATAAAAGTAAAATTCTAACATATATAATATCAATATATATTATTACATGTATAATCTGCATATTCGCTGAAAATGTCTGAACTTGAAATCCGTGCCTTCTGCTTCTATTGACTAACTCCATCATATTAGGGTATTATCTTTCCATAATTATGATATTAAGAATTCACAATCAATTGTACCAAAAAAGTTTATAACCATGATCTTGTCCAACTTCATCCTACCTAACTCAGAGTAAAATTTTTACAATAGATGAGATCTCTAAAGGTTTTTTTTTTCTTTCTGAAATGCCTTCACTTTAATAATTGAACTTAGTGCACCCCTCCTTCCTCCAAAAAATCCCATCTCAGATCTTATTGTCCCGTGCTATGCTCTTATTCCTATTCACTGCTATTTTATAAATTTTGTTTGGGAGCTTTGAATTGTTCAAAATATCAAATATGAGAGTTCTCTACTTGTTATTTTTTTATTTAAAATGATCACTCTGATTTATATCCTTGTAACACATGGTGCATACATGAATGTTATCTGTCATCTGCTTACAAAAAAAGAGTCATAGATGTTTTTTCTTTAATTACCTTACTTATTACTCTTAATTTTTTTCACATCGCTGTTTTAAATTTTATTATTTCTCCCTTCAACACTTTGCCTTGAATAACACAAATGGTCCATTTATTAACTGCTAATGACCAACAAGTCAAAATCTCTAACCTATATTCTAACCTGTAGGTTCACACAAGCAACTGGCTACTTGGTGTCTCCACCTGGGCAGTCTTTATGCACTTCAAATAAAACATAGCTTAACACTCAGCTCCTTACCTTTATTCCCAAGCCTCCCCTCCTATTCCTATTGGTGGGTAGCATCACCATGTGACCATTAACTGAAGATGGATGCTTGGGCATCTACCCATACTGTTGCATTTTTCACATCATCCAGATTTCATCACTGACCCAACATTATCAATATTACTTCCTTACAATGTCCTGCCTCAGCTCTCCACATCTCCATCACTACTACTTCATGCCTTATTTCACGCCTCAATAATATCTGAATGAGTCATTTCTTCTCTGCACTGCTGCCAAGGTCTCTCTATAAAAACATTTAAGTAGGTCCTCACTACTGAAATGAAAAAGTTAAAGGACTTGCACAGGGCTTCTGATGATTTCCAAGATCTGGTCCCTGCTTTACATTTTTATTGTCACTCTTCTCCCTCACCAAACCTTTCCACAAGCTTTGACAGTACATGAATTATTCTGATGTGTCCATCCTGATTCTACTGGAGCTCCCACACTTAAATGAATGCTTCTTGATGATCCTGATATAAAAAATTCTTGGTCATTTTACCCTTGTTTATACAATGCGCTCATATAGCAACTCTAATATTTTGTGGAACTCATTGATTTCTTATCTTTAACTTTCACTAAACTGCTCTTGTCTTAATAAATCAATGGACATGGTTAGTGTTTGATAAGTGATTGATGTTATTCAAGAAGGAACAAAATGAAGAATAAATGAATTACTGAATAAATGGTTTATCACAAAGCCTTACTAGAAAACCTAAGACTTATAAATAATTGCAAAATGCCCATGACTTTCTAATTCAATATTAAAGGAGAGCCCACAAAAAAATTATAAACCTATATTACATAAACAGCCTATCATGAAAAGAACAAGATGTCAGCATAGGACAAATCTAGTAAGTCAACTATTGACAGACATAAGCCCTTTCATGGACTTTGATTACAGCTAACCTTGAGAAAACAAATCCAAGTTAAACTCTGAACTTCAGAATTTAGGGAGAAAAAGAAAGCAACTGAAATAAATTACATATTCAGTTTAAATTCAGTTTGCGCTATTTCTAGATACAGCTTAAAGTTCTGTTAGCTGTCTTATTTACTCTTGCCAAAACTAACCATAGGCAAAGCATATGAAATGCTAAGGTCTTCAGCAAATAGAGATTTTTAAAAACATATGTAATGTTACTCATGTGGTGAGTCAGAATTATACTGATGGAGTAGTACAGATGGAAATGATTTGTTCTGGAAACCAAGATAGCATTATTATTTTATTATTTTTTTTTACCTACACAAATGATTCATATGCTAGTGCATATGAGGAGTCTCAGACCATAAAATACATCCAGAAATATTTTAATCAGAATGCCATCCTATTATAGCTATGAAATTTAGATTTGATGCTTTCACACTGTTTACTTTGTACCTCTATATCAATGACATGTGAGTCTCCTCTATTTTATTTAAAACACATAGCAGTATATAAACTCGGCTAAAATATAACAGATTCAAATAACATGCACATATTAGCTATAAAGAAGTTTTCCTTCCTCCTCTTCTCCAGTTTGTCCCCTTCCTCAAAGGTGTTCTGGGCACATCATTCAAGTTCTCATGTTACACATTTACACATGATATATTTTATTATATGTATTGTTCAATGTATTGCATTTTCTCTTAACAGTGATACTTAAATATATTGTTGGGAGAAGTATGAACTGTCAAGAAATTGTTGAAGACATGAGTTAGAAATTCATCATTTAACCAGCAATTACACTTCTGCAAAAGAAGACATAAACAGTGGTGTTTATTCCAGAGTTGTTTGAAATAATGTAGAAGAAACGATATAAACACCCAAGAATACAGAAATGTGTTAACATGGTATAACATATCCATACTCTAGAATATCATGTTGCTGTTTAAAGTAATGAGACATATATAAATGTAATGAGCTTTGGTATCTGCAAGTTATTTCCTATTGATCTTCTGAAAATATTAATTCAAATTTATTTATAAGTAGTATTCTCAAAAATTAAGTCTCACAAAAGAATATTAGGAATTGTAAGTTCTTCAATGTCAGATAAAAACTCTGGCTATTTGTATGTTTCAGATTTGAAAAGATTTATCGAAATCTCTCCCACTTAAGGTATAGTTACAAAGTGCAATAGACTTGGGAAACTGATTTTGAGCAAAGTATTTGATCTTCCTCAGGCTCAATTTCTCAGTCCTTAAATTGAAATAAAGTGATAATTAAGTAGGAAAGCACATACCACAAAGAGCTAATTAAATTAAAATTCTTTTCCCCCAATGATTCTTTGGTGAATCCAACAAATTCTGATCATCTCCCGTATTTAATCCCTAACAATTTAATTTCTACAACAAGTAAGAACAATTGGTTAATAGAACAATAGATATTGGTTAAGTGCAATAATTTATTAAATAAGACACTTTAACTATAGGTTATTAGTGAAATAGGAATTTTTAGGGGTTATAAAGGAAGGTTTAGGATTTTATTTATTTATTTTTTAATTTAAGAGGGTCAGTGGAAGAAACCAAGAGATACAGAGCTACAAAGGTCACATTTCCATAAGACAAGGGAGAGGCAGAAGTTACATTTCCTTAAGACAAGGCAGCTGGTAGCCAGCAGAAGTTACATTTCCACAAGACAAGGGAACTTGGAGTAGCCAAAAATCTATATTTACAAAATAAAGGAAGAAGGCCTCACATGTCCCTTGTGAGGTTTGACCTTTGAGCTCAGAAGTGACCAAATCAAAGGGAATAGTCACCAATCAGAGGGTATATCAGGACACAGGGACTTGCAGCCTTTATAAACCGGGGAAGAAGAAACTTGCTGGGCCTCTTTCCCCTTCCTCACATGGGAGTCTGAACTAGTTCTTCAATAGATTTCCACCTTTGCTATGCCAACTTCCCTCTGTGGTTTCATTCTTTGACTCTGATAGAAAAAAGAATCCAGGGAAGCCATCCTGCCCAAAGGAATACTCAGTGTTCCAGTCCAAGAATCCCAATTTAGTATTAAAATTAAATAAATAAACAAATAAATAAATAAATAAAGTTTAATTTATTATTTAGGGCAAATACGTTTTTCAAAGGTAAAATAATTTACTAAATACAAATGCTTAATTTCAATAGAGTAAGTACAAATGAAACTTACAGAAAAGTCTAAAAGTACTTCATTTATGATGATTCTTACACCTATTTTAAGCCATATCTTAAGGATATATTTTCCAAGACAAAAATACGAGGTTTGAAATATGAGCACGAAAGAGAAAAAGAAAACTTCTAAATATTAAAAAAAGGCTTAAAAATAATTGAGAAATACTTTCAGAAATATTATAACTATTAAAAATATTCACCTCTTTGTAGATAGAGTATTAAAGAAGAGGTAGCTAAATAATTCAGTTAAAGAAGATTAAAAAAAAAGGAGGAAATATCTATTCTGTACTTAAAGGTAAATTCACAATCTTATAAATAAAAGATAGCTTCCATTGTGGTACTCTCCTAAAAAAATGTCATATAATCTATTTTATATCTTCTCCTTTGAGATGAAAGAAGATATAAAATATATTTTAGACATACCTATTACTCTTTCACATTTCTTATGAATTCTTTTTCAAAGTCAAATTCAATAAAAACATTCTTAAGACGATGGTTCACATAAATTATGTTGTTTTATTTTCTCAGTAGTCCACCAAGGTAAGGCTATACTATATAATAAAGAGGTAATATGCAAATTGACTTTCACACTCTTACACAAGATGACTGTCCCTATGTGGTCACAAGATGGCCACCACAAGATGGCTGGCAGGGGAAGGCAGTTGTGGGCGATCAGGTCAGCAGGGGAGGGCAGTTAGGCTGGCATTGGAGGGCAGTTGTGGGGGGACCAGACCTGCAGGGGAGGGCAGTTGGGGGCGACCAGGCCTACAGGGGAGGGCAGTTAGGAGAAACCGGGCCAGCAGAGGAGGGCAGTTGGGGGTGATCAGGCCAGCAGGGGAGCAGTTAGGGGGTGATCAGGCTGCCAGGCAGAAGTGGTTAGGGTGATCAGGTTGGCAGGCAAATGTTTGGGAGCCAACAGGCCCAGATTGTGAGAGGGATGTCCAACTGCCAGTTTAGGCCTGATCTCATAGTTAGACCTCCCCACACATTGGAAAGGGTGCAGGCTGGGCTGAAGGGATCCTTCTCACCCCCAGTGCATGAATGTCGAATGTCGTGCAGCCAGAAGGCCCCAATCAGAACTAAGAAACCTACCCATTCACAAATTTTGTGCACTGGGCCTCTCATTGATGATAAATAGAGGATAAGAAAGGTTAGGAAACTTGCCTAGGAATAGACTGCTGCACCTCAAAGCTGGAATTCCCATTTGTATACCCCAGATTTAACTTTTTTAAAAATTTACCACATAACAGTTGTTTTAAAATATTTACATCAAAATGAGTGTAAATGCTTTGCCTTCATAGTTTTATTGATCAATATAACCATTCTCATTATGTATTTTAAGGTAGTAATCATAAAATAGTAATGAGCTCTACCCAGTTTGGTTCAGTGAATAGAGTGTCAGCCTGCAGACTAAAGGATCTCCAGTTCAATTCCAGTTGCAGGCACATGCTGGGGTTGTGGGCTTGATCCCCAGTAGGGGGTGTGCAGGAGGCAGCCAATCAATGATTCTCTCTTATTACTGATGTTTCTATCTCTTTCTCTCCCTCTCCTTTTCTCTCTGAAAACAATAAAAATATATATTGAAAAACAAAAATGAAAATAAAAAAAACATGTAATGAGTACCATTTAGTTAAACTTGTTATAAAAAAAAGCATATCAGATACATCACATCTTTCCCATGTGATAGGAAGGATAAGAAGGCCCTGACATGAGTTCTTTATTGTTGTGTTGTTGTTGTTGGGCTGCTGAATGCTCAGTAATTAAATAGCAATCAGGCACTTAAAGACAGGCTGGTCTCAGTACTATATTTATGTAAAGCACACAAAGACTACATTTTCCATTTTGTGGTCTGGTTACAGTGCACAAATCCCAGAAAAAGGGTCACATAATTGAAACCATCCTTCCCGGGTCTGTCATACAAATAAGACTTTGAATTCTGAAAACTCTGTATGACAAAAAGAGATAATTTTTGTTTTACATGCTATTACGAGTGCCAACATTTCCATCCAGAGTGGAATGGTTCTTGTAGCCATTTCCAAAACTTTTAAATATCATTTTTCACTTAATAAAAGTACTTTGCATTAGAAAGATCTATTACGTTATGCAAAAGCCACAGAGATAATTATAGTACATCCAGACATTCTTAATCTATATTAGTGGAAATATGTTACAGGCCTGTTGAGAAACTCACATATCATTATGCAATCTCAACAGCTGCTCAGCCCAGTCTTGCTGTAATCAAAACTAAGTTATCATCCCATCATTTCTAACATGCCAAGTTTTCAACATTTCAACTGAGTTAAAGATATATTTTGAGTCATCAGATCTAAGGTTTTGTACTATCACTAAATGTGTTTTACTAAACCAAATATGTCCTTTCTCTAACATAGTTTAAGATTTATATATTTTTTTTCTATTTAATTTAACTAGTTAATGGAACTAGGAAGCTTATGGGTATTACAGAACCTACCATCTATATATAAAAAACCCTAATAAGCAAATACTAATAGACCTAACTGCAGAATAACTGAACAACCAACCAACCAGTCACTATGACATGTGCTGACCACAAGGAGGTGAAAGCAGAACATGCTGGGTGTTGGCAGCAGGCAGCAGAGTGCAGAGCATGGCAGGCATCAGCCGCAGTGGGATAGTGGAGCAGTGAGTGGGGATGCCACACCAAGGGCATCAGTTGCTGTCCTTAGGGCAAGCCTCTGGTGGTTATTGAAAATTATTTGCCCCTGCATACCATGGTCCCATCAGGCACTTGTACCCACTGCCGGAGCCAGCCCCGCTCACACCCACTGCCGACACTGGAGTAGCTGTTCGTACCAACCCCCTTCATTCAGTGCTGTCAGTGGGTGCCAGTGGCAGCTACCAGCCCTGATCACCCCTCAGGGCTTCTCTACCTCCCCCTGCTCATGAGGGGTGATTGGGGCTAGCTGGCCAACCTCCCAGCATCTGTCCCCGGAGATAGGCCTTGATCGCTGGCCAGACCAAGGGACCCCACTTGGGCATGAATTTGTGCACTGGGCCTCTAGTGATAAATAAATAGCTAAACTGTTTAAACATTTTTAATACATGTCAGGAAACTTTAATGCTCCTTCTTTGGGAAAATTATAAGGAAAGCTGAATGAAAATCTTACATTTACAAAAGAATCAGAGGACACATCCTTTCACTTGCAAAATGGTAGGAAAACAAACCAGATGAACTAAAAACACACTCACACACATTCTCATTCATGGTAATCAATATTTGCACAGATGACCCACTAATTCCTTCACGATTTTCAAGATGTTTGATAAAATTTTATATTAATCATAAATATTTAGCCTGTTCCAATCATACCTATATGAAATTTGCTCTATTTTACATATCAAATCTCTAATACTACCAAATGTATCTTACCCAAACTTAGCTTCAGAGGTTGTTTTCACTTCTCATTTTTCTTTTATGCAGTTTTATTTAAGTAATTTGTGTATCTATCCTAAATACTTAGTCCTTCTCTAGTATCACTCTAAAAAGAAGGAGGAATGGTCATAAGATATTTTAAATAGTCAACTAACAGCGATTTTCCCTTAAATTACATGTTGCTAAAAAGTCAGTAGGACTTTATTTTATTTTTTAAAAATCAATAACATTCTTAGTTATGGTTTTATTTGAACTCAGTAAATACACCTTACCAAAAAAATCTGATAACTACACATTTAGCTTAATCTTCCAATCATAGAAGAAATGAAATAACTTTGAAATAACATGAAATAACTTTGAAGAAATACCAAAATCAAACACTGAGCTATTTGAAAAAAAAATCAATGGGTAATTTTAGTATGGTGGTATAATACAATAAGAATTTCAATGTGAAGAGAGAGAGGGAAAAAAAGCCTGTGGCAGCAGCCAATTGTAGCATAACATTTCTTTCTTCATCCTCATCACTGTTCCAGTACACTTTATTGAAATGCAGAAAATGCATTATTCTCTCAGGTGTTGAAAACAGAAAATGGTAGACTTGGTAATAAGACTACTTTACAGAACTGTAAGTGATCCGAAAGACACACCGTAGACCATGGGAGCGAAGTCAGTTAAGCCACCGTAGTTTGACAATAATGGAAAGGTGGCAGGAATATTTGTACCTCTCTCTCTGAATGCTGAACATGCAATAATTGTTCCTCAGAATAACCCTATGTGGTGGATAGAGTGGTTATCCTGGTTAAAACTAAATGCTCAGGTAAGTTTTGTGGCAAATAAGAGAGTAGCCTAAGCTCATCTGACACCTGATCAATCCTTTTCCCACTTACGTTATTATTTTATTATTATTATTATTTTATTATTATTTTATTATTTTTTGAGAGAGAAAGAGAGAGACATCAATTGGTTGGATTGAGCCCAAAACCCAGGCATGTGCCCTGACTCGGAATTGTACCTGCTTTGGTTAACTTCCTGGTTCATAGGTCGACCCTCAACCACTGAGCAACACTGGCCAGGTCCCACTTACTTTAAAAAGTTCTCCTCATTTTGTGAATACCATCAATGAAACGGAACCAATGAATGTAACTAACCCTGGGTACTTTTAGGAAGTCCTGTCCTTCTCTCATTAATATTTTGAAATAGTATGCATTATTAAAAGGAAAGCTACACCTTAGACCAAATTATTTCAAAGCACATAAATTCTACCCATTGTAACTAAAATTCATTTGAAAGCCATAATAGTTGATCATTATAATTAATGCACTTTTATGTGAATTATGCTGTTGTACTTTATTTCCAAGTGGTAGTCTCAGCTTACTTAAACATAGCATATCATATGCTAATGGAAGTAAGATTTGTCTGAAAGTTGGAGTCCTTTTAATTAAATTATTGATCTGAAAGTAGCATATGAATTATAACACTATGGTTGTTACCTAAATCTTGTTACCTCTTCTCTGCAGGAATTGATGGGGATCTTTTGTTTTGACCTTAACAAGGATTAGGCTATCTTCTTAGCAGAGTAACATTTTCAGTAGCTGATGAAAAAATACTCTCAGGGCAGAATGCCTGGAAACCAGGTCTCAAAGATTCTGCATTAATACTATTTGTAGTTTTGAATCTGGTAAATTGTTACTAGAAGGTCTAATGGGAGTTCAAGAGGCTATTTTAGTGCTTAAACATTTAAATACTTCCCTTGCATCATAAAAAATGGTGAAAGTGGTTCTCTAAACCCTCATTCCCAGAGATCATGTTAACTAATGAATATTCTTAATGTGCAGAAGAAACTTGAGGTGCACTTCAGAAGCACCCCAGGCTTATTACTCTTTCCATCACTGATGTCTAGAATTAAAAGGACTCTTAAAGCATTCAAACTCTCTAAAATGTACTTAACTTTCTGCAAAATTTATAAGGAGTATGTGTATCCTGATAATGTCTAGAAGAGAATTTTGAGTGAATGTTTTGGTCAAGGGAAGGCCGTTAAAGATAAAAGAAATACATTTGCCTAGTTAGAGTTTAGAAATGGGGAGGTATTCTATCTTATGTTATTTCTTGTTCAGATTATGTTTTTCAAAATATGGTAATGTGTGGTTACAATAGAAGCTATTTCTTGTGCTTCTCTGAAGTTCAAGGCTTCTAGAGACGTCATTGCTCAAACTCCAAAAAAGTTCTTGTCTGGGAAGGTTTCCATAGTCACTTAGTGAATAAAATCAATTGTAAGTGCTCCTTGGAGCTCATCAAATAATTCCCAAGGACTAACATTTGAGAACACTCTATTAGTGAAATACAAAATCTCTGGATTCATCACCACTGTACATAATCTCAAAGTCTTTTCAAATCTATTCTTTCAAATGGTTTGCCTAATTGTTCTCTCAGTTCTATTCCCACTCCTTCAGTTCAAGTAGCTTCCCAAGACTTCTGTCCTTTAGTTCTTTAATTCTAATGTGTTCTGAACACTACTTTCTTAAGCATAAGCTACAGATTTTGAAGTGGCTTTTGAACTATAAACAGGGTATTAAAAAGTCTGTCATGTGATAGCTTCAAAATCTCTCTCAGACATCTTTATCTCTGAAACTATCACAGACTCTCATAACCATTTGATAACTACTTGTTGTCATGTCACTTTTCGCACAGTCACTTCCATCTCTACCTAATGGTGACCCCCCCTCTATACTTCAAGCTCTGCTCAAATGTTGCCACTTCCAGGATGGCCTTCATTCACAAGAGATTCTCTATCCCTCTGTTTTAGAGGTACTTCATCTGGTATTGAGTTAACATTTACTTACATATAGTTCTACCTAAGACTCTTGAAGGACAAAATGTGTCTTGGTTATGTATGTGCTCACCACATTGCCTGACTCAGAGCTTTGTATGTACTACAGAAGTGTGTTATCTGATTTAGTGGTCAGGACTCTTCACCTTGGAGACACAGATAGTTGCCATGTACTGGAGTTACTCAAGCAAGTTCTGGTCTGACGGTCGGGTTCTAAAGAGCAGGAAGTGGGTGGGATTGATTAGTCCACTTCCAGGTCAGGAACATAAAATCCTTCCATGCGTAAACTTACAATGTGAGGCTGTGGAGGTTGATGTTGCTAAATAACAAGATGGAAAGAATCAATGAGCAGACAGTTTCCCAAGGCACACTGCTGTAAGTTCTAAACTCCTGGACTATGCTAGAACTTTTAAGATGCTGACATTGTATCTCTTATATTAGTAAATATAGCCTAATTAGCATGGAGCTGCTGAACGGTCAGCCAATTATTGCAGTGGGGAATAATAAATAATGCCAGATTGTTCTTCTTTTGGAAGGATTTGTTGGAATGACCCTACCTTGACTCAAATGGCCATCTCATCTTTTCTCCAGTGCTGAACCCATTCCCATGCTGCAGATTGGGTCTAACAGTTTCTCCATTTGGACATTATTACTCTCCTAGAAGTTGTTACATCTGTAGGGAATTGGCCTCCAGGCCTTCTGGCTACCACTGAATTCATTTAGCTAGACTTTTTAATTCCTAGAGATATGCCCCAATCATTCTCATCACTCCGGGTCAAGCAGATGTTTCGGTCTTAAATAATGTATAGTAGCAATTCATTCAGAATGTTTTCACCTATGTTGGCACTTCTATAATATTCCTTTGATAATGTTTTATCCTCTGAAAAAGTTCTTAACATTCTGCCTGTTTCTAAAAATATTTTTTGTGGGCTAGTTAATTCTCTCTAATGCTACTCAGCTCCTGGTGAGCAGGAATTATGTCAGATGTTTCTCTGTGGATCCCAAAGCACCTGCCAGAGTGGCTAGAGAGAGATTAGGGGTAGCTATCGATCAATTTGTCTGTGTGAATTAAGGATCAGTGTTGCTTTTCTAAATTTCTGTTTATAACTATTCATTTTTAATCAACCAATGAATAATTTTAATTGATTCAGTAAATGCATAACAGTGATTAAAAGGTTAATAACATTTAGTGAGCATTGATCATTTTTTTTTCTATTCACAGGAGACAAAAATTCTAAATGTTGATTCAAGTGATTCTAAACCCAGGTGATTTGGGCCACATTCCTGTGACATTGCCTCTAGTGCAGAAACAGTACAAGAGAATATTGTAAAAATCTTGCTATATTGTGTTGCTATAGCTTGCCTTGAAGAACATATTAAATATACTCTTACTCATTTATATCTGACGGACAAGAAAATATTGATTGAGATGACGAGAACAATAAGAAAGCCAATTGTCACTCAATATAAGATATCAAAATTTAACACAGAAAACACTGATATTAAGGCATACCATATTTAGCTTTGAGATTTAAATGTTTACTTTTTCTATGTTCAGGCAGACATTTTATAGAAAATGAAGTAAAAATCTCTGCAGAGGGGAGAACAGTGACAGAAATGAATAGTGTAGGAGAACCTTAAAGCAACCAGGAATGAGTAATGAAAGATTGTACAGGAATTTCACTACAAAGTAACACATTATGAGATATAAATCCACAAATCCACCACACCTTCCAGAAAGAAAGGTAAGAGAAGCCAGATGGAACAAATTAATGCAACTGAAAGGCCAGAGGAAAACCGCAGACACATTTGTACTCTTAGAGGACAGACTAATAAATAAAAATTCCGTAAAATAATAAATATGAGAAAGAATGGCCTTTCTTGAAAACAAATAAAAAAAACAATACCTAAAAAAATTTAAAATAGATATGTCTTGGGGTAATCTCAGAACCAGAAATTATGAGTGTTTTTTAAAACTTAAAACTAAAAAGCTTGAAAGAACAGAAAAGATCACGATGCCAAGGTATCATTTTCGAAACTAAAAAAATCCTGGCCATGATTTCCCTCTGTCTGATGCCATTCCTCATAAAAAAGTGGGGCTAGAGACGAGAGTATGCAAACACCCAAGATATAAAAGGCAAAGAAAAACCCATTAGAATAAAATTGTCTTTTTTATTGAATTTATTGATGTAACATTACTTAATAAAGTTGTATAGGTTTCAGGTATACAATTCTATAATATATAATTTGCATATGATATGGTGTGCTCACTTCCCAGTCATGTCTCCTTCCATCACCATTTCTTTCCCCCTATAATCCTTTTACTTCCCCACACCCCCCTTCCCCTTTGCTAATCACCAGACTGTTGTCTGTGTGTATTAGTATTTTTGTTAGTTTATTTTATTTTTTGCTTGAACCTTTCACCCTTTTTTTACCCAGCCCTGCAACCCCTTCCCCACCTGAAAACTGTTACTCACTCTCTATCCATGAGTCTGCTTCTATTTTGTCTGTTAGTTTATTTTGATTAGTAGGTTCTACATAGGAGTGGAATCATATGGTACTTGTCTTTCTCTGACTGGCTTATTTCACTTAGCATGATGCTCTCTAGGTCCATCCATGCTGTTGCTTAAGGTGAAATTTCCTTCTTTTTTGTGGCAGAGTAGTATTCCATTGAGTAAATGTACCACAACTTTTTTATCCACTCACCCACCAATGGACACTTGGGCTGCTTCCAATCCTTGGTTATTGTAAATTATGTTGCAATGAACACAGAGGGGTGCATATATTCTTTCAAATTAGTGTTTGGGGTTTCTTCAGATATTTTCTCAGGAATGGAATTGCTGGGTCCCAGGCAAGTTCCATTTTTTTTTTTTTTGAGGGAACTCCATACTATTTTCCACAATGACTGCACAAATCTGCATTCCCACTAACAGTTCATAAAGGGGGGAGAAGGGGTCCTTTATTTCCACATCCTCACCAACACTTGTTTTTTTGATTTATTGATGATAGCCATTTTCACATCATTGATGGAGTGACATCTTATTGTGGTTTTAATTTTCCTTTCTCTACTTTTTAGTGACCTTGAACATATCTTTTTTATATATCATCTGTGTGTCCTTTTTGGAGAAGTGTCTATTCACTTCTGTCTGTTTGTTGTGTGTCTGTTAAGTTTTATAAATTCTGTCTGTTTGTTTGTGTCTCTGTTAAGTTTTATAAATTCTATATAAATTTTGGATATTAATTTCTTGTTAAATGTATAATTGGAGAATTAAGTTGTCAAGAAAATATACTATGACAAGAAGGACTAACTTATTTATGATATAATATTTACAGATGAATGGAATAGAGGGTGGGACAAAAGTAGGTTTACAGTTTTGAATATACAAAACACAGTTTATTCTTCTGTTATTTATTTATTTATTTATTTATTTATTCATTTATTTATTATTGTATTATTTTTCCACAGGAACAACCTAATTTTTCCAACCCTGTATAAAAGATAATATGCATGATGCTAAACATTTAGTAAATCAATAAATACATAGCTTATAAGTTATATGTTTTCCCCCAGAAGTTTTCATTTTCCTAGTTATTACATGGATTAAAAAGTCATTCTTTAGTGACTGGCGATGTAAAGTAAAACCAAGTGATAGAATGCAACAGACACTTACTTAAGGCTTTAATTTCTTAATATTTTAATAACTTGTCTTCCTACTTTCATAATTGTGACAGTAAATTTACAATCCTGCATAAAACCCCACAACAAAAATAAGGAAGTTTGTTATAATGCAAGGAACTTAATTTTGGAATATATTCCTTGTAGCTACAATTCTTTCTCTATCTCATTTTGAACTCCTTCCCTTCCTTTATCTGTTCCTTAAATATTGACTTTTATCCAGAGTTCTATCCTGACCAAATACTGTTCTTTTTCCACTTTTATTGAAATATAATTGACATACAACACTGTATAAGTGTAAAATGTGCAACATACTTGTTTTATGTACATACTGTGAAACAATAATTAATAACTTTAACATCAATCAACTCACACATAGTTATACATTTCTTGTAATGAAAATGTTTAAGATCTTCCCTTTTAATAATTTTCAAATATACACTAGTGTTGTTAAACATAGTCACCAGGCTTTACATTATATTCCCAGAACTTATCTTAACTGGACGTTTGTACCTTTTGACCATCTTCACTCATTCTTGCCGCCTACTGCCACCTCCCCCAACCCCTGACTCTGGCAACTACCCAATCTGTTCACTGTTCTATGAGTTTAGTTTTTACAACTCCACATGTAAGTGAGATCACAGAGTATAGGTTTATCTCTATCTGACTTATTTCACTTAGCATAATGCCCTCAAGGTTCATCATGTTGTCTCCATTGGCAGGATTTCCTTCCTTTTAATGCCTTGGTTATCAACTACTGTCCTTAATGTAATCTAGTGATTCTTGAAGTGATTCTTTGAGCCTCTCACCTTTGCTTTCAACATATAATCATAACAGATAAAATCCTACCTAATAAAAGAGAAACATGCAAATTGACCACACCCTATGCCCACAAGCCCCACCCACCAGCCAATCAGGGTGAGTATGCAAATTAACCAAACAATACGGCAGTTAATTTGCATATCTAGGCCAGAGTGAAGACTGAAGACACATATAAAGAAGCCAAATACTGCGGAGAAGCAAGCAAGTGGGGGAGAAGGAAGAGAAGCAGGTGGGGTGAGGAGAAGGGAGAGAAGCAGGCGGGGCAGCGGCCACAGCAGGAAGCCCTATTGCAGGAATCTTCCTGCAAGGGGCATCTAGTATTAAGATGATGTAACAGTGATATCCACAATGTAAACACTTCCCAGAACCACTGATAGAATAGAAACAGAAAGTGAGCGCGGTGCATGAGAATGAGAAGCCAAGGATTACCTACATCTGTGAGGTAACTGAGGTGCCACCCTTGCCCACAGGGAGTGCAAATCAGAGTCAGGTGAGTGACTGACATCTGAGATAACAGGAAACTGAATAACTGACTATCGCCTGGAGGCAGATGTTCATAGAGCTGTGTAGTGGGGAGGACAGAAGCACCAGCTAGATAGAATCTGTCCATGAGAATCTGGGGCAAACTGTTCTCTGAGTTGGTGACTAGATCTATGATATCTTTGTTATCAGAGATTGTGAGCTTGGGGTAGAAGGCAGCACTGGGGTGAGGCTAGCAGTGAGAGAATTTTTTTAAATCCTTTTCACTTATGTTGGGACTGACAACAAAAATTCTAAGATATGTGAAGTCATACCAAAAAAAAAAATACTAGAAAAAGTTTAAAAAACAGGCAATGAAGTCATTCCAGATGATATAAAAATAATAGATACATTTCAGAATTTCCAAGTAAGCATGTTAGTATCCCTAAATACACAAAATAAGAAATAAAATCAATATAATGTTTCAGAAAATAGAGACAAAACAATAAAAGTGACTATAGGAAAAGTATCAGTTACATACTTATACAGCGGAAAGTGTAAAAACAAAAATTAGTAAATTGGAAGATAATTTTCAGTAAATTCACCAAGAATGCAGAGAATAAAAATATATAAATTAGTGTAAAAGACAATTTAAAAAATATATCTGATATATTATGAAGCTTACACAAACATTTCCTCAAGTGTGCCAGAAAAAAAAGATTAGAGATAAAGAAACAATTTTAAAAAGAAAATCTTAAAGACTTTCATAATTTAACAAAGATGTGATTCCTAAAATCAAAGTTTCTACAAAGTTAAACAATCACTATGCTTCCCCTCCCAGTAAGAATAGTAATGAATACCTATTGCAACTCTGTAGAATACCGATAGAGGACTCACAATTTGTTGAGACAAAACAATCTAACCCTATAGATTCTGCCCTATATTTTTACCAAATAAATCAATTTAAAAAAATGGTTAAATGCAGTTGAAATAAAAGTGCAGTCATTATGATATTTTTCCTCAATAGAGAAGGCATAATTTCACTGCAACAAATGTCTACAGCTGCAGGAGTGCAGAAAATATTGAAATTTAGTGGCCATGAGAATTAAGGAAGTAGGTTGAATTGTCATAACCCCATCACATGTCCAGACCACTCTATTGCCCTTGTTGTGAGCTCATAAATGCAAACATACACACACACACACACACCACCACCACCACCACCACACACCACACACCACACACCACACACATACACACACACACACACACACAAACACTCTAAACCGGTGTAATATAATAATCTAGAGGAAGAACAATGAATCGTTAATATATTTTAGATAGAGTTAATAGAAATAACCCTAGATTTAATTTGTGAACATATTTCCATTGTTTCCTATTAATCTAACACCTAATTTAAACTTCTGTGGAAAATTAGCCTTACATAAGAAAACATATACTTTCCTAAAACCTTGGGTTTCGGCTTTTAAAAGATGCCTTCGCCTTCACAAATAAGCAAATAGGAACAGAAGAGAGTGAAGAGAGAAGTCTAAGATTAATTGTTGGGAAAATTAAACAGTCGATCTCTTTTCTTTTGTTTATCACAATTTATGTCCTTCCATTAAAGGGAACCTCGTGCTTTTGCAGCCCCTCCCCATGGCATAGTCACTGCTTGAGCTGTGGTTAGCTATAACCAAGGAAAATAATGAAGTTGCCTTTAATTTCTGGTTTGCAGGGAATAGGTAAGGGGTAAACTTTTTTTTTTCCTTTCAATCTTGATATTAAAGGGAGAAATTTTCAAAAGGCTGATCTCTTGACAAAGCCTTTCAAAAACCCTCAGCCACACCTTAACTTTACTTAATGAGACATATTGAAATAAAACAAAACAAAAAAAAACCTGGCACCTCCTTTCTTGACTATACATATCAAAGACCTTATTAAAAAACCTTGGCAATTTTATGAGAATATAATTTTAAAAACCAAAATCCTCAAAAGGCCCTTGCAAATGAAAACTTCAACATTCTCTTTTTCAATCTCTCTTTCTCTCTCTCTTTCTCTCTCTCCCTCTCTCTCTCAAAAAAAAAAAAGGCTTTCACTTTCCTGTACTACTAATAAACAACTAGAAAATGTGTTTGTGAAAGAAACAAGGAAAAGAATGACTGCGACAGGTGATGAGCGTAAAGAACTCCTCTAGAGAAGGACTTAGCAGTCGCATTCTGCAATGATTGAAAGAAGCTTGCATCCCATCATAGGAGCAGCTCAAAATTAATTATCCTTCTTACACAGAGCTTTTGCATTAAAGTCAAGACCCTCAAGTTTTGCAACAGTTGGTAGCTTTCCATAAATCTTTGAGAAAGAACAGCTAAGCAGTGCCTCACCATTGCCTTGTAAGCAAAAACACACTCACTCTTCTTTGAAAGTTTCCCTCCCGTTATTGTGAAGTTTTATTGCTTCACAATTGCTTCAGTATATTTTTCCATTTATTCATTGGCTTTAGCATCGGAGGCTATTAAGTCTCAAAACATAAGGAGCTTCTGGTAGCCAGTTTTATTTTTGAAATGATTATTTAAAATTTAGGTTAGGGAGCTGCTCTTTAAATATTCTCTGTGGAGGTGAAACACATAACAATGCAGGCCTCCTCTGTAAGATATCAAAGCAGCCATGCGGGTGAGAAGTTTTTCACTTAATTCATTGGTAACATCTAATGAAGTCCCTTTCACAAGAAAACTGTTTTTTAAACAAAGTCAATGACAAGCAGTCATAGTCTGGTACTTATTAAAACTAGCATTCTATATTTTCAGATTTTGAAGAAGAATGTCTTCTATAACACTTCTCCCTGAAGGTTCTAATTTTATTTTTAACATACAGCACACTTAAAATAGGATTCTATTTATGCTAAAATGAGGAATGAAGCCCAATTTACACTCTTAGGTTGTTGTGGTTGGGTGTGTGTTTTTCTTCCCCTCCCAGAAAAGCATGCTTACTCATTTGCAAGGCATTTGCACGGAAATATCTGCATTGAAGATTACCCAGCCTCGTTTCAAGGTCACCATAATTCAGAAAATAAACGGTGCACAGAGTTTCAACAGAGAAATGTGAGCGAACAAAACACAGAGAAACAAAAGAAGTTTGCATGCTACTTCTCAAAGCGTGTCTAAAGGACGCTTTGCCAGGAATAACACCCAGAGGCTGTAAGAAGGCAACTGTAGAAATCAAAACACACCCTCACTTTTAAAAAAAAAATATGTATAGCTGCACTTGTTTGTCCTCTTTTAGGTTAAAAATAAGAGGACACCCCAGCGAGTCCTGCTGGCAGTCGGATACGGCCCAGGCCCCGACCCTGCAAGTCACAGGAATTCTCACACAAAGCTATTTTCACACGCCCGGTGGGTGCCCCGTATTCCCCAGATAAGGCAGCAAGCCCGAAGCCCTGAGAAGCGACACAAAATTGGACTTCCATGAAATGTTTACATCTCTTCTGTCACACCGCCCCGTTCCCCCATTATCTAGTCCACACCTGATTTGCCTAAAACAATATTTACCCAGCTCAAAGAGAAAGCATGCCTTTAAAAACAAAAGGACCATTTCTTTTTTTAAGCAGAAGGACACCGAGACGATACAAATACTGTGTTTCCCCCGTTCGCACGGCCAAGTTTAATGTGAGATCAAGCAGGACACAAAAGCAGATCGCCTTGTGAGAACTTACAAGCAATGTTCTTGCTGTAATCCCCCACCCCTCGGAGCCAGGAGAGATTCCTCTACTGGCTTTACGAGAGGAGAGAGAGAGAGAGAGAGAGAGAGAGAGAGAGAGAGAGAGAGAGCATATTTCCAATCACATCTTAAATCTGCACTCACCAGGCGACAGCAAGGGTTGCGGGAGCAAAAAAGTGTGCTGTCTTCCTGCCCCCGATCCTCTGCAGTGTGTTGCCTACAAGTTGTCCAGCACCCAACAGCCCAGAGCTGCCACCCAGAGGTCCCTTGCACGAGCTGAGCTGGCTTGTTTGCCTGTCAGTCTGAGTCCCGGCTTCTGCCTGCTGCGGCTGTGCACTTTGCTGAAGTTTTTCATATCGTTTCCACACGCTCCCCATCCGCCCCGGGCAGGTCATTTGTCCTCTCAGCTCAAATCAAGGCTCCAGCCACTTGGCTGGTGACTCTGTGACTCTGGCATCACAGCTTTAACGTTGCTGGTTCACCTTCAAGGGAAGGGGGTCTTGGGGGGAGAAGTGGGTGGAGAGAAGCCAGCTCCCTCCACGGGAATTCGGAGTGCAATCAGGAGGAGAAACTTCCTCTCCTGTTCCCTTCCGTGCAGGGCTGAGCGGCTGGTGCCTCTCTCGCAGGAGTCAGGAATGTCGAGGGAGGACGCTGAGAGGCCCCGCCAGACAGGCCTTTCTCAATCAATTAGCTTGCAGCCATTACTTGTGACCCCAGGTCAGGCAGTGTAAGTGTGTGGGGTGTGCCTCCAGGGGTCCCAGGGCCACTTGCCGCAGCTTAGATAACCACAACCAAGCCGACGCTGCAGCCCAAGGAATATTTTTTAAAAGAAAATACGCTACAGATGGGAAAGGGAGCACAGGTACATTCCAGGTTTCTTTTTGTAGGAGCAGCTATTGAATTTAAAGATTATATATATATATATATATATATATATATATATATATATATATAATCTTTTTTTTTTTTCTATTAGGAAATCCAAAACAATATATTCTGCCACGCTGGCTCAAACAGGATTTAGGACGAAGCAGTGAGGCATTTCTTTGCTATGAAATTTATAGCTGGAGAATACGGAAATGACAAAATAACTAATATATCTTAGGGATCCAGGCGTTTTTTAATGACATGGCTTCTTCGATTGGGTTTTAGTGTTCTTAAATACGATTGGCCTCGTAGAACTAACTGCAAAGTTACACTGCGATCAACAAAGTTTTCTATGCTTGAGGAAAACCATACCACGCTGTGGGATAGGAACAGGTGTTTTAAGCCCTTCCAAAATCACATACTATCATAATGTCATGAATTTCTCTGATTTTCATAGGTACTGTAATTAGAATTTCTTTTTTTTTTTTTTTTTTTTGTTCTGTATTTCAGGAGGATGCTTCCTCTCTTGCATAGATGTCAACAAGTGAGCGATCCAAAGAACAAAAAGTAGGTGTGACACTAAGGGGAAACGCTGCAGGTTTATTTCAACTTCACCCATGAAGTTTGCGTATTCCTCAAAAACACTTTAAAAATAATAGCCACCACCATCATCCATAAGTTTGTGGCACGGACTTACCAGGGGATTTTATTTCAAATCAAATTACGCTTTTCAATATTACAACCCGATTCAGGAGCACAGCCTTCCAAGTGATTATGTCAGATAATCACCCCAGCCCCCAAATAGCACCACTCAAAGATGGATTTGCCATACCCACATTCCCTCACCCTATTTCCTTGATGATGTGCAGCCCTATATGGGAAGGGCAATATTTCACATGGTTGCTGATCTTAGCATTTCCATCTCATTAGCCTTTACATGACCGTTTGAATTGCCCGACTTTAATAAAACAAACCCAAAATGCAAGAACGAATAAGACAGGTGAGAGAAACAGGATCAAATAACACTAGCTGGTTGAGAGAATCAAAAATCAAGAAATGCAAGAATGAATAAGACAGGTGAGAGAAACAGGATCAAATAATACTAGCTGCTAGATAGAATCAATTTTGAAAACTACAGTTACAGAGAATATGCTGATAAGAACGTTAAAATTAGTGTGGGTATGGGTGAGGGCTGAAATTGGGGTTTTCTACTTTTTTCAATTTGCATTGGGAATCTTTGGAATCAATTTTGAAAACTACAGTTGCAGAGAATATGCTGATAAGAGCGTTAAAATTAGTGTGGGTATGGGTGAGGGCTGAAATTGGGATTTTCTACTTTTTTCAATATGCATTGGGAATCTTTGATAGGTTTTAAAAAGGTAATTGGCATAGCCTCTAAATAAGTTTAAAAATTATCATGTCAAATAACAGTAAAAAGCTCTTGTTGGCTTTTAGTGACTCCGTTGTGCCAATTATGTACTGAAAACAGACATTATGGAGAAGCACTTTGGTCTTTGTAGTCAATAAATATGTAGAAAAATCAAGAGTTCTAATTATTCCTTGAGAGATACCTAGTCTTAAGAAATTCTATGACTCAATGTCACTCTGTTATTCTCTGTTCCATTTTCATCTGCTATGGAAAAAAAGAGAGAGAGAGAGAGAGAGAGAGAGAGAGAGAGAGAGAGAGAGAGAGAGAGCTTTATTTTTTTTCCTCATTCAAGTCTAACAACTAACTCCTAAGAGTCAACAGGGCCACCAGCCTTATCTATAGAAAGTCTATAAGCCAACAAACACCTCAAGGGTCTGGCCTCTATTGCAACACAACTTCCTCCTGTACAAAACAAAGGACACTCTGAGAAGTGCAGAAAAGTCACTAATAACCCGCATAAAACACCCACCAGAATTTGAAAGAGCCTCGGTTATTTCATATTCTCTAAAGTATTATTTTATGGCCAGTTGACTAAAACAACCACCGGCATTTCTGAAATACACACAGGTTATGAAAATAATCTCCTTTGCAAAAGAGTTGAATCTCACATTAAAAAGATCACTACCAGCCACTATTGAGAATAGTCTTTAAAATTTTCGTGAAAAGGAAAAAAAGTCTACTATGCTATATGTGATGGAGATTGAAAGAAGCATTGCAGGTACTTTTTGTTAAATTCATATAATTTGAATTTTTTTCAATAGCTCATATAATTTTACTACCAAAATTTTATCATGTTCACTTAGAAATTTTAAATAACATATGTGGAAATAACTTAAAAGTATGCTTTAATTAATTATAAAGCCATTCAAGATAATAGAATATAATATTTTCATATGGAGTTATAAAGACATTCTAAGCATTACATAATAACAAATATCAGCCACTTATTATGTGGCATTGACATTTCCCACATTAATTCTGTTCTATATCTATATGTTTCCCTACTTTACTTATCTGTAATGCTTTGGAAGGTAGTCAACATCACTATCAAACTTCTTGTTTTCCAAGACATGTAATTAGCAGTCTGCCATCCTAAGTTGGCCTTAGCCAACTTTGAGTTAAAACACCTACACAGAAAAATCCCAAAAAGCTAAGCTTAATAGAAGCGATCTCTGTCCCATTCTCCTAAGGCTAATGATATTGGATTAAGCCAAACACAAAAGGTGATCTATACATGTAGACAGACTATTCTCATCCATTTGGAAGTCAAGAAAGTATTTCAGTATGTTTTCATTAACTACCTTCAGGTTCATGGGCCTATTCTACAAAAAACATGGATTGCCATGATTTAATCATTGAGTAGCAATAGAAGGTGTTGCTACTTGAGATATGTAAAGTATCCTCACAGCACCATTTTTCCTTGTTTTGGTATAAGTAGCTAAAAAAAAGGAAGGTAGGGAAGGGACTGGCATATGACGCATTACTTCCTACCAAATTTAGTTAAAGCAGTGTAGGTGGTAACAGAGGTAGGCAGATGGTGGAGAGAAACTTATTAGCTTTTTATACTTTTAAAACTACATTGTTTTGGATGTAGGGCACCACCTTACTTTAGAGAGGAAAGTTAGACTCTATGTATGCTGTCCAGGCTCTAGATGGGAGGTCTGTGCACCAACCTGTCACACAGCTGGAGATACAGCAAAGAAATTAAAACAGTATGAATGGGATTGAACCAGCAAGAAGTGGATGGTAACACACACACACACACACACACACACACACACACACACACACAAACAAACAACAACAACAAAAAACCAAAAACCCAACAACAACAACAACAACAAAACACACACAGGTGTCATCTGGCTGTTAACATGACATAGGCTAATTCAATGTTAGGTAAATAGAAAACAAATGTAAAGTAGAAGCTATGTAAAAAATTTAACAGAGAAAGGGGGAAAAGAACATTATCAAATAGAGAGCAATAACTTAGTATATTATCTTTAAAATAGGTGAAAAACAGGCATTTTAAATTGAATTCAGAAGTCATGACCCTAATAATATATTAAAGGAGAAAAAGACCTTAAAAAACACCCAAGGAAACAAAAATGGAAATACACACTTTCACAATGAAAAGGAATATAGTGAATAAAGAAACAAAATGAAGTAAAAACAAGAAATGACATGATTTGGTTATAATTAACTGAAATTTTCCTCTTCCTATCCATTTTAGTATTTCTGCCTCATTACTTCGTCTATTGGAATAAAATCAAAAGTATGCACAAAATCATGTCCATGTATGTATATAGTCTTTGTTTTCTTCTTTGAGAGCATATGGCAAGAGTCATTGCTTTCGCTCAGTGACAAATGCCTTCCCATGGCATCTACTACTTTGACCTTTAATTAGATCTTCCCAGACCATCTAAAATAACTCATGTACGAGACCGTCCCTATCTGGATGGATCCCAGAGGATTGGAGCACTAGCAGAAAAGCAAGAAATAATCTTACTATAGTGTAGGGTATGTGTAGCAAAATTATAAGTAGGGAGTTGAGTGAGTTTGTTAAACAAAACAAAAAAAAAGGAAAGGAAAAGAAGAAGAAAGGAAGAAAAACGTGGAGAACTCTGCATAAAGGAATCATTAATGAAAACTGAAAGCTGAACAAAGTAATGGAATATAAAAGTAAAATTTTATACTGAGGAATGAGTCCAGGTTGGCCAAACACACCCAGTTAATGACTTTTTTTATTTAAATAAATATATAAGAAATACAGTCTGGATGCTCTCATTTAAATATCTTGTTAAACAAACAAATAAAAACCCAATAAAACAAGGAAAGATGATAAAGTATGGTGATTAGAATTACAAAGAAAAAAGGAGCAAGACAGAAAGAGAGAGAAAGACAGATGATATTGAGAAAGAATGAGAGATGAACTGGCAGTAATATGAAAAAAACAAATAAACAATTAGACTGGGAGAAAGAAGGCTTCTGAAGCAAAAATATGAAATGCATATGTGTAAATATCCTGATATCTGTTGCTATATTAGTGTAAGTAGAGATTTTAGAAGAGAATGCAGAAAATTGCCTAAGTGGACTGGAGCTGATAGCCGATATGGTTGAGAAAGCTGGAGTTGATCGGAAAGTACGGGTTAGATTCAGATAAAAGAAAATAAATAAATTCACAATTTATAGGGAATGGAGAAAAATCATGAATTGGGACAAATTAGAATGTCTTGCCTAGGAAAAGGGAAATGCTACAATATGATTCAATATAAAACTCTATGGGTCTAATTTTGAGCTCTTCAGGGAGAATCTTCTGTGTGGCCAGAGCTAAACTGGAGTTCTGTCAGGATTATCTTTTGATCAAACGTGGGATGCTGAGTAGTCAGTCCAATGAGCCTTCATCGTCAATAGATTCCTTCCAGTCAAGTCATTGTTCTAAGTTAAGCATGTCAAACTCATGGCCCGCCGGCCACATGTGGCCCACGATATGTTTGTGATCCTGCCAATATAACAGTATGTAAGAAATGTTTTAATAAAAATTTAGTAACTTAATTTTTACAATATCAGGTTATACATAATTTTTAATATTGAACTACAACGTTTGCTAATGACTGATTACTATAATCGTGTTGCATTCATTTCTCTTACACACCTTATACGCAGGTGCACCATTTCTCTTCACTAATACTAGCAGTGGATATTTTTAGCAGCCGATTGCCACATCATTAGTCTTGCACTGACTTGTTTGGTGTGTGCAACAGGAAATATTTCGCTTTCAAAGAACAAGGAAAATAGGTTTATTTTCATTCTACTTATTACTTGGTGCAGTCATTCAGTGTCTAGTAAGTTAATGTTAAAGAAAAAATATTTACTTTTACTTAAATGTCCTATTATTTTATGTTAATGATTACTTATGTATTTCAGCCCTTTGTATTCAGCATGTCTCTACTGAAATGAATCTATATTTCTATGAAAATTGAAGTTTTTGTTTTCTTGCAGCTCACATAAACTTAAACCTTGTTTATTTGGCCCGTGTTAGCCTTTGAGTTTGACATGCTTGATCTAGGTATTAGCAGCTAAGCCTCCATTTAGAAGAGGGTGTGATGGGCTAGTCAACACAAAGGCAGTTGAAGTTTTGTGGTTCCAGTTCTAAAATTTTTAATAAAGAGCTGTTTTTCAGATCCTAACCGCTATTTAATTAGATTGGGGAATTGTTGCCATGTTTGTCATTTTGACCCCAATTCTTAGCTAAATTAATTAACCTTGAAGCTTTTAAGGAAAGGAAATTGATTCTAACTATGGCATGTGTTCAAAAGTTATGTAAATATCCGAGCTAAAGCACTTTTGGATGTATTATACAGATTATCCATTACAAAGTTTATTCTTTTCTTGCTCCCTTTCCTTTCAGAAAATGAAGCTCAAGAAATAACAGTCAAATGTTACAGGATCCTTTATGGGCAGAGTGCTATAAAGGCTTATGAAAGCCATTTCCTACTTTAAGTGCATTTTTTCGCATTTCCAAACTAACAAAAATCTAAACTCCTTAATGCAGCAAAAAATGTTCATCATAATCTAACTCCAGCCTTTATAGTCTCATGACTCTATACTACCCCACCCTTAATTCATGATCCAGGCATATTAAATATCTTGCCACACCAAAGTAATTAATTCTAATTAGGTTTTTAGTATCTCCTTCAAAAATATGATTTGGAAGACAAAGATCATCATTGGGAATCCATCAAGAGAAAAATAGAAAACAAAATAAGTGGGGGGAAACTCAGATAAATAGAGAATATGCATGAATGGAATAAAATTTCAAAGAAATAATAATAATGTCCAGAAATACAAGAAGAAACATTGCTTGGTGAAATAAGACAGAATATAGGAAAGAGAAAGAAAAAATGAAGAAAGAAAGAAATAAAGAAAGAAAGAAAGAAAGAAAGAAAGAAAGAAAGGCAAGAAGGAAGGAAGGAAGGAAGGAAGGAAGGAAGGAAGGAAGGAAGGAAGGAAGGAAGAAAGGAAGGAAGGAAGAAAGGAAGAAAGAAAGGAAGGAAGGAAGAAAGAAGAAAGAAGCAGAGAATAAGAAAAAAATAATTATAAATTTAACATATGAACACCAAAATAAAAATTAGTAAAAATTATAAAAGAAAATGAAGGGTAGCCGAAACTGGTTTGGCTCAGTGGTAGAGCATTGGTCGGGGGACTGAAAGGTCCCAGGTTTGATTCAGGTCAAGGGCATATACCTTGGCTGTGGGCACATCCCTGGTAGGGGGTGTGCAAGAGGCAGCTGGTCGATGTTTCTAGCTCTCTATCTCTCTCCCTTCCTCTCTGTAAAATATCAATAAAATATTTTAAAAAATAAAGAAAATTAAGGGTAAACTGAAAAAGCCAAACACATAAATAAAGGAGAGAAAAGACTTTTTAAAAGTAGGTGGTCAATGAAGACAACCCAGCACTCATCATATGGTAATTCTTTAAGAAATGAAGATTAGAGAAAATGTTAATAAAGAAATTGGTAAGGATATAACACAAGGAAATTTCTTATAATTGACTACTTGAATCATTAGATTGAAAGGATCTTTCAAGTGTTCCAAATCAGAGGTTAAAGATCCACACTAAAGCATATTCTAATATATAGATAGATGATAGATAGATAGATAGATAGATAGATAGATAGATAGATAGATAGATAATAGATAGATATAATCTCAAAAGTTTTTTTAGTGAGAAAAGCATGTGGTATACAAAACATCAGAATCAAAATGACAATGGTGTTCTCAAAAAGAACATTGGAAATTGGAAGGTATTAAAAATGCACTTAAAATTCTGAGTGAAAATTACTTCAAATTTTTAATTCTATTCTCAACCAAAGATCCAATAAAGTATCAAGTAGAATAAAAATGTTTCTCAACACACAAGTCTGTGAAATATTTATCATCTGTAGAACCTTTCTCAAAACATTACCATAACACGAGCTCCAGCAAAAAAAGAGCAACCAAGAGAGAAAAAATAACAAGTAAAGCGGACATCATTTCTAGAAAGAAGAGGGTACTAACATCATAAAATGGAAAACTTTCTAGGATGATGGATAAACAGTGTCTGAATTGCATATTTTTATATATGTCTTTAGAAAACAACCAAGCAAGTTAAAAGCAGGAGAAAAGAGGGAATCCAGGGTGAGTTTTCTTTAAGGAAAAAAAAAAAAAGTAAGAAAAAAATGGAAAAACAAATGTTAGATCATTTGACCAACTTTCCTGTGTAGAAAGTTGAATAGAGAAGCATTCCATAAAGATTTTGGAGCCCTAACTGGTTTGGCTCAGTGGACAGAGTGTTGGCCTGCAGACTGAAGGGTCCAGGGTTCGATTTGGTTGTGGGCCCATCCCCAGTAGGGGGAGTGCAGGAGGCAGCTGATCCATGTTTCTAACTCTCTATCCATATCCCTTCTTCTCTGTAAAAAAAAATCAATAAGATATATTAAAAATATATATATTTTGGAGCTTTGGGGAAGACAGTAAAAACAGAAAGGATGACAGGAAGATAGAAAGGGAGGGAGGGAGGGAAAGAGGAAGGAATAAGGTGTTGGAGTTGGGGGAGAAGAATTGGGCATAAAAGAAAATAAATAAAGAACTTACTAATTAAAGGGAAATTATGCTGCAGTAAAACATTCCATTCTTCATAAAGAAATGAAAGGTTAGTTCAATATAACATGATGTATATAAACAAGCTATATATTAAGTTTGATAGTAAATATAGATTCTTGAAGGAACCTGTAAAGCAAAGTTGATTTAAAAATCATATATATTTTTTTTTTAGTAAAGGGACTCTTCATTACTAAAACTGTCTCTATTTTTTCTTACCTGATTTTCAGAACAGTGAATTTTCTTCAGGTGACGCTCTCGTTGAGTGTTGTTATTCATTCGGATCTTCATATCACTGTGCACAGTCTAAATACAACTGCTGGAGAGAAGAAATGTTGACCTGTTTATTCAGAATCAGCCCTCGTTCAAAGACTTTCTCCCAGCACACTAATGCCAATTTTATAAATTTGTTAATTAATGGCTTGTTAATCTTCCTCAACTCTAAAACAAATGTAATACAAAATAATAACTTGCAGAGTCTAATGGCTTTTCAAAAATAATATTTCCACAAAACACACAGAGAGCAAAGTACAAAAAAAGTTTACAAATAGAACGAGGTTCTCCACTCTTATTTCTGAAGAGCATCCTAGTCTGATGTTTTTCCTTCTGCCATTCTTAGAGAAAATACATTATCCGCAGCAGGTCAGTTCAAATCCTACTTATTTCCTCAAGAATAGGGGTCTGGCAACATGTAGCATCCCTGGGAAAGTAGCCTAAAATTACCAAAAAGGCCATCTCAGTAAGACATCAGGAAGCGCGACTGTTTCCATGGACATGAACATAATGAAAACAAAATGCTCTAGAACTAAGTGCTTTGTAAACCATAGTTTGTAAAAATATCACACATGCTGTGTTTTGACCACCCACAAGAAATCAAAGTCACTGTATCACGCCACAAGCATCCCGGTCCTACTGATGTTTATGATTCTAAAATCAGGAGCAGGTTCCTGGGACACAATCGCTCAGTCTCTGCTAAGGCAAGGTTAGGGAAAAAAAAAGAGCTTTAAAATGCTCTCTTTGTTCCTGACCTGCCATGGGAATTCATGGTATGCAACATCAAAGGTGAAAATCCAGGTCACCTCTGTTGGATATAGCCACGTGGGTGTGTGAATTAAAACCACACAACAGAGAACCTGACTGATTCCTATTCCAATCGGGTCTCTTCTTCAACTGATCCTTTATGGACAATGAAAGGAGAGGCCTCAGACCAGTTTCAGGATGTGTTGATTCTTAGAAAAGTGATTTAGAATGGTCAAATACTCCAGTACTCTCAGAAAATGACCAATACAAAGGCAGGTCAAAATTTTCGTAGTTTAAAGTAAAAGACCCCTATCCCCCCCAAAATCCGGGAATATTTCTGTTTCACCATGAACTAGATGAGAAATCAAGCTGTTCAGGCACAGCTGGAGGATGTGCAGAAGTGAACCAAAACACACCTGGTTTAGCTTCTCAAGAAGCTAAATGTTTTGATGCTATGAGGACCTAGCTTGGTAGGATGTTTCACAGTGAGCAAAAAGATCACCCATTTAGCAGCTAAGATCAATGGATCCTGTTGAGTGGTCAAACCCTCAAAGAAATGGGTCACTTATTTCCAAGAATTCAAAGATTATATCTTACAACTGGTAGACGTACAGAGATAAAAAACGAAACTAAACTAAACGAAACCAAACCAAACCAAACCAAAACAAAACATAGTAACCTATACTAGTCAAAAACAGGGTCAGCTTATAGATGCAAAGGAAGACAGAGATACAAAGAATAAGATATTGTTATAATTTTAGTCATTAGGATGCTTCTTTTGAACATATCTTGCCTAAGCCACTTCTGCAACTGGATTTTCAATTTTCCCCCACAAAAATTATTATTGCATCACCTGCTTTCCACTTAACAAAACCAGCTCTTTTTGAAGGCTCCTCTCAAATTGTACCTCCTTGGTAACAATTTATTCGACCATCCCACACAGTTTGTAATGAATTCATCTGTTCATCTGTGCCTCTCTGGGCAGTTATCTTATGACGGTGTGTGTGTGTGTGTGTGTGTGTGTGTGTGTGTGTGTGTGTGTTTTGTGTGTGTGTGTGTGTGTGTGTTTTATCTTTTTTGTTTTATCTTTTGTTTTATTTTTTTTGTTTTAAGCCAATGCCTTGTCTCCTTTGCTACAGTATAAATCCCCTGAGGTCAAGAATCAGGCTTTTTGTTTTAATTTCCTACAGCTCTTCCCTTAATCTTATGCAATTAATAGGTAATGGGTGACAAAAGAACCAGCATAAATTTTTTTTCATTTAGCGTAAGTAATATTGGAAGGCTCCTGCTGTCTGACGATCCATTTAAAAAGAGACTTGCCATGACCTTGTGAAGAAATATGATCCAATCAGCTAAAGCTTTTTCTTTCCAATTATTTAGGAGTTTGGCTGAGAATGAAATGATAAATAATAGAAGGACAATATTTACAGAGCAGCTTCTGGGTTGGGTGTCAGTAATGCTGCAAGTTATTTTGATATTTATGGGTTCATAAAGAGTTTATTTATTATTTGCCCCTTTACACAGGAGTAGGCTAAGTCTGGAATTTATATCCAGAAGTTATTTCATGTACATTTTTAAAATCTATATTGCTTTTTAAATGAGACCAAATTCAAGGTAATTGTTAAATGCTGTTTCTTAAGTATGTCTAAGTTCAAAGCCCATGTACCTTTTTGAAGAATTATTTCCCCAATGGAGATTCAGATAGTCTGAGAAAAAATGGGTCATAGATTTGAGGAGACACAAAGATGTGTATACTAAGAAGTGTTATTAATCATGCATAGGATAAAATACATTAAGTAAAAAGTAACCTTGGTAAGCCTAAAAAACTCAATTATGTTCACGACCAACTTGAAAACATACCTAGATATACTGAAAGTACCTTCATTATTTCTATTAATATTTTCCTTTCTTTGTTTGCTTATCGGAAAAAATTTACTACTTCCAATTATGAATTTGCACATTATTTTGAATGAGTAAAGGCAGAAAAAAATGTTGTGAAAGATATCATTGCATCTGAGCTACACAAGGAGTTAAATGCAGAATTGAGGCCCTTTATGTGGTCAGCTATGTGACAGCTACCTAAAAGAATGCAGGTAACCAGGGCAGGCCGAGGTTTGTGCTGCCAGCAGTGGCAGCAGCAAAAGTGTGGTGGGGGTGTCACCTTCCCCTGATCACTGGGTCACCTCTCACCCCTGAGAGATCCCGGACTGTGAAAGGGGCAGGCCAGTCTGAGGGACACCCGCTCTAGTGCATGAATTTCCAAGCACCAGGCCTCTAGTTTGAAAGAAAATAACTCCTAAATTAAAAAAAAAAAAAGTTTTGTATAGGAGAGAGGATTTGGATGAACTTTAGGGCAGGAAGAAAATGAGCAATAGAAACTATGTTTGGATAAAGCAAAAGGTGTTTACATGAAAGTGCACGTATAAGTAAAAGTAAAAATAAAAACAACATGTGGCGGAATGTGCGTAATTGGAAAGATCAGTCTGGGTGGAAGGCTTTATATGAAAAATTGATTATATATACATGAAGTAAAAATGTAAGTCGAGCTCTGGATCATGAATTCTAAGTGGAATAGTGGGGATGTCTTGGGATGCCAATGGAACCTTCTGAGCAGGGCAAACACAACCCACTCCTCCAGAGGTAAGAGGCCATGTTCTTATCAAACTTGATAATGAACACTGCCACTATGAAACCTTTCCTAGTAAAAATGTTTCTTTCAATCATTGCAAATAAATATTTACTCTTCATTTAACTTTAAATTGAGCTTTCAGATAAGAAAACATTTCTTAAAAAACAGCACTTTATTTTGCCCAAATAAATTTTGCATTTAAGTAGTGGCCAACAAGGCAACAAGAACTCTTTCATGTAATTATTTGTGAGCATGAAGAATTTAGTCCAGGCATGAAATAAAAAATGTATTTATTAGTCTAATACTAACTGAGCAGATCACTAACTAAAATCACTATAATGGAGTTTGAATGGTCCTCTGTGGAATTCTTCAGATATAATAAAAAAATCTTAGTAGTAACAATAAATTTCATATATCATACTTATTATTCAGTAAGAACATATTTTATTTGCCTACAATGCTTTTCTAGATGGAAAGTGATTCAGTCTACTTAGTTTTATGGAAGGAGGGAGTATGCACTACTTTTGTAAAATGATAAAAACAAATGTGTACTGTCTAAATATCTTATTGTTTAATATCATATCAATACTATTCATAATATTTCACTTCCCATTGATCTTTAATAAAATAGATAATAAGTCAATCACAGTTTTTAAAGTTGTATTCTTACTTTGACTGTAAAATTCTGGATTATTGTTAAATTTATTCTTATACCAAGAATAGCTTGCATTTTTGCAGTTATTTCCCTTTTAAAACATTTTTAAAGTTTATTTTACACATAATCAAAATAGTTCTAAAACAAAACCACTGTACTAGAAGAGGCAATGGTTTTCTAAGTGGTTCTTTTAGTGTTGAAGGCCGGGTGATTTTCAGAATCCTTAGTCCAGTTTAGGACTTGATGTCCTAATCCCTTTAATTTAGCTGAACCTCAGTCTGGTCTTCACAAGTTAAAAATGAAATGTAAATGTTAATGAAGTCTGGAGAAAACACATAAATATTAATAAAGTCTTATAAAAATAAGATCTATGAAAGAGCATTAATAAAAATGAGATTTGTTTTTTCTCACACGGGGGAGTATGTTGAGACAAAGGAACGACTTGATAGTCCTCCAAATGCTAAACATAAGAGGGCATTTGAGAAAAAGTCCTTGAATGATTGCATGGGAATGAAGCATATATAGAGAGAAAAGTTACCATTTTGAGACAAAAGTAGAATTAAAACAATGGTACTTAATTGGATTAAGAAGTGGTGATTTCATGTGAGGAGATTTAAATGTGTTTTTAGGCTTAGAATCATTTTGAAGTACTAGAGTCCTGGTGCACAAAATTTGTGCACAGGTGTGTGTGTGTGTGTGTGTGTGTGTGTGTGTGTGTGTGTTTTAATAATGGTTTTATAATTTGTGTTAGGGTATGACTAGCATGGCTCATATGGTATCTTTGCAAGTATAAAAATATATATGTAAAAATGTATATATATATACATACAAGCTATATATACCACTAGTATATACATAAAATATATATACACATATATGTAAACACATGTATATATGTATGAATTCAGTATATATGTGTACTTGCATATATTATACATATAAGCTATGTGTGTATAGTATATAGTATACCATATTCTATAGTATTTATATATATATATATATATATATATATATATATATATATATATATATATACATGCACAATTTTTTTTCATTAAGGAAAGCAAATATTTCCTCTCCTTTCATCTGGAAAATCCCCTCAAACTTCCCTCTTTAATGGATGGTTGATTAATTCATCAACTTCTCTTTTGATATAGTGCAGACTGATTGTGATTAATGTGTTTATCTGCTAAATGTATGAGTAAAAAGTTAGTTTGAGCAAGCAAGTCATTTCATCCTCTGAGTTTTTCCTCCCGAATTGTTTATATTTTGAAGTGAATTCAACATTTCTGTTAAAAAAATGTTTAACTACTGTCAATTTATTTTCAGTCCTTTTTTAAAAAGTTAAAGAGAAGTTTCCTCTAGCTCTAAAATATTATTACAAGTGTGGGGAAAGAACCTATTCTCACTTGACTACTAATGAATGAGTCTTTGAATCCCTCAACCAGAGGTAGAGTGGTTACATATGCCTTGGTCTGAGGAAGGTCTGATTTTAAGTGTCTGCATCTGAAATTATAACTAAATATTAGCTTATCAAAGAATGAGATGGTAGGAAAGCAGAAGCCAGAATACAACATGCTATTGTGGGCATTGCTGGCCATATGCTTAACCATCCAGTCTCAATGACCCAACTTTCATTGTTTTCATTTATAAGAAGCTTACTCTTGATTTTACTGAGATCACTGTTTTCTTCCAATCATATTGCCTGGATCATCATATAATAATTTTTAGTACCAATCACCTACAGTTATTTTTGTTGTTGCTGTTCTTATTGTGTGTGTGTTGTGTGTGTGTGTGTGTGTGTGTGTGTGTGTGTGTGTGTGTTATATCATCTGAAAATAGACAGAGTTTCCTCCTTGCAACCAGCTCACTGAATGGCAAACATTTCTTGAAACAAATTGCTATGTCATTCCAGTCTAACAGGCAACTTGAAATTTCAAAAGCAAATTCAGCTGCAATTTCTCTCAGAGCATCTTACTAGGTTACTATCTGTCTTACGTCACCCAGGTTTCCAGAAATCTACTCAAAATGCCTAATGAGGCAATAAATTCCTTTATTAACTGCTCAGAATGTGGAAACAAATTGGAGTGACTCACTCGGGCCTTTTCTTAACCCTCTTATTCAGCAAAAACAGTTTATTTTACTGAAAGAGTAGGAAAAAAAGAGCTGACAATTCAGAAATAAATGAAGCAGGTCCACCCTCTTTTGTGCCTCTGGGGCATTCAGGACAACCTTTTCACAGGAGTATATGTTACAGCTTAATTGAGATTGTAAAAGAGCAAAATCTTGGTGTATTGTCTTTGTGAAATAATTCCTATGTTTGCCTTTTCACTTCTTATGAATTATTACTCCTACTGTTGTTGTTTTTAATAAAGAGCTTTGTTTTTGTTAGTTTTATGGCTTTGTTTGTTTTGTTTTAAAGTGCAATGTTTCTCTGTTAGTAGTTATCCACAGGTAGAAGTTTACTTACTAGGGAGGTCATTCTTCATAGAAAATAAAATAAAATAAATAACAAATCACACAAGAGAGGGAAAGTGCCTGACATTTTATATTTTTCTCTATAGTTTGCCTTAAAAAAAACCTTTTGAATTATTTGTATTCCCTAAGCATATTCCAGATAATAATGAATGAAGGTGTTGAAAAAAAATCTGCTTTGGAGATTAAAAACTTAATAACTATATGCAGAAAAAAAATGTGTTTATCTGTATACAATGGATATACAATCTGAAAGCAATAAAATTTTACTTAAAATTTTTATAGTGAAAAGTGACCTTCAAGTAAACTTAGCTCAGACTCCTTAATTTTCAGACATTGAAATAAAGACTTGGAAAATGAAGAGATTAAGGCACATCACCGGGAGGTTAGCATATGACACCACATCTGGAATACCTATCTCCTAAGCCTTGAGTGTTCTTTCTGCTATTGCATTCTTGCCATACTTCTCATCGCTAAACCTGAACATGCCATAGACTGTTTCTTTCTCATGCACTCATTCATAAAAAACAAACCTTAAGGGGGAGAATGGGGCAGCAGGGAAAGACCATCTCCGCCCTAAAAAAAATTGAGAGTCAGCTCTTCAATTTCTCTTTAAAAATAGAGCCCTTCCTCAAAGTTAAAAATAGTGTTTCCTCTTCCTCTTTTCTCTTCTTCTTAATTTCAAATTGTCTAAACTGCTTGCTTGAAAGTTTAAAATATTAGCATGACTATGAATATGAGAAGGAAGTGAAAATAACATTGAGCAGCTATTACATCATAATGTTTAGGATGCTAGAAATCAGTTCTGAGCTTTGGTTTATGAAATCTTTTCTTGACTTCTTGGAATTCCACAAGAGGGAGGGCACTAGGGAATGGAAATAGCTCACATATAGGACTCAATGCACTACATATTTATTTTGAAAATAGAATGGGAGCTTAATTTTACCTTCATCTAATAAGTTGGGATTAATATTTATATGTGCAACTGATATTTATCTTAGAAACGTAATTTTTTAGAGCTAGAAGTTAACTTAGATATTAATTTCATCTTCTACATTTTATAGTTTGTTTATTAAGTCCTGCATAGAAATCTAGCATGAGAGAAACAGCTAGATATCTTGGTACCTCATTTCATGGTTTTTCTCTAACATGCAGCCTCTTGTCCGTGTATGAATGCACTTACATGGTCTGGTATAGATAATTTGAGTTGTTAAGATTAAACAGCCCTAGTCAGTTTGGCTCAGTGGATAGAGAGGATAGAGTGTTGGCCCATGGACCTAAGGGTCTCTGGTTCAATTCTAGTCAAGGGCACATATGTGGGTTGCACGCTTGATCCCTGGCACTTGGTTGGGGCAATCATGAGAGGCAACCAATTGATGTGTCTCTCTCAGATTGGTGTTCTTCTCTCTGTCTCTCCACCTTTCTTTCACTCTCTTTAAAAATCAATGGGAAAAAAATACCCTGGGGTAAGGATTAACAACAACAAGAAAAGTACAACTGAAGTAATTCTATCCAAGGTCTTCATTGGCAAAATCACTTTTCTAAGCAACAAAAAAGTTTACCAAGGAACATAACATGTAAATACCTGTGGGGAGTGGTCCTAAGCTGGCAGTTGGACATCCTTAGTGCTACTTCGGAGGCTGGAGAGGCTCCTGCCACTGCCACTGTGCTCACCAGCTCTCAGCCCTGCTTCTTGACTGAGCAGGGCTCCCCCTATGGGAGTGCACTGACCACCAGTGAGTAACTCCTGCATTGGGGGTCTGCCTGCTCATGATCAGTGCATGTCATAGGGACCAGTCATTCTACCATTCGGTCTATTTGCACATTACACTTTTATTATATAAAATTGAATTCAGAGAGGAAGGGAGAGGGTGAGAGAGATAGAAACACCAATGATGAGAGAGAATCATTGATTGGCTGCCTCCTGCACTCTTTCAAAGGGGGACTGAGCCCATAATCTGGGCATTTGCCCTTGACCAGGATCAAACCCAGGACCCTTCAGTCCGAATGCTGACGCTCTATCTACTGAGCCAAAACAGCTAGGGCAATAATTCTTAAAACTGCCAGGATTCTCCTACCTTAAAGGAGCATTGTATTAGCAGCAGCATAACAAATTCCTTAATTCCCTATATGGGGCAAACAGCTAACATCAGCTTATGAATCAGAGGATATGGCTCTCACTACTGGTTTTCACTAAATAGCACTGTGAATTTAAATAAGATACTTTACCCTTCTAAGCAACACTTTTCTTATCTATCTATCTATCTACCTATCTATCTACCTATCTATCCTGTTTTACACTTGCTAATCTTAATTCACTTTTCAGTATTCACATTCTAAACATGTTACCTGAAAATTGCATTTATGTGTCATACATTATATAGTTTACTTAATTTCATTTGAAAATCACATAATTAATATTGGAACTAGGACACATTTTACCTGGTTATCCAAGTTCAAAATTCAATTTTCCATTTCCTCTCTAATAGCCCATAAGCATACTTAAGAAAATAAATTATAAATAGAAATTGATCCACTTACAGAATACCAATGTAAGAATTTAAAGATTTTCTAATATAATGAAGTAGTCAATATAATACAAGAGAATGTTTTTCAATTCATTTTATATTTTAAAAGAAGTTATTTTCTCTGGTACCTAATCTACTAATCCAGTCTTTCTCTGAAGTTTCCTTTTTGATAGGAGCAATTTTGTTAGATACAATGGAAAATTCAATTATATTTACAGTTACTACTTATGTAATGAACGTTTCTTAAAATATGTCAGTTCCTCTTCTCTTGGAACCTTCTTCACTATCCATAGAGGGTCCCTGAGAGATTGATGACACTCACACTATTAATCATAGCTAATGTGACATAACTAGACACTTGCCCCAAGATGGCTAATTCAAACTCTTTCGGGAATTTAGAACTGAGGTTGATAATGTTGTTCTTTTGTTTGTTTGTTTTTGTTTTTAACTTAGTGCACGCCTTTGGAAATAGATAAAAACTAAAGACAGAGGAGTGACCCTCCTCCAGCTTATGTGAGGATTGGAAGCAGCAGTCTGTCATAGAAAGAACTATGACAGGTACATAGCAAAAAGCAGAGATCAAAGACAAAGAAAATATTTCGGCAGGCACTTAGGGTCCAGTTTCAATCTCTGCTAAAGGACAAGTCTCCAAAAAGTAAGAGTAGAGTTACCATAATGCCCAATAACCCCTCTTCTGGGTATCTAACTGAAAAATTAAAAAAAACAAACAACTATACATAAAGATATATGTACCTTTATGTTCTTGGTAGCTTTATTCACAATGGCCAAAACATGGAAGCAATCAAGTTGTCCTTTAGTAGATGATTGGATGAAGAAGATGTGATACATAGTACTCAGCCATAAGAAAATACTTGCATGTGCGACAACATGGATGCATCTTGAGAATATCATGTTGCACAAAATCAGTCAGATGGAAAAAGTCAAGAGCCATATGATTTCACTCAAATGTGGGATATAAAACAGAAAGCAGCAAAAGAACAAACAAGACAAAGAAACAAAAAATCATAGACACAGACCAACAGTGTGGTGCTTACCAAAGGAAAATAAGAGCCGAATATATGGTGATAAAAGGAGATTTGATGTAGGGTGAAAAAGATACATATACAGATGATGTATCATAGGATTGTACACTTGAAACTTAGATAACTTTGTTAACCAATGTCATCCCAATAAATTTAATAATGCTAAAAAAAAAAATCACCACTGAACTGAAGTTACCGAGATTTCCTTGTTACCTAACTAGGAGTTTTACATTTTTGAATTTTATGTTTGGTTTTATGATCTACTTTGAGTTAATCTTATAAAAGGTCTAAGATTTGTGTCTAAAATATATTGCATTGCTTTGTTTCACCAGAGATTTGTATAGCCTTACTTTAAACACAGTTTAATTTTAATATTTATTATGTTAAAAAAGATATTACTTTGCATGCCACATTTTGCCTCATAATATCTTTTAGAATAAAGGACTTTCTACTCTCAGCCCTTTGGTAAACATAATAAGGGTTTCACGGGCTACATTTTAAAGCAATGTTTAAATTAGCTTACCTACCCTTTATTATCAGATCTTGTATTTTAAGAGCTTTGCAAAGCAATGAAAATAGTATAAGAGACCCATAGATCAAGGCACCTCATTCATTAACTTTTAAAATATCGCCTCATTTATTTAGTCTTCCTCTGGAGTTTCTCTTTTGATAAGTAGCAATTTTATTAAACATCCATTTAAGTGAATGAGAAAGAATGGCATACTTTACTCCAATACATATAAAAGCTATATTCTTACATCTAAATTTACTCTAGCCAAGAGCATTACAGTGTAATCACTACATCTGTTTTTTGTATATGTAAGAGTGGGAAGAATACTACAGGCTTTTAAATTTACAGCACACCAAATAGCTAATACAGATTTTGGCCATGTGGGAGAACTTTGATGAAATTACCCTGTCTAGGGGAACAAAAACAGGTGAAATCATTGGATTAATGGCAGGCCAAAATATTTGAAAGGTGAAAGCATGCTTCAAGGAGTCTGCAAGCAGAGAACCCAGTTACCAACTGGAGTTGATTAAAAACAACAGTACCTGTTTTCCTGTAATGGGAATCAGTTTGAGGCTTCAGCCTAAAGTCAGACACATTAGTTCCTTTAAGTGAAAGGATAACTATCATAGCAGCCATACACTGCCATGAAAATAGAGTTTATTTTGTAATGAAAATATGAAGTTACTCTGAGAAAGTATTGAGGAAGCAGTAGCTTAAAAGAAGTACTATAGAAACTTTTAGACTTTCAGACATAATGTTTCTGATAAAATAGCCATTAACAAAGATGGGGAAAATCAATGCCTTGTAAGATTTATGAGAAAAGTCAAAGAAAATAAAACATTTTCTATTATAACATCATAGACACTAAATTAATTCTAATTGGAGAAAAAATGAAAGCAATCTTTATAATTATTTCTTCTACCTAGGTGATAATCAAGCTTGGCTACACATTGAAACTGCCAGGACAGCTTTAAAAAATACCCTTCTCATTACCTTTCTCTCCCTCTCTCCTTCCCTCCTCACTTGGGCTGTTGAAGAAACCTCAGGCTATAAGGACTCTAGAGGGAAAACTTCAGGAAACAGATGTGAGTTGCATGTAAGTTTCAGAGGAAAACCTAGGTTCTCCCTCTGCCGAGTCTTCCTTTCGTAGAAATGAGACCATCCTGGACATTTTGTCACAAGAGCTTAGGCTGGACTTTCTGGGATGAAAGCTTGGCTAACATGAATTAGCAGTTAAACACTTCAGAGCAGAATGCTGGTGACTGGTGAAACAGTAGAAGCAAGTAGGACTGACCACCAGTCTTATGCTCTCTTGTTCTTGTCTCCTTTTGCTCATGTCCCTCAATCCTGACACCTTAATTGCTCTGGGATAAGATGATGCTTGAGAATCAGGTATGAATTGGGCATTGGGAAAGGATTTCATAGCAGCAGAAATGCAGTAGCCTAGTCAGTTGTGGCAATGAGGTGGGTACATAAGGTTTTGGCTTTGACTTCTACCAGCCAAAAATAGTTTAACTCAGACAAGCATTTGACCTCAAGTTTCCTTCCAAAGCTAACTCTAAGTCTGTCTCTGGAGGTAGGAAAATCAAACCAATAAAGTAGTCATCAGGTTAACTGCTCTGACCAAAGGCAAATTAGGGAAACTTAGAGGCTAAATAACATCATGATGAAGAATGTCCTACCAGTTCCAAAAACAATCTATGAAAGGTTCTTTAATAAATATTAAGCTTTCAAAAACAACTTTGTGATTGCATCTTTTTGAAAACTAATCACTCTACATGTAAAAAAAAATGATTTCACATTTGTATCCACATTGCAGAGCAAAGTCAAATCTGAGATTCAGACGGACTCTGAATAATTGCTTATTGAGCTTTGACTATTAAATAGTGAAACTGAATTTTCCCTTAGTTACAAATGGCTCTGAGACAAATTCTTTAAAAGGGGTTGAAATAGCAGCAGCCTCACTCCAATGAGGGCATTGTGTCCTCCGGGGAATGAAGGACAGCATTCAGTGGGTGTGTTAGGCTTGGGAAGGTTGCTGGCCTCATTAATTGCCGTTCTCAGAGGCCTGTGCATCAGAACTACCTGGAGAGCTTGTTGAAACACAGATGACTGCGTCTCACCCCCACTCTTCTGTTTCAGTAAGTCTGAGGAGGGTGCCAAGAATTTGCTTTTCCAAAGGTTTCCGGATGGTGCCAATCTACTATCCTGGGGATGACAGTTGCTTTAGAATGGATTATTTTGTCGTTCACATAAATATAGGGTGCCCCCTCCAAAAAGCATACACACTTTAACAACGGATAGCTTAATTTTTAAAACGAAATGCATTTTAATAAACTGCCTTTATAATCATTCTAGGTGCATGTATGTATTTTTTTGGAACAACTTATATGTCCGTAGAAGACTTTACATCTCTATAGAAATTACTTAACTTTGTTACTTTCACTTTGATCAATTCTGAATGCCATGTTAATATTTATATTTTTAAAATCCAAATGGCCAGATTATAAATAATTTTCTTCCTGTATTTGTTCAGTTGGGATAATTTATTTATCTTTGTGTTTATAATCATGTGAGCACCTAACAAGCATAATGTTAATTTTTAGAAGTGTGTCTAGAACTGGGTTATGAGATGAGTTCTAGGAGTCCACGAATCTCTATTTTTAAAAACTTTAGTTTGCACGCTAGAATTTTGTACTGTGGTAATAACAAGGGTGGAAATCAACCTCTCTAACAAGGGAAATGAACATTTTTCCTCATGTCTGTAGTTTAGTGTTTTAGCAACTAGTTTATAAATTGTTCAGTGAGCAGCATGCCCAAAAATAATTTTATAAACTCTGTTTTAACCAACATAGGTTGGGTATTGGGGTGAGCAGATTAATGCACGTTTTCACATACAAACATTCCTATCTATAGATACACATTGCAATTTTTCATTGATTGTTTAGGATGAACGGCAGGATTTTACAGGGCCCAAAGCTAACACTTACCAAGTACTAACTACATACCAGAAACCAGTTGCAAAGCTATCCATGTCTTAACTAACTGACTTGATTCAACAACCCCATGGGAATGATACTCTTTTTATCACTATTTAAAAATGAAAAATAATTTAAATGAGATACAGTAAAGTTGTGTAAATTGCTCAAGGTCACACAGCAGTAGGTGACAGATCTGGGATCCAGCCATTTTTCAAAGGCAGCCAAGCAGGTAGAGACTGCTAATGAGAGCATGCTGATTAAAAAAGTGTTTATCATCTATATCCCAAAAAAACACTTAAGATGCCAAGAATGGTTGCTTAAATTATTGACTACATTGGAGTGTAATGCAGATGCTAAAAATTAAGGGGTACATCTGTATTTATTGATAGAAAAATGCCCATAAACTGACATTGAAGATATCAGGTTAAGAACCATTATATAGAATGATATTCCATTTTAATAAAGGCATATGATAGTTATATAAAAAGTGGGAATGTCCAGATAGTGGAATTACACTTTTCTATTTTGTCTTTTGCTTTGGAGTTTTGTAACAGCTATATAAAGTATTTTATAATTAAGATAACATTATAGTATTTTATAAAAGATAATGTGCTCAAGTGACTGGCATACAATTATAACAATAGCTAATATTTATTTAGTATTTATTATGTGCCAAGCAATGATCTTGGAGTTGTTCCTAAGAAGTCTCATTTAATCACATTTTAGAAAATAAAACAAAAGTTGAAAGAAAGATTATTATCATTCTGTTTTACAGATGAAGAAACTGAGGCCTAGAAATATTTATTAATCACTCCATGTAGTTCAATGTCAGCAGCTTTAATTCTGCATAAATATTTCAAGACCCTACACTACAAGGATCTGCACCCTTATTGAGTTATGGTCCAGAAAAGGCCCACAATCCCCCGCAGCATTTTTCTGTAGGACCCTCAGTATTATCATTCCACATTCCAGGCAGGACCTTGAAAGTTTAGAGTTAAATCATGCAATGCAATGGCAAGACCACAAAGGCATTAACTTTGATGGAACTAAGCCACATTTTTACTTGAAATCTTGATTGATAAGCGTTAACCAAGAGGAAAAAAATAATGTGGACAAAGGAATTTAAGTCTGGACGCCATAAAACAGAAAACTGTTTCCAAGAACTTAGAAAACTAATTTTCCTGTGTTATTAGTATTCAAAATATGGCCAAAGATTACAAATTATTAGTACCAATTTTCTTTAGCACCTAGAAGTTTATGAAACACATACACTCAATTCAAGTTGTCTGGTTACCTTCCTTAGTCTATTGTATTTTCTTATGGAATAGAAATAAATAAGACTTCATTTATGCAAGGGGTTTATCTATTCAGACTTGTCACTGAAAGGCTGGTCCACAGAATCTCTCCCTCTCTCTGCTTGTTGGCTCTGAATATTCTCTCTTTTCCCATTAAGCCTCCCTGGGAGGCTTTACTGTACTTGTAGGATAACTACGCCATGCCTACACACATTCTAGCACTCAGGATCTGATAACACAAATACAACACCAAAACTCTTACTCCTCTCCCACGATATCAAATCAATTCTAAAAGAACCCTACTGTTCCCAAAGCCCTCGTTTTTATTATGTGTTTCCCCATTAAGATTTGACTGGCTTCATTGAGATTTATCACCCTCCTTTCTCTTCACACCCTGGTGGCCATGAAGTAGGCAACAGAGAGCAGGACACTAGACTGATCCATACCATTCAGAGCAGGTGTATGATGGGCCGCTGGGCCCACTTCCAAAGGTATCCAAGCTCTCCCCCAAACTTTTGCCAAATCTCTCATTTAAATATACATATTAAAAATAATAGCTTATACCTTTAGTATATCTATAGGTAATGGCATACAAAAGTACAAGTGTTGTATAGCATTTTCAAATATTTTTTTTTAAATGTACGTGCATTCTGTAGATGTTGGGAAGGTGCTCAGTAAAGCCGGCTTTCATGGGGTAGAATTGTTTCAAACACTGGCCCCTGCCTTCCTTCCTTAATGAACATCTCTGGAATAAGTAATTACTGTGGGAACACATCTTTAGAGCTCTTCTCAAAGAGCAAAATTGGCAGAGGTTGGTTTTATAAAGTTCCCAAAATGAATGGTGCCTTAATGCCATAAACAAAGGGAGTTTTAACAACCAGCTTTAAAATATCCGATGAATTACTGATAAATGAATCAGTGAATAAAGATAAGTCTTTAATTGACAAGAAAATGAAGGATTAGGCTAATAACATATTATAGCAATATGCCATGAATTCAAACGTAGGCTTTTTTTTTTTTTTTTACTATTTGGACTAAGTAATTACAAGAGTTTAAAAAAAAAAAACAAAGCAAAAAAAAAAAAAAAAACCCAGAAAGGCTATTTTTTTTGCAACATTTCTGCCTAACTTCTTCTAAAATGTGTTTTACTGGTATTTAGTCTTAACATTAATCCTCCAAATAATGATCATATGCACACAACTGTGTATATAGAGAATATTGTGATTTTTGAAAGTTGGCCTTTGAAACCTGAGGTTTCTCTACAAAATATATTTGCCTAGGAAATACATTTCAATAAAACTAATTAAAATAAAAATTATGTGTGCTTTACATTTTTTATGTCAACATTAAAATATTTTTTTAAAAAATGCTTCTATTTTTGATGTTAAGCCAAGATAAGAATATCCAGGTACCAATGTCAAAATTATGAATAAATAATATGAACTTTAAGAGAACCAATGTAAGACCTACATTTAACTTCAGATGTCCGTATATATTTTCCCCCTAGAGAATAAGCCAATTGAACTAATCCATAAATTTCAATTATGATTTGAGAGTTGACAATTCATTCTTGGTCAGCTAGTACTATTTCTTGTTAACATAGAAAAACACAATAACATTGTACTTTGTATTGCAGGATCCTTGCTGGAAATTTGGTCCTGTCTAAAACATCCACAGAGAAATTTGGACAATGTCAAAAGGTCCTTTAATTTGATCCTGTCTGAAACATCCACAGAGACATTTGGGGTTCATTTGTATATCTTTGGGGGGGGGAGTCTATTCAGGTCCATTGCCTATTTTTAAATCAGAGCATTTGCCTTCTTATGTTATTAAGTTGTGTAAGTACTTTATATATTTTGAATATTAACTCCTTATCAGATGCATGATTTGTAATTATTTTCTCACATTCCATATGTTGACTTTTCATTTTGCTACATAGAAACTTTTCAGTTTGATGTACTCCCATTTATTCACTTCTGCTTTTGTTGCTTGTGCTTTTGGTATCATGTCCACAAAATAATTGGTAAGACCAATGTCAAGAAAATCTACCCCCTAAGTTTTACTGTTCCAGGTTTAACATTTAAGTATTTATTCCATTTTGGGTTAAAATGACTGCATATGTATGAATTTATTCTAAACTTTCAAATCTGTTTCATTGGTCTCTGTCAGTTTTTATACTGGCACCATATTGTTTTTTTATTATTATAGCTTTGCAGTATATTGTATGTTTTTAAAAAAATATATTTTATTGATATTTTACAGATAGGAAAGGAGAGAGATAGAGAGCCAGAAATGTCGATGAGAGAGAAACATCGACCAGCCGCTTCCTGTACACCCCCCCACCGGGGATGTGCCCGCAACCAATGTACATGCCCTTGACCGGAATCGAACCCGGGACCTATCAGTCCGCAGACCAATGCTCTACCATTGAGCCAAACCGGTTTCAGCCTATTGTATGTTTTGAAACCAGAAAACATGATACCTCCAGCTTTGGTCTTCTTTTACAAGGTTGCTTTAGCTATTCAGAATCTTTTGTGATGCTATACAAATCTGAGGATTTTATTTTTCTATTTCAGTTAAGAAACAATGCCATTGTAATTGTGAAAGGGATTGCATTGAATCAGTAAATTGATATAAATAGTATAGTAATTTTAATAATATTAATTATTTTAATCCGTGAACATGGAATATCTTTCCATTTATTTGTATCCTTCAATTTAATTCATTATTAACTTATAGCTATCAGTAAGAGATCTTTCACCATCTTGAGTAAATTTGTTTCTCCTACTTTATTGTGCTTTATGCTATTATCGATGGGATTGTTATAATAGTTTTTGTTAGTCATTAGGACTTTCCTACAGAGACAATTTTACTTGTTTTTTTCTGATTTGAATGCCTTTTTTTTTCTTTGCCTGATTATTCTGGTGAGGACCTCCTGTAGTATAGTGAGTAGAAGTGAGCACATCTGTCTTGGTCCTGATCATAGAAGAAAAGCTTTCCATCTTTTACCGTTGAGTCTGCTTTTAGCTGTGGGCTTGTCATATAAGGTCTTTATTATATTGAGGATCTGTCCAGAGCCAGTAAAGCCCATTGGCCGGGGATCCAAATTAGGTAAAACTGCCAATGTGAACTTTAAGGCTAAATGAGGCCACCAGCTAGCTCTTCAGATGGAAAGAGAGAGCTGCTGGTGGGAATTTCTGTCCAGGCACCACTGTAAACAGGAGCACAGTTTGCCAATACCTGAGTACTAGTTGCTGAAATCCCTGCCTTCCTTCTCCAGCTTCATCCGATCCCCACTGTTTGTATTTCACAGGTTCCCCCAGAAATCTTCGTGAGGCAAGACCTGAGCCTGCCAGGAAGCATCCTGCAATACTGAGAAAGCTGAATGTCCACCTTGGTCTCTCCTCCACAGACCCAGGGAAGCCCCCCCCCCCCCAGTTTGGCACTATGGCAGCCTGGGGGAGGGGTGATCCAGTCAAAGTAGACTAGCTCCTCTTCCTTTTCTTATATGGTTCTTCTTGGTCTCTGTTGCCAAAGGAGTACTTCAACACCCCAGTTTCTGGGATTTTCACATCGACATCTTGTCTATGTCTAGTTGCTAGTTGGTCTTCTTGTTGGGGGAACTGAAGTTGGGAAAGAATGCCATCATCATTATGACCTGTGTATTTCTTTAAAAGTATAACCCAATACCTTTCTTTTTTGGGTAAAAGTTTTTCAATATCAGATTTTTATTATTATTAACATTCAAATATTTTAAGCTTTTATGAAATTGTTCCCAAAACTCACGTAAATTATTACTGAACAACTATAGTTGAGGTTTAACTGGACATAGTGAGACATTTACAAGACATTTTAAAATAAAATATTTATTCAATTTATGTGCATATATATTTTAATGTATTATATGTAGCCAATGTCCTTTTAAAAAAGAAGATGATATTGAAGGGATAAGTAAAAAAAATAAAAAATAAAAAGCAACTATGTGCAGTTTTTAAAGAGATACTGGACTCCAGCTCTGTGTTAAGCACTTGAGAGCTACAATTTTACTTACTCTCTACTATAATGCTAGGAGGCAAGTGTTATTTGCATTTTATGCACAAAACAACTGAGGCCATGAAATACTCAGCAAATTTCCCTGAGTTAGATGGCTAGAAGTAGGTGCAGCCAGGTTTGAAATCCAGCTTTATGTGATTCACCCACTAAGTGCCACACACTCTGTTAGGCATAACTACATACTGACCTCTCTAGGTGAAGACCAAAAACGAAATCCAGCTTGTCAGATTTCAATCTTTCACCCAGAAGAAAGACCACAACAGAGCAACTCATAACATGATTCACCATAGTGTTTGGAGTGCTATTGTCACCCTTGTCTGCCTGACAAGCAAGAAGATTTTATGGGAAAGAGGGTGACACAGGAAAGAGAACTTGATGAGAGAAGGATATCATAAGGTGTAGCTTGGTCTGTTTTCAAAAAATAAAAGTATTCTGAAAATATACAAACATATTCTCCACCAAAAGTTAATAAAAGGATATATTCTATAAATTTGACTTGGAATCCTTTTTCCTTTTTTCTTTTCCTAAATGGTTTTCCTCTCGCTTGTTTTGACACCATGTGTGTTTTTCATGGGTATCTTGCTGTTCGAATTTCAAATTAAAGTTAATTTTCTAAAGTACAAATTTTCTAGATGCAATTTACTTGCAGGATATTTTTCCTTACATGATATTTTCCCACTGTCACCCCCTTTTTTATTTAAATATTCAGAAGGTTTTGGAAATTTTATAATGTAGTATTGATACTTTTACATTTTTTCTTTCATTTTTTATTAAGGTATTATATGTATACATATCTTACCAACCCCTCCCCCAATCCCAAACATGCCCTCCCTCCCTAGAGTTTTGCATTCATTGGTTATGCTTATATGCATGCATACAAGTCCTTCTGTTGATCTCTTATCTCCCCCATATCTCCCTTCCTTCCCCACTGTAATTGAATGCCTGTTTGTTGCTTTACTGTCTCTGTATCTATCTTTTTGTTCATCAGTTTATAATGTTCCTTAATTGAGTATCCATAAATGAGTGAGGTCATGTGGTATTTTTTCTTTCATTGACTGGCTTATTTTACTCAGCATAATGTTCTCCAATTCCATCCAGGTTGCTGCAAGTGATAAGAATTCCTTCTTTTTATAGCAGCATAGTATTCCATTGTGTAGATGTACCATAATTTTTTTTATCCAATCATCTGCTGACGGGCACCTAGGCTGTTTCCAAATCCTAGCTATTGTAAATTGTGCTGCTATGAACATAGGGGTAGATATATTCTTTCTGATTGGTGTTTCTAGTTTCTTAGGATATATTCCTAGGAGTGGGATTACTGGGTCAAATGGGAGTTCCATTTTTAGTTTTTTGAGGAAACTCCATACTGTTCTCCACAGTGGCTGTACCAGTCTACATTCCCACCAGCAGTGCACGAGGGTTCCTTTTTCTCTGCATCCTCACCAACACTTGTTGTTTGTTGATTTGTTGATGATAGCCATTCTGACAGGTGTGAGATGGTACCGCATTGTCATTTTGATCTACATCTCTCAGATAATTAGTGACTTTGAGCATGATATTTTTCCTTACATTATATTTTTCCACTGTTACCCCCCTTTTAATTTAAATATTCGGAGGCTTTTGGAAATTTTATAATGTAGTATTGATACTTTTACATTTTAATTATTTACACTAAAATATGACTGCTTTAGGTTCATTACATGTTACACAATTTTACCATGAGATGAACTGCCAATAAGAATTTTTGTTAACACTTTAGAAATAGCTTCTTGTGCAGTACAATTAATTTATCTAGAATATTCGCTTATTTCAATTAGCCAATTTAATTTCCTCTGAGAAATTGACTATTATTCAACTGTCAAATTCAATATTCTAACAACAATCTTATTTTATTATATGTGTATTAGTGGAAAGGATTATTTGTCTTCTTGAGTAGGCCCTGAGCATTCCTGGTACTAGGCTGGACTTGGCTATTAAAAACCCACTTCCCCACACCATGGGTATAAGACATCTCAAACAAGTCTTTTTATTGCAGTGAGAAAACAACTCCAAATCCATGTGGATTCCTGCAACAGAGAAGAATTGACAGGAGCGCTCCAGCCATGAAGACAGAAGAGAAGCAGTCCAGAGATGGAAGACGCTGACAATGCCTTGCCATACTAGCAGACAGCAGCTGTGTGTCGCTGAAGGATGCCCAGGACCAAACCAGAGACGGTTGGAGCTGCATCACCACCATTTGTCCACCAACCAGATTTGAAATATCATGGCTGATATGTACACATAAAGAACAGTTTGACATTGAAATTGAGACTCAAAAGAACTATTGGCACAGAAAGGAACTCACTACAGACTGATTCATTTGCCTCTTAGCATAACCATTATGGCTTGTCTCAGTTTCGGTTCTTATAAGGGTATTTCTTGGATCACATGATCTCATGCATCTAGGGGAAATAATTAACTACATAAACTGAAGAACAAAAACAGACCCAGAGACAGAGAAACAGCAATCAGACTGTCAAACCTCAGAGGGAAGGTAGGAGATGGTGGGAGTAAGGGGAAGAGATCAACCAAAGGACTTGTGTGCATGCATATAAGCCTAATCAGTGGTCATGGACAACAGGGGGGTGGGGGAATATGTGGGGAGGAGTTTGGGATAGGAATGGGGGGATGAGGACAATTATGTGATACCATAACCAATAAATCAATAATAAAAAATAAATAAAAGTAAACAGAAAATAACAGATCACCTAAATGTAAAAAAAAATTTGTGAAAATCTAAAGTTGTTCTAATAATGATGGGGAAATATTTCTTTAAAACAGTCATATATCTAGGAGATATATGATACCCTATTTTTTCTTATAGCCACATTGTGTCCTGGCTCCAATGACTAATAAAAGCTAGTATATATAGCAAAGTTCTTATTAAACTTTACACACCATACTGATTGTAATGCATTGACATTTTTTGTAGCACAATTTCAAATGCACTGTAAAATGGGCACATAATTTTCTGTTCCACTTACAATTATCTGTTTTCCATTTAAAATATTTTGTAATGCTAAAATAAGCTTTCATACTATGTAAATAATATATAATAATTTAGAAAAATTAGGCAACATTACCTAATTTTCAAGAAATGAACAATAAAATATTCTAATACCTAGCCAAAATTTCTAATGTTTATGAATCATAGGGTAGTATTTACTTCAGCCAAAGATTTAAATATTTTAAAGGAAAAAAAAATTATGCTGCCCTGATGACAGTGCCTGTTCTAAAAAAGCCAAAGACATGAAGAAAATTGTTTTAAAATTGAGTAAAATGGCCTAAATACATAATATATCATATTTGTAGTCCCTCTACTAAGACAATAGATAGTAAATGCAGAATATAAAGGATAATCTTACTAATAAAGGACCCTCATATGGTTTAAATTTTAGCTTTATACTTTCTCTTGAACATGTAAATCATCTGAGCTATTGTATAAATGATTAAATGTTGAAATGTTTTGTTTCTTCTCAAATTGTGATATTTGACATTACAAAAATGACGTCACATGATATTTGACATTACTACATTATTGTGACTGTTGTGTTGTAGACAGTGGGTTAAGTACTACTCTATTTGCAATATTTCACTCAGATTGAAAGCATCCATGGGAAACAAGTATTATTATTTTCTCCATTTTATGGATAAAGGAACTACTACTTCTAGTGAGAGGTTAGGACATTTGCCCCAGGTCAGATAGTAAATAAATGGCCAAGGTGACATTCTAACCCAGTGTTATGATGCTGGGCTCTGAAATATGTGCTGAAATACTTCTTGATCAGTCCTAATCAAATCCTAGGAACAGCACAAAAAGGTGGGGGGGGGGGTTCTGAGTTTAGCAATATTATTGGTTAAATAATTAGCATGGCATAGTATTTCCTTAAAAGCAAATAATTGAGCCCGGCCAGTGTGTCTCAGTGGTTGAGCATCTGCCTATGAACCAGGAAGTCATGGTTAGATTCCAGGTCAGGGCATATGCCTGGTTTGCAGGCTCGATCCCCAGTGTGGGGCATGCAGGAGGCAGCAAATCAATTATTTTCTCTCATCATTAATATTTCTATCTCTCTCTCCCTCTCCCTTATTCTCTGAAATAAAAATATATATTTAAATAAATAACTAAATAACCAAGCAATTACATATTTAGACATAAAATAATGTTGATTTTTCCCCCCCGGCCAAACTTACTGTGGATAAATTAATTCCTAATCTAATTTTTTTTCTTTATGAAGCTCACATTCTGAAGGGGGGGAGGGGTTAATAAAAATAAGCAAAGTAACAACAGGTAGAGATAAGAACACTGAAGAACAAAAAGTGGTTAGGAGTTAGGGAGTCCTGGAGTAGGTGGTATTTCTACTACCTTCTGGTGCTGCTACCTAGGAGGTCAGGGATGACCTTGCTGATGAATTAAACCCAAGAAGAGACATGAATGACATGAAGGTGAAGAGCCTTCCGGGTCCTGATATGGGGATTTTCTTGGCCTGTTTAAGGATACACATAGAATCTCTATGTAGCTTCAATGACTAGTGAGGGGTGAATGTATTCATGTCAGAGAGGTTCAGCACAGGAACTGTGGACCTGAGAGGCCTCTGTGAACCTTTGACTTGCACTCTGAGATGGGAAGCTGCTGGAATATTTAAGCAGAAGAATGACGAGAAATACCATTCTGCCATATCTTTAGTAAATGGACTCTGAAAGATACAATACGCACTTGTATCTGCTGGGATGTCCCAGTTGATACCACATGCTAGGTGGTGGTGGTGACAGTTGTGCAAAGTAGCTGGAATCTGGATGCATGTTGAACAAAAGCATTTCTGTAGAGTTGGATGTAGGGTGTATGAGAAGGACTGCTATAAATGACTTGATACTTTGTATATAAGAACTGTAAGAAAGAGGAAGGTTGCAGGAGGAAGAGATCTGAGGGTGAAAACTGGGAGATAGATTTTGTCCACTGAAAATTTGAAGTGCCTGTCAGAGACCTACGTGCAGAAAAAGTATATTGAGAAAGTATATTGGATATCTTGAATATGAAGTAGGATATTTAAGGGTTCTGGAGTCCAATATGAAAATGCATTATTTGAAAGGTAAGATATGAAACAATAAATGATATATAAAGCCAAGAGATTGGATGAGTTTATAAAAGGGATAGGCAGATTGATTCGTACCAGAGCATTTCAGTAGAATACTGGGGACAAGAGCCTGCTAGGAATGAACTCAAGGGCAAATGAGAGACAGAAATCGGAGGGGAAAGTATGGGAAACACTTAAGAAGTCTTGTCTTAAAGGAGACCAGGAAAGTGTTGCAGCTAGATGGCCATATGAGGTCAAAGAGTTATTTATTTTGGGAAGATTTAATAAATTACAGAATAGCTCGATGCTCTTGGACATGTTCCAAGTAGAGAGGAGAAAATTAATGATGAAGCAGAAGGATGGGACAGTTGGGCAAATATTGTCCTTTAATTCATGAGATGAATGGACTTCATGCACAAGTATAAGGGTGGTCTTTGATCAAAGCACACTGTACCTATATCAACACAAGGAAAGATCAAAGGCACACAGGGAGGCAATTTCAATGATATAGTGGTGGGTGGGTCCATATGAGGTTTCTTTTCAAAAGTGTGCTCCTGGCACAAGACTGCAGTCATAGATCATTGAATTAAAATAGTTTGGCTCTAGGCATTTATGAAAATGAAATACTTAATTAAAAATGATGTGACAAAGAAACAGAAAGGGCTGTTTAATACATTCAGATGTTTTAGCAAGATAGTAATACTCCGTGGAGTCCTACCACTCACAATCTTCAACAAAATAAATTCCCCGTTCGTTTAAAATTCAAATGGCTTAAAACCAGATGACAGTTTTTTTTAAAAAGCTAACCTAACAGAGAATTGAATCTTTATTGGATTGCTTAATGGAGGTACAATGTAAATAAAAAGCAAGGGACAAAATTACATGTTTAATATAGATACACCCATTTGTCTGCAATTGCTCAAATATAGAATTTCCAACAACTGGATTTCTCTAGCTTTAGGTGACTGCTTATTTCTCATTTTCTAATTTATAAACCTATGAAGCAAAGATTTACTCTTCTCAATGTTATTGTTATTTAGGAACTGCTGCTTTCTTTCTGCAATTTATGCTAGGGTAGGGAGGACTTATGTTAAGAAGAGAGACACACTCCTGAAAACAAGGCCACGAGACAAAGGCATTGATCCTGTGCACTTTGGGACCTAGGCACCTCATTTCACCCCTCTACTCCCAAGTGGAGGAGGTTTTGTCATTTTTATGTCTTTCATCACTACTTAAAGGAAAACAACAAGAAGTAAACAGATAAAATTTATCCTATTTGTTTTAGACTCGTGGAATTACGGCTAAGCTTTCCATTTGTATGCTAGCCTTACTATTGTAATATTCTTTACACTTTTGAGAGTTCAATATAAAAACTGAGAATCACTTAATTAGGACAAGGCCCTCAAGATTGCACAAGTTAATGTTTATAGCTCTGAGTTAAATTTTACTCTCTCCAATGTGTTTATTCCTACTATGCAATCCTATATTAATTTTCATTTACATTTTGATTGCCATTGATTTGATTTACCTGGAGTCAAATCAAGATCGAATCTTGCTTTGACTGCACATTAATTGTGTGTGCGCACCTGGTAAAATAGAGATAACTTTACCATGTACTCCAACAATCTTGGAAGAAAAAAATCAGATAATGTAGTGAAAGTGTTTTATGAAATATGAAACAGTATATAAATCATGTTCTTTGGTTATTTCTATACTAAAACATTAGCCAAGAGAAATTGTAGATTCAATTTTTATATCGTAGGTGTTAGCAAAAGTAGGTTTACAGTTGTGAGGGCACAAAACACTATATTCTTCTCTTATGTATTTATTATTTATTGATATTATTGTCTTCAATTTTATTGTTACTACTTCATATCCTTACTTATGATTTATCTTTTAAGTAAAAGTGGCTGGCAATTTAACTTACTTTTAGCCACTCCTTGGTAATCTAAATCTATTAACCTTTGTTAAAATGAGGTACAATTCGGGAATTTTGTCCCAAGGGCAAATGTAAAAAGATCAGAATGGAATCAAGCATATTTAAAATTTTAATTTTTCAGTAAAATTTGTTAAAGAAAAATTAAAATTACTGAGACCTCAGAGCTTTCTAAAAAAAGAAAAAAGTTAGCATATTATTTCATTGGGAAGTAAAAAATACATATTAACTACTATTTTCATATTACCTAATCAGTAATTACTAATCAACAAAGTCTAAATTTAGAAAATTATACCTTCAAAGTAATTTTAAAATCGTATGTATATGTATTAATATGCTTACTTTGTTAAGCATAAATTGTTTTACCCGTTGCCATATCTACTTTGTTTTTCAGGCACATTATAAGGAATTTTTCTCCCCAAAATGTAAGACAATTGGATAATAATACACACAATTTCCTTCTCTAGAAGAACTATCAAAATAAATGGATTTGCTAACGAAAAATGACATAGCGATTTGGGAAATGCAACACAAGCCTGCTGTTTCTCATGTTAAACAGACATGATTGGTGAACTGAAAAGTGATTCCATTAGGATATTTCCATTCAATTACACAGTGCTCACAATGCCGAGGGAATAACAGAATTCCCCCAAATGTTAATTAGTGAACTTTAAACAATGGGTTCTTGATCAGTTCCCATGACAAAGAGAGGGGGGGGGATTCTTTCATTCTGACAAGTGTTTACAAGGGCTGGTCCTGGAATTGCTAGCTTGCATCATCTGAGAAGCAAAGGCTCATGAAAACCTTCAATTTTCCTTTACAATATGCTTCTTATTCTACCTTATTTCCTCAAAGACAAGAAAACTTCCCCAAGCTTAGGATTCTCTGGATTCTTGAATAATACTCCCTTTAAAATATATATTTACTTATCCTAAACAGGGGAAAGAAAAATCATGTTTCTAATTTAGACTTGCCACTTCACAGAGTACCTAGAAGCAGACTTCAGGTCAAAATGAGCAGCTTTGTGATAGGTGGAGGGCAATGCCTGTGAGGGAAATGGGAAGGAAGACAGCAGAAGGGACAGAAGTCAACATATATGGTGTAGATCTGGCTCAGGATAAGAGAGAGGAGGGAAGGGAAGTGATTTGGTTGGAAGTATCTTTTTGTTGTTGTTGTTGTTGTTTGAAGTATCTTATTCAACAGTGCAGTTTGAGGAGTTTTCTAAAGTTTGTTGTGGGGTCCTTGAGCTAAAGTTGCCTGACAGATGAGCCCTAGGCATCCCAGAAAATGGCCCACAGTGGTATTCCTTCAGTCACTGGTTGTAAGCAGCCCGTGGGGGGGGCCTGATAAAAAATTAATTGTTGATCTTAACACATAGCAGCTAAGCCTCTTGATTAATATGCTTCTGGTATTTGGGGGCACATGGACATACCCATAACAACAATGCATGTCCAACTTGAAATGTTTTTGTTTTCATATGAGAACTTGTCCTCAGTTTCACCCATTGAAATTCCATATTCCTTATTTTGAAGAAGGCTGGGACAGAGTTTAGAGGACTCCAAATCCCTGAGTTTACAATTGACTCCCAGGAAGATGCTAATAAGCATAGGGCAGGCCATCCTGCGGCAACAAACAGCCCCAGTTCTGAGTGACTTCATACAACAAAATTTACTTCTTGCTCACGCCATAAAATAGGCAAGTGGTTTTCCTCTGCTTTATGCAATCCAGAGATCTCCTTGTTTCCTTCTTGCAATTTTGTCATTTGAAAGCATTTGCCTACTGCTTGCAGGCAACAAGGTCTTAGAAAGCTTACCCTGGTTCACTTAATTCCCACAGACCGAAAGTGGCAAACATCCTTTGGATTAATGTCCATTTTTTTTATCACATGATTTTGACCTCATCACAGGGGGTGCTAGAAAATATTGGTGAGCACATGGGATGTTTGATTGGCATTAATGATCTCTTCCAGAAGAGGTACATGAGTATGTCGGAGATAATAAAAGGAGCACAGGCCAGATTTTCTATGCCCTCTCAGGCCATTTAGGAAACTCATTGCTTTCTCCTGATAATATGTGGGTTTACCAGATGAATGTCTCCAAACTGGCAAAGGGAAAATTATTTCTCAATGCATAGCTTGCATCATTTTATTGTGACTTCTTAAAGGAAAAAAAAAACAACAACAACTCACTTTCTTCAACCTTAATTAGCTTTCTTGTGAGGTCAACAAAAATCAACCCATATTTTACCATTTCTCAGAAGTTCTCTTCCAAAAGCTATTACATTATGGTTATTTTTTGAAAATATTTTATCAAGGGCAAAATCCAGAATAACCTTTGATATCCATCCTTTTCAATTGAACATTCTTAGATCTGAGAATCTCCTCATGTGACTGGGATTGATTAATATGTTGACCTACTAAGTATGGAGATTCCACAGAGGTATTTGAAAAGGTTTATAAAAAAATGACTGATTTTTAAGACCCTTTATTGAGAGCCAGGATGAAAGAATAAATACCATTGTGTTTTGGTGCCTGCCTGCTTCCACTCAAATGTTCTTGGCATGGCCTTAGTGGTTGGCATCAGAGCCAGAGAAAAAAAGTCAGTCTACTGGACATTTTAAGAAAATGTGGTTATTCAAAATCTGGGTTATGGTGAAATCCTGAGTTGATCCCATGACTTGGTCAACCCTTTCATATTTTTTAAGAGTAAAACTTTTTATATAACTACAACCAAGAATAAAGAAGGAGAGTGAAATAGCATGCAATTGCTTTTTATTTTACTATACCAGTATTTTGGGAGGATCTTTCTGCCTCTAGGCAATTCAGGTTCTATATCCTTGCATTAATCCAGTCAGTAAAATTAGTGGTCAAGTATATTTCTGTAGTGAGTGCCATCATTTTCCATTTTCCATAGATACTAGAATATGTCTGTTATCTTAAGATTCATTGCAATTCTTGAAGGCATCATGCAAGTAGTTCATGTGATGCACTTTTGACAGTCTAGTAAAAATATTGGTAACTTCCTTTCTTTTCTTCCAAGACAAGGAAATTCAATACATTGTGAGCTTCTCATGTTCAACTTTATTTTTCTCTATATGTAAAAATTTTGTTAGATTAATCTCTTTTATGATGTACATAAATAAATCTATATATTAATTTTCGGAATATAGTATTCCCATTTTTAGGCATTGAAAAAAGTACCACCACTTGATTCTACTATTCTGAGATTAATTCCATGTCATTAAAATTAAGATTAGCACTGCATTTTCTGCACCTAATTTTCCATCTAATAAGACAGAATTTAATGTTAAAGACCATGTCTTATTCATCTTTAAATTTCTTATTCCTAGGCCCCTGAGGTCTTGATCAGTTCTGGAAAACAAGACAAGAGGTTCCAAATACACTCTAATGAACTAATACATAGTTCTGGATCTATAGAAAAAAATGACATTTATTCATTTAGAAGTAGTTGTAAAATATTGAATAAACATGGTTGCCAGTATAATTAGTTTTACTTCCTTCAAGTTAAACTTAAAAGGCACAGGGACAAAAAAATACAAAATTGACATGATATCGTGACTATAAATATAAAACATGTATAATTCTAGGCTAGCCAAAATAACTGCATGGATAGAACATTCAACGTGGTAAAAAAAAACAAAACAAACACATGAAGAGTGTCTAGTTTCTTTCCGTTTGAGGAAAGTGAAGGCCAGAAGGGAAAAGCTCCCAAAGACACAGTGTAAACTCCTGACAGAACCTAATCCAAAAGCTGGGCAGTCTGAATATGCAGTAAGTGCTTTTCTCCCCATGTTATTTATTTAAATATAATGAAATATGTGAAGACTTTTTCACATGCATGCCAGATGTCATTCATTGTAACTTATGTCAACACACACCATATTAATAAACATCTCTCAACAAAAATATTTGAGAGGACTGTTGATATTTAAATCTTGGAATGCACCACTTCAAGAGTTCAATTTAAAAAACCCCACTTAAAAATGTAAAATATTTGCTGTGTTAGAATCACAGAATTGGAAGACACTGGTTCAAGAGGTGATCTTGAGCTGTTGTTGGCTTCTGGGTACTAAATGTTGAGTTCTTCTACATTTTTAAAAAGCAGTCATTTTCTAATTCTAAATAATACAGCTATATTATTTATAATGGTATCTATATATTTATCAATTCCTTCATTTGATATAAAAGAATATTTTGAGAATGTCTTTAACTCATGTCTAGTACTTATACATGTGTCCTATATTTATAGCTACAATATTTGTGGCATAATCTTAAACAGATGGCATATTGGGTGATGCCACTGGAGAAAATACAGTATTATGTGAGGCAAGGGAATCATGCATGTTTACATTTTCTATCACAAAGAACACTTTTGAGTTTGTTTTGTATTTGCCTTTATGGTTCAGTGTACATTCTTTTAAAATAAAAATTTAGGAGGCCAAAAGGACTTTGTCCAAAATAAAATAAATATCTGGAAAACATAAAATAACTTATAACGGAGGTATTTTACTGAAAACAAAGGACCACATTTCTTTTTTTTAAGGCACATAGTATAGTGATAACTTTAGGGTGGGCTGTTTGATGCACTGCTCCTCCCCCCTTCTCAAATGAATAATATGTATTATTTTTAACTAATATCAAAAGATATAATACTGGTAGATTACTTTGTAGATAATAAAAGATTTACAGCTTAAGTAAATGCTCTCATTTGACCATGATCTATGGTCATTTGATACTGAAATGAAGTCTTTTAGGGAGCACATGAATTACAATTTTCCCTGAACTTACTAGCACAGCCACTTATTTTTAAATCAGATTGTTTTCCACAGATGTAGTTAAATATAAAAGGTTGTTACAGTTATACGATTAAAAGTATTTTTGCTACTGCGTTGGAAGCATATAGAGTGATTGTCCTTTGTCATCTAAGCGTATAAGAGAAACAACCTTTAAAAACATAACACGAAACGGCTCAATATACAAACATTTCACTCTTCGAATCCTGGTCACGAAATCTAAAATTATCTTTGAGTAGATATGTGTTCCAGGGAAGAGAACATTATGCTTTTCTACACAAAGGAATTATTTTCGAACGTGAGAAACCCACATTTTTCATGAAAGTCACTGGTCTGTCTCAAGTTTAATTGAAACCAAATGAAGTCTAGTAAAACTAATCAGAACCATACCTGCCCTAGGGCTATAGGAAGGACTTACTGCTAGCAGGTTTTACCTCAAGTTACAGTTCCCAAAGATTCAGTTAGAGCACTCCAAAATCAAATTTAAAATGGTGCCACGCCATGTGAACGAGGCATAAAGTACTCTCCCAGGAGTTTGGGGAATGGCTAAATTACAGATGCAACCTTATTGCCTACAGAGTTATGCAATGACCATTAAGAAAAGCAGAAAATGGTGAAACATTTGCCGTTGTGAATAAGCAAAATACAGGTTATTCTTGCGTTATGATGTATTGATTCTTTTCCAGACAAACAACTGTAAATCTATGTTTGCCCCACTCTGTGTATATGATTATTTTCTTATATTAGTGAGTTAGTATTAAATAATTTAGTTTTTAGTAATTTAGAATGCTGTGTGTTGCGAATCACCTCTGTTTGTATCTTGGGACCAGAAAACATACTCACCAGTTACTTTACTCTTTCTAATGCCTTACAGAAATTTTAAATGGCTAACAGTCTCTCCAGTAATGTAACTGACAAACCCAAATGCATTTCCTCATAAAAAGTTCTCTACATTTATAACAAGCACTGAGCAAGAGAAATGACAACAACAAGAAAACTCTAAATATTTTACGGGGAACAATAACTTCATAAAATTATTTATTTTATATGTGTGCAGAATACTGATTTATTCCATAGCTTCATTCCACTCTAAGTGAATAGACTCTGTAAGTTAATGTAAGTTCTGAATTCGTTATCATGAGTGGGATTAGGCCTGTGCTCTGTGGTGGATGGTGACTAAGGAAAACAGCAATGCTCTCTATCCTCCTTGCTCCAGTGACCACTCTGTCCATGTGAAATTGCACTGAAACCAGAGAATACCAGAACGTTGAAGGTGGACTAATTACTTTGGACCTGTCCTCTTGCTGAAAACATAATAGCTAGATAAAATGTTTTAAAAAAATCTTCTTTAATGTCTCAATCTAGAAATTCATAAAGGATTACTGGGCTTAGATCCAGGAAAGGATGAGAACTCATAAATCCATACCCAGCACTTGAGGCCACTTTTCCACTAGGGCTACTTACTCAATGAAAGAAGAAGAAAAGAAAAGAAAAAGAAAAGAAAAGAAAAGAAAAAAGAAAGAAAAGAAAAGGAAAGGAAAGGAAAGGAAAGGAAAGGAAAGGAAAGGAAAGGAAAGGAAAGGAAAGGAAAGGAAAGGAAAGGAAAGGAAAGGAAAGGAAAGGAAAGGAAAGGAAAGGAAACAACAACAACAACAAAAATGGAGATACTAAGCTGCAGTGTAGCAGACTTGCAGGGGTCAAAATATAAAACCTGGAATTTAAGGCCCTAAAAGGTTGGCTCATACACCAGTCCCCACTTATCTGTAGTTTTTTCTTTCTGAGATTTCAGTCACCTGTGGTCAATTATGGTCCAAAAATATTAAATGAAAAAAAATTCCATAAGTAAAGATTATGCATGTTTCAAACTGTGCACCGTTCTGAGTCACGTGATGAAATCTCAAGCCATGCTGCTTGGGCCGTGCATCATCTTTTTGTCTAGCATTCACACTGTATATGCTACCCTCCCATTGTTCCCTGGGTCACTGTCCATCTCAGTTATGGATGACTGTCACATTATCACAGTGCTTGTATTCAAGTAACCACTATTTTACTTAGCAATGGTCCCAAAGCACAAGAGTAGCGATGCTGGCAATTCAGAGAAGCTAAAGAGAAACAAGTGAAAATATATGTATGTATGAGTGTATATAGGGTATGGTTCTATCCCTGGTTTCAGGCCTCCCCTGGAGGTCTTGAAATATATTCCAAGCAGATAAATGGTGGCTCCCATACTGGGCTTAGAACTATATTCTGCCTCCAACTACAACCCTAAAGGACAGTCCTCTAGAAGTAGAGGTGAATCAGATATGTCAGCCATTGCATAAATCTGCAAGTCAATTGTGCATTATCAAAATCCCAGAAAATGTTAAGCCTTGAAATTGGATTAAGGAAATCTAAGATTTCTAGCACCCTTTTAGAATTTTTTATAGCAAAAACAAGCCAAAATTCTCTATGTAGAAGATAATACCATCCTGGATTCCAAAACTCTTCTACAAATGTTCTTTCAGATGCAATATCTAGTGCACAATGACAACTAGGTACCTGAAATAAAGTCACTGTTTAAGAAACCAATAGAAACAGACCCATACCGAGTTTACATGTTGGAATGATTAAACCCTAATTGTAAAATAACCATACTTAGAGATTCCAAGAAGATAAAAGCCAAGCTAGAAAAACATGCAACAAAGTATTTTCAAGTGATATAACATAGTATTTGAGAAACAGCCAGATAGGATGTGTAGGACTAAAACGTCTAATAGCCAAAATAAAACATTCAATGGACTAAGACAGCAAATTAATGATGATTAAGAAACTGTGAACTATAGATAAAAGGAAACCATTAGAATGAAGCACAGAGACAAAAAGATCAAATTATGGGAGAAATTATGATTTTTAAGGATATAATAAGAAAATCTAACATACATTTACTCAGAGTCTAAAATGAGGGAAAGAAAATGGAGCATAGACAGTATTTGAAAAGATTGAGAAATTTCAGAATTAAAAAACTATGTCAGTGCACACATTTAAAAATGAAATGAAACTCAAGCTAGTTAGAAAGGCAGACACATCATAGTGGAACTTAATGCAACTGTAAACCTATTTCTGCCATGATAGATACACACATATATCTGTATGTATAATCATATAGAATTAAATGTTAAAATGCATAGAAGAAATAACTCAAAGAGTAATCTAGAATATTTTTTTATATTAGTGAGTTCTAAGAAATATTTAGAAAATAAATATTTTCAACATTATATAAATTATGTTAGAAATTAGCTAAAAAGAATATATTCTGCCAAAACCAGTTTGGCTCAGTGGATAGAGCGTCGGCCTGCAGACTAAAAGGTCCCAGGTTCGATTCCGGTCAAGAGCATGTATCTTGGTTGTGGGCACATCCCAATAGGGGGTGTGCAAGAGGCAGCTGATGGATGATTCTCTCTCATCTCATTGTTATTTCTAACTCTCTATCCCTCTTTCTTCTTCTCTGTAAAAAACAATTATATATATATATATATATATATATATATATATATATATATTCTACATCTCATTTTGTGAGTCTAGAATATCCTGACATAAAACCAGGAAAATAAAATGTGAAAGTGAAATATATATCATTTTCATTGATGGCTATAGATGTAAAAATTCAACCCAAAACTTCCACAAACCAGAACCAGCCATGTATATTATACAAAACATATCATAGCCAATTTAAGTCTATTTCAGGCATATAATGCTGAATTATTTTGGAAAATGCACTATTAAAATTTGCCATGTTAATATTTAAAGGGAACAATTTCATTGTTAGCTTATCCTACACAATAAAAGCCTAATATGCAAATCGCCCCTCAGTTAGTTGTTCCACCAAGAGTTTGACCAGGAGACTGAGAGTTCAGCTGCTTGCTATGATGTGCACTGACCACCAGGTGATGGCGCAGAACATGGCAGGCATCTGCAATGCAGTGTGGCAGCCAGCAGTGGCAGTGGAGGTGCTGCCGGCCCTGATGGGCCTCTATGAGAGCAGGACCACAGTAGGATGATGGAGCAGGTGAGTGGGTGGCACCAGACCAAGGCAGGTGGGAATGAGGGCCTTATTGCCCTGCTGATCACCCTGAAGACGGCAACCAATGGTGGCAGTGGGGGGTGGGACACCGCCCAGCTACCAGGTGCTGAAGGAGCAAGGTGGGAGGCATGGGCCCTAATGATCACCCTGCAGATGGTGACCAGCAGCCAGCAGGCCCTGATTGTCCTTTCAGGGCTGGGCCCTGGGCTGGGATGGAGAACTGGGGGTGGGTGGCCATAACCAACCACTTGTGGCACCCAGGCAGGGGGCTGCAAGCTCTTGCCAGCTACCCGGGGAAGAGGGTAATGGGGACAGAAGTGCGGTGAGAATGCAGGGTGTCTGCCAAGCTGGATCTCACTCCCCCTGCTAACCTCCCCCAGGATGCCAAGGTTTGCACGCATAGGAACCGACCAATCAGAATCAAATGTGGGTGCTGTGAAAAACCAATGGCTGCCTAGGAGGCAGAGCTTCTGACACTGACTGGCATAGAAACTGACCACTCAGAACCAAATTGGCCAGCAGTGGAGGATAGTTGGGGGCAACCAGGCCAGCAGAGGAGGGCAGTTTGGGGTGATCAGGCTGGCAGACAGAAGCAGTTAGAAGCTAGAAGTCCCAGATTGTAAGAGGGATATCTGACTGCCAGTTTAGACCCTATCCCTATGGACAGGCAGAGACAGTTAGGGGCAATCAGACAGGCATGCAAGTGATCAGGCAGGCAGGCCGGTGTGATCAGGCCTAAATAGGCGGTTGATATCCCCTAAGGCAGCTGCGGGCCAGATCCAGCCCGTTGGGCTGTTCTATCCAGCCCTCGGACCCAAAAGAGTGGAGGGTTCTCTTGCTCTTCCCTCCACTCCCTTACCAGCAGCCCAAGATGAGAGTGCCAGCATGGTCAGGTTGCTTTTGTTCTGGCCCTCCGGTCCAGTTTAAGAACCCATTGTGGCCCTCGAGTCAAAAATTTTGCCTAACCCTGCCCTAAGGGGTCCCCAATTGGAGAGGGTGCATGCTGGGCTGAGGTAACTCCCCCTCTTGTGCACTAATTTCATTGTGCACTGGGCCTCTAGTTTTTATATAAAAATGGAAGTAATCTACAAATTAATGAAATTAATGATATTTGCAAGATCACTCTCTGAAATATTAGCATACCAAAATATAGTGTCTTTAAATTTAATCCCCTAAATCTTATACAATAAAAGGCTAATACGAAATGCAATCGAAGGGCAGAACAACTGGTCACTATTACACTCACTGACCACCAGGGGGAAGAAAGACGCTAATTGTAGGAGCTGCCCCCTGGTGGTCAGTGCACTCCCACAGAGGGAGCACCACTCAGCCAGAAACACTGAGCCTGGCTTATGGTTGGTGAGTATTTTGGTGGCAGCACTAAGACCCCTTAGGAGATGTCAGACTGACAGCTTAGGTCTGCTATCCCGGGGGCTTCTGGACTGCAAGCACTCCCAGGCTGTGAGAGACTGTGGGCCAGGCTAGGGACCCCTCCACTCCCAAACTGAGGGACACCCCCCTTGTGCACCGGGGCTCTAGTATTTTTATAAAGTATAACTTACCACAGAATGAAAAATATTACTCAATAGAAATAAACCTAAGAGAAGATATGCACCAATTCTATGAAACAAACTGTAGCACCCAACTGAAATCAAAGATAACCTATACAAATGTAGAGAAAAACCACAGAAATGAATTAGATGACTCAATGTTATAAATATGTCAATTATTCATAAATTCATCAACAGTACTTGCTTTTATTATAGCGTGATAGGGAACAAAACTTGCAATATTTCTGTGGTATGCCAGTAGATCCAATATATTACCAACCAACATCGCAATAGAATTCTCAACTATACAATTGATTCTAAAATGTAAGTAGAAATGTTAAGTCATGAATAGCTCAGCATTCTTGAATGAGAACAATACATGAGAGGGCTTACTCAACAGGTAGTAATACTTGCCATCAATTAAATATAGCAATATTAAGATAGTGTGGTATTCCTAGCTGAAACCGGTTTGGCTCAGTGGATAGAGCATGGACCTGTGGACTGAGAGGTCCCAGGTTCGATTCAGGTCAAGGGCATGTATCTTGGTTGCGGGCACATCCCCAGTAGGGAGTGTGCAAGAGGCAGCTGATCAATGATTCTCTCTCATCGATGTTTCTAACTCTCTATCCCTCTCTCTTTCTCTCTGTAAAAAATCAATAAAATATATATTCTAAAAAAACCAATATAGATCCTAGGCAGACTGATACATACATGAACATTTTATTTGGCTGTTGTGCCTGATAACAAGAAAAGGACCACCCTAAAGTACATTGCTAGGACAATATTTAATGAAAATTAGTGTTATGGGTGATTTTTTTTTTGTTTCATAATGAAAATAGTCTTTAGAGTTTTTCTTTTGTTTTTATTTTATTTTTAAAATACTTATTGTTGAATGTATTACACATGTCCCTCTATTTCCTCCCCATTGACCCCTTCTAGCCTTCCCCCACCACTCACCACAGGCCTTTACCACACTGTTGTCTGGGTCTATGGGTTATGCATATATGCATACAGGTTTTTTGGTTGGTCACTTCCACCCACCCGCCCCTGCTTTCCCTCTGAAATTGGGCAGTCTGTTCTTTGTTTCTGCGTCTCTGGATCTATTTTGTTCTTCAGTTTATTTTGTTCATTAGATTCCACATATGAATGTGATGATAATGTGATAATGTGATACTTATCTTTCTCTGACTGGATTATCTTGCTTAGCATAAAATTTTCCAGGTTCCAGTAAATGCCTATATTTCAATTATCTTTAATTTTCTGAAATAGCTCTTTCATGGTGCTGTTAAAATTTTGGTAAATACCTCAAATTATAATAACATTGTCAATGCAAATGTTATTTGCAAGAGGAAGAAAGTTGGGAAAATTATGATGATACAGTAGGGTTAAGATTATTGCTATAAAATATTTATTGCTTATAAAGGCACATTATAAATGCAGCCCAAAAATTACTGAGTGAATGCAAAACTATTTTTAAAATAATTTGTTCAAAAGAGCTGTATTTAAAAACAAGATGCTAAATCCATTTTTCCAATACCTAATGTTACTTATATGGAAATCTGAAATATTTATTCTCAAAAATTTGTAATGCTTTGTTTACCATGAGTTCTTTTAGATTGTTAGCATTATTAGTTCTTATTGAGAATAAAATGCTCTGAACTTTTAAGTAAGCATATGTAGGTATTCAAAACAGATACATATATATATATATATATATATATATATATATATATATAAACTCAATAGGATGTGAACTTATACTTTCTAAATGCACATTTCCATATTTTTAATTCTTTATACATAAATTCTACCTTTTATATTTTCCAAACACAAAATACCCAGTAAAGTTTATTGTTAATTTTATTTATTATTTAATTATAGATGAAATCTATTAACCAAACTATCCAGATCAAAATTTATATTGAAAATTTATATCAGGTTCTATTTGAATTGTAATAAAAAATTGTCTAAGTGGTTGTTGATATGAGAAGTGGTCCACACTTTTAGGAAGGAAATGCTGTTCAGGCTCCCTTCACATTACAGAATTAGCACAAAAATCTGTTCCAAATTAAAACACTGTGGGAGAACCCAGCTGTAGTTAGGCTTTGGCAAATGCATCGAATTGTGCTCCAAATGCTTTGGTTTTAGCAAAGCCTATAAAGTATTTTCTCATGTCTTTTTCTCCTCAACTTTAAAACACATGTCCAGAGCATGAATCTGCAACCTCTCTCTCCTTCCAGTTTTCAAGAGTGGAAAGTTTTAATATGCAATACCTTTAATGTATTCATCTGTCTAATCCTCAAAGGGTGAAAAAGTATATGCATGAGGTCGCTTATGTAAACAAAAAGATTTATATCCTGGTTGTCAGAATGTTTAAAAAAGTAATTTACTTTCACATAAAACCAAGAAGCTAAGTTTTGCCAAAGACTGATGGCTCTCAAGTTTGGAGTAGTTTGAATTTATTTTGATGTATAAAAGCCAAGCAAGCTAAGGGGTTTGTTTAAGGATAGTTTGAAAGTTCCTGCAACTACTTCTCATGTACTGTACACTAACTAACGTTTTGAAAACTAGGGCTCTAAGCAACACAGTTACGTAGAGAATATTTTATAAGGAAATTAAATTAAATTTAAGGGATATAAAAATTGGAAGGGATTTTGAAATACAAATGAATAGAACAGATACAGTATGGAAAACTACTGAAATCCACCTAGAAGATTTTTTAAAAATGTAACTTAACAGCCATCTTTAGAAGTTATACGCTTTAAATAAAAGTAAAATAGATCAGCACACCTCCCTTCCATTAGCTCACCTGGTGACAGTTATTCCCCGTTCAAGCCTCACTAATAGAAATTTCATAAAAACAGAAGTACAAATCGGCAATAGGCTTTCAACATCATACATTCAATGTCACAGATTTAAGACCATCGAAGAAGTGATGTCTTCTTTTCCTTGATATTAGAAAGGAAGTGAAATAATATAAGCTGCCATAACTTAGGTCAGCTACTTTCCACAACTTTTGACATACACTAATCTATTCAATATTTCAACAACTATGAGATTACCTATTGTTATTATGAACATTTTACACACAGGGAAAATGAATAAAGAGAAATCAAATAGACAACTATTGGATATCTAGGATTCAAACCCAAGAGGATGCCTTAATAAAGACTACCTTTAACAACTGTGCTATATGATACCAGAGAGTATGACAGAATCAGGCATAGTTTAGTTTAAATGCTAACATTGTCACATTATTAAGTGCTGGGATCTCTAGGATATGATCTATTGTAACTTTGATTTTTCTCATATATATAACTCCAAGGTTAGCATAAAAATATTCAGATTTTCAAAGGATACAATATCTTGGCACATATTATATACACAATACTAGTCAGTTTCCACTAATATCAATATTTATCCTTTTTATTCTTCATAACTTAGTTATGAAGCAATGTAGAGTTTCTAGTTAAACACAGGGTAATGAACATGTTTATTTAAAAATTCTCCCTTTAAAAATCCCATTATGGTGTCTATAAAAGGGTAAAAAAAAAGTGGGGAAGAATTGCCCAGAAGAATAAAACACTGGAGAGGAGAAAGTAGCAGATAGGAACTTGGAAAAAAACATCTGGGAAAAAAAGTTGGCAAGTGATAAAAGGCAACATAGAGGAGAAACCTGAAATCCAAATATCTGAAAGCACAAGAAGGCCAAAGTAAATCACTATGCACCCACATACCAAGGAAATGCTCAAAATGTAAGATTCCAGGAACCCTGAAAATGGAAAGTAGGTGAGAAAAAAAGACTGGAACTGGCTGAAAGTCTATGGGAACGAGGGTAGGGTGGGTTGAGGGGGGAGGGGAAAGAGATTAACCAAAGAATGTGTGTATAATCCATGGACACAGACAACAATGTGGTAAAGACCTGGGGAGAGAACAGGAACAGGATGGAGGGGGTCAATGGGGGGTGCGAGGTAGAGAATAGGGACATATGCAATTCTTTCAACTATAAAGATAAAGTTTTAAAGATAAATAAAAAAAAAAGAAAGAAATCAAATCCCTAGGTTATAATGCAATTATCACAGGAAAATTAAACTCCCAGGTCATACTATTTGGTAACACCAAAGACTGTATCAAAGCTATCATAATTAAGGTAAGTAGATGAAGATAATCTGAGTTTTTCTCACACAAAGATTCATTAATTCATAGCACAAATAACTATTGAATACCTACTATGTTCCAGGAGGTATTATAGCAGTGAATTAAATGGGGGAAAAAATAGTCCTTGCCTTCATAGGGTTGGGGGTAGGGCAAGTTTATGAGAAAAGCAGTTAGAATCCTAAATGTTCTTTCTGTCTTCACACAATCAAGAGATGTGGTTTCACCAATTCCCCCTGAAGAATGTAAGACTGTGCTACACAGTATGGCTGAACTAGACTCAGAGATACAACAAGCAGTAGAAGGTCTGGATGCTATCCGAAAACAGAGATTAGATAAAATGTTACATGCTGAATGGTGAGACATGTCTCCTACCCCAACATGGTCAATCCTTTCTTTACTGGGCTTTGAGAAAAGGGGCAGCTTTATTTAAACCACTAGGGGAGGAGGGAATAATCCAGAAACATTGACATTCAAGAAATAACATGTAATTGCTAACAGTTCACTCACAACAAAACTGGTAAATCCCTGACCAATTATTCTAAAGTAAAGCTCTTCATTTATCACATATTGCCAGCTTAAAAGCTGGGGACTCTTTTTATGTCACGGGGACCACATGGGAATAGTTAGAAGGCAAATGGTGATTAGTGAGTCTATAGCTTTAAAGTAGGGCTAAAGACCTTTCATAAAGGTATGGAAAGTGGTGACTAATTATATCTGTGCCATTCAGTCCAATAGCTATTAGTCTTGTGTGACTATTGAGTACTTTAAATGTGTCTCCTACAGCTGAGATAGTGAATATTAAATTTTGTTTAATTTTTATTAATTTACATCTTAGTAATCACCCATAGTAGTTTCTTCATTGGATAGTACAGCTCTAGAGACAGTAATTAGAAAAAGTCATAACAGTGGTGCTTGCTGACTTTTTCGTGTCACTTTAAGAGAGACCCAAGATAAATGCATTTAGCAGGAGTTAATCACTTTGAAAAAGGAGACTGAAGATAATACAGCTTTGCTGAAAAGTGTGCCCTTCAGTCTGTTACCTTCAGTATATACTGACTGAGGATGGCTTAATTTAGACTTTATTCACTTAAAAAACAACTAGTTTTCTGTATCTCAAACAGCATATCACCAGGTTCCTTAAACCTCTTTCAGTTATACTCCTATGTTAGAGGAAGGAAAGAAGAATTAAACAGGCTGTCCTCTCTGCTCTTTCAGATGGCTTCAAATTACTTTTCATTAACTCAATCTTTTGAATACAATATACACATTTTTTACATTCTTGCATTTTTACATTATTTTCTTTCTCCATGCTTTCCTTTGGGCATTTTCTATTGGCCTATGTTCTAATTCACCATTCTTTCATTGTTTTCCAATCTACTGTTGAAAACCATTCATTGATATTTTAGATTCAGATATTGATATTTTAAATATATTCTTTCAACTCTAGAATGTCCATTTGAATCCTTTCATACATAGCAGTGCTATATTGAAAGTCTGCATGCTTGCATTTTATTTCTACCTCTTCTTCACTTCTCTTTAACATTTATTAAAAATTTAAAGATACTACCAATATCTAGTTTATCTTTGCATCTATTTGGATTACATATATATATTTTTTCTCTTGATTATCAGACATATTTTCCTGCCTCTTTCTTGTATAGCAATTTTTATTTCATTAGAAGTTGTGATAAAAGAACCGCAGAGATTCCAAATGGCATTGTCTTCTATCAGACAAGGTTTACCCCTTTCTTTTGTTAGACATATTCAGAGATTGAACTCTTTCAGGGTTGGAAGTTTTGGTAAGACTCAGTTTACCTCTTGGTCTACCCTCGTCCTGAGGTCTCCCTGGACTTTTGACAAAAAGTCTGGCAAATATTCTTGCCTCATCCCCAAAGATAGGAGACCAAGTTCAGCTATCATAATTTTCAAGGTCAGTTTTTAGCCTCTGATCTTCATATCCTGGCACTTCTATGAAGGGGTTGCTGGGAATGAACAATTTAATTAAATTCCTTTCTCTCTTGGGTGACTTTTTCCCCCCTTTTCTATTTACCTTTAAATCTATCTTTTCAGCCTCTTTCATAGCCCCAGATCTCAGCCATGTTAGAATTCTTTCAAGCTTACAAGTTGTTGCTATAGTTTTTCATGAAAATTAAATGCTTTGTTGATTTATTTGCTTTTGGTAGTATACCTCTGGTTGGACTAGGTATTCTTTGCCCTTATCAGTATCGGTCAGGTCTGTGCCTGTAGGGAGTTCAGAGCAGATGGTGACCTTCAGATAATTTCAAAATAGTTCTACCCTTTCTGATATCTGGTGTTCATTGTACTATTAGACCTTTACAAGCATTATTTTGTAATTTATCTTGGTTTTCCTGGGAGCGGTAATGTCAGCTGTGGGTTGGGGCATGCACAAGACTAGTAAAGGAACAGGACATTTTAACTTTAAGATCTATTTTTAGATGAAATCTCTGCCTGTGCTTACCTGCCCATGAAACTAACTGGGACTGCCTCATCCTATCTAATAAAGAGCAAATATGCTAATTGACTCTCATGACATTACAAAAGATGATGGCGTCCAGAGCCAATAAGGAGAGAATATGCTAATTGACTGCCCACCCTCAACTATGGCGGTGCCCATAGCCACAAGATGGCGGCACCTAGTCCCCTCAGCTCCCCAGCCGCCCAGGGCAGACCGACCCAAGTCGCAGGCAAGCCTCAGATGGCGTCTGCCCAGCCAATGCCCGGAGTGAGACAATCCTTGGATGTCTGCTGCCTGGCTGCCCAGCTGCCAAAGGCTGCCCGAGGCTCAGGTCACCAGGGCCTGATGAGGCTTGTACTGCCAGGAGTGGCAGCAGCAGAGGTGTGATGGGGCGTCAAGTTGCCTCCCGCCCCTGAGGGGTCCAGGACTGTGAGAGTGGGAAGGCCAAGCTGAAGGACCACCTTCCGGTGCATGAATTTTCATGCACTGGATCTCTAGTTTTTATATAAATTGTCTTTTTAAAAAGACCACAAGGGAGATGTATGAAAAGCCTGTGCTTTTCACCTGTCTCAACCACCTCCAAATTTCCAAATCTATACTAGCAGGAAATGAACTGTGACATCTGTATTTTTCCAAAGAAGGGCATGCATTCCAACACTCAGGTAAGATATGACCATGCCGAATAATGGAAAAATAAATAAAAATCTTCCCAGCTGGAAAATCCAAGAGCCATAGAGAACAATAAAAAACATGTTAATCCCCATAAAGTAGAAAAGTAATGATAAATTGAGGAAGTACTAGACATTCTTGCTTAATCTGATGAACCAGGGACTTTAGTTTATATAATATAGGGTGTCCAAAAAGTGTATACACATTTTAACAACTCATTCTATTACTTTTTGAAAATGAGATGTATTTTAATAGACACTGTCTTTATAAATATTCAGTGTGTATGTTTTTTGGATTCACCCTGTATCCCTGTATTCTTGGCTTTCCTGAAAATGGAATTTTCTTGTTGTCTTTTAATCCTAACCCCAGGATATTTTTCCTTTGATTTTTATTTTATTTTATTTTTATTTTTTTATTTTTTTATTTAGAGAGAGTAAAGAGAGGCAAAGACAGAAATATCAATGTGAGGAAAACACAACAATTAGTTGTCTCCTGCATATGCCACAACCAGGCCAGGGAGGAGCCTGCAGCCAAGGTAATTGCCCTTGACCTGAATCCAACAAAGGACCTTTCTGTCCCCAGGCCTACCCTCTATTCACTGATCCAAACTGTCTGGGGTTGAAACTGAAAGTTGTATTAAAGTATCCTGTCCCACTGTACATGAGTTTGTAATGTATAATATAAAAGGGGTGATTAATAACTTCCTTTGGCCGAGGCTGGTTTGGCTCAGTGGATAGAGCGTCGGTCTGTGGACTGAAAGGTTGAAAGATCCCAGGTTCGATTCCGGTCAAGGGCATGTGCATTGGTTGCAGGCACATCCCCGGTAGGGGGTATGCAGGAGGCAGCTGGTCAATGTTTCTCTCTCATCGAAGTTTCTGGCTTTCTATCCTTCTCCTTTCCTCTCTGAATTAAATCAATAAAATATATTTTTAAAACATTTAAAAAATAACTTCCTTTGATGTCAAATCACAATCAGCCATAACTGACCCAATGGAGAGAACCATACATATTTGACCTAGCTCAGTTAATGCAAAAAGACCGGGTTATCTAATGTGGGGAGGGAAAAGTATGTTTTAAATGTACTAAAAAATAAATAACATGATTCATGGAGATATGGGTGGTCAGGCTAAGAGAGAGTGGTATCTGTCAACCAATATTCATTCTTTCATTCTCTTTTAGTAACAGAATTCCCAAAGATTTAGCCAGCCATGAAGGAACACTCTTTGTCTTTGACTTCCTCCTTCCTTGTGTTGCAGAATGTGGGAGTAGTGGTGAACCAGTTTCCATGATGCAGACTAGAGAAACTTTCAGAGGATGGGTAAGCAAAAATATCAAAATAAATGTGGGACTCAAGAGGCAGAGCATTTCTCTCCATCTCCTCCTTCAGTCCCCTCCCTGACCCATCCCTGCAACCACAACATTCTCATTCATATTTGGCTCAGAGAGTCAACAAGCTTCTGTCTTGTTTCAGCCATTGTGCATTTGGTCTTTGCTAGAGTACTAAAATAAAAACTGTAATTAATATATAAGTATTGTAGAATTATATGCCATCTTAAAGTATTTGCCATTAATTATTTTGATAAAAATTATGCTAAAATTATATTTTACAAGGCAAACAAAAAACCACCTCAGTCAAAATAATGTTGAATATATCAAATATTTCTAAATTATATGATTATATTAATTTTATTTTGCTAAGGTAAATAACATTATTATATTGTATTTGTAGAGATATAATTCATCAAGCACCTTCATATATATCTATCAGCTTAATATGCATAGTATCATTTATTAAGAATTGCATTATTCATGGCCATTTTCAGGACTAATAATCTTGAGAAATTCCTTGTTGCAGAACAGCTACCGTATTTGCCGGCGTATAAGACGATTTTTTGGCCCTGAAAAATACGTATTTGCAGGCGTATAAGACCACTAGGTGTATAAGACGACCCCCTAACATTTCCACTAAAAATACAGAGTTTGTTATATACTCGCCGTATAAGACTACCCCCCACTTGGAGGCATATTTTTCAGGGCCAAAAAATCATCTTATACGCCGGCAAATACAATAAGTTTCACTGGCCTTCATAAGTAATATGATGTTACTGGGAAGAATAAAAGACTTGGAAATTGAAAGAAGCAGGAAAATACCTATTTCTCCCATCTTACTAGTATCCTATCAGCATTGCCCAAAGCAAAGTCATAGATTCTCTTTGATCCTTAGTCTACTATTATCTATCTGTCAAAGATAATAATCTTCTATCTTCCCACTAAATGAAATCAGTCAAGTTCAAATAAAATAATATATGGGAAAGTAATGTGTATAGTCTTATAAATCAAACTTATAAGCCTTAGAGAAGAAATGAATAGAAAATCATAAGATTATGAGTCAAACTTTTAAGATAAGTTACTTCTACAGTAGAAGTGAGAGATGATGTATGGCAGAAGAGCAAGAACAGTTAATATAGCTAGCTTTGAGTGAAAAGTAGATAATTCCTGCTACCCATGTTTCCCTGAAAATAAGACATCCTCCGACAATAAGACCTACTTCATGGAAACATAATACATCCCCTGAAAACAAGACCTAGTGCATCTTTGGGAGCAAAAATTAATATAAGACACTGTCTTATTTTTGGGGAAACAGGGTAGTATATTCAGCAAAAAGAATACATATTTAAAAATATTTATATGTATTAAGTAGCATTTAGCTATATGAAATGAAGTAGCCTTGTTTATAAAAATAACCTGGGTCAGACATATTAAAGGATTTCATTGACTTCCAAATAAATATTCCAGGATTTGGGAACTTCCGAGACTATGCTGTCCCTTTCCTAAAAATCTGTGATCTAAAACTTAGAGGAAGAGTTTTTTGTTATGTTTTTTTTTTTTTTTTCCCCCAGCAGTTCATTTTTTTTCTTCTTCTCTGGATGAATCAAGGACATCTTGAACTGCTTCTGATCTCCCCCTCTCCATCCTCCCCCCCCCCCCACACACACAAATCAGGGTCTCAATGCTGGCTTGTCCTTTTTTTATTGGATTTACTAGGATGACACTGGTTAATATTATGATATAGGTTTCAAGTGTCCAACATGCCATCTGTATATGGTATTATGTGTTCACCACCCCACGTCAGGTCTCCTTCTATCACCATTTATGCCCCCATTCCCTTTTCTACCTCCCCTACCTTCCTTTCCTCTGGTAGGCACAATAGAGTTGTATGTGTCTATGAGTTATTTGTTGATTTATTGATAGCCATTCTGACAGGTGTGAGATGATATCTCATTGTGGTTTTAATTTGCATTTATCTGATGATTAGTGACATCTTTCCATGTCTTTTGGCCATCTGTATGTCCTCTTTGGAAAAGTGTCTATTCAGGTCCTTGGCTCATGTTTTAATTAGGTTTTATGTTTGTTTTGGTGTTGAGTCTTATAAATCCTTTATAAATTTTGGATATTAACTATTTATGGGATGTATCATTGACAAATATGTTTTTCCAGGCAGCGGGCTGTCTTTTCATTTTGTTGATGGCTCTTTTGTTGTGCAATCACTTTTTAGTTTGATACAGTCCTTATTGTTTATTTTTCCTTCTGTTTCCCTTGCCCAAGGAGATATATTAGAAAAATATGATGCTATGGGAAATGTCTGAGATTTCACTGCCTTTGTCTACTTCCAAGATTTGTATGGGTTTGAGTCTAACAGTTATCTCTTTAAATAAAATTGAGTTTATTTTTGTGTATGGTGTAAATTTTTCTTCTTAAAAGGTAATGCATAGTGATGCAAAGGAATACCCTAGTTTCTTTTAGAAGGTAGGATAAGACATGGACTAGGATTAATTTACATTCCCGTGCTTCCTTGTTTCTTTCAACATTTCTTACGTCCCATTTTGACAGTTGAGCTCTATTGGAGTATTTGATAATTTATGTTAAAGTTCAATGAGAAATAAGAATCTATTAGGCAACCACCATCTATAGCTAAAAATGTTTTTCTATTTAATTAGCCACGGTAACTGAGGTTAGAGACTAAGTTAATTCTAATAAGTTTCCCTGACTATAAAATAAGCTAAACATGACAAAAATATATAAACATAGAGAGAAGAATATAGCTATAGAATTTGCAATTGTCAATTATTATTAAAAGCATTTATAGTGTAGCCACATAATCCTCTTATTATTAAAAAAAATCACAATGATAATTGAAGATAAAAGAACAAAAGCAAAGTTAAGACTTAATATGGCTCCTTGGTAAAATGAAACACGTACATTGAATTAAAAACAAAAAGTGTGAATTTAATGAATAGGTGAAAACATCTTTGTCCTAAAAATTACCCCAAGATACTATCTCACAAAAATGTATTTTATTACTTTAAATCAAAAAAATAGAATTAACTTATTTAATGACAGAACTAAAATGGCAGGGATTACTTTCAAAGTACATTTTCTAAGTTATATAATTATCATAGACTTTTTTAAACCTTAAAAACAATGTCTTAATCCATAATGGAAAGTCTAGGCATACTTATTTTGAATGCTATTGTTCTGCAAAAACAGATGTAACATCCAATAACCAATCTGCTTTGAGGTAATTTTAGTCATAGGTACAGTAAATACATCAGTAAGTTTTAAAGCCCATTCTGAACTCACTCATTTAAGGGTTTAATTAAAGTTTTTGCAGTTAAGTTTAATTTCTTCTTAATAAAAAATTATAGGAAAATCATGGTAATATAAGGCAATATGAATAATGAGATAAAAAATCATTTTTCCTTTTAGCTATTTTTAACTCTTCAAAACTAAATTTTTCTGATCAAATTTTTAAAAAATTGGACCCTGAGCATTCACTTTCAGCATTATTACAGGCAACACTGTTATATTTTCTACACAATATTATGCTTTATTGATTGCCCTAGAAATGTTTCAATGCTGTAACTAGGATGCTCTTTTTCCTCTCATCACAAGATTTTTTTTCCCTTCAAAAATGGTACAAAATGGGAATAATAAAGAAGATCAAAAGAGTGAGATATTTATCAATAAATTCAAACATTGAAAATCAAGTAGACTCATCAGCATGGGAAATCTACTCTTCCACATAACCCTTTCCCTAGACAGCACATAGCATGTATATTTAAATCCCTATGCCTCCTGGCCTGCAGAACTTACCTTACTTTCAAGTTTAATATTTTTCACAACACATTTTGCAATGTGTGAGCCAGCAAGCATTCGTCCTGGCCCTGGGTATTATCACTACACATTTCTGTGGCATTTCACCTCACAACATTGTGGTCTACTGTGCTTGCTTCTAGTGGTCATCATCTCATGAACCCACAAATTTACTATCACCCAGTACATCGTCCATCTTTTCCAATTTCCATAATTTTATCGTGTAATACAGGTGTTATAATAGCACTTTCTGCACCATCCTCTAATACAGAGTGGCAAATTCTTCTTTTTTTTCTGAATGTATCATACTACTGAATCTTCAACATTGAACTTATGGCCAACAGGGCTATGTAACTCTTGCCTGAATGAGGCAGAGCTAACACATATATTTCCTCTATAAAACAAGTCACAGCTTTCTTGTGCTTAGGAACACTAGACAACATTGGATTACTATGCATATGGGGTCATTTAAAACAACAAAGTCTCTAACAAAACAAAACAAAAAACACTAACAAAAATGCAAAATATATGGCCCCAAATAGACCACAAAAAGGATACTGATTTACCATCAGAGAGCTGAAACAAGACAGCAGTGAGTTCCTTTGTATGATCTCAGATAGGAAGCTGCCCTTTATTTTTTTTTAATCAATAACTCTCTAGGACATATGAATGATGACATTTATAGGATCACCCAATACATTCTGAGTATTTACTAAGGGAAAAGCAGTGTTTTAAACACCTAACTTATTGTATTTGTTACAGTTCAGTTGCAGAGAAGAGAATCTATATCTTTGCAGTTTGTTTCCCAAATGATTTATTATAGGGTGTTAAATGGCTTACAAAATCACTGAGAGGGTTGGGGAAAACAAAACAAAACACAAAAAAAAGAAAGAAAGAAATTCTCTAGGTTGAACTTTCAAGAACTCCTAGAGCCAGCATCATAGCTTGCCATGGAGAAGGCTACTATTGCTACTATAATAGGAATCAGCCTGGCAAATTGAGAATCTTCCAGAAGACTCAGAACTGAGTCACCTCTATCAGAATGTTTCAGCTGTCAAGATTAACTTACTGACAATATCACAGAGTCATTACCAACAGGAAACCACATCTTCTGCTGCTGGATTCAAGACTGTCTTATTTGTGAGTTCATCCACATCACAATTAAGGACTCATTCTCTCTTTTATACTTTTTATTGTTGTTTCTTCTTCTTTCTATCCATCTGTTCTATGCTCCTCTTTGCTATAGACTAACTGTGTTCCAGTTTCCAGCCTACCATCTATAATAATAAAAGCATAATATGGCAATTAAACCAGACAGCTGAATGACCTTCAGGTCATCATTTTGGATGTCCTTCTAGATGAAGCTGTGGCAGTGGCTGAGACAGTGGAGGTTAGGGGCAATTAGGCAGGCAGGCAAGTGGTTAGGAGCCATCCCAGATTGTGAGAGGGATGTCCTGATCCTGAAGGGATCCTGGAATGTGAGAGAGATGAGGCTGGGTTGAGAGACCCTCCCCACTACTGGTGTATTAATTTTGTGCGCCAGGCCTCTAGTAAGAACATATACTTTGTGCTTTCTCCTGAATTTGATATGTCCCTACCACAGAATTTAGAAAAATTGAGCTGGCTCTCAATCCCAACTTCAAAATAAAAGGAAAGATATTAATTGGGTAAGATGCTTACCGCTCATTAACATTCATCACTGTATTATCAGATATATATTATTAATAGAGCAGATTTTTCCTCAAAAATTACTTAAGCCAAACATATGGAGAGAAACATTTAAAGTGCTGAATGAGCCCAAACCGGTTTGGCTCAGTGGTAGAGCGTCAGTCTGCGGACTGAAAGGTCCCGGGTTCGATTCCCGCCAAGGGCATGTACATTGGTTGCGGGCACATCCCTGGTAGGGGGTGTGCAAGAGGCAGCTGGTTGATGTTTCTTTCTCATCGACATTTCTAGCTCTCTATCTCTCTCCCTTCCTCTCTGTAAAATATCAATAAAATATATTTTAAAAAAATAAAATAAAGTGCTGAATGAGAATAAGAGACTGATAACCTATAATTATTCACCTAGAGAAAATGTCTAGAAACTCAGGTAAAATTAAGATGATTTTGGAGGAACAAAACTCAAGGAATTATACTACAAGATATGGCAAATAATGAGCTTTAGGCAAAAGAAAATTACACCGGAAAGAAGAAGCAAAAACAAACAAACAAACAAACAAACAAAAAAACACATGTGTCTGCACAAAGGAATGAAAAGCATTGGAAATGACCATCAGGTGGATAAATAGAAAATATGTTTTATTTATAAAAATCAAGTTAATGTCCCTAGCCCATTTGGCTCAGTGGATGGAGCTTTGACCTGTAACCAAAGGGCGCTGAGTTTGATTCCAGTTGAGGGCACGTACCTCAGTTGCAGGCATCCCCCTGGCCAGATCCTATTTGGGGCATGCAGAAAGGCAACTAATCACTGTGTTTCTCTCATATGGATATTTCTTTCCCTCTCTCTTCCACATTCTCTAAACTCAATGGAAAAATGTCTTTGGTGAGGATTAAAAAAATTAAGTTAATGCTTTAAATTGGTATAATCTATAAACTATTGTGCAACCTGCCAAATTTCTCTAGTTTTACTAAAAAAATATAATCAATACAAAGTAAGTTCTATACCAAACAAATTAATTCTTTTCCTTCTTTCAATTACATGTTTGGTAAAGAAAGAATTAAAACTTGGCTTGTTTTCTCCCTTTAAATAAATCAGAGATATGATTTAATTATAGGCTGAGGTAGGAAACAGAAAGGGAATAATTTTCCTTTTCTGCAAACCCCGCTACGTATATTCAGAGATTACACGGGGATGATTTTAGCATAAAGAAAAATGTGATTCGTTCATAATACGCCGCTGCTCCCTTGTCTCAATAAACAGGCCAATAAAAGGCTTGTTTTTTTAAAAAAAATTATTATTCCTGCCAACATTTTCTATATAAGTTCCATTTATTAGGACTAGGTTTCTTTAAGTTAACCTGTCCACCTTAGGTGTTCACCTCTCCTATGGAGAGCAGCCGGCTGAGTCCTGAGTCCCGGGGAATCTGGGTTGCACTGCTGTCCGCAGTGTCAGGGCCGGGACTTCAAAGGCAGACAGCTGCGGGACACATCTCCCAGGTCCTTGATCTCCGAACTGGAGCGTGTGCCTACTTCTAAATTGTCTTCAGGGAAATGTAGAGTTAACTCTTGGAATGTTTAAAGGTGATTTGTTCTGATAAAGGCGAAATGGGGAGACAACTCTTAGTCCATTTAATGTGATAGTATCCATTTAAGGTGGCTGAATGCTGAAGGGTGAAACTTCTATCCAAACCTATTTGGCAAATATGTGTCAAGCATATACTATCATGTGAAAACCACCTTAATGCCGCATATATCAAAGAGTACTTATCATTTGGAGATAAATGATGAAATGGGTGAGGATAAAATGATGCATGCCTAGATTTACTTCAAAACCATATAGGAGGGATAACTAGATGGGGAAAATAGGTAGAACCGGCCATTGTTGGATGGTTGTTTGGACTGGGGCCACAGCTACTTTTATTATTTATTTATTTTATTATACTCTTCCTTTATTTTAGTATCTCTAAATATTTTATTATATTCTTCCTTTATTTTAGTATCTCTAAAAATTTCCATAATAAAAATAAAACCTTTATACTATTAACAATGAAAGCTACATTTCAAACACACTGTTTATGCCCAAATGAAAAAAATAAATATTTTGTAAAATTTCTTGGCAAGTTAGTTATTAAAAATAAGAGCACATATTTTATTTGACGCAATGTTTTATATACATGATGATTAAGGGTCTGAGTCTCTACACACACACACACACACACCAAAAAAAAACCTATAAATTTTTATTTTTAGTTACTAATCACTATGCTTTAACTCATTACGGATTTAAAAATCTTTTGTGGGCTATTCTAGGCATCTACATCCTCACATCAGTATGGCTTCCATAGCTTAGTGGTTGAGCATCAACCCATGAACCTAGAGGTTGTGGGGTTGATTCCCCTTCAAGGCACGTGCCCAGGTTCCAGGCTTGATCCCCAGTAGGGGGGTGCAGGAGGCAGCCGATCCATGATGCTCCTCTCTCATCCATGTTTCTATCTCTCTACCTAAAATCAATAAAATATATTTTTAAAATTGTCATGCATGATTTGTTCCATAGAACTGAGAAAGATGGACATTTAGCAGTACCACATACATGTTTTCCAAATTATCACCGATCAGTCTTTCTCACCCCAACTATCCCCACCTCCAACTCCTGTCCCTGGTACATATGATACAGTATATCAACCAATGCAACACAATTTTGAAAGAAAGGGATGCTACTGTGAATTTCCAGACAGGAGGCATAAACTAAGACTGTCCCAACTGAACCAGGATATAATTATATAGTTGGCATATCTGTAAGCTGACCACTTAGTTGTGCTGAAAGAAACGTAATTATTTCTACAATGCTATTACCTTGCAAATAAAAACTGAGGCCCATAAAAATATAAATTGATATTTTAAACAAAAAACCATAAAATATTACAGATTTTTCCTTCTGTTCTTACAAAAATTCTCCTTACATATTGCATTTGGTGGCTGCGATAATTCTACGTGTTCTGAATAATTTTCCACACTTTCCTCATCTAAAAGTTATTTGTTTGGTAGTCTAATTTCATGTCTTTTTTAATTTGAAGTAATGACCTGTGTCACTCAGTCCTTGCTTGAAAGACTCCCAGTCATGGCAAGAACGAAGGTAAGTCAGAAAACTAAAAAATTCAATTACAAAACAAAACTTCATATATTCCCTATGTTGGTCAGAATGGTCAGGTTATGGTATGATAGCAAATGAAGCCTGAAATTTCAGTGACGCATGAAAAAAAATGTTTCTTCACTCGGTACACAGAATATTTCCCTGCATTCTATTCCACCTGGGAATCCAAACTGCTTGGGAATCCAAAATGCTTCCACCTAGGGGCTCTGCCATCTCATCACAGGGCCCCCACCCCGCTATGACTGGAGCCACTGGCTCCTCTGGCTCTTCCAGGAAGTGACTCTGGTGGCTTCTGAGCACATTCATGGATCGACACGAGTCATTGAATGCCACCTGAATTTTAGGAGCTAGGAAATCTACTCTTCCTTTGTACTCAAGAAATAGAAGGGGAAATGGGATTTGGTGAACAGACGTGCATCTTTCAAGAAGCCAGAGGAACTGTTCAACCAATGGGGTGGCTGTTTCCATTCTTTAAGCAAAGGCATACAGTCACAGTTGTGAGGCCATTCTGTCAGCTGGCCTTCAACTCAGCACGATGAGATCCAAATGCTGCAAGTAAATCAATGATTTGCAGGAAAAAAAGCTTCGCACAAATGTCTTTAGGAGCCCTCTCTGTTAGCAGGGAAACAAGGACTCATGAAATGATTCTAAAAAAAAAATGCTGCAGATTATAATTTAATTTCTCTTTTGGGTGTTCTACATGGATATAGGCAAAAAAGTCATCACTAACCTCTGTGAAAAACAAAAACCAAAAAACTCTACATTTTGAAAAATGGTACCTCTCAGTCTCTTCTGGTGAGACATTTCAGTCACTTAATATTTGTTCATTATACTCCCAGCCATGGGTTTTCAAATTTTGTATATATGGACTATACAGCTCTCCCTACTTTAGATAAAATGTTAATGTCGCTGTTAGGTTAAGAACTGTTGTCTATGCCAGTAGAAAAAAAGAGAGAAAGAAAAGGAAAAAATCCATCATTGTTTTAAGGTAGTGAGATGGAATCAATTTAGATATTACCATTACTGCATTACATCCTGGAATTTATAAGTTTGTAAATTTTCATATGCCAATGGTTTTGTATAACTTTTTTTATTTGTGAATAAAATTATTATCTGGTGTTATTATCTGGTGTTCTTAAATGAAAAAAAAAAGTCTGTTCATTATGAACCTGTTCTGAGGGCAAAAAAACAAAAAGATTTTGCAATCTATAACTCACTGTACTGACTGTATTCAATTAAAGTGATAGAAGACTAATGTGGGGAAGGATTTTTAAAGATCTAAAGATATAATTATTTAAGAGTACATTGGTAATGGCTTAGATGGAATGATAGCTACTTCCCATACGTTTAGTGGGGATGTGAATTTTTATTAAGAGTGATAATTAAAAACCTCAATCTACCATGTATGCTTAAAAGATTGTGAACTAACCATCACTGGGGCTCTAATTCTGGAATCTTCTCTGCTATTTATAATGTAACACAGACAAGCCACTTAAATTCTTTTCTAGCTTTACAATATCCTTCTTAGTGAAAATCATATTCTCCTTTCCACAATGCAATAGAAAAAGACTGTAGCTAGTAGACAAAATTGAACTAATGAGGCAGAAACTTGAATTTAAAGTTGGCTTTCTTCTTTAAATTCTCTTTTCTTTTATTCTCTGGACTACATAATTGGCAGTCCTAAGAAAGTAGCCTAAGGCAGTTCTCTTTGAATTAGCTAAATCATGACCCTGGCCTGAAGAGCGGGAATTAATGCTTCAGGCAAAGATAACTGTGTATTCAGGTAATCAAGTAATTTATCATCCCAACTGGGAAAATTCTGAGAGTAGGGAGCTATTCGTAATTTCATCTGGAAAGCAGGAAAAAAAAACACACACACACAACTTTGATCTTTTCTTTTGACCTTTCTATGTATAAACTGCCTCCAATAAGATGAAACCAGCTTAGAGAAGCAGCTATGGATGGCCCATAATGGATGATCTAGGTAAGATGACAACAACTTAGCTCCACCAGTTCTTACATCCTGTGAAGTATAAATAAGTGATGCCCGAAAAAAAGAGCGGGGTACAAAGTCAGGGAGACTCCGTGTGGGCATGAGTTACCAACACTGTTAGTTTTGGGAAACCTGCTGAACCCATGAAACCAGTGTATAACTATAATACAATGGAAACACGGGAACAGCATCCTGAGCTACTTCACTTCTCTGGCTATCCTTAGGAACACCCATCACCTAATATAATATGAAAGCATCCCCTCCTTGCAATGTTAATATACAGCAGAATGTACACTAGCATTATCTTTGGAATTTCAGTGCTTTGATGGGGGCGGAAGGGGAGGGATAGAAGAGGAAATATGAATAACCAGGTCACCATCACCTTTGGGTTAAAGATTAGGTTTCCAGTAAAGGTGGAAAATCAAGAGAATCGCCAGTAAACTTAGATGCTTGAGTAAGTGTATTTATTTGAATATTATTCAATTTTAAACAATGTCCATGACCAAAGCAAGTAATATTTTGCCAGGCATCATAAAGACTCTATGTGCTAACCAATAATTCCACATATCTTCAAAACCAAGTGAGAATAAGCTGAAAGTTTGAAAAATAAAGTGCGAAATATGAGAAAATAGAATTCTTCTGAAAGCTTTTAAAGTAATCCAAATATATGCTTAACAATTGGACTGAATAATGTCTATTGAAACTATTAGAACAAATGTTTAATCTACTGCCATCTAGTGGGAGCTTATTTATATTTAATTATTAGCTACTGACAAAGCAAAAGCAAAAAAAAAAAAAAAACACAACAAAAAACAACAAAAACAAAAAACAGAATAACCGTCTGATTTCAAATTACAGATAATCTAAGACATTATCTATTCCAGTGACTTCAGCCTCATGTGCTCTGAGGCTGTCACCACAGCATCTGGGCTGTCATCTGAAATATGGGATGGGGGTGGTGGACTCTGAGGTCCCGCCTCTTATCCAACCAGATCAGTCACCATTTTACCTGTTCTATATTTTTGGCTTCTGACCTGATTTCATTTGAAGAAAGGATCCTTTTTCTTAAAAGGAAAGACCTTATTTAGTTTTATGTCACTCTATAAATGAGGATACTAATAAACATTAATTTTCTAATGTCACACAATTGGCTAGGAGCACAACTAGCAGTAGAACTGCCATCTTTTGATGCCCAATTTCATTCCAATTTGGGGTTTGAAGCTATTTAATTTAAAATAGATTATTTCTTTGAACCTTATTTAAAATAACTTGACTTAACTATCTCTCCTGCACTATTATAACTCTGAATGGCAACAGAATCTCAAAATAAACCAATGGAGATGAGATTATGGCCATAAATCATAGTTACATTATGTCAAATAAACATTTAGTCTAGAATGCCCCAAAAATAATCAAATAGCTTCTGGGAGTTATTTCCCTCTTTTCTCTTGGATTCATTTAATTTTAGAAGTAAAAAGGACATCAAGCAGTTAATTAAGCTATCATTTTAAAAGTGATCTCAGGTTTTATAAAACACAAAAGTATCAACTCTGCTGGGGGTTGAGAAATTGAACTATTGGTATCAAATTAGTTTGAGTGTTTTTCCAGCTTTCCTGACCAACAATACAGCAGTAGGATAGGTAAGAAAAAATAAGAAATAATTTATGAGAGGTGTTTTTATTGTTTTGTCTGTTATTTGTTTATGATGGGTGAAGGTTGTGGATTTTTTAGCACTGGGAGAAAAGACTTTGTTGAAAGAGATCCTGTATAATAAAAGGCTAATATGCAAATTGTCCCCTCAGGCATTTGACTGACCATGAGTTTTGACCGCTCGCTATGAAGTGTGCTGAACACCACGGGCTGGTGTGGAAAGAAGGAAGGCCCAGGCCAGCAGCCAGCAGCTGAGGGAGGAAGACCCCGATCGGCCCTGATCACCCGCCTGGACTAGGGAGCCTACTGGCGCATGGCTTTTGTGCACCAGGCCTCTAGTATAATGATATAAAAAATGGACTATTAGTGGAGCAAGTTTCTTGAGGATTTAAGAGAAAATATAGCCCAGATGCATATGGAGAGGAAAGATTCCACTATCTAGAAGCAAGACAAGGTGTCCATATCTGTAATAGCATTGTCATTTTGATATATCTCAATTAAATTTGCCACAAAATATTTTATCATATAATATTGCATTATTCATGTTTACTTTCACATTTATCCTATATCATCTCATTATATCTATAAATTTATAATTTAAAAATCCAGGATTTTTCTATATTTATTTTATAAACTATTTCCTCTTTATTTTGTATCCAAGTGTATATATCTTTCATAAGATACCACATATTATTTATTTTAAAAAATATATATACTAGAGGCCTGGTGCACAAAATTCATGCACAGGGGGAGGGCCCCTCAGCCCAGCCTTTACCCTCTTACAATCAGGGGTGGGGTTATTTCTTGTGGGATGTTTGAGTGCTGGTTTAGGCCCAATCTGGCAGGGATCCCTTCGAATTGGGCCTAAACCGATAGTCAAACATTCCGCTAGCAATCCAGGACTGCTGGCTCCTAACTGCTTGCCTGATTGTCTCTAACCACTCACCTTCCTGCCTGATGGCCCTGGGTCTGTAACCCAGGCATGTGCCCTTCACTGGGATTGAACCCAGGACCCTTCAGACTGCAGTTGACACTTGATCCATGCAGCCAGGGTTAATATTTCTTATAGAATTCAAATTCAGTATTATTATTATTATTATTATTATTATTACCCTATAAAGATCTTCTAGAACAAAAGCATGAGAGTATGGGTCTTTGTCTAATTTCATTACTGCTGTGTCTTTCAGTGTTTAAGATTGGCACATATAGTGCTTAACCAATATTTGTCAAAAAAAAATTAACATTCTGGACTCCTTACTGCTATTAGTGTAGACCAGAGTACTAATAAAATCTGAGGTTCAATTGAAAGTGTTTAATTTAGCCATTGCTTATTGAGCGTCTAACACATGTCAACTAAATTACCTAGCATTATTGCAACCATACTTTTAAAACCAAAACTGAGTTTGCATGCATAACACACAACAAATAACCTTTTGGACACAACAGATCAGAATATTTGTATTTTCAATTTTTATTTAAAAAATACAATTTTAGCAAAACATATCAGAAATTAGCTTTATATTACAGCGTGGCCACATGATTTCTAATTATTGAGGGTGATCACTTTCATCTTTCCATAGCGACCCATTTGGAAAATGCAAGTGGGTGTCCCCAGTAATTACCTCAGTATATTAGGCACTAACTAAAATTATCCCTGAGGAAACAGGGCACATAGTGTTTTTTTTTTTAAAGGCTCCATGTTAAAGTCCACACATAATAAAAGATATGTTTCTACATTGGTAAAAAGCCCAGGGAGTCAATTCTAAAAAAAAAACAATGATAAAATAGCAGAGGTTAAAAATTAATTTTTACAAAATTGCAAAAAAAAAAAAGTGAGACCATTGGAACTAGGAATCTAATAGAAAGTTTAACTCCATTGCAAAGGAACAGCTTCTAAGAACTGAAAAGCTAAACACATTCTAATGCACCATGACACAGACATCCAAGACTTTTTTGTGTGATATTTTAATAGGATGTTAGCTAATACCTATTTAAAAGGAAAAGGCAGAGCAGGGATTTATGAAAAGACAACATTACTATAAAATATCCTAAACAGACTGTGTAACTTCTTTGTTTTTCTTATAACTATGCCTCATCATGACACAGTTCATGTAATCACCATCCTCACTTATTGACACCATGAAAAAGATATAAATAGAGCTTGAAATAAATGGTAACAAGACTTAATAGGTGAGATGAACTTACAAAACAATAAAATTGGCACATAGGAGTTCAAATGTGATGCTATGTATCACATATTATTTCTTCACCCTAATTATATACATTAAAATAGTTGTACCTAAAAACATGCACGTCTTTGAACTCTCCTATGCCTCCATCATTGAAAACTCTTTTTTTATTGTCTTCTCTACCCAAATATGGCCAGTCCAAAGATGGGGGCGGGGGTTCTTGGGCCTCTTCTTAAAATGCAATTATCTTTAGTCTTAGTCATTCCCAGGTTAAGATAACAATGTGATTTAATTAACTGACATTCACAATCCTCCCAAATCAGTCAAATTAATGGGAGAGTGTGGTTGATTGCGATGTAAATAAAATCAGTCTTACTCTCTATTGTGTAGTAGAGCATGCATGCCAAAAGTTGGTCAGAAGCTGCATTTTATTGAAATCATATTGCTTTTATTGATTTAAAACTATCCCTATTTTATAAGAAAAGTGAGGATTAGAAGGATACACAGGGTTTTTACCCAGGTTTTCAGATTAGAATCTATTGTCTTTCTTCCTGAGCATAAAAATGCTATAGGAAAGTCCTGTATGTATCAATTATCTGATTCATGAGAATTAGACACTTGGATTGTGGGTAAAGTTTATGTACTGAAAGCCACTGATTAGGTCATACTAGGGCATCCTGGTCTGAAATATTAGCTCTACTTCATAGCTCTGAAAAAACCAGCAAAAGCAAAATCTATGGTTTCATGCATTTTTGCATATCTCAGGACATTGTTTTTGCTGTCACATCCAATCAGTGGGGAAAAAAAAAACAACTAGAATCAATGAATTAAAAATTATTATATAAACTTTAAAAATAAAATGAATAGTTGATGTGATAAAAACCCCTTTGTGCAGTTGTAGGGTTCTCTCTGGCCCAGGCCCTGTTCAGGGTGGGTGCTGGAGGCAACCAATCAATGTGTTTCTCTCACATTGATATTTATTTTTGTATTTCCCTCTCTTTAGCACTCTCTCTAAAAATCAGTGGGAAAATATCCTCGGGTAAGGATTAAAAAATAAAGAAAAGCATTTAAACAAGTATGAATGCATCTCTGTTATAGCATTGAACTACATCATATTAGTACCTGTTCAAATACACACACACACACCAACTATATTCTGCACATTGAAAAACAGAGATCATGAACGTATCTGCCTTTACAATACCATCCTTTGCAAAAACGCACAGAATCCTCACAATCTCATAAGGTAGGCACTAGTATACAGATCAGAAAACTAAGTCATGGAGAAGTTACAAAACTCATCCAAGGCTATATGTCTAGTAAATGATGTAGACTAAATTCAGAAGCAGACATTGGGCCAGAGATCCCTATGTTCCTAACCACTTCTATTCTGCCCCATAGTTAAGTGATCATCCTATATAAATAAAAAGCTAATATGCAAATTGAACAAAAGGCAGAATGACCAGTCGCTATGATGCCCACTGACCACCAGGGGGCAGATGCTCAATGTAGGAGCTGCCCCCTGGTAGTCAGTGCACTCCCTCAGGGCGAATGCCACTCAGCCAGAAGCCCTGAGCTGGGCACAGCAGCAATCCTTCCGCCTTTGCAGCAGTCGGGCACCCCACTGAGGGCTCCCAGACTTCAAGAGGGCACAGGCTGGGCTGCGCCACCACCCCCTCCCCCAACAAGAGCATGAATTTCGTGCACCAGGCCTCTAGTTAAGTAATAATTGGCATAGTTTCCTTGCTGTTGGCTCTGGTTTTCATTGGCGTAAAAATAAACATTCTGAAAATAAACTCCTTAAATACTTTACTGGTGATGTACTTTCTTAGCTGGTGCAGAAAGCAATGGGAGTAACTGCTGTGTTGGCCTTCCTTCTTGCCCACAAATAGAAAATTGTTAATAACTGGAAAATAAAGGAATCTTGGGAGGAAAATGAAAATAATTATCAAGTTCTGACTGTAGAGGGAGATAATATAGGGCACAGACAGAATCATATCGTGACCTTGAACACTGCTAATGAGGCTTCAGGCCACAACCATGGGCCTAGTGTCTTCAGAGCACAGAGAGTCCTGTGGCTGCCTGCACCCATTAGCCCTTCTGAGGGGCATTCCTATGAATCCTGGGTGTCTGCACTGTAGGAGAACCACAAATAAAGTGGAGTAAACTCAAATGAGAACGAGAGGGCTCAAAACTATTGTTTTTCTAGTTTGTTTTTAGGTGATGAGACCACAAATTATACAATGAGACTAAACACTTTAATTATATACTAATATATATTGGTCTCCAGTGTTTCTATAATAAACACCAATCACAATGTTGAACTAGAGTTGTAGAGGCTAGGTTTATTGTCTGCAGTCTCCATGAAGTACTGGAGGAAGGAATATTAAGAAAATTGCAGAAACTGGACATCAATTTACACATAGAGGATAGAAACTATAGACACCTCTACTTTTTCCTTTTCCTTCACAAAATTAAACTGATTCGGTTAAACTAAAAACAAAACAAAACAAACAACAACAACAAAACCCAACCTAAAACAAAACAAAAATAATCCCCACAAAACTTACAATCTCTTATAGTCCTGATTCAAGCTTGAAAATCTATCATTAAACATAGAATGCAGTAGTGCATAGTCAGTAGCTAGAAGATTCTTCTTGATTAGCATCTCATGGATTGCAGTGGGTGGTAGACAAAAGATGTGTAACCAGGACTGAGAAAGCTGGGGTAGCTAATGTCTGTATAGTCAGGATCTACTGAGACTCTTAAGTGACACTCTGCCATTGCCAAATCAATAAGCATTCATTTACTCATGAAATGGGTGACAGATTTAATCAGTAATATATCGAGAGGAAAGAGGAAATGGAAACATTTATTACAATAATAATTTTTAGTAATTCAGACTTATAAAGGCATTTTAACAATATCGTGACCTTAGATCCATCTAGTATTTCACTTTTGAATTGGATTTTGTATGTATTACCTTAAGTGATCTGAATCGTTGCATGAATACAAAGATATAAGAAAACTATTAATCTCATTGTTATAGCTAGGTCAATAGCTTTCAAACTGATTTATAAAACACTAAGGTAAGCCCTAGCTGGTTTGGGTCAATGGATGGAACATCAGCCTGCAGACTGGGTTAAATTCCAGTCAAGGTCAGGTATCTCAGTTCAGGCTCCTCCCTGGTTAGGGCACATACACGAGTCAACCAATTGATGTGTTTCTCTCACATCAACATTTTTCTGTCTTTCCTTCTCTCGTCCACTCTCTAAACACAATGGGTGAGGATTAAACAAACAGAAAACCACTAAGGTAAAAATATATTTGCACATCTGAGAAGGTGCACCAGAAAAGCTAGTAATGGGTGTAAATATGAGAAAACATTATGTTCCTACAGCAAAATAGCAAATCACACATAATGATTATGTTGGGGACGATGACTCAGAGTATGGGCTCTCAAGTCAGAATCTCTGGTTTGAATCCCAGTTTTGTTGCTTTTTAGTCACGTGACTGACAAGTTGCTTAGCCTTTCTGTTTTCTCATTTGTAACAAGAATATAATACCAAATAATTGACTGAGATGATATTCATTGAATTTAATTTATTTAAATGAAGTAACGCCTGCAGAGTGCATAGTGCACCAATGGCATATAACTCATCTCAGTGAGTATTAGCAGTCAATCCACATCCTTTTGTTCCTCTACATGTATCAGCAACCAGTTATACTGCAATGTCTTTGTTCACTAAGGATAAGATACATCATCAATGCCATAAAAATACTCATGAAGATCCTAAATGTATTTGATATTGCTCTTAGCATATTTCAAGAGTTAAATAGAAAAAAAAGTTAGAATATGAAAACTTGAAGTCTTACCTGTTCCTTTGCCATATAACAAATAAGAGATTCTTAATCACAAACTTCTAAGTTTATTGTACAAGCATAGGTCCCAATATTTACCCTCACTTCCCTAACTCAAGAGTTAATTTTGTAATGAAAACCATATGATTGCGATATTAAAAACTGTCAACGCAAACGGGAAAGCTTCATTACTTTTATCTCATTTATCACTAATAAGTTCAGAGAAGATAATAATGTTATTCAGATGCAAATAGCTTTCAGTTATCACCTCTCAAACCATGAAGTAAAGGGACATTTTAGTTATTTAAAATGTTCCACATTTACTTAGTCATGCTCTGAAACACCGTTTTCTGATCAGAAGACACTGTACGAAGTTCTATTTTTACTGTCTTTCAGAAACATTTATTCCCTTAGTATACACAACTCATCTCCCTGTATTTATTGGTCTCAGAATAATTACTGAGCTTAAAGGAAGTACAATTGTTGATAAAACTCTTTGGTTAAAAAGGTTCAAATTGGCACTACCCATACTTTTTTAATTAGTCCTATAGATACAATATTCCTGCTAATTGAATTCAAAACCACTGCAAAGTAAATTCAGATATTACATTTCCATTTATTTTTTTTCATCAAACCAAAATTATATTAAAGAACACTAATCTATATAATAAAAGTCTAAGCATCCATTTTAGCGGAATGACCTGAACGACCAGTTGCTATGATGTGCACTGACCACCAGGGGGCAGATGCTTAATGCAGAAGCTTCCTCTTGGGGGTCAGTGCGCTTCCACAGGGGGAGCACTGATCAACCAGAACTGAGCTCACGGCTGGTGAGTGCAGCAGCAGAAGTGGTGGGAGCCTCTCCTGCCTCCATGGCAATGCTAAGGAGCGGCAAGCAGGCAAATGGTGAGGAGTGAGGGGTCCCAGGCTGCAAAGAGGGCTGACTGCTGGCTTGGGCCAGATCCCCATGGGGAGCAGGCCTAAGTTTGCAGGCGGACATGCCACGAGGGGTCCTGGTCTGCAAGAGGGTGCAGGCAGGACTAAGGGACCCACTGTCAGTGCACACATTTTGTGCACAGGGCTTCTTGTGTGTGTGTGTGTTTGTGTGTGTGTGTGTGTGTGTGTGTGTGTGTGTGTACTGATACATTACATTATTGTAAGACAGTGGAAAATATACACCTTGTTTCAGTCTCCTTGTGTTCATCTATAAAACAGGAATATTATATACAGTGTTGGGCTACACTAGTGAATGGAATTTGTATTAACACTATAAAATTATATAATCCTTTCTGGATGATTTAAAAGTAAAGATTATTAGGTGGAATAGGATTTTTTTTCTGAATTCTGGATACCAGTCTAGGCTGAGCCAGGAACTTAATAGAATACTCTCTTGAGTAAGTCACTTTTCCTCTTTAAGACTTACAAAACATGGCCATTAGCCTATGTAACATCCAGTGCTAAAATTTCTATTTCCCCAGGTATAAAAAAGTAAATATGATTATTTTTCTAGATATTTCATTTCTTTCTCATAACACATACTAGGGGAAAGTTTAGAAGTACAATTTTTAAAGTCTAAAAGCTTGCAAACATATTAACAAGCATATGTTAATAAATTAATTTCCACTTAGGAGTAGTACAGTAGTCAAAGGTATAAACTTAAATAGATGAGCAGCATAAAGCAACCATATTTTGGCATTATGTTATCAGATTATATCTAGAAATACACTCCTAAAAGATTACCGTACTAGTTTTCTGATTAAAAATACATATCTCAATTATCACACTGAGAATGAGATGTGGAATTCTATATTTCTTGATTTATTTATGCTTTGCAGAGCATTTCAGGATCCAACAGTAATTGCTTACCTCTTCCAAGTAATTAATTCTTCCATATCATTAATAGTAGAGCTTGAGACTGCAATTTGCTTTTCCTGGAGCCTTTACAATTAATCTATACCAATTTCATTTATTTTTAAGTTTTAAAACACCAAACTAAGTTAGATTAACTCCTATTTGATAAATAAAAAGGTTAACAATTCCCTACAATTAGTTCTTTAAGAAAATTAGTGTGGCAAGCATGTGTTCTGAGCTTTGTAATGAAGGCCCAGCAACATGAAAGGCATGAAAATAATAAGGTAAAACTGACATCAATGGGTAGTCAGTGGTAATAGTTAACAACAGCAATAGTAATTCCTGAATGTGTAAACCACCCCTTACAATGCACTTACATGTCATTAATTAGAATACTTATTTACATTTTAGGAGCAAAATCTATTATTCTTATAACTGGAGGAGGAGGGTAAATTCAACCTGGTCTCTGTCCCCAACGAGCTTTCGGTCTCATGTCAAAGACATACACACATGTGGGTGGCCCTGCCCCAATACTGACAGCCACACAGGCAATCATGGAGACACAAAGAGAATGATGCAGTGACAGAGCCTGGCCACAGCGATTTGAAAAGATTTCATACCAGAGGGGACACTGAATCTGGTTCCTGAAACAACAACAAAAAAACACACACCCCTATTTCGGATGAATCCATAAAAAGGTGTGGAAGTATTCTATCCAGAGAGAATACCTCTTGTGCTGACTGTAATTTTCACAAAGAAGGAAAAGCAGAAAAGGCAGGATTTTTTTCAAGATCAGAACAGAAGAAAGAATAGAGACATTTTGTTGAATCTTTAACTCCTGGGTCTAATGGCTCCTGCTCTATCTCATTGCTCCCTTTTTGAGGTGAGACTATGCTTTGCTTTCACAGCCATCTTCCCGGCTTCCCTCAGCCCTCCACGTCACCACACCCTTTGCAGGACCTGGCCGGGGTGTCCTGAGAAAAAACACGCAGGCAGCCATGTCTTCATAAAACCCATTACATTCCAGCTGGTGCCTAAACATCAAACACACACCTCAAGGCCTATGTTCGGCCCCCTTCCCGCCATTCTCCATCATTTCTAAGGAAGGGGCGTTGGCGCTTTTGCCATGGAGCATGCTCAATAAAACTGTGACCCGTGCCTACAAACCTTCCATTTTCCTACTTCGGTTTTGTCCACTGTTCCCGATTCCAAGAAATCATAATTCAGCGTGTGGGGGAGGCTGCAGATTTTTTTGGCTCGGGAGGTCATACAGATGTTATTTCTTAAGCAAGGCAATCGTGACTGCCTGTGTGAGTAATGGCTGTGTGTTGGCTGCGAGCCAGACGTTCTCTTATAGCAGAATGTATAAACCATTCTCCCACTGAAAGAAGGCCCCCGGTAGGATAATATATTATAACACATGATTCAAATTACAGGATCGCCAGCAGGGGAGCTCATGACTGATTCAGGACACTCGCCCCCTGAATACTGATGTTGGGATGATGGAATGCCTCGTGAATTAAAAGCGCCCTGGTTTAGCGTCTAAATCCTTCATATGCTTTTCAAAATGTCTCTGCCTCTCATGGCACTCTAAGCTCCTTAAACGAATCATGCACTGTTATGAAACCCTTGTCGATGTTTTTAAGTCTCCCTGTCCTTGAAATATTATATTCAAAACATCTCCTCTATAAAAAGAGAGAGAGAGAGAAAGAGAGAGAGAGGAGAGAGAGAGAAACACTTCACCTTCTCTGCTAGGAAACCATATCCTTTTAATGCCAACATACAATAAGTTAGGGCTTTAGAGAAATCACATTTAAGTGTGACCCACTTTCTGCTCTGGGTGATTCTCTGCAGCAGCCTGAAATTCGCCCCATGCCACATGTTCCAGATTTTTCCAGTTACCCGTAGAACACATGAGTTTATGTCGGGCAAACTAAATACGGATGGACAAGACCACATTGTGCATCCGAAGGTTTGCTCGATAAGTGGACTCGTTCATACATAGGATTATTTCATGTGGGTCGACTCTGGGTTCTATCACAAAGCAATACATTCGTGGAAAGTTTTCCACTGGGAATGGAGATGGGGCATTTCCTACAGACACGCTAGGGCAGATGTTCAATATCACACATTCTGATGACCAAATTGGCCGCGATGCATTCTGAAATCATCTGTACCCTGGTCCCCTCACTTCTTTTCAAGCTGGTTCTTGCATTCAGTTTCCCCCCCCCCCTTTCTGGTAAATAGATGCAAATCAGATGCATTGTGCCAAGATGGGAAGAGAGAGAGAGAGAGATTTGTTCAGAAATGACCTCAGTTTCTATTCATCAATAAAATAACACGTTGGCTTGAAGCAGCGAAGAAAATAATGTAAGGAGTGAACTTTCCCTCCGTGTGACAGATGCACATAAGAGGCGCTGGGATAAAACACTGTATGTAAAACGGCCACGTCGGCATAAAATCTGCACACATTAAAGAAAGCACCGAGAGGCAGTTTGCTTGGGAAAATTGCAAATGCAAATTGTAATGCACTCCCTTCTTCTCTATTACCTGGTACAATTACTTCTGAATCCCAACTGGAAGAAAGCATGCTATGTATACAGGAGGAGTGGCCTCAGATAAAAATAATCAAAGGGTTAGCTTTTTTTAAGACTCTTTTTTTTTTCTTTTAGAAAAGAGCAAATAATTCCTCAAGGTCAAAGCCAACACCCAGCATCGCCTTCAGTGACAGCAGACACCAATGGGTGGGGAGGAGGAAAAAATAGAACAGGCTACCAGAGAGAATGCACTTTTGCATAACGGTGTAAATGATGCCCGCAGAATAATTAACGGAAGGACCTCCACGTCGGGGACGGAGGGGTAAGAGGGAAGGAGGGAGGGGGCGACGTTAAACAAAGTTCATTACTGCATGATGTAAATGAGTTTCTCACCAGTGATGTCACTGATTGGCTGGGCTGCAGAGCTGGCTTCGAGCATGGCCGGATTGGCTGCTAGCTCTCCTGGTGCCTGCCTGCTTGGGCAGCGGTGGAGCCAGAGACTTTCTGTCTCTCCTGTTGTCTCGTTTGAAGCGAATCTTGTCCGGCCCAGCTGTGTCTCCATAGCAGTGGCACCCTACGAGAGCGTCTCCCTCCTGCTGCCCACAGCTCGTCTGTGAGGCGGTCGCTGCTGTGAAATACCAGCGCTTGGCACCAAGCCCAGACAGCATTCTCTGATCCATCTATAACACACACACACACATACAAAAAAAAAGAAAAAGAAATTTTTTAAAAAAAACGCAGTTCTTTCATCGGAATCGCATCCTAAGGAGGATTAAGAAGGCTTCTATGGCTACGGATGGGTGTCCTTTCGGTTGGATGGCCGAAATCGGGTTTGAAATACAGTTTCCTCTCATCTGCAGTCAAACACCACTGGTTCAAATTGGTTCCAAATGGGCAGGGGGCTGGGGGGGAGATGCCCTCTCCCACGTTTACCTTGATTACAGAAAAAAATTAATAATAATTCTTCGTTTCCCTCCTAAGCACCATAACAGAGGTGGTTGGTCCCCTACCAAAATTTGGAGCCCTCAGCGGATTTCTGATTGTGCCCGAGTCATGATTTGCAGTTAAGACGAGGGATAGTCATTAGCATTCTGTTTTCAGCTATGCACAATGAGGCAGGGCATGAAACAGAAGCCATCTAGGGAGAGGCAGAGAGAGGAGAGAGAGAGAAAGGGGGGGAAAAACCTGTGCAGCTTTTACAGTGGAGCTGACACCCTCTCCTTCCCTGCTTTCCTGCTTTCCCTCCACCCCCCTTGCAAAAAGGAAAAAAAAGAAAAAAAGGAATGCAGTCCTATGAACTTTACCAGACAATGGAGTACCCAGGGCTCCCCCCAGCCCGGTGCTTTATACCCAGCCGGGCTATGTGCTGCGGGCGGCGGCCAATCGGCGCGCTCGGCTCGGCAGCAGGGACACAATAGGTGCATCGGCCACACTGTCCCCCTAGCCCCTGACAGCGGCTCAGGTTCGCCTATTGGACACTGGGAGGCACATATGTCTTTCCTAGGCACCGGGAAGTGATCAGCGAGGCTGCCTTTGTTTCCCTGTCATTACAGCCACCTAATTACCGCGCAGGAGCTGCCACAGCCCTGGCTGCGGGGGGTGGCGCGTAGGCATGCATGTCGTAAAGATATGCATGAGCATGCTTGCTTGTTTCAATAACAGACCACCCCAATTATTTCCTTCCCAGGGCTTAATGACCCCTTCAGAATGCTTCAGTGGGCGTGGTCCTCATTTCTTTCCTTCAAAAGAAAATGTAGATATAGATAGATATAGATGATATAGATATAGATATAGATATAGATATAGATATAGATATAGATATAGATATAGATATAGATAGATATAGGTATAGGTATAGGTATAGGTATAGGTATAGGTATAGGTATAGATATAGATATAGATATAGATATAGATGAATATAGATGAATATATAGGTATATATGAATATATGTATATATACATATATATGTGAATATATATGTGTATATATACACACACACACACACATATATATGAATATATGTGTGTGTGTGTGTGTGCACATGCATATATGTATTTTTGTGTAATTTAAACGTTATTTTAATCCTTTCTTTTGGGGAGGTATGGAAGTGAAACCTAGTCAGCAAATAAAAGGTTATTGAGGACATAAGGCATTTTTCCCTGTTCACTCACTAGGCATCAGAAGGAAGTAGTGATAAGTGAGTCTGCACACATCACCACAGCCATACATGGATGCTGATTTATCGAGTCCACCATGAACATTTGCATATGTCTCCTTTATGTATGTCCATGTTACATCCATAATTAGAGCCGTCCTTGAAGCACTGACTCAAAATGCTTGGAAAATTAAATCTTTGTTTTCCCATGGATCGGGTAAGCGGAGTTGGGTATGATCCGCAGTGGGAACCGCCTGCTAATTTTTATTTTATTTTATGCATGTGTCATTTACATATTCATGAATGGGCTAGCCGTTGTGACCGCTGATCCTGCAGCAGGAGATGAAAAGGCAGGATCCAGCACACAGAGTCTATTAATTTCTAGGGGGAGAATGGCAGCCTATGATGGCCAAGAAGAGAGGGTGCTCGGGGTTTCATTTGGGGGTTACCTCATTATACAATAAAGGATCTGGATAGACAGCCTACCAAAAAATGTGTAAGTATAATGAACCTAGAAAGGAAGACCAATTTGCATAATTCATGGCCATTCATTCACCCTGTAAAGAAATAAGCATTTTGAAATGGTGATTTCTGGCTCGTATTTGTGAAGGTAAATAAAATTGCATTCTGTTTTATGGCTATATAGACTATCATTAAAATGGGATGTGGTTGGCCGCTCCATATTTTCTCATTGTTTTGTAATTTACATATTTCTTGTTCCAAATAAGAATGCTGAGCTTTGAGCATCAATTATTTCCTAAGGTGGAATTTCACCAATGTTACCTGTATTTATCGATACATTTTGATTTTTACCTCATGATGCTCTAATCAGCAATGGAATTCATGATTACTAGAGGCACATTAGGAGAAATAGTAACTCACCTTTATCTGTATAGATACATGAATATAACAAAATTTTCACCCATACTAGAAAGAATCCTGATATGTTATTTTTATCTATTTATATATTACAGTCCTATTTTTAATATTTGTGATATTTATATGATAAAATATTTAAGTCGATTTTGCATTTTATAAGCATGTTGTTTTTTTTTAAAAAAAGCACAGTTCTCCTATTTATGCCTTTCAAAAATGAAGCTTGGGTATGAGGGATGGGTGAGGCAAATGCCTAAGTAGACAAGTAAGAGGTCACAAGGCTCAATTAAACACACACACACACACACACACACACACACACACACACACACTACTTCACTTATATCTCTGAACTACTAGACACAAAAATTCACACACCTAAAATCAAAGATGTTAATTAGTTACTTGATAAATAATGTAACATGCTTCTTCTCTAGTTGATTTCCCCTAAACCTAACAAGCTACTTGCCCCACCTTATTATGCTTTTTGTATCAAAGGCCAAATTTTCTAAGTCTTAAAGCAAGACGTTACAATTTTACTGGTAATTAAATTAAAACATATATAACTAATCTCTCTCCCTTTCTTCCTTTCTCTTACATACACACACACACAAAGATATACGTATATATAAATAAACATATACACAGTCATGACTGACCTTTTTGTGTAAGAATGTATGACTGTTCTTTACAGTAATCTCAATTTTTTTATTTGATATTACACAAAAAGCTTAACATATTCAAAGAGGTAATACTTATTTGCTAGCTGTTCATTTTGCTAAGTAAAAATCAAAACAAAGAGCAAACTCTCATAATGTCACATACATATATTATCTAGTGACACATACAATGTACTTAGAAATTCTCTATTTTACAAAAGATTTTTATGAACATATTAATTTTAGTAATAAGATTAGTGGATGGTCCATTTTAACATCTCAAACAAATAGGGATTTGAACACTTAAAATAAAGAGTTCTTCTTTAAGTACTACCATTCATTACACCAGGCAAGTAAGGCTTTCTGCTTCCTGCTATAACATTCTCTCATAGTTTGAGGTATTAAATATATTTGAAAGTGACATGCATTGCATTTTTATAGTGGTATTTAATATTAGGTTTTACTATTTTTCTTACACCCCAAATAAAAAATGCAATTGTGATATTTTAATATACTACTGAATCCAAAATAATTTTGCAATAAAACATTATTTAGAATAAGTTTACTAGAGAGCTTAGATCTAACTTATATCTTAGAAATGAAAACTTTAATTTTAGACTAGACATGACATCCAAATAAAATTAGTAACTAGTTAGTGTATTTTACCCATAATCCTGCCATCCTTTATTACAAATACACTTCTAATGCACTTGCTGTCAAGATATTCTTAATTGGATAAGAAATTTATAGACTCTTCCTATAAGATCAAAGTTGCACATCTATAAGGTAACAGTTGGAGAATATGAGTGCCGTCTCTGTTCCCAGGATGGAAGGAAGAAAACTTCCTTATAAAGATCAAAAGCATAGCCTCAGACTTACAATCATGATCATTTACTAAAACAGTCAAGTCAACAGAAATTGGCTGTAAGGCTATAACAGCCAGACATGTTAACCTCATAAATAATAAAATGCATTTTATATGGGGAGCCAACTTGGAGAGTGAGGAAAAAATAATAAATTAAAAACCAACTTGTCAGTCTCTAATGTGACTCATTCTCAAAGAAAAACAAACAAACAAACAAACAAAGAAAAAACAAGAGAAAACACACACACAAAATGTAAGCCATTGCAATAAGTGCAGAATATATTCATACTGTAAACAATGCTAAGATAAAACTCTTTGTCTCTGTTCACACAATGGCAAGCATTGGTGACAAAACAAGGTAATCACTAGGATAACTCTAAATATCTGGCTGCTTTTGTGCCCACAAAACTCACTGCTTAAAATGTCAGAGTGGCCAAAACCGGTTTGGCTCAATGGATTGATTGTCTGCCTGGGGACTGAAGGGTCCCCGGTTCGATTCCAGTCAAGGGCACGTATCTGGGTTGTGGGCACATCCCCAGTAGGAGGTGTGCAAGAGGCAGCTGATTGCTGATTCTCTTTCATCAATGTTTCTAACTTTCTATCCCTCTCTCTTCCTCTCTGTAAGAAATCAATAAAATATATATTTTTTAAAAGTCAGAGTGTATGTTTCAGTTCTTAAACTCTTTAATAACGATCATCATTATGGGATACTAGTAGCCCTGTGCATAAACCTGTGCGCCAGAAGCTCGCTGCCACCCTCCTGTAGCTCCCCATACACTCCCCATCTCTCTGACCTCCCTCATAGCTTACTGCTCTGCCCCCTCCGTAGCTCTTCACTGCCCACTTGTAGCTCGCTGCCTCACCCTCCTGCTGATCCATGATCTGGTTGTTATGGGGTCAGTTGTTATACACTTCACAGCTAAAGTCCATTTGCATATTACATCTTTTTTATATAGGATAAGAAACATAGGTTTTTGAAATATACCACTTTTGGATCACCAAATGCACTAATCTATTTCCAAAGTATACTTTTTAGATCACTGTTATGATTGGTCTCATTGATATTGATCTCAAAGAGATTGGCAGCACATCCTCTATAGAATAAAACACTTAATATCTCAGTTTCAAAAACTCATTTCTCTTGCACATTTTCAGTTATTTTAATTAGGATTGTTTATTAAAGATGCGCTTCTGCCGAAACCGGTTTAGCTCAGTGGTAGAGCGGACTAGAAGGTCCCGGGTTCGATTCTGGTCAGGGGCATGTACATTGGTTGCTGGCACATCCCCGGTAGGGGGTGTGCAAGAGGCAGCTGGTCGATGCATCTCTCTCATCGACATTTCTAGCTCTTTATCTCTCTCCCTTTCTCTCTATAAAATATCAATAAAATATATATATATTTTTAAAAAGATGCGCTTCACAGAAATAAAACAAAATATGAAGGTCATAATATCTAAATAGCCAATGGAAATTTCATAAAATCTAAGCATATCACTTAAAAGGAAATACTCCATTAAAAAAAGCGACAGGTTCCTGTAGGTGCTAACATGATGCTCTATATTTATTATTATTTGTTTTTCTATATATAAGACATAGCAGAAAACTTGAGGGGAAAATGAAAACATTTCATCTGAGAAGTTGTCAGCCAGTATCTGAAATGATTCCATTATCTCTGTGGTTGAGCATAACTCACAAACCAGGAGGTCACGGTTCAATTCCAGGTCAGGGCACATGCTCGTGTTGTGGGCTTGATCTCCAGTGTGAAAAATGCAGGAGGCAGCCGATCAGTGATGTTTCTCTCTCATCAGTTTCTATTTTCCTCCCTTCCTCTCTCTCTAAAATCAATAAAAACATATTTGAAAAAAATGTTTTTAACATTTAGGATAAATAAATATTCTACGTGAGCCATGAGGTAAATCCAGAATTATATTAAGCAATGTTTGCTAAATTTATGATTAATAAAAAAAGTTATTACACTGTTTCACATAATCTGCATGCACTGAAGTAAAAAAAATGTATTTGCACTTCAGAACAGTTTTGCAAGGAAATAGGACTTCTCCATTCTAAAAGTGTTATTTTTGTTTTCATATGCCCATCTCATTGTGTAGTTGGGGATAGGAAGGGGAAATTAAATTTTGCAATTAATGTATCTCATCCTTTTATAATTTCGGTAGTCTCTTTTGAGTTATTCTCCCTCTGGCAGAGAGAATGGGCATCCAAAATATTATCCACATCCTTGTTTGTTGAACCTGTGAGGAATTACATTGGCTGACAGAATTAAGGTTGCTAATCACCTGATCTTAAAATAGGGAGTAGCACAGAGAACAAAAGAAAAAAATAAAAGGTGAAAACAAACCAACAAAACTTTTGAAAAGTGGAATAAAACATTCAAAGGTGGGTAATTGGTGACTGATCAGCCAGACCTTAAGAAAACAAGCGTCTAAGCTCACAGTAGGTAAAGATAAAAGCCTTTCCAAGAAAGTTTAGGAATCAGAAGCTCCAGATACTTTGGGAGACAGGGATAGAAAGAGGTAGAATTAAGAACACAGTTATATTATAACAGAAAAGCTAAATATTTTTATATCTTTCCCTATTTAGTGTTTATGGTCAAATTTTCCTCTCCACTATAAGTGAAGACTGGAAAAAAAGGTAAAAACAGAGTTGACACAGTTGTAGATGGGGTACCCATACTCTAACGAGGAACTTTAAATCAATGTATACATTCAAGATACTGGGTCTCTCTCCATTCTATTTTCTTCTCAAAGCAGGTTGGCTCTCAAGATGACAGCTTCCACAACTTTTCTGAGCAATCTGTTTTAGCAAAATAAAATAAAAACACAGTGTAGAAGTGATGGCTAGCTGTACCATAAAAATATTACATGCTTTTATAGTGGAGATTTATCCCTGGTAAGTGGCTGTGCAGCAAGAGTGTATTTCCCATCACTCTATAAATATATATATGCAAAGCAGTAGGGATGGAATTGAGTGGAATTGATGGGCATCTCTTCTAGGGCTGGCAGGGCCATAAAGCCTTTTCATATAGCACTTTTTTGGGTCTACGATCCTTTCTCTTCAGAGCTGCTTGAAATGTAGATGACCTCCAGGGTGACAGTAAACATCATCTATTAAAGATGACAAAGCCTCTGCTTATCTAGGTTGCTAAATGAATCTGTGTAAAACGGATGTTCTCCCATAGAATTGTCTGTTCAATACTCCAACTGCCTTTTTTTTTTGGATGAGTCAAGATGTGTGTGTGTGTGTTTAAATAATAATACACAGCAATAAAAAGAAATGAACTATTGTCATATTCAACAACAAAGGTAAAATTTTGGTCAAAGGAGTCAACCACTATATATATATTGTATGGTTCCATTCATACAAAGTTCAACAAAAAACACAACTCATCACTGGTTAAAGAGGTCACAGTGGTGTTTACATTTTGGGGAAAATGATATTAACTAAAATAGGACAAAAAGGGTACTTCTTGGATTAGGAAATATTTTATATCTGAATCTGGGTGATAGTTCCATAGGTGTGAATGTGAAGTATATTATCAGTATATACACTTAAGATTTCAACAGTCCACTGTAAATATAGGGTTAGGTAAAAGTAGGTTTACAGTTATATGTAAAATATAGTTTATGTAAAATACAGTTTACTCTTTCATTATTATTTATCAACTAGAGGCCTGGTGCACAAATTTTGTGTACAGGGGGGTGTCCCTCAGCCTGGTTTGCACCCTCTCCAATCTGGGACCCCACAGGGGATTGGGCCTAACCCGGCAGTTGGACATCCCTCTCACAATCTGGGACTGTTGGCTCCTAACCGTTCACTTGCCTGCCCCTAACCACTCCCCTGCTGGCCTGATCATCCACAACTACCCTCCTCTGCTGACCTGATCACCCATAAATGCCCTCTCCTGCCAGCCTGATCTCCCACAACTGCCCTTTTCTGCTGGCCTAATTGTCCACAACTGCCCTTCCCTGTTACAACCTGCCTTCTTCCATTGGGACCCGCCTCTTCCACACAAGGCAGCAGAGACGCCAGAATCAGCCTTCTCCATGCAGCACAGAGCTGCAATACCCCCAGGCCTCACCACACAGAGTGGCAGCTGGCCCCACCTCCACTGTGCGCATGGCCATCTTGTGGTGGCCATCTTGTGACAACGTCACTCATGAGGACATGAGGACCACCTCCGCTTTTAATAGTATAGATTATGTATTTCCCATACAAGTGACTATAAACCTACTTTTACTTCATCCGATATGTTACACTCTTAGAGAAATAAAAAAAAATAGTGGAAGATATGTTTCATCAAAATGAAAGACACAACCAAAAGGTGGATAATCTCAGATGTCAGGGACCCCAATAGGAAGAGAAAAGAAAGAAGCTTCCAAAAGGATACACAGCATTACATTTGTATTCCAGATAAAAAGAGGCAACAAGCAGAGCTGTATGACCCGAAAGGTGAAGTAGAGGACTATCATCCCAGAAATCTTTCTGCCGTTGATCTATTTTTTATACTTAAGACATAATGTTGGGTTGAGCCCTACCTTGACATGGATTGATGTAGACTCTGCTTGGCCCCTATGCCCTTTTGCCTTATAAATTAAATATCTCATTTTTACCAACAGAAATATCCCGTTTTCACCTTTTCCTGAGAACTAGAATAGGTCCCCTTGAGCTTAGAAAAAGATGATTCCTTTCACTCACCTCCCAAGCTCAGTTTCCTCACTGGCGTTCCATACCTGGACCATGAGTAGCTTTTTGTAAGATGAGGGGGAAAAAATCTTAACATTTTAAAGTCATAATTTATTAGGGGTAATAAAACACAATTCTAACATGTGTAATCTTAATACCAGCCAATAAAAACTTGCCAAAAATAAACATTGAATATAGCAACATCCTTAGTAACAGTGCAATTCACAAGCAAGTATGCGCATGAAACATAAAAAAAATAATATGTACTTCTTTAGATTTGCTCATCCTAACTTTTTCTGTGAAACAGATAAAGATTTTAAGCACATGGAGGGTATTTTTCAAAATATTTACAAGATCACCATCATGAGCTCTGTTTAAATGACACATTACAACCAAACAGCACCATTCAAATGTTTCAAACATTTAAAGGGACTAAGGTAGTTTTCTGTATAGAAAAACTTCAACAAAATAGTTATAAGTGGAAATGAAAAAGCAGACCATAGTGCAATAGTGTAATTTCACTTGTGTATGTGCATACTATATTTATAAGCATAATTCTGAAACTATCTTAGATGATATCCGCCAACATGTTAATAGTGGCTACTTTTTTTTTATAAGGGATGTAAGGAAAGAAATGGTGATATTTTAAAAATACATATATTTTATTGACTTTTTCAAAAGAAGAATGGAGAGCGACAGAAAGTTAGAAACATCGATGAGAGAGAAACATTGATCAGCTGCCTACTGCACACTCCCCACAGGGGATCAAGCCCACAAACATGCCCTCGACCAAACCTGGGACCTTGTAGTCGTGGCCTGACTCTCTATCCACTGAGCCAAACTGGTCAAGGCAATGGCGATCTTTTTATCCTTCATGGTATTTTTAATAACAAACACAACCAAGTAAAATGTTAAAAAAAAAAAAGATAAATGACACCAAACATATGCTTTGGTTAGCTAGGTGATGCCAAATGCACAGATATTAGGACACATTTAGCTTATTTCTTTTTTTCCACATTCTCCCAGATGGTTAAGATTACATGGACACTTCCCCAGTGAATATTTAAGAAGGGTTAACATTTGTAGCATTCCCCTTCACTATGAAGTTATAGAAACTAAAGTACTTCCCCACATGTAGTTCTCCTTAAAATAATTAACAATGAGTATTTATGAGGCAGAAATAAAATAAATAGTAAAGTAATATAAAGGGAAGAATGCGCAAGTTTGAATCTTGGCTTCTCTGCTCTGTGGGGAAATTTATTCATCTATAAAACAGAGAAAATCAACACTATTTTAGAAGGGTGTTGCGATGATTAAATGAAATAACATGTTAAAATATCTTCCTTGGTGTCCAGCCCAAAATAAATACTTGATATATGTGTCATTTCCCTCACTCTCCCTAATTATCAATTACACAATTTAAATACCTTTTAGAATAATATGTTTTTCTACTTTTATGATTTAAAATTTTGAATTTTGAAGATAAATCTATCATGGTGGTGGAAGTGTAAAAAAATGAAAGATATAAAAATCCTTTTTAAAAAATGAACTTGTCTCTACTGTGAATTCCTCTAAGGCAGATGTAGGTCAGGAATAAGATGCGAGTCTGGCTCTTGCATTAAGAGCCTCCTGCCCATGTCAGGGAAAACATAATCCTCACCTGAATCAACAAAGAAGAATTTGCCCAAAGATTATCTTACAGCATCTGAATTTCAAGAATGATGTTAACTCTTCAAGGGCTTATTTTTTAACTGCTTATCTTAGTCAGAGGCTGCTAATACAACACCCTTCTAAATGTCTAATGCAAAGCCACCGCTGTGTGAGTAAACCTGAGACTTCTAGGTCTTCAGACTCTGACTTGTAGTAGGTAACACCTGTGGCATTGTACCTAAAGCTGATGCAATTTTAGTTTTCTTTCATTTGTTGAGACTTGCTGCTAAAACTTTGGTTCCCACTCTTGGCACGTGGAAAGGACTCATGGTTGTGGGCAACATCCCCAATCCTGGCAGTAGGCATCTTGCCTGAAGGGAGGGAAAATGATATCCCTGACTTTCCTTCTTTGTTGGACGAAAGGTATTACACTGGTGTTTTCCAAGAGCAAGAAGTGTTCATGTTCATTAAGCACGTCTGAAAGACTTTCTCCAAACGCGAATGCACCTGCCTTACCCACCTTGTCATCAGAACATTGATTTTTCTTTTTTTTCTTTTTCAAAATACATTTTATTGATTTTTTTTACAGAGAGGAAGGGAGAGGAATAGAGGTCTAGAAACATCGATGAGAGAGAAACATCGACCAGCTGCCTGTTGCACACACCCTATTGGGGATGTGCCCGCAACCAATGTACATGCCCTTGACCAGAATCGAACTTGGGACCTTTCAGTCAGCAGACCGACGCTCTATCCACTGAGCCAAACTGGTTTCGGCAGAACATTGATTTTTCATCAATTGAATTAACTTTTCTTTCAGTTCTTCTCTGCAGGAGGTATATTGACATTAAGTTAGACTTGCAAAAGCCAAGTCCCTGAATAGCATCTTGAAGCCTCTCTGAGGTGACTTCATGAGTCAGAAAGGATACTTTCTTCCCTTACAACTCAATGAGGAAACCCTTTATGTGTCTTTTCCTAAACTGTGGTTAAAAGAACGGTGCTCAGTGTTTTTCAATGTCAGGTCAATAAATCTCAGCTTTAGTATAAACCTAAAGAAATATTACATCTTTAGGAGTATGTTGTCCTCAGAGCATGAAACGATGACCAAAGATGTTACTCATTTTACCTTGGATGTCAGAAACTGTGAAGTAAAACCTGAGCAAATATTATAGTCTGTACTCGCTCTGCCTCCATCAATGGGACCTTTGTACCTTTAAATGTCTCCTCTTCTTTAATACTGTAGCCTCTTCTCTATGAAGTCTTTTTTTAAATCGTGTACTTGGTTGGGTATGTGCAAGGTGTAGGTGTGGTGATTAGATTTCTGTTGCTGCAGTGACAGATTACCACAAATGCAGTGGCTTCAAACAACCCAAATTTATCATTTTATAGTTTGAGAGGTCAAAGGGTCACAGTAAGCTTCAGTGGGATAAATTTAAGATGTTTCTTCTGGAAGCTCTAGGGGAGAATCTGTTCCCTTGCCTTTTCCAGCTTCCAGAGGCCACCCCCATTCCCTGGCCGGTGGCCTCATCTTCTGCCTTCCAAGCCAGCAATGATGCATCTCTATGACCATTCTTCCCTAACCACATCTCCCTCCGATTCTGAAACCTCTGCCTCCTCCTTCCACTCTTGAGAATTTTGTGGTTATACTGGGTCCAACCATATAATCCACAATCACCTCACCATCTTCTGATTTGCATCCTGAATTCCACCTGCAACTCCATCTTGATTCCATCCATAATTCCTTTTTGTCATGCCAGGTAACATAACATATTCCCAGGAATTGAGACATAAACATCTTTCAGGGTCCATTATTGTGCCTACCACAGGTGACATCTTAACTTAGCAAGGAAGAATTAAGATTTATCAAATAGGGCCCTAATCAGTTTGGCTCAGTGCATAGAGCACTGGCCTACTGATGGAAGGGTCCCGGGTTCCATTCCAGTCAAGGGCACATACCTCAGTCGCAGGCTCCTCCCCAGCAACCAATAATGTGTTTCTCTCACATCGATTTTTCTCTCTGTCTTTCCCTCTCTCTTCCAATCTCTCTAAAAATAAATGGAAAAAAAAATGTCCTTTGGTGAGGTAAATCTGATTTGGGAAATAATCTAGGGTCAAGAATGACAACAAATACCTCACCACCCCCCAAAAAGGGAGTGAGCAGCATTTGAGGTGAGATCACAGACAGAAACCATCAGCTGTGGGATGGCGCTGGGAACTAGGATACACTCGGACAACAGAAGAGGCCGGAGAGCAGGTCCCCAGTCCCTAACAGAAAGAGCCAGCACATCTCATGGCAGGCTACCTCCCTGGTCTGTCTCCTCTGCCCAGCCCAAGCTTTTGGTTTGTCTGTGGCCACACTCTACTTTCATGGACCTCTCCCCTAGGTCTCACTACTCGATTGGCCTGTGCAGGGACTGATCCGTGTAAATTCTAGTACTCCACAAAGTGCCTGAGGGAGGGTTTCACCCACAGTACTTACAGTGGCTACATAATTGCTGCACTTAATTAATTACCAAGTGCTTAAACGGAATCTAAGTACTCAGGCTACCAGATTAGAGCATTTACTCATTTACCAATGAAACAGGATCACCGCTGAATTCAAATATGAAAGGATTCAGAGACATCAGAGCACCAGACATATGGACGTATCACTGAAGATGTATAGCAAACTACTGATAGGCCTAATATTTCCTTAATTAGTACAGTAGTTTCCTTTCGCTCTTGCCAAAAAAAAAAAATACCACAAACTTGTCTTCAAATAACACAAAAGCATTTTCAACACAAATGCATTCGTTGTGGAGGCTAGAAATCAAAATTAATCTGATGGGGTGTAAGGTACTGGTAGTGCTGGTTCCTTCTGGAGGCTCTATGGGCGATTTAATGTCTTGAATTCCAGCTTCCAGAGTCTACCTGCATTCTTTGGGTCCTCACCCCTCCCTCCATATTTAGACACTTCATCTCAACCATGCTTCGAGCAACCATCTCCTTCGTTGAATGTCTTGAATTTACACTGATCAGTTTCTGCTCAGCTTTCAAGAGGACCCTTGTGATTTCGATGGGCCCACCTGGATAACACAGGGTGATCTCCTTTCAAGTTTCTTTTTAAAAAAATATATATTTTATTGATTTTTTTTTATAGAGAAGAAGAGAGAGGGATAGAGAGTTAGAAACACTGATTAGAGAGAATCATCAATCAGCTTCCTCTTGCACACCCCCTACTGGGGATGTGCCCTCAACCAAGGTACAATGCCCTTGATTGGAATCGAACCCGGGGCCTTTCAGTCCGCAGGCCGACGCTCTAACCATTGAGCCAAATTGGTTTCGGCTCCTTTCAAGTTTCTTGACTTCATTACATGAGCAAAGTCTCTCCTACCCTGTAAAGTGGCACGTTTACAGGTGAGGAATTAAGACATAGGTATTTTTGGGGAGAGAGAGGGGTATTATTCACTCTACCACAGGAAGATATCCCTGACTTTTCGCTTAGTGCATGGCCAAATAAAATAAAGATGACAATTCCAGTCCCTCTTTAAATTAGGTGTGACTATATGGCTAAGTTTTGGTAATGAGATATAAGATAAAGTGCCCTGATAAAATTTTAGGAAGTGCGTCTAAAACAAAGTGGTATGCCCTGTGCCTGCCTCTCTCCTGATGCCTGGAATGCAGATACAATGGCTAGAGTTCTAGCAGCTATCTTGGCGTGCAGACTTAACCCTGACAGTGGAAGCCGTAGTGGAAAAAAAAAACAGACAGAAGAGACTTGGGTTTCTTTTGGAACAGCAAAACAAGTTTGAACTGACTTCTAAATTTCTAGAATGTGAGAGGGAAATATATTTGTATCATTTAAGCTATGGTTATTGGAAATGTTCTGTTACTCATAGACACATTTAATGCTAACTAACACATATTTTTGCATAACATAGATTAGCATTACACTTTCATCTTTTAAAACATCTTTATCATTGGCCCTGTTAGAAAATATTTTTCATAAGTAGAGGGATTTTATCATAATGATAGTTAATGTGCTTATAAGCAAGGAGCCAAAAGAAAATCTCTAGATAAAGTGAGGTTTAAGAAGATGAAATATGCATTTATATCATTGGTTTATTTTCTTATCACTGTACCAAGTAAAGCAAAATCCTAATACACTTACAACTTTAAAATATTTCTCTGAAGGCTAGCACCAAATATCGACCAAAGCACAATGCCAGTGTAAGAAAACTCCTCCAGTAGTCTCTGCATAGTTCTGTCTTCTGGCTGAGGGCCAGCTATGCCATTTTTTAAAAATCCATGAGCTTAAAAACAAAGCTATAATTTAAAATTTTTAAAGGAAAAGTGCACCAAAAGTGATATGTTATTTTTATCTTTTCTTTTCCTACCAGGATGTTGAACTGCCTTTATCCTTTTACACTCAGTGTATGAGTTCATAAAAAGAAAAATTCTCTATTTAAATGTGCCCAGTTAATACACAAGCATTCCTAAATAGAATTTCTCAAGCCAATTATTTCTAGATTCAATTATATATATATATATATATATATAAGCATATATATATATATATATATATATAAGCATATATATATATATATATATATATATATATATATACACAACCAGAATTTTTGTATTCAATTTTATGCACACACAAGCACATATTATGTCACTAAAATATATATTATTCCCAAATTAGATCCCAAGGTATAATGAAATTCTTTATGCTATATGTTTATCTAGTTTCTACTCATTCAAAAACATCACTGAAGAAGTATAACAGCTAGTTACCATTTTCTTATTAATAATTAATTTGTATATATTTATGGAATGCACATAATATATGAAATATATGCATAGTAATGTTTGTGAAACATGTAATTTTGCCCTTCTATAAATGAACTCTTCAAATATTAAATCTACAGGTGAATAAAATTGTAAAGGCAAATAATACAGAAAATTATACTAAAGAAAAGTGTAATAAAATATTGTCACCTGCTGAAGCAAACTTAGAGTCAAAATGAACAAAAGCACAAGAATAAAACCGTTATATGCTACACATCAACTTGCATAGCCCCTGACATTGACTATTTTGCTTACATAGATTATACAAGAGGAGAAAGCATAGCAAATGAATAATGTGGAGCGTATATGACAGACTTCAATTTACAATGAAATGATGCTCGGAAAATTTATCTGCAAGGTGATTACTCCAAACTCAGAGCATAGTTTTGTTTTACCCCAACATTATGTCATTAAAAAGTTGAAAATTTTTTACAATGAATAAGTATATTCTCCCCCACCTGGATTATCTTACTAACATTCGCTATATTTGCTGTATCATATATCAATAATGACATTTCCCCTCTGTGGCAGGCTGCTGTTCTATGTCACATCAATTAAATTAAGCTTACAGGATGGCACTAATTTACATTAAGCTGTTGAACCTTCTCCAAGTTTTGCATTTGTGTAACAGATAACTCGGAAATGAGAGAAAGTAGAAATGCAGATTATTCATAATATTATTACCAACACAATCACTGTACTAATAAATACTTAAATTTTTTAACATATTTATGTTGCTTTGCATAGTTATTGTTTGCATATAATAGCAAATAATAATAGCAATTATATAATAACAATTATATTTACCATTTTTCATAAAATATACATATTTTTCTGTAATTTTAAAGGAGCATCAGCATATTGAATGTATTTGAAAATTACTTAACCATTCACTTATTATATAACATTTAAGTAGTTTTTATATCATAAAAATGCTGCAATGAATTACATGGTGCTTCAATCCCCCCCCCTCCTTATCTGTTTTTTTCTTAGATTTAGAAGTGGAATTACTGTTTCAGTATGAGGAAATATATTGACATTTATCCAATTCATATTATGTATTAAAACATTCCACTTTTACCTGTTAAAAAAAATGTGCTTTTGATTCCTAAGGATGGTAAATTACAGTGACTTCTTCCTTTCAATATTTAGGATATGCCTCTTTCCCATTCATTTCAGCAAAAAAATAAAAATATAAAAATATATATTTCATACTTGTTTACACTGTAAACTCTAATAATCCAAATATATGGTATGCTTTTAGGTGTATAGAAAAAACATAGGGGTATCCATTGTTACAGAAGAAGATTGAAAGACAGGGAAATGGTCACACTCTGTACTAGAGAGCCACTCATTTGTCACAGAGATAAATCAAGCAAACCTGTTCTGAACTCTAGTGCTGTAAGCTCCCATTTGACTTTGAGTTCATGCCCATAAGCTATTCAAGTTATGGGCCATAAAATTATGGAAAAATTGAGTGTAATTTATGGCAGCTTTTAAGTTGATGTTGCAATGTAAAAGTTGCATAAGAGTGAAAAGAGGAATGAATTAAATAGGATAAGAAAAAATTATTGGGTGAGAAATACGATGAAAAAAAAAAAAAAAACCAGATTCAAGGCTAGAAAAACTACTTTAACAACCAAAAGCAGAGTAACATCCATACCTGTCTGAGGTTTCATATTCTAAGATCATTGCACTATCATAATCTTTGCCTTTGATTCTCTAACAATTTTGTAACTGTAATCAAAAGCTATGCTAGCACAATGGAAGGGAATTTCCTCAGACTCTTATTAATAAAAACTATTTGGGGCCCTGGACACAATCATCTAATTCAAAGGTCATAAAGCGACTTCTGCACACCTTTTCAGGGACTACCATCAGAAAAATGCCATTTCACTGTCAAAAACACAGGCTTGATACAAAATACTATATCATAGAACATTGCATCAGATCCTGGACACTGCCTGTATATGTCTATCCCCAGCCTTAAGACGCATCGTTAGAATTCAACCATCACTACCTAACATCCAAATTAATTTTTAAAACATTTTATGAATACATCACGTCGACGTGCTGTTAATTCCCTTCTCTATTTGCTACATTTCCTCATTCTTAATGGAAATGCTCATCGATTACTTAATCTCATTATGCTCTTGCTAAGTGAATTAATATGCTTAGGATGTTAAATTGAAGGATTCCTGCTCATGTGTCCGAACTTTATAATTTCACCAAGTTGACAGATTAATTTCCAAGGAAAAGCCATTAGCACCAGTCTCCTCCCTGCTATTAAACATGACATGTGAAATAAATATAATTGGAAACAGCTGGGCAAGTCTTTCCAGGGTAATTCTTAAGGACTATGCCTGATGAAACATTAATCTGCAGTATTATGTTGGAATTAGTTTTGCTACACAGTTCAAAGGTCAACTTAACTTTTGGAGACTTGTCACATATCACTAGAATGGAATTTACAGCTATGGAAAAAAATGGCAGATCGCCACTGATCTTAGCCAAAACAGAACAAAAAAGGAGACTAGAAACTTAGAAGTGATGAAAGTAAAAATAAAAAATGTATTTAATGCACTTTCACTATAAGTGCCTTTTCCCAACAAATCATGGCCGTGTTTCTAAAAATCAATCACATTTTAGTTTTTATATTTGGAAATCCCTGAGCACACTAGCATAAGTTTAAGAAATATTAAAATTTCATTTCCCAATATTTAAAACTATTACAAGCCATCCTGACCTTTTTAAAAAGAAGCACTGAATTATTAAATCTTAGTGTTGCATACTGAAATAGTTATAGATAAATTTATATATCTAAGATTTTCTTCATAATCCAGTATAGTGGGGGGTTGAGAGGAGTAGAGAAAGTCAAATGAGCCATGTGTTGATAATTATAGAAACCAGAGAATAAGTACATGAGAGTTTCATATTCTTTTCTCTACCTCATATACTCATTGTTCATAAAATAGGCATGTTTGTTTTATTTTTAAATATATTTTTATTGATTTTTTTACAGAGAAGAAGAGAGAGGGATAGAGAGTTAGAAACATCAATGAGAGAGAATCATTGATCAGCCGCCTCTTGCACACCCCCTATTGGGGGTGTGCCCACAACCAAGGTACATGCCCTTGACCGGAATTGAACCTGGGTCCTTTCAGTCTGAAGGCTGACGCTCTATCCACTGAGCCAAACTGGTTTCGGCAGCGTGTTTGTTTTAATGGCACAACTCTAGAACATGCATTTCAACCATCTCTAGTAATAACATATGTAGACATATGTGTGAGAGAGAAATGAGGAAAGAATAAAAAATACTAAAAGTACTGTTTCCTAATAGATAAGAATGCAGCTCACTCCACATACTGGTTAGTTTACTGAATAACTAGAAGGTGTTGAGCATGTATTATGTGCCAATGATCAAGGACATAAGTGCTGAGGACATCAAGAAAAACAAAATCAACCCCCACCACCACCACCTTGTGAGGTGAACAGATAGTCAAATAAATACCTACAGCCCATACAGTAGGTCAGCTATGAATAATACTATGGAGAAAAGGGAAGAACAGCCCAATGCTTCACAGTAAGATCATAGTAAGTTCATGACAGAGCAGGGACTAGAACAAACGATTTCTTATTTCCAGTTTAAAGTGGTCTTAAGGATTCAGGGAACACAACTATAGAAAATACAGGAACCGTTACAGAAAATACAAGAACAAATTGCGGGAAACATGAAAAATATAGAAATGTATTAGACAGCATCTCAGGGGCCACATCGTTTCTTATCCTCACAAAATGTTCTACATTTGTTTCCATTTCTTTCTGCAAACCAGCTTCTCCACTCACTTAGGCGCCTTTATTTGAACTCTATCACAGCTCCCCTGAGAGAAAAATCTGCATAATTCTAACCCCATATCCTGCACTTAATGAACTTCCTCTCTACCTGATTCCAAATTCCTTGGAGAAGAATTTTGAGTCTTACTGGCTTCAAGTACCCACAAATATATTGATATGAGACAGGAAGAGGAGGTCATTGGAGCTAGGCCCTTTTGGGCTGTGAATGAGGCCTGGCATCTCAGAAATGAATTTTGTAATGGTGACTGTCTCCAGGTAAAGGGCTGCTTTCACTACTTTCTCAATAACTGTATTATGGAAATGAATACAACTCTAACATAAAGCTCTCTGAAACTGCTTTAAAGGAAAGATCTCTGGTAAACTTAAGTTATACCATTTTAAAATAAGGTTGTCCTTTGGAAAAAAATTAAATGATAAAGTGCCATAAATTAAGATCATCATGTCCATTGCTTTTCCAAAAGAGGTTGATGGATACTTTTTGAAAGGTTGCCCAGAACAAAAACAATGGCAACAACAAAAACAGCACAAAACATAGGAGAAAGTTTTGGTGATTTTAATATTTCCCCCAACCCTGATTTCTTAGTAGTCATACATAAGTATAAATTAATTATATATAGATATAAATGCTATGGTGTCATATTTATATTTCATAAATCTATAGAATTATATGATATTGAGTTCAGAAAAGAAAATGATTTTAATACAGGAAAATATAACTGATTTTGCCTAAATCATGCATTTATTTCAAGAAAATAGAGCATGTGAGCAAGTATGGTAAAAAAAAAATAGTATTTAAAATTATGTGTACTTTATTTCCTTTGCCAGGAGCAGTTTGGTTAACTCTTATCTAATACTTCATAATAGGAAACTATTCCAAAATACTTACAGCAATAATGAGTCCCCAGAAGGTATTACATGTGCAAAAACTAATCTCAGACGAGCAGGGAGGGAATTAGGACGAATTTCATGCTGGAGAAGAGATAACCCTGAAATATCTTCTTGCCCATAGAATATGGAAATTAAATGAAATTGCCCATAATTGTATCATTTATTTCTATTTTCTCATTCTCTTGTTCTAGCAATTAGTAGTAATTATAAGATAACAAAGCAAAACAAATTGAGTAGAAAAAGGCAACAAAAAATAAGAACACCAATGAAATATTTGAGATAAAGAAAATGGAACTCGTACATTGTTTAAGTAGAGATAAAGTGGCATAAGCACTTTGAAAGCCTGTTTTCTGATGTTATATATACATATATACAAAGCCACATATGCATATAACCTATGATCCAATAATTTCATCTCTAGAAAGGCACACATATGTGAAGCAAGATATCTCAAGAATGTGCATAGCTTTATTCTTAATGGTCCCAAATGTGAAACAACACAAATGTTCATCACAATAGAATAGATGAATGAATTAATACAAAATGATTAGAAATGGACTGAGAATAAGCAACCTATTTCTAAATTTAAAAAATTATCACAAATATAATTTTCAGCAAAAGTAGCCAGACACAAAAGGATATATTAGTATATTGTATGATAACTATTATGTGAAGTTGAAAATAGTCAAAACTAAGGAATAGTGAAGGAAATTGAAGTATTGTTTACCTTTAGGTGCAGGTTCTACAGGTTTAAACATTTATAAAAAATTATCTAGCTTTATACATAATATTTGAGAATTTCACTGTAATTATGCTACACTTAATAAGAAAAATAACTTAAGGAAGCATAGAATCCATAACTGCATCAGTAGTGAAAAAAGCCATAGCAGTATAGTAATGCAGAACCGATATTGCAGAAAATCTAATTCATAGGGTCAAATCTTCCACAACCCAGAGGGGAATAAAAATGAAGAAACAAAAGCAATCTGTGAGAAGACATGAATGTGAAAAGCATATAATGGTGATGTAACCTATATTTCTATTTTTGAAATATAAATAGTACTGAAAAATAGTACTGAAAAATATATAATAAATGAAATCCTGTCTACAGTGAAAATGTGAACGTTCCAATTAAAAGCATTTATTGTGTGGTAGGCAAAACTTACAAAATACAAACTCTAGAGAGTTGGGTGAAGTATTACATCTTAAAGGTAAATTAAGGATTTTACAAGTTTCTGCTCATCAGCATGACTCAACAGATGTCTACCTTCATCCATGGTCTTGCTTGAAAACTTGGCAGAACAAGAAGACACTCACTAAGGATAAAAATCAAACTGGTGCCAGACTTCTCCATGTATAATATTAGATGCCAGAGATGGAATAATAGCTAGAGATAATTGACACAGAGTTTGACTCCAGAATTCTATTCTCAGTGCAATTGACATTCACTTAATAAACCAACATAAAGATAGACATATAAAGAAAGCCCTGGCTGGTGTGGCTCAGTTGATTGGGCATCATCCATGCACCAAAAGGTCACAGGTTTGATTCCTGGTCAGGGTACATGGCCAGTTTTCGGGCTCCATTCCTGGTGTTGGGCATACAGGAGATAGCTAATCCATGCTCCCCTCTCACACCAATATTTCTCTCTCTCTTCCTCTCCCTTACATTCTCTCTAAAAATCAACATTTTTTTAAAGAAAATATACAGCCTGGCTGGTGTGGGTCAATTGCTCAGTTGACCTACACCAGATTGCTCAATCCCCTGTGTGGGAAATGCAGGAGTCACCCAATCAATGATTCTCGCTCATCATTGATGTTTCCCTCTCTCTCTCTCCTTCTCTGAAATTAATAAAAATAAAATAAAAAGAGATTATTTGGATCCAGAGGGAAAACAGACCTAATATTTTTTCTAGATATATTACATATGTTGTGTATATGGATAATCACCCCTATTTTTTCTAGACATATTACATTGTTCTGATATATAGATAATTACCCCTATTTTTAGAAATGTGAAATTAGAGCTCCAAATATATTTCAATTGGCTTATTATAATCATTAGTTTTTAAATCTAGGTCTAATGCAGTCTTTAAAATGTATTCCACTTACTCCCTTGCAATCTTTCAAACAGTTTTACCCTTAGGGAAAAAAATAGAATTGAAATGAACAATGAAGTGAAAATTTACCAAATAATATACCGTATTTGCCGGCGTATAAGACGATTTTTTGGTCCTGAAAATACCGTATTTGCCGGCGTATAAGACGACCCCCTAACATTTCCACTCGAAATACAGAGTTTGTTATATACTCGCCGTATAAGACTACCCCCCCCCCCCAGTTGGAGGCATATTTTTCAGGGCCAAAAAATCGTCTTATATGCCGGCAAATACGGTATCTTACATTATTTAAAGACAAATAATAAGAAAAATTAAGATAAGCATCTTGCTGCAAAACTTCTCAGAAACTATGAAAGTGAATTCATTACATAAAATACTAAAAAGAAAATAAGTGAAATGTAATACTTAGCAATTATAAGCACCTTATTTATCCCAGAATCCTTATTAAACTATCTAAACGAAGAATACAATCTTCACACAATGGAAATACTAAGAGACTGAATACGTATACCTTTAGTAACTTGATGCTAACTACTCAGATTTAGGCCAGTCTTCACAGGTTAAGGACACAGTCAGTGCTACACACCACTCTCCTCACTCCAGACACCAGACACAATCTTGAGAGTTCCCGTGCTACCCACGCTTCTGATCAACTGGCTAAACATCTGCGGATTTCTATTACCCCTCAGGTTCAATAACTTGCTAGACTAATTCATAAAATTCAGAAAAGCACTATATTAAAAATTGCAGTCTTACTACATCAAAAAAGGATACAAATCAGGGCCAACAAAAAGAAAGAAGAGACACATGGGAATAGTCTGGGAAGTCCACTCTCTCTCCCCACACTCACAGAAAGAAGCTTCCAGTGTCCTAGTCCTGCGGAGTCATGCTGACTCACCTCACAGCACACTGGTGAGTAACAACATGCACAGAGGATCATTCACCAGAGAAGCTCATGTGGGCGTCAGGGTCCTAAGATTTTATTAGGGTCTCATTATGTAGGCATGATCATTGAATCGTTGCCCATGTAATTAAACTCAATCTCCAGCTTTTCCTTTCCTCCCAGGAGGTCAGGCTGGATGGTGCGGTTCAAAGCCCAAACCCTCTAATTACATGGTTGATATTTCTGGAGTGGCCAGGCCCTATCCTGAGTCACACGGTAGTATAAATAATCAAGGGGATATCCACAGTGACCTCATTAGCATAAACTATCAAGAACTACCAATAACAGAGACAATTCTATCACTTGGGAACTTCCAGAGTTTCAGGGGCTACCTCCCGAAAACTGGAGACAAAATCCAGCCAAAATGTTTTAATTGTGCAATAATATAGAAAGCACTTTACTTTGTGCCCCGAATATATATTGCTGTTGTTATTATTGTTGTTAATAATGTTCCAAGGGCACTAATTTGAAAGGGAAAATTAAAACTAGGTCTATGATTTATCTTCTAGCCTCAGGGACAACTGAGAATTTGACATTTATTAAAATTCTCCTTGCACATTAACTCAAGGAGTCATAGAAGCATACTAGACATGGATTAATGAGGATTCATGCAAGGTTATTATTTTACAGACCACGCACTTGCACTTCATTGTTGGCTTTATTGAGTAACAAGAACAGACTGATATTATGCTGTACTGGAAAATGGGTGTCAGTCATGTCCATCCAAGGAGGTCATCAGATACATCTTCAAAGCATAAAAGCTGAAAGGTCACACAGAACCTATAGTTTCCTTTCATTTAGATGGCTCATAGTCACCTTGTCTCATTCCTTGTGACCAGATCCACCTAAAAAGTAAAGTAAAAGTGTCAAAAAGACACACATAAGAATCCCCAAACCTCTAATTTGTTGTTCCCATTCATGCAGTGTAGCCTCCTACACATCTTGTTTTAAAGCGAAATAAACTTAGTCCTGGATGAATCCTATTTGGCCTGTCACTTTAAGAGTCAGTTGGAACTCAAGAGCACTGCTCCCACTCAGGTGACTGGGCATTACACTAAAATTCTCTGAACTACTGGGAGCTCACATTTTCAAATATATGAAACATTTACAGAAGTCTTAGAAAAGCAAATTTAACAGCACAATAAAACTTTGAATGGTGAGAAACCATCTCAAATGGTCTTAAACATAAAAAAAATTATTATCCCAATAAATCAAAAGTCTAGCAATAATGTGAACTTTAAGTAAAATTCCTTATGGGTTCTGTCTCAGTTATTTATACAAATTCCTCTTTTGTGCGCTGGCTGACTTTGACATGGGTACAGAGTAGGTGTAGTTATTCCCAATATGATTCTCATAAAACCAACCAGAGGAAGAAAATATCTCTTGATTGAAAATATCAAGTGAAATTCATGATACTCACTCTATAAAAGTTTAGATGTTACAATACTCCTCTGACTGTTCAAAGCCTATAGGTTACAGCTAACCCTGAACAGTCAACGGAGTTCTGTATGCTAGGCCCAGCCTCCATGTTCCTCCTAAACTAGACATTGCTGTACGGGGGATAGAGTTAAGTTTGTTGGATTGGTTTTGTTTGTTTCTTTGCTTTAGGGATGGGGGAGAGCATAGATATAATAAAATATACTAGTAGCCCCGCACATGAATCTGTGAGCCAGTAGCTCGCCAGTAGCTCCCTGCTGCCCTCCTGTAGCTCCCTCAGCCCCACCCTGCCCCCTCCCTCATAGCTTGCTGCCCTTCCCCCTCCTGTAGCTCTCCACTTCCTGATTTTAGTTCGCTGCCCCACCCTCCTGCTGATCCATGAACTGGTCATGACATGGTCAATCATTACGCTTCATGACATAATGACCATTTGCATATGACATCTTTATTAAATGAGGCCTGATGCACAAAAAATCATGCAAGGGTAAGCCTTCCTTCCCCTGGCTGCCAGCACTGGCTTCCCTCTGGAACGTAGGACCTGGGCTTCCCTCCTTGGACCACCAGCAGGCACCCAGGACTCAGGCTGGCTTCCCCCTGCTGCCTGTAGGCACCAGGGACCTGGGCTGGTTCCTCCTGGCCAGGGCTTCATCAGGAAGGACGTCCAGTCTAATTAGCATATCGTTCTCTTATTATTATGGATATATATACATACACACACACACACACACACACACACACACACACACACACACACACATATATATATATATATATATATATATATATATATATATATATTAAATCTATCTTTCCTTTCTAAGTTAAGAAATAAATGAAAAACACAAAAAGGGAGTTAGACATATGGAGAGTAAAAGGTCTGCTCATTTACAGGTAGACTGACTAGAGAACATGGCTTGGATTGTGGCCCAATGACTTGGCTCACATTCCAACCATAGATCTCAGGAGACTCTCATTAAGGCAAAGCCTATTCTAAGTTTATTCACACTGCTTGGTCGAGGGGGGAGAAAAATCTAACTACAGAGAAGCGAGTTGGGTTCAGAACCCTTGGTTTCTTCTTGCAGCTCACAGTCAGCTATCAATCTCTTTCCATAGGGAAGACTGAGTGAGGAGTGGAGAGTGTTATTCTACCTGAAATCTCTCCATATGGAAAAATAAATCCAAGAACGTAAAGATTGTTCACCTTCCTCATTGTCAATGATGGTGATTAGCTTGGGTTGATGAGGGCATATTTTTTTTAAACAGCTGCATTAGAAAATCTGAATTCTTGTTAACAGTGGCTGAGGACAAAACTGATGCCAGGGAGTTCCTTGGCTCCATCCATCACAGACACATTAAGAATATTTTATGGCAAAGAATTCCTGAAAACCATGGCAGGCACATACATTTATCCCTGCTTCCTCCCCAAATTTGACCAAAATGGTACCTATACAGTTTAAAACAATAAAATTAACTCACAAGGAAAATGAAAATGGAAAAAAGAAATAAAAAGCACTCCAGTGAAGTTAATAAACATGGATGGAATAATAGTAACAGAAAGTTAAGCAACTTCTTAGAGAGAAGCCTGGGTAAATATTCCAATTCATGTCATAAAATTATGGAATGACCCAGGAATTGAAGGTACCCACCATCTCCAGGGATCTGGGGGTAAAGCATGAAACAGAAGGATTGGTAGAAAGTCTGAAACAGAAATATTGGAGCCATAGATACTATTTTTGAGGCTGTACAATAATGTAATTAACCAATAATCTCCACAGCTGTGGTGTTGATTTCTACAGAAGATGCCCCAAACAGCAGAGAAATAGCTGACAAACAGGATGAGACACTGTATTGTCAAAGAAGGAATAAGTTAAAGTATGATTGCTTAAATTTGAGAACATTCCTCCAAATCCCTCAATACCCTGACAACTACCGTGGGTTGAAGAATATTGGGAAAACTGACCAGTTTATAGGAAATGTTAGGCATCCCTTTCTGATCACCTTTCAGTAAATGCCAGAAGTCTTCAAGCTAAAGCAGATAGAGCTTTTCCTGAACATCTCAGTAAAATCTTGGATATAAATAGATAGCTTAAGTCAATAATATTTTAGTAAAGCTTCTAACTTTTACAGAAGCTATTCTTCCTTCTTTTCAGAATAAAGAACTTATGCTATATGGGGTTAAGTAGAATGGTAAAACAATGGTCTAGAAAATGTTTTTTGTCTGAACCATGAAGTTTAATGGTACATAGTTAACATTCTGATGAAATATATGTGGTTAGCTCTTTCAATTTTTGAGAAAATTTAGCATTTTTCAGTGCTCAAGAGCAATGATGAGCTATTAATAAATATTGAAATAATGAAGTTGTTTAATGAAAATTATTTGTTTTATTTTGCATTAATTATTTCACAACATCAAAATACATTCCTGGTTTGCTTTTACCCAACATCAGAGGATGTTCCAGGCCAGAAAGCTGTTTTACTTTATTTCATAAAGTCTTTGCTGTGTCCCATTAGAGTCTGTATATTCATGTTTATAACAGAAGCATCTGTCATTATCCAAACTCTGAGTATTCTAAAAGATTCCTATAATAAGGGTTATATGTGTCTCAAAGCAATAAGGATGAATTAAAGAAAGGACAATGACAATGACAAAATATAGAACATTCTTTAGAGAATGCACATGATGCCTACTATGACACAGGTCTGCTTTGTACGTAGAAATGGAAATTTTTTGGTATCTCACTATAAGAGAGGACTACTTATCAATAGATTTGTTGATACCTTATTAGAAGCAACTTGGATTAATGTGTTTGTTGCAGCTTAATTTTGTCAATGGTTTCACTAGTTCACCATTCTGAATACATGTTTTTGCCATGTAACAGTGCCATCCACACTGTCTCGGGGCTCTACCAAGTCACTTGCTTGGGAAAATGTGTTATTAGTAAGTGTGATGAGAATAATGACTTGAGAGCATATGTGTGACTATTTTGCTCCACTGTATTTACCATGAAAATGTACCTGAACTGACCTTCTTTTTTAAAAAATATATGTTATTGATATTTTACAGAGAGGAAGGGAGAGAGATAGAGAGCCAGAAACATTGATGAGAGAGAAACATCGACCAGCTGCCCTTGGCCGGAATCGAACCCAGGACATTTCAGTCCACAGACCAACGCTCTACCACTGAGCCAAACCGATCTCGGCTGAACTGACCTTCTGGAGGATCATACCATCCCCATTGATGTGAACAAGGCCAGGAAAGATCAGAAAGACACCAAACTGACAAGTAGTTTACAAACCCAGCTGAGATCAGGTAAGCTCAAAGAAGATCATCTGAATCCAAGATCATCAGCTGAATAAATTTTATTGTATGCCTCTTAGCTTTTGTAACCATGGAGAGCAGACACAGTTTATGCGGAAATTTATTTTCATTCATTAATTTTATTTTGTATTGTTTTGTATTACTGTTGTTCTCACACCTTTCAGCAATCAACAAAAACTCATATAGCTATCCTGATATAAATTTGCTAATAAACATTGGCCATTCGATGAGCCTCCATTTAGTGCTGCTCGAGTGGGTTTTCTGTTACTTATAGCCAAAAATAGTATAAATGATGTAATCTGTGTTTTCATTTTGGAAGCAGTGAGAAAGCCCTGAGTGAGGGCAACACTTCAAAGTCTCACAAGTATAATAGCCAATATTTGTCTAGATTTTCTACATGTCTGCTTGACTCAAAAAGCAAATTTTCTAATCCTATATAATAAAAGCCTAATATGCAATTTGACCAAATAGTAGAACGACTGGTGGAATGACTGGTGGAACAACCAGTCGCTATGACGTGCGCTGATCACCAGGGGGCAGCACTCAACACAGGAGCTTCCCCCAGCCTGTAGGACCCAGGCCAGCCAAGGCAGGTGCCAGCAGAGGCCCCTGGATTGCATGACCAGTCACTCCACAGATCAGCCCAGCCAGGCCTAAGGACCCTACCCATACACAAATTCCATGCATCGAGCCTCTAGTCCTATATAATAAAAGGCTAATATGCAAATCAACTGAAAAGCAGAACGACCAGTCACTATGATGTGCACCGACAATCACAGGGCAGAGGCTCAAGGCAGGAGCTGGCCCCTGGTGATCAGTGTGCTCCCATAGGAGGAGCACCGCTCAGCCAGAAGCTGGGATCCTAGCTGGCAAGTGCAGCAGAGAGGCGGGAGCGGTCCCAAGCTGGCAGTCGGACATCCCTCAAGGGGTCCCAGACTACAAGAGGGCACAGACCAGGCTGAGGGACACTTGCATTCCCTCCCAGTGTACAATGCCATGCACTGGGCCTCTAGTGTGAAATAAGTGTCTTATCTTCTTTCTTTCTATTCTGAGCCAAGAATAATTGAATGAGATTTAGCAATTTAAAGAAGGTTATCCAGTGAGTCATATGAGGCCAGCAGAAACTTCAGTACAACCAAGTTACCTTTTATATATTCTATAGTTGAATTAAAATAAATTAAAACTGAAAAAAAGACATTGAGAAGAAATATATCTTAACAAAGATTTTAAAAACTATTATCTAGCAAATCGAAAATTAACATCTATGTTGCATCTCTATATGTCTTTTAAAAAGTAATAAACCAGAAATTATATCAATTTCCAGGAAAATAATTTGGAAAAAATTTACTTTGAGATAAAATTTGTTTCTATGAAATAGTGACTACTATCAGAATGAGGGACAATAGCTTCTAAGACATGCAACTTAAAATGATATATATATATATAATTTTAGCAAATATTCAGACTAGCAAATATTGATAATAATGATAACTCTGGCCAATAAGAGTAGCAAATAGTTACAAGGGTTTTGAAAAACAATTTACCAATATGAATCACTAGGCTTAAAAACACTTTAGGCTTTTGGGCCAAATAAATGATATCCATAGACTGGCTGTGAAATACCACCCCAAAACTTAGTTATATGAAAGGACAATTATTTATCATCCTTTTAATTGTGTAGTTCTGGCAATGCTGGCTCACTTGTGTGTCCTTCCCCTCTGTAGGTCAGGGGAGCATCTGTTTCTGCAGTTAGCTGCCAATTGACTAGAAAAACGGGGGCAAATGGATTAGGTGTCTGTCATCCCTCAGCAGGTGGTTAAATGGACGCTAGTAGGATTCCAAGAATCAGAGCACAAGCTGTGTGCCTCTTGAAACCTAGGTTTGGAACTGGTACAACTGTCACTTCTGCGGCATTTTATTGCTCAAAGCAAGTCACAAGTTCTGATTTAATTGGGGAGAGACTAGATTTTACTTCCTGATGGAAGAAGCCTCAAAATGACACTGCAAAGAGGCATGGGTGTGGGAGGTGTAGAGAATTGTGGCCAATCATGCAAACTACCTCATAGATTCCAACTATATATTTTAAGAAACTATCATAAATATGGGGGCTGGAAGTACTCAATGCACAAAGATGTTTATGAAGTAAAATTAGGGGAATAGCATTTTCAAGTCTTGAGGAAAATTATTATATAGTTTATGAAAAGTTTACCTTAGGAGTAATATGTGGATAGTATTAAATATATTAACAAACTAGAAATGCATGAAAAAGATTACGGTTAAATCGCTTTGGAAAAAAAAGTGACTTTGATATCAAATGTGCCTAGTGGATATGTTTGAGGACCAAGACTATGTATTTTAAAAGTTGTTTTATTGTTATTTTTATTTTTATCTCTACTGAACATCAATAGCACCTATATATTAGACATAAAGTGATAAATAATAACACCCTGTTAGCTATTTCTTCTAGAGGATATTTTAAAGATGATACATCTAAAGTAACATCACACTTCAGAGAGGGGAGATTAATGTTTGTTATTTATTTCCGAGTAGAAAGTGATCTCTACACTTAGAACACCAAACCCATAATGAGACTGAAGCAACCAGAGAGAACAGAGGTATAGACATGGTGCGTTATGGGTAGAAAGGCAGAAGAACTTCAGTAAAGAAGTCCACAACACTCATTGGATACAAAAGCAAAACCTCATGATGTTAGCTGGTAAAGAGTTGGTACTTAAAGCTGTCTTTGAGAGTGCACATAAGCAAATATTAAGAAAACTCTATCACCAGTAAGTAGGGTCTTAAAGCCAAAAGTACCAATTAAACCCAGATCAAATCTGTGTCCAATTTATACAAATTAGTATCAGAGAAAGGGTCACAAAGACAGAAAATCAACCCTTTAGTTACTCCAGTTAAGAATTATAAAACTGACCGAAACCAGTTTGGCTCAGTGGATAGAGCCTCAGTCTGTGGACTGAAGGGTCCCAGGTTCGATTCTGGTCAAGGGCATGTACCTTGGTTGTGCACATCCCCAGTGGGGGGTGTGCAAGAGGCGGCTGATCGATGATTCTCTCTCATGGTTGTTCCTAACTCTCTATCCCTCTCTCTTCCTCTCTGTTCAAAGTTAATAAAATATATTTTTAAAAGAATTATAAAGCTATATAGCAAGAATAATATAAAATTATATATATATATATATTCCATAACTTGCTAAATATGATCATACATAGATAGTAAATAGAATGCATAATCATAGTCATAGTCAACAAATTAGGAACTTTTGAAGATATAAAAAGTGGGGAATAATAGAGCTGTAGTTTCTTATTGTGTGCCCATTATAACACATTTTTGGACTGTGAGCAAGTTTATTTTCCTTCCCTAGTGTACATGTTCTACCAATGTTTAGGACGATGGAGAATATGGTCTTTCAAGATCCCTTCTAGAATCACTCTCTATAATTAATGTTTTGATGTTGAACAGTGGCTCACTACACATTGGTTCTTATGAGGATAGCTCAGTCACTTCTTGGTTTGCTAAATTAAGCACATCTTTCCTAAATAACTTGTCTCGCTCTGCTAAGAATTGCCAAGTGCTTTTAGAATGTTCTAGAAATGGTTAACCACAAATATTTTGCTCTCAACCAGGTTGAAATTAATCGTTACATTCTATTACCTGTATAGTAGTCAGTCCTCCCTCCTTGGTTTCCATACCAGAAACAGGCAGCTCCTGCTACTCAACTGGACAGGTGTTTTTTAACACATGGCATTGATTTCCAGGCTCTGAAATTCTGAACAAATATAATTCTTGTGACAAACTAATCCATTTTAACCCATGGCCTTTCCAACAGTGTGATATAGGTTGCTAAGGACATTAGAATCAGATAGGTGTTTGTAGTAATTTGTGAAGGCAGCAACAGGGAAAAAAATACACATAGTACAAAATCATAATATGGTTGAGTGTTGCTGAGGTGCATATTTATCCTCTATATTTCTACCTATATATTTCTGTGTGGACCTTTGAAATAAACTGGGCTAAATTTTGCAGTCACAGAGAGTAATATTTTTCTCCTGAGGCACAGTACTAGAAAGAGTTGTTTGTATTTTATTGCCCTGAATGTATTTTATTTATAGGAAAACCCAGTTAAAGAAGAGTTACAGAAAAATAATAAAACTCTTCAGAATTCTCAGAGATGCACAAAACAAACTAAAAATCTTCCCAGGAAATGAAAATAGCTAGGAGCAACAAGACTTCAAACGTACTTCCTGGTGGACAAAGGATATATGTAAATTTTTTTAAAAAATTAAAAGTAAAACAAGCAAACAAAAGAAAGGATCAAACGGTTTCCATTTCTATATTATGTTTTGGTTATATACAGTTTTACAATGATTCTTATTACAGATATATTTTATCAGATAGATGGAGCATGTTTGGTCATTCAATATTTTTAAAGGTTTTTGCTTCATTAACTTGAAAAGTTATGCTATTTTTAACTAAAAATCTGTCCAATTAATTTTAATACCAGAAGAAATACACAAGATTGAAATGCTAACCTTTTTCTCCTTGCAAGAATTTTAGTGATTATTTTATATGCTCCCAGCAGTAATTTTTTATTTGCTATGAAGTATTTACTTTAGGAGAATACTAATCACCTAAAGTTATTAATTATACAAAGACCAAGATTAAATGAGAAAAATATCTTAAAATCAATTTCATAAATATTAACTATCATTCTATCTAGATTTACACAAAGCATATAATAGAAAAGAACATTCATATTTTGATGACATAGAAATAGAACAAAATTATTTGAAAATGACTATTAAGTTTTTGACCCTTCCCACAAAATATCTAATTCAAAACCTTTTATACTTAAGAACACAATGATTTTTCTCATCCAACCCCATTTTTTCCTACAGATTCCTCTTATAGGCAGTAATAAGTCATAATATTAGGCTCCCAAATAGCCTCTGAAATCAGCAGAAGCAAACTGAAATGTATGATTCCATTTAGTTTATTAAAGTTAGGATACATTTTAAAAATTTTAATAACCTTAAATACATCATTTTTTAGTTAATATGACTATGTGTAAATTGTTAAGGTACATGATTTGAATTACACAGTTTCTACTTCTTGTCTCTTACACATATCATAGAAAAAGTACACTTTCTTTGTGATTTAATTTAAGAAACATTAGCAAAGATATCTCCCCATATTCCTTCTGGAGTTATTAAACTATTTTCACAAAATGCCCCAACAATTATTTGGATGTTGTCGTAACCGATATTTCATACGGCTAATGACAAAAAGAATGAAAAAGTCCCCCAAAACTTTTAAAACATGTATTTTATTAATATTGTGCCTCTATCCTAGGTTTTCAAACCAACTAAACAAGTGAAAAACTCTTAGTCTCACTAAGCCGATCTATTTTTTAATTTCTTGTTGCTTTTAAGGTTATATGCAACAACTAGAAAGATTTAAAAAAGCTAAGCAAAATAACTCCATAAATAAAAGAGGACTTATAATAGAATAGCTAATGTTCCTATTCAGTAACGGTGTTACTGTTGTGAGCAATGAGAATATATTTCACAAGGATTCAAAAATATATTGTGTCATGTCCAATAAGTGAAGGTATTTTATTCTGCATGATTCCTTAGCCAACAATCTCATCCCCAAATGTCATGACACAGGAGAGGAGTGGGGTTGGCTTCCTTTAGGTTTGATTTATTTGATGTATCATCAGGAACAGATGAACCTGCATAATAAACAGCATATGCTGGCCTTAACCAAACATTGGATTATGTTACATAAAAAGCAAATGTTCAAAGTAACAGAATTCATATAAATGTGTTTAGTAAAATCAAAGTCAGGAGCTACTTTTGGAGGAACAGAATAATCACGGGCCCTAATGTAGGCTGTCCCATGTATTTCACATAATAAAAGGGACCTGGTGGTCTCCAGCATTAAATTCTAAGCCTAAAACCAAACCTAACTTTGTGATTCTTCACATAGAAAGTTTATCTGTGGCCAGGAATGATTTGGCTCAGTGGATAGAGTGTCGGCCTACAGACTGAGGGGTTCCGTGTTCCATTCCGGTCAAGGGCATGTACCTTGGTTGCGGGCACATCCCCAGTGGGGGGTGTGCAGGAGGCTGATCGATGTCCCTCTCTCATCGATGTTTTTAACTTTCTGTCCCTCTCCCTTCCTCTCTGTAGAAAAATCAATAATATATATATATATATATATATATATATATATATATATTGAATGAAAGTTTATCTGTGAAGAAAAATACATTTAATAAAAAGTGTTATGAGTCTTTGACAAGAAAAATGGAATTATGTAGAAGATAACCACCATTATTGCAAAAATACTCCCAAGCCTTATTCAGTTACTCTATGTACCATTTGCTTCATTTTATTTTGGAGTTGAATACTTAATTGCAAAAATCATAATAAGCAACTATAATCCGGGGGGGGGGGGATTCTTTAAGGACAAGGGACAGGACAATTGTGTTCAACTATGTCCAGACTTTTGCCACTGGCTACATATTTATGACTACTTAAAACTCCTACACCTTCAAAGCGAACATTTAAAGGTTATTCTATAGCTACCCCAAGGGGTTAGTTTTCCTAAAATCCCATATTCTGATCTTGCCTTTGATCCCTGGAATCACATTCATTCATCTATCACAGCCACGCTTTTTCGTATTTACTGCCCTTCTTCCGGGGCCTGTCTTTCTGTATCTCATTCTGTCTACTGTGACAAACAACTGTTGTCAAGGCTCTCCTCTCTCCACAGATGAAACATGAAAGCTTTTTTGCTTCTTATAAAACAACTCATTCCTACAATGGGCTGACGGCCAGCCTGTGTAGAACCAAGTGCTCCAATGTTGATATTTCTTTAAAATAGAAATAAATCTGTCCACTCAATATTAATGTGTAGTCATATCTTTGAAAATCAGTATGAAGTGTCATGGGGTGCTGTCATTATATCTAACAGAAAAGTTTTCATACATATCCTGCGGCTTTCCCCATCATTAAACAGCACAAACAAATCCTCTATCTCAGGGACTCCAAGTTCTGAATCTCAGACCTCACGGAAGCACAGAGTAGAAAATAAATGAACTGAGGAAATTAAAGTCATCTATGTTTATTTACAAAAGAAGAAAAGGCCACTAGCCTAAGATGCATTGTTTTTAATAATTTGATAACACTGAATGAATCTTTTAAAGAGTGGTTTGCTCAAGATTTTAAAAACATGAAATACTATTGGTTGCTGAGGTCCTGTGTCAAAATCTAGTTACTGATATCATTAATTTCTTAAAATAATTTATTTTCTCAGAATTAAAAATATGCTTTTCACAAAATAATTTATAGACATAAAGAAAGAGGAATTAAAGATAGCCTGTGATCCTCTACCAAAATATAATCATTGTTATTTTTTATTTTAATAAACACTGCCTTTATAATTATCATATATATATATATATATATATATATATATATATATATTATACAATTGCATAATAAACTTTTTACAGTTGTTAACAACTATATCATGGAACTCTTTCACCTCTAATCAGTGTACTGTATATTACTTTTCATGACTACACACTATTCCACTGTATGCCTGTTGCTCAATTGTTTTAATTTTTAAATTAGGATGTTTTCAATTTTCCCCATTAAAGACAAGGTTGTGATACTGACAGTTGAAAATACATCTTGGTACACAAACCTCATTACTTCCTTATATACATTTTGAGAATTGAAATTGCTGAGCCAAACAGTAAGCAAATTTTAAAATCTGAACCAACCAATTGCCTTCCGACCAATGGTAGATGGTGGCGCTCCCTTACTCTATCTCCCATTCTTGTTTCACTGATGCAATAAATGTTCATTGCATAGTTCCTGTGAAGTGAGCCGTGTACTAGGTGCAGGATAAGGAAACATTGAAGGACTAAAACATGGATCCATCCAACTCCTCCCACTTCTCATCATTTGGTAACAGCGCATGCATGCAATTTCAAGTGCAATGTTATAAATGATGGAGTTTTAGTCATATGTGCAAAGTTGATTAAAGAGGATAAATAATATTATTTATAATATTAAACATGTGTTAGGTGTTTTTTACATGTGGTGCCTTATTTTTTTGCTATAAACATCCTGAAATGTTTATAGTAAAAACATCAAGATATGGGTCTTATTTTTTTCATTCTACAGGAAAAATCAAAGACCCAGAGAATTTAAATAACTTTTACTGATTTGGCTGCTCTACTCTCAACTCTACATCCTTCCAGCATCGGGGCCAGGAATAAGTGAATTTCTCTAACGTTCAGTTTCTTCATCTGTAACGTGAGGAAAAAATAGAATTGTAGCAAGGACTGAATTAAACAAGAATTATTATAGTGCTTAGCACAATGCTTAAAACATAGTAAGTACTCAATAGATGTTATTGCTTTAATACCACCACCGCCCCTGTTAATTTCCCTATCACAAAAAAGAAAGACTACATTTCTCTCATAATGCATTTCATAATTACAAAGACTCCTTCAATGTTTAATTTAAATCTCTTCAGTACCCTTTGATGGCATTTGACAACATAACTTCTCTTTCTTAAGCTAAGTCGTTAAAATATCTCTAATGTTTCTTCCCATTGATTATATACTGATTTTCTAGTTATTCTTATGAAAACTCTACTTTCTCTTAAAGTCCTACCCTTGGTTTTGAGAATCTAAATACATTATTAAAAATTGAGCTCCTAAAGCAATCTAAAATACATTTAAAATATATACTGTATTTATTTCAGAGAGGGAAAGGTATAGAGACATAGACATATCAATGATAAGAGAATCATTGATCAGTTGGATTGAGCCATGTAATCTGGGAATCAAACCTTGACCAAGTGGTTCAAAGGTTGACTCAACCACTGAGCCATGCTGGCTAGTCTAAAATACATTGTAGTATGTCTAGCAACATAAGCATTTATTTCACAGAACTGTCTAAGGGCAGAAAGGACAGATGGCAGGGAAGTCAAGTGAGTCAAGGATATAGAGTTTGGAGGTAATAAAAAATTTTCAAAGAACTTCAATTTTAGCATATCTTACTGATATAAATTCATCAAAATTCATAAGTGGCATACTCTGAGTCTCTCAATTAATCTATTAAACCAGATAATTTTCCCATTAATTCTTCCAGAAATTGCTTACTGCCCAAGGCACAGCTGGCATTTGGTTCTCCTGCTTTAATTTTGACAGTGTTCCTAAATAAAAATAAGCATATTGCTCTTGTTTATTTTGTTTAGTTAAACAGAAAAATTTGCTTTAGAGAGACAGAGAGAGTTTTAATTTGTATTTATGCTTGTAATGTTCAGATTAATTAGTTAACAGGCTCTATTTGGGTTTTGGAACATGGATAAAATAGCCTTCAAAGTGAAACTATTTCAAATAAATAGTTCTCTCTCATTTTTAAGCAAAAATAAAAAGATGTTCCTCATTAAAATATAAAGATGCAGAGAAATTATCTTCCTAAAAAATGCTCAAGTAAGCAGCAGTAATAAATCTAAGAAAGGTTAAAACCAATACCTTGAAAATTTACTACTTTGGGCATCTAGTGCCTTAATCCTTAATTTTTTGCCACTTACCCAAAGTTAGCTCCTTGGAGTGTTTCTTTAATATGCTTACTAATTATCCTTATTGGTTGTTTTAATTTCAAAATTTAAAATCTTTTAAAAATCTTTTTAATTTCAAAATTTTAAAATCTTTTTGGTGGAATATTTGTCTTAAATTCCAATGTACCCCCCCCCCCCAGTGACTGGAACACTATGGTTTACTAAGCCTTATTTATTATTACTAGAGGCCTGGTGCACAAAAATTTGTGCACTCGGGAGTTCCCGCAGCTCAGCCTGTGCCCTTTTGCAGTCCAGGGCACCTTGGGAATGTCCAACTGATAGCCTGGGCTCACTCTCCAGGGAATCAGGCCTAAGCTGGCAGTCAGACATCCCTCTGGCAGCCCGGGAGCCCTTGGGAGATGTCTGATTAATTGGAGGGAGCAGGTCTAAGCCATTACTCGGACATCCTTAGCACTGCCATGGAAGCAGGAGAGGCTCCTGTTACTCCACTGCACTAGCCTGTCATGACCCAGCTTCCCAGCTGTACAGAGCTCCCCCTGTGGGAGTGCACTGACCACCAGGGGGCAGGCCCTGCATTGAGCATCTGCTCCCTGGTGGTCAGTGCACGTCACAGTGACTAGTCATTCTGCTGTTAGGGTCAATTTGCACATTACCCTTTTATTATATAGTATAGCAAAGAACTTCCCTTAATTTATCTCAATAGTTATTCCTAATGCAATAATATTACATTGAGAATTTGAGGGATGCCATAAAAAAAAAAGAAATAAGCATTCTGTCTCACTAGAAAACACATACAAAGGATTTGTAACTAATGGAATTCATGGAATAGAAATAATATTTTAGATTTGTTACTAGAATCATTCATGCTCTTAGCATGGATATGGGATTTTTAAAGCTACTTATAAATCCAGATTGCAAAACAGCAATAGCAACCTACTCCTAAAAATGAATGCTACTCACTTTTCTTTTTCCCACATGAAGTGCACTTTAAAAAACCTCTCTGACCAGAAGAGAGCCAAATTACCTAATTGTCATAAACATTATTTTCCTCAAAACGAAACATCAACCTTGCAAATGCAGCATCAACGAATTCACTATTTAAGGGAGATTGAAGGCCAGAGAACTGTAGCTCATTGAGAGAAAAATAAAGATGTATTTTCTCTAAGTGTCATAGAGTCCTTCATTGACTTCAAAGTCAGACCCACTTCCAGTGCTTGAAAACATAAAATGCGGTACTTACATCAAGTAGATTTTCTAGTGGGTAGTTTATTTCCATGTGTCTTATATTGTGGGGCAGGTAGAATAGAAGATCTGAGTGTATTTGAGAGTGCAGTGAAAGATAGACTACTCTGAAAAAAAAAGCTTAATTTAAACAAAATAAGGATCAACATTAGCAAAGTAAACAGAAAAGAATGGAAATGTCCATTATTCCAGCAATTTTGTAGGCAAATTTTAGTTTGAAACTTATGGAAATTTGACCATCTCCACTACCGTGTTTCCCCAAAATAATACATCCCCTGAAAATAAGACCTAGCACATCTTTGGGAGCAAAAATTAATATAAGACACTGTCTTATTTCCGGGGAAACAGGGTATATACAGCATAGAAATGATCATTCATGTAAAGAAAAAAAGGATGTGTGTATATTTCTTGAGAAGCACATTAAAGTTCAGTGTTATCTGTTGAATTTGTTTCCCTTTGTTCCTCTAAAACTAAGTTTTAGTTTCCCAGTGAACAATATTCATTTTCAGCATCTTCAGTTACCTTTCCTATGAAACTGCATTCTTCATTTAAGTTTGTACCAATAAGTAAGCAAAAAAAATAAATATTCTGGTGTAGTCATGCGTTGGTCAGAGGTTCTTGACTCATCAGTACACATTAACTGCAGATTTATGTCCTCTGAACCTCTTTTACTTTTTTTTCAATGACAGTTGACATATACTACTAGCTCCATGTGTACAACTTAGTGGTCAAACACTTGTATAGCTTACAAAGTGATCACTTTGATGAGCCTTTGGACCTTTTTAATAAACAAATGCTTCCTTTCCCTACTGTAAACACTGTTGGTTGTTCAGATTCTTATAAAATATTTAACCATTTACTCTGGTGTCTTTAGGTAAATTAACTTAGAAAATGAGAACACCTAATGAAATCAGGATCTATATAGCTTTCCACCTACCCATAATTATTGATAAAAAACAATATCTTGTAATAAGAAACATACATACAGCATTGATCAATGGGGGGGGGCATTAAAAGTACTAAAAATTCTAAATAACGTATTTGGAATCAGATAATTTACCTCTCATGATATAGGAACAATTGAAGGGAAATAAAATAAAGTTTTAGGGAATTAGAATTTGCTAATCAGGAACTTTAGCTTTTCCCTAGCTTGAACCTATGTTAAAGGGTCTATTCTGAGCAGTTTTTACTTTCTTACTTAAGTAGTCTATACCAACATTTATTGGATGCAGTTCCAGATAAGATTTACAAATAGAAAACCTTTTGTAAAATGCATGTAGGGAAAAGAATCCTCCATGGTGAAGACGAGTTATCGCTATCACCTTCTACTCAGTAAATATTCAGTTCCTTCTTTTTTCTACAAATCACACATAATGAGCAACACCCATGGAGACAGCCTGAAGCCCATCCACTCCATGCCTGAGTCTCAGAGTCCAGCATATGTAGGTGAAATTCAAGACCGACCAAAGTCCCTATCAAACCCAAATATGGCTTCTCTTGGTCTCTTGGTCTGGGGACCCATGAATTTAAAAGCCTAATTACCTACCCCTACACACACACACACACACACACACACACACACACGATACACAAAGATGTGACAGGGCCAGGAAAATTACGATAATACACTCACTGTTAATAAAGGAGACACATGTAACCTAACCAGCAGCCCATGTAAATTCTGACGTACCGCTGAGCCCTTGCAGTGAAGGCTCTGTATGTACCTGTGTGTGGCTTCAGTCTTCAGTCTCAATCCTAAGATGGGTTCTTTTTCTCCAGTCCCCTTCTTTGCATCTGAGAATGAGTCTCCTAGGCCTACTTCTGCTCACATCAGGCTGTGTATACAAAGGCCATTTTCAGTTTCATACAGTCAAAGGCCTCTTTAGTCTGGCTTGTGGTTGCTTTGGCAGAGCATTTCTCTCAAGTACTTAAGAGGCTTCTCCTGGGTTTGTCTCCAGTCAGTTCCACGTGCCAGGAACCACACCCACGCTGTTAACTACCTAGTTTTCAAGTCTCCAGGAGCTCTTTGTTTTCTCAGCCCCCTGCCTTTTCCTCTCAATTGGATGGTGGCACCCTGAAGCTCATCTGTAACAACAGGTGAGAAGACTTCACTTTTAGAACTTTCTCTGCCTTAAGTGCTATAATCTATTGAAAGGCTGTGTTGAATGTTTGTAACTAAACATTTTGGTAAAATTCTTTTGTGTACAGTGTGGGGCTAGAGACACAACTTGTTTTTCTGTAGGAATCCACGTTTCTAGATCCCCTTTATTGCTTCTCATTTCTGCCTTGAACCAACCTATTCTTGCCTGAATTCATCTTTATTTTTGGAATACCTTGCCAGGCCTAGCCAACAGCAGTTAACATACACCGCTATGGTTCTCTGTTCTACCTCTTTCCACGGAGCTAACAGTTACCTAGACATATGGTCTGCCTCCCACATTCTGTCAGGCAACGGTTTCACCAAATGTTTCACTGCTATATTAATACATTTTATTCTTTGTCTCCTCCAGGATCATTTTGTTTTCTTATACATATCAGGTCTTTTATTAGAGTGAAATCCCCATTTATAAAACTAATTTCTGTGTTAGTGAGAAGAGATGATGTAATAGATCAACTACAGAATCTAAGAGGCTTAGCACACAGGTTCATTTCTAGTTACCACTAAATGTACAAGTTACAAGAGAACTCTCTTCTATATAGGCACTTAAGGAGCCAGGCGATTGATGGCTCTAACTCTGTCATCTCAACCTGTGGCATCCAGGGTTGCCACGTCAGGTGGAACTTGCAAACAGATGTAGATGTCTCAGACATGAAGGGACACATGCACTTCTCACAGCTGTAGTCCACAGACAAATGCATGGCCTTAATGGCAAGGGAGACTGGGAAATATTTGAGTGTGCCCAAGGAGAGGAAAGCTGACTACTGTGGGGACTAGTCATTTCTATCTCTCTGTCCTGTTAACATTCAGATAAACATGGAAACATAAATAAGCCACAGTAACAATTTTTGATGACCATGATGGCGAACCATTTGTCAAAGTATTGGATCATATGATAAGTGTGATGGGGAAGCAGGAGTTTCATTCATTTCTTCAATTATGAAAATACTTAGTGACTAATAAGGTACAAAACATAGCTCTTATCAATCTAATTGGCTCTTAATTTAAAAAAAAGATTCCCTCAGAATTAATGATAACACATGAAAACTGTTATTGAATAAAAGCTAAGTCACTTGCAAGAAATAGAAGTGGGGCTAGGAAATGGAAGGGGAAAAGGAAAATGAAAGAACAAAAAACATATTGAAAAACCTTCAGGAAATACTTAAAAGTATTATAAAACATAGGGTATTAAATGATTTTAATGAAGCATTGCCTTATAGCTTCTAAACATTATTACAGCTAAGACATCAAGGTTCAACACAATTAGAAGGATCCTAAATGATTCTCAAAAATAAATATTCCTTAACATCTAGGTCAAGAATGAAGGTTATAAATATTTTGGTGAGAAAGCAATGACATAGTTAATAAACTAGCTCATCCACCAATAATGGTATAAAGGAGGGTGGTAGTCTTTCTTAATGGACACTATCCATCATTGCTGCACCAAGGCTCACAGGATGTGAGAAAAGGAGGAAATAGAATCCTTTATAGATTTAAACCATCAGGACTTCAGCAGGCAGGCAAAACACTTGAACTCAAGTATTTCTAAGAAATGTTTCACACAAGAGTTAAAATCCTTACTTACTACACAATAGCCCATTTAAATTGATTAATTTTTTTTCAAGCTAGCCCTCTCAAAGATGCATAGAGATCAATAGAGTCCTTCTATGCAGAGTAAATATTTTAGGTTTTGATGGCCACACAATCTCTGTTACAACTACTCACCCTTCTGCTGATCTGGCAAGTAAAACAAAACAACATAAACAATATGACACATAAACGAATGGGCCTGGTTGTGTTTCAATGAAACTTTATTTACAAAAATAAGTAGCAGGCAGAATTGGCCTACAGATCATAACTTGCCAACCCTGACCTAATAGATGAAAGGAAAAATAAGTATAGCAAATTTTTAAAAAATTAATTGGTCAAAGTAACACTAAAAAGTTCAACCATACTAGTAGTCAAAAAAAATGCTAAGGAAAACAGAAAAAATTCATTTTTTTCCCTACAACATTATGAATCAAATACCATGATGCATGGCTAGAAGGAAGGAGAGCATACTGAAATAAATTTCACAAACTTTCTGGAAGTCAGATACATTTATATGTAGAGACACATGCACACACACATATTATTAGAATTAGTAATTCTTACTAAGGATGTGTGTTGTTTGGTTTAAATTTTAAAACTCTAATTACTGGTAGCCCAATGGCTATTTATAGAAAAATTAGGAATAAGCCAACACTTCGGGGGGGGGGGGTGTCAGAAAAATGATTTATTTAATAATATAAATGCACTTTCCTTGTCTATCTTTTTACCTGGAGAGAACAAAAAACAGTAAAAAGTGGGGAAGTTGTACAAATTTTCTATTGGCTCTAGGATTTATTAATATTGGCCAACAGAGAAGTTGTACAACTTCCCCACTTGAGTAGCCATTTCCCATTCAAGTCCTCTTTATCACCTTCCTTCATCCCTCAGATTGAGCCGTTTTCTGAAGAAATCATATTAAGCAATAGCAAGAAGCATGTACTCTAACCATAAGGACTACCCTTCCTATCTGAAGGGTCCAAATAGTCTCATCTATCCGTAAGTCCAGTGACTCTTTTATTAAAATATTTCCCTAGCACGGCTGAACTATGAGTAGAATGATTAAACATTTTGTAGATGCTGAAAAAGGAAGATTCCACTAAAAAGCAAAAATTCATTTCTGCCCAGCTGGTGTGGCCCAGTGACTGAGCATCAACCTATGAACCAGGAGGTCATGAATCAATTCCTGCTCAGGGTTGCATGTCTGATCCCCACAGGGGGTGTGCAGGAGGCAGCGCATCAGAATCTCTCTCATCATTGATGTTTCTATATCTCTCTTCCTCTCCCTTCTTCTCTGAAAACAATAAAAATATATTTTAAAAAATTCATTTCTAATTTGTTCTCAACCATTGTAAATAAACTGAGACATAGGTTTATAAAAAGTCTATTATTAATAAATCCATTTAATTATTTTTGAAATTATCTTTATTTCTTTCCTGGTCGTAAAGGTAACCATGGATCACTGTCAAATGTTATAAAGAAAAAAATGAATAAATAAATAATCATCCATGATGCCAGTACTTAAAAATAACTACAGTTGGTATCATAAAGTATATTCTCCCAGATTTCTACGTGTTTACCAAACCAGGTCTATTTCAAATATTTTAAAAAAAGATAAACAATTATAATGTACATAAGTAAAAATGAGCTGCATCATTTACAACCACAACACATTCCACAGGGAGCATGCACCATAAATCATTTATGCAATATTATACTCATGGACATCTAGGCTGCAAAATTATTTTCACATTTAAATACTCTAACATGAACATTTCAGACGTATATTTGAGTTTGCTCTATTATTTCCCTCCAGGTAAATTTATAGAAATGCAATTTTTTTTTATTTTGAAGACTATCTAAGTTTAAAATTTTGCATTATATTAATTAATTACCCTCTAGAAGGTAATTAACTCTCTTCCAACGTGTCCAATATGAGCATGCTAAAATAAATCATGGTATTATCCCAGACTAAAACGTTGCAAAAGTTAACGACATGGCCAACTATGCATAGGAGTATATAAAGTAAAACAGGATACAAGATATAATAAACATATCCCTTCCCTAGCCGGTTATGGCTCATGAATGGAGCGCCGGCCTGTGAACTGAAAGGTCCCAGGTTTGATTCTGGTCAAGGGTGCATGCCTGGGTTGTGAGCTCAATCCCCAGTGGGGAACTTGCAGCTGATCCATGATTTGCTCTGATTATGTATGTTTCTATCTCGCTCCCCCTCTTCCTTCTTCTCTGAAATCAATAAAAAATATATATTTTTTAAAAAGCATACCACTGATGTGATTTATTATTATGCAAATTACACACACATATACATATACATATATATATATATAAAATGTATATGGGGAGTATTTTATATATGTATATAGTATATAGTATTAAATATATATGGCAAAAAATACCACATAACCCATGAACACAGACAATACGGTGGTGAAGGCCTGGGGTGAGGGGTGGGGGCAGGCTGGGAGAGGTCAATGATGGGAAAAGGGGACAAAAATAATATTTTCAACAATAAAGATTTAAAAAATAAAATAAAATAAAAAGCACTCCAACTGAGGAACAGGACTGAAGCACGTTTTAAACCACCTTTTATGTTCTACATTTGTTGAAACTCCTAGATTCTGTGCATATTTCAGTTTTAAACTGAAAATCAATATATTAAAAGAATATTGGCCATCACAAAGCTAAAGCAATGTCCTAACACATTTTGCACTTCACCTGCTATTACACATACCGTCATAGAACACAAAACCCCCAATGAGCTCCCATCTGGAATATTTAAACATACTAGACAGAAAAAAAACACTTTTTTTCGCCAAACAAAGAACTCGTTTTAACTCGTGAAGACTCTTCAGACCTAATAGAAAGCAGGGGAACACATTTCTCTTCACAACTGAGAAAACAAATCAGAGCAAAACCACCGTGAGTCCACGAAGACAGAGTCGCTCTGAGCATGAGCTCAGAGCCCCTGGCTGCAGGCACTTTGGAAAGCATTTTGAAGGGGAACAAACTATTAATAAAGACCAATACTTACAGTGACCTCTGAGCAGTTCCAGATGTAGACGGGGGGGATTTTTCCACAAATAATAAAGAAGGGCCAGCTCCAAGAAGTGACAGTGGGAGCAGGCTTGCAGGAGCTAGAATTACACGGGACGCAGAAGAGAGGCTCAGCAGAAATGAAGCAACACAGAAAGAATCCAGACCCTTGACCAAACAACAAGAGATTTCATCTCTGACACGAGCTCTTAACCGATTCCTTAGTGAGGAGGAAATATGCAGAGTTTTATATTTTTGTCTATGACTATAGTTTTAGCAGTTTATAATCAACTTAATCTCCACCCTATCACTACATTATTTTTTTATACAGAGTAACTCATTTAATCCTCATTTAGTAGAGACTATTTTTAGAAATATATTTTATTGATTTTTTTTTTCAGACAGGAAAGGAGAGGGATAGAGAGTTAGAAACATGGATAAGAGAGAAACACCGATCAGCTGTCTCCTGCACACCCCCTACTGGGGATGTGCCCCCCAACCAAGGTACATGCCCTTGACTGGAATCAAACCTGGGACCATTCAGTCTGCAGACCAATGCTCTATCCACTGAGACAAACTGGTTAGGGCAGAAGAGACTCTTATTCAGATTTTGTAATTCGGAAATTAAGGCATTGAAAGTTAGGTAACTTAGCAAAGATAGTGAATCTAGAACAGGGGTCGTCATCCTTTTATTTAAAGAGCCAGAGAGTAAATATTGGACTTGCTGGCCATAAGATCTCAATGATAGGTACTCATCTCTGCCGCTGTGGTGCAAAAGTCCTCTCAGACAATACTCTGTATAGTGGACATGTCTGTGTTACCCAAACAGGTGGCAAGTCCACTGGCTGCGGTTTTCCAACTTCTAATCTAGAAAGTAGTGAAGCAAGATTCAGACTCAAGTCTCTGACTTCAATAACTAAACTGCCACACAACAAGAGAAAATAAAATAAATGGGGTTATCCTTTCCTAGCCTCCTTTCATTCATTCTCAAATATGCCTGCCTTAAAGAAACCGACCAGTTAATAGAAATTGTCACTTATTGGGATGAGGTGGGCAGAACTATTTGAATGCTCAGCTCGCGTAAGCAAGGTGGTAGATAGCTCCCCTAACAGAATGTGGAGTTAGCAGCATTTTGTCAGGATAAATGTACACACTTAACATTTAGGCATGTCTGTTCCCTCTTAATGGGTGGGGGCAAGAAGGAGACATCTTTGGGTCCTTATTAGATATAGAAATGTTTAGTTTAACAAGTCCTGTGATTTCTATATTTTTCTTAAAATCAAAATTATTGTCACTTAGTGAATTTATCTCATAAGTATATAATAATATAGGGGAATATAACTGGCCCCATTTTAAGTTGCTTAATATTCAGAGTTGTGAGAAAAACATATTTGAATAAACTCTTACTGTTTTGAGTTTATAAAGTAGCATTGAAAACTAAGCAACAGTTTGAGTCAGATATTTGACTTTTTGATAGTATATTTTCAGCAGAATTTGAGAGTCACATCCATGGATTCAGAATGAATAATGAATACATAGGGCTGCTAAAATACTTGAAGATACATGAACTACAGGCAGGAGAAAGTACAGTAAAATAATTTTATTTTATTGTTTTAGATATATTTTATTGATTTTTACAGAGAGGAAGAGAGAGTGATAGAGAGTTAGAAACATCGATGAGAGAGAAACATCGATCAGCTGCCTCCTGCACACTCCCCACTGGGGATGTGCCCGCAACCAAGGTACATGCCCTTGACTGGAATCGAACCTGGGACCTTTCAGTCCACAGGCCGATGCTCTATCCACTGAGCCAAACCGGTTTTGGCAGTAAAATAATTTTAAACTCTCAGTCTTGATATTATTATATCTGAGTTAAGTGATAATTCTATTTAAATCTAAAATTTCCATAGGAAGTTAGCATTATCAGTCCTATTATAAAAGTTTTATTTAAAAATTCAGTTAGTTTATAGACTTGATACCTCTATGTAGTATATTCTTCTAAGACTTACAAACTATTTTTACAAAGAAAAATATTTTTGTTTTGCTCAGAATATTTGCCAAACCATCATTGTGAAATAGCAAACTACATTCAGAATCCTATTACCATTTCATTTTGTTCAGAACCTTTAAAATGTTGCCTTACTGTTAGTAACCACCAACATTTCTAGATATTCTATGGATGCAATTCCTAAGCAATTTCTCAAGGACCAAAGAATATATAATAATACCATTTGGAGAACACAAATTATTTGCATTAAGTGGTTTATAGAAATCAAATGTTTATTACTTTGGCTGGGTTTCTAAGAAATATCATAAGAACATTACAATATATTATGTCATTTTTTGAAAGTGTTTGCAGCTCATCTCTTGGGGAAGATTAAACTCCCCCCCTCCACTGATGTCAGTGTTGGTCATGGAACTGGTGGAAGGTGAACAAAAGTGACATGGATCACTTTCAAGGAGAAATTTTAAGAGCAAGTATACATTTTGCTAATTTCTTTTTCCCCCCCTGTGCTATAAGACCAGAACCTTCCAGATAAGGTATGCCCCAGCAACCAGGGCTCCATAAGGAACACGGCACAGAACAGCACGGAGACCAACCCATGAGACCATGCAAAATAAGTGAGGAACAGACATTTGTTCCTGCTAGTCACCATTATATTAGGTCACTTGTCACCACAGGATAACCTAGCCTATCCTCAGTGACTAATTAGCGAATGTCAAAGCCCGGTTAGACTTGGTATTTGATTATTTCATGAAAATAATCGCAAGATGGCTGCAGCATAAAATATTTCATTTATTCAGAAAGAAGCAAGAATTTCAATGTTTCCTATGTTAACACAGTTCAAATAGGATGTAAGAACAAGGTTTGTCTGTACTAAACAAAAACAAAAAATGTTGGAAAGTATTCGGAATCCAAAAGGATTCTAGAGTGATTGACAGGATAGGATCACACACCAGAGAATCACATTGAGAAACAATTCTGGACATTATTTAAGAATTATCATAACGCGAGAACGTAGGACTCTCATGATCCTATTCTGTACTTACGTTTTTATTTTTTATTGTCCGAGAAACTTCAAAATTATTTTCAAGGACAAAAGAAATGAGTCTCAAAATTCATTAGCCAAATATAATAGATTTTTCTAAATCCAAAGCCTAATAATGAATATAACATTCCCTGTCTTAATACTATGCAGGCCGTATCAGGATTTCTGTTTTAAATAAAAAGTGAATTGTGCTTATTAGTATTCTTTAAAACATAAAATCTCAATATCTGTCTCAACACATGAAATGTATGATTTCAGGGATAACGTTAGATTTGTTTTGCGATTTCAAAAAATTACCAAGTATCAGGGATATCCTGCCCTCTGCTGTCAGAATTACAATTTTGCATGTTTAGTTAAAGCATTGAAAATCCAAGCTTTTTCCTTTCAAATTTTGGTATTTAAACATTCTATGTATAGTCTACTTTTTGTTTCCTCAGAAAATTTAGCATGTATGTTTCACTTAAATATTTAAGTAAATCAATCTTTTTATACTGCAACTGAATAAAGAAACTCAGAATGTTTTAAGGCTAATGGGTCATTTCTCAATTTATAGCCTCCTATTGTTCCATACTAATTTCTCTTTATTTTCACCCCATCGATTAGGAAATGTTGCGGTTATTTCACATGGTAAATGTGTGCTTACAGCCACACATATTTTCTGAAGATAATATATTCTCTTGTCTTCTAGCTTCAGCTGTTGGTAGCACTCACCTCTGTACTCCAGCCGGCCTTCCTGGCTCTAAATAGATTTCCAAAGAATTGTCCCACTGACACCTGTAAGTCCAGTCAAGCTTTTATCAGTGTCAATTTGGGAAATTTTTCAGAATTTTGAGAGAAATCTCACTTTTTCATTTGCTTTCTGTTCCACCTGTGTTATAGGGCTTTCAGTTATATAAGGTGGGCCAAAAGTAGGTAGTTGTAGTTGTGAGCATGTAAAAACACAATTTATTCTTTGTTATCATTTATTAATTATTATATTACTGTTTCATAGAAACCACTGTACACCTACTTTTGCCCCACCTTGTATTTTGTTTCTTTGTATATGTCATTTTCTATAGTTTCCACAATTTTTACTACAATGTGACCTCTAAAACGTACCTTAAAATATATGCAGATTTAAATACATAGTTTATATCACCGCATGTATGTCAGTGAAAGAGAAGCATGTTCATACATCATCATTTTGTATTTCACATTATATTAGTGGTCTTGATATGTATTTATGATGGTCTACAGTGACACTGTAATTTTTTAAAATAACATGCATGTGTTTGTCACACAAAAAAAGTGAAGTGGTTTCCCAATGTATTATATTTGCTTATTTCCAAATTACATGTGTGTTCTAGTATAAAGACTAACATTTAATAGTAGTGAAATATATATTACTTTTAGAGATATTAATTTAAACAGAATACATGGAACAGGTTTTGCATATATTCTAAAGTGAATGTACCGCCCAGTGTCACAAAGAGTCTTAGAAACTCTTATGAGTTCAGGTTTTTTCTGAGCAGTCCGTCTTTCTGTAGGATGGTAAATTTGGATACTCTTCATATTTTCAGAGCCTTTTATACAAATCAAGAAATTAGCCTGAAAGTAATGCACACAAGGCATTATTGCTTTCAATTACTAAATATGGTGCTACTTCAATAGTATTTCCCAATTGATATAACACACAAATGCGGTGTGGTATTTCTCCTTTTACAGAGTCCTGCACAGAAAGGGAGAAAGACAGGTTCCTGAGGGGAGGAGCTGGGGATTAAGAAATTTGAGAAAGTAAAATACAAGAGGCAGAAATAAATTCAAACTGGGCGCTAGGTGGGCGCCATCTCTCTGATGGAGAGAAGGTCACACTCACCTCAGACAACATAGCATATTTATTGGTTTCCAAAAGGGATTTTAAGGTCAAAAGGAGCTTAGATCCTATTCATCAAGATCTGGGTAAGCTCCACATTTTTTTTGTACAAGATTTAGCATATCAAGACCTGGGTGGGTCATTCCAAGCACATGGATAAACATAAGAAATCAGTACTGATAACAGGATTCTGCCAGTGTCCTCCTGCACTCAGCTTAAAAAGAACATCTATGTGCCTTCCCAGAAGCCTCTCTACACACAAATGAAGGAGGTGGAATCCTACCATTAGTCAAAGTACCCCATGTTAATTCAACAAAATTTCTTTTACATCTGTCACATGTGTGGTACTATATTAGGTGTAGATGACAGAGCGATGAAGAGGTAGACTTGGCCTGAGGTCATAGGCTGCGAAGTCTGTTACAAGAAACTAATAATTATCGAGCCAATACGGTGAAGCGTGATGAGTGCGACTCTGGGAAAAGTACAGCACACCCTGTGAGTACTTAATATCAGGAACATTTTGAAAAGGCTCGGGCTTTTATGATTTGGCTCGAGGTTACACTGCAGACAGAACCTTGAAACACATCTGTTTTCTTTCTTAGCCCTGAAAAGCACATCGCAACTCATTTGTTCTCTCTGCATTATGTGAAATCCTGGATGGCCACTGAAAACAGCTCATAAAAAAATTAAAACTTATTAAAAATGTTAGTGACGATTTACAAACAAAGCTTGGTGCAGATAGCTGCACGCCCAATGCAGTTTTGAAAGGGTAGCTCCTGTGATGGATGATTCATTCAAAGCGCAGATTATTGAATATTTGGTAAATCATACAAATATATCGGTTTCTCTGGAGAAAAAAAAAGACAGAGTGAGAACACTGCAAATAAAATGGGTAGGGGATGATATATGAGCCAAATATGCTTTTAAAGGGGACTGAACTAGTTTAAAGTGCAATTTGGTGAAACAAGATTTTGTACAAATTTGAGGGGCATCATAGGATACAAGGTTATCATGATTAGAGACTCCTTAAAATGCAGGTTCTAGTTTAAATACAACAACCCAATAAGCATAATCTTACAATGAAGTGAAAATGACCTAGTTTCTTTTTTCCCCCTCTTAAAACAGGGAGATTAAGGCAGCAAGAAATGGTACATATATGTACTCTTACAGGTGTGTGTTGATGTATCTGGGACTTCACAGAGTCAGAGCGAAAATATAGCTTACCTCCTGGCACATTCGCATTACCTAACCCTATGTAATTTAAAAATGTAAATAGATATGTAGAACATATACATCTGCATGACAGTTATGACCGGATATGGGACTACATGGTCGGCTTGTGTTTCTTGCTGACCAGATCTGCCTGTGACCTTATCATGGGGGTTCCATGATCACAGATTATTTGAATGTATTTCAAGAGATCGGAAACAACTGTTACCAGAAAGAGCACTCAGCCAGACACAGAAGACCCGGGTTGATGATCTCTTTTCCACCGAGTTCACGAGTGTGGACAAGGCCCTGAACCTCTGGTCACAGTGTCCAAATCCCTAGAGTGGGATCTCTGAGGCCCTTAATACCCTTACACTCTGTGTTTCTGTGTGGTTTCTGCTGATGTTTATTGAGCCTCAAGAACAGAGAGAATTCACTTTCCCAATAAAAGTGTTTTAGTGTCCCAGTGGTTTATTCATTGCCAGCACACCTCGAAGAGATATATAAGGTTGGTCACAATTGGGAATGATAGGCCATGACCAATAAAGGATACATACATATGAACTCTCTACTTTGTATTATTTTATTACTTAATCCTGTAATGTTTATTTTTCCTAACATAGTTTCATCTTAGACTGTAAATTTTACATTGTAGGAAATATAATATATACTTATTCCACTATCCAGATAGTAAATTCTCAGTAACATCTTGATTAATCTCAAAGCTACCTTTAAAAATAATTATTTGTCAAATAAGTGTTTTTACCTACTTTAGTTATGATAAAACTCTGAGGTGGATTTCTTAAAAATAAAATAGGAATTTAAATGACACTTCTCACTTTTATTCCCACAGCAAATATTGGGGGAAAGGTTAAAAAAAGAAAAGAGTGAAACATTTAATTCTAAAACAAAAATGAGCAACACTTTTATTTCATCAGTACAAAATATCATCAATTTCATGTTAAACATTTATACTAGTAACTTGGACTATGAATTATTGGCAAGAAAAGTTTTCATGAGGAAAATGGACTTTAAATAAATCTTGTGTATGAAAGTATATGGATAAAGAAGTAGGAGGCAACTCACAGAGGAGAAAACTGCATGGGTTCTTAGGTCTGAATATTAAAAAATCTCCCCTCATTTCACCTCTTTTCTGAGGGCTAAATTGTTCCATGAACTGAACCCATTCCAACCTGAATATACTTAATATGAATGAATATTACACCAAATGTTAACAAGGGCAAATTCTGTTACCAGAAAATTTTTAAAACAAATAATCACCTTAAGGAAAATAGTCATAAACCCTGGCTTATGGCCTATGCTTGGTTGAGTTTTTTAAATATGTTATTCAAAAGAATTTTACACAGTCTTATCCAACCCTTAACACTTATTACTCCGATGGCTTTTAACTTTTTACCATGATTCCTATAACAATATATTTTACATCATGGACAAGTGTATGCATGTATCTATGTGTATATGTATATATATAGATATGTACATATATTTCATGTATAATTATGTATATAATCTTTATATATTTACATATGAAATTATTAAATAGAAAATTTTAATACAACAATACTCTTACTACATGCTATACACTCTGGTGTTTTATGTTATTTTCTTTTTATTTTTTTAAATTTTATTGATTGTTTAAAAAGAGGGAGGGAGAAAGATAGTTAGAATCATTGATGAGAGAGAAACATTGATCAGCTGCCCTCTGTATGCCTTCTACTGGGTATGTGCCTGCAACCTAGGTACATGCCCTTGACTGGAATCAAACCCAGGATCCTTGAGTCCACAGATCTATGCTCTATCCACTGAGCCAAACCAGTTAGGGCTTATATTATTTTCTATTTAATTTTTAAAATCTTGTTGGAGTCCCCGTTAATTGATTTTGCACTCAAAAGTATATGATTTACCAATGCAAAATATGAAATAGACACAAAATATTCCTTCCAAGAAAATTAAGGAAAAACAAAATAAGGAGAAAAGAAAATAAGAAAGGTAAAAGAAAAGAATGGTAAATATTATAGAGACAAGCACTTGGTAAATGATCAATCAGAAAAAGAATAAAAATTATAGAAACTTGTCAGAGTTGATCTTTAGGGTTTGAGAAAATCAAACAGTCTTAAATATTTTCATCCTTTCTATCTCACAAATTCTCCATTACTGTCATTAATGCATAAACTACTAGTATGTCCAAACTGCAGCTTGGATGAAAACCAAGGTACCTTAGTGGTTTTTAAAATTATAGCATACATTTATATATGAATAATATATATGAATAAATTATATATATATAATATGGAGAATGTCTTATGATTCACAAATTCTGAATTAAGAATAACTATACATTTCATTCAATGACTCTGAAAAGCCAAAGCCTTTAATTACAGTTTATAAATGTCCATGACCTCACCTGGCATAAGTTTAGCCAACAGCAGTGCAGAGTTGGAAGACTTCAGAGTTGGAAGATCAAGTTTTGTGTTTGAGTCTAGGTTTCACCACTCTGCGAAAAGGGCAACTGACAAAGTATGGTAGAAACACTTTGTAAATCAAATCTCTCAAAGCACTATAGCTAATCCTCAACCAATTATAGTACCATGATCGTTTCATAATTGTTTAAAGTTAGAAAAACTTTTCCAGAGGACAGCCCACTTATAATACAAATCCCAACCATTTATTTATTTTTCCCCCAACCATTGCAGGATCTTTTATTTTAATTTCTTACTGTAAAACAGTATCTCCCCAAAATTTTGACTTTTTACTTTGCCTATTCCTTTTTCAGAAACTCCCTCTTGTGTTCTATAAAGATTTAGCAACTATCATCTTGAAACCTTCCATAATAAGAACAAACATTTATTATTAGCTTACATTTTCAAAGTAAATGAGTCAGGGTGTGCTGTGGTATAGATATATCAGTGAAGCAGGTCTGGCTTTTTCTCCCATTAGACTGAGACTTGGTAAAAAGCCCATGCCCTACTGCATTTTATTGTCATTATTAATTATTTTTTAGTTACTCTATTTCTGTAGTGCTGGAGGCTAGTTTTAGATCTACCACCCTAGGCAGCTGCAGAAACCCATAGGATAAATCAGTCATATATATCTGCCCTGGGACTTGGGCATTAATTGTTCTTAAGCACCCAGGTGAGTCTGCTGAGCAGTCAAGTTTGAGAAACACTGCCTTGGTTGTTCGCACTCATCAAACAGAGGCTAAGAGACTCAAAATTCAACCAAGACAAACAAAACTGAATTAATCGACAAATTCAAAAATTGCATCTTTACATTCCAGTGAGAGAAGTGTGACCTTATCCCCATCCCTACATCAATAGTTATTTTTTCTTTTCCTTCTGAATATTGAGGACAACATAGAAGCCATCATAACTTCTTTTTTTCAAAAATTAAAAATAAAATTCCTAATCATTCGCAGCAACCTGGATGGAATTAGAGAACATTGTGCTAAGTGAAATAAGCCCGACAATGAAAGAAAAATGCCATACGATTTCACTCATTTATGGGTAATAAATAACATTATAAAATTATGAACAAAAAGATAGATACAGGGACAGTAAAGCATCAAACAGACTGTCAAATTACAGTGGGAAGGTTAGGGAGAGGTGGGGGAGATAAGAGATCAACCGAAGGACTTGAATGCATGCATATAAGCATAACCAATGGTCACAAATGTCTGGGGGGTGAGGGCATGTATGGGAGTGGGGTGGAGGGGCAATGGTAACATATGTACACATAAAATACCTTAATAAAAAAAATGAAAAAAATTCCTAATAACAACCCCTTCTCACCATTACTTTGTTTCTCTTTTTTCTTGATACCAATACTCCTCAAAAAAAAAATTTGTACAGTCTGTTTCCAATTTATCTTCTCATTCTTTCTGGAACTTACTTCCAGCAAGGCTTTTCCCACTATCACCACTTCCTTAAAACTTTCATTTCAAAGTCACCAGAAATTTGTATGAACCTAAATCAAAAGATTAGGTCTTGGGCTTCGTTCTACTGATGTTTCAGCAGCATTTGGCTGGAGCTGGCAGTCATTTAATCCCTCCCCCTTTCCTTACACACTTTCTTTACTCACTTCTAGGATAAAGCTTTCCCAGGGGGTATTCCTTCTCAAGTCCCTTTGCGGGTTTCTCCTTTGCTAACCAAGCTCCAACTGCTGGTGTGCTCTGTGCTCAATCATTGAACCTCCTTTATTTTCTGTTCTCATTCCCTTTCTGGTTTTCTGGTTTTCAATCAATCTTAGAGCTTAAATATTAGCTATCCATTGACAACTAACAAATATAGATCCCTTCCTCTTCTTTCCCCCATCCCGGTGTCCTAATATTCAACTGCCTACTTGACATGTCAATTTATTATCTCTCAGACATTTTTAAATTAATGTGTATGGGAACAAACTCATTATTATCCAAGAATTGCTCTGTATACTCACTTGCCCATCTCATCTTCATCCTCTTTCTAGCTCTTTAGCCCAAACACCTGGGAATCATCTAATACTACTCATTCTTGTATACCTCGCATTCGTTCCGTCAGCAGGTCCTATTGATTCTGCCTTTACAGATATATCCAAAGTTCAACCATATTTTATCACCTCCACTGCTCCCTTCTTAGTCCAAGTTCCATCACTTTTCACCTAAGTCATTGAAATTCCCTTCTAAATGAATATTTTTCTTCCCTTACTGCCTATATCCACATGGCAGCCAGAGGAAACATTTTAAAAGACATCACTTTTTGTCTTGCCCTTACTCAAAACAATTCTATATTCAATTTCACTATGAGCAGAACTCAAAGGATTTATGATTGTTTATAATACCCTGTGTGATTTATTTCCTCTTAGAACTCATACTTTCCCATCATACACACTATACCAGCCACACTGGCCTCCATGCTGTTCTTAGATGTTACAGAGATGATGATGATCACACTTTATGGTCTTTATATTTGGCTCTTCCGTATGCTAGAAATGATTTTGTCACTACACCCCCCCCCCAATATTCCCATGTTAGATTTTTCCCAATTCCTTTTGGTCTTACTAGATTATTTAAAAATATGCCTAATACCTCTAATCATTTATGTAAATATTTTCTGTGTAGCTGATCCATAGTAGTTATTAAATTTTCACCATTTAATATAGTATAGATTTAATTATGTGATCACTCCCATAGAATGTAAACTCCATGAGGACAGATATTTTTGGTTTTACTTGGCATTTTTGAGATTCTGCCTTGTTCAGCTTTATTTAGGTATCATTGATAAACAAGTAAATTATAAAATATTTAACGTGTACAACATGATGATTTGATATATGTATACATTTTGAAAGGATTCCTCACATTGAGATAATTAATACATCCATGATCTTACATATTTACTTTTTGTGTGTGAGAACATTTGAGTTCTACTCATAGCAAATTTTAACTATACAATACAGTGCTATCACCATGTTATATATTTGATCCTCATAACTTACTTATGTCATAATTGAAACTTTGTACCCTATTATTCACCTTCCCCTGTTTTTTCCACTCTCCCCTCAAACCCCTGATAACCACTTTTCTACTCTGTTTAACCTCTTTAAATTATTTTATATCTAAGACTTGTATATTTTATTCTTTCAAAAACCCAGCCCTTAGCTTCATTGACCTTACCCATTTTTTTCCTTAATATTTATTATTCCAACTCTGATCTTTGTTATATTCCTTTTCTCACTAATTTGGGGCTTAGTTTGTTCTTTTTTTCTAGTTTCTTTAGGTATGAATTGGGTTGTTTATTTAAGGTATTTTTTTTTTTATGAATGTATTATTATTATAAACTTTCCTCTTATAATTGATTTGCTGCACTCCATAAGTCTTGGTATGTTGGGTTTCCATTTTCCTTTGTCAAATTTGTGAGGTCTTTTATTTCTTCTCTGACTCATTGGAAGTTTAGGAGCAAGTTGTTCAATCTCTATATATTTGTGAATTTTTCATTTTTCTTCTTATAATTTATTTCTAGTTTTATACCATTGTGGTCAAGAAATATACTTGATATGATTTCAATCATCTTAAGTTTATTAATACTTGTTTTGTGGCCTGCTATTTGCTCTTTCCTAGAGGATGTTTCATGTGCACTTGGGGAAAATGTGCATTCTGCTTCTGTTGGATGGAAAACTCCATGAATGTATGTTAAGTCCATGTGGGCCAATGTGTAGTTTAAGTCCAATGTTTCCTTATTGATTTTCTGACTGATATATCCACTGTTGAAAGTGGGATATTGGATTTCCATACTATTATTGTATTGCTGTCTGTTTCTCCCTTCAAGTATGTTAATATTTGCTTTATATTTTAGTTTCACTTATGTTGGGTGTAGAAATATTTACAAATGTTATAAGCCTTGAATGAATTGACCCCTTTTTCTTTATGTAATGACTCTCTTGTCTTTTGTTACAGTCTTTGGCTCAGATTTTGTGTTATCTGTATAAGTAGAACTGTCCCTGCTTTATTTTGGTTTACATTTGCATGGAATATCTTTTTCCATGCCTTTACTTTCAGTTGATGAGTATCTTTAAAGCTGTAGTGAATCTCTTATAGGCTCTGTGCCAGGGACAGGGTTTATAATGAAGATATATCTTATCTTTTCCTACCTATTTTGAAGTAGGAATTTTTTTGTTTTATGTGTAAAAGTCACTCATCTCTTTTCTGGATTTTTTTTTCATAGGCAGTTGCTGCATGTTGCTGTACATTTGGTGAATTCAAGAGCCTCTATGTGACTTTATCAGTCTAATCAGCATGTTTTTTATTTTATTATTTTAACAGCACTAGTACCAGTGCTTAGGGATTATTTTGGGAACATAGTTGGCACTCAATATTTATTTGTTGACTAAATCAATGAAAGTTTTTAACTTTGTCTCTGTTTTACACTTTATTTTGAAAATTTTACCTAACCTGTACATTGATGATCTCTAAATTTTCTTCCAGCGAGAGTGTTCTTACTCTAATAGCAACACATGCTCAATCTGCCTGATGACTCCCTTTTTTATTTACTAATGCCAGGTTACCTCATTGATCCCTCTTTGTTCCTATAGCACTCTTTTCTTGATTATATTATTAGCATTTAAAATAACATTTCTCCCAAAATTAGATTAAGAGTTCACCAGGGCAAGGTGTGTTTGTATCTGATTCTTCATATTCTAACTACAATGCATCATTATCAATACCACACATAATGTTAGGCTTTCAATAAATATTTACCAATTGAGTGACTGAGACTTGTATAAAATAATGTTTTGGGTATAGAGAAAAGAGAATGTTTTTATTGTTGTTGTTGTTTTTATTTTTTAAACATCTCAAGAGCATAACCTAAAGGGATTATCTCTATGTTGGGTCATTGAAGAACTTTTTTTTGCTTTTCATTAATCCTCAGTCTTGAAAGCCAACATATAGTCAGCATATTTTTTCTTCTCTTTATAACAGAAAATATCTCACATTTTTTGAATTATGACTCTCTTTAGTTAGTTTTATTTTCTTAAATTTCCATAATTAAAAGTACGGATTCACCCCATTATATGATTGAGATATATTCAAAAAGTAGAAAAAATACTTATAATCCTAATAATACCCACATGTAAAAATGTTTTTAAGTTAGAAAAGTCTTATTATAATGTATTTCTCATTTATACTCGAAGTCAAAAGTAAGTTGAGGTTTAAGGCTTTTTTCTGATAGAAATTTCTCTTCATATTTAATATAGTAATCATTACATTTGAAATAGAATTTTATGCTTTTAATCACAATTGGGATAAAATTAAACACCTTTTGAAATGTCTCCTGTAAGCCACACAAAGCTAGGCATTCATTGAAGGATTTGATTATCAATACCACTAAAATAAATATTTTCTAAATTTTCCAAAATAATAAATTACTATTATATAATGGTTTTCATCAAAATGCCTCAATCATTTTACTGAGGAAAAGAGACAATTCTGCAAGTTGCCTTTAGAGGAACTCCCAGACCAGCTCCATGCATTCTATAATCCTCTATCCAGCAATTTCTATCATTATGTATCAAGTACTGCGCTGTGTATAGAGGTTTTAATGATCAAGTCCTTGTTTCCTTCCATAAAGTTAACATGCCGCAAAAATAATTAAAATAAATTAAATGTTCACTAGGGTATGAAAATTATGCTATGTGGGATGATGCAGGTCTCGGGTTACAGGGCCTGAAACTTATTCAATTTGAGGGATCTCCTTTAGGAAAAAGAAAATAAACCTAAAAATATATAATTAGGCATGTATGTGAATATTTAAAACAAGAAACTACAATAAAAATGGCAACATTTAAAAAAGCTGAGGATATTACATCACCTGATCAGCTAATTCGGTCTTTTCTCTAGTATGCTTATTGAAATTATTATAGTACTCATATTTTTGGAAAACTTTAATATTAACAACTTTTCATTGGCCATGTTATAAAACATTTGGAATCATTATCTAATTTGGAAAGTTTTCCATAACAGAGCTCTTATATAAATAAGCTTTTAGGAATGTTAAATATTTCTCTATATTAAGTATCTCTTATGCTCTGAGTTGACACTTATCTATTTTGTCACTGATATCTTCATTGCTTTGATGTCATTAGGAGTTGTCAGTTATCTTTATTAAAGTCAATAATCATGTTCAATCAACAACAACAAAAATTTAAGCATGTTTCCAGCGGGTCCATATGACTAATTCCTTTTTATTAATTTGATAATCTAACAATTCTATAATAATTCATTTCCTTCCCCTGAAAAATATCTCTCCCTCATAATATGCTACAATGTTAAGTACTGTTTGAAATTAAATGCAACTTGCTTCTCATTGTCAAATATTTTTTATTTAATTTATTACTTCATTATTTTGCTTTTGTTTTCATATTTTATTAATTTTCATGATTTAGTTCTCATCTTTAAAAAGTATGTGTTCCAGTGAGGAGTCTAGAATTTCTCACTTGCAATCATATCAAAACATGGCTCCTTTGGTCTCATTCTTAAGATGCTACAGTTATTGCATGGCATGGAACAAGACTCAAATCATATCAAATTATAGATGAACTATCTTTTGCTTCACAGTAATCACACATTTGTGTTATGGCAAATTGGGAAGAAAAACTAACTGTGCCTGATAAATTCAAGGGAGGTATCACAAGGTACATTAATATTGAAGCTGAGCCTTGGGAAATAGGGCAATATCCACCAGGTAAGGAAGACAGTGGACAACACTTTGTGCAAAAGTTCAAAGCCCCACAAACTACCCATGAACCCAAGGTTTTGACCCTGACATCATTATCTTTCTCTTCCAGTTATCTTACATTCCTACTTCTCACATACAGTAGCAAGTGTATTTATTCTTAACTCCAGGGCACTTAAAATAAGCTATGTAAGATACACATTTTAAAACAAAAATAGAATAAAGGCAACATAAGACTTTTGGTTTGTAAAGGTAAAGACCATAAAAAGAACATATTGGAATAATATGAAACTGTGAAGGACATGTTTGTTTTCAAGTCCAGTATACACCAAAAAGGGACCATGACCTTGAAACTTGAAGGAGGCATCTTTGGAAAGTAAATTCGCACTTTTACCTGAAGTGTATCAACCTGAAAGGTGGGACAGTTTCAAGAACACTTCAGACAACATTATGAATGAAATAGCCTCACCAAGAGGAACCTATACCTTAGAGGTTCCAATCTCTACTCTTGTGGTGAAGACCAAAGAAAGAATAGCTATTATCTCCAGATGAGGGATCCTATTAAAGTCAGAGGTTTCAGTTGAATTTGCTTTTAGGGTGACCCATGTGATTCTGATGTTTTCACTTTCTCAAGAATCTTTAAAATCAGTATCTAATACCAATAAATAAGGACATATGCATGCTTCACACATAGTTTCCTTTTGGACAAGTGTGATGGTTAATTTTATGTGCCATCTTGACAGGGCCACTGGGTGCCCAGATATTTGGTCAAACTTTATTCTGGGTTTTTCTGTGAAGGTATTTTTGAATGAGATTAATATTTGAATTAGTAGACAGAGTAAAGAAGATTTCCCTTCCCAGTGTGAGTGGGCTTCATCAAATCAGTTGAAGGACTGAAAAGAACAAAAAAAACCGATCCTGTCTGCTAAGCTGGAATTCTAGACTTTTACTTTCTTCCCTTGGGTCTAAGGCCTGCCTATCAGCTCTCCTAATTCTCAAGCCTTCAAACTTGGATTGGAATACATCAGAGTCTCTTTTTCGGTTATCAGCCTTCCAACAGCAGATTTGGGACTTCTGAGCCTCCATGAATGCAAGGGCCAATTTCTTATAATAAATATCTCTTGATACATACATACATACAAACATACATGAATCTATGTATATGTATCTCCTGTTTTTTCTATTTCTTTGGAGAATCCTGACTAATACACTGATATAAATAAAATAAAAAAATTCCACAAAGAGCTAAGAAGAGAATGTTTAAATTAATATTAATACATACTTAATCTAGTCTATACACAATCATGGATATTAAAGTTGGTCCACTTTACAGATGAGCAACATGAAATGCAGTGAGGTGAAACATTTCCCCAAAGATATGTAGCAAATCAGTGACAGAATCATCGGTAGCATACCTGTACTGAATTCCAATCTAGTCTTTGACCCTTCACACTGGGCTTCTAATTTCACACTCAATTATTTTTCTTTTTCTTTTTTTCACACTCGATTCGCTTCACATGTCAGTGGTGTAATGTGTGAAATGAAAACTGAGGCTAACTCATGCTCCCCATTTCATTTATGGTGCACCAATCCTTTCTTTAGAAAGAGTATGTTCAGCTGAATAAGACAGGTCCTGGAGCTAAAAAAGCAGTATTTTTGTACTTCAGAGATGCTATGGCAGTGTACGGACAGGAGAGATAGATGCCTCAGGCTCATGAGTGGAGTCAGTCGGAGAGAACTCTCTGTAATCCACCCCAGGGTAGGAAGGGAGTCAACACTGAGCTGGTACTGAGATACTCAACTACTGGGAGAATTGGGGCTTGTGGGCAGAATAACAAGGCCTACAGGGAGCCATTATCCTGGGGGCCTCCTTAAATCACCCCATCTTCAGAGAGGGTCTGGTGACCTGAAGATGACATAAGCAAAGCTGACACTGCCACCACTAAGAAAAACATAATTTTGCTTCAAGAGACCTTTCCTGAGTATTCTCATTTGAGATCCTTGCTGTCCACCAACAAGCTGCTTTTGGTAAATTTTACCACTACCCTTAACTCAATTTTCACAGCCCTGGAAGTCTCACTCACCAGCCTGGGAAAATTAAAGAAACTGTATATTATTTTGCCAAACACATCTGCTTGCTATAGGAAAAAAAAGTGTGTGGAAACAAAAATAAGGCATTAATTCAAATTTCCTTGGACAGCTTCTAAAGCTAGCTTAATAAAAAAGCCCACAAATCATAACCAAGCATATTTTTAATTTCCAAGAAAGCAAATAAAACAGCCATTTGGTGTCTATCACAACTAGCTATGCATTTTTAGTAAAATGTCTACTAAAAGTTTTACTCATATAACTGACATGTACAGAGTATTTTCCCTGATTTGTGATTTTGAGCAAGATTTTTCTGGTTTAAATTATTATAGATTTTTATAGCTGTGTATTTTGCTTTGATTAATGTTGTTGGTTTCTTTGTCAGAAATTCAACACCTACCACCCATTATAATTGTCCCTATGGGAAAAATCAGTCTTTTGATAATGAAATAAACTAGGAAAATTTCCATAAACATCCTCTAGTTAAAAGCAGGATAGCTTTTTATATGCCTCCACCACATAGAAAGGACCAGAGGGGGCAATATCTTAGTGTTTGCTTTGGGTAAATCATTGAGATTTTATGTGTCCTTACATAGATCCATTATCTTTGTCAGAACCAACTGCAGTGCCTCCTGTCTATAGACAGAAAGGTCAATATTCAGGACTGCTTATATGAAGTGCGGCATTCTATTATCAGTAAGCTGGGAATCCTAGGATATATTTAAGAACTAGGGATTAGTGACCCTAGCCATATACTCACTTCTGATACTTCTCTCTTTGGGTATAAATATGAGATAAATTTGGAGAAACTCACAAATGGAATTGAAAGTTTAATCTGGATTGTTGTGAGATATGCAAGAAGAGAAGCTATTTTTTTTAAGGAAAACAATGTACTAGTAAATATAAAGAATAAACTAAATCACATTCATGAAAGTTCTTTTTTTCCAGAAGGAGCTATTGTTTAAAGTTGTCTGTAACATCTAGTTGTTTAATTCCTGACCTGCCACTGTCATAAATCACATAATAGAAACAAATAAATAAATCATAAAATTACGACTTAAAATTAGACTCTACTCAAAACTCCCCTTCCCATCTAATGCTAATCTCCACTCCTGCCTATCACACCAACCACTTAATGAAACCAGTCTATCATTCTTTGTCAAGAATCAAGAAAATCTGAGAGTGAAAATTGATTGCTAAGTGGAATTATAAATTTTGCAAAAGATATGGGATTTCATGAAGTCCATGAAGGTGATTTTGGAGGACTGATCTTACTATGGACATGGAAACTAAGAATGCAAATGTAGCTGGCTTACCCTATTCAACAATTGAAGAAGAAAAAATTAGTCAAATGCAGATAATTCAGTATCAAAACAATAAGACTTTGCCCAGCCAGCACTGCTCAGTAGTTCAGCATCTACCTATAAATCAGGAAGTCACTGTTCTATTACCAGTCAAGGCACATACCCTGGTTGTGGGCTCCATCCCCCATGTGGGACATGCAAGAGCCAGCTAATCAATGATTCTCTCTCATCATTGATGTTTCTATATCTGTCTCCCTCTACCTTCCTCTCTGGAATCAATAAAACTATCTTATATTTTTAAAGAGGACTTTAAGAAAAAATGTGAATCTTTTATTTTTCCTTTATTATGGGAGTTGCCTTTATAACTCCCTTAATAATAAAACTCAAACATGAAGGTGCAGTTCACTTATCTTTAAAAATATCCCTGAAAATTTAGATTCTGTAGTGGCTCTAAATGTGGGAAAAAATTAAATCTTTAAAGAGTCTACTCCCTCTCTTATGATCCAGGTAACCTACAAAAACCTCACTTCCCAAACAGTTCCATTCTATGCAGATTCTGTATTCAGTTTCCTCACTTAAAAAATGGAAAGAAGCCTTTCTTACGAAAAATAAAGTAAAAACAGAAATTTGCTTTCTATCCTGGAAAGAGGTCTATTCAACTGGAGATCTGAAGTATAGAATTGGGATAGGGAAAGATACTGGGACATCAGGGTGAAAGGTAAGGGAAAGACAGTCATTTGAAAGACATACTTAGTGTGATGTTTATTTGAAATTTTACCAAGCAAACAAAAAAGTATTTTGTAGCACGGTAACAGTAAAACAAACCACAGCAAATAAAGCTTTGAAATCTTCTCTGTAAGTGGTATTATCACATTTGATATTATGCTTTCAAGAAGGCTTCTTATTATAATTAGTAGGGAAATTTGAGAATTTTCTTTTAAGATGCATATGGGTAGAAAAAGGAAAACACTGTCTTTGTAAGCAGGCAAATCGTATTTTAAAGGTAGAAGGGGGGAAAATCCATTTGGTCATTTGAGATTTGACCAAATCTATTCACTCAAATTTTTTCTCTCTCTTGTAAAATAACAAACAAGCAAATTATAGGTGGTAGATCTATTTTCACATTCTCTCTCCTCCCACCTGGATACAGTCTTGGGCTCTAGAAATGACTCCTTTATTTCATGAATAAAATGGACAGGGGAAGGCAAACACACACATACCCTCTTTGCAAGCTCAAGTTGTGTCTAAGAAACCCTAGTGTTTAAGGCAAGTCATGTATTTACACTGGTCTTAACTATATTTATAAAAGCAGAGCAGAATTCCTCCCTTGATTCTATAACTCATTTTGAGTTCTGGGAGGTCTGTATAAAAGTCAGCTGTCATAATTGTTCATTTATTTGGGAATGTATTTTGACATGTTTATTGGGATCTTGGGATTTTAATATAAAGATTTTTTTCCCACCAAAGCTTTTAGACATGCTAGGAAATAAAACAAGATTTAGCAACAGAATTTCAAAGCTAGAACAAACCTTAGAGATCCTCCAATTTCTTCATTTTTATAAATATGAAAAAGCCCCACAAAAGTAGAGTCCCAAACCCCTGCTTACCCAGTGATGCTACAGAGTAAAAAGAAGACAGCAGGTTTACTAAACCCGGGTATCTGAAGTCAAATCACTACCCCGCCACCATTCATAAAGTGTGAGAGATTGGGCAAATCACTTAATCCCCAAGATATTTTGAAATGGCTAAAATTAAATAATTTACCCACGCACTTCAGTTTACCCATTTATAAAATTAGAAGAATAATATCTAGCTTGGGTTTATTGATAGAAATACAAATAATGTGCCTAGTCAGTGTGACTCAGCAGTTGAGTGTAGAACTATGAACCAGGAGGGCATGGTTCGATTCCTGGTCGGGGCACATGCCAGTGTTGTGGTCTTAATGTCCAATTTGTGTGTGTGTGGGGGGGGGGTATGCAGGAGGCTGCTGATCAATAATTCTCTCTCATTATTGATGCTTCTATATCTCTCTACCTCTCTCTTCCTCTCTGAAATCAATAAAATTATGTAAAAATGCTTTACAAATGTTAACCACTATTTTTATTTACTATAAGAAATCCTGAATCTCAGCTCTTTGCTCTGGGTATAATATCAGTAAGAGCTTTGAAAATGCAATTTCTATTTTTTTCAAGAAAAACATTTAATAAAAATCTCCTGTTTCTTGATACTATCCTCCTCCAGTGTCATAATTAGGTCTAGATTATTGTTTGACAAAGAGCAGGTCTCAACAGTAGACTCAGGATACTCCAGGAAAAGTGAGACATATCATTCCGGAAATGCTATGAACTGTGGCTCCTCTTAACTAAAGAAAACAGAGTTCACTAACATTCAAAAGGTATCTGAAAAATCCTGCAGGAAGGAAATCTGAGTACACTAACACCCAGTTTTTTTGTCACCTTTAATGAATAATATCTAAAGACACATGTTGAATGAAAAAATAGGGATAACCCAAAAATAATAGTTTAATGCCTTCTAATTGTTAAATAAATAAAATATCAAGTTAATTCTCCATTTATTTTTATTTTGAAAAATTCCCTCTTAAGTCTGGATGGTGGGGGAAGTGGGTAAAGACTTCTGCATGGCAAGAAGTTTTACTTGGGGGTTGATGAGTGTTTTGGAAGTAGATAGAGGTGGTGTTTATACAACATTATGAATATACCAAACAAATTGTTTGCTTTAAAATGATTCTATTTATTACGTGAATTCCAGACTCAGTGAATTATTTTTAAAAATTTCACACATGCACAAAAATATTTAAATTTAAAAATATTATAATATAAATGTTTCACGTGTTATCTGAGAAACAAAAAGTTTCAAAGTTAAAACATGTCTTACTGTAAATGTCCAATCATTAAACTGTTTAACTGAAACTAATATAATGTATGACAATCATACCTCAATTAAAAAAAATTTTTGACCAAATCAAACATAAGATTTTTGTAATAGTTTCTAGGCTATCTGCCTGTATTTGTAAACTATATATATATATATATATATATATATATATATATATATATATATATAAAGTTTTGAAATTACAGAAACTATATAATAAAATCAATACTGGAAGGAAGCGTATTCTACAGGTAGTTCATACTTCACAGTCAGATTACAAACCATCACAAAAACACATATCCACAGAGATTGAGTGTGGCTGCTGTAACTTAATCTCAGCACTCGTGATCTCCAACCTCTTGAGTCTCACTCCATGGTTTATGATACAGTTACATCACAATCCCTCAATAGAATTACAGCTTTGTCACTAATCTCTCCCTATCAGTTATCCTGTAAGGAAGGAAGCTGGAAGGCACCACTAGGAGGAGGCAATGGCATGAATGATTGCATTCAGGTTCTTTCCACAACAATATCTGTAAGTCTGGGAGTGATAAATGGCACCTAAGTTATAAACGAGCATCAAGGTCAGTGGCACGAAGCAGCTAAGAGTTCAAAGAAAAGTCACAATTTTAACAGGTTCAAGAAAAGGCCACGGGCTGCTGGCATGCATCAGTAGAGATAAATCCTCAGAGATGGCTTATTGCAATTACAGTGCAGAATTAGAAGGGCCTGGTTATTGAAGAGCTAAGATTTTTTTGCTCCAAATAGAACAAAGAACATTTACTAGCATAAAAGTCATTCATTTTTCTGGAAGTGAGATGGATTTAATAATATATTATGACGATTCAAAAATTCTGGTGGAAATATATTTAAAATGTTAAATAATTATTTGATACTAAAGATATAGCACACATAAACAAAACTGATTTTCTTCTTGATCTTCACTCCTTATTTCCTTAAATGCATGTATCAAAAAAGAGTCCAGAAGAGACAAGAGGAGACATTGCTTTACTCTTGATGATTGTTTTAGGTTGTCTTCATTTCTTTATAAATTTCCTTAGGTGAACTGCTTAAAATAAAAATGTGGTGTTTTCTTATGAATTAAAACATACAAATTTTCTAACAACATAAAAAAGAAAAACCATGCAAAGGATGTTATAATGTAAACTTACCTGAGAAATCCACTTGCTTGACCCTTTATATAATGAAGACACAGAAATGTTGAGGGTCTTGCCCAAGTTCATGTCACTGGGAATTAGCAGATTAGGATTAAAATCACTGGCCCTTGATGCCAACCCCTATCTTATTTCTACTTCATGAAAGGTCCCCTCAAAGAGTTTTTATAGCATCTAGGTTTCTTATTGGAAGAACTCTAGTCCTCAAGCTTTCATTCCCTATAGATTTAATAATAGACTAGAGGTCCAATGAACAAAATTCATGAACTGGGGCGGGGGGCAGGGAGAGTCCTTCAGCCCAGCCTGAACCCTATTTCAGTGCAGGCGTTCTCAGGGGATGTCCAACTGATGGCAGGCCTAAGCCATCAGTTGGACATCCCTACAACTATGTCCACCAGCCTTGAGCCCAGTTCAGGGATTCTAGCTGAGTGGTGCTACCCCTGTAGGAGCACACTGACCACCAAGGGGCAACTCCTGCATTGAGTGTCTGGCCTCTGGTGGCCAGTGCACTTCATAGCAACCTGTTGTTCTGCTATCTGGTTGATTTGCATGTTATCCATTTATCATATAAGATTTCAATAATCTTTGTTATCTCTTACGTATTTGTTCATGAGCATCAAAATGACTTGTACCATTGTTGGAAAATTTGCTAGCCCATTGTAATACAAGGCTGCAGAATACAAGAAGGGACAGTCATTGAAATCTCCATTATTTCTCAGAGAAAGAAGACTTTAAACAAATAACTCCTGAAAATACTCAAAAAGCTTCTCTCCATGTTCACTCACTTCCTCGGGAGGGGATCCACACTCTCCTGTGACAGCCATGGAGAATTTCCCCTTACTTTAACCATCCATGTTGAATGGTAAAAATGTATTGCCTCTTAAGTCTGAATGGTGGGGGAAGTGGGGGAAAAGCCATGCATTCCTAATGAGTGATTAATGTCAGGGTTATAATTTTCACAATGCATTTTTTATTAAACAACAGAGTATGAACTATTTAAAAAAGCTGCTTATTGCATTCAGCAATAGAAATTTAAGGCACATTTTGTAGATGCATGCCTTTTAGACTGAAGATGCTGTTACAAAATTCTAGCAACAAGGCAATAACCAATGAACAAAGTGTACTAGATTTGAACAGTAGCATAAAACTGTCAATAGTGCTAATCAAATGGCACAGGGCTCTTATTACCCAAATTGGTGAATAAGCCAAGAATGACTTGTCTTTAAAGACTATTTTTATACTAGAGGCCCGGTGGAGGAAATTCGTGTGCAGGTATAGGGTGCCTAGGCCCAGCCAGCTATCGGAGCCAATTGAGGCTTTCTGGCGGCCAGCTTGGGCCTTCCTTTGTTCCGCACCTGCCCCTGGTGGTCAGCACATGTCATAGTGAGTGTTTGGATTCCTGGTCTCCCGGTTGAACTCTTGAGAGGACACTTTGTATGTTAGCCTGGTATATATGTACTAGAGGCCCAGTACATGAAATTAATGCATGGGGGAGGAGGGGTTCGCTCAGCCTCAATGATGCCAGCATCCTGGGCCCAGGCCTCTGTCCAGAGGCCCTCCCTCCACATGGCTGGGGAGTGGGATACTGGACTTATTGCCGGGGGTGACCATGAACCCAGCATCCTGCACCCTGGTCTCTGGCCAGAAGCCCCTACCTCTGCGTGGCCAGGCATGGAACACTGGGCTCATGTCGCCAGGCTTCTGTCCAGCAGCCCCTCTCTCTGTACGGCTGGGGTGCGAGATGTTGGACCACCCCTCCCTCCATGTGGCCAGGCCCAGGAGGCTGGGCTCATGTTGCCGGGGGTAAAAGGGAGCCCAGTGTCCTACATCTAGCCTCTGGCCACAGGCTGCTCCCTCTGAGTGGCCAGGGCATGGAATGCTGGGCCCCCAGCCCCTCCTTCCACATGGCCAAGGCATGGGACGCTGGGCTCGTGTCGCTGAGGATGACTGCCCCTCTTCCCATGTGTCCAGATGTGGGACACTGGGCTTGCGTCATCAGGCCGAGGCTGCCAGCATATCCCTCCCGCCCACACCTCTATGGGTGCCACCATCTTTGTCTCGGAGTGACCGTTAATTTGCATATTACTCTTTTATTAGATAGGATATATGTACTTGATTTGTACATGTCGAATGTTCTGGAAATACTGTACTTAAAACTAAGCATTAAAATTTTGCCATAAAGTTTTGAAGATTATTTTCTTCATTGTGTCCTGTAACTGCCTCTACAACTCACTATGAGGCTATCACTCTGACTGGCATTGTGTTGAGAACCAAAAAAATTTGTGCAAATTTATGACTCACCTCTCTTCTGAATATCTTAATATATGAAAACCCTGGGTCATAATGACGAGTAATGACTGGAGGCTGACTAACCTGAAGTCAGTGCTGGCCCCGCCCCCAAACAAGCTGTAAGGGGCAATCAGGAATCCAGGCAGAGGGGTTAGAGGTGATCAGATAGGCAGACCAGTGGTTAGGGGTGATCAGGTCAGTAGGTGAGCAGTGAGGGGCAATCAGGTAAGCAGAGGGCCCCTTGCAGGGCTGGCCCCACCTCCAGCAAAGGAAGAGGGAGGCCCAGGCCACCCAAGCCATTGTACCCCAGCCTGTCGCCTGCAGAGGGAGGCCATCAGTGGAAGTAGGGGGGGGGGAGCGCTACAAGGATGGCAAGCAGTGGGTGGCAGTGGCAGGGGTGGGGCCAGCTGCCTTCAGACCAGGGAAGGAAGGCCCCGATAGGCCCTGATCTCAGGCCAGGACTGGGACCCTACCCAAGGGATCCCGGATTGTGAGAGGATGCAGGCCAGGCTGAGGGACTCCCCACTCCGACTCTGAGTGCATGAATTTTTGTGCACTGGGCCTTTAGTGTATAATAATGGGTTAAATTCAAAGTATCTTTGTATTTGCTATGCAAAACTTGAAAACCATGAGATGACTTTCAATTAAGTATATAACTAAGAAGTCAAGACCATAAAAAATGAAAAAATAAAAACATTTTTAACAGATGAGGAAAAATGCTAAATACTGTTGATGAATAGAAAGCCACAGAGCTTCAAATACATGTAAAAATTATGAAAAGTTGTTCTTTGGTGGGAAAGTAAAATCAGGAGAAACTATGATCACTAGTGTGTTCTGTCTACACTACATTCCAGAAAACGTATAGTCGAAGGAAAATCCTTCTATGACCAGTTTGAATAGTGTCTAATTTTTTCCTTGTGCTAGAATGTTCTAATTTTTATGACTGGAATCACTAAGTTTCAGGATAATTAATCACCTCCTCGGTCTGAGATAAAATGAACCTCAAATGCCCTGGGACTTTTTTTTTTTTGAGGCACCTTTTCTTAATTTGAGAAGGTTCCTTCATGGATATGCAAAATATAAAATTAATCATCATTTCCTTACTCCATGAAGTACATCGTTCATCATAATTGATTATGTAAGCAATGCTGTGTGCACTGCTTTGCTTTTCTCTTTGCTATGGGCTACCAAACTATTCACCCTCCTCTCCAGGGTCACCGTAAGTGCTTCCTTTAGTCCTTGCTGAGCCAGAAAAAAATTCTGTGTTCCATTGTCATGGGGGAGATCACCAATAGAGACATAACCTGGACAAAAGCACTTTTAACTTAATTAAAGCTAACATTGTAATGAGAACATTAATGCTCTCACATTGCTGGCAGTCGGCTGAGCTGAGAGACTTTTTTTAAGCATGTGGTAGATTTTATTGTTGTTATAATGGTTTTTACCATAATGGAATTTAATGCATTACCAGGAAAAAGCCATGCCCTGTGGTATGTAGGGTGCTGCTTATATTTCAAAACACGTTAGCATGAAGCTACAGTGAGATCTAATAATAGAAATGAACTTACCTAAAGATACATTGATTTTTACATTAGGTCATGCTGAGAATTTACAAAGAACATCTAGTCCATGAAACAAAAAATCCTCTTGAGAATAGCATTGATTGCAAGAAGGGTAATGTTAGAAAAATGGAAATCCTCTCCTCCCAGAATGGTGTATGTTCCTATAATGGATTAAGTGCACTAGGTGGTTTAGAAAAGGTCATCTTTCAGATAAATGATAAACCTGATAAATTTCAGTAGATTTAATCATCCCCTGAGATTTGATCAAATCAACAATGGAGTAAGAAATATAATCCCTCGCACCCATATAATTTGCCTATTGAAAACACCTCACACACATAGTTTGCTTGTTGTTTTCTGAAATGTTAAATATTATTTGTAGTAACATGACCCAATCAATAAATTTCTTCAAAATAAATTGCTGTCACTTTAATGTATATCCCAATCATTGGATGGTTTCAAAGAACATAAAGATATTTTCTCTTAGACAAGATATCTTACACAAAAGAGAAGAAATAGAGAATTAAGAAAGTATTTGAAGCATTTTTTACAAAACCAAACATCTTCCCTTAGATATAAGATACTTTCTTTTGCCCATATTCTTAGATAGCTGAAATCAGCATTTTTAATATATGTATATGTTCAAAACAGACATTGCTGACAATTTTCTTCAGAGTAATTTCTATCAATCTAGTTTATGTTGTTCATCTATGTTTTCTACTATAATTTTAATGTGTCTTTAATATAGGATAACAGTTTTTATTTCTGTGAGTATTTTCCTTATTTGTAGGAGTGTTCTTGTGCTTCTTTGTCTCCTTTTTTCTATACTGAGTTGGTATGAGATTCAGTTCACCTTTTCCTGTTGCTAGGTTTTAAGGAAAATGAATTTTCAGGTACTTTTCTAAAGAAGGGAGGAACTCTATCTTTTGCAAATGAGTGGTTCTAGAGCGCCCTCTCTGTTGTTTTTATAAAGTGAGTAAAATAACATGGAGTCCTAAGATGGGCTTCCTTTGCTTCCTTTTCTCATGTTTACCTAGATAAAGGAAGGCAAACTACCACATATGTAAAAAACCGGGACCTCTGCCCTGCTTTGCACTGCCCTAATCTAAGAAGCTTTTTCATGTTTAGGGGAAAAAATAAGGAAGGAAGGAAAGAAAGAAAAAATAGAGGGATGGAAGGAGGGTGAGCAAGGGCAAGGGGTGGGGGAAGAACCCAGGGAGATGATAAAGTTTGCAAATTTACTTTCTTTCCCTTTACAGAAAAAGGACCCTGGATTGGGCATTTTCCTCTAAACTTGTTGTCGCTGTCTTGTTCAGTTTGAGTTTTACCCCCTGAATATCCTCCTAGTTCAAGGCTTTGAGCTGAATGAGAGCTTCCCTTTTTAATGTGGAGCTTGGGGTCAGGACCTCACAGTGGTCCCCAGACACTAACCAGTGGGTGACATCCTGAGAAATCCTCTAGCTTTGACCGCTGTGCTCAGATCGCCACATTGTCCAGTTGGTGTTCTTTCTCTGCATTTGTAGAAAGATTCAGGGAGAAATGGAGTCTAGGCCACTGCCTGCATCTTCCCAAAGGCTCGAGTTATTATTATTTATTTAAGTGAATGATGAAGAGAACCTGAAAAGATTGGAAACATTTCTACAGTCTCTTAATAAACTGGAATATGATTTTTTAAGTACCAAGTATGAGCTTAGTAAACACTTATTAGCTTCATTCTTTATATTGTTCTTCTTCATTTTCATTAAAAATTCAATTAATTTTACATATGTTAATACAATTGATCAAATAATTAAATTTTAATTTATATTACCAATATAAAATTAAATCCCCCTCAGAAAAAGCAGCATATGTCTACTAGGTCAATACTATATCTCCTCTCCTCAGAAAGCCACTCTCAGAGAGTTTCTAACTATTTTACTCTATTTGTTTCAGATTTCCATTACAGGGAAGAAGCAGAATATGAACCTTTATTACTAAATGTCCTCTTTGAGAGATATGGAGTCACTTATGTTGGACCCATCAACTGATAACTATTGAAAATTCTGAACAAAATATAAAAAGTCACTGGAAAGACCTGGGAAGAAGGACAGGTAGCAACTGGAGGTCATTTGACTTTTTCATGAAAGACAGGAGCTACCCCAGGTAAAACTTCTGTTTACACAGTTTTTCATGGAGAACATCCACCAGGCAACCTGTGGGGGAGGGGATAAGGACTCTGAAACTGAAGCAAAGGCTCCGACTTGCTATAAGCCAGTCAGAGAAAGATAAATATCGCATGATCTCACTCATTTGTGGAATATAACGAACAACATAAACTGATGGACAAAAACAGATCCAGAGACAGAGAAGCATCAAGCAGACTGTCAAACCTCAGAGGGAAGGCAGGGGAGGGTAAGGGGGCGAGATCAACCAAAGGACTTGTATGCATACATATAAGCATAGCCAATGAACACAGACTACAAGAGGGTGAGGGCATGAATTGGGGGGGGGGGAAGTGGGCTGATAAGAACACAAATGTGATACCTAAATCAATAAAGAAAAAAAATTTAAAAAGGTGAAGGGATTAAGAAGTACAAATCAGTAGTTATAGGGATGTAAAATATAGCATAGGGAATATAGTTAATAATATTATAATAACTATGTATGGTACCAGGTGAACACTAGAATTTCTGGGGGTATCACTTCCTAAGTTGTATGTCTACGCTGCACACCTAAAATTAATATAAGATAATATTGAATGTCAACTGTAATTGAAAATAAAAATGAGAGAGAAAACATCCAATACAAAAAATAAACAGGTTAAAAGAAAATCAAAGAATAAAGGTTGCAATAGTAAATGCCTGAAAAATCAAGAAGAGAAAGTCAAAGAAAAAAAGACCACAATAGGAGAGATCCTCAGAACTGCATATAAACTCAACCAAAAATCTGAGCTAATCCGGGGTATGCCCAGGGTGGCATGTGGGAACTATTTGTTTGCAACATTAGATGTCCCCCTGGTGGAATCTGAAATGGACCTCACATACAAAGGACATTAAGAGACCAATATATTTTTTATTCAGTCACAAACAAATCAAACAATATTAATATAATTAAAACCAATCAGGTTTTAATACTGAACACATCTAAGAAATTCTTCACTAGAAACAAACAAAAAAATAAAATTATACAAAGACATGAATTTCACATACATTATATTTTATATACCACTTCTCAAGTGAAAAGAAAACAAACCGTTATAAAGCATCTTCCAAATATCAGGCATAATTGGAAGCAACTTATGTGTATCACTATACTCTATACTATTTGCCAAGTATTTATCTAGATGCTATGGTTACTATGGTAAAAGAAAGCTGATCTCCATTAAAATATATATATTTTATATTTTATTACATATATATTAATTATATATATATTATTGTTTAAGCTGTTATAAATAGTAGTACATATGTCTCCTTTTTTCCCCATTGACCTCCCTCCTGGCCTCTCCTACCCCCTAGCACTTGCCCTCACACCCAGCCCCCCAGTATCTTGCATCCATTGTGATGCTTATATGCATGCATACAAGTCCTTCAGCGATCTCTTAGCCTCACAACCCTCCCTTGCCTTCCCTCTGTAGTCTGACAGTTTGCTTGATGCTTCTTTGCCTCTGTATCTGGAAACAACTTAAGTGTCCATCAGCAGATGAGTATATTAGAAAACTGTGGTACATCTATCTACACAATGGAATACTACGCTACTGTAGAAAAGGAGTTCTTACCATTTGCAACAGTATGGATGGAACTGGAGAGCATTATGCTAAGTGAAATAAGCCAGTCAGTGGAAGATAATACCACATGATCTCATTTATTTGTGGAATTTAAAGAACATTATACTGTTGAACAAAATTGACCTCCACTCTTTAAGGAGTTTGCACATTAATAAGGAAAAGACACATGAGCTCAGGTACACATGAATGAAATCTATGCATTTATCAGTCAAAGTCCTAAATTCCTCTGGCTATTAAGAGAAAACATTTTCACTTACCCCTTTCTGACTTCTCCCTGACTCTTCTTCAGAATCTCCACTATATTACTATTCCTGTATTACAGCCCTTCTTAGGCTGTGTTTCAACTGTGTTCACTTGCTCTGACCACACATAAACTTTTGGCTTATCATTGGGATGATCCTGTAGTGCACAAATTTCCTCGTGGATAGTAAGATTTCATCTATCCATGTGAAATTCAGAAATCTGGCTCTGTGAACTACCATCATCACAGTAATCCTGGGAGACAATGAACCAGACCTAATTTTTGTTAGAATAGCCCCTCAAACTTTACAGGATGATGACTGATATCTTCTTGTATTTAAAGCCACTAAGGTTGAATAGGTGACTGAAGAGATTACCCTTGCAAAAATAATAATGTGCTTGAATACCAGTGAAATGTCAAAGGATAATGATGAAAACCATCATTTTCAGATTCTAAAAAAAAGCAGCCTAAGTAAAGGTTGCTTAATCCTTTGTTTTAGTTAACTGTCTAAAGTACTTACAGATAATACAGTCAGACATTCTGTTCTTTACTGATGAAAAACAGGAAGTTCAACTAAGTTCAAATGAGGGCATGCATGTATGACAGAAAAGATTTAGCCAAATGCCTATGTATTTAAAAGAGATAATACCTAATTATAAAGAGCATAAAAATAATTAAAAGTTACATTGCTCGGTGGACATATTTAGAAAGAGAAATTATAAATCAAAACCTCTATTGAAATTTAAGTATTCATCAAGTCTAATTTCTCCAAAGAATTATGACATTTTAAGTAAATACCAAACCCAAAGTGAATAAAAAATATAAATCCCAAATTGAATAAAATATAAGCCCCTATGGCACAGTGATCTAAAATTTAAAAAAAATCAAAAACTCTCAGAAGCAGAATTTAAAATTACTGGCCAGGACTTTCAATCTGCTAAAACACTCTTTTCCTGAAGTTCTCTATTTTGTTATTGGGCATATCACCATTTACTTGAAAATGTGAAAGTTGTCAAGCAAATATTTAACAGTAAAATTATGTTATAGCACAGGAAGGGCCATCCCAAATATAATTCTTAACGCTAAGGTCTGCATAATACAATAAAACACAAACTTCAACTACATCTGCTCTTTTCCACCTTAACCCACTTCCTTTCATTTAAAAAAAATGAATGAAAAATTATACCCATCATCTCCTGTTTCTGCCTCACCCACCATCATCAATGCATTTGGTTCCCCCCTACTTCCTTGCCCATCACTTCTAAGATCAAACACTCCCACGTGTTCAAATAGTTCGCATAAACTCTCTTCTTACACTAGTTGAAACCTGGCTTTCCCCTGAGCATACCATTTTGTCTATTAAAATTCTATTCAAGAAAAGCTACTGGAGACCAGGTATTCCAGAGCTCTATCCTATTCTTACACAAAGAATCCCAAAGGGATTGATCTTGTGATTCCTCAAACCATAAACATACAATCCTCACCACACTCACATTATGGGTAGATCATGATGATGATGATGATGATGATGATGATGATGATGACGATGACAATGACAGCAATGACAATGACGGTGATGATGATGATAGCTGATCAGAAGGAAAGAAGACTCTCTTGTACATGTATTTTATGACCCCTACTCATCCATCTTTCCCCAAAGAGAATTCACATTAGATCCCAATATAAGATTAAGCTATTTTTTATGCAGAGCTCTACAAAATCAAAGAATGGGAGTAAAAGCAACACAAAGCAACAACCAAAAATCACAATAACAACACCTGAAACAGATACCTAGCTATCATGTACCACACATTCTCCTGGAATGCCAAACTATGTCCTGAAACAATGACTACATCCCTCTTCCCTTGTGTATCTCATAAATGTTACAGGTGTTGTCATCCACTTTCAGAGGTATTTGTCCTTTATTGGGTGTCTGCTGATGTGCAGTGAAAATGGAGGAGTCTCGGTCCCCTTGTCTGCTGGTTGGGGATATGAGATTTTTCCATTTCATATTACAACTGGAATCATGAAAAATACCTACAGGAAATCATTTCTCACATTGTGAGAATTCATTTCCTTCAGACACTCTAGATGAAACATTAAACTTATTCCTACTGAAGTTAAGATAATCTTCAAGAAAGTCTCCAAGAAATTTATCACCCTGTATATACACATGCTGCTCTTCGCATCAAAAGGTGAATCTAATTTCCTGTATCCTGGAGTCTGGACTGGTGTGGGGACTAGTTTTGAATAAAAAATTTAAAATAAATAATGCAGCATAAGTGACATTCTGGGACTTCTGAAGCTCTAATACAAATGACAGCTTTAACTCCTCACCCACCTGCCATGAGAATCCCAAGCCACACGGAGTGACCACATAGAGAAAAAGTGAGATACTCTCGTTAGAAACCCCAGAAGAGCTATCAGCCAATGGTCGACAACAATTGCCAGGCACATAAGGAAGTTATCATGTACATTCCAGCCAAGGAGTCCTCCAAATGCTACAGATGCAACATGTGGAGCAGAAGAACCACATAATTGTGTACAGACAACCTACAGAATTGTGAGAGCTGATAACACTGGTTGCTCCTATGTCAAGTGCTGGCTTGTTATACAGTGATAAGTAATCCAAACCTATTAATACAATTTGACTTTATACCTTAGGAATTTACTTTATTAAATGCATAAGGTAAAATTTCTTTTTAATTAATTCACTTGGTCAGTATTTATATACTTTCATCCAAATTCCTTCAAGAGCAATTGACAGACCAGATAATAAATTGTTACCTTGAATTATGATTTTATATGTATTCAAAATGATTAATTAGTTTATGTTCTTGTACTCCACATAAGATTTTTATGTTTAGGTATTGTTAAGGCTTAACAGTTCATTGAAGTTTCAGGAAAGGCCAGAAATTAGCCCTTAGCTACCTAAGTTCTAAAACAATTAAGCAAAAAGCTAAGGAGTCAGTCCATGAAAATCAAAACATCACTTTTGCAATTGAAAAAGTTGATATTGGATTAAATGGTCCTTGTTTGCACTCAAGAATGCTTAATAAAATCCTGAACCTAAGATTTAGATAGATTTACCCATTCAGTGGCAGAGAATGAGAGTTAATTCTAAAAGGAAGAGTCAAACAATGCCTCCTAAGTTTCTCCTTTAAAATTAACGGAAGTATGCCACCATTGCTCCTCTGTGAAAGAAATCAGAAGGGTATGCAAAGGTATTGCAATGTTGTGATAATAAACCTGCCTACATATTACATATTATTTTAAAATACCAGAAGTGGGAAAGATAATTACCTTCTAATATCTACCTGCTATTGTTGTGATGTTGTCATTTTTTTCAGTTATATTAAATGGTAACAAAAGTTGGACTGATGAACTTTTATTTTTCAGTTGCACAGTGAAGGATATCAAAGATATTTTTCCAATTGTGATATCAAAAAACACCCAGACAAAATTAAATACCATACTTTTTGATGGGCTTATATGGAGGTAGATACAAGAAAGCTTTGAATAACTGATTTCGGGGGGGGGGAATATTTATAGCCCTAACCGGTTTGGCTCAGTGGATAGAGCATTGGTCTGTGGGCTGAAAGGTCCCAGCTCCAATTCCAGTCAAGGGCCTATACCTTGGTTGTAGGCACATCTCCAGTAGGAGGTGTGCAGGAGGCAGCTGATCAATGTTTATCATCAATGTTTCTAACTATTCCTCTCTGTAAAAAATCAATAAAATATATTTAAAAATATTGATAGGTTATCAGAGAGTTGCATTATCTGTGAGTTCTATGACAAATTCAAAAAATCAGATAAGTGTATATTTGATGGAGGAATAGAAAATATATTTGAAGAAATATAAAAGATTTTCCAATTTCAATGAGAACTATAAACCCACATATCCAATAAACTCAATGTACTTCACAAACTGTACCAAAATATATCACAATCACATTCCTTAAAACTAGTAATAAAAATAAATGTTAAAAGCAGACAGAGTTTAAAGGGAAAATAAAAAATGATTTATTACATACAAGAAATAAAATTAAATACGAAAGCAGAAGTTGGAATATAGCAGATCTGTATATTTAAAATCCTGATAAATAAAACAGACTAGAAATGTAGACCCAGTAAGAATATCTTTCAAAAACAAAGTCAAAATAAAGATTATTTGCAGACATAAAAATGCCCCAAAAATGTATTACCAAGATCTGTTCTGTAAGAAACATTAGATAAGTATTTCAGGTAGAAAAAAAAACAAATAAAAATCCATCTTCTCAAAAATCAGAGGACACTGCAAATGATAACTATGCATCTAGATATAAAAGAATGTATTTCTTATTATTTTAATATCTTCACAAAATAATGAACCATATAATGATTCATTAAGTTCCTTGATAATTTGTCTACCCTCTTAATAATAATGCCCTAGAAAGAATTCATTTTGAAGGCTTATATGCAAGTTTAGTTCATCCATTAGGACTGAAATGTACTATCAGAAAGAAGTGCCCCCAATCACAGTAGCTTAAATAGAGATTCAGTTGTTTCTGGTAATAAGAATTCTATGGATAGATCAATTCTGGGTTTAGTCTCCTACTCTAGTGTAACATCAAGAACAGAGTCTCTTTCAATCCTTTTGTTCTCCCATTCTTTCTCAGTCTGGTGACATTTTTTTCCTCATGCATGTTGCCTCCTGCTATAAATAAATAAATAAATAAATAAATAAATAAATAAAGCTGTTACAGTTCCAACAGTCAAGCTAACATCCTAGGCAATAAAAAGAAAAGAAAGGCAGCATCAGATATTCTTCTCTCTTTCAACAGAAGCTTTTTTCTTATAACCTATTCGCTGAAATTTGCTCTCATGGTCTCTCTTGGGTAAAACAGAGCCTATCCAGTATATGGCAAAAGAAGACAGGTACGTCACATTTGGCTTAGGTCAATGTTTTATCACATGAAAGTGGGACCATTGACATACTTCACAAATTGGGGTTATGGGAGAAAGGAAGAAGATAAAAGATGTTGAACAGGCCACTGTGTTTACTTACCAGTCAGTGGCTACAAATTACTCATTTTGAAAACACACACACTTTCTGCTACAACTTACAGAAGAAAAGAACAAATGCAAAGTTATGTATTGTTCTTTATGGATGACTGCCAACATTTTCACATTTCATTTTGCAAGTGTATTATATAATTATTTCATGAAATCTATGTAATGTGACAACATTTTTCTAACAGGATGAAAACCAAAGGAACAGTGATACAGTGGAAAGTTCTGAGTAAGGAAATGTTCATCCATTCCATCAAAGAAGTTGCCCAGCTTGATTTCCAATGCCACTAGTGACTATTGACCAAGGCAATCTACCCTATATTTGAAATATGGACAGCAGTTGTTACTTTCATTTAGCCAAGTGAAAATGTGATAATGGATTTATGGCTGAACATAAAATAAAATATCTGGGTTTTTTTTTTCCTTGTAGAATGTAGAAACACCTCTTGATAGGAGTTATACAAATGACTAATAAGCACTCTACAGAATAACGCTAATTTTTCACTTTCTGCAGAAAAATGTGCAGTCATAAGATGAACATGCGTGTCACAAATGCCAGAAAGGCACTGACAGAGATCATTGACGATGACTCAACAGAGGCCAACAAGCAACCACCCTCCCGTCTTCAGCAGGAAATTCTGGCACCAGATGAAACAAGTAGATTAAGAAATAGGAAGCAGGTTGCTATTCTATCTCTCTCCATCACAAAAAGTCACTACATGAAAAAAGTCATTATATGAAATGACAGACATCCTAGAACAAAGTGACATGGGAAATCTTGTGTCCAACAGTCCCACAATTATTTTTATTTAGTTAGATCCCTAATTTTCAGGTAATTCCATCATTTGATATGCGTCATCCCTTTGGGAGCTATTATATCTAACAAAAATTTATCTAGGTAGATAAATATGGTACTGGAAAACAGAGAATGAACAAAATGGAAGCTCCTTACCTAATATTATTTATTCTAGGAACAATTAGGTGAAGCATAAGAGGTCAGATTCTTATTCTAAAGTCTGTACAGCTCTAAATATGAAATGTATGGTCACAGAGAATTTAAAGACAGTGTTTTAAGGAAAGTGCCTTTCATTTGTTTATAACAATTAGCATGGGGCTGGTAGTGATGTATCTCACCACTCAGCATCCATTTAATTTAATTTAATTTAATTTAATTCAATTTAACCAGCATACAATGACTAAAGTTGGCCGTGTTATTTGATCAAGCTAAGCAACAATTTACAAATGATTGCCTAAGGAATTCACCAAACACCAGTTTTAATTAATAGATGAGTTCTATGACCTAATTTTAGTTGAGAATAGACAATATAATTATCAACATAATTTTAAATTTATCAACAAAAAATAGTCAAATAGAATTTTTTTTGAAGAGTGGGATAAAAAATAATGAGCCTAACCACACCTCTTTATTAACCACACCCTTCAGGCAGAAGACTGAGATCACATTAGTAAGGCTTGTCTAAAGGGAGAGGGGTGTTTAAAGTTATCTTATCCAAAATAAATTATTTATTCTGTTGCTACACTCACTAAGCAAACTTCCAATTATAATTACAAGTACACAACATTATGCCTATAAATATCAAAGCTAGTCTGTATGAAAATAACATTTATATTTTAAAAACAAGCACAAAAAAAGCATTTCAGTCTATGGCTTGGACTTCTGTGAATTTAGTTTATTTTAGGCAATATATTATAGTCTAGTCCTCCCAACCAGAATATGGTGACACAATATGAACACTTGTAGAGGGCTAGCTGTGTTGCGCTGACTATGTACCCTTCTTCCTCACCAGTTCAAATACATTATCTGACACTGTCCTCTGAAAATGAAAATTATATCACTAGGCCACTCTTTACAGGAGGCATCTAGTAATTTCTCCAGAATGCTGAACTACAACTACATAGCCTTTCCCAATCGATTATAACTGAAATTCAATATGGGGTTTAAACTATGATCTATGTTCAATACTGAAAAAAATAAACTTCTAATTTGAGCCTTCATAGTGCCTACTGCCAACTCATTGGGTTACCAACATAGGTGTTATTCAGTGAGTGGCAGCCTCACCTGGATCCCTGGGCAATGCTAATATTTCAAGATAATACTCCATTTCTGTTCCTCCCATAGATTTTAAATGTAATCATTGTCTTTTCTCCATTGTTCTTCTATTTTGACTACCCGCTACACTAACCATAATCACTGTTACATAGATTTATATCTGTATTGGCAAAATTTCAATAAGTCTATAGCAAAATGCATAGCATTTTATGTCTGTATGATGATCTGAAAGATTAGTCACCACCACTTAAGACATTATTTTTCCCTTTGCCTTGTGCAAATAAATGGATACAAATGCAGGTCACTAAGTAACTGTACAGAGCTTGCCAGTGAATGAATAAAGGGAAAGGTTTCTGATGTTTCTGAAACTGAGCTCATATTATGGCCTGTGCATATCACAATTAAAGCAATACTTTGGGTAGTGAGCTAGTTGCAGGAAAAACAGACTTGAAATATAATAATCCCGGGAGAGGAGGCCCAGAACAGGAAGCTGGAAGCCATATGGTATTGGCGAATGCCACACTCAATCATCTGCTAGATTAAGTTTTAGCCAGGTCATCTAGCTGGAGGAAAAATGTGAGGCAGAAACTTGCTCATTAGGGAGGTGCGAGTTGACTAAAAACAGTAATAATACTTAGTAATTGCCACCTCCCCCAACAATGGCCCCCTTCTACCCTACCCTACACACACACACACACACACACACACACACACACACACACACACACAACTCATAACCAATAAATGTCCAAAATGAAATTCTATGGCTATAAGACAAGCAAAGGGTGTAAGAAATGTGTCCAGGAATAGAGCTCTAAGAACAAATACTCTGAAATCTGCACTTTGCTTCCTCAAAGGAACATTGTAGATTTTCCTCCCAAACCCAAGAATCCCTCTAGGTTACCGAGATGTATTATCTTGGCTATCAAATGTTGTTAAGTACTGTTGGCTAAGAGAGGGGAAAAGTCCTTTTTATTCTAACTTTGCAAATGTCTGTTTGCAATCATACTCTGTCTCCTGAAATTTTTGATACTGCATAGTAAAAGTGAAACAATGGACATAAAATAATGTTTTCAAGTCAAATAAAACTAAATCTGATTGAGAGCTGTTACCTTCTTCTTCCTCTGAAGCAGAGTAAGATATTGACCCTAATATATCACTATACCAATGCATATACAAGGGACGGAATAGGATATTTCCTAGAGGATTTTAAAATACAGATTTGTAGTCATATAGCACAACTGAAGAACTATTAGACATTTTAAAAATTACATATTATTTAAAGTATTACATGAGTCTCCTTTTTCTGCCATTGATGTCTCTCTCACCACTCCCTCCCCCAAGCACAACCCCTCACCTGTCCCCTCTCGCTACTGTGTCCATTGGATTTGCTCATATGCATGCATACAAGTCCTTTGGTTGACTTCTTACTCCTCACCCCTCGTCTTCCCTCATAGGTTGCACAGTCTGTTTGATGCTTCTCTGTCTCTGGTTCTATTTTTATTCATCAGTTTATGTTGTTCATTATGTTCCATAAGTGTGTGAGATAATGTGATATTTATCTTTCTCTGACTGGCTTATTTTGCTTAGCATAATGTTCTCCAGTTTCATCCTTGCTATTGCAAATGGTAAAATTTCCTTCTTCTTTACAGCAGTGTAGAATTCCATTGTGTAGATGTACCACAGTTTTCTAATCCACTCATCAGCTGATGGACACTTAAGCTGTTTCCACATTTTAGCTATTGTAAATTGTGCTGCAATAAACATAGAGGTGCATATATCCTTTCTGATTTGTGTTTCTGTTTTCTTAGGATACATTCGTAGAAGTGGAATTACTGGAATTGGGAGTTCTATGTTTCATTTTGTGAGGAAACGCCATACTGTTCACAGTGGCTGCATCATTCTGCATTCCCAAAAGCAGTAGACTTCTTTTTAATAAGATGACTTAACTTCAACTAAAAAGTCAGAAATAGGTGCCATTGAGGGTTGAACACAACTGATTCTTTAGCCCTAAATTGCCATTATTACCTCTATTTTCCCCCATCGTTTCATTGTGTAATTGGCCCTGTAATTTGGTTTTGGCCAGTTCCTTTCCTAATATTCTGCTCACCCTGTTGACTTCTACTATCTAAGGTTCAAATGCTGTCCTGAAACCTAACCAGCAGAGGGAACCTATGCCTACAGGTGGGTAAATTCTATAAACGATGACCACCAGTCCTCGTGGCTCTCAGTATTTGCTGCTTTCTGATTTACTCACTACTGATTGATTGGAAAATGACTTTATCCCCTACAATGTAAATGGGCTTCAAGACTCCTCAAAAACTAAACCCTTCCCTCACTGCATCACTCTTTTGTCTTCAGTGTCTGTCTGTATCTGAATCACTTCCCCTATGCCAGTTTTCCAAAAAGTATAGGTTCTGTGCTTGTCCTGCTCAAAAAATACAATTAATATTTGGGCATGAATTGTCCCAAAATGTGGCATTGTGGTCGCACAATGTTTAAAATAGCCCACCTAATATTCCATCCCCTGGTTACTCAAACACTAATCTAGGCACTATTAGAAGGTATAATTAAGGTTATTAATTAATTGATCTTAAACATAGGGAGCTTATCCTAGATTACCTAGGTAAGCTTAATATATATATATATATATATATATATATATATATATATATATATATAATCTCCAAATGACCAGAATGCCAGAAAAACTGGAACAACTAGAACAACAGGTCACTATAATGCGCACTGTGGTGGCCAACTGCCCTGAGCCCCAATTGCCCCCCCAACCTCTTGCAACCACTCCCCCAAGCTGGCCCTGCCCCCAATCATGCCTCCCAACTCTAATTGGGGGCAGGGCCTGCCAGCCAACCACCTGTGGCCTCTCTCCCCCGCTGGTCCAGCTCCAATGGCCCCCATCAGGGCAGACCAGCAGGAACCCACCTGTGTACAAATTCATGCACCAGGCTTCTAGTAATTTTATAAAGAGAAAGAGAGAACAGTCTGTGTTGGAGATTCATTAGAGGAGGGAGTTGAGAGATGTAGCAGAAAGAAGTCTCAGGTATTCTAAGCATTTAAAGGATGACTTGATGTTGCTGGCTCTGAGATGTAGAGGCCCACATGCAAGGACCGGAGTAGGTTCTCTAGGAGCCAAGGGCAAATCCCAGATCACAGCCAGCAAGGAAATACAAATCTTGGTCCTACAACCATAGGCAACTGGATTCTGCCAATAACTTTAAATATTTTATGAGTAGATTCTTTCCTAGAAGTTTCAGATAAAAGCCCAGGGCACTGACACCTTGATTTTAGCTTTGTCATAGCAAAGAAAACTATTAAGTCATTCTGAACATGTGACCTGCAGAACTGTGAGGTTATAAGTTTGTGTTGTTTTAAGTTATTGACTTCATGGTAATTTGTGATAGAAACAATAAGAAACTACTTATTAAATTATATGAAAACATATAATTCACTTATATAATATTTCATAAAATATTTTTCTTGGGTTAAAAATAATTCTATATATTATTTTATTCTTTTTTTTGTACACAGGCATTTATATACCTATAGTTTCTCCACCACTTTACTTTTAGAAGCTTTTCTTAACAAGCATGTCTTCATTTTTTCAGCAGACACAAAGTCCCCTCCCCTGTCTATCAATCCCTCCTTGTATGGAAGATGGGCTGACCCTCACACAATAGTCTGAATACCTTAACACAGCATAAATAGTGTTCAATCATTTGCCTTCTGCCTATATTCTCCACTTTCCCCCCATGAACCAGTCAGTCATAATAGCATCTTTTTAAACCCATGATTTTCTTTCTTGCATTTGAACTTAGAATTTACAGTTCTATCCCTCAAGATGGGTTTTCCCTTTGTCTAAAACACTCCTCTCCAAAATATTCAGATGGCTTTCACACTCACCTTCTTCAGGACTTATCCACATTTTGCTTCCTTTTAAATTTCTTTATTGATTAAGGCATCACATATTTGTCTTTATCTCCCCCATTCCACTCCCCCCCACTCAGGCCCCCACTCCCCTATTGTTCTTGACCACTGGTTAGGCTTGAATATCCTAGAAAAACTAATTGCACTGGACAAAAAGCTGTTCTTAAAGTGTTAACTAAATATTTTATTGGTAGTTCATCTCAGGATAAAATCTCACAACAAGAAATGGACCTAAACCAGTCATATTATAGTGCAAAAAATTAAAAGCTATCAAGACTACATTATAAAATTTTCAAAAGCCCCCTAATATTTAAATCACAATAACAACAAAAAAGGCAGAAAGTAGAAGACTATCATGTAAGGAAAAATATCCTGAAAGTACATTACATCTAGAAAATTTGTACTTTAGAAAATTTATTGTAATACTATCAGCAAGACACCCAGGAAAAACACACATGGTGTCAAAACAAACCAGAGGAAAATCATTTGGGCAAAAAAATGGAAAAGGATCCCAAGTCAAATTTATAGAAAATATTCATTTTGCTTTTTCAAAGACCCTTACCTTAACCCCATCATTGAATATTATAAACTACCATCATCACCACACTCTAAATTGCCCTTATCCCTGCACAGTTTCTATTCCTTAAAACTTAGCAATTTCTAATGTACTCTATTATTTATTTAATAGAGGCCCAGTGCATGAAATCATGCATGGGTATGGTCCCTAGACCAAGCCTTCGATCAGGGCCAACTTTCATGGCTGCTGGCAGCAATACTTACCTACTACCTCCACCCGCCCCTATTCCCCATTGCCATCAGTGGTATGAACCTGCAGGCCAGGGGGAAGGACCAAGAGGTCTGCTGTTCTGCCAGCTCCGCCCCCCTCCTCCACTCACCCCCATTTCCCATTGCCATGGGCAATCTGAGCATGCATATTATTTCTCTCTTCACCTAATGAGATATAATCTACACAAGAAAGGGATTTTTATCTATTGTGTTCACTGAGTTATCCCTGGCACCCAAATCTTTCATAAATATTTGTAGAGTATTTAATGTATTATCAAAATGGCACATTTTTTATTATTTGTAGGGCATTGTATGTCATACCCTAGCTGATGTTCAAAGAAAGCATAGGACTAGCTGATAGGTACACATGTCACTTTGCTAAGACCAGGAAATGGGTCTGGGGCGTCATAGTTGTCAAGTGTCTGGTATACTCAGCATACTTCTAAGACTGGTCTGGACATATGGGAACCAAGCTAGGTAGATTCTCGTGAAATGAGAGTCAACCTTGCATAACTTATAAAAAGCTAGCAAAATGAGGATCTTTCAAATTCTGGGAAGGGTACAGAAGAGATTCACTCAACTTCCTTAATTATCGCTTTATGTTTTAATAAAGACATAAAGCAATGCTTGAGTCAAATATGTATTCCCTAGTGCCTCCCTGTTGGTTGTCAGTCTTCTTTCCGATAAAACCTCCAATTCATGAGTGACATGTTTTCCCTTGTGTTTTTTTCCTTTAAAAATCATTTTGACCTTGGTATTCATATAATAGGAATACAAGGATGAAAATTATAAAAATTAGAGCAGATTTTTCTTTCTTTTTGTTACAAATACAAGTTTTACTCCCTGAGGTTTACTCCTGAACATTTTCTAATTGCTTACTGACTATTCTTGCTTGTATCCGGAAGAAAAAAAAAAGTTTGAAAACAGCTATCAAGCACCTCCAAATCCACACATGGCTTCCCACACGAAAACCAAAGCCACAAATTTATATGTATAAACCTTCAAAAGCTGGGATAAATGGTTTAAAAGCACTGACATTGTCAGTGACAAGAAGCTAGTGTGCTTACTGGTAAAGAAATTCTAGTTCATGCTGGCATTGAACAACATGCTTGAACTTGTCCACCATTTAGTAGGTGACAGTTTGCCAACTTTACAAAGGAAAGGTTTATTAAGGAAAAATTCAACCTCTCCTTTAGCCTTCTGTATCTTGTCCAAAGTAGTTTTGCGAAAGCCAAATGTTTAAGGGCTGGGCTCAATTTCTCCATTTTAAATAAGGGCCACAAATAAAACTGTCAACCAGTAAGAATAAATGTAGTGAGCTTCTTGCCCAAATTGGTTGACTTGGTTTGGCGAGCAATGCCAGAGCAAATACATCCATAAGGCTCATTCAAAGACTGACAAATTTTGACTTGGTCCCAACAACAGCAAGTGGAAAAATATCAGTCCTTAAATCACCTCATTGTGGGTTTGCATGTCTTAAGTTATGCCTGCTGCTGCAACTTAAATAACAGCTATTTCATCTACAAAAAAACTAACATGGATCTAATCACCCTTCATACTTAAAAACACAACAAGCAAACATGACCCCTTTTCCTTTAAGCCTGGAGGCATAACAGATAAACAAAGATAATTTGATTCCTGACATGTTCAGGCAAAAAGAATGAAAGAAACAATAAATTATTTTTGAAGAACTGTGTAAAATAATTTTCTTAATAGAACTTCAAATCTGTCTGGCAAATTTCAATTCAAGGGAAATCTTACCAGTCTGAAAAATCTACATTAGATGCCCCAAAGGATATACCCAGAATAATTGCAATGTCTACAAAGTATCTGATATTTGGATTTCCTAAAGTAATGGTTGTCTATCTTTACTATTAGACTTACCTAAAGATATATATATATATATATATATATATATATATATATATATATAGACATATTTAATCTGAAATCCAGGCCCTATCCCACACCAATTGATCTAGAATTTCTGGGAGTGAGATCAGGCAATTCTGGAGTCCAGCCAGGTCTGGAAATTGAGGACCACAATCAAATGGAAGATAATAAAAATTGTGAGAAAAAGGTTTTCCACAGTTGCCTGATAATATGTATCTCCTGAAAAGCTTAACACTCATTCAGACCTATTGTGTGCCATCTCTTGGGAAAAGTCTGGGAAATTGACTGTTTTAATTTTAATTTTTCTTTATTTCAAAGAGGAAGGAAGAGGGAGTTAGAGGTTGAAATATCAATGATGAGAGAAAAAAATCATCAATCTCCTGCCTCATGCCTCCCTCCATGGGGATCAAGCACCTAGCAACTCAGGTATATGCTCTGAGCAGGAATCAAACCATGACCTCCTGGTTCATAGTTCTCACTCAACCACTGAGCCACACTGACCAAGCTGGGACATGGATTTTTAAATAGCAACACAACAAATTTCATCATTAAGGACCTGGTGTCCTGGAAGGAAAAAACAATGTGAGAAACTATGTGAGCTTTAGCAGAGATCTGTGGAAGTATCTGAGAACAAAACATATAAACTGACCTTCAAGTAATGCCTGAGCCTTTTTATGCTAAGGTGTAAGTCTACATTAATGAAAGCACACTCTAGAGGAAACTTGAGTTTCCCCTAAGAGTCTCATTGTACCCTCCAAAGAAAAGGAGCTGTAGGAGAAACCAAGATGGCGGCATAAGGTATACACCTATACATGCTGCCTCTCACAACCACACCAAAACTACAACTAAAAGACAAAACTACTATCACCCAGAACCTCAGGAAAGCTGAAGAAGTAGAAGTTCTACAACTAGAAGAAAAGAAAGAAGCTCATTGAGACTGTGTAGGAGGTGCAGAGGCTCAGAAAACAGATGTACAGAGGCAAAATCAAATTGGGCTGGCATCTGAGTGCATTGTTTTTTGTTTTGTTTTTTTCCAATTGGAAAAGAGATACAAGTTCCCAACTCCCTTGAACTCCAGTTTCCAGTGAGACTTTGGGGACCCAAACTCATATGGGGAGAAACTGGACTGTCTGGCATCGGGTCAGAAAGTGAGGGTGACTTTCTCGCATAAGTGCATGCAGGAACCATTATTTACTGCGCTTGGACACAGGGTGTGGGACATGGAAATACCAGATGCAGAGACAGGTGACTGGAAGCCATCATTGTTCGCTACAATCTGGTGATTCCCTGAGACTTAACCCCATCCAGTTTACAAACCTGCCAGAACTGTAAACAGCAGCTTTTTCATATGAATGGCCTGCCCTTATGCAGCTTAACCTAAAATTGCACCTGGGTCTTAATGCTCCAAAACTTCTAAACCCCAAGCAAAGAGGAGAAACCTGCACATTTCTCTATAGTTCCTCCGAGGTGGCCTCAGACAGTAGCTGACTTGCACCTCCTTGGAGATGCAGGAACCAGTGTACCTAGAGGTCAGTGTGAGACAACACCAGATTTCATCTATTCACATACATAAGTGAAACACTCAAGAGGAAGTCTCAGTGAGCACCAAAGGCCTTCTGAAGCAAGCCCTGCCCCATAAGGGTGTCTCTAGCACAGCAGTTCTTCCACTATAAACACAGCAGGTCCTCAGAGCCCATTGGACTAGAGGTAATTTCCTTCCAGTGTACCAAAAGCAATCAAGGCTTAATTTCAACAGCCCACAAAGTGGTGCACCAAGAGTGTCCACCTCAGGTAATTGGGGAGAATGAGCCACTGGGCCCTATACGTCACCTGCCACACAAAGCCACTCCATCAACACAGGGAAGCAGCCAAAATGTGAAGACAAAGAAACAGGTCACAAATGAAAGAAATGGAGGAAAGCAAACTACTGGATGTAGAGTTCAAAACCACAGTTGTAAGGTTACTCAAGAATCTTCTCAAAACCACTGAGAAACTTAGTGAGAAAACTGAGGAATTTAGTGAGACTTTCAAGGATATTAATGAGAATGCCAAAAAAAATGGAAAATGACTAGTCAAAAATTAAGCATACACTGTCTGAAATAAGGAATAATATACAGAAATCCAACAGTAGTCTAGCAGGCACCAAGAATCAAATCAAAGATTTTAAATATGAGGAGGCAAAAAATACCCAACCAGAAAAGAAAGAAAGAAAGAAGAAAGAAAGAAAGAAAGAAAGAAAGAAAGAAAGAAAGAGAAAAGGAAAGGAAAGGAAAAAGAAAAAAGAATCCAAAAAATATGAAGATAGTGTAAGGAGCCTCTGGGACAACTTCAAGCCAGAAGAAGAGAGAAAGCAAAATATTGAAAACCTATTACAAGAAATAATGACATAAAACTTGCCTTACCTGGTGAAAATAATATACTTATAAGTCCAGGAAGTGCAGAGAACCCCAAACAAAAGGAATCCAAAGAGGACCACACCAAGATAAATCATAATTAAAATGCCAAGGGCAAAAACACAAAAAGAGAATCTTGAAAGCAGCAAGAGAAAAACAGTTAGTTACCTACAAGGAAGTACCTATATGACTGTCAGCTGATTTCTCAACAGAAACTATGCAGGCTAGAAGGGAATGGCAAGAAATATTCAAAATGATGAATAGCAAGAGCCTACAACCAAGATTATTCTACCCATCAAAGCTATCATTTAGAATTGAATGTCAAATAAAGAGCTTCATAGACAAGAAAAATCTAAAGGAGTTCATAATCACCAAACTAGAATTATATGAAATGCTAAAGGGTATTCTTTAAGAAGAGAAAGAAGAAGAAAAAGGTAAAGATAAAAATTATGAACAACAAATACATATCTATCAACAAGTGAATCTAAAAATCAAGTCAATAAAAAATCTGATGAACAGAATAAACTGGTTAATATAATAGAATCATGGGCATAGAAATGGAATGGACTGACAATTCTCAGGGGGAAGGGGCATGAGGGGTGTGGGAAGTGATTGGACAAAAATCTTACACCTATAAATAAAAACAGTGGATGAGGACATTTGTAAAAAAAAAAAAAATTTTAACAGGCCGTGTAATAACCATCACTTATAGTATTGAGGATAAAATTGGTTAAGTAAAACCAGAGAGGAAAAACATTGCTTCAATATTGATATTAAACTAGTTTGTGTTAAGGGGACTAATAGGAAGAAAGTCAACTAAGAATATATAGGTGGAGGGTCAATTGAAATATGTCAGTTGACATCTTTGAAGGCATTGTCAGTCAATTAACATATTCCCTCATTATTGGCTATGGGCACAGCCATCTTCTCAAGGGTGTGATGATCAATTAGCATATTCCGTCTTTATTAGACAGGACTCTAGTGGTGCTATAGTTTTCCCTATTGCATTCAAGTCTACAGTCCAGTGTCATTTATCAAGAAGAGCAGATGCTCCAAGTGGATTACTTTGGCACATTTGTCAAAAATCAATAGGTGTCGCAAACTTAATATTATTAAGATAGCAATATTCTGAAAATAGAGGTACACAAAATAAGGAAAGATTTAAAGAACATGAAATACAAAGGAACCAGTCCTTTTCTTGATTCAGAGATTCTAAGAGAAAAAGAAGCATCCATCCATTAAAGAAAACAGATAAGGAGTCAGTACTTCCCATATGTAATATTTGCCATATGTTGGTCCTCTCAATTTCTTAAGTGTCATGTATAGTTCATTTAATTTCATTCAAGTCCAACTTATCAATTATCATTATTGTGAATTATGCTTCTGATATTATATCTATAAAATATTTTCTTAAGCTAAGGCCCTTTGTTTTTTATGTTTTATTAGAGGCCCCGTGCATGAAAATGCATCAACTGGAGGGGGGATCCTTCAGCCCAGCCTGCCCCCTCTCACAGTTCGGGAATATTCTGGGGTGGAAAGTGACCTGGCAATCAGGGGGAGGCGACACCCCATCACACCTGTGCTGCTGAAACTGCTGGCAGCACAAACTTCTGCTGGCCCTGGTTACCTGAGCCTCAGGTGGCCCTAGGTGACTAGGAAACCACCATCTGAGACTTGCCTGAGCCTTGGGCTGGAGTTAGGCAGATAGGAAGCAGCCAGCCTGAAATTGTCTGTGCCTCGGGTTGCTCCTGGCAGGGGGAGGCGGAGTGGGGCGCTGAAGGGACTGGGAGACTCCAGAAACAATCGTGCAGAGCAGCTGGACATGTCTGGGGGCGGGTGCCCCATCTTGTGGCTGTGGGCGCCACCATCTTTGAGGGCATGATGGTCAATAGCATATTTCCTCCTTATTGGCTGTGGGCACCACTATCTTTGTGAGGGTGTGACAGTCATTTAGCATATTCCCTCTTTAGTAGATAGGATTCTAGTGGTGCTATAGTTTTACCTATTACATTCAGGTCTATAGTCCAGTGTCATTTATCCAGAAGAGCAGATGTTCCAAGTAGATTACTTTGGCACATTTGTCAAAAATCAATAGGTGGCACAAACTTAATATGATTAAGATAGCAATATTCTTAAAATAGAGGTACAAATTCAACACAGTCTCTTTCAACATTCCAGTTGTTTAATTCTTTTATTGGAACTAGAGATGTTTGTCATAAAAAATCATGAATAAGAAAGTTGGAAGAATCACTTTCTGATTTTAATACTACAAAACTATAGTAATCAACACAGTATGCTACTGGCTTAAAGATGGACATAAGTCAATGGAATAGAGAGTCCAGAAATAAATGTTTATATGTTTGTCTATTAATTTTAAAGAAGGATTCCAATACCATTCGATGGAGAACAAAAACTATTTTTAACAAATTCTTCTGGAAAAGCTTTATATCTACACATAAGCAAATGAATTTGGAACCCTTCTTTTCACAAAACATAGAATGATCATGGAATTAAATGTAAGAGTTAAAATTATAAAACCATTATTAACACATGCACACACATAAAGGAGTAAACCTTTATGACCTCAGATTAAGTAAGGCTTTTCGAGAGATGACACCAAAGCACAGGAGAAAAAAATAAATATTAGATAAAATGGACTTTATTAAAAGTGAAATCTATTATGCTACAAATTATATCATCAACAAATAAAAAGATGATGCACAGATTGGGGGTAAAATATTTGTAAATCATGTATGTGACAAGAAAATTGTATCCAAACTATATAAAAAACTGTTACAACTCAATAATAAAAAGGCAAAAAACCCAAGCAAAAAATGAGCCAATGTTCCTAATAGATATTTCCTCAAGGAAAACACAAAATGATCCAAAAGCATATGAAAAAATGCTCAACATAATAAGCCATGAAAATATGCAAATAAAAACTGTAATGAGATATTGCTTCATATTCACTAGGATGTCTATAATGAAGAAGACAGATAATAACAATTATTGGTGAAGATGCAGAGAAATTGGAATCCTCATATATTGCTAAGTTATAGGACTTCAACTGCATGTGGATATTATTGAGATTTTCTCGTATGTTTATCAAACATAATTTTATTAATTGCTACAATGATATGGTACAGTCTAAACTTATCAGCAGGGATTCTGTTAAGCAAACTGTTTTTAATGGTGTATTTCTGGAGAAGAAGTTTCCTGAGAAAGAAGTGTTGCTCTCTAAATTGCCACCCAGTGTGAGAGACCCGTGGTTCTAAATGCAGCTACGTTATGTGAAAAGTGAGTCATATTTGGGTAAGATGATATTATTTACTTTGCAGATTCCCAGTTCATATGTTGGCTAAACTTTAGTTTCAGAATAACACATTTCCTTTGCATGTGTTTGAAGTATTGGTTCTAAGTAAGTCAGTTCTGTGAACATGTTCTGATTTTTATTCCTTTTATCAATACACTTTTCTAATAATACAGTTTTGAGGTTAAAAGTGATTGTGAAAGAATTTTCATACACTCTTTCCATTGTATTTATGAAGAAGCCATTCCTATCAATAGTTCATTCGATGAAAATGGGGTAAACACTGATTACCTGCCCATCCATTATTTATCTCCCATCTGCGTAGATATTTATTCATCACTTATAATCATTTCATTCTCTGTCACCACACGCTGAGTACTCACGAGAGACACCTTAATGAACATTGTCCCTCTTGTTACCCTTTGCAAACTGCTCTCAGAAAGCTCAGGATCCTCTTCTGTTCCCCAAACTCCACAAGCTTACCCCATGGTCGATCACTTGGCGCGGAAGGAGTTACTTTCCAGAAGTGTGTTTTCAAAGGCGGCAGGATGGGGAGAGCCACACGGCAGCCTGGGGAGCAAAGGACTAAGAGGTTCCCTGTCATCTTGACCCTGGCGACCCCTCCAATCCACTTCCTTCAGCTGCAAAAACACGGAGAGCCGCATTATCCCTGTTTCCTTGGGACATGAAAAGGAAACCATGCAACAAAAAGGAGCAGAGGTCGCACTTGGCAGTGAAGCCCTGTGAGAAGGAGGGAGTTCAGGAATAGGTGACCTGGACACTTCTCCACTGATCAGGACTCTGTGGCCGCCACAAGTCAACGCTTTCATTTCTTTGTCGCAAAACGGCCACAATCACAACCAAAATAAAAAGGGACTGTGAAGACTTTTTGAAAAAGGAACACTTCCAAAGCTAAATGTAGATTAATGTGATGTATCGTTATAATTATCAAATAAATAACAGAATGAAGTCTGACCTCATAGTTTATTTTTCTAGGTTTGAATAGGAACCAAATATTTTTTTTTATGTCTTAAGAAAAACTCCTTTTGGGTTTTACTCAGTAGGGAAATAGATTACAAAAAACAAAAACAAACAAACAAACAAAAAACAACTAAGAAAGCATCTTGAGGGACATTAGTTCTTGGATGTCAAATAACCTCTAAAACCAAGTCTGTGATAATACACTGAAGTGAATTAGAACCCAGAGGATTGTATTCTAGGAAATGATTTTAGGAAGAGAGAACATGTTTATGCAGAAATGATTGGATTTCCAGGATAAATAGAACATATTTTATGCTATGTGTCTGGTATCTATCTAAAGTTTGCAGTAATGTTTTGAAAACTGTGTTAAATAAATAAGAAAAGACTTTTAAAGAGATTCCCCTCCAACTATAGCAATTATTTTTAATTTGTTAATACCTTCTAGTTATTTTTAGACAATTTCCTTTGTCATTTTTCTAACTCAAGGATTCTTAATGTCTCTAGCAAATCAGCAGCTTACAACATATATCTTCATATGTGCTGACGATTCCTCCATAGATTACTCAATGTCATAGCAGTTAAGAACAATTTCTGAGCTGAAACCAGTTTGGTTCAATGGATAGAGCGTCGGCCTGCAGACTCAAGGGTCCCAGGTTCGGTTCCCGCCAAGGGCATGTGCCTTGGTTGTGGACATATCCCTTGTGTGGGGTGTGCAGGAGGTAGCCAATCGATGTTCCTCTCTCATTGATGTTTCTGGCTTTCTATCCATCTCCCTTCCTCTGGGTAAAAAATCAATAAAATATATTTTTAAAAAGGAAGAATTTCTGAGGAACCTTGGAAATGCAATACAATGCTTTCAGCTTATCCACTTCGTATATTAATCAAAGACTACAAAATGACAATTATTAGCCATTCATTCTGAATATCAACAATAATTATGTCAGAATATTGCCTTGTTTTATTGCCCTACCTACTCGAGGAGTTTTACTATCCTAATTGCTTTAAGGCTTTAGCATTTTCAGTATGGGCGGGTTCAGTCCATATAGGTATATGACACAAAGTGGTTTTAGGAAGTGTTTAAGTGGCTTGAATTGAAAGCAGACTGAAAGAGAAATACCATTAGTCTTGCCCACAACTTCTAAAGGCTGATATTGTCGTTTTCTTTTCTTTGCTGGGCTTTTTGCTCTTTCATAGAAAATAAAATTATGTAGAAATTGCATGAAAAAATGGTATTGGTTGTTTAAAAGTGAAGGACAGAAAACCACTTATAAGAAATAGAAACTATCACCAAAACCGGTTTGGCTCAGTGGATAGAGTGTCGGTCTGTGGACTGAAAGGTCCCAGGTTAGATTCTGGTCAAGGACATGCACTGTGGTTGCGTGCACGTCCCCAGTAGGGGGTGTGCAAGAGGCAGTTGATGGATGTTTCTGTCTAATCGATGTTTCTGTCTATTCCTTTCCCATCCTCTGTAAAATATAAATAAAATATATTTTTAAAAAGAAGTAGAAACTGTAACAGAGAATAAGAATACAAAACCCAGATCCCCCCTCCTAAAAAAAAGGCACAACAATCACCATACTTAACTCAAACATTATAATATATATCTTTTATTACAATAATTATATAAATTGAAATCATAATTGTGCCTAATGATACCTTCTACTGTAAGACACAATTATAACTGAAGCTGCCATGGTTAAATGAATGCGGTTTTAGCTTACACTACATCATCTATACTACTCTGAAGCACTTATTTTCAATCTCTGTTAGCTCTGTGTGAAAGGAAGTAAAGGCTTTGGCAGTCTATTCATGCAATCTTCCTCAATTAAGTGAGTTTAATAATACCCGAGGGAGTGTTTAATATAGTATCAACGCACAAGATATAAAAACAGGGCTTATATCTGTGAGATTTTTCCGTTATGCCATCGAGTTAACAAAGACTTCAAAATAAATTTTAAAAATACGCATGAAACTTTAACATGTATCCACTTGTGGATCTATAGAGACAAAATCATGATTACTTCTAAGCAAAATTAGCGAAGGCACCTTTTTTATTAATTAACCAAAATTAAACTCTAAACAAAATTAGCTAAATTACGTTTTCTCCTACTCACCCACTGGTGTTAAGAAAAGTGGGAAACTGTTTCTGGCATGTTCCACGTTTCAGGAACTTTCAAGTGCTTTCTCATTTAGTCCTTACAACAATTGTATGAGCTAGGCTTTATTATTTTTATTTTATAAATGAGGAAACAGGCACACAAGCAACTTTCCTAAGTATATAACAGGACAGTAATTCAGATTCATTTAGTTCAAAGAAATATTATGGCAAAAAATTCTGAGAAAGTGTGATAAAAAGAAAATTATAAAGTATTATTTTTTTCTGAATTTTTATAATTTTTGAGGGGTTTTCATCACCTGAATAAGGGTCAAGCATTTAGTATATTTCAGAATCAGATCAGTGCAAAGAAGAATTAACTATGCCATATGAATAATTGTAACATATTATTCTGCTACTGAAGCTACTCTAAATCAATATTTCAACAACAGAGGCCTTGTGAGTTCTCCAGAGCAGTGGTCAGCAAACCGTGGCTCGCGAGCTACATGCAGCTCTTTGGCCCCTTAAGTGTTCTAACACCATTTCTTCAAAATAGACTTGCCCAGGAGTGGTATTTTGTGGAAGAGTCACACTCAAGGGGCCAAAATACCGCATGTGGCTCTCGAGCCACAGTTTGCCAACCACTGCTCTAGAGTATTTTAAAAACTGTTTTACATGTTCATTGCTTTGTCATATTGAAAACAATCGAAAACTCATGAATTGCACAGGCACCAATTTTGCCTTCTGGTCTTGGAGCCTGTATTTCTTTACCTGTAAGTTCTAATGATACCACCTTCCTTGTACAGGCCAATGAGAAAACAGAACCCAACATAATAATTAGCTGATGCGTTCACACAAATTAAAAACCTAAAACTATTAAGCTTTAAAGTATGAATAAGTTTCCTGGAAAGAGAGAAAAGCCTGGGAGAAATTATTAATTATGCAGTACATAAAAACAGGCATGTTAAATATTGTTATATACTATAGGAGTTATAAACAATATTAATAATAATAATTTAGCAACATGAACAAAACCTAAACTCTGGTCACTAGCAAAATGTTAATGTGAAATATTAAAGACTAGAGGTCCAACGGGTGAAATTGAAGCCTCGATGGCTTGCCTCAGCCCTCGCAGCCACGCAGCGCTAGTTTCGTCTGGAAGGTCATCCAGATGGACGTCTGAAAGGTCGTTTGGCTGTCCAGTCTAATTAGCATATTATGCTTTTATTAGTATAGATGTTCTAAATGAGAGATATGCTATATTCATAGGTTAGAACAGTGTTTCCCAAACTTTTGACATATGTGTACCCCTTCTATAATTTTCGTAACGCGTCAAAAAAAAATGAATGTATTTTAATAATCAAAATATATTTACTTTTTCTTTTTTGGGTACATACACAAAATAATAATAAAGAAAAAATAAAATTATTCATAATAAAACATAAATAAATTTAGATTATAAATAACATTTATTTGCATACTGGACCATCTCACGCCACACAAGATTATCTTGACTTGACTCATGAGAACGTAGAATTAGGCGCAGCTAAGCACAGTGCAGTGCATATCCCCACCAAACTCCGGTGCAAGGTGTACCCCCACCAAACTCTTCCTGTACCCCTGGGGGTATGCGTACCACACTTTGGGAAACACTGAGTTAGAAGAATAATTCTTGCTAAAAGGTCACTTCTCCCCAAATTGATATTGTATACCTATATACAATATAACTCCAAATGAAATCCAAGATGATGGAGTAGGAGGTAGAAATTGAAGATTCTAAAATTTATATTAAAATACAAAGGACATAAAATAGATAAAACTATTTTTCTAAAGAAACTAATTTTAAAGACCTTTAAACTATATGACTTCAGGACTTACTAGAAAGCTAAGTAAATAATGGAGACAGTGTTACATTGAGAGTAAGGATAGATAAATACTAGTAGATCAATGTGGTAAATGAGAAAGTCTACAAATAGACTCATATATGATTGATTGAATGATTGATTTTCAAAAAAGATACCAAGGTAATTCAACAGGGAAAGGAAGTCTTTTCACCAACCAGTGCTGAAACAACTGGGTATAAGTTTCAGACAACCTATTGTCAATAATCATATCATACTATGCAGAAATTTAAAACGATCATAGATATAAGCATAAAAGGATCTCATCCAATTTAAAAGTGTTAGTCCTTAAAAGCACATCATTATGAAAAGGAAAGTGCAAGCAACAGTCTAGGATAGTGGTTGGCAAACTGTGGCTCGAGAGCCACATGCAGCTCTTTGGCCCCTTGTCTATGGCTCTTCCACAAAATACCACATGTCGGGGCCCACGTACAGTGTGATTGAAACTTCATGGCTCATGCACAAAAGTCTGTTTTCGGCTCGCAAAAGAAGTTTCAATCATTGTACTGTTGATATTTGACTAATGAGTTTTCTGACCACTGGTCCAGGAAAAAATATCTGCAATTTACACAACTGAAAATGTACATATCTGGCAATTTGTATATCTGTGAACTGAATAAATAAAAACTTTTACAAATCAGTAGTAAAATAAAATAACATATTTTTAAATGAATAAATATTTCATCTATAAAATGGGTAAAAATTTAAAAGGCAGATAACAGTAATGACTGGTTGACAAAGATGTAGAACAACAGATGTCTGAAATATTAGCTTATCTTGCTGATAATGTGTTAACACTGTACAATTTTGTAGAAATATTTGCCAATTTCTTATAATGTTAAACACACACTTACCATGCTACCTAATAATAAATAAATAAACAGATGTCCAAAACAGACTTGCAAATACAAGTTTATAATTGCTTTATTGAAAATAACAGCTTGAAACAATCCAAATGCTCACCAACTGCTGAATGGTAAACAAATCATGGTATAGGCATACAATGAAATACCACTCAGAAATTAAAAGAATCAGGTCACTGATATGCACAACATTGCGGATGAATATAAAAACTATTATGCTTTCAAAAGAACCCAACACAAAGATGTATATGCTGTATGATACCATTCATATACAATTCTAGAACAGGCAAAAATAATTGATAGAGATAACCTGAGTTTCAGGGTGAGTATTGAGACATTAATGAAAAGGGACAGGAAGGAACTTTCAGTGGATGATGAAAATGTTCAATTGGTGTTTTCATGGGTATATACTATGTTTGTCAAAACCCATACAACTGATCACTTAATTAAGGTAAGTGCAATTTACTGATGTGGATTATTCCTAAATAAAGTCTATTTGAAGAAAACAGCAACTTGAGTAAGATAGATATAGAAAGTCATCAGGACTTGTTTTCCTGGCCAGGGTTGGAAAAACATGTTTGTTTTTCTAAAGGGAATTCTAGTCCCTCTTATAGGATTTTTGTTATAATTGCTTTACTATGAGTTTTCCAGAGTCTAAAATGTTTTTATACCCTACCTGTCAGACAAATGAACAATAATGGTGAAGACCTGTTGGCCTCTGTTGGTGCCTAGATTTTTTTCTTCTGGATCTTTGGCTTAGGAAGTTCAAAACCCCAGATTCCAAAAGAAATACTGATTATTCTACAGCCACGGAAACATATAACCACGGAATGAAGTTCAAACCTGCCTAATCCATTCATGACAGATATTTTGGTAACACCGGAATTGTTTTTTGTATTTTTTCTTTTCAATTTCAGTCAACATACATTATATTAGTTTACAAGTGTATAGCATAGTGTACTTTGGAAAACTTTAGTAGTTTCTTAAAAAGTCAAATATAGAATTACCATGTGATGCAGTAATTCCATTTCTGGGTAGATACCCAAAAGAATTGAAAGCAGGGACTCAAACAGATATTGTATACCGATATTCACAGTAACATTATTCATAACTAGAGGCCCGATGCACGAAGATTCGTGCGAGAATGGGCTTTCTTTCCCCTGGCTGCTGGCACTGTCTTCGCTCTGGCCTGGAACTGGTTTTAAATCTGTTCCCTTGATGGGTGACAATTCCCCTCAGAGAGCACATCCCTGCAACCAAGACAAAACAGGCCCTGAGAATGCCATCACTCTGCTTGTGCTTCTATTAGCATCACAAAATACATTCCTAAGATTGACTTCAACAGTACTCCTGTCTATAACCGGAACAACCAAAAAAAAATGTCTTCCTAAAGTCAGTCAAACTGCTTTACTCAAAAAGATTAGGCCCAGTGATCAGGGCTCTCCCTGGCTTACACTGGGATTTTGGCACTTATGTTACAGATATTGAGTAGTGGTCCAATCTTTTGACAATTCCCAGATTTTATTTTATAGATTTTTGTGCTGCTTTTATTCTTTCTTTTTTTTTTAGTTATTTAATAAGATGTAATACTAGCTTATCTACTTTAGAATTTTTCTTATTTCTTGAGATAGGCCTATAATGAGGTAAACTTTCCCCTTACACCACTTCTGCTGCACGCCAACAGTTTGATCTGTGGTGTCCTTTTCATTTGTCTCTGTGCCTCTTCTGATCTCTCCTTTTATTCCTGTTTTGATCCAGTTGTGTTTTAGTAGCATGCTGTTTATCTCCACATATTTGTGGGGGGTTTTCCACTTTTTTCCCCCCAGTAGATTTCTACTTTTAAAGCATTGTGGGTGGAGAATATGCTTGGTATGATTTCAATTTTATTTTTAATTTGTTAAGGCTAGTTTTGTTTTCCAAGATATAATCTCTCCTTGAAAATGCCCCATGTGCCCTGGAGAAGAATGTATAATCTGGTATTCTGCGATGAAAGGCTTTGTTAGTGTCAGTTATGTCCATTTGTTCTAATGTGTCCCTTAAGGGTGCTATTTCTTTATTGATTTTCTGTTAGGATAATCTATGGCTGTCAGTGGCACATTTAGGTCCCCTACCAGGATTGTGTTTTTCTCAGTTTCTCTCTTTAACTCTGCAAGTAGTTGCTTTATATATTTTGGTGCTCCCTTATTAGGTGCATACCTATTAGGAAGTGCCATGTCTTCTTAGTGCCCCCCCTTAGCGGTATAAAATTTCTATCTTTGTCTCTTGTTATGTGTTTTGTTTTGTTTTTTTATCTTGAAATGTATTTGTCAGATATTAGTATAGCTAGACCTCCTTTTCTGTGGATGCCATTGGTAAGAGAACCAATGCCCACCCTTCCACTCTGAGTTCATATTTATCTTTGCATCTGAGAGGTGTCTCCTGAAGGCAGCCTATTTTGGGGTTTGTGTAGTTCCGCTATTGTCTGCTTTTATATTGGTGAGTTCAGTCCATTTACATTTAGGGTGATTTCCCATATCCATGTTATCTTTTGTTTTCTATTAACTCTGTCTCTCCATTGTGGGTTTTCTTTTTCCCCTTTGTGTTTCTGGTTGTGCCTTTAGTTTGGAATTTTTAATTTTTCCTCTTTTTTTAAGTTACATGTGTCAGGTTTTTTTTTTAATGTTTGGTTATCATTAGTTTATGAAAAACAGAGTTTCATATATAGTAGACCTTTTGTCTTCTGAATACATTTTATCTCCATTCCCTTTTGCAAATTTAGTCATTTACCCTCTCCCCTTTTATGTTTTATTCTTCACAAAGTATTCTATTTATGCTGTGAGTTCATTTCTGAATTGCACTAGTTATTGTCTTCTTTCCTTCTTTCTTAATGATTTTTTTACCTCTTTAAACCTTTATGTAATATTTAAGTGTAGAGTACCTTATTCTGAAAAAAAATTATTGTAATATCTTGCTTCTGACTGTTTGTTAGTAGTATTACTCATATTTTTTTTATTATTTGTAATGTTAGGTGTTTTGCATCTGTTGATCTTTGTTTCAGGAAGAATAACCTCCATGCGTATTTCCTGAAATGGAGGTCCTCTGTAGTAAATCCCCTCAGCTTCTATATGTCTGAAAAGTATCTATATATTATTCTTGGTTGGTAATTTCTTTCTTTCAGTGAGATATTTGATTCCATACCCTCTACCTTACAAGGTTTCTGCTGAGAAATACAGTAATAATCTATTATGATGTTCTTCATAGTTTGTTGTCTTCTTTTCCCTGACTACCTTAGAAATTCTTTCTTTATCGTTAATTTTTTATCATTTTAACATAATATGCCTTGGAGAAGCCTTTTTTTATTGAGATAATTAGGCATTCTGTTTGTTTCTTGGATTCAAGGATATAGCTATTTTCATAGTTTAGGGAAGTTCTCATGAACTATTTGTTTGAATAAACTTTCTGTTCTCTCTTCTTCTTTGGTATACTTATAATTCTTACATTATTCTTCCTTATGGAGTCAGATAATACTTGTAGCTATCTTTAGTATTTTTACATATATATATATATATATATATATATATATATATATATTCTCAAATCTATCTCTTCTTCCATTTGCAAAATTCCTAGATTTTTATATATGATATCACCAAATTTTTTTCCCTCCATTACCTACACTAGTTTATTTTTTAATCTCTTTTATTGTATTCTTCACCTCCAAAATTGTTATTTGGCTCTCTTTTAAACTTTTTACTTCTTTGGTAAAGTAGTTGTTTTGTTAGTTGAATTTGTTTCTAAGTTTATTAAACTGCTTACTTGTATCTAATTGAGTTTCTTCAGAACTGCAATCTTGAATCCTCTGCCATTTAAATCACATATTTTCATGTCCTTAATTTCATTTTCTGAAAAAAATTTAAATTTTCTTTCTTAGGTATCTCATTACCTTGGTTATTCATGGTATTTGATGTATTCTTTCTAGTAGATTAATAAATATTTCTTTTATCCCCCAATAGATGGCACTGAAGCACACATTTTTTTAGTTGCTCTTGCACCATTCTGCCTTTTCATATCTCTGTGGGGTGATAGAAGGTGCCTGTGTTCTCTGGGGAAGTGGGCACCTCTTAGGTGACCAAGTTGTCTCAGCCTCTGGGCACCAGCCCTGCAGAGGAATGTGTGAGCAATGGGATTCCAGGTCTGTGAAATCCAATCTAAGTGCTATCTCCTGCAACCAGGTGCTGGTGGCAATGCAGCCATGAGTCAGGGAGGGGAGAGCTGGGAGAGACCTTTGTGGTTTTGTTCTGGCCAGGCTGTGTAGCTTTATTTATTTATTTTTTTAACTGGAGATGACAGCTGCCCAACAATTGCAGCCATACCTCTGTGCTTTGTCACTGCCCAGATACCTGGGTTCACAACAATAAGTACTGACCACTCTCACAGAAATGCTCACTGTATCTCTCTGCTCCTCCCAGATGAATGCCAGAGACAACCTGATTTCTCTCCTCTCCCATGGCCTGCTTGAACTCTGGGCTTCATTTGTGCCACCTTCTCAGCTGTTCTCCATTCATTCCTCCCCCAGGTTTGTTCCCACTCACCCACCTTTGGATGTTGCAATGTGCACATCTCTCAGACGTATTTGTGTATTAAGCAGAGAATCGTTTGCTAAATTAAAGCTGTTCGGATTATTGTAATGTCACTGCATTGAAATCTACAGAAATAAAATACTTGTAGTGAATGACCAAGTATCTTTAATTCCTCCCAAGATGCAAGTACCTAATGGAGCTATCCTACCCGCCTCCTTCAAGCATGACCAATATTGAGATAGATGGTGAAACTAGATAGAGACCATGGCAAGGTTATGTAATTTTCCACAAATGTCTTCATGAAGTTGCTTCTATATCTCTGAACACATCTAGCTAATCTGATGTGTGAACAAATATCATGCGCATTGCTTCTAAAAGCAGTTTATTGCTATGGGCCCCTCAAGTAGGTTCTTGACTTAAGAAGCATTTTCTTATCCCCAAACCTTCTGCAGAAATTATTCACAAGTGTTTGTGATCTAAAATTCAAATATCTAAGAAAATTTTGTTAAATTCCTCAAATCCTTCTAAGGCCAGCCTCGCTCTTTAGACTGGAACAAAGGAGCACATATTCAAATCGTATGCTTGACACATGCTTGGATAAACCATGATTTCCTGGTTAAATATACAGAGTAAATTTTAAATTAGTCCCAGGTGATATGTTGGGTATTAAATTCCATAAAATATGTTTTGTTTTGTTTTGTTTTGTTTTGTGTTTTACCAGTTTCACAGTCATGATTCTATCTTGGTTTTAAACATCAATCCATATTGTATAACTTCTCACTCCAGCTGGCAAAGAAGCTGAGAGGGTAAGAAATGAAAATCACATATGATTCTCCTGTAATAAATATGAGAGTTGTGACTTTAATGAGGGGATATCAGAGAACTGAAGGATAGGGGATTTTTTTTAATTCTTTTATTTTTAAAAAAATATATTTTATTGATTTTTTACAGAGAGGAAGAGAGAGGGATAGAGAGTTAGAAACATCAATGAGAGAGAATCATAGATCAGCTGCCTCCTGCACACCCCCTACTGGGGATGTGTCTGCAACCAAGGTACATGCCCTTGACTGGAATCAAACCGGGAACCTTTCAGTTCGTAGGCCGACGCTCTCTCCACTGAGCCAAACCGGTCTTGGCGATAGGTGATTTTTAGATTTCTGGAGAACTCACTTCTTCCAAAAACAATTTGATTTGCATGGGATGGGATATTTTGAGGGTATGAGCTGTGGGTTAAAATACTAGTAAAATCTAGTGCTCACAAGTCTGGTAAAACCACAAAATTCTGACTTAAATGAAATTTCTGGCAATACCAAGTTTTACATTGTTTTTCCCTGGAAGCATATGAAAGAAGTCAAGTTTGTATATGGGGAGAGAACAATTAAAATAAACAAATGATACTCTTTACCATATAACCAAGAAAACAGGCAGTCACAGTGGTGCTGGATCTGCCCAACACTTAAGTAAGAATCCTGGAGAACATTTCAATGACCCACTACTATTGCTTTAGTCAGTTTCTCCCCAAAGATTTGAGCATTCACATGTAATCACTGAGAGGAAGGGCTTAGGGGTACATCTGCATAGTTGTGGACATTGTGGCCGTGGTTGAGAACTAACATCGTGGGAATATGCTGGTTATAATAGCCAATATGCAGTTTTCCCAAATTCAGTCAAATTAATTTCTGTCTCCCCACACCCTGCCTACCCCATCCCCTCCCCCCCCCCACACACACATGTTTTGGCTTTTTTAGTATCTTCCTTTTATCCTACACCCATGTAACTCAAACTGTTTTTGTTTTCTTCAATATCTTTATTTTTGATCACTCAAATAAATCATTTGTCAGTTTGTTAATATGGAAGAAATACACTTTTCCCACTCCGGACAGCTAAATGTTCTGGAATCTACATATATATATGAAGGGTGGAAAAGAAGACTACAGACTAGGAGAAGACTGTGGAGCTAAGGAATAACAGCCTGGTGAGATCCCTGGGTTTTCTTCTGCCTCATACAGCCTTGATGTGCACCTGGAGAAGCCAGCAAGCAGGAAATGCTAATGGGCACAGACAACGAAGGCTCAACAAGAGTCCATTTCTTTCCTACTCAAAGGACCACGAGAAGATAGCCTAAACAATAACAACTCAACTCCAAACAAACGCACAGGAAAACTGCTGCCTCCTGCCCATAACCCCCCTAGGTCAGCCAAGGCCAAGTAAGAAGCCTGGACTTTAACCCTGATCCAAAGGTAGTGCCCCTCCACCCCCCACCCCTGCTAGTGTGGTGTTAGACAGGACTGGGTGCAGACTTAGGAAGCCCATCTCCATCAAGCGTTTTTGAACCCCACCTTACTCTGCAGGTATCAGTGGACACCACCTGGGAATCAGACTTCTATCCCTGGCTGGCATAACAAAGCATGCCTCCCCCTCCGTGCTACTGTGGGGTCAGATGAAATCTAGTGAAGATTCAGAGCTTTCAGCACTGTCCAGAGGTAAACTAATGCTATTCCTACCTTGCCTCATATACCAATGAAGGCCACTTAGAAAGAAATAAGCAAAATAAGCAGGCATTCTAGCTAAATATTCTGGACGTCTAGGAGTATCCTAGAAGGTCTGGTAGAAAGCCTGATTTTTTTTTGTACCCACAACCAGAAGTAATGAGGTACTCATCAACACACCTTCAGACTGCGGTGTCAACAAGGCCTGATGGGAAACCTGGATTCTCACCTTCTCCTGGCTATATTGAAGAGGAGCTTTCATATCGCTGGCCAGTTTTAGAGAAGGCCTAATGTAACAAAAGATCTATATAACATCCAATAACGTGACACCAAAATGTCCAGGCTACAATCACAAATCACTCATCATATCAAGAACTATGGAAATTTCAACTTAGATGAGAAAAGACAACCAATAGATGCCAATACCAAGATGGCACAGATGTTGGGATCATGTATTAGCATTTTTACTTAGCAGATTTACTGTAACGGTTAGTTCTCAGTGAAATGGGAAGCTCAATTAAAATAAATTTAACAAATTATAATTCACAATACAAGAAATGTATTTTTGAAAAAGGTCACTCAACGCCAAATACCATTAAGAAGTTAATGATAGCAATTAATGATAGCGTTTTATAAAATGACATGCAATACAGGTTAAAAATTAAGAATTAAGGTAATGATATAGTTCCTAATAAATGTTTTGTATATTTTTGTACTTAAAATATGATTTTTTAAATACACTTTTTAAGTCATATATGTTATGACATTGTTTAAAATTCAACTTTTGATTCTTTGGGTAACCTGCAAACTTATTAAACCTTTTGGTTGTTTTAAGCCCCTTGCAATCAGTGTGCATATCAATTGGCAGTGACTTTTTATAAAAAATTTAAGTAGAAAAGTTGCAAATGTATTGAATGTACAATAAGCACAATATGTATGCTCTTATGCTTAGCTAATAGTATAAATAAAACCAAATCTCAGCATACAAAGTTGAATTCTAAAAATAAAAGAAGAATCATGGTAATAAATTACCTATTTTTCACTCTTTAAAAATTATAACCAAACTATTGTCAACTGAGGTATGGATTGGGGTTCATTTTTCCACATAATTTATTTTCATATTCTCACCATCCCTCTTGACCCTTGCATATATATATATATATATATATATATATATATATACCCCATAGTCAGTTTAAAGTGCCTGCATACCTGACTGATTATACATTACTATTATTCAAATAGTTAAACATAATTATGAACATTATATTTGAGAATGGAATCAAGTGAAAATGTCTTAGCCAGGATACTCCAAAAGAACAGAATCAATAGGAGGTACATCTCTATCTATCTATCTATCTATCTATCTATCTATCTATCTATCTATATATCATCTATCATCTATCAATCATCTATACATGTCTTTGTTTATAGCTATATTGATCTCTGCCTATATATCTATATCTTTATTTGTAACTATATCTACATCTATATCTATTTATCTAGTGAGATAGAGAGAGATTGACTTAATTTGACTGAATAGGTCACATGACTAAGAAGGCAGAAAAGTTCCAGAATCTGACCTCTGCAAGTGAAAGACCTGATGATGTAGTTTAGTCAGAGTCTGAAGTGCTAAGACCCAGGGAAATCTGTGTTGTAAGTCCCAGTCTGAGGGCAGGAGCAAACCAATGTCTAGTTAGAATTCAGAAGGGACAATCTGCCTTCCTCTGCCTATTTTATTCTGTTAATGGGGTGTGGGCCTAATGAACACTTATACACACTGGGAAAAGCAAGCTCCTTTAATGAGTCCACTACTCATATGCTAATATCTCACAGACACATCCAGAGATAATATTTAGCCAAACACTTAGCCACCCCTGTTCCCATTATCTTGATACACATCAAAAATGGCAAGTGGTCCATCGAACTTTAAATTAAATAATTTTCTATTTACTCTGACATACTTTCCTTCCTTAAAGAATTCTCATTATCTAGTTCCTTAAAAAACAAACACAAAATTATTTTTCTAAACTTGATTGTCTTTAAAATAATATTTTACAGCAAATACTTCTTCTCTCTCTCTTTTTATAGTCAAACTTTAAGTCTTTATTTATGAGGTAATGTCATGGTTCAGATGCAATACAAGGCTTTTACAGAATTCTTTTCCTTCTCAGATAGGATTATAAAACTCCTCATAAACTTCTCCACTCTTAAAAGCAAGAGTTGACAGACCCTGCTAGGGTTTCAAAACCATTGGATATCTTCAATTGCATGGTCATTGATCTTAATAGAATATCATTCACCGTATTTTAAAATATCAAGCCAAAAATGTGGATGACTAAGTTATTCATTTAAACAAATAGAAAAAGACAATTGTACCACTTTTCACTTTTATTGATTTTATTTGGAGGTTTGTGAATCTCAGAGGTGGGTCCCATTAGAAAAATAAAGGGGGGATCTCTATCAATTTGAATATATTTGAATATAAAAGAGAAAGGAGAAAGGAAGGGATGGAAGGAAGAGAGGGATGAAAAAAGAAAGAACAGAAGGAAGGTAAAAAGGAAGGAAGGAAGGAAGGAAGGAAGGAAGGAAGGAAGGAAGGAAGGAAGGAAGGAAGGAAGGAGGGAGGGAGGGAGGGAAGGAAGGAAGGAAGGAAGGAAGGAAGGAAGGAAGGAAGGGAAGTCTTCTCTTATATAGCAGCTTGACCATGTTATCATATTTGTAAGGAAATGTTCCTCATCATATAAAACAAATAAAACCAACTGACTGTGCTGTGAATAAGAGTTATTGAAAATTACCCCAGACACAGAAAATGGATCTCTTCTACCATGGACTCTGTAGTATTTTAGAGTTATCTGAAGTACAGTACACTGATTATAATTCTCTCCAAATTAGTAAACTACAAACATTTAGGAAGTAGAAAATACTTGCAAGCAAAATGAAAACAGTAATTGTAGTAATTAAGAGATAAGAAGTTTGAGAAAATTAATTTAAGGAGGGAAGGGGAATCTCACTACTTAATTAGATAACACTACCACAGAAACTTTCCAAAATAATTTTGAGCTAAATAGTCCATGTTCTACTCTCTGGTATTTGACATATCTATCCTTTCAGATATACAATTTAGATGGAATAAGAAATGCTAACACTTTAGCTTTACCCAGGCTGTATTACAATTTATTCTGTTTGCATTACAATTTATTATGCATGATTAGAAAACATGGCCATGATATTCAGAAACTCTTAAGCCTTTATATGTTAACTTTGAGATATGGTTAATATTTATGTTAGTAGGTAATCTTTAGAAATCTAAGCACAAAAATAAGTTCAACCTTATATAACTTTTTTTTTTTTTTTTTTTAGGATTTGGACATATTTTTGTATAATATCCTGGGAAATAGCAAACCTTTGCCCCAGTATAGTTCTTCTCTGATTGATTCTGCCACCAACACAAAACAAACTCGACAATAAATATCCAGAACAGACAACACGGTACCATCTCACCCCTGTCAGAATGGCTGTCATCAATAAGTGACAAGTGCTGGTGAGGATGCGGAGAAAAGGGAACAATAATGCACCACTGGCAGGAATGCAGACTGGTGCAGTCACTGTGGAGAACTGTATGGAGTTTCCTCAAAAAAAAAAATAAATAAATAAAAATGGAGTTCCCATTTGACCCAGTAATCCCACTCCTAGGAATATATCCCAAGAGACCAGAAACACCAATCAGAAAGGATATATGCACCCTTATGTTCATAGCAGTACAATTTACAATAGCTAAGATTTGGAAACACCCTAAATTCCCATCAGCAAATGAGTGGATTAGAAAACTGTGTTACGTCTACACAATGGAATACTACACTGCTGTAAAAAAGAAGGAACTCTTACCATTTGCAATAGCATGGATGGAACTGGAGAGCACTATGCTAAGCGAAATAAGCCAATTAGAGGAAGATAAATATCACATGATCTTACTCATTTGTGGAATGTAATGAACAACATAAACTTATGAACAAAAACAGGTCCAGAGACAGAGAAGCATTGATCAGACCATTCAACCTCAAAGGGGAGGTAGGAGAGGGTGGGGGTAAGGGGGGAGAGTTCAACAAAGGACTTGTATGCATGCATATAAGCCTAACCAATGGACACAGACATGAGGGGTGTGTGTGGGGGGGTGCAGGAAGAGCCTAGACAAAAATCGTACCCCTATGGAGGAGGACAGTGGGGGGTGGTAAGGGCAGGGGGTGGGGTGGGGGTGGGGTGGGAACTGGGTGGAGGGAAGCTATGGGTGGGAAAAAAGAGAACAATAATCTGATTTATTTTTTCAGAAAGAATATATAAATCCATAATTTTTCTTTATGTATACATTATTTTTCCTAATACCAAATTTATTTCTATAAGTTCTAACAATCTTAATAATAAAATATTCAAACATAAGGACATATGTAATTTTTGCTACCTCATTATAAATAATGTTCAAAATACTATGAATAATTAGAATAAAAATTTTACTGACTTAAACTTGGCATGTTTACAAATCAATTATACCATAAATATGCATTAGTAGTAATAAAGCTTACTAAGTTTTACCTGTTTTAAAGACAGTTACAGTTGACCCTGAAATAATACAAGTTTGAACTCCAGGGGTTCTCTTATACCCAGATTTTAAAAATATATATATATTTAAAGTATCCAATTATTACCAACATAAATATAACATCTAAAAAAATAAATATTATCAAAGTAATCTCTTTATTCATTCTGTTTGAAAAAAAAAATCTCTATTGGAAATGCTGCTGACATATCCACACAGATATCAATCAGAAAAAAAATACAAAATGAAATAAGATAAACTATGTACTTTTGAAATAAATTAGTTTTTGCCTGGCTGGCTTGGCTCAGTGGTTGAATATTGATCTATGAACCAGGAAGTCACTGATTGATCCCAGGCCAGAATGTGGGCTAGATCCCCAGTGTGGAGCATACAAAGGTTTTATATATATAATTTAAAAGACCTCTGAAGTTATCAGAATGCAAAACTACTCCCTCAGTAATGTAGACTTTTTAAAGCACATGGATTAAGGAAACTGATAATACTTAGAAGTATGAAGGAACACTTTTGCCCTTAGCCAAACAAATACGTAAGTTACCCTTTCCTTTTATAACTTTCTTATTAGAAGGTGCCCTCCCTTCTGCTCCCCCAGATTCAGAATACCCTCAAGACGTCAGAAGTTATTCTATAACCTCCTGTAGAGTTAAGGTTATCTCATTGCCAGCAACAGAATCTAGCTGGTCCAACTTAAGCAAGTGCAACATTTATTTTAATATTATTGGGAAGCTTACAGAATTGGCAGGAAATCTGGAGTTTCAGGCTCAGGAAAGGCTTTAAACAAAAATTTCTCTGGAATCCAGGTGAAAGGTATATTCAATTATCCTGTCAAGGATCACTACAAAAGGTAAAGAGTCTCTCTATTCAAAAGTCAAATTCCTCAGAAAGTAGGTCCAGATTATCTTGCTTAGTCATGTACCCATTCTTTCTTTAGAAAGAGAGCACCTGTTATTTTCTGTCTCAACAAATTGGCCAATAAAAAGTGGGTGAAGTGACTGAGGTATGCCATTCTGGGCTAAAGGTAGTAAGAAGCTACTGTGCCTCCACAGCAGTCTCTCTTCCCTTCTGCTGGTTGGATTAAGACTATAAAAAGAAAATTATTGAGACAACGAAAGAAAGAAGCTGGATCCCTCAGTGATTATATGGAAGAAAGGTATCTGCCAATGTACATAAGAAACATTGAACAAACATAACGATTAATGTGTCTACATATAAAACAACCTGTCTATATAAGCTATTAACAATAATATTTAATTTTAAAAGTTAAAATATATATAGAACTACACTCTTGAGTAGCTAGAGCATGTGAGTTGCAAGGCTGTTTGTTGCATTTGAGCAGCCTGCCAATTATTAAATTTGAGTGTCCTCTGTGACTTTAGATACTACATTGGGTTACAGAGAAGACCTGGCTGAGGATGTCAAAGAAAATAAGCAAAATGTATACATATTTATTGTTATAAAATAATTTATTTCATTCAGAAAGCTAATTAATTAATTAAGCAAATTAATTAATTAAGCAATTAAGCAAACAAGCCATGACAGCTGATAGATCAAGAATATTTGCCCAGACATTGTGTACACCTTAGCTTATCTTTTGTTTGCAAGTATTCTCTACTTATGCAGCACTAGATGGTCATAATAACCTCCTGTAACTGTCTGCAATAAAATCCGTATACTATAGAGAGAGGCAGGGAGTACAGGGTTGTCCTTGTCTGTTGGGTGGCAAATTAGGCACCTTATGCTACTCAGGGTGTAGCTACTCTGGAAATAGTTGACACATTTTACTTTCTTTTGGTTCAAATTAATATCACACTTATCAGTAAACATATATTGTATCTTTTTTTTCAATAACCTTACTGTCTACTTGGAAAGGCAGGCACACCAATTAAATTATTAAATTAGGTCAAAGAGCTATGATTAGGGTAAGACCGTGAGTCCCAATTTGTCCAGTTTGTGTGCATTATTGTTAATATTGTCTCTCTCACTCTTAAGAGTGTTCCTGTTTGAATGATACATTTTAAATATATTTTTATTGATATTTTACAGAGAGGAAGGGAGAGAGATACAGAGCCAGAAACGTCCATGAGAGAGAAACATCGACCAGCTGCCTCTTGCACACCCCTTATCGGGGATGTGCCCGCAACCAATGCACATGCCCTTGACCGGAATCGAACCCGGGACCCTTCAGTCCGCAGACCAACGCTCTACCACTGAGCCAAACCGGTTTTGGCTGAATGATACATTTTAATGCTAAGTTTTGTGTATGGGATTCAGAGAAGATGACAACAGAGATGAATAAAAGTAGCCATTTCAATAATTAAGTTTATGATAGGCTTTGAGATTAGTACTTATGCTCTCAAGAAGTCTAACATATACTCCAATTGGAGTCCGGAATGAACGGAAGTCTATCACTAAAAATTCCTTCCCCTAAGTATTGATTCCTGGTCAGTGAGCTTGAGAATTGTGGGTTTATTGAGGTATGGCTACTCATTTATTTTCTAGGTCCTGACGTGTTACACAGGAAATCTGTAGTCCTTGCATCTCTGAAGACTTCCAGGTGACCAGCTTTTGGACAGGTTTCTGTCAGGCTTTTAGGTTGCAGTAGGTATGAGTCTAATATTTATACTTGATATTTCCTTCCACACTAGGCTAAATTCCTGATGTAAATTAATTTGAAAAATTTTACACTTAACTATATGAACAAAATCTATGTGATTCTTTGGGGGGGAAAATCCAGAATGTTTTCTGAGATACTTGTAGTGAGCCTTGTGCTACTTTGGTTTATTAACAAGTTTCAGCTTCGTAGATTATGGAAGTTGGACAAGACACCCATATTCCCTATTTATTGACCCAAATATTTTTTAAAAATATATATTTCATTGATTTTTTTACAGAGAGGAAAGGAGAGGGATAGAGAGCTAGAAACATCGATGAGAGAGAATCATCGATTAGCTGCCTCCTGCACACCCCCTACTGGGGATGTGCCTGCAACCCAGGTACATGCCCTTGACTGGAATTGAACCGGGACCCTTCAGTCCACAGGCTGACGCTCTATCCACTGAGCTCAACTGGTTTTAGCTGTTGACCCAAATCTTGACCACCACAATAAGCAGTGTTTATTAACATTGACTAAGTATCAGCTAATTATTTTAGACCTCTTTTTTCCAAAGCATTGCCACCAACCAATCACAAAATGTCACTTCATGACTTATTCATAATAATTCTAACTAAAGCTCTGATTTAGGTCTCAATAATACACTTGCTTTGAGCTGATGATGGTTTTCCAGGGTGAGGAAATACTGTGGGAGGTCTTAATTGCATGTTAATGATACAAGCATCAACTGACAATAACACCTGTTTCTGAGTCAGTGCAATACAAGTTTCTATTGATGTTGTAATGTTTGACTTGAAGATTAACTTCATGCTGTTAAGACGATCACTTTCCCTGAAAGGGCTTCCAAGCTACACTGTTCTGCTACTTATGATTTAATATTAATAGAACTGTTTTAATCCTGGCAGTGTGAAGAGACGGGAAAGAGGAATAGGATGAGGTCCAAGGCTATCTGTTTGGCGCTGCTTTGTGTCCTTTTTGCTTCTCATCTTTATAAACCTATACCAGGCAACATTGAAGAACGCTGGAAAGTAATCGCCTTGGATGCAGTTGTTAAAACTTTAACATTCGTGGTAAGATGATAAATTTTCCTATGGGTATTGGGGTGCCTTGTTAACTTGTGAGTTTTCTATCAATTATTGTCGGTACATAACCATTGTTTGTTCACTAGAATAAATGGACTCCATGAAATTAGGTAAGTAAAACTTGGTGTATCAGTGCAAAACAGAATGAGATAGCATTCTCGTTTCCAAAGAGTTCATGTCTACATGTAAACTCCATCTGCTGTGATATGCATGAAACAAATGGTGTTTTTAAGGGAAAACTGGGACATTTATTTGACAACTTGACTTATATTTGAGTTTCCGGGGACAATCTAGTTCCATAGGACAGAGCTAATCATTGATGTTTGTACCTGTTTGATGTTACTATAGAGCTCTTACTATCTCAACGGCTTCTCCTGTCCATCACAAGTCTATATTGTTGGGTTTCAGAGATTGTCAGACTTGGAATATGCAGGGTAGATTATGAGTTCAAGCAAAAATAGCTCCTTGGTAAGGGACATGGTTATAAACTAAAATTTCTGAGGTTTTATAATGCATAAGCATTCTGTAATATGTACCTTTTCTCATCTCCACTATCCTCCAGTTATTTTTACTGGCTTAAAGAGGAGGAAAAAGAGGTTCTGAAGAGTTCATGCAGCTAGAAATTGACAACTCCAGAATCTGAACTCAGGACTGCCTAATTTCAAAACTCAGACTCTCTCCGCAAAACTAGGTGGCTCCCCGAAAGGTTCTCTGACAGGAGTAACAATGTGAGGCTGCCAGGAGAAGGCAGCAGCAGCAGAAGACGATTAGAGAAGTGAGCAATCCCTGGCCTAAGAGGGAGAGGCTGTCCCCATGGAGCTTTGTACAGTGGATGACAATTCTCTGAAACCACAGTCACTTCCTGTCTATGTCTGCTAGGTCCTGATATTTTCTCTCAAACCACCCCTAAGGGCTCCCTTTCACCACACTGTCTTTTCCTAATGTTCTCACTTCATTTTACACAAAGTCAAGGATATGTGGGTTGACAAGTGCCAGCTCCATAGAGAAACTGCCGTTATCTTAATTGACTCTTTCATATGTATTTAAATCCCAGAGTGACTGATACTGATATCAAAAATGCGTTATCAGAACAGCCAACTTTAAAGTTCTGCTTCTACTTTCTTAACTACAAATTATTCTTACCTACCTATAGTAAAATAATGCACTTCATGTATTTGATGCCATAATGGGTTGCCCTTTATTAAAAAATATATTGCGAAAAGCACATATATCATTACTTTAAAGATTATTCTAGTAACATCAACAGTCTTTCACTGTTAAAGGGGAAACAATTTTATCGTTGTCAGAACTGAATTTTGCAACTCAAAGTTCTGATACCAGTAAGAAAAATTAATTATTAACATATGAGAGGGAAGTGAAACTTAAAATTCTTGGAAAGGTGGCTTTGAAAAATAAACACAATTACTATGTTATCACATGTCAAATTGAAAGACAGTTTGAGAAAGACACATGCCCAATCCTGAGAAATTTCCTTAGCTTTTCATGCATTTTTTTTACCTTTAAAAAGAAGGTAATAATGATATATTTTGCAGCATTGCTCTGATAATTAGAGATCTTGTATGCTAGGCAAACACAAAATAATCTTTAAAGTGGTAGCTTTTGATATTATTCCAAAATTACTTAAGTATCTATTCAAAACCAGGAGATATCTAAGAAATGAAAAAAGGTAATTTGCCCCCCAAAAATCTAATCTTTAAAAGCCAATTCACCAAATGAAAAATTAAATTAACACAATTTAATCATTTACCAAAAACATGCTTTAAGGAATATTTTATGTGAGTGCATATTAGGATTAAAGCACTAAATTAGGATTAAAACACTAAAAAGCTTATGTTAGTGAGATGTGCTTAACTAATAATAAGACAAGATTGTCTGAGTACTTACATGGTCTAGCCAGGGGTGGGCAAACTTTTTGACTCGAGGGCCACAATGGGTTCTTAAATTGGACTGGAGGGCGGTAACAAAAGCAACCTGACCATGCTGGCACTCTCATCTTGGGCTGCTGGTGAAGGAGCTGAGGGGAGAGCAAGAGAACCCTCTACTCTTTCGGCTCCGCGGGAAAGATAGAACAGCAGAATGGGCAGGCCCTGGGACCATAGTTTGCCAAACCCAGCGAGGAATTCTATATGATTGTTAATTATTATTATTATTATTTTAATTATATAGGTAAGAAAACTGAAGTACAGAGAGTACTTTGCTTAAGGTCAGACAGAGTGTACAGGAGTATAAGAAACTAGTCTAGAAAAATAGTTGCAGACTAGGCTTTGAGACTTAATGGCTATAATTTTTAGTTTATTACATGTTTCTTTAACATTAAAGTGTGGGGATTCGATGTTCCCTAAACCCCGGTAATACCTTAAACTCTTTAGACTAATTATAGAAATAAAGGCTGTTTAATGTACTATTGACCATGTATTTTTTTTAAGTTTTTCTTTTGAATAAACTGTCCAGTGACATGTCACCCAGGCCCTGGAGAAGCTGTTCAGAAACACCAAGGAGAGATTTTTTTCAATTATATCATATGTGGGGGGCGAGGCTTGGTTGTGGGTGTGGGGGAGGGGATTGTGAAAGGGCTATAAACAATTGGCAGGTAGAGAATGATGAAAAGGCTATGAACGGGATTCTATTTGGAATTAAAAACCAGAGCATTTGAATCATTTAGATGACAGTTAACATTTTAGATTAAATATAATTAAAAATAACAAAGAGAAAAACATGACAAGAGTGCCAAAAAAGAAAGGAAGGAAGGATGTTATAAGACCTAGAGATTTTTCTGGTAATCATTTACAATTAAGAAATAATAATGATAGGCATAAAAGAAACAGTAAGTTGAAGCTTTTGAATGAGACAGTTATTAGTCTAAACACATAATACTTGAGATTTTCAACAGCAATAAATGTATGCAATAAGAGCTATATAATATTATTTGCAAACAATTTTTATAAACATTCTATTTCTGTCTATTTATTTTGCTTATGTTTTTCACTTTCCCTCTGTATACATTTGATGTAATTTAAAAATGAAAACATCTACTTTTGTTCTTCTCTTACAGGGTACATGTTTTGAAAATCTAGGTATTATATCATTGGAAGACTTTATGTCCATGATAATCAGGCTGGATTATACCCAACCACTTTCAGATGAAAACGTCACAGTGACTGATACAGCATTTACTGACATTCCAGTGCGTTTGTACTTGCCAAAAAGAAAGTCAGAAACACCAAGACGAGCTGTAATCTATTTTCATGGTGGAGCTTATTGTTTGGCAAGTTTCAGTAAGTTCATTATATAAATCAAGATTATAATAGGTTATATGTTTTTGATATAAGAACACTTTGATATAAATATGCAAATATATGAAATAACGAAGTTTAACAAATTAATAGAATTGAAGAAAAGTAAATAAGTCATAAACGTAAATTTTCACCTTCTATCTTTCTCTAAGGCTCACTTGATTCTAAGTATTAGTCAAAGAGAAAATAAGCATGGAACATTGATGAAACACAAAGGCTTTGTTGAATATGCAAAACACTAAGATGCTTAGACTCATTTTGCATTTCTGGTTTCTCCTCCCTACCTTTTTGATAACTAACATTTTTTTTTGGGGGGGGGGTGAACCATAATTAGTTACAGATTTTGCAGTGACTTGTCATAACGATGGTTTAGGTGACTCAAATAGAGGTAAAAGAACTATTCAGTTGATGAGCATCAAGGAGCATTCAAAGACCACATGACTCCTCAGTTGAAGAAGGATTTGGTTATTAGGTAGGCTGCTAAAAGGTGAGTGCATGCCCCTTGGCAGCTCAGGAAACAGCATACAACTTCAACAAAAAGTCATGTGTGGGGATCAGTCCTGTGTTCCTGTTCCACGATGGCTTTGGTTGGTAGAATCATGAAAGCCATCATAAGAGCAGTGCTTTTGCAAGCCTTGTTTTATTAACTCCTCAGTGTTCACAGGGTAGAGAAGATGGTAGCAGCGCAGTAAAAATAAGAGAGTAAATGTATCAACCAGACCTGTATTTTAACTCTAATAATCTCAGAAGAAGAGGCTTAGCATCTTTTGACAAAATTATTAAGTAACTCCCATCATTTAATGAAATAAATCAAAATCTCTTAGCACAATGTTCAAATTTCCAGGTTCTTAAATTCTTTAACTTTCTTGTCCCTGCCAATGCAATGCTTTTCTCCATAATTTTATTTCAACCTGATACTCCATGCATGCTCATTTCTCTCTGTGACTATGCTTTCCTAGCATGTCTTTCCAGTCTTACTGTTCTTTGCGTCTTGTTTAAGCTTGATGCCAACAATTCTTGCTTTGTTTCACAACTGTGTTACATATTTGTTTTAGCATCTCCTTGTAAGTGGCATGACCTCCTAGCATCTAGCAAAGAACTTTCCATACAGTAAATGTTCAACAAATGTCCTTTTGGGGGGGAGGATAATAATTAAAGAGAATTCTGTTATAGATCTTTAGAGTTATTATAAAAAAAGTTTCCCTAGTACTTTTCTCTTATGTCTTTTTCATTTCCCTAATGTTTTTAGTAAATTAGATTTCATCAATAATTCAATTTATATTGGGCATTAGGATCATCATAATATTCAGATTCCTTTTAAGATAAATTAAAGACCAAGTTGGCTTCATTTGTCTACAAAGACAATAATTAATACCACTGAGTTTTTATAAGGCCTATGAAATATCCAAGTGTTCGTAATAATATTACAAAAGAAATACCCGCAGATAGAAAGATATCACTTAGAAATTTTAAATTTAAGAGGGGGGTTAGAGGAGGTAGAATAGGGCACAGAGGACCTCCCAGAACTCATATAGGTAAACTATAAATTATTTAGGACACTTTTATTTGTTGACAAATTAAGACAGATGCAGCAACTATTCCCTGGTACTTGCAAATTTTGGTTTCTTTTCTTCCTCCACTCCCCCACCCCTCCAGGCTTTCTATTTTTTTCTTATTAAAATTTGACAAAGTTGCTTTAAAAACTAATACTTTTTTTTTAATTCTCTAGTAGACCCTTTACATACTCTGTGTTTATTGCTTTTCAACATTTATCCTAATATCTTCTTATTTCTTTCTGTATCCAACAAGAACTATAAATTCAATATAAGGACATATAAAAAAGAAAAAAATATATATGAGATTGCAAATACTACATGCATTGAGAAAGTCTGCATTACAGGATAGAAAACAAACACTTAAATTGACTTTTATTGTAAAACTAGAGGCCTGGTGCACAATTCGTGCACTGGTGGGGTCTCTTGGTTTGGCCTGGGGGGATCAGGCTGAAACCAGCTCTCTAACATCTCTCGAGGGGTCCCGTATTATGAGAGAGAGGTTCTTGGGTGATGCATCCCAGAATACGGCTCCCTCCTCCCTAGTTCTGGGTGCATCACCAAGAAACACAGCTGCCAAGTCACATTGAACAACTTCCCCCTGGTGGTCAATGTGTGCCATGGCTACTGGTCAGATGGTCAAAGAGTTAGACTGCCGCTTAGGCTTTTATGTATATAGACTAGAGGCACAAAATTTGTGCACTGGGGGTAGGGAGTCCCTCAGTCCAGTCTGCACCTTCTCCAATCTGGAACCCCTCAGGGGATTTCTGACTGGTGGTTTAGGCAGGTTCACTGATCAGGCCTAAACCAGCAGTCATCCCTCTCACAATATGGGACTGCTGGCTCCCAACCGATTGCCTGCTTGCCTGCCTGATTGCCCCTAACCACTTCTGCCTGCCAGCCTGATCACCCCCCAACCACTACCCTGCCAGCCTAATTGCTTCCCTGCAGGCCTAGTCCCCCTGAAACTGCCCTCCCCTGCTGATTTGTTTGCCCCTAACTTCCCTCTTCTGCTGACCATCTTGTAGCAGCCAACTTGTGACCACATGGGGTGGCCATCTTGTGTGAGGGTGTGATGGTCAATTTGCAGATTACCTCTTTATTATATTGTATAAGCAAAACAGCCCAGCCAATGTGTGGTTCATTGGTTGAGTGTCAACTTATGAGCCAGGAGGTCGCAGTCTGATTCCCAGTCAGGGGCACATGCCTGGGTTGTGGGCTCAGTCCCTATGTGGCGCATATAGGAGGTGATGGATCAATGATTCTCTCTTGTCATTGATGTTTCTGTATCTCTCTCCCTCTTATTCTCTATAATCAAATTTTTAAAATTTGCAAAAAAATAAATGAATGGTAGATAAAAGTAAAAACATGTTTGAAATAAATTATTAAGGGACTTTAAATGTGAGGATCAATGGATTCTTATACATTTTGATCTTCGTCTATACATTGCCCTTTCTCACATTATTAATTCCATCTTTAATGAAAACATTTTTTCTACATAAATGACTAGTCGACTTGTTTTTAAGGTTATTGCATACCCAGTATTTAATTTAAAGTTTTGCTAATATACAGCAGACACCTTAGAAAAGCCTAGAATTTGAACACAACTTTAGAATTCTCTGAATTCCTAGAATCTTGTGGTAAACAAAGTTATAGTAGATGTCACAGATTTGCCAGTGCTGTGACCAGGACATTGAACTGGCAAATTGGATTTGTGTGTACATAGAGATAGATGTGGTGTGTGTGTATATGTGTGTGTTGGGGGAGAGGTGATGACTTGTATGCCAAGCATGCCACAGTGAACATGTACATCAAACCCACACCGACTTGTCAGAGACTCTCTCCAAAATCTAGCTGCTTTCTTATAGACTTTGTCTTACATGCCAAGGTTATGGGCCATTTCACAAGGTGGTGTATTGGGAGAAAATGAAGTTTTTAAGGAACCATGGTATTGAATGTTGTAGTTTTAGACAGTCAACTCATCTATTGCCTTTTCATTTCACTTCGTTCGAAGCCAATTGAAAGATTATACACAAAGTTCAGGTAGTAAATAAAATTAAAAACAGAACCGCAGAACCACCGTTTCTAATGAAGCTTAGAGAATGTGTATCCAGGTGTTGTTGAGTCAGAGACCCATCTGCAGTGGCTAGTTGCCTAGAGAAGCAGAGCGCAAGACCACAAAGGGTTCTTGATAGTATCACTGTGTGTAGACAACAGATGACCAGCGAAAACTAGAACGGGCTGAGCCTCATTTCAATTCCCCAATGCACCAGTGAGCCATGTAATTTTTTTACCCCTCGGGACAGCAAGGGGTAAAAAAAGAAGAGACACTCCCATAGACTGTGCCATACTGATTCAGGTCACCCTGCATATAAAAAGTGGTAGGGAACACGGTTCCTTGTAATACTCAAATCACATTTCTGTCCAAGTTCATAGCTATGATTTTCTGTTGCTGGTTGTTTTTTTTATTATTATTATTACAAGGAGAACTTTGACATGTATTTCTTCATTTCAGAACTCAAGGTTTTTGACGTTCTCAACAGATGGACTGCCAACAAACTTGATGCTGTTGTTGTAGGCGTGGAGTAAGATAATACTTTTCTTTGTCTACTATGATTTTTGCTTTCACAAAGTAGAGGTTTGATTTTCTTTTACAGAGAGGAAGAGAGGGATAGAGAGTTAGAAACATCGATGAGAGAGAATCATCTACCAGCTGCCTCCTGCACACCCCCCACTGGGGATGTGCCCACAACCAAGGTACATGCCCTTGACCAGAATCGAACCCGGGACCTTTCAGTCCGCAGGCCAACGCTCTATCCACTGAGCCAAACCGGTTTCGGCCAGAGGTTTGATTTTCTAATCAAATCAGCTATGCCTCAAAAATAATATTTAAGAATTTATATATTTTATTTGTAACCATTATAACATAAATCAGACATCAAATATGCTCAGTATCTCATTATTCTTCTGTGATATGGGAATTTCTGTGTATTTTTAAAAAAAAACATGATTGCTCTAGATTCTTAAGCTCATATTGTAAAGGCCCTACTTATGCCCCAAGAAACTTGGTTAGAGAGAGAGAAATTAACAATCATACATTGGGAATGTTCAGTTGTATCTGAGTTGATAGGTTTTGCTTCAGAACAAGTCTTTGAAGTATTATAGAAAGTAAAGGTTGAGATCAGCTGATAATTTTAAACCACTCTCCAGAAAAGGAATCTTACATTCTGGATTTTGCTAGAACATACAAACATGTCTTCAGTGAGTTCAATATTTTCTCACACTGGTACAGTCTGGAATTCTAAAGCCAACTTCCTCAGGAGAAATTTTTTTCTGATGACTCTTCCCTAGTATTAAAAATATAGAAAGTTCTAATCCAATAGTTCTTTCAGGATATCAAGACAGTTTTTGTTTGCTTGTTTGCTTGCTTGCTTGAAGTTATGGAAATTTAAAGGAAAAACTAAAGTAAAATTTCCTTAACTAAGACATGATTGCCATTGTTATTGTTATGGTTACTTACAGTATCTAGAATAATTTCCTGTCTTCAGAATATTTATAATATGACATTGTCCTTACTTCCATAATTTTCAATGTAATCTAAATCTTATCATTTCAAATCTGTTTTAATATAATGATATATTTCTAGTTGGCACATCTATTCTATTAAATTCTTATTATATGTATTGTACTTTGCCCTAAAAAGTCTCAATCTACTGCACTTAAAATAGTAGGTACCAACATCTTTTGTGTACATACTTATGTTTAATTACACTTTACTTAGAATTTTCTGAATACAGTTTATAATAAAATTTAAGGATCATCTCAACAACACTTAATATTAAGTACAGATATTTATAAGTTTTAATATTCTAAAGAAAAAGGAAAAGTTATCTCTAACAACAGGCTGATAGAGATATTCTATTTTTACATATATATGTGCTGTATATGTAATATATTACATATATGTTATATATGTAATATATTATATATGCTGTACGTACAATATACATGTGCTGTATATGTAATATATTATATATGTTCTGTATATGTAATGTATTATATATGCTGTATATGTAATATATTGTATATATGCTGTATATGTAATATATATATATATTGGTTATATATATTTTTGTTATATATATATATATATATATATATATATATATATATTCATTCTGAGTGGCCAGATTATTATGACCACCCCATCAGTACTTCGTTGGGCTGTCTTTTGCCTTCAGTACTGTGGCGATTCTTCTTGGCATTGACTCCACGAGACATTGAAAAGTGATGCGAGGAATCTGACCCTATGCCTGATGAATAGCACTGCCCAGTTCTGTGATATTTGATGGCTGTGGACCAGCTGCCTGATGGCTCTTAACTTCGTCCCACAAATGCTCAATTGAATTGAGATCTGGTGATTTCACCTAAGCAAGGTAAAATCTCCCTCATGTTTTTAAACCACTCCTGCACAATACGAGCACTGTGGCATGGCACACTGTCTTGTTGGAAGAAGCCACTTCCACTGGGATACTCCATCAACATCATAGGATGAACTTGATCAGCAACGATGCTTAGGTATGTTGTGCTAGTCAAACGTTGTTCCACATGAATTAAAGGGCCCAAACCATGCCAGGAAAACATGCCCCATAACACTGCCCCCACCAGCTTGAAGGGTTGTACTCATGCATGTGGGGGCATGTATTCATGCTGTTTCTACAAAATTCTCACTCTGCCGTCTGCATGATGCAACTGGAAACTGTGATTCATCAGACCACATGACTTTTTTCCAACTCTAGACTGTCCAATCCTTATGTTCCTGTGTGAATTGGAGACGTTTATCTTGGTAACTGCAGACTGCAAAGATGTTCAAACAGGCCTTCGGCTTCCATATACCATGTGATGCAGTGTACAGCTAATTTGCCTACAAACGTCAGGTGGTCATAAAAATCTGGACACTAAGTCTCATTAGTATACTAGTGACCCAGTATCCTAGTGGCCCAGTGCATGAAATTCATGCATGAGGGGGAGGGTTGTCCCTCAGCCTGGCCTGCACCCTCTCCAATCTGGAACCCCTGAGAGGATACCGGTAGTCAGACATTCCTCTCACAATCTAGAACTGCTGGCTCCAAACCGCTTGCCTGCCTGCCTGCCTGCTTCTGCCTGCCAGCCTGATCATCCCTAACTGCTCACAATGCTGGCTTGATTGCCCTAACCACTTCTGCCTCGGCTCCATACCTGGGACCCAGGATTCCTCCTCCAGCCGACTACAGGCACCTGGGATTTGGGCTTTCCTCCCTCTGGTCAGCCATAGGCACCTGGGCCTACTGCAGCCACAGGAGATGGTGAGCAGGAGGCTTTGCCTGGGCTGCAGCTGCAAGTGCTGGCACCTGGGGCTGCAGGTGGGTGTGTTTTCTATATCCCAGACCATAGCCAGTTGCAGGTGCTGGCACCTGGTCTGCAGGCAGAGAGCTTCTCTGTCTTCCCTGGGGTGCAGTATGGGCAACTTCTTTGGCTGGCTGCAGCCTGGGGTCACGGTGCAGGCAGCTTCTTTGTCTCTTGGGTTGCACCCAGCCTCAGGCATTGGGGCCCAGTTTCTCTGTCTCCCCCAGGATGTGGGGCAGGCAGACATGATGCTTCTTTGGCTGGGTGCAGCCTGGGATCACAGGTAGGTGGCTTCTTGGTCTCGATGGCCACAGCCAGCCGTAGATGCCAGCACCTGACTTCTTTGACTCCCACAGGCCTGGAGCGGCTGGGTGGGGTGGGCCTGCCGCCATCTTTGTCAGGTTAATTTGCATACTCATTCCTGACTAGCTGGTGGGCGTCACATAGGTATGGTCAATTTGCATCTTTCTCTTTTATTAGTGTGTGTGTGTGTGTGTGTGTGTGTATATATATATATATATATATATATATATATATATGAAAATCTATTTATATATATTCAAAGAACTATGAGATAGTGTGAATTTACCAGAAACTATCAAGATTTCTAGCATATTTAAATGTTATATATATTTCAAAAAATTTTTCTAGAATAAACTCCTGGACATTATCCATAATGACATATGTGCATTCCTAGTATGTAGAATTTTTATCTAAATAACCTAAAAAAAATAGGACATTTGCCTAGAATATGTTCTCAGATCTTCTGCCTTCAAACATCAATGGTGCTTTTTCAATAATTTTTTTAAAAAAATTTTCTGATCACCAGCTACACTGAGAATATTATGTAAGCTATAGAGCATCTTTGATCCAAAATGTACTTGGACGAAAAGTTATGGTGATAGTATCGGGGAGTTCATAACAATCCCCTTACTTCTCACATGCAATGCCATCCATGGACCTTAGATATGATGTGAAAAGCTTTATATCTATTTTTAGTCTTTCACATCATAATGACTTAGCAGAAAACTCGGGTTTGATTTTTGGAAGATAAAACAATAAAACCTGCTTAATTACATCTATTTGATACTTGGAAGCTACATAGACAGATACAACCATAATGGTACTTATTAAAACTGTTTCAATAATTTTTTTTTCCCCAAAGCTATAGACTAGCTCCCCAATACCGTTTTCCTGCTCAGTTTGAAGACGGCGTCGCTGCAGTCAAGTTCTTTCTTCAGGATAAAATTCTTACAAAATATGGAGTGGATCCCACCCGAATCTGTATTTCCGGAGACAGTTCTGGGGGCAATTTAGCAGCAGCAGTGACTCAGCAGGTACATTCCATTGGTCTTTATGCTGGGAAATAGAGGCCAAAGGTTATTTTCTCCCTCTTACAGATAACTAGTTCCTCCAGAACCGTTTCTTGAAAAGAGCATCCTTTCTCGTCGGATTACAGCGATGCTTGCATGTTAAATCAATTGATCATAATAATATGACAACCTCTTTCTGAATGCTCTCTTCTGTTCCACTGATTTATATATCTAGCCTTATGACAATACTATGTTGACTTCAGCTTTGTTTTTTGTTTTTGTTTTTTTTTTCTAAATTATTTCTAATACTCCGTGTCTTTTCCCTCAAAATACTAGGATATCTTTTCAATTTCTAAATAAAGACTAATTGAATTTTGATTGGTACTGCATTGAATCTATGAATTTGGAGTGGATTGATATCTTAATAATGATGTGATTAAGTGCTTTTTCAATACTTTTTAAAAATGTTTAAAAATTAATGCACATGGTATATCCTATTTTATTTAGGTCCTCTTCAATTTCTTCAGCAATATAAAATAGGAAATATACCATGTGCATCAAATGAAAATATTTCCCCATAGTTATTCTTGAGTTACTTTGGAAAGTTTCATTTAAAATAATATTTCCAAATGTTTATTGATAGTACACAAAATGCATTTGATTTTTAAAGTAACTTTACAATTATATTCTTTAAAATTTTACTTATAAATTCTAGTAAGGTTTTTTTTATATCTCCTATGATTTCTGTACATTCATATATTCTGTAACTAAAGGGAGTTTTAATTCTTCCTTTGCAATTTTTATGCTTTTATTTTATTTTCTTAATCAGTGCACTGCCTGGGACTTCCAGTACAATATTAATTTCCTTCCTCTGAAACTTAAGAGGAAATCATGTAATATTTCACCAATAAATATGATGTTAACTGAAGGTTTTCCATAGTTGGCTTTTGTCAGATTGAGGAATCCCTTCTATTCCTTTTTACTGACAGTTTTTTCATAAGTGGGTATGGAATTTGCTGACTGCTTTGAATGCATCTATTTCAGATGAACATATGATTCCTCACCTTTAATTTTTTTAATGTAGTAAGTTATGTCAATTGACTTTCAGACATTACATTATGCTTGCATTCAGGCATGAGCCTCCTTTGGTAATGATGAATAAAAATTTTATATATGGCTAGTTTCCATTTGCTAAAATTAAAGATGTAGAACTTTGGGAGGGATTGCTTTCTATTTTTAAAAAATGTCTTTGTCAGGTATTGACCTAAGGTTTATATTCGTTTCATTAAATCATTTGGGAAGCATTCCGATACCTTTTTCCTTAATTTCTTTTCTCTTAAATATAAAAATAAATTATTCATGTTTGGAGCACTTAGAAGATTGAAGATACAGAGAGACATACACATTTATATTATATCTATATATATTACACACATGTGAATATATACACACACATAGGCATATATACTTATTATGCCTTATGTAATTACTGATCTGTAACACTATATACACATATAAAGCCCTATTATGGAGCCATTACATCAGTGGTAGCAAAATTTAACCTTTGGCTCTGTACCCTGGGCCTCCTTATAACCCAAGATGCTCTACTTCAAAGCCTTTTATGGTTAGAGTACTACATAAATTTTTTTAGGGGAAAGAAGGAAGTTTGCAAACCATCAGCTGTGTTGATTGCTGAGGTCTCTTTCACCCTGAACTAACCTGATGTATATTTGAAATATTGCTAATATGTCACTTATTTGAAGGATCTTGCTGGCCAAGGTGAGAAGTTAGTTAAAGAAAAAACTTGGAAACAGTTTCAGATTATTCTACTAGCTGCCATGCCAAGTGATATGGCAAGCTGATCTTGATTCTTATATAAAACAGGTTTTGTGGATTTAGAGATTCTGAAAACTCTCCAACAATTACCCAACGATGATTGACCAAGCAACACCTTGCCACACCGATAATCTCTATATGTACAATGTAATGATGACTTGGCTTTGGAAGTAAAGAAAGCTTTTGAAATGATGAGTAGGTGAAGCCATAGATATTCATAAAGAAATGAAGGCCCACCAGGCAATCTTCAATAGTGATATAGCCACCAAAAGTAAATGCAATTCACAAATAAAATTTGTAGGGCAGTACAAATTGTTTTCTTGAAGTCAAAGAAAATTTGACATTATTCTATTATTTGCATACACACACATTATTCTATTCTTTGCATACACACACAAAAAAGAGTAGTTATTTAAATTTTCGGTCTATCTGTTCAAAGAGATTGTTACAACTGAGAATGCTGCATTAAAAACTCAGTGTAGCCAAAACCGGTTTGGCTCAATGGATAGAGCATCAGCCTGCGGGCTGAAAAGTCCCAGGTTCAATTCCGGTCAAGGGCACATACCTTGGTTGTGGGCACATCCCCAATAGGGGGTGTGCAGGAGACAACTAATTGATGTTTCTCTCTCATCAATGTTTCTAACTCTCTATCCCTCTTCCATCCTCTCTGTAAAAAATCAATAAAATCTATTTTTTTAAAGAAACTAAATTAAGACAATACATTTAAAAAAATAAAAAAAATAAAAACTCAGTGTGCTTTAAGAACATAAAAAAAGTAATTTCCTTTACCCTTTCTGATATATTTTTATAATCATATTTGAAGTTACTTGTCTTCATGGTTTGGTAAGCTTTCTATATTTTATATTTTCATACAAGTTTTATTTTTCCCACTAGGTTTATTCTTTTCTTTTTTTCTTAATGCTCACAAGAGGATATATTTTCATTGATTTTTAGAGAGAGTGGAAGGGAGAGGGAAACACCAGTTTGGAATAAACACCTAGATTGGTTGCCTCCTGCACATACCTCAACAAGGACCAAGGCCAGAGAAGACCTTGCAATAGAGGTGTGTGCCTTTGATCAGAATTGAACCTTGGACCCTTAGGTCCCCAATGCTACATTCACTGACCAAAACTGGCTGTAGCTGCACTAGGTTTATTGATCTGAGTTATAAAAAATAACTTTTGCTTGTAATGATTAGAAACATTTTTCTAAAGTCTCATAACTCTGTGACTAATAATATGTTATAGAATTATGGATTGAAAAACTCAGTTTCAATAAGAATGCAACTCAGAGAAATCAATATTGTTATACTAGTACATTCTGAGAAGACTTCAAGCAAATATATTCGATTTATTTTTCCTATATGTTTACAAAAAATGTCCCAATGTTTCATATGGAATTCACAATAGAAAAAGATGGTTTGATGAATTAGCAGTACAAATAGATTCTTCTGTAGTTTTCTTTTGTGGACTTTGTCCATGTTTTCAATTATATTATCATTATTGAAAGGAAATGAACCTTTCAGCTATAATTCTGAGATTTTCTGATGATATCACATTCTGTACCCTAAATCATTACAGTTAATTGCCAATTACGATTATCTGGATGGTCACTACAGTTAAGGAAGCTTTTCTGGACATTGTTTCTCATTCTGAGAGTTCATTACTAGTATACTAGAGGCCCGGTGCACAAAAATCCATGCAAGGGTAGGCCTTCACAAACCTGGCTGCCTCAGCCCTTGAAGCCCTTGTTTCATCAGGAAGGTCATCCAGAAGAACGTCCAGATGGTCATTCCACTATTCGGCCATTCAGTCTATTTGCATATTACACTTTTATTATTATAGATAAAATGACATTGATTTTTCACATTGGTATTTCTCCCTTTACCTTCCTCTCTCAAATCAACAAATACATGTTTAAAAGAAAATGGGGAAAAAAGGTTAATAAGCCCCATTTTTAACCCTTTAAATTCATCATATCATGTCTTTTCTGTAGCCAGATTCAAAAAAATTACTTTTTGGTTGATTTCCCCCCTTACCACCACCCTCCTCTATGTTCCCTCTGAGATTTGAACATCTGATTGATGCTTCTCTGTCTCTGGATCTATTTTTGTTAATCAGTTTATGTATTTAATTATATTCCACAAATGAGTGAGATCATGTGATATTTATCTTTCTCTGACTGGCTTATTTTGCTTATGACAATGCTCTCCAGGACCATCCATGCTGTTGCAAATGGTAGGAGTTCCTTCCTTTTTTTAAAAATATATTTTATTGAGTTTTTACAGAGAGAAAGAGAGAGGGATAGAGAGTTAGAAACATCGACCAGCTGCCTCTTGCACACCCCCTACTGGGGATGTGCACGCAACCAAGGTACATGGCCTTGTCCGGAATTGAACCAGGGACCTTTCAGTCCGCAGACCAAGCTCTACCACTGAGCCAAACCGGTTTTGGCGAGTTCCTTCCTTTTTATAGCAGCGTAATATTCCATCATGTAGATGTACCACAGGTTTATAATCCAATCATCTGCCAATGGGCATTTAGGCTGTTTCCAAATCTTAGCTATGGTAAACTGTGCTGCTATGAACATAGGGGTGATTACATTCTTTCTGATTGGTGTTTCTGGTTTCTTGGGATATAGTTTCTTGGGATTACATGGTCAAATGGGAGCTCCATTTTTAGTTTTTTGAGGAAACTCCATGCTGTTCTCCAAAGTGCCTGCACAAGTCTGCATTCCCACCAGCAGTGCATGAGTGTTCCCTTTTCTCCACATCCTCACCAGCACTTGTCATTTGTTGATTTGTTGATGATAGCCATTCTGACAGGTGTGAGATGATACCTCATTGTTTTGATTTACATCTTTTGGATGTTTAGTGACTTTGAGCATGCTTTCATATGTCTCTTGGCCTTCCTTATGTCCTCTTTCAAAAAATATCTATTTAGGTCTATTGCTCATTTTTTTAATTGGGCTGATTATCTTCCTTTTGTTGTTTTTATATAACTAATTTTTAATTTTAAAATCTTGCCAATTTTTGCTTTAGAAAACATTTCCTTGTCATGCTATTGATAATGGCACTCCCTGTGTTCTTTTCTAAGTTCTCTTCCATTCAGTGTTTTTAAAAAAATAATTTATTGATTTTAAGAGAGAAAGGGGGAAGAGAGAAACACAAATGTGAGAACATAACATTGACTAGCTGCCTTCTGCATTCCCCCCATCAGGGATTAACCCCACAACCCAGGCATGTTCCTTGACCTCTCAGTGCATGGGATGGTGTACAACCAACTCAGTCACACTGGCCAGGGCCCCTCTCTTTAGTTTTATGTGAGACAAAACTCCTTTTTACACGCCCTGGTATTTCCCAGGGTTCAATTCTTTCATCATTCTGTCTTCTCTCCCACTCTCTCCATGATTTCATGGCTCAGCTATGATTTACCCGCTTAAGGCTCTCTAATCCACATCTTCCACTGTTACTACTGTCCTGACCTCAAAACCCATACACCAGAGTAGATGTTTCCACCTGGCTGTTCCATAAGCTCCAGAGACTCCTTCAGACAAAGCTCTTCTGATACCTCTATATTGTCTGTAGCAGTTTATACACAGAGTATAGCGCTTATCCTTTTATTTGTTGCCTGTGAAATTCCCCAACTAAAGTCTTAAGTGTTTGGAAATCTATGACTGTGTGTGTGTGTGTGTGTGTGTGTGTGTGTGTGTGTGTGTGTTTTACTCTTTATATTTTCAAACCCTGACATCATACCTGTATACCTCCTATCTTTTTTCTCCACCTCTCATGATTGCTGGGGTTTAACCTCCACCTCTCTTCAACTTATTTTACCTGAACTGATTACTTTCTTTAACCTAATCCATTTCCAACATAGCATGATTTCTCAAGTTATCTTCAATGTGGTTTTGTTTGGGGGAAATGTACACCATTGGAAAAAGCAACGATTATTTATCTTTGGAATTAGGTTGGTTTGGCTATTTGCCCGAGAAGAGTGTAGGTGGATTTATTTTGTCCCCTCTCTGTTTCTTTCTTTGGTTCTTGGTGAGAAAACAAAGAAGTCCATAAATGTTACATCAGAGTATAGTGTAGTAAATGATGAACTTAGAGAGATTACCAAGGTCAGATCATTAAAGGGCTTTGTGATTTATTTATTTATTTATTTATTTATTTATTTATTTTACTTACCTCATAACATTGTGATTGAAGAAGATATTTTATATGATTTCAGCCTTCTTAAATTTATTGAGACTTACTGTGTGTCTTGACATATACCCTATCCTGGAATACATTCTATATGTCCCTGGGAAAAAATGTGTATTCCTCTTCTTTGAGGCAAAAATGTTCTAAAAATATTTATTAAGTTCATCTGCTCTAATATGTTGTTTAAGGACATGGTTTGCTTATTGATTTTGTGTCTGAATTCTCTATTCATTGATTTCAATGAGGTATTTAAGGCCCTATTATTACCATGTTACTCTGTATCTCTTGCTATATATATATATATAAATATGCTATATATATATAAATATATATATATAAATATGCTATATTTGCTTTGTACATTTAATTTGTATACTAGCTTTATAATTTGTTGATTCATTGTGCAAAATGTTTGCCTTTGTCAGTCAGATTTTTTTTCTTTTCTATATTTTTGTATTTTCTATATATTTCTATATATTTTGTATTTATATCTTTGATCTTTTCTTTTCCACTTAAAGAAATCCCTTTATCATGTCTTACAGTACTGAGTTAGTGTTGATGACCTTCTTTAGCTTTCCTTTGTCCGGAAAACTCCTTCTCTCTCCTTCAGTTCTAAATGATAGCTTTGCTGGGAAGAGTAATCTTGATTGTAAGTCTTTGCTCTTCCAATTTTAGCATATGTGCTGCCAAAGTGAACAAATATGTCTCTGCTTTTCATCACTTTCAATATTTCATGCTAATCCCTTCTCCTCTACAACATTTCTGTTGAGAAATCAGCTGACGGTCTGTGGAATCTCCATCTTACATAACCACTTTCTTCTTGCTGCATTTAAAATTCTCTTTTGTCTTTAACCTTTGATATTGTAATTATAATATGTCCTGCTGTGGATTTCTTTGTGTTTATTTTGTCTGAAACTCTCTGCACTTCTTGGACTTGTATGTCTATTTCCTTTCCTAGGTTAGGGAAATTTTCAGTCATTATTTCTTCAAGTAGTATTTTTAAAAATATATATATATATTATTGATGTTTTTACAGAGAGAAAGGGAGAGAGATAGATAGAAACATCGATGAGAGAGAGTTATCGATCAGCTGCCTCTTGCACACCCCCTACTGGAGATATGCCCACAACCAAGGTCCATGTCCTTGACTGGAATCAAACCCTGGGACCCTTCAGTCTGCAGGCCTAAGCTCTATCCACTGAGCCAAACCAGTTTTGGCTCAAGTAGTATTTTTTTAACCCTTTGTTCTCTCTCTTCTCCTGGGATCTTTTTGATGCAATTATAGGTATACTTGATATTGTCCCAGTGATCCCTTAAACTAACCTCCTTTTTATTATTATTTGTTGTTGTTGTTGTTGTTCCAGTTGGGAGTTTTTCATGACCTTGTCTTCCAGATTACTGATTCAGTTTTCCATTTCATCTAATTGCTGTTGATTCCCTCTGATGTTTTATTGATTTCAGTTATCTTATAACTAGATACATGATGCATGAAATCCGTGCAAGAGTAGGCCTTCCTTCCCCCACCTGCCAGCACCAGCTTCCCTCTAGCACCCGGTACCTGGGCTTCCCTTTGGCCACCAGCAGGCACCTGGGACCCTGGCTTCCCTCGCAGCTCTGGCTTCATCCAGAAGATCATCTATAAGGACATCCAATCTAATTAGCATATTACACCAGCCACCGCTTGTTCATGGTTTGTGGGTGCTTGGTAGGAGCCACAAAGTGATTGATTGTGCTGGACTTGAATGTGCTTGGGAGAGGCTACCCTGCAAACCCAGCTGCCACTTGTTCTGGATTTGAGACCTTTGGTGGGTGCAATGATGCAAACAAACTGAGGCTAGTTGTCATTAGTGCTGGGACTGTGACTGCTTAGTTGGAACCATGCTGCAGGCTAAGACTGGTTGCCACTTAAGTACAGTCTGAGGCCACCCGATGGCAGTGACAGTACAAATTGAGTCTGGCTATCACGTATGTTCACCTTGAGGCCACTTGGCAGGAGCTACAATTTAAGCCAAGGCCTGTTGTTATTTGTGTGGGGTTTTTGGACCTTTGAGAGAGTCTATAGCATGAGCCGAGAGCACCATTCGCATGGAATTTGTGACCTTTTGAAAAAGTGTGCAGCACAAGCCTAGGGAGTCCATGACTCATGTAGAGTTTGCAGTCCTTGGAGTGTGTCTGCAGCATGAGCCAATGCAGGCCACTCCTATGGAGGCACTTCTGGAAGAGGCTCAAACCAGGCAAGGGAATTGAGTTGGGTGGGGTCTCAGGGAGTCACCAGGGTGGGGTGAACTATGTTTGGTAGGTTAATGGACAGCATGAATTTGGCACCTTCCTGCCCTGGGCCAGCTTCTGAGGGGAGAGCTCAGCAAAGGAACAATGGTGCCAGCCAGTGATTCTGTCCCTGGAGAAAATGAGAGTCCTCATCTAGAAGTTAGTCAACTTAGTGATTCCCCAGATGTTCCTGGCACTTTTTGAGCTGCTGCCTCTGTGCTGGACTTTAGATGGAATGAGTTTTTGTTCTGCCCCTTGAAGAGCAGCACATCCTGGTCCCTCACAGACATTTGTCTGTCTGGGATGCGGTCCCCACTGGTTTTCACAGAGAGATGTCATGGGGACTCCTCTTCCCAGCACTGAACTTAGGAGCCCAGATTGGGGTTGGGCCTGATACATCCCTCCTGTTTCTTACTCAGTAATTCCAGGTATGGAACCTGCCCTGTCTGCTATCTCCACCTTTCTTGCCTGTCTCAGTTATGACTTTTTCTTCTATATCATTAGTTATAGGAATCCCGTTCAGCTAGTCTTCAGGTGGCTCTCAGTGGTGGTTGTTCCATAGTATAGCTGTAATTTTGATGTGATCTTGGCAGGACGCAATCTCAGAGCTTACCTTCTCTGTCATCTTGACTGGAAATTGGGTTTTTGTTTGTTGTTTGTGTGCTTGTTTTTAGTTAATAATTTTGAAAAAGCTATATATGCCCCCAATTTCCTCAAGAATATAGTATTTAGTTTTTCTCATTGGTGGTTCTTGACAAAAACATTATTCTATCACTCTCTCTCTTCTCTTTCCCCCATTGCCTATTCTATAGAACTCATTTTGTGCACTAACTCAATTGTTGATAAGGCACCCAATTTGCTAGAGCAAATCTAGCTCTAGGTTGTGCTATTATTATGGTCATGAAGCCAAGTTGTTGATACTTCTATCATTACCTCAGATTGAGGAGATTGTGGTTGCTGCTCTCAGTCTTTCAAATTACTCTTTGATATAGCAACTTAGGGCCAAAATTTTGCAATATGTTTTATAAAACATAATGATTCCATATATGTATATATTATAAAATGATCACCACAATAAGTCTATCACCTCATGTAGTTACCTAATGTTTCATGTGATGAGAAATTCTAAGATCTACTATCTTAGCAACTTCAAATATACAATGTAGCATTATTAAATACTAGAGGCCCAATGCGTGAAATTCCTGCAAGAGTAGGCCTTCTGCCACACAGGACCTGAGCTTCCCTCTGGCTGCTGGCGGGTACCTGGGACCCGGGCTTCCCTCGCAGCCCTGGCTTGGTCAGGAAGGTTGCATGTAAGGATATCCAGAAGGATGTCCAGTCTAATTAGCATATTATGCTTTTATTATTATAGATAGTCACCATACTGTATATTATATCCCTAGAACTTATGAAATTTATAACTGGTAGTTTGAATCTCTTTCTTTTTCTCTCACACATAAAAAAACCCAAAGTTTTAAAAACTTTACTGTTAAATGAGCTTGACACTTTTTCATATCACTCACATAAGTACTATAAAAATAATTATAACATCACATCCATTCATGTAGATTTGTTAATAGCTCAAGATTGCTTAAACCAATAACATTAAATGTCCTCTTCCTGGTGTTTTGGAAGTCTTTGCCTTACAAGGTATTATCTTTTTTTTTTTCAGGTGCAGAATGATCTTGAAATAAAACATAAAATCAAGGCACAAGCTTTACTTTACCCTCACTTACAGATAATTGATTCTGATACGCCTTCTCACAGAGAAAATGAGCATGGTGTGGTTCTGACAAGGTACATAGCCATAAAATTCCTGAGCTTATACATCACCAAGGATAAAATATTTCCCGAGGCACTGAAAAGAAACCAACATATGCCGCTGGAATCAAGACCTTTGTTCAAGTTTGTTAACTGGAGTACTCTCTTACCCGAGAAGTATAGAAAGGGCTATGTTTATACTGAACCAATTCTTGGAAGAACTAGTTATTCATTGCCATCTCTTATGGACGTCAGATTGTCACCCTTGTTGGCCAATGATTCCCAGTTACAGAATTTGCCATCAACTTATATCATTACCTGTCAACATGATATCCTGAGAGATGATGGACTTATGTATGTTTCAAGACTTCAAAATGCTGGAGTTCAAGTTGCTCATGAACATATTGAGGATGGATTCCATGGAGCTCTAGCATGTATGACATCACCCCTGTATTTACATCTAGGTCTCAGGATAAGAGACATGTACATTAGTTGGCTGGATAAGAATTTATAAGTATATATAAAATATATACATGGCATCACTTAGTTGTTTGTATTTTGTGATTTTTGTAGTTGTAGTACAAAGAACAATGCCATTTGTATTGTCTAAATCTAGACTTGAATCAGTTATAATGATTACTGCATATCTTTGAACTAGTAATATTTTGACTCACAAAATCTGCATATGATCCTCTTTTTTCTCATTACTTCTGGTTATTAGAATTATTTTGATCCTGATAGAGACCAGGGCTTATTAAAGTTTAGAAATAAGGATAATACTGGCAAGTAAAAGAAGACAATATCCAGACAGTTACAGAAATTGTATAAGTGGGAAGAGAAAAAAAAATAAAGAAAACACCTTAGGGAAATTGTATTCGTTTATTGTGGGTGTTATAACAAATTACTACAAAGTGTGTGGGTTAAAATAACAGACATGTGTTCTCTGGGCCTGAAGTCCAATATTAGCATCATTGGACCAAAACTAAGATACTACTGAAAGACATGTCCAGATGGCTGAGCCCCTGCCTCTTTCACCTGGTGGCCAGCAGTATGCCTTGCTGTAGCCAAATCACCTTACTCTCAGAGACTGGCATCTACAAATCTCACTGCTGCATCTCCACCAGCCTTCTCCCACGCATCCTCTGAGAAGGATACATGTGTTTGTATTCAGATTTTCCAAATAATCCAAAACAATCTTTCCATTTTAAGATTCTTTTTAAAAATGTCATCTTTATTATTGAGAATATTACAGATGTCCCCTTTGTTTATTTTTTTTCCATCGGCCCCCTCCACTCTGTACCCGCCTCTCCCAGACCTTCACCAAGTTATCGTCTGTGTCCATGGGCTATAAATATATGCATAGAAATTCCCAGTTGATCTCTTCCCACCTGTCTCCCTGCTCCTGCTTCCCTCTGAAATCCATGAGTCTGTTCAGCCATCTATGTCTCTCAGTCTATTTTGTTCATAGATTCCACAAGTGAGTGAGATCATGTGATACTTATATTTCTCTGCCTGGCTTATTTCATTTAGCATAACATTTAGCATGCTGTTGCAAATGTTAAGAGTTTCTTTTTCTTTCTTTTTTTACAGTTGTGTACTATTCCATTATGAAAATGTACCACAGCTTTTTTTATCCACGCATCTGCTGATGGACACTTGGGCCGTTTCCAAGTTGCATTTGCAGATACTCCCTTTCTATCCCTATATAAGGTAACATTCACAGAGATTAGGATTTAGATATTTTGGGAAGGCCTTTTTTAAAATTTTCAGTGTTGTTTTTTTAAAAAGCAACAGATCTGCATTATAATTCAATCAAATCTAAATATGCATTTGACAATGTAGTTCATCTGAATATGTAGTGAAAAACGTTCCTACAAACACCCTAAATATATTATCTAGAAATACTCCATAAATAAATCACTTCTGCAAGCCTTTTGTTGAGTACAATCATATGTTAAAACTGAAGACTCATTGCTGTGAAAATGTATAGTAAAGTGGTATGAATCTTGGATATTAAGCATAATCAGTTGAATCAAGGCAAGAGATGTGTGTGTGTGTGTGTGTGTGTGTGTGTGTGTGTGTGTACCTGTAATGGGTGGAGGGGGTGAAAATCTACAAGCCAGTTGACTATACACTGAATGGCCAGATTATTATGATCTCTGAATGCATAATAATCTGGCCACTCAGTGTCTATCCTATTAATAAAAGGCTGATTTGAAAACTGTCCCCTCGACCAGGAGTTCAACCAGCAGGCAGGCCAGCCAACCACCTATATCCCTTCCCCTTTTGCAGACTGGCCAGACCCCACCAATGCACGAATTCATGCATTGGGCCTATATATATTTAGGTGACCAGATTATTATCAGAAGGCAATTAAAAATGACAATTTCAACAGTCCATACTAGTAAAACATTGTACTACTGTAACCAGACAACCAAGGGGACTGAGCTGCCTATCCCTACTTGAGCCAATTAAGCCAAGACAGTGTTAAATCATATATGACCGGTTTTCTTTTCCAATAATGCAGGCAGTATGGAGGGCAGCAGGTCATCCACAACAATTTGCTCTGCCTCTCTCTACACAAGCCAGCTGCTTATATTGGGTCGGGGGCAAACATTACGTGGGAGAGTAAAAATTACAGGCCTGGGAAAGTAGACAAGGCCTAATGGTTACAGATTGCAGGCCACGTGAGAGGAAGAGTGCCACGGAGGGCAGGTGCCTCCAGCCACCACCGCTGGGACCAGATTGCAGGCAACGGTGGATGGGGTTGCAAAGGGTAAGGGAGGCCCTAGGGGCTAGATCGTTTTAGGCACAGGGCTGCAAATCCTTAATCTTTCCAAAATGGTAGGCAGTTCTTGGGAAAGGAGGATGGACCGCATTCCGATGTTAACTCCCACGTCCCAGGATCAAGGATTCTCAACCGGGTTAGAATGTGCTTTCTCTAATAAGAACAGAGCAATCATGGTTAACAGAGCAATCATGATTAGTATTCTTATAATTATAACTTGTCCCCAATATTCTATTTCAGCCCCTAGCATCTATATGCAAAAAGCTATTTTTATTCAGCTTAATTTCAAGGCCCCTAGGATTAAAAAAATAAAACATGCATCCATGATTCTCACAAATTAAAAAAAAAAAAATGAGCCAAATCCAGTTTGGCTCAGTGGATAGAGCATCGGCCTGTGGACTGAAAGGTCCCAGGTTCGATTCCGGTCAAGGGCATGTACCTTGGTTGCAGGCACATCCCCAGTGGGGGGGTGTGCAAGAGGCAGCTGATCAGTAATTCTCTCTCATCAATGTTTCTAACTCTCTATCCCTCTCTCTTCATCTCTGTAAGAAATCAATCAAATATATATTTTTTTTAAATAATGAATGGCATTGGAATGAGTTGTTTTTTCTCACTGTACTTTATACAATCTATACAAATAATTTGACAGGTAGTTATGCTGTCATGGTTCTGATTTCATTTCCAGTATACGTTTTTACAATATATTTGTTGAAGTATAAAAGTAATTATCTTCATGTACTCATGAAGTATATAATTGGTACTCCATCCAATTCCAATTCTTTTTTTTAGCATGTAGGATACTGGCCACCAGTTCCAATCAGGGGAAAATAAAAAACCTCTTGTGCAGGTAAAGCCAGAACATTGAGACTGGTGCTTGAAGATACAGAAAGGTTTCTTCATTTTAACCAAAGCGAGAGGATGAGGGGCAAGATCCTCAATACCCTTCTCTCAAAAAAGCAAAATAGGGAGTTTTTAGGCAGTTCGGGGGGAGGGGAGGAGGAGTTCCAGAGAGAAGCCTGTGTTTCTTTAGTCACAGATAACACTTTTCCCTGTCAGACTCCCGGGTGTCAGCAGCTGGCCGCAGCTACCTTGAAGACATTCCCTCCTTCTCCCAAACAAACTCGTAAATTTTCCTGGCGCCCTGGAGTTTTCTCCTCCTGCTTGACAAGGAGACCCCGCATCAGCAACCTGTGACTGCATTTGTGAGAACGGAAGTTGAGCAGGAAAAGCGATTTCTCATATGAACAAGGGCCTGATTAAGAATTAAGGAAGAGCTGAAACCGGTTTGGCTCAGTGGATAGAGCGTCGGTCTGCTGACTGAAAGGTCCCGGGTTCGATTCCAGTCAAGGGCATGTGCATTGGTTGCGGGCACATCCCTGGTGGGGGGTGTGCAAGAGGCAGCTGGTTGATGTTTCTCTCTCATCTATGTTTCTAGCTCTCTATCTCTCTCCCTTCCTCTTTGCAAAATATCAATAAAATATTTTTTTTAAAAAAGAATTAAGGAAGAACTCTTACCATTTGCAGTAGCTGTGATGGACCTGGAGAGCGTTAGGCTGAGCGAAATAAGCCCCAGAAAGATAAGCACCACACGATCCCACTCATATTGGAATCTGATGAACAACATAAACTGATGAACAAAAGTGGATCCGAGGACAGAGAAGCAGGGAACAGATCGTCAAACCTCAGCGGGAAGGGAGGAAGGGGATGGGTGGGCAGAGATCCCACAAGGAACTTGTATGCATATACACGCATAGCCCGTGGACACAGACAATAGGGTGGCGAAGGCCTGGGGTCGGGGACCTGGGCGAGCTGGGAGAGATCAATGGGGAGAGAACAATAAAGTTAAAAACATTAAATTATTTAATCCCAGCCGCCTAACGTATGAGGGGCATCAAAATCCCAGGCTCGCTCTGTGCCGCAGTGAGTGACGAAGGGCCCCCTCTATGGGCAGGACAGTGCACAGACGTGTGCTCCAAGCCCCTTTGCAGAGACAGTCACCGACCTTGTAGGAAGATGGTCCGCAGGTACCTTTGTTTGACACCATTTCCAACAGAAAGTCCTCCTTTATTTACATCACATCTGTTGTACTCACTGTCTGTCCTTAAAGCGTATCCAAGAATGCCAAACTCAAGGAGGTGGCTGGGTGTCATCAGGGACACATACTGTGTATTTGTTTTGTATTTGGGGTTATAAACCAGACGATGCTATTCATTCTGGCACTCACATTGTTGCAGCTTGGGTCATTGGCAGCTCATTCAGATGGACTCCCCCTCACACATACCTCTGTATCCTTAAGATTGGTTAGTGACGAGGGGTAGTAGGGCCCAGACCAGGGGTGGGCAAACTTTTTGACTCGAGGGCCACAATGGGTTCTTAAACTGGACCGGAGGGCTGGAACAAAAGCAACCTGACCATGCTGGCACTCTCATCTTGGGCTGCTGGTGAAGGAGCAGAGGGGAGAGCAAGAGAACCCTCCGCTCTTTCGGCTCCACGGGCTGGATAGAGCAGCCCAACGGGCCAGATCCAGCCCGCGGGCTGTAGTTTGCCCACGGCTGGCCCAGACTCTTCTATCCCCTTCAGATCTGAGGGCAGACAGCTTGTATTCACTCACACCCTTGTGAGTTTCAGCTGCTTTGCTTTCCAATTTTTTACTAAGACTGCAGATGAATATACGTTGGTAAGGTCTTCTCTGTTGCCCCCCTCGGCTTCCTCCTGCACAGAGGCTGCTGCTGCACAGGCCTGGCAGCTGTTACGGGCTATCACTGCTCATCCATGGAGGTTTGTGCAGAACTATACAGGGTTAGCTCATATTTTGCTTCCTAGTATGTTGTCCATAGTTTGTTGGTTTTATTAACCAAGTCTCTCTGTGGGTTTTCATGAGGACATTGAAAGGTTTTCAAAAGCTCAGGACTCATACTGGTGTACTTAGCACATTTTTCTTCTTCTAGTAACTGATAGAATAAACAGCTAAAAATTAATAAGTAGAATAGATCTTTGGAGAAATAATAAAATGTGTTTAATTTATACAAATTGAAACCAGTATCATGTATCATAAAACACATTCATTTCTAGTACACATGGAAATTAAAAAAAAAAAAAAACCCTCTTGGTTATAATCAATTGTTATCACATTTAAAATGATGGAAGCTGTGTATAATCTTTGGCTACAGTGGAATTAGCCTAGAAATGAATAACATGATAATTCAAAAATCCCAATTAAAAAAAAGCATATTATTAAATAATTCATGGTTAAAAATATAATTCACTATAAAAATTAGAAAATATTTCTACTTAAATAATAATGAAAACACCACATACCGGTACAAAGAAAAACTTGTGGAATGCAGCTAAAACTGGTGTTACAAAAGAGTTTATAACTAAAATACATGCATTAGAAAAGAAGCAAGGACAGTTATCAGAGAAGGATCTAGAACAAAAACAGGCCTGTGGAGATAATTTTTGCAATTTCTACTCAGATACTTGCAAATTAAGTCAAGCACTGCCACCCAGTGGCAAGTTTTGGAATTTGAGATTCACAATCCACTTGGTAACAGTAGCAAAATACTGCTTTTTTGACTTTTGTCATTTTTGTCATTTTTGTCATTATTGTGCATTGGTGCAAAAAGTTTCCATTATAGAAACTCACTATGTAATGTTATAGAAACTCACCATGTAATGTTATGATTTGGGGGAAAATTTTATTTCTGTAACTTAACAGAGACATCCTGTTAAATATGGCACAACACAGCAGGCAGAGCTCTTTGATAATATGGAAATTGTATGTACAGGACATGTGTGAAGAAATATATAGATAGGTTTAAGTCAGTCTGCTATGTTTTCTATGTGTTCATTGTTTCAACATTTTCCTGCCTTTTTAAAGGATTATTTGGTATTTTAATGATTTCATTGTTTTTTCCCATTATTGAGTTATTTCTATTATATATTTTAGTGGCTGCTCTAAGGGGTTACAATATGCTTTTTTATTTTATCACCTGCAACTTCAAATGACAATGGTACACATAAGTAGTAAGAATTTTTCAATTTTTTCCCTTCTCTCCTTTTATATTATTCTGGCCCTATATTTTGATTCCCCGTGTATTATGAACTCAACATAATTTTTTAAAATATTTTTTGTTTTAGTTATTTATCTTTTGAGATGTCGACTCAAACGATTAACTTTCTAAAATTCTTCATTCTTTTTTATAGATCAAAGTTTTTTTTTAATTTTTTTTATTCTGCCAAAAACCTGTTTCTATCATTTTTTTTCAATGTAAATTTGCTTGCAATGAATTCTCTCAACATTTTTCCTGAGTAAAGTTTTAACTTGCCCTCATTTAATACTTCAAATGGGTTTATGGTTTGATTATATGTTTCTCAAACACTTTTAAGGATGATCTGCCTTCATACAGGTCTTCTCATGAGAAGACTGTGGTCATTTTTATCTATATACTAGCGACCCGGTGCACAAATTCATGCACCTTGAAAGGAACTGTGGGGCCGTGAGGCTGCGGTAGGCAGAGCAGTGGATCTCAGCCCATCCTCTGTGCCCCAGCCTGGCCCCTCCTGCTGCAGCCCTGGTCCCCTATCTGCCAACAGCCCTGGTCTTGCTGCCCCTGCTCCCACTCACTGGTGGCACTGGCCCCGCTCACACCCGCTAACAGCACTGAGCTATTGGGGCCAGTGACATCAGTGGTTGGGAGCAGCAGCTGCTGCCCTGATCATCCCTCAGGAGCAGGGGGGGGGTGGAGAAGCTCTCAGGGGGTGATCAGGGCCAGCAGCTGCTTCTCCCACCTGCTGATGAGGCTGAGCGATTGGGACGGGCACCGGGCACTGGCAGCAGATACTAACAGCGGCTCCTGTGCCAGTTGGAGGTATGAGAAGGGCCGGTTCTGGCAATGGGTATGAGTCGGGTCAACACCAGCAGTAGGTACAAGGGACAGGCAGGACTTCAGTGCAAAGAATTTTCAGTAACAACCAGAGGCTTGTCCAAATGATGGCGACTGGCACCCTGCCATGGTCTGATGTCCCGTTCCCCTGCTCCACCATCCCACCACGGCCAATGCCCACCATGTTCCACCCATGCCCCCTGGTGGTCAGTGCATGTTATAGGGACCGGTTGTTTGGTTGTTCCGCAGTTTGGTCTATTTGCATATTAGCCTCTATTATGTACTAGCGGCCTGGTACATGAAAATGTGTGCACTCGGGGCGATCCCTCAGTCCGGCCTGCACCCTCTCATATAATCTGGGACTCTTCGGGTAGGGTCCCTAAGCCTGGCCTGAGACCAGGGCCTATCAGGGTTTTCCTTTCCCTGGCTATAGGCAGCTGGCTCCATACCCTGTCACTGCCACTGCTTATGCAATGCTGCCTCCCTTCCCCTGTCACCAGTGGTCTCCCTCTACAGGTGACAGGCTGGAGTGCAATGACTTGGCTGACCTGAGCCTCCCTCTTTCTTTGCTGGGGGACAGGACCAGCCCTGGGAAGGGCTGTCTGCCTACCTGATTTCCCCTAACTGCTGGTCTGCCTACCTGATCACCCCTAACCACTCTTCCTGACTGCCTAATTGCCCCTAATTACTTGCTTGGGGGTGGCACCAGTCCACGAGGGGCTCTGGTGGTCTGGTCTCTAGTTGTTTTGGTCATGATGTTTCTGGATTACATTATATTAGAGGCCTGGTGCATGAAATTCATGCAAAGGTGGGGGGGGTCCCTCACCCCAACCTGCACCCTCTCCAATCTGGGATTCCCAACCCGGACGAAACCCCAAATGTTGTGCCCAGTAAATTCTGGAACCCACAGACTACCAGGGAGCCGAGTTCGATGCAAATGCAGAAAGTCTTTATTAAATCTAACCCGGGTTAGGGTCGGAGCCGGGGCACCAGCGCAGTGGCACTCGCCCGTTCCAAACTCAGACCCCGTTCTAAGTTTCTTCCCAAGTTTTATACTCTAGCTCAGCTATGCAAGCAAGCTCCCTGTGCCTCCCCCCGTTCCTCTGGGTAAGTCCTTGCCTGCTGTTGAGGCACCTCCGGGCGTGATCTTTTCCATAATTACAGGTTAGGCTGGTCTCTTCCTGGCAGGTGCATTCGGCTGTGGTCAGCTCAGTTCCCAGGGGGAGAATTCCACAATGGTCAGGGCGGTGGCCATGAGATGAGTATCATGAGATGTTGTACCTACGGGATGAAACCTCCCTTGGGACTTAGCCCTGCTTTAATGTTTGTCATAAAATATTGCATTCTAGCTTTACTAAACTTTATATTTGTATTCTGATTTTACTCAACCTTACACCTTAATGAGTGTACTCTTTGTCCAGAGGAGTTCCTCACCATCTGCTTCCCAAGTCCTCAGGTGCCTGGATTCGGGCACCAATTGCCAGGGCCAGCCTGGCAGGTTGAACCGGGCTGAGGAAGGGAGGTGGGAATTGAGAAAAGAAAGAGAGACAGGAAAGCGGGGGTCCGGAGGACTACAGGTAGCCATTGACCAACTATAGCAAATTTATTTACTTTGATTTCCTTGTCTTGTCTTACTTCATTGATCAAGATCTCTAGGACAATGTTGAGTTGAGGTGGTGAGAGGGATCTTATTTTTTCTTCTTCTTGATTTTAGGAATAAAAGACCCCAAATAGCCACAGCAATCTTGAGAAAGAAGAATAAAGTAGGAGGGATCTCAATACCAGATTTCAAGCTGTATTACAAAGCCACTGTTCTCAAAACAGCCTGGTACTGCGACAAGAATAGACATATAGATCAATGGAATAGAATAGAGAATCTGGATGTCGACCCAAACCTCTATACTCAATATTTGACAAAGGAGGCACGAGCATACAATGGAGTCAAGACTGTTTCTTCAATAAATGGTGTTGGGAAAATTCAACAGATACATGCAAAAGAATGAAACTAGATCACCAACTTACACCTTACACAAAAAATAAACTCAAAATAGACACAGGACTTAAACATAAGACAGGAAACCATAAAAATACTAGAGGCATCCGAAGGCAGCAAAATCTCAGACATATGCCGAAAGAACTTCTTCACTAATATTGCCCCTAGGGCAATGGAAACTAAAGAGAAAATGAACAAATGGGACTACATCAAAATAAAAAACTTTTTACAGCAAAAGAAACCATCAACAAAACAAGAAAGCCCACTATATGGTAGAACATATTTGCAAATGTTATCACTGATAAAGGTTTAATGAAAGGAAGATAAATGATCCAATATACACGACACTGATAAAAGATATAGAGGAAGATATAAACAAGTGGAAGAATACACCATGTTTATGAATTGGTAGAATTAATATCATTAAAATGCTCATACTACCCAAAGCGATCTACAGATTCAATGTAATCCCTATGAAAATATCAACAGCATATTTTACAGATCTGGAACAAATACTCCAAAAATGTATATGGAACCAAAAAGACCCCGAATAGATTCAGCAATATTGAGAAAGAATAATAAAGTTGCTGGGATCATAATACCAGAGATTAAGCTATACTTCAAAGCCACTATAATCTGAACAGACTGGTACTGGCACAAGAACAGGGATATATATCAATGGAACAGAATAGAGAACTCAGAAATCAATCCAAGCCATTATGCTCAATTAATATTTGGCAAAAGCATACAATGAATTCAAGACAATTTCTTCAACAAATGGTGTTAGGATAATTGGACAGGTACATGCAATAAATAAAACTAGACCACCAACTTTAACCACACATAAGAATATACTCAAAATGGACCAACGACTTCAATGTAAGTCATGAAACCATAAAAATCCTAGAAGAAAAAATAGGAAACAAAATATCAGCCATCTCATGGAGCAGAACTTTCACTGATACACTGCCTAAGGTAAGAGAAACAAAGGAAAAATAAACAAATGGGAGTACTTTAAAATAAAAAGTTTCTGCACAATAAAAACAAACAAACAAACAAACCAAAAACAAAAAAAAAAGTATCAAAATGAAAAGGTAACCCACTGTATGGGAGAACATATTTGCCAATGATACATCTAATAAGGGGTTAATTTCCAAAATATATTAAGTATTCAAACATCTTAACAAAAAGAAGACAAGCAACCCAATTTAAAAATGGACAGAAGACCTAAACAAACACTTCTCCAAAGAGGACATACGAATGGCCAAGGAACATATGAAAACATGTTCAATGTCACTAATGATGATAGATGCAAATTAAAATGACAATAAGGTACCACCTTATACCTGCCAGAATGGTTGACATCAATAAACCAGCAAACAGCAAGTGAGAGGATATGGAGCAAAAGGAACCTTAGTACACTGCTGGTGGGAATGCAAACTGGTGCAACCACTATGGAAAGCAGAGTGGAGTTTCCTCGAAATATTAAAAATGGAACTTCCATTTGACCCAGCTACCCCACTTCTAAGAATAGAGCGAAAGAAGCCAGAAACACCACTCAGAAAGAATATATACACCCCTATGTTCATAGCAGCCTGATTATTTTTCTTCTCTTTATAAATATTGTTGTTGAAAATATTCATAGCAGCATGACTTAAATAGCTAAGATCTGGAAACACCAGTCAGAAAGAATATACGCACCCCCATGTTCATAGCCGTGCAATACACAATAGCCAAGATCTGGAAGCAACTCAAGTGCCCATCAGTAGATGAATGGATTAAAAACTGTAGTACATCTGCACAATGCTGTAGAAAAAGAAGGATCTCTTACCCTTTGAGATAGCATGGAGGGACCTAGTGATGATTATACTAAGTGATAAAAACCAGTCAGAGAAATGCAAATATCACAGGACCCCACTTGTATGTGTAATGTAATGAACAAAAATAAAGTGATGTATAAAAAAGATCCAGAGACATGGAAGCCTGCAACAGACTGATGTATTTCAGAGGGAAGGGGTGGGGGTGGGGGCAGAAAAGTGATTGGTCAATGAATTTATATGCATGTATGCATAACTCATGGACAGACAAGGAAGACCTAGGAAGGGGACAGGAACATGTTTGGAAGTGGTAAATGGGGGTAAAAGGGGGGGCAACTTTAATACTTTCAACAATAAAGGTAAAGCTAAAAAATAAAATACAATGGCATCAGAATCTATAGTGGTCTTCTTATTTCTGTTATTTATTGTTTTATTAGCCACTTAAGGATTTATCAACTTACCAACCTTTATAAAGGTGGTATAGTCTTTTGTTGAACCTTTTTATAGCATGTTTATTTTAATGTCATTAATTAATCATCGTATTTTTTATTAATTATTTCCTTCTACATTCTTTGAGCTTTATTTACCATTTGTAATTGCTTGATATGGGTGAGTGCATTACTGATTTTCATCTTGAGTAATGACATCAAATTTACACTTTAAAAATATATATATATAGAGAGAGAGAGATGCCAAAACAACTGAACAACTTTTCAACTTTCTCAAGTTTGACAGAATGGATTAATGAGGAGTGCTTTCATGATAATATTATATTTATTTTCTTATCAAGTGGTTTTTAGATCTTATGATGAGTATATGAGTGATTCCATAATTACAGGAACATAATGTTGTCACATCATTCTGTTTTTTTGTACAAAAAATAATTTTAGCACTACTGGCCTTCAGCAGAAAGAGAGAAAGATTTTCAGTCTTTAGTCAAGGACAAACTACATGATGTACAAATAGTGGAAGTGCCCTGGGTAAGAGCTTATACAATGATTCCAATGACACATAGCAGTGTAAAGTGCACGTTTAATCAACAACTTGACAAAAAAATTATTATTTGTGTTATATTTTACAGACAAAAATATCTATCACATTGTGTTCATACTATCAACCAATAGTAATGCTAAGTTACAGAACTTGTTGGCTGGGACTTCCTGTACAAAGCCATCCCATATGCCTTTAGCATATAACGTTTGTACTTAGTACTTACTGTACAAACAGTCCTGTCATTTGCTCTGAGGAAGATGTTGAACTGATGTGAAGACAACAAAAGCCAGACCTATTTTTTGGTTTAGGTCATTTGTTTTCTAAAAGAGCCAATTAGACACACCCAGCACTTGAACTATCTCAAAGGGGCTATGCTAAGTATAAAAATCCAGTCTCAATATAGTATACACTGTATGATTTCAGTTATATTACATGAAAAAGACTATCATGATGGAGAATAGGCCAATGGTTGCCAGGGTTGAGGGGTGGAGGAAGGATACGACTGCAAAAATTCAGAAAGTGGGAATTTTAGAGATGGTGGATGTATTCTGTATCCTGATTGCATAGTAGTGTCACAAATGTATCCATGTGCTACCTACCATCCATAAAACTATACAATAAAATGTTAATGTTTAATGCATGTTTATTTAAAAATTAAGTAATTTGTGTTTCACTTCTGGCCTTGTGAAGTTGTCTAAACAGATAACTTCTCTTTATAAACAATGATTGGAACACCTGTTTTCATATCTGGGATAATATCAAACATCCTTAGGGGAGAGAAGAGTAAAGAAAAAGGTCAGTCCCACAATTGTGTCAGCCTTCTGCCTGGAGGAAACTTGCAGATCATTGTCTGGGTAATTGATCAGAATTGAGGAGGTAGAAATGGGAGTTCGGGAAGACTGAGGCAGCTGGAAGCCATAATGTAGAGCTCTGGACAGGATAAAATGTTATATAAAATTTTTTTTGAAAAAAATATCTCGGGACAACCTAGACAAGCTGAACAATGTGCCATATAAAGGGGGACATAACTCCGTGAGGCCAGCAATAAAAAGGGAGCTGTAGGCTAAACCAATTCCACAGTCCAAAAAGGGTGGGTAGTTGTCTGAGCTCAATACAACCTTTTTTGCCCCCAATTTTTTTTTTTTTGGAAGCTGTGCAGTCACTGATCCTAAAACTCAACAAACCTGAAGAAAGATAAACAGGAAGAAATTACCAGAAGGTACAGGCATCACAATCAAATTGCTGAAGGCCAATTATTGAAAGAAGCTACCGGGAAAAACAATACAGTATATAGAGAGATACCAAACTTCACTGAAGAGCAAAATTCTCACAAACTAGACAAGCTAGAAGGTGACCAAAAGACATAGTTAAAGGATTTGAGAAAAGGACAACTAAAATCATATATCCAGCAAAATCATCTTTTAACCTAGCCTATATTGCCCTGGCCAGTGTGGCTCAGTTGGATGACCATCATCCCATGCACTGAAAGTTTGCCTTTTCAATTCCTGTATTTTGTGATGCCACCAACTCCACAGATAGTTTCCAGGTCCCATGGATTCTAACCACTTCTGTCTGAAAATGACACACATTAATTTATACCTGACCCCTTTGGCTAGCTGGGGTCCCATAACCTTACTTAACATCTAGAGAAGGGATCTAAAAGTTATAGGGGCACATGGATATTCAGTGAACAATCAGGGTCTCCAGCACTGCCACTTGGCTTTGTAGGATGTTAGCAAATTACTTCATCTTCATCTCAGTTGCTTAACTGTGATCTGAGACTAACTGATGAATGGAGGTTTCATTGTAAGAGCCTCAGAGAGGGTGGAACTGGCTTCTCTCCATTTGCTGAATGAGCTTGTGCAACTTTCTGAACTTTCCTCCTCTTCACTGCTCTCTCACATAACAGAAATACTTCTGAGGACTAAATAAAATTTAAAAGTTTTGGTGTCCTGACTTGGATACAAAGTTAAGTGCTCAGAAACAGCTATCTTCATGATTGCAGCATAATTTTAACATAATTAGTATTATTTGCTGAAATTTTAAATTGTAGCAAGACAATCAAATGTTATAATCCTATAAAACGTAAGTGAACATATCCATCTTGTTTTGCAAAAGCTCTCAATACATTCCAAAGCTTTGTTTCTTTTCTGTCTGAGATCTGTTGTTAGAATCATATACCGGGTTTGTTGACTTTTCCTCAGGCCTTTGAAAACAAATAAAGAAAAATTTCTGCACCTTATAATATGCAAGAAACTGCCTAGACACCCAGGAAGGATGTTGAACAAGACAAAACTTGCAAACAGTTTGTGCCTTATGTTTACAGTGATCTTTGTCCTCCTGCTGTTTATTACTGAATAGCCAATGAAAAGGCACAGGGAGCTGTGGAGTTTGTGTGCAGGAAGTAAAGTAACACTTTATGATAGGTCCAAATCTGGTTATGAAAGTTCTGTCTCTGAATATTTCAAAGTGCATTTGCTTTGAAAGAAGACGGGGAAACAGCATGGGAAGAAAGACTACTTTGCTCCTGTTGGCGGGCATTCTCACAGCATATTATGTTTATACACCTCTCCCAGATAATATTGAGGAGCCATGGAAACTGATTGGGATGAACCTCCTATTTAAAACTATAACAAATGTGGTAAGTATAGAATTTATTGACTCCATATCTAACAGTTCAATCAGGAGAAAATACCAGTCGTATTACTTTTAACAACTCCTACTGTCTTGGACGTTTTGCTTGCAGTTTGCTGATTTTAAAACCTTTCTTCTATTTAAGGCCGACCACTAGAAGAATGAAAATAAAGGAAGTGGTTAAGTAGTTTTGATTTTTCAATATTAAAGGGCAAAATGCGTCGGCTGAGAAAAACAAAAAGTCTTCTTGTGAGCTTCCTGGCATGAACACAGCCAGAAGGAAGCATGTTCAAGCTTGAACTACAGAAATGGTAGGACTGAGCGATACTCTGGTTAGTCACAGATTGCTCTGCAATCATCTTGTATTCAGATACGAAAATGAGTTCTTACTGAGATATTTGGAAGCAGGTCACTGGGAAAGGCCAGGGAGTTGTGTGATGTCTAGTAGATGGTGAGCTGCTGAGGTGAGTAGGCAACTGGCTGGCTAGCTGCCCACCATGGATGGTCCTCAAAGACCTATGGTTCTTTCTGAGTGAAGGTAATTACCTAGAAATGAAACCATTCATTATCTTCTTTAATCTTCTCAGTAGCAATTTGCCTAAAATAATTCGAGGACAATTAGCTTGACTAATGAAATTCTTGGTTTTTTATCTCTTTCCTTGCCCCGCCCCTCCCCTTTTTAAGGTATTTTAACAATCTATTTTGGCTTATAATGTAGCTTTGAATCAGTGCAATATATAACATAAGGCACTATTTCTCAGCTGTGATCATCAGAAATTCAACTGCTATTTATTTCCTTAGCTGATACATCTTTGTATGACTAAGGTATGAGAAATGGTTTTGTCCACACACTGAGGCATATAAATTCCAGAATTGGTCAAAATGTTCCCTCTTTATCATTCACGATTTCAAATTTATCTCAAAATTGCTTTGGGTTTTAGAGTCAGTATAAAGAGAGTTCGCCGGTCTGATATATGAATCTGCTTCTCTAATTCACCACACTTCACTTAAAAGGAAGAGTCAAAGATACTTTGAAAATCTTAATTATTCATTTCAGACTGCAGAGACACTGTGTGATAGTTTTAGCCCACATTGGTGGCTTTTCAGTCTTCAGTTTTATGTTCATCACACTTCCTAGTAGAATCTAAAAACTTGTGCCATTGTAAAGCCATATTATACATTTCATACTTTGTACTTTCTTATGCAACTTTGCAATTTGTTTTCATAACTAAATTCCTGTCCTTAAATTGCATAACTTTGTAGAATTCTCTGTCATTTGAAAATTATTTGAAACAGTCTTATTCTTTCAAGATAAATGACTTGAGCCCAGTGATAAATGTTTTGAAAGATGGTCTTGAATTACCTATACTTAACTTTGATTTAAAGCCAGAAGGCCAATTAAATTGGCATAACCTACTCTGGGGGGATACATATTGATACCTTCTCTATGTCATAGGTTGTAGAAATTTTAAATTGATTTGCTAATATGAAGTAAATGCTATGACCTGCATCTCAACTTTCTGTGTTAACAATTAAAATCGTCCTAATATTTATCTGATTTATTTAAAATCTCACTGTTAATTGGTTGGAGTGCTTGTGCAAAACTCACACTGGGCAACGTGCGGAAACATAATGTAACACTGCAGAGGTAAAGGGCACAGATGATGGTCCACTGGTGTTAGGAGTCTCCACCCCTTCTGTCACTGCAGAGAGGAGCAGGTAGAAGACACACCCATCCTGGGGCCCGATCAGCATGTGGAGCTGTGTTTGTGGGTGTGTGTGTGTGGGGGGGGGGAGAGATGAGGGAGGTACCCACAACGTGGAAACAACCTAGAACAGTCTTACAGCTGGAGCAGCCACTCTCCTAAGACTTGTCAGGCAGACTAAACATTTGCATTTCACTCTCATCTTCATGAATTCTACTCCTCTAATGGCAATTGCAGCATGAGGACAGCCATTTCTTGAAGGTGTGTGCTTTTATATGAGTCGAACTTCTACAGTCCCTTTGGGACAGCTGCCAGGCAACAATAAGGAGATGGATTTGTTTGCACTTGAACATCAACTTGGGTGGAGCATGAGTGGGCTGGGAAATGTACCTGGCTTGGGGAAACAAGACCCTTCCACTGGACCCTGGCCCATAGTCTGCATGTTTCGAAATTAGGAGTGAAAGCACAGTCTTTTTGACATTTGGAATCCCAAAGTGATAGGTCTTTCATGATTGGCTCATACTCACTTTTTGGGACCCCGTTTATTTCATGCATCCTGGTATGGACCGGTAGCTTTACCAAACTACCCGAATTTCTCTAATTGTAACAGGAGTGTCCCTGTTCCTCTGAACTTGAAAGAGATTTTCTCGTTTGTTCAACCGAACTCCCCTCTCTCATAGCAGAGTTCACATATTGTTTGAAACCTTCTCCCTCAGGTCTCCTGACTAGGCAAGTAGTTTACCTCTCCAGTGACTTTTGCCAAAGTCCTTTGTACATGTCTCTGAGATGGGCAGCTATGTTGTTTTGTTACAGACTTCCCAAACAATCAAACAATGCAGGAGGAGAGTTTGGAGTGATCCACTTTATTCATCGCAAGATGGGCTCAGAGAAAATGAATTCAAATTCTAAGCAAGGCTACCAGCAGAACTTCCTTTTTTATTAAAGAGCCAGCCCTAGGTGCACTTAGTGGTTATCTCGATGCTGGCCTTGTAAACAATACAGTTCTAACCAATTAAAAATGCCCCTGGCATGGCATTGAGATTATGGGCATATCTAGTGTCCGGCCTACAAGGTCAGACAGCTAAGTTTATCTTCCTCATTATTCAAACAGGCTAAAGCAAACTAGAAAGCAACATTTTTAGAAACAGCAGAAAATTCTAAACAGCAGTTTTTTATAAAATAGGGGTTTTCCTTCTCAGTTTCATAATTGCTTATGTATCCATTACTCTCACGTGACTCTGAACTTATTTAGAGTAGAGAGTGTCACTATCTACCTGTGAATTCAAAGTAAGAGTTATAGATGTAATTTCAGCCTGGCTGGTATTACTCAGTGGTTGAGTGTCAATCTATGAACTAGGAGGTCCCTGTTCAATTCCTGATGAGAGCACATGCCCAGGTTACTGGGCTAATTGCCAGTGTGGGGCTTGCAGATGACATGCAGATCAATAATTCTCTCTCATCATTGATATTTCCATCTCTCTCCCCCATTTCCTTCCTCTCTGTTATTAAATATATTTTTAAAATTTATTCTAAAGCTTATAAAAGACTGAAGCCTACATCCTTCCAAGTTGTAGTGTGTCAAGAATTCTTTAAATATCTTTTTATATATATTTTATTAATTTTTTACAGAGAGGAAGAGAGAAGGATATAGTGTTAGAAACATTGATGTAAGAGAAACATCAACCAGTTTCCTCCTGCACAACACCTACTGGGGATGAGCCTTCAACCAATGTACATGCTTTTGACCGGAATTGAACCTGGGACCCTTCAGTCGGCAGGTCCACACTCTATACAGTGAGCCAAACCGGTTTTGGATATATATATATATATATATATATATATATATATATATATATCTGATGCAACTATTATGGTAAAGATTCTGAATCTCAAATATTTCTGTGTCATTCAGATTAGGCTGTGGAAACAGGACACAGGGCTCCTGGGAGCATATGTGCATACTTCATTTTTTTTTATTAAATATATTTTATTGATATTTTATAGAGAGGAAGGGAGAGATCTAGAGAGCTAGAAAGGTCGATGAGAGAGAAACATCGATCAGATGGAACCTTTCAGTCCGCAGAACAACTCTCTACCACTGAGCCAAACTGGTTTCGGCCATATGTGCATACTTCTATGTTCATAAACATCACTGGCACTTGCTGTTTGTAACCTGGGATGGTATGTGTTTTCTTTCTTTTTTTTTTTAGGCTGTGGTTGGTGAACTCCTGGGAATCAACCATGTCATGAACACCTTGATGTTTTTCATGAGCGCTCAAGATGTCCCACCCACATCTGATGAAACTGTCACTGTGATGGACACAACTTTCAGCAATGTTCAAGTCCTAGTATATATACCAAAACGCAAATCAGAGGCATTAAGAAGGGCCTTATTTTACATTCATGGTGGTGGTTGGTGTTTGGGAAGTGCTAGTAAGTACCCCTTGCTGCACATTTTTCTTATCATAGAGCATATGTTTTATTAACATGTTTTCTCTGACATATCTGGTGAACATTATCAGAGATAACGCAATACCTCAGCTTTCTGAAACTCCTTTTGTTGGAATTATGTTAGTTTAAAAATTATTTTGAAATTTTTCTCAAAGGAAATAAATATTCAAAGCTGCGGCAAATCTCAGGTAAGGAGAAAAACTTTCATGAATGTTGAAATTTATTATTAAGTTTGTTAATTGCAAATATGATGAAATGTAATAAAAACCAAAATAAATGAGTTGAAGTGTGGAGGAGAAGTGAGGAAATGAAGATGGTGTTGCAGTCTTTTAATAAATTTAGGAAAGATGAGGTCTCATATAGCAAAGAAGCACTGGGTTGAGTAAATGTACTTTATTTTTATTTTATGTAAAATATACGTACAGCCCTGGCAAGTGTGGCTCAGTTGTTTGGAAGGTCTTCTCATGCACTGAAAGTTTGCCTGTTCAATTCCCTGTCAGGGCTCATACCTAGGTGATGGCTTTGAACCGTGCTAGTAGTACATATAAAAGGCAAGGAATCAATGTTTCTCTCATACATCAATGTTTCTCCCATTCTTCCTCTCTCTCACTCTTTATCCTTCTCTCTCCCTTTATTCCTTATCCCCTATTTCTAATATCAGTAAAAAAATATATGCTTGGGTGAGGCTTAACAAAAATTAAAATTCACATTTTATTTTATGTACTTCCTATATTTCTACAAATATATCTAAAATATATCATTTGATTAAATGCTATGTAAATTTTATATCTTATATAAATGTTATATCTACACTAATAAGAGAAACATGCAAATTGACCATCACTCTGCTACAATCCAGCCAATCAGGACTCAGTATGCAAATTAGCCCAACAAGAAAAGGGTGGCAGCCATGGAGCTGGAGCAAGCAGGAGGCTTGGATTTCCCCCAGTGATGAAGGAAGCCAAACTTCCCACCCATCCTGGCTGGTGCCTGGCCTCCACTCAAGGCTATAAATTTTCAATTATAGAAGATAAATAAATCCCAGATACCTGCTTCCAGCTGGCCCTAGTGTCCGCTCAAGGAGGCACTGAAAAAAAAAAGAAAAGAAAGAAAGAAAGAAAGAAAGAAAGAAAGAAAGAAAGAAAGAAAGAAAGAAAGAAAAAGAAAAAGAAAAAAAGGAGAGGCTCGAAGCCTAGATCAATGTGGGTCATGGCCTGCCTAAAAACAACCCTCAGCTCCTAACCCAGGCTGGCCACACTCCCATGGGGTAGGGTTCCCACTGGGGGCTTGGCCAACTTGAAAATAGTCATCAGCTCCTCACCCAGATTGGCCAGGCATCCCCAGCTTGGACCCCCCACCCTGAAGGGGGTATGGCCAGCCTGAAATCCACCACAGGCCCATTGCCCAAGCCACCCATGCCCCAAGAGATCCCTCACCCTAATCAGAGAAACCCTTCAGGGCAAACCATCTGGCCCCCATCCATGTACCAAGCCTCTCTCTATACCAATAAAAGGGTAATATACTAATTACCGTATTTGCCGGCGTATAAGACGATTTTTGTCCCAGAAAAATACGTATTTGCCGGTGTATAAGATGACCCCCTAACATTTCCACTAAAAATACAGAGTTTGTTGTATACTCGCCGTATAAGACTACCCCCCACTTGGAGGCATATTTTTCAGGGCCAAAAAATCGTCTTATACGCCGGCAAATACGGTAGACTGGGAGACCTTCCAGGAGATCTTCTGGATGTTCTTCTGGACAAAGCCATGGTGATGGGCCAAGGTAGAGGTGGTGAGAGGACCAGTGGGGAAGGCAGTTGCAGGTGTTGAGGCCAAGATGGGATGAAAGTTGTGGGCAATCAGGCTAGTGGGGGGCGGGGCCATTGGGGGTAAGCAGACCAGCAGGAGGGCCAGTTGGTGGAGAGCAGGCCATCAGTGGGGGTCAGTTGAAGGTGATCAGGACAGAAGGGGGGGCAGTTGATGGTGAGCAGGCCAGTGGAGAGGGAAGGAGGGGGCATTTGGGGGTGAGCACACTGCTAGGAGTGGGCAGTTGGGGATGATTAGGCTGGAGGGGGTAGCATTTGAAAGCAAGCAAGCCAGCAGGCGGAGTAGTTAGGGGCAATCAGGCAGCAAGGGGGCAGGCAAGTAAGGGGTTAGGAGCCAGCAGTTCTGGATTGCAAGAGGCATGTCCGACTGCCAGTTTAGGACCAATCCCTATAAACCGGCAGTGGGACATCCTTCGAGGGGTCCAAGATTGGAGAGGGTGCAGGTCAGACTGAGGAACACCCTCACCCCATGCATGAATTTTATGCACTGGGCCTTTAATCTTATATATTTATGTTTAAATACATTTTATATTTATGTATGGAAGGTCTATGAACATGTTTATAAGCTGAAGGTAAAGAAAGCAATAAATAGTCCTAACTGGTTTGGCTAAATAGGGCAAGGGCCCTAGACTTATGGCTCCCAGCTCAATTCTTGTCAAGGGAATATACCTTGGTTACAGGCTCAATCCCCAGTAGGGGGCAGGGAGGAGGCAGCTGATCAGCGTTTCTCTCTCCATGTTTTTAACTCTCTATTCCTCCCCATTCCTCGCTGTAAAAGTCAATAAAAATGTATTTTCAAAAAAGAAAACAAAACGATAGGATTAAATAGAAGTGTATTGAAAGGTGGGAGGAGGCACAGGAGGACAGGATGAAGTTTGCCTGAGCTACAAGATGTTGGAGGGAACTGGACTCCTTACAAAAGTGAGTATTGATATTAAGCACAGAGAGGAACATAATTTTCTCTGTTATGTGTTCTCTCTCTGTTTTCAGGAGAAAGAAAAAAAAGAGATATTGATGATTACTGAAGTAGATTCGAAATGTAAATTGGAGCAGTAAAGGGTGTGATCCTAACATTTTCTATAAATTCAGGCAGTGAAGTCCTCAGCTGGCTATGAAGTGATGTTTTTAAGACTAAATCTGAAAAAAAAAAAATCAGACTCTGCCACTATGCCATGCCTCAGTTGGTCTCCCTGAGTTCCTGCTGCTGGAAGCAATCCCTTAAAAACTTTTCCATCAACATTTCCTAAAGAGTTAAGAAAAATTAAAATGCACATTTTAATTTATTTATGTAGTTTCTATATTTCTATAAAAATATATACATTTTTTCTGGCCAGTTTAGCTCAGTGGATAGAGCACAGGCCTGTGGACTAAAGAAACCTGGGCTTGATTCCGATCAAGGGCCTGCACCTTGGTTACAGGCTCCTCCCAGCCTGGGGCCTAATGGGGGTGCATGCAGGAGGCAACCAGCTGTTGTGTTCTCTCACATCAATGCTTCTCTCTGTTTTTCCCCCTCTTTCCTACGCTCCCTAAAAGTCAATGGGAAAATATCCTCAGGTGAGGATTAATAACATCAAAAAAGAGGAGGAGCATGCTTATCAAGGGGAAAAACAAACTAAATAAGAATAACCTCTGAAGCAAAATAGTATTTGCCTGATACTTTCTCTTTTGATATTAAAAAACAAAAAAACAAACAAAAAACACTATAAAATTTGTGTCCTAATCCAAAATACAAGCATGACTTTGTATAGTAAATGTTAAATAAAAGTACAAAATTTGGTGTGTATTTTACATTTTAGGAATATTCAGCACCTGCCCTGACCGGTTTGGTTTAGTGGATAGCAACCTGACAATGTACATGTAATAGGATCACTGGGCAAGAGAATTCATGCTCTGTAGCTGTGATGAAATATTAGAAATATTTTTCCAAAACATTTTCATGAAGAATGAGATGTCATAGGTGACTTTTTGCTCGGGGGGGGGGGGCGAAATGGCCAATTTATCAGTCTCTGATTTTCTTTTCTTTTATTTCAGCTCATTATTCTTATGATACATTGTCAAGACGAACAGCTGACAGACTTGATGCTGTTGTCATTTCAACCAAGTAAGAGCACTGTTGGTTGGTTTGGGTTTGGGCCTGGTGCCTTATATAGTGAGATGTTTTCAGATGTTCTGATGATTCCATGGTAATGCCAGGTGTGTTTAAAATGGAAATCAGAAGGTGAGAATAGAGAAAGTGAGCTTGGGCATGACCAGAAAAGAGACAGAGCGAAGAGTGGTAGAGTTGGGTCAAGTGGGGATCAAAAACAGGATGTCAAGAAATTGTTAGAGCCCTAACTTGTTTGGCTCAGTGGATGGAGCGTTGGCCTGTGGACTCAAGGGTCCCAGGTTTGATTCCAGTCAAAGGCCTGTACCTTGGTTGTGGGCACATCCCCAGTAAGGGGTGTGGAGGAGGCAGCTGGTTGATGTTTCTAACTCTATCTCCTCTCTATAAAAAAAATCAATAAAATATATTTTTAAAGAAATTGTTAGAATAAAATTAAAGTATTAAGTTTTATTGACCAATGAACTTTGTTGGATTTCCCAGCTACTTTAAGTTAGCAGAGTGAAAGAGGAGGGCTTCGGAGTCAGAGAATCAGGCTCAAAATTTGGTTCTAGAATTTACTGAGTGACTGTGACAGTTAAATCTCATTTAAACTCAATTTTATCATATGTAAACTGGGAATCATATAATATTTCCTATGTCATAGAGTTATTTTGAAAATCAAATATAAATGAAATATGTTTAAAGCAATTAGTATATATATATTTTTTAAAATATATATATATTTTATTGATTTTTTACAGAGAGGAAAGGAGAGGGATAGAGAGTTTGAAACATTGGTGAGAGATAAACTTCAACCCCTGCTTCCTGCACAGTCCTCTTGGGAAGGTGCCCACAACCAAGATACATGCTATCGACCAGAATAAAACCTGGGACCCTTGAGTCCGCAGTCTGACACTCTATCAATAGACAAAATATGTTAAGGCATTATAGTATATTTTATGGTATAATCCTTCATCAAAAGCAAGTAGTTACTAAATAACATGGGAATTCAGGCACAGACTATTCTAATAAGCATTCTAGATCAATAATCAATAATAGAAAATGGAAAAAATAGTAATGACTGCATGGCAACTTGATCATGAGATTAAGTTGGCATAAAATAATTTCTAAAATTTGTTTAATGTCTATTGGTTAGTAATAAAGTATAATGATTACAAAGAAAATAACATTCTGGGAATTTAGTTAGTTATCATCTGGGACATTTTTTTCCTAAAACCAATCCAAGTTTTGCATTCAGGCCTTTACTCATGCAAATATGACATTTGTGAAAATTTTCATATACAGCATTATCATTAGGATTATGTATGGCTTTAGATTCATTGTAATTCAAAATATATTTAATAAAAAAATTTTACTTTTATTTTAAGGCAAGAATAGGCACACAAATGAGTATGCATTCACACACAAACACACACTCACATACACACACACACACACACATTTTTATTATAAATATTGACTTAAATGACATTGTTTTTCTACCCACAGCTATAGACTAGCACCTAAATACCACTTTCCAAATCAATTTGAAGATGTGTATAATTCATTAAAGTGGTTCTTACGCCAAGACATTCTTAAAGGCTATGGTGTAGATCCCAAAAGAATTGCTGTTTCTGGAGATAGTGCTGGAGGAAATTTAGCTGCAGCAGTGACTCAACAGGTATGTTGCTTAGATTTGTTTCCTTTTAAAAAAATATATTAGACTTAGATTTATTTATTTCAAACGTTAAATATTTATGCAAATATGTTATATTAGTACATTAGAGATAGATAGAAATCATATCAGAGAACATTAATATATCTAGTGCCTCTATTCATACCTCCTGCCATATTTATAAAAATAAGATTATACAGTCATCTTTCTAGATCATTGGTTTAAATCTAATTGGTATTGTCAGGTAAGTACCACTGTGTTTATTATATTATTGGGTTGCATTTGTGAAATCCATCAATGATGCCAATCATCATGACCAGAACATCAGTATTCTTTAGTGGACTATGCTAAAATGTTCATGAAATTTGTTATCAGAATAATAAAGTTGCCTGTGAACAAAAAGTTAGAAGGTTCATAAATACTCTTCATTTTCATAAGAAATTATACTTTTCATATATCAATTAATACACTATTTGTATGACATTAGAGATAGTATATTTTCCTATATTAGTCCAGTTAGCTAAAACTGGACACCTGTTAACTATCAATTTAATATGGAAATAATTAATTATAATTAATATAATAGATTATGAGTAAAAGTGCTTTGGATATTGGTTTAATTAACCTAAGAAATTAACTTGGTACTGATGGCTCAAAAGCAATTTTTTCTGTAGAGAAGAAGAAAACATTCTAATGCATTACAAGTAAATGTTTACAATTTATTCTAATCATAAATATTGCAAGGTTTGTGCTATAAAAAAAACCTTGCTATTATTTTTATTGTTTATTTTAATACACATTTAAAAGTATATAAATTTTGGCTACTTGTAGTTTTAGGATAATCATCTTGTCTTCAACAAGAAAAAAAGATGCCAAAAACTACGCCCACACAGCCTACACAGGGGTGCACCTAGAGTGCCCAGCTCAGATAACTTGGAAGGCTGAGCCACTGGGCCTTACAGGAAATATACTACACAAGGCCACTCTACCAATTCCAGGAGATATAGCGGCTCTACCTAATACATAGAAACATAGGGAAGCAGCAAAAAATGGAGACAAAGAAACATCACAGATGAAAGAAGAGAAGAAATATTCAGAAAAAAATAAATTAAATGGAAGCAAACAAACTATAAGATAGAGAGTTTGAAACAATGGTTATATGGATTCTCAAGGATCTTAATAAACGCTTCAAGGGATTTAGAGGGAATTTTAAGGATCTTCCTGAGAATTTCAAAGACATGAAAAAGAACCTGTCAAAAATTAAGCATTCAGTAACTGAAATAAAGAATAATTTACATGGATTCAACAATAGAGTAGAGAATTCCAAGAATCAAATCAGTGATTTGGATTATGAGGAAGGAAAAAACACCCAAGCAGAAGTGAAAAAAGAATCCAAAAATAAGAAGGTAGTGTAAGGAGCCTCTGGGACAACTTCAAGCATTCCAACATTTGCATTACGGGGGTTCCAGAAAGGAGAGGAGAGAGAGAGCAAAATATTGAAAATGTATTTGAAGAAACAATGACAGAAATTTTCTCCTACCTGGTGAAAGAAATAGACTTGTTTGGTGAAAGACCAAACAAGATGAACCCAAAGAGGCCCACAACAAGACACATCATAACTAAAATGCCAAGAGCAAAAGACAAAGAAATAATCTCAAAAACAGCAAGAGAAAAACAGTTAGTTACCTACAAGGGAATACCCATACGACTATCAGCTGATTTCCCAACAGAAACTTTGCAGGCCAGAAGGAAGTAGCAAGAAATATTCAATGAGGGGAATAGCAAGAATCTACAACCAAGAGTACTCTACTCGGTGAAGCTATCATTTAGAATTGAAAGTCAGATAAAGAGCTTCACAGAGAAGAAAAGGGAAAGGAATTCATCAACACCAAACAAGTACTATATTATAAAATGAAATGTTGTATGTTATTCTTAAAGAGAAGACGAAGGAAAAGAAGAAGGAGAAGGAGAAGAAGAAGAAGAAGAAGAAGAAGAAGAAGAAGAAGAAGAAGAAGAAGAAGAAGAGGAGGAGGAGGAGGAGGAGGAGGAGGAGGAGGAGGAGGAGGAGGAGGAGGAGGAGGAGGAGGAGGAGGAGGAGGAGGAAGGAGAAGAAGAAGAAACACATATCTATCAATAATTGCATCTAAAAATCAAAATAAATAAGGAATTGATGAACAAAACAAACTTATAAATAAAATAGTACCAGTGTCATGAAAACAAGGAACAGACTAATGAGTTTCAGAGAGAAAGGGGTTGGAGGAGGGAGGGCAGGAAGATATTGACATATATATGTATATATACATATATGTGTGTGTGTGTGTGTGTGTGTGTATGTATATATATATATATATATATATATATATATATATATATATATATATATATATTTCCAAAGGACAGAGACAATAGTGGTAAAGGCCTGGGCAGGGAAGGAATCAGATGGATAGGGGCAATGGGGGAACAAAGGAAAACATTTGTAATACTCTCAACAATAAAGATTTTAAAACAAACGAATAATGGAGAAAAAGTAATAACATTCAGATAAGCTAAAACTAAGAGGACTTGCTATTAGTGGAACAAATCTAAGACTACAATAAGTGTTTAAGATGAAATGAAAATGCAGCTGAAATTTTAACATACAGGAAGAAGCAAAGAGGTAGAATGTGGTAAGATGTGAGTACATTTTCATAAACTTGAATATTTTAAAATAATAAGATATACAGATTTAGAATATGACAAAAAACTATAAGTTAAAGGAAAGGATAGATTTTAAATCTTATAAGGTATTTTTTTATCATCTAAGAAAAAATAGAGGCTTATAATTGGCTTTTGACAAGCTCGTTAGTCTTTAAGAAGTTAAGAATGCATATTTTAGAGTTTAGGGTGATCAATTAAAGAATAAAAATAGTTTATAACATAAATAGCTACAGGGAAAAAATAGAATAATTGAAAGATCAACCAACCTGAAAGAATGCAAAAAATAGAGAACAAAGAAAAAGAATATGCAAAAAATAAGGTGGTAGGTCATAACTAATGATTTTAGTAATTATAACCATTTGTGTTTTAAATGATCTTGCTGTGGTATTAAGATATCCAGATTAAAAAATAAGTAAGCAGAAAATCTGAAAGCAAATGGATGGAAAATGTACACACTGCAATAACATTTAAAAGAATTGCTAGAAAAATGAGATCACATCATTATAGAAAATGCTTCAATGGCCAATAAAATAAAACTAAATCTACGTACCTGGTTTTAATAACATGGCATTAAAACATAACAGAATGACAGGAGAAAACACAAGTTTATGACCACAACAAGAGGTTTAATAATGCTTCTTTTAGCAATGAAGAGAACAATGGGCAAAAATAATAAGTATATTGAGGAGTGTAATAATAATCAATATATTTCATTCAGGGTAACAGGCAAATAAGCAAGTATATTTTAAAAATCAACCAAGTTCTGGGCCATAAAACAACCAGTCTCAGAAAAAGTCACAAAATTTAAATTGTGCATCATTTGGACTTCTACTACAATGAAATAATGTGGGCAATCAACACGAAAAAGACAAATGAAATATGCTTCTATGGAAATTTGGAAATTTAAAAAAATAGACTAAAAACCTATGGGTCAATATTTAAAAGAATGCATCTTTTTAATATGTTCTCTATATTTTGAACTATATTTATAGAAAACTGTACTTTCTCAAAAACATATGTTAGAAAATAAGGGCAGCAGAAAGAAGCATCTGACTTAAGAAATAAAGTAAAAAAAATGAAAATAATGATAAGAAAAGAAATTGTGATATTCAAACAAGCTCCGAGTAAATATAACAAAAAGCAAAAAGTTAATTCATGAAAGGACTAATAGAATTTTAATTTTCTGAAAAGACAAATGAAGAAAAACAAAACTTAGGTACAAATGTCAATATTGAGAAAGGAACAATTCTTCAGACCCTTTGACATAAAAAAGAAATAGTTTTTGATATTAAGAATACACATTGCAAGTATTGGAGGCAATTTTGAACAACTTTAAAAGTAAAACGTCTAATAATATTTTAATTGAGTTAACAAATAAGAAAAATATATCATGCAAAACAGACACAATGAGAAATAAACACCTGCCATTTTATAATCACAAAATAAATTACATAAATAATAAAATAATAGTTCTATTAAGAAACTTCACTGGCAATTTGCTTCAAAGACTTAAGAAGAAATAAATCCAAAATAAACATAAAATATACCAGAGAATGGGGAAAAAAGGTACTGTGTTCAGTTTTTTTCAGAGAAATATATTTATGACAGACTAATCACATATTAGTATTTTTCCCTACCCATGAGGAGAGTAGTACAAATTGTTTTGTTTATATTTATAGTATTTAAGTATAGATACTGAATCTTAAGTATAATATTAAAATTGGTAATTTTATTGAGATATATTTCTTATTATTCCTATCTTTCTGAAATTTTGAATTTACCATAGCTTCATAAATAAAAATATATGTATAATATTAGTGAAAATTATTATTTCATCCACTTACTTTAACTAATTTTCAGCTCATAGATGATCCAGATGTCAAGATCAAACTCAAGATCCAGTCTTTAATTTATCCTGTCCTTCAGAGTCTGGATATGGATTTACCATCTTCACGGGAAAACTCAGATTTTCCAGTTCTGCCCAAATCACATGTGGTCAGGTCTTGGAGTGAATACTTCACCACAGACAGATCCCTAGAAAAAGCCATGCTTCTCAATCAACATGTACCAGTGGAATCAAGCTACCTCTTCAAGTTTGTTAATTGGAGTTCTTTGCTCCCAGAGAATTTTAAGAAAGGGCACTTTTATAGCAGTCCAACTCATGGTCCTCCTGAGCTAGCTAGAAAGTATCCAGGGTTTCTAGATGTGAGGGCAGCCCCCTTATTAGCTGATGACAACAAGTTGCGTAGCTTACCCTTGACCTATGTAATCACTTGTCAATATGACGTTTTAAGAGATGATGGAATCATGTATGTCACCCGACTTCGGAATGCTGGAGTTAGGGTGACCCATAACCATGTTGAGGATGGATACCATGGAATAATTTCCATTCCTGGAATGAAAATTGGACAAAGAGTAAAAAATCAGTATCTGAGTTGGCTAAGTAAAAATCTATAGTAAATATCTTAGCAGTGGTTTATAAAAATATGTAAGCCTCAAATATAAAACATTAGTGAGAATCAATAGGTTATGTTTAAATTTCTCTTTATCACCCATGACCTTCCTAAGGTCCTCTGAGCCATTGTTATTTTCTGTTGTTGTTTTGGGATTTTTGTGTTCATTTTTGTTTGCTTTTTTACTGACAAGATTCTCTATTTCTTATTCTAAGTGTTGTGTACTCACATGTGATATCTTAGAAAATGTCTACTTTCTTAAATATTGTTTTTTGCTACTAAAGTGCCTAAGAGATCGCTGGTATTAATTTTGGTGTCCTAGAACAGAAATAGACTGGCTCATATTAAGAAGTGGATTTTATAGTAATAGATGGCATTATATTGAAGCCAATACTTTGGGAAAAAAACAGTTGGCACAGAATTCATATCAGTTAGTTCCTACAAGGTTGTTTCAAGGCACTAAATCCATTTCAGTAGAAGCTCTGTATTTTACTAGCCAGATGTGTCTGTTTAAAGCTTTTTTCTCAACAATAATACTATTAAACAATCAAAAAACTAAGGCTGTAAATTACAGCTATAAGAAATGAGTAATGTCTATTTGTTTTAAAGAAAATGCCAGGTTTATTACAAAATATGTATGGAAATAAAATTGATATAAAAACATGATTTTGTTTTGAGGAAACAAATTTGGAGGATTTATAGATTGCAAAGCAATATAAAGCTACCAGTCAAGATAGTATGGCATATCAATACAGATAAGAAAATAGATAATACAATAGAATCCAGAAACCAATTCATATATTTAGGGTCAATTGTTGAGATAAGGTTGCCAATCTAATCCCAGTCCAAAAACATTATATATATTTTAAATGGTGATTAAAAATTTGAATATTTGTATAAAATATCCTTAACACTGACCTTGACTTACTTCACATTATAGAAAAAAATTAACTAAAAATGACTCATTGATCTAAATATAAAAACCTAAATTTTAAAATTTCTATAAATTTTACTTTTTAGATAGGACTACATTTTACTTGAACTGTTGCATCATATAAGCTATGATGGTATTGTCATGTGAGCTGTGTGGACTATTTCCAGTATTATACAAAAATCACAATCGAGGCACTGTCAACAGGCTGACTTAGTGAAAATGATTTCCTGGACACTGATGTAGCACTATAATGTGTGTATTTGAATATTTCATGAAGAAAGCAGGAGCTTTGAGGTGTTTTTGTAAACGTTAATTGGAGATTACATTGAAATGGCTAATCATTTTATTTGCAATTCAGTCCTTTTTCTAGTTTGACAAAATATGTTGGACACATTTTATTTTATTTTATTTTTTTAATATATTTTATTGAGTTTTCACAGAGAGAAAAAGAGAGGGAAAGAAAGTTAGAAACATTGATCAGCTGCCTCTTGCAAACCCCCTACGGGGGATGTGCCCTTAACCAAGGTACATGCCATTGACCAGAATGGAACCTGGGACCTTTCAGTTCCCAGGCCTATGCTCTATCCACTGAGCCAAACCGGTTTCAGCAGTTGGACACATTTTAATGCTTAAAATGAATGTATAAGACTAATGCAATCAAACAGAGATGCATAAGCTAGGCAGTTCCTGAAATGGCTTTAAAAAAGACAAGACTGGAAGAAAGTGTATTAAAAACTTTATAGCAAGTGTTAGCTGAGATTTTTCTGTAGCAGAGAAAAACAATGCACTACTTGTCTGTTGTATAAAACAAATTGTGAAAATAATAAAGTGGATAACATGAATAGACATAGTAGCTTATGCATAATTTATAAATTATTTTTAATGTGATCTGAGTTTATAACTTTGGTCAATTATAGTTTGGATTCTGACACAAAAAATATAATTTTTAGGTAAAGAAGTGGTAATAGATAGTGATAAAACTACATATACATATACATATATATATAGTTTTACATATGGCATGTATGTTATGGTGTTTGTTAGAAAATCATGAAATAAAGGCTAAACTAATTGTTCAGAAAAGTGAAATATTTTAAATTATTTGTAGGATTTAAAACAATTATATGTAGGATGCAAATAATTATATGCAGGATGCAAAATATTTTTAATAATACCAAAGATCAGTTAATTAAAAATTTGGAAAAGCGCAAGCCCTTTTACTTTTAGATAAGTTGTATGATATGAGATCTATCCAATTAATCTCTGGGTATGTTTTTTCTAAAAAATACTTCAAATTCACTTGCACACGCACACACACACACACACACAAATATGTCTACTTGTGACCAAAAATACTGAACTCATGACATTGATATGTTTAAATATTCTATATCCATCAAAAAGTAATTTTAACTAGTCATAAAAAAAATTATGATCACAGAAAGTGCTCTAGCTAGGTGTGTTAGGCAAGATTCAAGACTTAATGGAATTTTAAAGCAAGAGAACACTTTTTTTCTATTGCTTCAATCCCCTGTGTGTTATCTACTGAAAGGGTTTGGCTCAGCTTTCTGAAAATAACTCGGAAAAGTACCATCGAAACTCTTTTCTAAATGTTTAGTATATATGTGGAAATGATATGAATCATTGCCAATTTATGAATCTATTGAAATAAATAAAATATAATGATTTTAATCCTCTTGTGGTCTTTAAAAAATGCTTGTTGTCGAGTCATTACAGAGTTTTACAAAGATTTATTATACTATTCATTCACTTCAAGATTTTCTTAAAACAAAAGGAATGTTTGCCAAATGTACAATTGTGTTGTAAAAAAAAATGGCAGTGTGACTTGTTTCTCATATGAATAAGTTAACTCTGAAGCTCCAAGTGAAGAAAAGCTTACTTGTGACCTAGCTAGACAGATGCCAAATTTTATATTGAAATACACACTTTTTATCATCAGAATCAGTGATAAGAGTGTGTGCACACTTCTAAAAGTAATCAATATACAGAAGGGGTTAACATACAACTGAAATAATTATATAAATTGGCTGTAAGAAAGAACAGGAAACGTTGGAGAAATTGTCATGGCTACTGGTAAATTTAGAGCCATTTTCAATTTGGCCATTATTCCTTTAATTTTGGTGTTAATTATATTGAGTTGACACAAGAGTTTTTAAATTTACTTACATTGGATAAATATAGTTTTGAAACTGATATGTTTTTGCTTAAAAGCCAAGTGAATTATTTTTTTTAATGATGGAGCAATTTGTCAATATGGTTGGATGTGAATAATAAAGGAAATTTATTTTTGTTCTTAATTTATTATTGGAAAACTTTTCAGTGTGCTTATGAAAATTTGAGTATGTGATTCTAGAGTTTCAATAATACTTTCATAAAGGATTAGTACAAAATACCTTATTTTATATTGACAAAATATTAGTAAAGTGAATTTAAACTATTTTCATCCTTCATGGATGTTTATGCTAAAAATTTAAAATTACATATGTGGCTTGCATTTGGAGCTGACATCACACTAGTGATTGAAGCTATTGCAACTTGTTATTTTTATGTATGGAATTTTTACCAAGTTCACTTTAACTCATTTTTAAACTAGTTATAAATACTATGTGATCATTTTTGGGAAGCTTTGTGGGAGCTTCTAATAAATTAGTTATCTTTGGATAGGAAAATACATTTGGGGATATATTTTAATGTCAACATACATGTTTAGAAATATCCTGGTATATATTTTATTCCCCTGTTTATATTTGAATGTATTATTATATGTGTAGTTACAACTCCTTGTTAAAAGAGATACTAAGCCCTGTCTAGATGGCTCAGTTAGTTAGTGTCATCCTGATACACCAAGGTTGTGGTTTGATATCCAGTCAGGGCAAATACAAGAGTCAATCAGTGCCTGACTGGTTTGGCTCAGTGGATAGAGCATCAACCTGTGGACTGAGGGGTGCTGGGTTCGATTCAGATCAAGGGTATGTACCTTGTTGCTGGCACATCCCCAGTGGGAGGGGGGGTGCAGGAGGCAGCCAATCGATGTTTCTCTCTCATTGATGTTTCTAATTCTCTATCCTTCTCCCTTCCTCTCTTTAAAAAAAAACATCAATAAAAATATTTTTTTTAAAAAAAGAGTGAACCAATGAATGCATAAATGAGTGAAAAAACAAGTTAATATTTCTCCCTTCTCTCACCCTTCCCCTCTCTGTTTTAAATCAATACATTCTTGCCGAGAAACTGGTTTTGCTCAGTGGTAGAGCTTCAGTCTGCGGACTGAAAGGACCCGGGTTCGATTCCGGTCAAGGGCATGTACATTGATTGCAGGCACATCCCCAGTAGGGGGTGTGCAGGGGGCAGCTGGTTGATGTTTCTCTCTCATTGACATTTCTAGCTCTCTATCTCTCTCCCTTCCTCTATGTAAAAATATCAATAAAATATAATAAAAAAATACATTCTTAAAAAACGATACTAAAAAGAAAGCAAAATTCTGAAAAGAGGTTGAATTTATTTGACTGTCAGAAAGGCATTATAATTTCCTTTCAGTTAAGGAAAATATTATTGAACAAATTAACTGAAAGGCTATTGTGCATCAGCCTCTGAGTTCGGGATTGGGCAGAGAGCATGACACAACTTCTAGTGTTAAGTCTCTGTTAGTGGAGAAAAACAGAGGTGGGAATTGAAACATGACTTGGGTTTTAATGGCAATATACCTGTAAGTGCATGGGTGCCTGGGTCAGAGCCCAGCCTGTTCCGGTGCTCTCTTCAGTGAGGCCGAGATGTAAGGTCACATCATAAACCCCACTGCACTGGGAGTGTTTTCTAAGCTACGGAGCTTGCCACACTGAGGAAATCTCAAAGGGAGGTGATGACATCGGATATTTCTTAAGCCTTGGGAAAGCATGCAACTCTGGGCACTCCGAGGTTGCTGCATGGCAGTGGAAACTCCTGACTAGGGGAAAGGGGCTCCCCAAGATTGCTTGTGCTGCCTGACTTATAGCATGTGGGGGAGCCCATGAAGGGTGTAGCCAACTCTTCCTAGTTCTTCCCCTCATATAAGCTGTGAACCTGCCCATCATATAAGATGGAGGCACTGCATTGTAATATTAACAATTGCCATATTTCTAAAGTCTTATGGGCATGCATTAGGATTTCTGTCAGTGTTGGCTTTCTGTCTTTCTACTGCAATAAATATCACCTTAATTTCCTTTGGACCATCAACAACCAATGAGGACCCATTTCATTGGTTAGTTGGAGTCAAGCTAATTTTCCTAGATGGGGTGAGAAGATTGAGGGGAGGAAATGCAACCTCTTTAATACTGATTTCTCTCATGTGAGATTTTTAAAAATATATTTTTGTTGATTTCAGGGAAGAAAGGAGAGGGAAAGAGAGATAGAAACATCAATGATGAGAGAGAACCATTCATCAGCTGCTGCTTGCATGCCTCCTACTAAGGATCAAGCCCACGATCCGGGCATGTGCCCTTGACTAGAATCAAACCTGGACCCTTCAGTCCTCAGGCTGACACTCTATCCACTGAGCCAAACTGGCTAGGGATTGTGTGAGATTTTTTTTTTTTTACAATACCCACAATATTTCAAGGTTGTGAGCAGATTTCTGAATCCTTCGGTATTCATTGAAATGCTGAGATGAACTCTGTGAGCATCATATACTCTCACATTGCAACCTTTGCTAAGCATGTGAGAAAAGGTTTAATTTGCTATTGGAAACAGATTTACGTATTAACACTTCATTGGTTAACAGAAAACAGAATCCTAGATTTTAGATATAATTTAAATTCTAAATGCCAGACATTTTGGGAACTTATTCACACCTGTAATATGGGAAGCCACATATGTCCTGCCTGGGTGAACGTTTCTTTGAATCTAAGTGAAACTGAATTCAGGAAAGAAAAAAGTTGGGCATTAGATTTACCAACAAACTTTTATGTCAGTATTCTTACGGTGTAGTGTAGGAATGCTTGGTGTGTCATTATTTTTATTCCTCCTTTGTTCTCTAGTACACAGGTCCTTGTAAAGGGAGTATTCTTTCCTAACATGCTTGCCCTACACAACATGCTTCTCTGTACTCAGACTTTGCTCACGGGTCAGGAGGGAGACTTTTCCCATCAATTCATTCTTGGAAGTGCGTCTTACATAAGTCTTATGTAATGTGCATTATCTAAAAGGAGGAGTGTGAACCAGGTGAACAGCGGGGAGGTGAGGAAGGGATCAACAGAATTGTTTTCATACTTGTGTAAAAGTGTTATGTCTGTAATTCATAGACTTCCACTTAGAAGACCTAGTGCCTTTTATCTATTTTCAATGGATGAATAATCCACCCATAATCAAGGTGCCGGGAGTTTTGGTTCCCATTGGTCACTGTGACTTTATTCAACTCCACTTTCTGCGCTGTACAATCTTGGCCTTTTCTGTAAGGCCACCCGGTTTGCAGGAGCAGTTCCTAGGCTTGTGCACTAAATTGCTGCTCTTCACAGTTCAATCCAGCAGTTTAGGCAACACCAAGGAGTAAAGATTTATTTATTTATTTTGAAATATATTTTATTAATTTTTTTTTTACAAAGAGGAATACAGAGGGATATAAAGTTAGAAGCATCAATGAGAATGTAACATCGATCAGCTGCCTTCTGCACACCACCTACTAGGGATGTGCCTGCAACCAAGGTACATGCCCTTGAACGGAATCGAACCTGGGACCCTTTAGTCTGCAGGCCGATGCTTTATCCACTGAGCTAAACCGGTTTGGGCAAAAGTGAAGATATTTTTTAAATGGGCAATAGATTAAGTCAGATATATCTGGGCATAAATATAGTGTTCCTTTCTCACTGTCATATTAATAATATAGTATACAGTGATAAGAATAGCAATTACAACATTACCATTTCTTGGAAACCTAATAGTTAAATCCAAATGACCCTATTTGATATGAGATAATATGCCTTTATTATAAATGAAATTATTGCATCAATACTAATCTCAGACATTTCCCGGTGATCATACAAGTGGTGAATCATACAGGTAAGTTTCAATGCCAAATCTATTAAGTGAGAAGCATTATACAGCCTTATTCTGGTTTTTAAACAATAATCATCTCATTCCATAGGCTGTGATTGAACAGAGGACTGGCTTTGCTTTCCTTCCATTGGTCTTTTTCAGAACGCCAGGTTCTCCATTTCCAGCACACGGCAAACTTTTGATTCCATTGGAATTGAGCTGGCCTCAAAGTGATGAACGCCAGAGTGCAACCTGCTACAATCCCAGCTGAAGCCCACTGATCCTAGCATGCTTTCTTCTTAGGGCTTTTTCATGTCTTTCTTCTTGGGACGATGTAAATGAAAGGTAGAGGTTGGTGAGACAGAATTCACTAGGGCTCCCAGCTCACACACTGAAACACATCAAAAAACAACCTGCTCAAAACTGCAATGTTTTGAAAATGCACACACACGCGAAGGGGGAGAGTCTCTTTGGTGTAATCTGGGGAGAAGAGCGGCTGCTGAGGAAGAGTGACAGAGCACATCAGCACCCCCTCCTCTGCCTCTCTCAGAAAGGCATGCTTTCATGGGCAGGAGAGGAGGGCACTGGGGAGAACTCACCGCAGCTCCATAAGGAACCAAACTCAGCAGCAGCAACAAAACTTTCTGCACTGTGGGAGAGGCAGCGTTTATATTCAAAATGTTACAGTTTATAAAATAGTCTTTTTCTCAGCTTTATTGAAGTATAACTGAGAAATAAAATTTTAAGTTATTTAATGTATACATTTCTCTTCTATTTATTACTGTGACTTATAAATATTATGTTCTTTAAATTATATATATATATATATATATATATATATGTGTGTGTGTGTGTGTGTGTGTGTGTGTGTGTGTGAACTGTGTTGAACAAGGCAAAAATAAATGAGTGAATGAATAGAAAGAAATGTAATATGTGACATTTTCCCATGGGCCTTAAACTGCCATTTATTTCTATCCAATACCTTCTCCCTATAGTCAAATTTTAAAGCCAAGACTATAAATTGTATTTATCTGTGCCTATCTATCTATCTATCTATCTATCTATCTATCATCTATCTCTATATCATCTATCTATCATCTAGCTAATTCTGAGCTAATTACCAGGAAGACAAGAAGTTCATTGAGTCATTTCCAGAGGAGGAAAATACATTTGCAAATATTAAAAAGTGAAGCGGTATGGTCCATTATTGGCTGTGGTAATTAGAAATTGAAAAGCAGCTCTTCAAATAGTACTAATGTGTAGGGAGCAGTTATAGGGTTAAGCCTAGGAGTGACCTGTTGGCAAAACCAAAAACAAGTCCCAGTTTAGAGGGCACACAACCCTCTTAGCATAATTAAGCTTGATCTTATGATACTCCCTAGATCAACCCAGGGCAAACTATGGCCCGCCAGCCAGATCTGGCCGTTCCGCTGTTCTATCCAGCCCAAAGAGCTGAAAGAGCGGAGGGTTCTCATGCTCTCCCCTCTGCTCCTTCACCAGCAGCCCAAGATGAGAGTGCCAGCATGGTCAGGTTGCTTTTGTTCCGGCCCTCCGGTCCAGTTTAAGAACCCATGGTGGCCCTGGAGTCAAAAAGTTTGCCCACCCCTGCTAGATCTTCCCTGGGTAGCTAATGGGCTGTGGGAGGTGCAGCAAGTGCTGCCAAAACAAGTGAAACTTGCAAGAACATTGTAAATTACCTTGTTTACCTTTGACTGTAAAATAAAGGCTCCACTTGCAGTCTGGATCTGGTCTGTGGTCTCCTCCAGGAACAGAGATCCACTTAGATACAGCTTATTTTCCTTGTTTGTCTTTTTTCATCCTTTGCCATTCCTCCCTCAGGCTTGCTGAAACCCTATGCTGTGCTGGTGCAGCACACCGATGAGTCCATACATCTGTATACTGCCGGTACCTGCTGGCTGCAACAGGTAGTCCTGAAGGTAGGGAGGTGAGGCTAAGAAAAGACAGTCACCAAAAAGCGGGGATCCGGGGGACTCCAGCTGGATACGGAGGCTGAAGCCCTGTTTTATTTTGCAGTTTCATTTTTATGCAGCACAGTCAGGCAACAAGCCAAGCCTTTGGCAACACTCCCAGACAGTTCTTCCTTCTCAAGGTAACATCACCCTGCTCTTGACCCTTTTTATTATCCATAGGAAAATATTTACTGAGAACGTCTGGAGCACACTGAACACATCTGCTATTGGCAGCTGATATTGATAAAGCTATTGTGGAGTTCTCAGCGCATCCATACTAGGGTTCCATGGAGGGTACACTGTCCTCAACTCACCTTTAGGCAAGGAGACCTCGCTCCTTTCTTAGGAGAGCAAGTCAAAAGACCCTTGTCTTTGACTTTCAGCTCTACAAATAATACAGGTACAAGGTTACAACTCCCAACAGTATACAATAGGTTAAAACAAGCACTATGGATCTGAAAAGCCCAACTCCCCCCCCTGCCTCACCTAGCAGTGAGGAAGCTGGAATTTCTCATTGGCATGTGGCCTGTGGCTGCCCTGAGCTGTTCAAAGAATAAACATCTTTTTAAGAAGGCTGTCTGTCTTATCTCAACTCCCAAGGTCCCCCGTTAGTGATGGGAACATAGCTCTTAAAACCGCTCAAGGCAATAGCCCCAATTAGTGCTCTGAGAGTTATAGCCCCTGAACAGTGCTCTGATAGATAAGATTACCAGGTGGGACTAAGTGTAGACCCTCTCATGAAACAAGTAATTAACGAGCCCAGCTCCCCTTTTTGGAATTCCTTTGTTCCCTTCTTCCCCCTCCATGTGTAACCCCTCCTATGCGTGACTTTTGCCTATATATGCTTGTAAAATTTCCTGTTCTGCGGCTAGACTCCTCTGCTCCTGTTTGAGTACGAGTCAAGCCCCAGCGCGCTGGAATAAAGCCTCATGCGGTTTGCATCAAGTGACGCCTCCTGCGGTTGATTGGGTCGCTGTCGATCCTTGGGACAGAGTGAGGGTCTCCTTCTGATCATTCGTTACAGAAGAATCTTCAGTTGGATTTAGGTCACAGTTACTTAAAGTGTGTGGCTTTCTAAGAACATATGTCAAGAGAGTTCCAGTAAAGCACAGCATTACCTTTTTATTCTCTCAGGGCAAGTACTGCTGTGGGTGAAATTTTTACTTTTATACCATCTACTCTCCATGCACAAATTCTCTTGTAAACACCGAATAAGGTGGCTATCTAAATTATTTTCCCTGTGTCTCTTGAAAGAATAATTACACACACACACACACACACACACACACACACACACACACACACACATGTTATGGAGAGACCCCCAGAAAAGACCACCAAGACGCCAGATCAAAATTTATGCCTTTATTAATGAATTTGAATCCGGGCTCTCCCCCTACTGTCGCAGCAGTAGGAAAAAGAAAGAGAGCCAAGAGCACACAGGAAAGCCTGATTTTAACCCTTGAGGAGTTTGTTTTGAGACCTTGGCTTACGCTAGCTGGCAGTTGTTTTGCAATGGTGGGGGGAGGTATAGCAGAGTAGGCAGAGTTCTTTGTCTGTCCTAGGGTCATGATAACCTATCACACTATTGTTAGAGAGTGAGAATGTTGGAGCATACTTCCAGAGAGGCCGTGGACTATAGAGTTATCAGTGCTGACACCAGTCCAGGCCCTGAGATATGGTCTATCTATGAGATCGGCCCAGCCCTGATTCCTCATCAGCATAAGCCCGGGGACTGGGTCTATGTCAGAAAACACTGCCAGGAGACCCTCAAACCATGTTGGAAGGGCCCCTACATCGTGGTACTGACGACCCCCACCGCCCTCAAAGTAGCCGGCATCACAAACTGGGTCCATCACACCCACATTTGGCCAGCAGACCCCTCCGTGATCAAGGAAGACTTTGTCACCAACCGACCAATGATTGGGCCTATAAGTCTCATGACAAGGGGGGAATGATAGAGTTAAACTAAATTGTCCTTCTATAACGTCTCTTTTGTACTGTACCTGCTGTTCTGCAACTCCTCCTGCTGTCCTTCCCTGTAAAACATGAGAATGTAACAATTATACAAAAAGGGCTACAGGGAAATGGACTCAGTCCAAATTAGGCAACATGCACAGTGCCCATGCATGACCAGACCCCTGATCCTGCAACACGACCAATCAACAGGACCATGAACGCTCCCCCTGCCCGTGGCTTTAAAAAGCTCCTTTCTCTCTCTCTCTTTCTCTCTCTCTCTCGCTTGCTCTCACTCTCGCGATTGCGCTGGTGATTGCTGGAGGTGGCAGCCCATGCTAGCATGGAATTAAAAAAGACTCTTGTTTTTTACTTCGGACTCGGCTCCCTGGTGGTCCTTGGGGATCTTGAAATCTGGGCATAACATTTGGGGGCTTGTCCAGGATCCCCAAAACCCCAAGGGACTCCAACCCAGAGCGCCTGAGACTGGCCATGGTAGGTGTCTCTTTGTTCTTTGTCTCTTTGTTCTTTGTCTCTGTTTTGGAGGGCTCACTCCCAGAATCCTCTGTTTGGTGGGCTCACTCCCGGATCCTCTATGTGGTGGGCTCACTTCTGGAACCTCTGTTTGGTGGGCTCACTTCTGGAATCTGCAGTGCCTGGCATGGCTTAGGTGGATGCATCGCTTGAGGGCCAGGGCAGGGAGGAATCAGGAGACATCTTCCCCTCGATCTGTTCATTCTGGGATGAGGTGGGTCACTCCCACCATTCGGCGTGAGGCCGTTGTCTGCACTTTTGGTTAAGGGCCCTTTGTCTGTCTTGGCATAATTATCTGTTCATTAAATGGTCTGTGTGAAATGAAAGCTACTTTGTGCTGACTGGTTATGCATGGGAGTTTCTGTTATTTCTGTTGTTTAAATTGGTAAAGATAGGGCAGTCCTGCTGTGATAGTCTGTAAATATCTAAACAGTGTTGATGAGTTATTTTTCTCAGAGATGTTTGCTCTCTATCACAGTGGAGGGAATCAGCACATTTAGCTAATAAAAATTTCTCTCTCTGTATGTTTGTATACATAGGGGTTTCGTTTGCTCTGATTTATAAATTTGCTACATTTCAAGGAACAAAGAACTTTTATTTGTGTTTTTGTCTCTTTTGGTGATTGGAAACTTTAAAGAACAGGGCTTACAGCTCCGCAGGGCAGAGAGATAACAGGCCCTGTCCCTGCCTGTGACATCATAGTTCAACGTGGAATTACGGCTGGAGTTATTATTACCCATCTATGGACCCCAAATTCTAATAGCATTTGTAACTGAATTAAAGATCTTTTCTTCCAGGAGGCCATCCAGGCTTTCAGCTCTCAATAATCTCCCTACCTTTCCAGGCTGACTAATAGTCATTTTTCCACAGGTAAAAACTCAGCCTTCCAAAGGGAGGACTGCTACAGCGGTAGTCTGTAGTTTCCACTGAAACTCCCACTGTTTCTGTTTCCCCCTCTGTAGAAATTGTCTTCTTCTGAATCACAATTGGAAAGAACAACGGGACTGAGAGGAGGGGGAGGTCGGAGAAATCAAAAGTGGTAAAAGAGGATTTAAGATTCTCTAAGAGTCTAGGGGCTTAGAGCAAAAATCTATGAGGAAAACGACGGTTACAGATTTGAATGAACTGCTTGCCTTATTTTCCCTGCTAAGGACAGAGTAAATGGTTAGTGCAGAGGAGGAGAGAGGGACCCCCCAGAAGGGGCAGGAGGCTCTCCCTCCCGAGAGAGGAGAGAGGGACCCCCCAGAAGGGGCAGGAGGCTCTCCCTCCTGTGAGAGGAGAGAGGGACCCCCCAGAAGGGGCAGGAGGCTCTCTCTCCTTTCGGTGACCTTAGCCGGAGACAGAAGCCACAAAGATTTATTGAAATCGGGGAGACCGGGGAGGAGGTAAGGCGCTCAAGTTATGGTTGAGATCTCAAAAAGGGTAAGGGTCCTTGGAGGGCTGGGCGTGGCTTAACCTCCAGGCTGTGGCCAGAGGACACGACGGTGTCCTTGGCCCGGGAGGACACTATGGTGTCCTCAGCCCCAGTTGTCCAGACAGGTTGTCTTATGTTTTCTCATGTTTGTGTCAGGCCTATTTGTTTTGTATTTTGGTCTCCGTCAAAATATTCAAGGTTTGCTGAAACCGGTTTGTCTCAGTGGTAGAGCGTTGGTCTGCGGACTGAAAGGTCCCGGGTTCGATTCCGGTCAAGGGCATGTACCTTGGTTGCGGGCACATCCCCGGTGGGGGGTGTGCAAGAGGCAGCTGGTCGATGTTTCTCTCTCATCAAGGTTTCTAGCTCTCTATCTCTCTCCCTTCCTTTCTGTGAAATATCAATAAAATATATATTTTTAAAAATATTCAAGGTTCCTTTATGTCTCCATGTTCCCTCTACAGTGGTTTTTAAAAACTTTTCCAAGACTTCAAAAAACGGGCAGACGAGTATGGCTCTGATGTTAATGCTTTTGATTTAACCACTCTTTTTCCAATGCCGGTCTGTAAGATAACTTTCCCCTCACGGTTCCTAGAGTATTAGTTTTGTTTCCTTTGTCCAACATGAGTGCCATTTCTGCTTTGCTGAAACATTGTACTGTTACTTGTTTATTGAAGGGATATAAGTACAGATGTTTATTTGATATTTTGTTTGTCTGCTTGGGTATAATTATTTGTTGGGTATAATTACATGTAAGTGTGAAAATCTGTGTGGGAGGGTGGGAAAGGAGAAGGAAACAAAACCTTTAATTTGTTTAAAACTGAGTGCTCTGATGGCTAGCAAACCGCCCCAAGTGGCCACTGGAATTCCTTTTTCCCAGGGGTGCTTGCTTTCTGCCAGATGGAAAATGGCCGGCCTAACAAAATTTCAATGTATATTTATTAATTTGAAGGTATGAAATTGTAACAATTGTGGTCCAAAAAGTTAAAAGCAGAGACCAAATTCTAAAGTTAACTATTTACAAGAAGAAAGCTTGAGCTGGCAAAGTCACCAAGTCTGCCCAGCAAGCTCAAAAACTAAATGAATCTGATTTCAGACCCCTGCCTCCACCCAGTTTTCATCAGTGGTGGAGGAATGGTTCAGAACTGTTTGTCTCAATTGGCCATTTACGTTTGATGTGATTAATGATTACAATCCATTGTAAAATCTTTAGAAGGAAAGGGAAATATTTTGAGGACAATTTGGTCCTTGGTCCTTGTGTGTGTGTGTCAACTCTTAAGTTATGGTTTTAAAATCAGTAAGATTAATGCAAACAAACGTAAGCATAGAAACTTTTCAGAACATTCAGGGAGTCTGATCGTTATGTAGAGGTCACCAGTTCCCCCACACCACCTTCGTTGGCAGGAGGCAAGCGATTTTCCCAGCCGACCGCCAATGAAAACGTCCTGGTGGAAGCAGTGCCTTCACCACGTGGGACCAGTGCTGCTCTCTGTCTCCACCCACCCGGTGTCCATTCCCTCCAGGGGTTGTTTAGAGTAGCTGGAGGTGGCAGCCAACAAGGAGGGAAATTCTTTTGTGACCGCCCTGCAACCCAATGAGACCCCAAAACCCCCAGCAACTCCTTGGACACTTTTCACCATGTTCTGTTAGGGGGCTAAAAGGAGCAATTAGAAATTCTCCCACTCCCCTTCTCAGGCTTATCAGAAACTGAGATCCTTATCTATAGGAAAAATGGATCACTTTAAATTTCAAGGGGCTGGAGGCCTGGGGACAGGGTGCTGAGTGTGTTCCCTCCTCCCTCTGCCTTTTCTAAACATTTTTAAAATAATGGAAGTTTTGAGGCATGGTTATGCATTTCTAAAAGACATAAAAAGAAGATTTGAAGGCTAATTTGAAAGAGTAAAGATTTTTGTGAACGGTGTGCATGTGATGAGAAGGGGAACAGGGAAAGGTTGAAAGGAAGAAAAAGCCAGCAGCAAATAAGAAGGAATTAGTATGTCTATTGTAGGAAACAAAGGCACTGCAAGGGAGGATGTCCTGGCAGGTTAGCTAGAGAGGCAAGAAAAGGAAACTTAGACTTCAAGAGTTTTTTGACATTGAGGAAGAGGACTAGCAGGACCGGGGCTCCTTTCCATTAAGCCCCCACGGGTAACCTTACAAGTGAGAGGCAAACCTATTAATTTCCTGGTGGACACTGGGACAGCTTATTCAGTCTTGACAGAGCCTATGGGACCTCTAAGAAAATATCAGTCCAGGGAGCCACCAGACAAACTGCCTGTTTTCCTGGGACATCGAGAAGGACCATAGACCTGGGAAGGAACACACACTGTGGGAATGCAGCCACTGAACTGGACCAAAGTGGAACAACAGGCCTTTGAGGAGCTAAAGAAGGCTCTCATCTCAACACCTGCCCTAGCCTTGCCAGATGTCATGAAGGGACTGAGGTAAGGGGCATTGCCAAAGGGGTTCTCACTCAAACTCTAGGTCCCTGGAAGAGACCTGATGCCTATCGGTCTAAGAGGCCCTTGTGGCAGCAGATTGGCCAGTGTGCTTTTGGGCAGTGGCCACTACAGCATTGCTGGTGAAGGAGGCATATAAGCAGACTCTGGGCCAGGAGCTAGCCCTGAAAACACCCCATGCCATTGAGGCCCTCCTTTGAGTGCTCCAGAGAGATGGATGTCAAACACCAGAATCACCCAGTGCCAAGGTCTTCTCCTGGACCAGCCCTGCGCCTGGTTCCATAAGACACTGGCCATCAACCCTGCCAGCCTGCTTCCAGATGATCCAGAGGAACCCATTCATGACTACATAGAGGTAACAGAAGCAGTACTGACAGATGTCCTGCCATCATCATCAGGCGAGGTACTGTTCACAGATGGGAGCAGTCATGTTCAGAATGGGATCTGATATACAGGGGAAGCAGTAGTCACCATGGACCACACAGTTTGGGCACAGTTCCTGAACTTTTGGCCTTAATCCAGGCCCTTTAATGGGGACACAGTGCCATCCCCCGGGAAAGAGGGTTACCAACTCCAACCAGAAAGAACATTATTTTAGCTTCATTTGAGGCATCTCCCAAAGGCAGTTGCAATAGTGCACTGCAAAGGACATCAGAAAGGGAGACAATTGAAGCCAGAGGAAACAGAGACACAGACCAAACTGCTAAGGAAGATGCCCAAAAACCAGTGGGGCTTTTACAAGTCTTAGTAACCCTGCCGGACCCTGACCTACACCAAACAAAAAGAGGAATTGACTGAACAGAAACAAGTCATCAAAGGACCAGGTGGTTGGTGGACTCTACCTGATGACAGACTGTTGGTCCCAGAGGCTTCAGGTCAGACATTAGTTGCGCAGTTACACCAGGTTACCCACTAGGTGTCACCATGTCTTCTGAATTTCTGTGAGGCAGATACTACCAAGCTTAGATAAGGTAATTAAAAGCATAGTCACTAGAAGTACTGTCTGTGCACAGGTAAATACTAAGAAAGGCAAGAGGGTCCCCCTGAGAATTCCCCAGGAGAGCATTGGGAGGTAGATTTCACAGAGATTAAGCCACCAGCATTAAGGTATAAGTACATGCTAGTTTTTTTGTTGTTGTTGTTTGTTTTTGTTTTTTTGTTTTTTTGTAGTCGCCTTCTCAGGTTAGGTTGAAGCATGCCCCACTAGGACAGAAACTGCCTCTATAGTAGTCAAGAAATTACTCCAGGAGATTATATCTAGATTTGGGCTGCCAGTAGTCATAGGATCAGATAACAGCCCAGCCTTTGTAGCAAGGTAACTTAAAGTATAGCTCAAGCCTTAGGACAGGCATGAGCAGGACTCTAAAAAGTTTAATTAAATTTGGCCTGGAAACCTGTGAAAATTGAACCAACCCCCTGCCCTTCGCCCTCTTATGGACCAGGTGTATTCCCTACTGAGATGGGTTTCCCCCCCCCTTTTGAGATCATGTATGGTAAACTTCCTCTCCATCCTTCCCAGGGTCAGGGAGAAACTAAAAGCTAAAATTTGTAACCATTCCCTTGCTCAAGTCCTTATAGGCTATGCAATTTACCCATGGAGCCACCCATAAGCTTATTCCAGATGCATTGCCAGTGCCCACCGTGGACCCTGTACACCCCTTCCAGCCCGGAGACTCTGTGTGGGTAAAGAAATTCACTGCCCAAAGACTCACTCATACCAACCTGAAAAGGACACTACACTGTTACCTTGAGCACGCCCATGGCTGTTGAAGTAGATGGCACCCAGACCTGTCTACACCACTCCCAGCTCCTGCACAGAAAACAGCCTGGATCCTGGCAACCAGCAGTCTCACCCATGAGATCCCTAGCCTGAGCTCCACACTGACCAGGAGGAGACTTGATGCCTGTAGGAGGGGAATTGGACTTCAGGGAGGACAGTACTAATGGGAACTTTGGCGCTAAGGGGTCTTGGTAACTGTAAAAACAATTTTGCTAGCCAGTGAAAAAGTCTGAGACTTAATAAAGCTAAATGTGTGAGCAGAAATTAAGTCAGCAAATAGACCAGGATTTAAATACCCTAGAGAAATCTATAGGCAAATTAGAAGAATTGGTTGGGTCCCTAGAAGAAGTAGTTTTGCAGAACAGAAGAGGCTTAGATCTGTTGTTCCTAAAGCAAGGGGGACTTTGCCTAGCTCTAGGAGAAACCTGCTATTTCTACACCAATCATTCCAGGGTCATAAGGGAAAGCCTAAGTCAGTTGAGAAAGAGGCTAGCTGACAGAGAGGAAGCTCGGAAGACTGCAGGAAACTGGTATGAGAACTTGTTCTCGTGGTCCCCTTAGCTCACCACCCTACTGACTGCCATAGCGGGCCCACTATTACTATTACTTATAGGCTTAATCTTTGGGCCATGCCTCGTAAAATGGTTGGTTAATTTTGTACAGAATAGAATACAGGCAGTGAAACTAATGGTCTTACGTACTCAGTATTCTCCACTAGTAGATACTAGTAATGAATCTAAGGTTAAGATTCACTCCCCAAAGACCAGTGGGAAATGAAATATGGTAGAAGTTATATTTTGATAAAGCCTGCTGTTTGAATTCTAACTCTGCTAAGTCTGATTAAAACACAGGGTGCTTACCTCAGCTTCCAGGTGGAGATCTGGAGGCTAAGGCAATTATACCGTGCCTGAGAACAGAACCAGAAAATTGATTCCCACTGACTCAGTAGCTTCAGGGATAGAAATCTTAGATAACTTTCAGGGACTAACCTCTGAGCTCTGCTTTTGTTTTGTGTATGAGCTATCATAAGATAGGGCCACATTCCAATGTCAGGCATGATGTGACTGGAAACCTACCCTGTTGGCTGTTCACAATCTTTAGAATTTAGCCTTTAAAATTAAAACAAAAGAAAATTCCTGTGGTTTGAGCCTTTAAAAGGGCTAACTACATCTATAGCAGTCTCAGTCCAATCATATGGAGCCGCCTGCCTGTGTGCTCTTGTGGCTGCCCTGGCCAGTAATTTCAATAAAACTTTGTCTGCTTTTTTAAAATTAATCATCAGTCTCCGGTGGTCTTATTTTGAACCCAGGATTCGACACCACAACATCAATATAGTTTGCACTGTATGATTTCAGTTATATTACATGAAAAAAACTATCATGATGGAGAATAGGCCAATGGTTGCCAGGGTTGAGGGGTGGAGAAAGCATACAACTGCAAAAGTTCAGTAAGTAAGAGTTTTGGAGACGGTGGATGTATTCTCTATCCTGGTTGCATAGTAGTGTCACAAATGTATCCATGTGCTACCATCCATAAAACTATACAATAAAATGTTAATGTTTAATGCATGTTCACTTAAAAAAATGAAGTAATTTGAGTTTCACTTCTGGCCTTGGTGAAAACAGACAACTTCTCTTTATAAACAATGACTGGAAAACACCTGTTTTCATATCTGGGATAATGGCAAACATCCTTAGGGCAGAGAAGAGTAAAGAACAAGGTCAGTCCCACAAATGTGTCAGCCTTCTGCCTGGAGGAAACATGCAGATCATTCTTTAGGTAATTGATCAGAATTGAGGAGGTAGAAAATGGGAGTTTAGGAAGACTGAGGCAGCTGGAAGCCATAACGTAGAGCTCTGGACAGGATAAAATGTTATATAAAAATAACTTTGAGAAAAATATCCTGGGCCATCCTAGACCAGCTGTACAGATGTGGAATCCCTTAACACGACCCGCATGGTTCAGGGCCCACTCAGGGTCCGGTTTCTGGAGAAGGCCGCACACAAAAATGAAGAGAATGGGAAAAGAGTTAATTTGAGAAAATGGGGGCCAGGCGGGGAGTCCACCTCTAGTGGGAAGACTAACCCGAGCTCTGACCTTTTACCATTCCTTTTATTGAGATTCTGAGACAAGGACATCTCTTAGGCAGGGAAAATCTCCAGCAACAGAAAATAAATAAGGATTTACATATGATTAACAAATCAAAGATGCCTCAAGCTCCACTATCTCAACTAGACAATGAGTTAATCTCTCCGACCTTTCAGAGCCATCAAGGTTGTCCATCTCTTTTTGCATTTTATCACTAGTGACAATGTTTGGTTTCAGTTAGCCAGGTCTTTTTATATTTTATCCCTGGTGACTCAACCTAGAGTCAATTGACCTTTCAGGGTCATTAAGGTTGGCCAGTTCTCTTTACATTTTGCTACCAGTGACAAGGTTAGGTTTCGGTTTCCAGCAAACAGTGTGCCATGTAAAGGGGGACATAACTCCTTGAGGCCAGCAAATAAAAGGGAGCTGTAAACTAAACCAATTCCACATCCCAAAAAGGGTGGGTAGTTGTCTGAGCTCAACAAAACCTTTTTTCCCCCAAAAATTTTTTTGAAAACTGTGCAGTCACTGATCCTAAAGCTCAACAAACCTGAAGAAAGATAAACAGGAAGAAATTACCAAAAGGTACAGCCATCACAACGAAATTGCTGAAAGCCAATTATTGAAAGAAGCCATGGGGAAAAACAATACAGTATATACAGAGTTACAAAACTTCACTGAAGAGCAAAATTCTCAGAAACTAGACAAGCTAGAAGGTGACCAAAAGACATAGTTAAAGGACTTGAGAAAAGGACACCTAAAATCATATCTTCAGCCGAAACTGGTTTGGCTCAGTGGATAGAGCTTCGGCCTGCGGACTCAAAGGTCCCGGGTTCGATTCCGGTCAAGGGCATGTACCTTGGTTGCAGGCACATCCCCAGTAGGGGGTGTGCAAGACACAGCTGATCAATGATTCTCTCTCATCAATGTTTCTAACTCTCTATCCTTTTCCCTTCCTCTCGGTAAAAAATCAATGAAATATTTTTTTACATCATATATTCAGCAAAATTATCTTTTAACCTAGCCTAGACTGTTCTGGCCAGTGTGGCTCAGTTGGATGACCATCATCCCATGCACTGAAAGTTTGCCTGTTCAATTCCTATATTTTGTGATGCCACCAACTCCACAGATAGTTTCCAGGTCCCAAGGATTCTAACCACTTCTGTCTGAAAATTACACACATTAATTTATATCTGATCTCTTTGGCTAGCTGGGGTCCCATAACCTTACTTAACTTCTAGAGAAGGGATCTAAAAGTTATAGGGGCACATGGATATTCAGTCAACAATCAGGGTCTCCAGCATCGCCACTTGGCTTTGTAGGATGTTAGCAAATTACTTCATCTTCATCTCAGTTGCTTAACTGTGATCTGAGACTAACTGATGAATGGAGGTTTCATTGTAAGAGCCTCACAGTGGGTGGAACTGGATTCTCTCCATTTGCTGAATGAGCTTGTGCAACTTTCTCAACTTTCCTCCTGTTTACTGCTCTCTCACATAACAGAAATATTTCTGAGGACTAAATAAAATTTAAAAGTTTTGGTGTCCTGAGTTGGATACGGAGTTAAGTGCACAGAAACAGTTAGCTATCTTCATGATTGTGGCATAATTTTAACCTAATTAGTATTACTTGCTGACATTTAAAATTGTAACAAGACAAGCAAATGTTATAATCCTATCAAACATAAGTGAACATATCCATCTTGCTTTGCAAAAGCTCTCAATACTTTCCAAAGCTTTGTTTCTTTCCTGTCTGAGAAGTGTTGTTGCAATCACATACCGGGTGTGTTGACTTTTCCTCAGGCCTTTGAAAGCAAATAAAGAAAGATTTCTGCACCTTATCATATGCAAGAAACTGCTTGACTGCCTAGCCACCCAGGAAGGACGTTGGACAAGACAAAACTTGCAAACAGTTTGTGCCTTATGTTTACAGTGATCTTTGTCCTCCTGCTGTTTATTACTGAATAGCCAATGAAACGGCACAGGGAGCTGTGGAGTTTGTGTTCAGGAAGTTAACTAACACTATGATAGGTCCAAACCTGGTTATGAAATTTCTGTCTCTGAATATTTCAAAGTGCATTTGCTTTGAAAGCAGACGGGAAAACAGCATGGGAAGAAAGACTACTTTGCTCCTGTTGGCAGGCATTCTCACGGCATATTATGTTTATACACCTCTCCCAGATAATATTGAGGAGCCATGGAAGCTGATTGGGATGCACCTCCTATTTAAAACTATAACAAATGTGGTAAGTATAGAATCTTATTGACTCCATATCTAACGGTTCAATCAGGAGAAAATACCAGTCGTATTACTTTTAACAACTCCTACTGTCTTGGACGTTTTGCTTTCAGTTTGCTGATTTCTTCTATTTTAAATCTTTCTTCTATTTTAACTACTCTTTCAGGCCGACCACTTGCAGAATGAAAATAAAGGAAGTGGTTAAGTCGTTTTGATTTTTTCAATATAAAAGGGCAAAATGTGTCCGCTGAGAAAAACAAAATGTCTTCTTGTGAGCTTCCTGGCATGAACACAGCCAGAAGGAAGCATGTTAAAGCATGAACTACAGAAATGGTAGGACTGAGCAATACTCCGGTTACTCACAGATTGCTCTGTGTTTCCATCAGACATGGAAATGAATTTTTACTGAGATATTTGGAAGCAGGTCACTTGGAAAGGCTAGGGAGCTGTGTGATGTCTAGTAGATGGTGAGCTGCTGAGGTGAGTAGGCAACTGGCTGGCTAGCTGCCCACCATGGATGGTCCTCAAAGACCTATGGTTCTTTCTGAGTGAAGGTAATTACCTAGAAATGAAACCATTCATTATCTTCTTTAATCTTCTCGGTAGCAATTTGCCTATAATAATTCGAGGGCAATTGGCTTGACTAATAAAACTCTTGGCTTTTTATCTCTTTCCTTGCCCCGCCCCTCCCCTTTTTAAGGTATTTGAACAATCTATTTTGGCTTATAATGTAGCTTTGAATCAGTGCAATATATAACATAAGGCACTATTTCTCAGCTGTAATCATCAGAAATTCAACTGCTATTTATTTCCTTAGCTGATACATCTTTGTATGACTAAGGTATGAGAAATGGTTTGGTCCACACACCGAGGCATATAAATTCCAGAATTGGTCAAAATGTTCCCTCTTAATCATTCACGATTTCAAATTCATCTCAACAATTGCTTTGGGTTTTAGAGTCAGTATAAAGAGAGTTCGCTGGTCTGATATATTAATCTGCTTCCCTAATTCACCACACTTCACTTAAAAGGAAGAGTCAAAGATACTTTGAAAATCTTAATTATTCATTTCAGACTGCAGAGACACTGTGTGATAGTTTAAGCCCACACTGGTGGCTTTTTAGTCTTCAGTTTTATGTTCATCACACTTCCTAGTAGAATCTAAAAACTTGTGCCATTGTAAAGTCATATTATACATTTCATACTTTGTACTTTCTTATGCAACTTTGCAATTTGTTTTCATAACTAAATTCCTGTCCTTAAATTGCATAACTTTGTAGAATTCTCTGTCATTTGAAAATTATTTGAAACAGTCTTATTCTTTCAAGATAAATGACTTGAGTCCAGTGATAAATGTTTTGAAAGATGGTCTTGAATGACCTATACTTAACTTTGATTTAAAGCCAGAAGGCCAATTAAATTGGCATAACCTACTCTGGGGGAATACATATTTATACCCCCTTTATGTCATAGGTTGTAGAAATTTTAAATTGATTTGCTAATATGAAGTAAATGCTATGACCTGCATCTCAACTTTCTGTGTTAACAATTAAAATCATCCTAATATTTATCTGATTTACTTAAAATCTCACTGTTAATTGGTTGGAGTGCTTGTGCAAAACTCACACTTGGCAACGTGCGGAAACATAATGTAACACTGCAGAGGTAAAGGGCACAGATGATGGTTCACTGGTGTTAGGAGTCTCCACCCCTTCTGCCACTGCAGAGAGGAGCAGGTAGAAGACACACCCATCCTGGGGCCCGATCAGCATGTGGAGCTGTGTCTGTGGGTGTGTGTGTGTGGGGGGGGGGGGGGAGATGAGGGAGGAACCCACAACGTGGAAACAACTTAGAACAGTCTTATAGCTGGAGTAGCCACTCTCCTAAGACTTGTCAGGCAGACTAAACATTTGCATTTCACTCTCATCTTCATGAATTCTACTCCTCTGAAGGCAATTGCAGCATGAGGACAGCCATTTCTTGAAGGTGTGTGCTTTTATATGAGTCTAACTTCTACAGTCCCTTTGGGACAGCTGCCAGGTTTGCACTTGAACATCAACTTGGGTGGAGCATGAGTGGGCTGGGAAATGCACCTGGCTTGGGGAAACAATAACATTTCACGGGACCCCATCCCATAGTCTGCATGTTTTGAAATTAGGAGTGAAAGCACAGTCTTTTTGACATTTGGAATCCCAAAGGGATAGGTCTTTCATGATTGGCTCATACTCACTTTTTGGGACCCCGTTTATTTCATGCATCCTGGTGTGGACCTGACCTTGTAGCTTTACCAAACTACCCCAATTTCTCTAATTGTAACAGGAGGGTCCCTGTTCCTCTGAACTTGAAGAGATTTTCTCCTTTGTTCAACTGAACTCCCCTCTCTCATAGCAGAGTTCACATATTGTTTGAAACCTTCTCCCTCAGGTCTCCTGACTAGGCAAGTAGTTTACCTCTCCAGTGACTTTTGCCAAAGTCCTTTGTACATGTCTCTGAGATGGGCAGCTATGTTGTTTTGTTACAGACTTCCCGAACAATCAAACAATGCAGGAGGAGAGTTTGGAGAGACTAGCTTTATTCATCTTTCGATGGGCTCAGAGAAAATGAATTCAAATTCTAAGCAAGGCTACCAGCAGAACTTCCCTTTTTATTAAAGAGCCAGCCTGGGTGCACTTAGTGGTTATCTTGATGCTGGCCTTGTAAACAATACAGTTCTAACCAATTAAAAATGCCCCTGGCATGGCATTGAGATTATGGGCATATCTAGTGTCCGGCCTACAAGGTCAGACAGCTAAGTTTATCTTCCTCGTTATTCAAATAGGCTAAAGCAAACTAGAGAGCAACATTTTTAGAAACAGCAGAAAATTCTAAACAGCAGTTTTTGTTATAAAATAGGGGTTTTCCTTCTCAGTTTCATAATTGCTTATGTATCCATTCCTCCCACATGACTCTGAACTTATTTAGAGTAGAGAGGGTCACTATCTACCTGTGAATTCAAAGTAAGAATCATAGATGTAATTTCAGCCTGGCTGGTATTACTCAGTGGTTGAGTGTCAATCTATGAACAAGGAAGTCCCTGTTTAATTCCTGATGAGAGCACATGCCCAGGTTACTGGCCTAATTACCAGTGTGAGGCTTGCAGAAGACAGCAGATCAATAATTCTCTCTCATCATTGATATTTCCATCTCTCTCCCCCTTTTCCTTCCGCTCTGTAATCAAATATATTTTTAAAATTTATTCTAAAGCTTATAAAAGACTGAAGCCTAGAGCCTTCCAATTTGTAATGTCTCAAGAATTCTTTAAATATCTTTTTTATATATATATTATTAATTTTTTACAGAGAGGAAGAGAGAAGTGTAGAGTGTTAGAAACATTGATGTAAGAGAAACATCAACCAGTTTCCTCCTGCACAACACCTACTGGGGATGAGCCTTCAACCAAGGTACATGCTTTTGACCGGAATTGAACCTGGGACCCTTCAGTCTGCAGATCAACACTCTATCCACTGAACCAAACCAGTTTTGGAGATATATACCTTTACCATAATATGTATCATATATATATATATATATATATATATATATATATACATATACATATATATCTGATACAACTATTATGGTAAAGATTCTGAATCTCAAATATTTCTGTGTCATTCAGATTCGGCTGTGGTAAGAGGACACAGGGCTCCTGGGAGCACATGTGCATACTTCTTTTTTTTAAAATATATTTTATTGATATTTTATAGAGAGGAAGGGAGGGATCTAGAGAGCTAGAAAGGTCAATGAGAGAGAAACATCGATCAGCTGGAACCTTTCAGTCCACAGAACAACGCTCTACCACTAAGCCAAACGGGTTTCAGCCATATGTGCATACTTCTATGTTCATAAACATCACTGGCACTTGCTGTTGTAACCAGGGATGGTGTGTGTTTTCTTTCTTTTTTTTTTTTTTTTTTTTTAGGCCGTGGTTGGTGAACTCCTGGGAATCAACCATGTCATGAACACCTTGATGTTTTTTATGAGCTCTCAAGATGTCCCACCCACATCTGATGAAATTGTCACTGTGATGGACACAACTTTCAGCAATGTTCCCGTCCGAGTATATATACCAAAGCGCAAGTCAGAGGCACTAAGAAGGGCCTTATTTTACATTCATGGTGGTGGTTGGTGTTTGGGAAGTGCTAGTAAGTACCCCTTGTTGCACATTTTTCTTATAATAGAGCATATATTTTATTAACATATTTTCTCTGACATATCTAGTGAACATTATCACAGATAACAGAATACCTCAGCTGTCTGAAATTCCTTTTGTTGGAATTATGTTACTTTAAAAATTATTTTGAATTTATTTCTCAAAGGAAATAAATATTCAAAGCTGCGGCAAATCTTAGGTAAGGAGGAAAACTTTCATGAATGTAGAAACTTATTATTAAGATCGTTAATTACAAATATGATGAAATGTTGTAATGAAAACCAAATTTAAATGAGTTGAAGTGTGGAGGAGAAGTGAGGAAATGAAGATGGCGTTGCAGTCTTTTAATAAATTTAGGAAAGATAAGGTCTTGGATAGAAAAGAGCACTGGGTTGAGTAGATGGACTTTATTTTTATTTTATGTAAAATATATGTACTGCCCTGGCAAGTGTGGCTCAGTTGTTTGGAAGGTCTTCTCATGCAGTGAAAGTTTGCCTGTTCGATTCCCTGTCAGGGCTCATACCCAGGTGATGGCTTTGACCCCTGCTAGTGGTACATATAAAAGGCAAGTTATCAATGTTTCTCTCATAGATCAATATTTCTCCCACTCTTCCTCTCTCTCACTCTTTCTCCTTCTCTCTCTCTTTCTTCCTCTTCCCCTATTTCTAAAATTAGTAAATATATATATATATATATATATATATATATATGCTTGGATGAGGCTTAACAAAAATTAAAATTCACATTTTATTGTATGTACTTCCTATATTTCTACGAATATATCTAAAATATATCATTTGATTAAATGCAATATAAATTTTATCTTATATAAATGTTATATCTACACTAATAAAAGAGAAACATGCAAATTGACCATCACTCTGCTACAACCCAGCCAATCAGGACTGAGTATGCAAATTAGCCCAACATAAATGGTGGCAGCCATGGAGCTGGAGAAAGCAGGAGGGTTGGTTTTCCCCCAGTGATGAAGGAAGCCAAACTTCCCACCCATCCTGCCTGGCCCTGGCCCCCTCTCAAGGCTACAAATTTTCAATTATAAAAGATAAATAAATCCCAGATACCTGCTTTCAGCTGGCCCTGGTGTCCGCTCAAGGAGGCACTGAAAAAAAGGAAAAGAAAGAAAGAAAGAAAGAAAGAAAGAAAGAAAGAAAGAAAGAAAGAAAGAAAGAGAAAAAGAGAAAAAGAGAAAAAGAAAAAGAAAACAAGGAGAGGATTGAAGCCTGGATCACCATGGGACATGGCCAGCCTAAACACAGCCCTCAGCTCCTAACCCAGGCTGGCCACACTCCCATGGGGTAGGGTTCCCACTGTGGGGATTGGCCTACTTGAAAACAGTCATCAGGTCCTCACCCAGATTGGCCAGGCACCCCCAGCTTAGACCTCCCACCCTGAAGGAGGTATGGCCAGCCTGAAAACCACCAGAGGCCCCTTGCCAAAGCTACCCATGCCCCAAGAGATCCCTCATCCTAATCTGAGAAACCTTCAGGGTAAACCATCTGGCCCCCATCCATGTACCGGGCCTCTATCTATACCAATAAAAGGGTAATATGCTAATTTGACTGGGAGACCATCCAGGAGACCTTCTGGATGTTCTTCTGGACAAAGCCATGGTGACGGGGCAAGGTAGAGGTGGTGAGAGGACCAGTGGGGAAGCAGTTGCAGGTGTTCAGGCCAAGATGGGATGGAAGTTGTGGGTAATCAGGCTGGTGGGGGGCGGGGCCATTGGGGGTAAGCAGACCAGCAGGAGGCCAGTTGGTGGAGAGCAGGCCATCAGTGGGGGTCAGTTGAAGGTGATCAGGACAGTGTGGGGGGGCAGTTTAGAGTGAGCAGGAGAGCAGGGTGGCAGTTGGGGATGATTAGTCTGGAGAGGGGTGACATTTGAAGGCAAGCAGGCCAGAAGGCAGAGTGATTAGGGACAATCAGGTAGGCAGGCAGGCCGGCAGGCAAGTATGGGGTTAGGAACCAGCAGTTCTGGATTGCAAGAGGTATGTCCGACTGCCAGTTTATGCCCGATCCCTGTAAACAGGCAGTGGGACATACTTCGAGGGGTCCAAGATTGGAGTGGGTGCAGGTCAGGCTGAGTGACACCCCCACCCCATGCATGAATTTCATGTACTGGGCCTCTAGTCTTATATATTTATGTTTCAATACATTTTATATTTATATATGGACGGTCTATGAACACGTTTATAAGCTGAAGGTAAAGAAAGCAATAAATAGCCCTAACTGGTTTGGCTAAATAGAGCCAGGGCCCTAGACTGAATGGCTCCCAGCTCAATTCTTGTCAAGGGAATATACCTTGGTTACAGGCTCAATCCCCAGTAGGGGGCAGGGAGGAGGCAGCTGATCAGAGTTTCTCTCTCCATGTTTTTAACTCTCTATTCCTCCCCCTTCCCCGTTCCTCACTGTAAATATCAATAACAATGTGTTTTCAAAAAAAAAGAAAGAAAATGATAGCAGTAAATAGAAGTGTATTGAAATGTGGTAGGAGGCACAGGAGGAGAGGATGAAGTTTGCCTGACCTACAAGATGTCAGAGGGAACTGGACTCCTTACAAAAATGAGTATTGATATTACACACGGAGAGGAACATAATTTTCTCTGTTATGCTTTCTCTCTCTGTTTTCAGGAGAAATTTAAAAAAAAGAGATATTGATGAGTACTAATGTAGATTCAAAATGTAAATTGTAGCAGTAAAGGGTGTGATCCTAACATTTTCTATAAATTCAGGCAGTGAAGTCCTCAGCTGGTAATGAAGTGATGTTTTTAAGACTAAATTAAAAAAAAAATCAGACTCTGCCACTATGCCATGCCTCAGTTGGTCTCCTGAGTTCCTGCTGCCGGAAGCAATCCCTTAAAAAATCTTTCCATCAATATTTACCTAAGGAGTTAACAAAAATTAAAATGCACATTTTAATTTATTTATGTAGTTTCTATATTTCTACAAAAATATATACTTTTTTTTTTTTTCTGGCTGGTTACTCAGTGGATAGAGCACAGGCCTGTGGACTAAAGAAACCTGGGCTTGATTCTGGTCAAGTGCCTGCACCTTGGTTACAGGCTCCTCCCAGCCTGGGGCCTGATGGGGGTGCATGCAGGAGGCAACCAGTTGTTGTGTTCTCTAGTCAGTGTTTCTCTATGTTTTCCCCCCTCTTTCCTATTCTCCCTAAAAGTCAATGGGAAAATATCCTCAGGTGAGGATTAATAACATCAAAAAAGAGGAGGAGCATGCTTATCAAGGTGAAAAACAAACTAAATAAGAATAACCTCTGAAGCAAAATAGTATTTGCATGATCCTTTCTCTTTTGATATTAAAAAACATACGTCAAACAAACAAAAAAAAACCACTATAAAAATATGTGTCCTAATCCAAAATACAAGCATGACTTTGTATAGTAAACGTTAAATAAGAGTTCAAAATTTGGTGTGTATTTCACATTTTAGGAATATTCAGCATCTGCCCTGACCCGTTTGGTTTAGTGGATGGAACATCGGCCTGGAGACCAAAAGGTCCCAGGTTGGGTTCTGGTCAAGGGCATGTATCTTGTTTGCAGATACATCCCCCGTAGAAGCTGTGCAGGAGGCAGCAAATGGGTGTTTCTCTCTCATCCATGTTTCTAAATTCTCTATCCCTCTCCCTTCCTCTCTGTAAAGAATTAATGAAATATATTTTTTTAAAAGAATATTCAACACCCAATTTTGGCAACATCATAAGAGGATATCTACTCCTCTTTTTATGGTCCACAGAATGTACCTTTTGTGACAACTTTATATACTGTTATTTCCCATCAGTTCTTCATGATCGCTCCCTCCTCTTGTTACTGGAAAATCCCATTTCATTTTCTTAAGCATTTCTTATGTGCCAAAGGAAGCATTTTTCCAAGCACAATAGCAAACATGTGTGACTCCTCCCCACTTAATCCATATACATGGCCAAAAGTACCACTAGGAAACACATATCTTCTCATCTACCTAGGAAATATGAAAGCCAAAATCGGGTCTCAGCTGTCCCTATTTCCTTTTACTCTTCTTTAACGTGCTCTAGCAATATTTATAAAATCAAAAACTATTCCACAGAGCACTCTCTCTACCCCTCCATTAAAGCAACTATTATATTGCTTTTAGTATATATATACTTGACCTTCCCAGCTCCTGTCTCCAGTAGGCTGTGACCTCCTGAAAGTCGAGAGGTATATTTATGTTTATTCTTTCAACACCTAAAAACTGCTGATTGAAGAGAGCAGAGATTAATCTTGAAAAAAAGTGAAATTGCTTAAATTATACAGTGTAAAATGTGGGGAAAAGCAAACAGCCTGACAATATACATGTAATAGGATCACTGGGCAAGAGAATTCATGCTCTGTAGCTGTGATGAAATATTAGAAATATTTTTCCAAAACATTTTCATGAAGAATGAGATGTCATAGGAGACTTTTTGCTGGGGGAAAAATGTCCATCAATTTATCAGTCTCTGATATTCTTTTCTTTTATTTCAGCTCATAATGCTTATGATACATTGTCAAGACGAACAGCTGACAGACTTGATGCTGTTGTCATTTCAACCAAGTAAGAGCACTGTTGGTTGGTTTGGGTTTGGGCCAGGTGCCTTATATAGTGAGATGTTTTCAGATGTTCTGATGATTCCATGGTTATGCCAAGTGTGTTTCAAATGGAAATCAGAAGGTGAGAATAGAGAAAGTGAGCTTGGGCATGACCAGAAAAGAGACAGAGCGAAAAGAGTTGTAGAGTTGGGTCAAGTGGGGATCAAAAACAGGATGTCAAGAAATTGTTAGAGCCCTAACTTGTTTGGCTCAGTGGATGGAGCATTGGCCTGCAGACTCAAGGGCCCCAGGTTTGATTCCAGTCAAGGACCTGTACCTTGATTGTGGGCACATCCCCAGTAAGGGGTGTGCAGGTGGCAGCTGGTTGATGTTTCCTTCTCATCAATGTTTCTAACTCTATCTCCTCTTTTTAAAAATATCAATAAAATATATTTTTTAAAGAAATTGTTAGAATAAAATTAAAGTATTAAATTTTATTGACCAATGAACTTTGTTGGATTTCCCACCTACTTTAAGTTAGCAGAGTGAAAGAGGAGGGCTTCGGAGTCAGAGAATCAGGCTCAAAATGTGGTTCTAGAATTTACTGAGTGACTGTGACAGTTAAATCTCATTTCAACTCAATTTTATCGTATGTAAACTGGGAATCATATATTTCCTATGTCATAGAGTTATTTTGAAAATCAAATATAAATGAAATATGTTTAAAGCAATTAGTATAGTATATGTATATTTTAAAATATATTTTATTGATTTTTTACAGAGAGGAAGGGAGAGGGATAGAGAGTTTGAAACATTGGTGAGAAACATCAGCCACTGCCTCCTGCACAATCCCTACCCTGGAGGTGCCCACAACTAAGATACATGCTCTTGACCAGAATCAAACCTGGGACTCTTGAGTCGCAGTCTAACACGCTATCCACTGAGCAAAATATGTTAAACCATTATAGTATATTTTATGGTATGATCCTTCATCTAAAGAAGTAGTTATGAAATAACTTGGGAATATAGGCCATTCTATTCTAAAAATTATATAAGATCAATAATCAATAATAGAAAATGAAAAAATAGTAATGACTGCATGGCAACTTGTTCATAAGATTAAGTTGGCATAAAATAATTTCTAAGATTTGTTTAATATCTATTGGTTAGTAATAAAGTATAATGATTACAAAGAAAATAACATTCTGGGAGTTTAGTTAGTTATCATCTGGGACATTTTTTTCCTAAAACCAATCCAAGTTTTGCATTCAGGGCTTTACTCATACAAATATGACATTTGTGAAAATTTTCATATCCAGCATTATCATTAGGATTACATATGGCTTTAGATTCATTGTAATTCAAAATATATTTATTAAAGAAAGATTTTACTTTTATTTTAAGGCAAGAGCAGGCACACAAATGAGTATGCATTCACACACAAACACACACTCACATACACACACACACACACACACACACACACATTCTTATTATAAATATTGACTTAAATGGCATTGTTTTTCTACCTACAGCTATAGACTAGCACCTAAATACCACTTTCCAAATCAATTTGAAGATGTGTATAATTCATTAAAGTGGTTCTTACGCCAAGATATTCTTAAAGGCTATGGTGTAGATCCCAAAAGAATTGCTATTTCTGGAGATAGTGCTGGAGGAAATTTAGCTGCAGCAGTGACTCAACAGGTATGTTGCTTAGATTTGTTTCCTTTTTAAAAATATATTAGACTTAGATTTATTTATTTCAAACATTAAATATGTATGCAAATATGTTATATTAGTACATTAGAGATAGATAGAAATCATATCAGAGAACATTAATATATCTAGTGCCTCTATTCATACCTCCTGCCATATTTATAAAAATAAGATTATACAATCATCTTTCTAGATCATTGGTTTAAATCTAATTGGTATTGTCAGTTAAGTACCACTGTGTTTGTTATATTATTGGATTGCATCTGTGAAATCAATCAATGATGCCAATTATCATGACCTGAACATCAGATTATTTCAGTATTCTTTAGTGGAGTATGCTAAAATGTGCATAAAAATTGTTATCAGAATAATAATAAAGTTGCCTGTGAACAAAAAGTTAGCAGGTTCATAAATACTCTTCATTTTCAGAAGATATTATACTTTTTATATATCAATTAATACACTATTTTTATGACATTTAGCTAAAACTGGACACCTGTTAACTATCAATTTAATATGGAAATAATTAATTATAATTAGTCTAATAGATTAGGAGTAAAAGTGCTTTGGATATTGGTTTAATTAACCTAAGAAATTAACTTGGTACTGATGGCTTGAAAGCAATTTTCTTGTAGAGAGAAAAAAATTCTAATGTATTACAAATAAATGTTTACAATTTATTCTAATCATAGATATTGCAATGTTTGTGCTATAAAACAAACCTTGCTATTATTTTTATTGTTTATTTTAATACACATTTTGAAGTGTATAAATTTTGGCCACTTGTAGCTTTAGGATAATCATCTTGTCTTCAACAAGAAAAAAAACATGCCAAAAATTATGCACACACAGCCTACACAGGGGTGCACCTAGAGTGCCCAGCTCAGATGATTTGGAAGGCTGAACTACTGGGCCTTACAGGACATCTACTACATAAGGCCACTCTACCAATTCCAGGAGATATAGCGGCTCTACCTAATACACAGAAACATAGGGAAGCAGCAAAAACAAGGAGACAACGAAACATCACAGATGAAAGAACAGAAGAAATATTCAGAAAAAAATAAATTAAATGGAAGCAAACAAACTATAAGATAAAGTGTTTGAAACAATAGTTATATGTATTCTCAAGGATCTTAATAAAAGCTTTAAGGGACTTAGTGGGAATTTCAAGGATCTTCGTGAGAATTTCAAAGACATGAAAAAGAACGAGTCAAAAGTTATGCACTCAGTAACTGAAATAAAGAATAATTTCCATGGATTCAACAATAGAGTAGAGAATTCCAAGAATCAAATCAGTGATTTGGATTATGGGGAAGGAAAAAATACCCAAGCAGAAGAGAAAAAAGAATCCAAAAATAAGAATGTAGTGTAAGGAGCCTCTGGGCCAACTTCAAGCATTCCAACATTTGCATTATGGGGGTTCTAGAAAGGAGAAGAGAGAGAGAGAGAGAGCAAAATATTGAAAACCTATTTGAAGAAATAATGACAGTAATCTTCTCCTACCTGGTGAAAGAAATAGACTTGTTTGGTGAAAGACCAAACAAGATGAACTCAAAGAGGCCCACACCAAGACACATCATAACTAAAATGCCAAGAGCAAAAGACAAAGAGATAATCTCAAAAGCAGCAAGAGAAAAACAGTTAGTTACCTACAAGGGAGTACCCATACGACTATCAGCTGATTTCTCAACAGAAACTTTGCAGGCCAGAAGGAAGTAGCAAGAAATATTCAATGAGGGGAATAGCAAGAATCTACAACCAAGAGTACTCTACTGGGTGAAGCTATCATTTAGAATTGAAGGTCAGATAAAGAGCTTCACATAGAAGAAAAAGATAAAGGAATTCATCATTACCAAACAAGTACTACATGAAATGAAATGCTGAATGGTATTTTTAAAGAAAAGAAGAGGAAGAAGAAGAAGAGGAAAAAGAAAAAGAAGAAGAAGAAGAAGAAGAAGAAGAAGAAGAAGAAGAAGAAGGAGAAGAAGAAGAAGAAGAAGAAGGAGAAGAAGAAGAAGAAGAAGAAGAAGAAGAAGAAGAAGAAGAAGAAGAAGAAGAAGAAGAAGGAGGAGGAGGAGGAGGAGGAGGAGGAGGAGGAGGAGGAGGAGGAGGAGGAGGAGGAGAGGGAGAGGGAGAGGGAGGAGAAGGAGAAGGAGAAGGAGAAGGAGAAGGAGAAAGAAGAAGAAGAAGAAGAAGAAGAAGAAGAAGAAGAAGAAGAAGAAGAAGAAGAAGAAGAAGAAGAAGAAATACATTTCTATCAACAATTGCATCTAAAAATCAAAATAAGGAATTGATGAACAAGATAAACTGATAAATAAAATAGTACCAGTGTCATGGAAACAAGGAACAGACTAATGAGTTTCAGAGGGAAAGTATTTGGAGGAGGGAGAGCAGGAAGAGATTGACCCCCCCCAAAAAAAAAAAATATATATATATATATATATATATATATATATATATATATATATATATATTTCCAAAGGACAGAGACAATAGAGTGGTAAAGGCCTGGGCAGGGAAGGAATCAGATGGATAGGGGCAATGGGGGGAACAAAGGAAAACATTTGTAATACTCTCAACAATAAAGATTTTTAAAAAAAAGAATAAAGGAGAAAAAGTAATAACATTCAGATAAGCTAAAACTAAGAGAACTTGCGATTAGTGGAACAATCTAAGACTACATTAAGTGTTTAAGATGAAATGAAAATGCAGCTGAAATTTTAACATACAGGAAGAAGCAAAGAGGTAGAATGTGGTAAGACGTGAGTAAATTTTCATAAACTTGAATATTTTAAAATAATAAGATATACAGAATTAGAATATGACAAAAAACTATAAGTTAAAGGAAAGGATAGATTTTAAATCTTATAAGGTATTTTTTTATCATCTAAGAAAAAATAGAGGCTTATAATTGGCTTTTGACAAGCTCCTTAGTCTTTAAGATGCTAAGAATGCAAATTTTAATGTTTAGGGTGATCAATTAAAGAATAAAAATAGGGTATAACATATACAGCTACAGGGGGAAAAATAGAATAATTGAAAGATCAACCAACCTGAAAAAATGCAAAAAATAGAGAACAAAGAAAAAGAATATGCACAAAATAAGGTGGTAGGTCATAACTAATGATTTTAGTAATTATAACCATTTGTGTTTTAAATGATCTTGCTGTAGTATTAAGATTATCAGATTAAAACATAAGTAAGCAGAAAATCTGACAGCAAGTGGATGGAAAATGTACATACTGCAATAATATTTAAAAGAAATGCTAGAAAAATATGATCACATCATTATAGAAAAGGCTTCAATGGCCAAGAAAATAAAACTATGGTAAATCTACCTGGTTTTAATAACATGGCATTAAATACATAACAGAATGACAGGAGAAAACACAAGTTTATGACCACAACAAGAGGTTTAATAATGCTACTTTTAGCAATGAAGAGAACAATGGGCAAAAAATAATAAGTATATAGAGGAGTGTAATAATAATCAATATATTTCATTCAGGGTAACAGGAAAATAAGCAAGTATATTTTAAAAATCAACCAAGTTCTGGGCCATAAAACAACCAGTCTCAGAAAAAGTCACAGAATTTAAATTGTGCAACATTTGGACTTCTACTACAATGAAATAATGTGGGAAATCAATAAGAAAAAGACAAATAAAATATGCTTCTATGGAAATTTGGAAATTTTAAAAAATAGACTAAAAACCTATGGGTCACTATTTAAAAGAATGCATCTTTTTAATATGTTCTCTACATTTGGAACTATATTTATAGAAAACTGTACTTTCTCAAAAGCATATGTTGGAAAATAAGGAAGGCAGAAACAGGCATCTGACTTAAGAAATAAAGTCAATAAAATGAAAATAATGACAAGAAAATAAATTGTGATATTCAAACAAGCTCAGAGTAAATATAACAAAAAGCAAAAAGTTAATTCACTTAAAGGACTAGTAGAGTTTTAATTCTCTGAAAAGACAAATGAAGAAAAACAAAAGTTAGGTTCAAATGTCAATATTGAGAAAGGGACAATTCTTCAGACCCTTTGACATAAAAAAGAAATACTTTTTGATGTTAAGAATGCACATTGCAATTCTTGAAAGCAATTTTGAACAACTTTAAAAGTAAAACATCTAATAAGAGTTTAATTGAGTTAACAAATAAGAAAGATATATCATGCAAAACAGACACAATAAGAAATGAAAACCTTTCATTTTATAATCACAAAATAAATTACATAAATAATAAAAAATGGTTCTATTAAGAAACTTCACCCAAAACCAGTTTGGCTCAGTGGATAGAGCATCAGCCTGTGGACTGAAAGGTCCTGGGTTTGATTCTGGTCAAGGGCATGTACCTGGGTTGTGGGCACATCCCCAGTCAGAGGTGTGCAGGAGGCAGCTGAACGATGATTCTCTCTTATCCATGTTTTTAATTCTCTATCCCTCTTCTTTCATCTCTGTAAAAAATCAATAAATTATATATTTTTTAAAAGAAACTTCACTGGCAATTTACCTCAAACACTTAAGAAATAAATCCAAAATAAACATAAAAAAATGCCAGAGAATGGGGAAAATAGGAATAGTCTTCAGTTTTTTTTAAAAAATATATGATATTTATGACAGACTAATCACATATTAGTCTTTTTCCCTATCCATGAGGATACTAGTACAAATTCTTTTGTTTATATTTATAGTATTTAAGTATAGATACTGATTCTTAAGTATAATATTAAAAATTGGCAATTTCTTTGAGATATATTTCTTATTATTTCTATCTTTCTGAAATTTTGAATTTACCATAGCTTCATAAATAAAAATATATGTATAATATTAGTGAAAATTTTTATTTCAACCACTTACTTTAACTAATTTTCAGCTCATAGATGATCCAGATGTCAAGATCAAACTCAAGATCCAGTCTTTAATTTATCCTGCCCTTCAGAGTCTGGATATGGATTTACCATCTTTACAGGAAAACTCAGATTTTCCAGTTCTGCCCAAATCACTCATGGTCAGGTTTTGGAGTGAATACTTCACCACAGACAGATCCCTAGAAAAAGCCATGCTTCTCAAGCAACATGTACCAGTGGAATCAAGCTACCTCTTCAAGTTTGTTAATTGGAGTTCTTTGCTCCCAGAGAAATTTAAGAAAGGGCACTTTTATAGCAGTCCAACTCATGGTCCTCCTGAGCTAGCTAGAAAGTATCCAGGGTTTCTAGATGTGAGGGCAGCTCCTTTATTAGCTGATGACAACAAGTTGCGTAGCTTACCCTTGACCTATGTAATCACTTGTCAATATGACGTTTTAAGAGATGATGGAATCATGTATGTCACCCGACTTCAGAATGCTGGAGTTAGGGTGACCCATAACCATGTTGAGGATGGATACCATGGAATAATTTCCACTCCTGGACTGAAAATTGGACAAAGAGTAGAAAATCAGTATCTGAGTTGGCTAAGTGAAAATCTATAGTAAATATCTTAGCAGTGGTTTATAAAAATATGTAAGCCTCAAATATAAAACATTACTGAGAATCAAAAGGTTATGTTTAAATTTTTCTTTATCACCCATGACCTTTCTAAGGTCCTCTGAGCCATTGTGATTTTCTGTTGTTTTGGGATTTTTGTGTTCATTTTTGTTTTCTTTTTTACTGAGTAGATTCTCTATTTCTTATTCTAAGTGTTGAGTACTCACATCTGGTATCTTAGAAAATGTCTACATTCTTCAATATGTTTTCTTGCTACTAAAGTGCCTAAGAGATCGCTGGTATTAATTTTGGTGTCCTAGAACAGAAATAGGCTGGCTCATATTAAGAAGTGGATTTTATAGTAATAGATGGCATTATATTGAAGCCAATACTTTGGAAAAAAAACAGTTGGCACAAAATTCATATTAGTTAGTGCCTACAAGGTTGTTTCAAGGCAATAAATTTATTTCAGTAGAAGCTCTGTATTTTACAAGCCAGATGTGTCTGTTTAAAACTTTTATCTCAACAATAATACTATTAGACAATCAAAAAACTAAGGCTGTAAATTACAGCTATAAGAAATGAGTAATGTCTATTTGTTTTAAAGAAAATGCCATGTTTATTACAAAATATGTATGGAAATAAAATAGATATAAAAACATTATTTTGTTTTGAGGAAACAAATTTGGAGGATTTATAGATTGCAAAGCAATATAAAGCTACCAGTCAAGATAGTATGGCATATCAATACAGATAAGAAAATAGATAATACAATAGAATCCAGAAACCAATTCATATATTTAGGGTCAATTGTTGAGATAAGGTTGCCAATCTAATCCCATTCCAAGAGCATTATATATATTTTAAATGGTGATTAAACATTTGAATATTCGTATAAAATACCCTTAGCCCTGACCTTGACTTACTTCACATTATAGAAAAAAAATAACTCAAAATGACTTATTGATCTAAATATAAAAACCTAAATTTTAAAACTTCTATAAATTTCTTTTTTTTTAGACAGGACTACATTTTACTTGAACTGTTGCATCCTATAAACTATGATTGTATTGTCATGTAAGCTGTGTGGACTATTTCCAGAATTATACAAAAAAACACAATCTAGGCACTGTCAACAGGCTGACTTGGTGAAAATGATTTCTTGGACACGGATGTAGCTCTGTAATGTGTGTATTTGAATATTTCAAGGAGAAAGCAGGAGCTTTCAGATATTTTTGTAAATGTTAATTGGAAATTACATTGAAATAGTTCATCATTTTATTTACAATCCAGTCCTTTTTCTAGTTTGAAAAAATAAGTTGAACACATTTTAATGCCTAAAATGAATGTAAAGGAATAATGCTGTCAAGCAGAGATGCATAAGCTAGGCAGTTCCTGAAATGGCTACAAACAGACAAGACTGGAAGAAAGTGTATTAAAAACTTTATAGCAAGTGTTAGCTGAGATTTTTCTGTGGCAGAGAAAAACAATGCACTACTTGTCTGTTGTATAAAACAAATTGTGAAAATAATAAAGTGGATAACATGAATAGACATAGTAGCTTATGCATAATTTATAAATTATTTTTAATGTGATCTGAGTTTATAACTTTGGTCAATTATATTTTGGATTCTGACACAAAAAAAGAATATAATTTTTAGATGAAGAAGTGGTAATAGTCATAAAACTACATATACATAAAGATATATATATATATACATATACATAAAGATATAGATATAGATATAGATATATATAGTTTTACATATGGCATGTATATTATGGTGTTTGTCAGAAACTTATAAAATAAAGGCTAAACTAATTATTCATAAAAGTGAAATATTTTAAATTATTTGTAGGATTTAAAACAATTATATGTAGGATTCAAATAATCATTTACAAAATGCAAAATATTTTTAATGATACCAAATGTCAGTTAATTAAAAATTTGAAAAATCGCCAGCCCTTTTACTTTTAGATAAATTGTGTGATATGAGATCTATCTAATTAATCTCCAAGTATGTTTTTTCTAAAAAATACTCCAAATTCATGTGCATACACACAGACACACAAATATGTCTCCTTATGACCAAAAATACTGAACTCATGATATGGATATGTTTAAATATTCTATATCCATCAAAAGATAATTTTAACTAGTTATAAAGAATTATGATCACAGAAAGTGTTCTAGCAAGGTGTGTTAGTCAAGATTCAGGACTTAATTGAATTTTAAAGCAAGAGAACACTTTTTCCTATTGCTTCAATCCCCTGTGTGATATCTACTGAAAGGGTTTGGCTCAGCTTTCTGAAAATAACTCTGAAAAGTACCATGGATACTCTTTTCTAAATGTTTAGTATATATGTGGAAATGTTATGAATCATGGCCAATTTATGAATCTATTGAAATAAATAAAATATAATGATTTTAATCCTCCTATCGTCTTTAAAAAATGCTTGTTGTTGAGTCATTACAGAGTTTTACAAAGATTTATTATACTATTCATTCACTTCAAGATTTTCTTAAAACAAAAGGAATGTTTGCCAAATGTACAATTGAGTTGTATAAAAAAATGGCAGTGTGACTTGTTTCTCATATGAATAAGTTAACTCTGAAGCTCCAAGTAAAGAAAAGCTTACTTGTGACCTAGCTAGACAGATGCTAAATTTTATATTGAAATACACACTTTTTATCATCAGAATCAGTGATAAGGGTGTGTGCACATTTCTAACACTAATCAATATACAGAAGGGGTTAACATACAACTGAAATAATTATATAAATTGGCTGTAAGAAAGAACAAGAAACATTGGAGAAATTGTCATGACTACTGATAAATTTAGAGCCATTTTCAATTTGGCCATTATTCCTTTAATTTTGGTGTTAATTATATTGAGTTGACACAAGAGTTTTTAAATTTACTTACATTGGATAAATAAAGTTTTGAAACTGATATGTTTTTGCTTAAAAGTCAAGTGAATTATTTTTTTAATGATGGAGCAATTTGTCAATATGGATGGATGTGAATAATAAAGGAAATTTATTTTTGTACTTAATTTATTACTGGAAAACTTTTCAGTGTGCTTATGAAAATTTGAGTATGTCACTGAAACCTGGCACATCCCCAGTGGGGGGGGGTGCAGAAGGCAGCTGATCGATGTTACTTTCTCATTGATATTTCTAATTCTCTATGCAGTTCACTTTCTCTCTGTAAAAAAAAAAATCAATAAAATATATTTCAAAATAAATAAATATCTACTCCTTGGTGTTGCCTAAACTGCCGGATTGAACTGTGAAGAGCAGCAATTTAATGCACAAGCCTAGGAACTGCTCCTGCAAACGGGTGGCCTTACAGAAAAGGCCAAGATTGTACAGCGCAGAAAGTGGAGTTGAATGAAGGCACAATGACCAATGGGAACCAAAACTCCCGGCACCTTGATTGTGTGGGTGGATTATTCGTTCATTGAAAATAGATAAAAAGAACCAGGTCTTCTAAGTGGAAATCTATGAATTAAAGACATAACATATGAAATCAATTCTGTTGATCCCTTCCTCACCTCCCCGCTGTCCACCTGGTTCACACTCCTCCTTTTAGGTAATGCGCATTACATAAGACTTATGTAAGACGCACTTCCAAGAATGAATTGATGGGAAAAGTCTCCCTCCTGACCCGTGAGCAAAGTCCGAGTACAGAAAAGCATGTTGCGTAGGGCAAGCATGTTAGGAAAGAAGGCTCCCTTTACAAGGACCTGTGTACTAGAGAACAAAGGAGGAATAAAAATAATGACACACCAAGCATTCCTACACTACACCATAAGAATACTGACATAAAAGTTTGTTGGTAAATCTAATGCCCAACTTTTTTCTTTCCTGAATTCAGTTTCACTTAGATTCAAAGAAACTTTCACCCAGGCAGGACATATGTGGCTTCCCATGTTGCAGGTGTGAATAAGTTCCCAAAATGTCTGGCATTTAGAATTTAAATTCTATCTAAAATCTAGGATTCTGTTTTCTGTTAACCAATGAAGTGTTAATATGTAAATATGTTTCCAATCGCAAATTAAACCTTTTCTCACATGCTTAGCAAAGGTTGCAATGTGAGAGTATATGATGCTCACAGAGTTCATCTCAGCATTTCAATGAATACCGAAGGTTTCAGAAATCTGCTCACAATCTTGAAATATTGTGGGTATTGTAAAAAAAAAAAAAATCTCACACAATCCCTAGCCAGTTTGGCTCAGTGGATAGAGTGTCAGCCTGAGGACTGAAGGTCCAGGTTTGATTCTAGTCAAGGGCACATGCCCGGATCGTGGGCTTGATCCTTAGTAGGAGGCATGCAAGCGGCAGCTGATGAATGGTTCTCTCTTATCATTGATGTTTCTATCTCTCTTTCCCTCTCCTTTCTTCCCTGAAATCAACAAAACTATATTTTAAAAAATCTCACATGACAGAAATCAGTATTAAAGAGGTTGCATTTCTTCCCCTCAATCTTCTCACCCCATCTAGGAAAATTAGCTTGACTCCAACTAACCAATGAAATGGGTCCTCATTGGTTGTTGATGGTCCAAAGGAAATTAAGGTGATATTTATTGCAGTAGAAAGACACAAAGCCAACACTGACAGAAATCCTAATGCATGCCCATAAGATTTTAGAAATATGGCAATTGTTAATATTACAATGCAGTGCCTCCATCTTATATGATGGGCAGGTTCACAGCTTATATGAGGGGAAGAATTAGGAAGAGTTGGCTACACCCTTCATGGGCTCCCCCACATGCTATAAGTCAGGCAGCACAAGCAATCTTGGGGAGCCCCCTTCCCCTAGTCAGGAGTTTCCACTGCCATGCAGCAACCTCGGAGTGCCCAGAGTTGCATGCTTTCCCAAGGGTGAAGAAATAGCCGATGTCATCACCTCCCTTTGTGATTTCCTCAGTCTGGCAAGCTCCGTGGCTTAGAAAACACTCCCAGTGCAATGGGGTTTATGATGTGACCTTACATCTCGGCCTCACTGAAGAGAGCACCGGAACAGGCTGGGCTCTGACCCAGGCACCCATGCACTTACAGGTATATTGCCATTAAAACCCAAGTCATGTTTCAATTCCCACCTCTGTTTTTCTCTACTAACAGAGACTTAACACTAGAATTTGTGTCATGCTCTCTGCCCAATCCCGAACTCAGAGGCTGATGCACAATAGCCTCTCAGTTGATTTGTTCAATAATATTTTCCTTAACTGAAAGGAAATTATAATGCCTTTCTGACAGTCAAATAAATTAAACCCCTTTTTAAAGGTTTGCTTTCTTTTTAGTATCTCTCTTTTTTAAAATGTATTTATTTAAGAGAGAAGGGTAGAGGGAGAAATATTAACTTGTTGTTTCACTCATTTATGCATTCATTGGTTCACTCTTTTTTAAAAATATATTTTTATTGATTTTTTTTTTACAGAGAGGAAGGGAGAAGGATAGAGAATTAGAAACATCAATGAGAGAGAAACATCTATTAGCTGCCTCCTGCACACCCCCCATTGGGGATGTGCCCGCAACCAAGGTACATGCCCTTGACCGGAATCAAACCCGGGACCTTTGAGTCCGCAGGCCAACGCTTTATTCACTGAGCCAAACCGGTTTTGGCAAAGGAGTAGGTATTTTTTTAAATGGGCAATGGATTAAGCCAGATCCACCTGGGCATAAATATAGTGTTCCATTTTCACTGTCATGATAATAAGATGGTATACAGTGATAAGAATAGCAATTACAACATTAACATTTCTTGGAAACCTAATAGTTAAATCCAAATGACCCTATTTGATATGAGTTAATATGCTTTTATTATAAATGAAATTATTGCATCAATAATAATCTAAGAAATTTCCCGGTCATCATACAAGTGCTGAATCGAAGAGGTAAGTTTCAATGACATATTAAGTGAGAAGCATAATGCAGCCTTATTCTTGTTTTTAAACAATAATCACTTCATTACATAGGCTGTGATTGAACAGAGGACTGGCTTCGCTTTCCTTACATTGGTCTTTTTCAGAACGCCAGATTCTCCATTTCCAGCACACGGCAAACTTTTGATTACATTGGAATTGAGCTGGCCTCAAAGTGATGAACGCCAGAGTGCAACCTGCTACAATCCCAGCTGAAGCCCACTGATCCTAGCATGCTTTCTTCTAAGGGCTTTTACATTTCTTTCTTTTTTCTTGGGACTATGTAAATGAAAAGTAGAGGTTGGTGAGACAGAATTCACTAGGGCTCCCAGCTCACACACTGAAACACATCAAAAAACAACCTGCTCAAAACTGCAATGTTTTGAAAATGCACACACACGCGATGGGGGAGAGTCTCTATGGTGTAACCTGGAGAGAAGAGCGGCTGCTGAGGAAGAGTGACAGAGCACATCAGCACCCCCTCCTCTGCCTCTCTCAGAAACGCACGCTTTCCTGGGCAGGAGAGGAGGGCACCGGGGAGAACTCACCGCAGCTCCATAAGGAACCAAACAGCAGCAGCAACAAAACTTTCTGCACTGTGGGAGAGGCAGCATTTATATTCAAAATGTTACAGCTTATAAAATAGTCTTTTTCTCAGCTTTATTGAAGTATAACTGAGAAATAAAATTGTAAGTTATTTAATGTATATATTTCTCTTCTATTTATTACTGTGACTTAGTAATTTTATGTTCTTTTATATATATATATATATATATATATATATATATATATATATATGAACTGTGTTGAACAAGGCAAAAATAAATGAGTTAAAGAATAGAAAGAAGTGTGCTATGTGACATTTTCCCCATGGGCCTTAAACTGCCATTTGTTTCTATCCAATACCTTCTCCCTATAGTCAAATTTTAAAGCCAAGACTATATATTGTATTTATCTATATTTTTATCTGTCCTCTATCTACTATCTATCTATCTATCTATCTATCTATTATCTATCTATCTATCTATCCATCATCTATCTATCCTCTAGCTAATTCTGAGCTAATTACCAGGTAGTTCATTCAGTCATTTCCAGAGGAGGAAAATACATTTGTAAATATTAAAAAGTGAAGGGGTCTGGTCCATTATTGGCTGTGGTAAATAGAAATTGAAAAGCAGCTCTGCAAATAGTCCCAATGTGTAGGGAGCAGTTATAGGGTTTAGCCTATGACTGACCTGTTGGCAAAGCCAAAAACAAGTCCCAGTTTAGAGAGCACAACCCTCTTAGCATAATTAAGTTTGATCTTGTGATACTCCCTAGATCAGCCGTGAGCATACTATGGCCCACAGGCCGGATCCAACCATTCGGCTGTTCTATCCGGCCCGCCGAGCTGAAAGAGCTAAGGGTTCTCTTGCTCTCCCCTCCACTCCTTCACCAGCAGCCCAAGATGAGAGTGCCAGCATGGTCAGGTTGCTTTTGTTCCGGCCCTCCGGTCCAGTGTAAGAACCCATTGTGGCCCTCGAGTCAAAAAGTTTGCCCACCCCTGCTAGATCTTCCCTGGGTAGCTAATGGGCTGTGGGAGGTGCAGCAAGTGCTGCCAAAACAAGTGAAACTTGCAAGAACATTTTAAATTACCTTGTTTACCTTTGACTATAAAATAAGGCTCCACTTGCAGTCTGGATCTGTTCTGTGATCTCCTCCAGGAACAGAGACCCACCTAGATCCAGCTTATTTTCTTTGTCTGTCTTTTCTTCATCCTTTGCCAGCCCTCCCTCAGGCTTGCAGAATCCTAGGCTGTGCTGGTGCAGCACACTAATGAGTCCATACGTCTGTATACAATAGGTTAAAACAAACCCTATGGATCATTCGTTACAGAAGAATCTTCAGTTTGATTTAGGTCACAGTTACTTAAAGTGTGTGGCTTTCTAAGAGCATGGGTCAAGAGAGTTCTCTAGTAAAGCACAGCATTATGTCTTTATTCTCTCAGGGCAAGTACTGCTGTGGGTGAAATTTTTACTTTTATACCATCTACTCTCCATGCACAAATTCTCTTATAAACACAGAATAAGGTGGATAACTAATTTATTTTCCCTATGTCTCTTGAAAGAATAATCACACACACACACACACACACACACACACACACACACACACACATTTCACATTAAAGTCAGCAAAATTAGCTTAGTAATACACCTAAAACATTTCCATTTCCGATATGATTCAGTGGAGTTACTCAACATCATGTGAATAGAGGTTATATACATATTAACCAGGATGGATTTTTGGAAGAGCAAGAAGTTATATATTAAGCTGAGAAATACACTTTAAAAAATGGACTTATAATGTTTTATTTTGATGCCTTTTATTTTGCAAGGTCCTTTATCCTTTTCCAGTCTATTAAATAATTAATATTTCTAAGACTTGATTCAAAGTTACCTTTGCAACAAAGTTTTCCATGATTCATTCCAAAGGACTCCTTTCACTACATAGCTCTTAAGATAATCAATTGCATTTGATTATTTGGCTTTTATTAAAGATATAAGAAAAATAAATATATATCAGTAAAAATATGTAAAATCCCATGTTTGAATCCCCTTTCTTTACTCCCCTCTAAGGGCAATGTGCTCTACTGTATTTTCTGAATTCTGAAAATGAATATACTCTTCTCCAAGTAGCTGTTTCACAAATATTTGTCCAATGACTAAAGATACAATCATGTTGGCAGATTTAATAGAACCTGCCCGGGGAGTGTGCTTTGTTTGTGTTACAAAGCACACACTGGAACTTGCGCTTTTATCAGCAACACTACATGTTGATACTTGCCACATGAAAATCTGGTGTGCTTTTGAGGAAACACTGTGGCTGCAAAGTCAGATAATCCATTGAATGGGACTTGCCCCAGGTCTATTTAGTTGCAGCATTGAAGTAACGTGTAATAGTCTTGTTAAAGATATGATATGGTTATAACATGGGGTAGAATCCTTTTACTTCCTGATATTGGGAGTCCTCCTAGCATATTATGTTTTCATACTGCTTCCAGATAATGTTAAGGAGCAATGAAAAATAAGGCTGTTTAATGCTGTTATAAAAATAGCATCATATTTGGTAAGTGAAAATATTTATTAACTAAGAGAGGAAAGTTTTCTAACGTTCTAATTTGGGTTTGGTTTTGTTGTTGTTGTTGCTGTTGTTGTTGTTATCAAGTTGTACATGTCTTTTAGCTTTTTATTATCAAATTTTGCTGACTTGTTTTATAATGTCTTTCAAGGCAGACCACTAAAAATGACCAAGGTGGCATTTGAGTTATATTGCTAAAATGATTCACCCAGTAGCAGTTTGATCCTCGCTGGGTAGGGGGCGTGCAGGAGGCAGGGGATCCATGTTTTGCTCTCATATCAATGTTTCTTTCTCTTTCACTCTCCCTTCCTCTCTCTCTCTCTCTCTCTCTCTCTCTCTCTCTCTCTCTCTCTCTCACAAAAATAAAAAATAAAAATAAAGATAGAAAAACATAAGTTTCATATAATAGTAAACATCCAACTATGCTGGTAAAATAAGTTTACTCCTGATTTTGTATTGGGGGTACATGCCTTGTTTGGATACATAAATAACAACTAATGATTAAGGAAACATTGATTGCGTTTTCTTTTGACCTACAACTACAGACTAGCCCCCACAGAGTAATTTTCCAGTTCAATTAGAAGCTGTATACACTGCATTAAAATGGGTTTCACATCCCAAAGTCCCTGAAAGCTATGGAGAGTTGGTACTTCTGAAGAGAGTGCTGGAGAGAAGTTAGCTGCAGCAGTCACTCCTCAGATAAAATGTTTAGCATTTTCATTTGTTATGTTTTCTCTCATCTCTAATTTAATAATTGTTGATATACATTTAAATGATATAGTGTTTTCGATATTTTTTTCTTTTCGTTATATAGGGAACGTTGAGAAGAATAATTTCATGCTTTAATACTGATTTTTAATTACAATACTGATATAATTTCCTATATATTATACCAGCCTTTTGAATGAGGAAAAAAATCAATAATGATAGTAATAACCAAAATTTTAAAGTCAGCATATTGCATGTATCCTGAATATAGTCAGAATATACTTTGAAGGATGTTGTATAACATAACATAATATGTGGATGAATGCTCACAGCAGCAAATACAGGTCATCACTAGGAGAAAGCAACATGAACCTAGGTTTCAAACTGCTCCTAAAAATACCTATTTTTATTTGAACAAACAATAGCGAGTTGAAGATAGCCAGGTACAAAGGCAAATAGAGAAATGAGAACTAGGGAACAGGAACAGCCAGATTCAGATATTATCATAATTAGGAAAAAAGTGTTTTAATAGAATATATTCTGATAGCTCTTAATGTATGATTTATAATTTTCTATATTGATAATCATTGTATTCAAGTCAATCAAACTGAATACAAATGGAAAAAAAGGAACCTAACCACATATCATATTGGTAACATTACACAAAGAATGAATTTCTAGTAACTTTTTGAGTATTTGACTCAAGTGGAAGAATTTAAGGTGGAAAATAGTATAAACAACTATTAATGATCCTTGGGCGATGGCACAAATCTTACTATTGAAAGTTTGAGATAATTTCTTATATTTCAATGGACAGCAAAAATGAAACAATATTAACAAAAAAACAAACACATGTTAATAAAGATATATAGCTAAAGGGTAGTGAAGCAAATGCAAGCCCAAGCTGTCTTGCTTCAAAAAGAATAGCTGAGCAAAGATGTAATTCCACATTTAAGAAATAGATTCTGCAGCAGTTAATAAGAAACTATCATGGTACAACAAGATAAATAAATGTGTGCCATTGGTGAGTTAGTTCATCTTTCTCTGCTAAAGTTTTTATATTTTTAATTATAGATGATGTCAGTTAATCAATGCTTTTGAGGAGAAGTAAATGAGAAAGCCAAGTAATGTCACTAATGTTAACTTTATTATTTTCTTTCTATTGATCAATTTCTTTCCATGAAGAAATCAACAGTCCTGGACGTGCCTTAAAGAAAAGACTCCAAGCAGCCCTTGAATGATGAGGCCATCATCCCTACAGGGCCAAGAGGGGGAGGGGAGGTTTCAATGGCAAGTGAAACAGAGTCAGCCTATTTCAGGGAAGAAACTATCATTACAGGAAAGTGGGGCAAGCAAAAAAAAAAAAAATTGGGCAATGTTCAAACAGGAATAATCCAGAAAGGCACAAATAGAAACATCATTGAGTCAGGTGGCTGGAATACAAATGAGATAGAATTTGCATTAGTTTCCTATTATTACTTAACCTTGAACTTGTGCTCACATGATTATCTCCGGATAGGCAGTGAAATTGAAACCATATTATGCCAACCCTAAAAACTAATTGTGCAACTCTGTATTCACTAGCTAGATAAAGCTCTTTTTTAAAAAAAATATATTTTATTGATATTTTACAGAGAGGAAGGGAGAGAGATAGAGAGCTAGATATGTCGATGAGAGAGAAACATCGACCAGCCGCCTCCTGCACACCCCTTACGTGGGATGTGCCCGCAACCAAGTACATGCCCTTGACCGGCATCGAACCCGGGACCTTTCAGTCCGCAGACCGATGCTCTACCACTGAGCCAAACCGGTTTCGGCTAGATAAAGCTCTTGGTGGAGCTGAAGCACATGGCTGAGTACACCATGCTGATATATTAGGCAAGTTTAGTCTCTGTTTCAGAGATCAGAGGAACATAGGCACTACATCATGAGAAGAAAATCCCCGTGCCTTCTGATCATGGGGCGTCCTTTTAGCATATTGCATTTATTTACTTCGGCCATGTGATTTTGAGGAGCCATGGAGAATAATGTGGTTGAACACATATGTGAAAACTATAGTACATCTGGTAAACTTGAAGTTTTACGAACATGTGCATATGCAACCATTTGATCTGGAGGAGTAATTTTCCCATGATTTTGACCATTTGTTTTTGGGGGTTTTCTTTTTCGTTGATTTATTGGTTGATCAATTTATTAGCCTTTTAAAAACAAAAGTTGCAATTCTTTGTCTCTTTTCTATTTAAAACATTGCTACCTTGTTTGCTCGGTTTTTAGTTTCTATATCAGAATTGTGTTTAAAAAAAATATTAAGAAAGCCAGGCCTGTGTGGTTCAGTGGTGGAGCATTGACCCATGAGCCAGGAGTTCATGGTTCAATTCCTGATCAGGGTATATGCCTGGGTTTGGGCCTTGATCCCTAGGAGGAAATATACAGGAGGCAGCAAATCAATGATTCCCTCGCATCATTGATGTTTCTATCTCCCTTTCCCTCTTCCTTCCTCTCTCTGAAATCAATAAAAAAAAATTAAGAAAAATAAGTGAGGAAGCATTTGAGTAGCTTTCACTAAAAATGCTTTGTTTAGGTAGCCTTAATGCCATAAGAGTGGTATTTGTTTGCGATTAGATGTTTGCTATCTTAGATGTTGTTTAATATTTAATCAGCAAATCAGAGGTCTCTGACTCTGCAGCACCGTGTTAGAGACGTTCATACAATCATTTTTGGATCCTGAGTGTAGAGTAAGGACATGTAAGTAAGTTCTCAAGGAAATACTGTCCGCCTGCTGGTTAGCAGGTGCTCAGGGTTAACGATAAGAGGTATGATGTGCAGATATGGAGGAGGAGGAGACCCTGCAGTGTCTGCCTCTGACTCTGGTGGTGGCCAGGAAAAAAAAAATGTGACCCTCTCTGTCTTTGTGGGGATGTTTTTCTATTTTTTTTTTCATGGATGAAACTCCCAGATTATAACTCTAACATTGATGTTTTAGTTCTCATTTATTCAACAATTGAATTCTTTATAAAATCCTATTAAGCAAAGAAAGCGTCTGTCCCCACAGAGCTTACATTCTAGTAGTCCAGAAAAACAACACATTGGGATTAAATGTATGATTTCAGATCATGAAAGCTAGCTTGAAGGAGATAAGCAGGAGGGAAAGAAAGCAATGTGGGCAGGTGACAGGGGTGGGGCTGCTGTGTGTCCAGTCAGAGAAAGCCTCTTTGAAGAGGAAACATCTGCTTAGAGACCAGATTATGAAAAGGAGCCAGCTGCTCTAGATATTGAGGTGAAAGTTTCCCAGAAGAGTCCGGAGCAAGTACAAAAGCCCCAGCTACAGCCCTAGCTGGTTTGGCTCAGTGGATAGAGCCTCATCCTGGGAACTGAAAGGTCCTGGGTTCGTTTCCAGTCAAGAGCACTTGCCTGAGTTGTGGGCTCGATTCCCTGTAGGTGGGGTGCAAGAGGCAGCCAATCAGTGATTCTCTCTCATCATTGATGTTTCTGTCTCCTTCTCCCTCTCCCTGGTGAAAGTCAATAAAAATATATTTCAAAAAAAATCCCAGTTACAAAATATTGATAAGATCAAGAAACTATGTGAGACATTTGGGATTTATGAGGGAGGGGGATGTTTATAATTGAGTTAGGAGAGGTCAGATGTCATATCACACAGTGCTCTGTGGGCAATGGCCTCGTTTTTAATTCTATGTGTAATGTGTAGTTATCAGAGTTCAAGAAGCAGAACAATTTTTCCCCTTTTATCTGCTCTCTTTGCTTACAATTTCTGAGAGGCCCTGATTAACTGTTCAAAGTCTTTCTTCATTCCTGAAAAACTATATATATATATATATATATATATAGTGATCAATTCTTCTCTAGTGTGACTGACTTTCTTCTCTGATGATTTTGAGTATCTGTTTAAGCATTTTTTTTTGAAGGACTAGGAGCCCAGTGCATAAATTCATGCACATTGAAAGGAAATGTGGGTCGTGAGGCTGCAGTGGGTACAAGGGCGGGTCTCGGCCCATCTTCCGCACCCCACCAGCCCCTCCCATTGCAGCCCCATGTGTCCCCCTGTCTGTCTGCAGCCCCATTCCCACCGCCGCTGCTCCCACGCACGCACTGACAGAGCCAGTCCAGCTCATACCCACTAACAGTATGGAGCAATTGGGGCCAGTGTCAGCAGGGGGTGCAAGTGGCAGCTGCTGCCCTGATTGCCCTTCAGGAGCAGGGGGAGGTGGAGAAGTCCTGAGGGTGATCTGGGCCAGAAGCCACCTCTGATTGGGCCAGGAGATTGGAACTGGTGCCAGGGGCAGGCAGTAGGTGGGAGCAGTGGCTCCTGTACTGGCAGCAGCAGGTGCAAATGCTAGGCGGGATCTAGGCGCACAGGAACAATGAACCTTCAGTAACTACCTGAGGCTCACCCCAATGACAGCTCCTATTGTCCTGCTTTGGTCTGCTGCCCCTGCTGACCTGCCCCATCATCCCAAGGTGCCCAACACCTACTATGTTCCATGCTCTGCCGCCTGCTGCCCACACCTGCCATGTTCCACGCATGCCCCCCAGTAGTCAGCACACCTCATAGCCACCAGTTGTTCTATTGTTTCTCCGTTTGGTCCATTTGCATATTAGCCGTTTACTGTATAGGATTATGCTATGTACATTTAAAAAAAATCAAAGTACTGGATTTTTGAATCCTGGTAAATATCACTTATTAAGCTACATGACTTTGGACTACTTATTTAGACCTGGGATTATTTTCCTAGTCTCTGAATATGATAATATTACCAATCTCATATGTATGTGAGCCATTTGTATTGTTGGGATGAATACATATAAAATGCTTAGGACACTGACTTGTTTGAAGGTGAAAGTGTTAGCTGTGCTGGTGTTAAACCTCGGTTCTTGACTTCAGCAAAGAATGAATTTAGAGCCAACACGTCTAATTCGAGAAGTTTATTTAGCCCTTTAGAAAGAACATCACAGAGGCAAAAGATATGAGCCAGCTGGGTTGTGTGGACTCAGAAAACAAGTTATAGATACACAAAACACAACACACACACAACAACCCTTGAAGTTTAGGAGAAAGTAAATAATATATGACTAAGGAAAGAAGGAAAGAGAGGGAAAAGGTGGGGAGAGAGAGATAGAGATAGAGATAGAGATAGAGATAGAGATAGAGATAGAGATAGAGATAGAGATAGATAGAGATAGAGATAGAGATAGAGATAGAGATAGAGGAAGAGGAGAGGAGAGGAGAGGAGAGGAGAGGAGAGGAGAGGAGAGGAGAGGAGAGGAGAGAAGAGAAGAGAAGAGAAGAGAAGAGAAGAGAAGAGAAGAGAAGAGAAGAGAAGAGAAGAGAAGAGAAGAGAAGAGAAGAGAAGAGAGAATACACTGGGTCCCTTGTCTTATGGGTTTTTATCTATTTTCCAAAGGCAGGGATTTTAGGAGAGGTTTCTGGGAAGGATCTCAATAAAATATTCACCAGCTTTCCAGGTGAGTCCTTTCAAGGCTATTGTCTCTACTAATTGGTTAGCACTAGTAGGGGGTTATTAGTCATTGCATTTAGTCCTGTTGTCAGCCAAGCATTGCTTCATCTGGTTTTGCTGATTTTCTGGGCCTGGTGATGAAACACAACTGAGGCCTAACTGTTATCTCTGGTTTAACCAAAACTCTGTCTCTTTGACAGATCAGAACCCTATTTTCCTAAGGGCTTCATGCTTAAGGGAGTGGTTGTTCAAGAAAGAAGGGAGCAGGTAGGTTAGGATGCTGAGTGGGGCCAGTCCGAATCATCTATCTGCCTCAGTTTCCCCATTTCACTTGCCAAGGAATTTTTCTAGCTTCTTACCATCCTGCCTGAAAAGGCCAGTTTGAAGGCAGCAGGCTGGGATTCCATGTTTTCCACCCATTGCTTCACTCCTCACCCTATCTCCCACCCCCAGGTGCAACCACACCTTCCTGGGTCGATAAAAGCCTCCCTATTTTGCACGCTAACCTAGTTCCTGGAAGAGTTTTGTTTTTTTTTGTTTTTCCTCTTTATTTATATGTTTACCAAGATTCTTAAGGAAAAGTCTTCCAAAGTTCAGATAAAATCCAACTTCCTGCTTGAAACTCTTTTCCATTTGCTCCTCCAGCAGCTACACCTGCTGTCTCCTCCCAAGGAGCCGTGTGTGGAGCTCTATGGAAGCATTTACTTTTTTTTTTTAAGTTTACTTATCTGTCTTTTCAACTTAACTCCAAAATTCTTAAAAAGAACAGAATTTCTCATATTCTAATCTGTGTAACCTGGAAGCTTAGTAGAGAACTCAATACATTTTGTGTGTGTGTGTGTGTGTGTGTGTGTGTGTGTGTGTGTGTGTGTGGAATAAGGACTAACTTTGCACATGGTCTCTGCACTTCTGGTTTTTCTTAAGACAGGCAGCTTGCAATTAACCAATCACAAGGCTGTTGCTAAGACAAAATTCTTTGAAAGAACCAATCAGAAGCCAGAAAAAAATAGATCTCCCTCTAGACCAAGAATTTTAACTGTTAACCCGTTTTGGGACCCCTTCCTGCTGCTCCTTCTGTATGGAGTCTGTTTGTCTCTCAATAAATGTTGCTTCTGCCTACTGTCTTTGTCCATGAATTCATTCTTCAATTTTGTGAGACAACCACGAAAATAAATTTTGGCATCAAAAGCACTGAAGAGAGTTCAGGTATGAGAATTTAGTTCAGTGCACCGTAGTTTATTAAAGGGTGATGTTCTGAAGGAGCCAACATTCTGTCACCCTGAGGTTTCTTTTTGGGATAATGATTTTAAGCTGTTTATTAAGAAACAAAAGACGTAGGAAAAACCCTTTGACCCTGCCCCCCCCTTTTCTGCTCCCCTTTTCTGCCTCAGAGATTTAGACAGAGAATCCTGCTTCAGCGAGGAGATCTTAGAATGTTCCCTAGTCTAATTTGAAGTAAGTATGATAAACAAAAGGTGCCTCAGGAAGGTGCCTGTTAGCTTGATTTAGAATTGGCAACAAGGATATATTTTGCTCTCACTTCTAAAATCTGACACCCTGCGCTCCTCCCCCACCTTTCTTTCTTCTCTGTCCAAAATATCTTATCAACTCAATGTTGCCTCACTGTCTGGAATTTCCATGCCTATGTGCATTCCCCATGCACATGTATTTTCTCCTTGTGGTCTGTCTCTGTGAATTTGGTTAGTAGCCTAGCCGAGAAGAAAGGAGTAAAAACTATTAACATTTGTTAGCCCACGCAGTGTTCTGATATATCCAGAGATCTCTGACATTTGGGATTTAAATTCTGAGATTCATTTTCAATCTGAATTGGTCAAGCTGCTGGGACCTACGCATATTTTTGTGGATTCCTTGATGATTTTTTTGAGCTCTAATGAAGTTCCACCAACCTCAGATGAAAATATCACTGTGACTGAGACAACGTTCAACCACATCCCTGTCCGTGTATATGTGCCAAGGAGGAAGTCGGGATCTGTTTTACGTCCGTGGTGGTGGCTGGTGTCACGGAAGTGCTGGCAAGCAAATGCTTTGAAAATTTTTCTCTTGCTGGGATAGTGTGCAAAACTTTTATTAGAAAACTAGAAGATTCGTGCTAGAATGGGCTTTCTTTTCCCTGGCTGTCGGCATCATCTTTTCACTCGGGCCCAGCCCCTTCCTGCTCAGGCTCCGGAGCCAACTCTTTCCTCTCCAGCCCTGCCTTCCCACGCTGCCCAGAGGCCCCAAGAGACCAGGGATGGGGCAAAATGCCTGTGTTGTCACCATGGCGATAATGCAAGTGTCCTGCACCCATCACTCAGCGCCTGTGTATGCAAATTTAACTGCCATCTTTGTTGGGTTAATATACATACCATTCCTGATTAGCTGGTGGTGTTGCAGAGGTATGGGCAATTTACATATTGGTCTGTAATTAGGTAAGATAATACCTTCAGTAGGTATACAATGCACTTCTACTTGGACACTAGAGTCTCTTTTGTCTACCCTTGTTTTCCTGGTAAAGTTTTTACTCTTCCTTGAAGCTTTAAATTATTCTCTTCCACATATGCTTTTCTCATCTATTGGAACTGAGAAGACAAAAGTTTTCATATTTATTGCCAGTACTCTAAGACAGCATACTTTGCTGTCTTTTTCCTGTTGATATTACAGGACTACCTATTGTATCAACTCATTTACTCACATATTTACTATATTCCTCACAAAATTCTAGAAGATTACATTCTAATGGAAACAATCTCAAATCAGTTGATAAACATCACTGAGGGGGAACCACACAAAAACAGAAGAAATTCAAGTTCTCACTCCATGGTGACCCTGTTACTAGATAAACTAAGGATTCACACCCTTGTAAATATTGTTTCCCTCTGTGCACTTGGTCCCTTTGTCCTGTGGATTCTCTAGGGCTTTACTCCAGTGGTTCTCTCCTTTCATTTCTGCATCATCACTTTCTCCATCTCTATTGGGACATTCCCATTAACATACAAATATGTTTCTTTCTCAAGCATTTTAAAAAGCAAATAGCAAACGTCATGCAATAAAACTTTCTTGACATCATTTTCCTGTCAGCTTACTCCCTACTTAATGTTCAGTACTTGCTGTCTCTACTTTCTCTCACTCAATTCTCTTTTACATTTACTCCAATCATTCATAAATTGCCATTATTGTTTTGTCGAGCTTACTAATCATCTCTACATTGTTAAATTCACCTAGTCACCTTTTCTTCCTTAAAATCCTTTCTTCACGTGGCCCCTGGTCATCAAATAACCATAGACATCTAACTCTTGGGCAACTTGTTCTAAATCTCAAAGAGTGGCTGCATCCAACTCAACTCTGCTCAGTGTGCTTTCAGCCTCAGTACCTGGACTTCTCTGTTTGCATTTACTTCTCTGGTGATGGTCCCCGTATTGAGGTTTAGATGGCCCGAATACTGAAAACCTCATCTCACCTCTCTGGCCTGGATTTTCTCAAGTTCAGATAACTGCGTACTTGACTACATTTGGATGCATAAAGTGTCTGAAATTTAAATTTCTGATTTTAAATCACTAATCATAGGTCATCTCATTTTAGTAAATGGAAACTCTAATATTCCTCTTGCTGGCTTGGGTCAAAAGAACATCAAAGTCGAAGTTAATCACTTTATTTCTGTTATGTACCAATGTATTATCAGATCATTTTGGTTGTATCTTTAAAGTATTTGGAGAATTAAGCCATTTTTTTTTCTTTTTCCAATCCTCACCAGAGGACATGTTCACTGATTTTTAAAGAGAGAGGAAAGAGAAAGAGAAACATCAATGTGAGAGAAAAACATGAATCAGCTGCCCCCTACACACACCTGGACTGGGGCCAGCCATCCAACCTGAAATCTAGGTATTTTGCCCCAACCTAGAATTAAATCAATGTATAAGAAGATACTCCAACCAACTAAGCCACATTGGCCAGGGCTCATCGTTTCTTAGCACCCCCATTGTTAATACCCTCAATGATATACTGATATACCAATATTTTTCACATGACATCCTAATTGTTCTCCCTGGCTTTCCTCTTTCCTCTTAGATACTCTGTTTAACACACCAAACAAGATGGTCTTTTTTTAGTTGATGTTGTTAAGCCTCACCTGGGATATTTTTTTCCATTGCTTCTTCAGAGAGAGTGGAAAGGAGGGAGAGGAAGAGAGAGAGAGATAGAGAGAGAGAGAGAGAGAGAGAGAGAGAGAGAGAGTGAGAGAGAGAGATTGAGAAGAGATACATTGACTGGTCACCTCCCACAGGCTCCCAGACTGGGGCCAGGGATTGAACTTGCAACCAACTCAGGTAGGTGCCCTTGACCAGGAATCAAACCCTTGAGCCTACCAAAGGCTGACGATATAACCACTGAACTCTACCAACCAGGGCAAAAGTATCTTTTTTATTATTATTATTGATTTTTTACAGAGAGGAAGGGAGAGGGATAGAGAGTTAGAAAAATCATTGAGAGAGAAACATTGATCAGCTGCCTCCTGCACACTCCCCAGTGGGTATATGCCCACAACCAAGGTACATGCCCTTGACCAGCATAGAACCTGGGACCCTTCAGTCCACGGGCCGACACTCTATCCACTGAGGCAAACCGGTTAGGGCAAGATTATCTTTTTTTTAAATGGGAGACAGAACAAGTGATTCCTTTGTTCAGAATCCTCCAAAGGCCTTTCATCTCAGGCAGCCTATAAGCTAAATCTTGCAATGACTGTAAGCTAGTTCTTTTTTTAAAAATATTTTTTATTGTTATTTTACAGAGAGGAAGGGAGAGAGATAGAGAGCTAGAAACGTCGATGAGAGAGAAACATCGACCAGCTGCCTCCTGCACACCCCCCACCGGGGATATGCCCACAGCCAAGGCACATGCTCTTGACCGGAATCGAACCTGGGACCTTGCAGTCCGCAGACCGACGCTCTATCCACTGAGCCAAACCGGTTTCAGCTGTAAGCTAGTTCTTACTGTGCTGGCCTGTTACGTCCCACACTCTCTAGGCTGCCATTTATCTCTACTTTCAGTTCATATTGTGCTTGCTTTCTATACTTCAACTACTCTGAACTATTTAATGTTTCTCAAATTCCAATCTCAGGAATTTTGCTATTCCTTTATTTTTAATAACCCTCTCCTTTTCCTCAAGCATCACTTTCTCCTGAAAGCCTTTCATCAGCATTCTACTTAAAATTATATCTAACTTGTCCTATACCTACCAGTGTGCGCGATCTGTTCTTTCCTTCAAATAAGATCAAACTTCATCCCATCTGTTTGATTGCTTCATAGCATTTAATTCTCTCTAAGATTACCTTATCCCCTTTATCCACTCATTGGTTTGTATTATTTGCACACGTTGGCATTTCTTTACAAAGGAATAACTAACTCATACTTTTATCTAATTTTCTTTAATTAGTCTGTCACTGAAAGAAAATGTCAGATGCATTAGCAAACTTACCTTTTCTCACCAATATCCCCATCTGCAAGTGAGAAAAATGAAATAAGTAATTCAACTAACAAAATGACTAAAACTATTAATAAAGATATAATTGCGGAAGCTTTGCCTCAGGTTTCTTTTACACGTGGGACACTTTAATGGACAAATTTTAAACAGTGACTGAGTTGTTACTATAATAATGTCAAAGATTGGGATATTGTTGAAAATGGAACCCTGGTAGCCTAACCTGTATGGCTCAGTTGGTTGAGTTGTTGTCCAATGCACCAAGAGGTCACTTGATCAAGGGCACATGCCCAGGTTGCCAACTCATCCCCAGTAGGGGTTGTGCAGTAGGCAGCTGGTCAGTGATTCTCATCATTGATGTTTCTATCTCTCTCTCTCTCCTTCTCCCTTCCTCTCTGAAATCCATAAAAATATATTTAGAAAAAAGAAAGAAATGGAGCCCTGGTAGTATACTCTGATACTGTGGTCTCCATTCAAGGGAAACCTGTGTCAGTTAGTTCTCTCATCTATTTCAAAAGAGCAAGCAGGAACATTTTTAAACAGCCTATCTTTATGCAGGAGATTTAGGGTGCCTTATACTACTTCGTCAGTGCCCCTCTGCATTCCAACATTTTACAAAGAGAAGATAAAATGTATCCTATATTGTTAGAAAAAAAAATCAAGTTAAGCTGCCTCCGTGAGATTTTACTGTGAAGAAGACTTTTAAAAAACGTTGCCTTGGAGAGTGAGGAATATTCTTTGTTCACAGACAGCACTCCAACACTAGTTAAAAGATTCAATTTCCCATTGATAATGAGTATCACCTAGAGAGCACTTAAAATGTGTCAGACCTATGAGCTAGGGGATCACAGTTGGAGTCCTGATCAGGGCACATGCCCGGGTTGCAGGGTAACTGATAGATACCGTATTTTTCGCACCATAAGATGCACCCGACCATAAGACGCACCTGGTTTTTAGAGGAGAAAAATAGGAAAAAAATATTCTGAACCAAATACTGTAATAAAATATTTAATAAAGTATAACAGAATAATATTTGAACCATATAAACTGAACAGCAGTCAACAGTGGCATTGAGAACCATTATCACTGTCATTAACACATAAAGACAAAGGTTTGAGTACTCTAGTCTTCTGAAAACCCCAAGAACTCTTCTTCGCTAGAGTCAGAATTCATGAAGCTCATTTGGTATGACATTTTACCTCAGAAGCCGATGACTGGAGTGAGGGGCATGCGCACTGCTGTGTACTGTAACACCGCCTACTACATGCTATCCTCCAATAGCATACGGCGGTGACACAGTACAGCAGCATCGCGCCTTCCTGCACACATCGGCTTCCGTAAGGAAGGTGAGGGAGGACCCGCTGCCACTCTGCCAGTATCTCAGTGGACTGCTGAGAAGCCTGGATACGGGGCGGGGGAGGGATGATGCAGTCCCCAGGGACACGGAAGGTCCCGGGGGACCCGCTGCCGCTCTGCAACTCGGACCATAAGACACAGGCACTTCTTCTATTCTGACCATAAGACGCAGGCACTTTTCCTCCCACTATTTGGTGAAGAAAAAGTGCGTCTTATGGTCCGAAAAATACGGTAATTCTCTCTCATCATTGATGTTTCCATCTCTCTCCCCCTCGTCCTCTCTAAAATCAATAAAAAAAACATATATACATATATATATATATTTAATGTGTCAGACCTAAAATAAGGGGATGCTATATCTTATAATATCTTAGAAAAAATGTCTTTTAAAAACAAATAAAAGGGGGGAAAAGAGAAAAGAACACAGACAACAATATGGTGATTGCTGGCGAGAAGGGGTGTAGGATGGAGAGAAGTGAAAGAGGAAATTAAAAATAAAGAAAAAATAACTAAATGAGTATATGTATTTAGATATAAATATATGTGTATATATGCACACATGTATGTAAGAATATATATATATATATATATATATATATATATATATACCCATCCATCCAATATCACGTGGCTAGAAAGTGACAAAGCTGGCAATTAAACCCTAAGCAGGCCAGTTTTGAAGTCTGTACTATCAATTACTTCATGATACTGGAGGCTACTCTTTGCCTTACGATGGTGGAGAGAGGAGGGAAAGTGCAGAACAGTTCATTACCCAGGCAACCTAGGGCAAGGTTCAAAGGGCCTGTGTCTGCTCCAGAGTGCCACAGTTCCATTGCCATGGCATATTAGTGTATCATGTGGGCCATTAACAGTTCATTCTGCTTCATTGTTCACCATATAACCCATCAACACCGTCACCGGGAACATATTTCTGGGGTACCTCCATAGTGCACAAGACATTTAACACTGCAGAATGGCCACCTCAAAGGGTACATGCTGGGGAGGCACAGGAGAGTGAGCTGCACAAATACCCAATGTATGAAGAAGGTGCTCAGGTATTTTGAAACTCACCAGACTCTGGAGAAGGTATGAGGCCCAGGAGCCAGGAGCCAGGAGAAGGGGTTTGGATTCTCTCTGTGCTCTCAGCATTTCAACTTGGACTTGAGGAGAAGCTGCGTGGCAACCTAAGGGAAGTAGTGGGAAGGAAGCCACAAAGTGGAAGCTGGTGGTCTTAAAACATTTAATTTAATCACGGCAGCTCTTTGCCACCAAATGCCAGGAAATCACCCAATATTGTTGATTTTATCACACCATTTATAACTGCCTCCTAGACTTCATTTTCCCCCATATTTTTGCATGCCTTTTCAAGGTGTTGTTGTTTTTTGTTTTTTGTTTTTAAATATCTATCTTATTAAAAGTGGAGTCTAATCTTGGTAGGCATTAGTCTAGATAGGAATGTCCTCCTTGGAGTGGTATTCACTTTTTTCTTTTGATTAGGGCTGGAATTATTTCTAATGGCATTTCTAAAATCCTCAGTTCTTCCTTTTCACTAGACTCTAGGCTAGGGCATCATTATCAAATAAAAATATAACCCTTTTTGGAAAGCCCAAGTTCCCTTAAATCTCAAGTCCCTGCCTAACTCAATTTGGCTCTGTGGATAGAGTGTCCGCTTGTGGACCAAAGGGTCCTGTGTTCGATTCCAGTCAAGGGCACATAACTCGGTTGCAGGCTCCTCCCTGGCTTAGGCCATGGTCAGGGCTCATGCAGGAGGCAACCAATCGATGTGTTTCTTTCACATGGATGTTTCTCTCTGTCTTTCACTGTCTCTTCTACTCTCCTTAAAAACCAATGGAGAAATATTCCTCTGGTGAGGATTAACAACAGCAACAACAACTCAAGTCCCTTATAAAAGTAGAATTCTGAGATAAGACCAAGGCAGGGCTTCTCTTTCTTTGGTCAGCTTCTTGAAAACAGGAGGGTTTTTTTGTTGTTTGTTTGTTTGTTTGTGCATTTAAATTTCTGAAGATGAGGTATCTGCACATGAAGAATAACTGTTTCACTCCAACACTGTTTTCTCCCAGGAACATCTGCTGAATCTCATGGAGGGTGCATCTGAGTGAGAGATCCCTCCTCCAAGTAAAGCACCAAAGAGCCAACTCTATCTGCCAAGCATACACCCCTTGTCTCTTGACAACATGATGTCACTCTTCTCTTTCAAGCTGAGGCCTCAGGTTCTCCAAAGGCCCTGACCCCCTGCGAGTCCTCAGGAGGTGACTCACTCTAGTGAACCCCACCCCACTATTGTGTCAATGGCAGGTCCCTCCCAGCAAAACTCGGCAATCTCTCCTCCTTCCAAGACCTACAGAGATGTGTTCCAACTATTTTTGCATGAACCAGGATCACCACTATGAGATCGTGTCATCCAAAATGAAACGTAATGTTCTTTTTAATTAAGCTTCTAAAAACATGAAGTTACATTTTCCCGATCCTTGGCAGAGTCTCCAACATTGTGCTGCCTTGTAATTAAACTCCCTTCATTGGCCAAAGTGGCTGAACCTAGTCAATAATCATTATTTGTCAGCTTTTGTCTTGGGCTTTAAAATTCTATGCTCTTAAGAGACCTGAACGTTAGAGAATGTGTTTCTTCCTTTTCAGACCCTTCTCCTAAATTTATGAGGGGTGGGGTCAGTTTAACAAGATGACATATGAGTTGGCCTTTCAGCTATGAATAGTTTTAATATCAGTAACTATCTGCTCTTTCATTCTCCTTTTCCTATGGTTAAGATGCACAGTGTCTATTTAGAGAGTTAACTGCATTTTATAACTTTTTAACCTTTGTTCTATGAGTAAAATAACAACTTTATATACACCGAGTGGCCAGATTATTAAGATCTCTGAATATATATATATATATATATATATATATATATATATATATATCCCTGTGCATGAACTCGTGCATGGGTGGGGTCCAGCCAACCAGGTCAGGGGGAGGGGACATGGGTGGTTGGCCTGCCTGCCTGTTGGTTATACTCTCCTGGTCAAGGGGACAATTTGTGTATCATTCTTTTATTATATAGGATATACACTGAGTAGCCAGATTATTATGCATTCAGAGATCATAACAATCTAGACACTCAGTGTGTGTGTGTGTGTGTGTGTGTGTGTGTGTGTGTCTCAAACAAAAGAATTGCAGTGAGATTAAATAGTGATTATTGGCACGTAGGAGACATTATATTAGGGCTAGAGCTCAATTAATCTTTTGGAATTAGAGATGGGCTAAGTGACTTGGAAGCTTCATACTTTACCTATAATAATTTAAGTAAAATGCCTTACTTAAATATATTTAAGTATAAAGGCAGTTAGAAAACATTGACTTTTAAGTCTAGTTGATATTAGAAGTAATATAGATTAACATATTGACTAAATCTGATTTTTTTTACTTTTATTTGTTTTTTATTTTATTTTATTTTTATTTTTATTGATTATGGTATCACATAATTGTCCTCATCCCCCAATTCCCACCCCAAACCCTTCCCTACATATTCCCTTACTCGTGCCCCCCACCCCCCATTGTCCATGGCCACTGGCCAGGCCCATATGCATGCACACAAGTCCTTTGGTTGATCTCTTCCCCTTACCCCCATCCCCCCCCCCTACTTTCCCTCTGAGGTTTGAAAGTCTGATCGCTGCTTCTCTGTCTCTGGGTCTGTTTTTGTTCATCAGTTTATGTTGTTCATTATTTCCTTTAGATGTGTGAGATCATATGATCTAAGATCTACCCTTGTAAGAACCTAAACTGATACAAGTCATAATGGTTATGCTGAGAGGCAAATGAATCAGTCTGTAGTGAGTTCCTTTCTGGGCCAACAGTTCTTTTGAGTCCCAATTTCAATGTCAAGTAATCCTTATGTGTACATGTCAGCCATGATATTTCAGATCTGGTTGGTGGACAAATGGTGGTGATGCAGGTCCGACCGTCTCTGGTTTGGTCCTGTGCATCCTTCAGCAACACGTAGCTGCTGTCTGCTGGTATGGCAAGGCGTAAAAAATATGGAATGCTTCACGAATTTGTGTGTCATGCTTTCTCAGGGGTCATGCTAATCTTCTCTGTATCATTCTAATTTTAGTATAGGTGTTGCCGAAGCAAGCACTAAATCTGATTTCTTTATAGTAGGTCAAAAGGCTGACTTGTCTTCAGTAAAGGTAGTTTTTGAACATTTCTTTTTTTAAAAATATATTTTTATTGATATTTTACAGAGAGGAAGGGAGAGAGATAGAGAGCTAGAAATGTTGATGAGAGAGAAACATTGACCAGCTGCCTCTTGCACACCCCCTACCAGGGATGTGCCCACAGCCAAGGTACATGCCCTTGACCGGAATTGAACCTGGGACCTTTCAGTCCGCAGACTGACGCTCTACCACTGAGCCAAACCGGTTTCGGCTTGAACATTTCTTTAAGGATTATTAAGAATTTTGTCTCTTGCCAAAACCAGTTTGGCTCAGTGGCTAGAGCATCCATCTGCAGACTGAAAGGTCCCAGGTTCGATTCAGGTCAAGGGCATGAACCTTGGTTGCAGGCACATCCCCAGTGGGGGGTGTGAAAGAGGCAGTTGATTGATGTTTCTCTCCCATCAATGTTTCTAACTCTCTATCCCTCTCCCTTCCTCTTTGTAAAACAAACAAACAAAAAAAAAACAATAAAATATATATTTTTTAAAAAGAATTTTGTCTCTTGACAACAATGTCACTCTTTATTAAGGATTAATGTAAATGTGATCTTTTTCTTCTTTTGCCAAAAATGGTTTACAGTGGTTTAGTCCCACAATTATTACCCAATAGTTATTTATAGATAAATTAACATACACAACTATAACTCACTGAAAAAAAATGCTTTTGTTAGAAAAAGTTTTCCCAAATAATAAGATAATTTTCAAGTAAATATAGAGAGATTTTTTAAAGTTTCAATCAAACTATGAGGCCACAATAAGGTAAATTCAAGAGCACCCAAACTATTTGTTGTAACAATACTGATCTATATAATTAGTATGAAAACAAATAAGATATTATGATTAATATTATTTCCATTTTATTTTGAAAATAAACAATTATAAGGAAAATTAATTAGTGGAAAACAATGAAGTAGAAACTATGAAAATTTTATGCCTCCAGAATAATGTATGGCTTCAACATAGTTATTCTATCTTTCAGAGAAAATAAGAGATAAGATAATGAGTTTAAATGTTTAGAGCTCAATCAGTTTTCTAATATTGTGCAAAGAACTGAAATTGTTTTCACAGTCAGAAGAAAACAAGATAAAATTTGGTAAAAAGAAAATAAATAAAATTCATTCATTTTTAATGTCATTTTCACCAGAATAAAAGAGACTACAGATTGAGGATTTTTTTCTTTCATTTGTTCTTAATCTGACCTTTTTTGGTCTCTAGAAAACTGTTGTCCAATATAAGCTAAAATGGCAAAGCTATATAATAGTCTTATATATATCCAATAAGTCAAAATTTTAATACCTCTCTTGAAATGGTTTAGAAAAATGTCTCAGCCTGTTTATTTGAGCATACAAAAACTATTTTAAACTGGAAATAAATAACTAAAGAGCAGCATCTTTGAACACATTGAAGGTAAATATTTCATTTAATTCCTAAGATTTTTTTAAGAATACAAATACTGTATAAACTATGTATATGTTAAGAATTTCAATATTTTTATGAGCTTCATAGAAATTGGAACTGTAAAAAAAACTTGTCAAAAAACACAATATGAAACAATTTGTCTGCGAGCTATTATATGTATTTATTCAATGTTCAGTAAATAGATTTTGAAAGCATATCTTCTTTTTTTTTTAGAGATATTTTATTGTTTTTCTACAGAGAGGAAGGAAGAGGGATAGAGAGCTAGAAACATCAATGAGAGAGAAACATTGACCAGCTACTTCCTGCACATGTTCCATCAGGGCTTTGCCTGCAACCGATGTACATGCCTTGACTGGAATCGAACCTGGGACCTTTCAGTCCGCAGACCAACGCTCTATCCACTGAGCCAAACCAGTTTCGGCGGAAGCATATCTTCTTGACTTCCTTACAACATTAATTAGTTTAGAATCACCTAAAATAGGAAGAGGCATATGAACTAGTACTGTCACTTGTCCTTAGAAATTACTCTGATGGAAATATGGCAAGCCAGATGTGGACCCATTGCCGATGCTGGTGTCATTACTTGGTTTGCTCAACCCTTAAATGCCAGAGTATGTAGGTTGTAAAAGTGTCCAATGATACCTATCTCCTTGGATATTTTGATAACTAATAGGTTGATACTAATGTTGTATTATAAGATCTTAAATTTTGAGTTTTTAAACAGGTATATCTCTAAACTATTGCATGATTAATCAATCTTATACTCCACTTAGTTTTTATTACTTACTAGAGACCCAGTGCATGAAGTTTGTGCACTGGTAGGGTCCCTAGTAACAGCTGGATGCCAACCCAGTACTCCATCCCTTCTCCCAGCTGCCTGTTGCTGCCACCGGCCAGGGCTTCCCTTCCTTCCCCAGGCCAGCCCCACCCCCCTGGTCAAATTTCTGGACAACTTCTGGTTGGTCGAGGAGGTAATTTGCATTCTATGCTTTTATTATGTAGGACTAGAGGCCCAATGCACAAAAATTCATGCAAAAGTAGGCCTTCCTTCCCCTGGCTGCTGGCACCAGCTTCCCTCTGGCACCTGAGTCTCAGGCTGGCTTCATCACAGAATGATGTGTGGTCTAATTAACATATTACCCTTTTATCATTATAGATATTGTTTGTTTTATCTGTTACACTGTACATATTTTTTACATGAATTAGAGAATGTGTCTTTGTTTTGTTTTCTTTTTTAGTGGTGCAGTTGGTTTTTTGCTTTTTACGTTGAATGGGTGAGTGGGTTGGTAAATGAAATGAATAAATGAAAGAATGAACATAAACATTTTAATTGCAAGGCCATCTTCCCAAGTAGTATCTCAGGTTTCTATCTTACCATAATCTTCTAGTAAAGTACAGAATGTTTCAAGATTAAAGACAAAGGAAAACCATGTGGGCACAAACTACGTTATATATACCACACTCACACACATGCACACACACACACACACACACACACACACACACACACACACACAGCTTTTACCAAGGCTTCAGCCTATAACCCTTAGTCACTCTGGACAAGGCCTCTGTACCTTTTGAGATTTGGCTTTCTCACTTGTAAAATGAGTATAGAAGTTGGTCAGTATTTTTTAAATTAAGATTTTCAGATCTATTTCTAAGTGCTCACCGGTTCCCCAGGGTGTGTGTGTGTGGGGGGGGGGGGTAAGTATTTTGTTTTTTAAATTGTGATAATCTTCCCATGCATGCAGATTATAACTATTTTATAACTTGGGCATGGCCATGAAGCCAAAACCTAAATGAGAGGCTTTAAACTTGTAAAAATGAGTTTTGCAGTAATAAGTCCAAGAATCTTTGTAGTCTTCAAAAGTATCCTCAATAATCTTTAAGTGTTTAAATTTGAGAAACATTTCTTACATTCTTTTCAGCATGTAATATATATTTTTTAAAATATATATATTTTATTGATTTTTTACAGAGAGAAAGGGAAAGGGATAGAAAGTTAGAAACATAGACCAGCTGTCTCCTGCACACTCCCTACTGGGGATATGCCCACAACCAAGTTACATGCCCCTGACTGGAATTGACCCCGGGACCCTTCAGTCCACAGGCTGAAGCTCTGTTCACTGAGCCAAACTGGCTAGGGCTTAATATGTATTTTAAAATATGGTAAGCAGACTGTCAAATGACAGCGGGGAGGATTGGGAGATCTGGGGGAGATAAGAGAGCAACCTAAGGACGTGTATACATGCATATAAGTACAACCAATAAGGGACACAAAACTCTGGGGAGGGCGGGTATGTATGGGAGGGAGGGCAACAGTAATATATGTACACAGATAATAATTTAATAAAAAATATTTTAAAAAATAAAAATAAAATGATATTCACTTGCCTTAGATGAAACTGCCAGCAGAGGGCAGAGCATCGCAAAAGAAAGGACAATCTTTTATTTTATTTTTGGGTTCTCAGTTCCTATAAGCATTTCAAAAGAAGCAAACCAATTAGAAGACTGTAAGTTATGCGATGTCTAAAGCAAAGCTGCAATAATGATTGTGAAATAAAACCGACAGCATCCGGAAGTGCTGGCTGAAATTTCTGCATAGTAATGCTGATAGGTTGCTCTCTCCTTGGCAGCAGAGGGGGAAGGGATGTCATGAACTCAGAAAAATATAAGCCAAAAAAAGAAAAAAAGATATCTGCAACTTCAATTATGTTAAGAATGTTAAGAGATTCGAGGAAATACACTCCTCAAGCACTCACCAAGGCATTCCAGTAAGCCTACAAAATTATGGAGTTTATGCAAAAATGAGGTTATATAAGCAAATCGACTCAACAATAAGAGCAAACTATGAAAAACAAATGATTGGTAGTTGAATAGGTTTAGAATGAATAAAGTCCAAAGGAGAAAATGATTCATCGTATTTGGATTAATCAACTGGAATAACTCCCAACAAGGAAGTTAGAGGTAAAAATAGAGACTGATTGCCATCAGGCTTCCAGCATGTGTTTGTAACTAAGATAATCTACTAATGAAAATAGTAAGTTCACACTGTGTCTCCATTAACAAATGGTTAGTGGACACACAAATAGTTCACAGATCCACAAATAACAAATGGTTAATGGATCCACAAACCTGTCGTTAGTATTACTAAGAAAAGCAGTATTCAAAAATTGTCAAATACAGTATTCATTATTTTTAAATCAATATAACTAGTTACCAAACTATTTAATTGCTATGTTGATGTTGCTTTCCTGATCTGATTTTTTTTTTTCTGAGTTCTATTTATTTTGGTCTGATAACACAATCATGAGTTTGTTTCGAAAATACATAATGGTTAAAACGTTTCATTAAACAACTATAACTAAGTAAAAGTCCATAATTGAATAAGCATTTTATTTTAAAACATGTACCCTACAGTTCATTTATTCCTTATTAACATATATGTTTTATTTCTGCACATCACATATATAGAGGGGAGGGGCTTCTAAATAATAATGAAAGTGGGACTTTAATTTTAAAAAGCAATGATATTCCTTTATAAAGAGTATTTTTAAATACGAAATAAGACTCTTTATGGCCCTCTGTATATTCATCCCTGATCAAACTGGGCCAAAATAGAGACAAAATCCAGATAAAAACAAAAACTGCACATCTAAGTTGGATCTGCCCCTTCCTCGATTCCCAATAATGGGAAAATAAACAGCTTCAACAACTTTGTAGGAAAAATACCACTGACCTAGAGTTCAGAGACAAACAGCAAAACAGTCCATATTTTACTGTGACGCTAACACAAATAAAAGGGAAGGCAAACATCTCTCTCACGGCTGTCGTGGTCCACGGGGTTAAAAGCGACAGCTGGCTTTGCCTGCCTGAAGCCATATGGCACGTACACGGGGGCCTAACGGTGACTTACGGTTTTCTCATGCCCTGAGTGGAAGGTATATGGAGAGAAGGTATATGGAGAAAGGTCCCTTTCTGTGCTGGGACCTCCAGCTGCCCGAGTCCTGCTGCTTCTACATCACACGCTTGCATATTCTCCCTCAGCCCAGGCCCATGCGTGTCACTGCTTTGTGTAACGGCTTCATGATTTTGCCATGTGTGTGCAGCGCCTCTATTAATTTAATTAATTTTATTTCTTTGGTAATTAACTATTTTATTTCTTTAGTAATTAACTATTTTATTTTTTTAAATATAGTTTATTGATATTTTACAGAGAAGAAGGGAGAGAGATAGAGAGCTAGAAACGTCGATGAGAGAGAAACATCCACCAGCTGCCTCTTGCACACCCCCTACCGGGGAATGTGCCCGAAACCAAGGTACATGCCCTTGACCGGAATCGAACCCGGGACCTTTCAGTCCACAGACCAACGCTCTACCACTGAGCCAAACCAGTTTCGGCAAGTAATTAACTATTTTTAAATTAAATACATTTATCCTTTAAAAAAACATATTTTTATTGATTTTAGAGAGGAAGGGAGATGGAGAGAGAGATAAAAACATCAATGATGAGAGAGAATCATTGATTAGCTACCTCTTGCCAGCTCCCCACTGGGTATGGAGCCTGCAATCCCGGTACGTGCCCTGACCGGAAAGTGAACCATGACTTCCTGGTTCATAGGTCAATGTTCAACCACTGAGCCATGTTGGCTGGGCTAATACATTTATTTTTAAAAATGAAAATTCATATATATCATAAATAGGAACCCACTATCACCAGCCATGAGTGTAATGAACACAGAATGCCACTGAGTACTATCCAAATATTCTTGCCTGCCCATGCCTTGAGCCTGAGGCCTCATGTCCTCTTTTACAAAGCATACAAATAAGTGTTAAAGAATTTTAAGAACTTGAAATAATCAAAATTAGACATCTTGATGTTTTGTTGTTGTTTTTTTACTTTATTACAAATGTTCCTCTCCCTCTATTGCTCCCCTCCACCAGGTTCCCACCCCACCCTCTGCCCTTTCCCCACCCCCCATTGTCCTCGTCCATAGGTGCACATTTTTTGTTCAGTCTCTTCCCACACCCCCCACTTCCCTTTTCCCTGAGAATCGTCAGTCCACTTCCCTTCCATACCTCCAATTCTATTATATTCACCAGTTAATATTGTTCATCTTGATGGTTTTGACTCATAACATTTCAGGCACTCTACACAGAAAACGATGCATTTCAGATCAAGCTCTGAGATGACTCAGCCTCTCTTAGGCCTCTCCAAGATGTGGGGGGTGGGAGGATGGGGTCTGTTCAATACTTAATACAGAGGCATTTCAGGCTTCTGCTGCAAAGACTGGGCTCGCTCGATGAGTTCTTCTCCCCCCAGGGTCCCTCCTGGTCCACTGGCTATCAATGTCCACTAGCTATCATGGAAGAGTCAGAACAACTGAGGGGGACACGGGGAAAGGATTTGGCAAAAATGTGAAGTTTGACATTTGCTGTTTCCAAGTTTACTTACCTTCAATACTAGTCTAGTATCAGAACTGCTTATTTTGTTTTCTTGTCAGTGTTATCAATCATCAATCGTTTAAAATCTATTTTTGTGTTCCTCCTAAGCCTGCCACCGAACAAACTGCAATTCCTTTTCTGGAAACAAATTGTAAAAATGGCAAAATAAATTGTGCTTAAATCCCATCGGGGCTTTAGCCAATTAACACCACTTGGCTGGACATAATTCATTTTATTTTCCAAATTTAACTCCAAAGCATATCCTCTTCCTTTATTTCTTTGATAAGAACTTTACTTATTTTTAATGGCAATTTTGTTCCCTTTTTTATTAGTAGTAGCTCACCATTTTTTTTCATTTCTTTATTTGGCTCTGGTGCTTATCACACTGTTTTGTACTTAAAAACTAAATAAATGCTTCCTGAATCAGTTTAGGGAATTAATAAATAAAAAGTGAATATGCTTTTAAAAAAAAAGTCTCTCTTGCAGTCTTCTGAAATGATATGTTGATTTTTTGGAAATAACCGTTTCTTGCATAACAACATATTCAAACTCAAATAAAATGGGTTTTGAAAATGTGATATTTAGGACATTAACTTTGTACTTTAAAATCTAGCGAGTAGGATTGTTACATTCTTGTCAGTGTTCTGTATACAAAGGTAGCTCCCTCCTCTAAAAAAAATGAAAAATATATATATTTTTCCTCTTTATTTCATTTAATAGGATGTATATTAACCCTCAGAGAAATTACTTCACCAAAATTTATTTTTTATACATTGAAACCACCACATATATGTCATATCATAGCAAGTTATATTCAGATGTAGAAACTAAAGTTTATAGAATTGTTTCATTAGAGCAGAACTAACAAAATCTTTAAATGTTTATTGTTTTACTAGCTACAATTTATTACTGAGTAAGATATGAATCAAAGTTAAGCATTCTACATATTTTTATTGTTTTAAAAACATGCTGAAGTGGTGAATTATTTTCACATTGGAATTTTAATGAAGCACACGTGTTCTATTTTATAATTTATTTATTCAGCAAATATCCATTCTGCCCTTATATGTTGGGCACTTCAAGTACACAATGTTTATTTGTGTCTTTGTTCATCCTGTTTCGTTGGGGACATTTTGGTTTCAAGTAAAATAAACGGATCATAGACAACTACATAATAAAGCAGCTAGAGAAGAGGAATGTGGGAGTGGGATTATTAAAATACCAAGAATGGCTCCTAGGAAAGCAAGGGCAGGAATCCCACAGAGCAAGAAGAGCTCATGGAAAACCAAAAGCAAGGCCCCTGGGAGCCCACTTCTTTATCTCAAAAGAAGGTTCCTCTTGGGCTCTGATTTAAATATTGAGCCAAAACTGGTTTGACTCAGTGGATAGAGCTTCGGTCTGCTGACTGAAAGGTCCCGGGTTCGATTCTGGTCAAGAGCATGTACATTGGTTACGGGCACATCCTCAGTGAGGGTTGTGCAGGAGGCAGCTGGTCAATGTTTTTCTCATCATCGATGTTTCCAGCTCTCTCTTCATCTCCCTTTCTCTGTATTATAAATCAATGAAAAATAATAAATATATACATACATACATACATTAATTAATTAATTAATATAGAATAAATGGCACAGCAACACCCTTTATGTAATAGAAAACCTCATTATATGCTTTAGCTTCTTCTCTTGATGCTGCCTCATTTTCTAAGTTACCTGCATTTTTCAAAGAGAAATCCCAGGGCAGAGTTTACTTTTCCAAAGCCGGCTACTGAAACCATAGGTCAGACCAGGAGTGGCGGCCCCTAGACAGCTTTTGTAATAACATCGTCCTTGCTCAGCAAGGCCCGGGGTGAGCAGGGTCTCTGAAGGGTGAGTAGGTTTTCTTGTTCATTTCTTTCCGAAGCTTCTATTTTGTTGAGGTAGATAGGAATATTATTCAAAGCTTTCTTTGCATAATCAGAGGTAGAGCCTAATTTTGCCTACCATTTTTTTAAAAAAATAACATGTTGATTTACATTTTTTTCCTATGCCATTTTCCAAGTAAAAATTTTAGCAGGCTATAGACTGAATTCTGTTTTTTAAGATATTTTTGAACACTTCATTTACAACATGTTCTAACGACTTCCTAAGTTTTATTTCAGCTCTGTGGCTCTATCTTCATAATACATGTGTGCTGATATTTTCCTTTCTGTTTTGCTCTGATCAAGAAGGGGGGAAAAAAACCACATTTATTCTTGGTAAAAGAAGCTAGGCTATAAACCATGTTTTTTTTATATATCTGGGAGAAATGTTTGAAATGTAAAAATTATTTATCAGTAGAAAATTTTGAAAAATTCCCTGCAGTTTCTTTTTAAAGTGATTTCCTTTTAATTCCTCTTTTATTGTTCCCACCACATTCTCCACTGTTGTTATTCTGTATTTTTGGTTGATTTTGACTTCCAGTTGGAAGTAAAAATATGGGTTGTTTATAAATATATTTAACTGTCTAATATATAACCTTTCTCTAGTTCTTATTTTACATAATGACATGTCCTCTCTTGTCTTTCACCAATTAGGCTGGTTCTTTGTCCAATTCAGACAAATTGATTTCATCTGCTTCCCATTTTATATACTTATGCTCTTTTAATATTTCCTTTTTCTGAGTTCCTATCATTGCTGCCTATTATTAATAGTTCCTATTATTACTACCTATTCCTATTATTATTATTACTGTTAGCTAATTACTGAGGGGAAAGGAAGCATACTTAGCTAAGCGGAGATCTGTTTGCTTCCTCAGGAAGCCACATCTTCACACCCCAAGGAATTGCAGCATTGTCCCTCCAGGAGGCTTAGCACCTCACCACTCCCCCTCCTGCACCTCACAGGGAGCAGGGGAAGAGAAGCACATGCTTAATGAAGTCTGAATGGCTCAGAGGGAAGCATGGGACCCTAGACACCTGTCAGTTTAACCTGGGAATAAGATCATTGGCCAGTGGGTGGACCCCATCAGAAACCCAGAAGTAAAGTTGAGGAGGCTGATTGGTTATTTTGAAAAGTTTTGGGTTCCTATCAAGCCTGAGTATACATAATTCCAGGTGAATAAAGATGCTCTCTCTTGCTCGTGACTCATATTTGCCCAGTCCCTCCGTGTTTTCTCCCCGCTGCCACTGGGAACACATGACAATGGGGGTCTAGAGACTGCCTGAAGCCCACAGGATACCACACAGCCGACTATGAAACTCTGGGCACTAGCCTTTGCTTTGGTCCAGCTGAAGACAATATTGGACTTTTTATATGGTGGGATGAAGAGACATGGGACATTGGGAAGACAGGAGGAGAACTCTTGATATTGCTGTGCCAATAAACCCTGGTGCATCACAATCTCTTGTGTGTGGATCCTTGAAATGCTTTTCTCATGACCCCATGGAAGAGCCTGCTTCCCTCTGACAACACTATTATGCTTTTTAGATGAAGGCTTAATGGGAGTAGGTAAGCTTTGTCTGTTTTACAAATGCCGACATATAGCTCAATACATCATCTCTTAAAGGATACATACCTCCTGGAAAAGGTATATTTTTGTTTTCAGCGTTTGTCCTTTCTTTTCCAACATTAAATATGAAACAATTTAAACACACAGAAATATTCAAAGAATTTCACAGTGAATATTCATATATACACCACCTAGATTTGACAACAAACATCTCAAACACCCACTTCATTAGCTCTCTATTCATCTACTCTTTCTCTATGGATCCATCAACCCAACTGACTTTTCGATGCATTTCAAAATACCAAGTTTTATTACATGCCAGCCCTAAACATTTTAGCATGCATTTCACTAACTAGAGAATAGCAGTTACTTTTATTTTTTGCTTCCTTTGAGGTAAAATTTATGTACAATGAAATGCATAAGTCTTAAATATATTATCCACTGAGCTCTGACAAATCTGTAGACCTGGGCAACCAGAGTCCTATTCCTATCAAGATACAGAATATGACTATCACTCCCTAAAAGGTCTCTTATGTTCTTTTTCTAGTAAATTCCAGTCCTGTGTTCTGATATTTTCCACAATAGATTTGCATTTATAATTTTAAGAAATCTTTTAAATGCTCAGTTTTCATCATTATTGACCTGATACTCCTAAATTACAGTAATAAGAATAATGTTATAGTAGTAGAAAGTCTAAAAGCATTTCAAATGGCATACACTTTATGATTTGACTCTCCCAGCAACCCTATTTTATAGATGAATAATCTTAAAATGTTTACGATAGGAAAACTATTTCAGTGCATTCAAGATTCAATCCCAGATTTGCAAACTCCAGAGAAAATGTTCTCTTTTATTACTTCATATAGTGCAATTGTTCAAATTTTATTATATTAGGAAATGAGAATGCCAAAAGTTAATATTTATTCATCTCCCCTAAATGACTTAGCCACTGCCTAATCATACTGAACAGTGAAGCCCATTACTTGACAAAAGATTGTTTGTTTTACAGCATGCTACTATTAAAATAAACAGAAAGAAAGGACGTTTGAAAATTGAGGACATATTTCAAAACAGACTAATACACAAAAACTGACTAATACACAAAAGAAGAAAATCAAAAAGAAGAGACAAGGCATGGAACAGGAAAAAGCTTTTCCAATCTATAATCAATATATCCATTTCTATGAAAATTAACTAACATCAGTAAAACAAGAACAGGACAACATGAACAGAAAACAAGAAAAAAATATTGAAAAGCAAATATATGGTAGCATAAGTAAAAATTTTAATAGAAATATTAGAATACAAAGGCACATAAATCTCATAAACTTAGATATACTAAAAAAATATATAAAGTAGAGAATAGGAGATAAAGACAAGATAACTTGAAGATCTGAATTCCGGAGTTTCAAGATCTGAAAAAAAGCAACTACAAGAAAAAAGCAAATAAATGGGGAAGGGAGATATATTTGTTTGCTGGGGCTGCACAAAGCATAGCAGACTGGGTGTCTTACACAGCAGAAACTTACTTTCCCACAGTTATGATGGTCTAACAGGTGTGAAATAAAAGTATTGGCAGGTTTGGTTTCTTCTGCAGCTTCTCTCCTTGGCTTGTAAATGGTTGTCTTTTGTCTGTCTTCATAAAGTCTTCCCTTTGTACATATCTACCCTAATCTTTTCTTTTTATCAGATCACCAGTCATATTGGATTGTGGCTTATCCTAAAAAACTTCATTTAACTTAATTTTCTGGTTGAAGACCCCATCTCCAAAGATAGTCACATTCTGAGGTCTTAAAGGTTGAGACTATAACATGTGAATTCTAACTTCCATTATGTTCCCTCTAGACATAAAGCCTGATTCCCTTCACTACTCATTCACCCTTTTCTGGTTAACACAGTTGATTCTTCACCCCATTTATGCAATCACCAGGAGAAACCCAAGACTCCCCATGCTACACACCCTTCAGACTCATCCATTCAGAGCTCTGAGTGTTCCCTCCTCTTATCACACCTCCCTTCTTCTCCCTCTGGTATTTTTATTTCCCTCCAGAAATCAGGGCTAATCACTAGCAAAATCTCCTTACCTCAAATCTCAAACTCTGTTCTAAAAGTGTATTTTCTTGCTCAAACCAAAACCTCTGAAAAGAGATAAGGGGAATCTTCTTGTAGATCTGCATTGTCTCTCTCAGGCACTCACCCTCCCTCTTCTTTAAAATCCCCCATATGGAAGTTCCTGCCTCCAACCTTCAATCACCCATGTCTCCTCCTTATGGTTGTCATCTATAGATTTCTGAGCCATTACTGGATTTTTCCTTGCAGACTTCCACTTGTGGGTTGCTGATAATTCTATCCACACAGTCCAGTCAGAGCTGATATTGCAATGATCCACCTAAAATGATCCATTCAACACTCTTTCAACTCGGGTTTGATGTTTTGTTTTGTGTTTGTTTGTTTGTTTGTTTTGACATCTTCTTTTGTCATGTCATTTTCTATACCATATCTCAGGTGCCCATGCCTATAGTGTCATAGATTTTGTCATTGCCAATAATTGCATTTTCTTCATAAACTCAGTTTTTGATATTCCACTATCTGGCCATTTTTTCGTATCTTTCAGATCATTGATATATAATTTCAACAATTTTTCAAATTTGCAAGGATATTTGAGTCATGATAATCTATTAAAATTACCTACTTTTCTGTCTCTTACCTACTTCATGTCTTTACATCTTTGCTTTCCCAGCTTACATTCAATTGTAGTCATTCTCTTTTAGGAACTCTAAATTACTCCCCTCTCACTCTCACTCCCACACTTAGTTGGCACAACTTAATCATAGTTAAATCCAATTTTCTTGTCTGTACACTCCCAGCCAAATGAGCCTGGAGAAAAAGAACCATGCCACTTCTTGACAACAGATGCAAAATAGACCCTTAAAATTACCCAGAAATTCCATAACTATCCCTATTCCATGAGCATTCACTTGTATATAAATACCTTGTTCAGGCCTCTTTTATCCTCAGCTCTCCAACACATACTTCTCATTTTCAGTTGACCACCTATTTCACCGAAGAAACAAGCAAATGAAAGAGCACTTCCCAACATTCCCCATTACCATATCTTCCAATGTGTCTACATCTACTTGCAGACACTCTGCCTTCCATTTTGTAACTGTGTGTTCTTATATAAGACTGACCCTTGTGTCTAGATCCCATTCATCTTGCCTACAAGCTCATTGCTTCAAAATAATAAAGAAATCTTCTCTACTGGATTTTCCACTTCAATAGTAAAACATTATTAGTTCCTCCATTAAATGGAAGAAAGGAAGGAAGGAAGGAAGGAAGGAAGGAAGGAAGGAAGGAAGGAAGGAAGGAAGGAAGGAAGGGAGAAAAAGAAGGAAGGAAGGGATGGAGGGAAAGAAGGAAGGAAGGAAGGAAGGAAGGAAGGAAGGAAGGAAGGAAGGAAGGAAGGAAGGAAGGGAGGGAGGAAGGGAGAGAAAGAAGGAAGGAAGGAAAGATAGAAGTGAGAGGGGAAGGGAGGGAAGGAAGGAAGGAAGGAAGGAAGGAAGGAAGGAAGGAAGGAAGGAAGGAAGGAAGGAAGAGTAAGAAGGAAGGAAGGAAAGATGGAAGTGAGGGGGAAGGGAGGGAAGGAAGGAAGGGAGGGAGGAAGGAGGGAGGGAGGGAGGAAGGAAGCCCTTTAATAAAATCACAGTGTCCTCCATTTACCACCACAATTTATTGTTCTCCTTTATAGAAAATCTTCAAAAGTATTTATACTAAGCTCCACTTCCTTTCCATTTATCTTCCCTTGTGTCCACTGTAATCTCTGTTTTAATCCACCAACTTATTTTGGGAGTTTCATAATGATTCCACACTATAAATTTAATAGTTAATTCCCAAACAATTATATCTTACTTGTTTTATCTGCAGGATTTGTAGCCATTGACCAGCTCCTGCTTTGGGAATGTGGGACTGAACCCTCAGTTCTGGCCTTTTCAATCTCCTTCACTAGTTACTTCCAACTCTTCAACTTCTAGCGTTGGCACACCTGAGGCTTCAATCCACAGTCGCTCCTTTTCTCTATCTAGAGTCACCCCTTAGATTATTTTTTCTCTCCCCAGCTTTATTAAGATATAATTGACATATATAACATTTTGTAAGTTTAAGGTATATAAAATAATGATTTGATAGATGTACATATTGTAAAATGACTGCCAGAATAAGGTTAGTTATACTAGCCATCACGTCACATAGTTCAAATTGTGTGTGTATGTGGTGAGAACTTTTAAGTTTTATTCTCTCAGAAAGTACAAATATGTAATACAATATTGTTAACTATAGTCACCATGGTGTATGTTACATCTCCATGACTTATTCATCTTTTAACTGGAAGTTTGAACCCTTTGATCACCTTTACGATCGTTCCCTCTCTCCACCCCTTGGCCTGGCATCCACCAATCTAGTCTTTGTTTGTTTGTTTGTTTGTTTATTAGATCCCACAAGAAAGTGAAATTAGTATTTGTCTTTTTCTGACTGACTTTCTAACTTATTTCACTTGGCACATTGGTCGACAAGCTCATTAGACAACTGAGACAAATATCAACAGTACAGAGATTGAAATTTCTTTTGAGAGAGACATTTAAACTTAACCTTCTTCTAATGCCACTTCTGCAAAATAGACTTGCCCAGACCGTGGTACTTTGTGGAAGAGCCACACTCAAGGGGCCAAAGAGCCGCATGTGGCTCACGAGATGCAATTTGCCGACCACGGCCTTAGCATAAGGCCCTAACGGTTCATTCAGGCTGTTTCAAACTGCAAGATTTATTTTTATTTTTATTTTTAAATGGCAGAATTATATATATATATATTTTTTTCTTATGTTTTCTTTACCCATTCTCTGTCAATGGACACTTAGGTTGTTTCCATCTCTTGGCTATTGTAAATAAGGTTGCAATGGCTATAGGAGTGTAAATATCATTTTAAGATAGTCATTTAATTTTCTTCAAATATATATCAATAATTGGAATTGTAGGATCATATGACAATTCAATTAGATGATCTTGTCAGATGTCTTCATTTGCTATCTTTGTTCTGGTGGCTCTAGTCTAGATGTGTATCCCACACCTACTTATCTTTATTTGATCCCAGAAACATATACAGAATTAGGAATTTAACATCTATGATAGATAATAGGTAATAACAATAAAAGATAGCTGGTTCTATAATTTTTAAAATCTTATAAATGCAATTTTTCTTTCAAATTACTTAGGCAAAAATTGTTTATCTTTTCTTCCTCTTTTTCTCATATTTCACATCTATTCCATTAGCAATTTCAATTAGCTTTATTTTTAAATTATTCCAATTTAATCATTTTCATCATTTTTATCACTATAACTCTGGTAGAAGCCATCATAACTCTTTTTGCAAAAATGTTCAATAAATTACTGCACTTTGGGGAGTGAGTTAAAAATTACTTTTTAAACATTATTTGTTATTTCTTATGTTCAGCATTACAGAACAATATAAACATAAACAACTTTGTTTTTAAATAAGAAATTAAGCAGACTATTTCTCAAATAATTTAAATGTGGTTTTTTTTACTACAAAAATTAGTCCAATGCAAAATTTGCTTAGAATGTTATATTATAGTTTATATAAAAGTTTGAGTCAAAGATTTTGGGTTTTGTTTTTCTTTAGAATCATTAGACAATAATTTAGAATGCTTTAAGATCAGTATGATTCACTGGTAGGTACCATATGTCTCTTGAAACTCTTAATGAATATAGTCATGAGTTTAATTTACAAATTATAGAACAAGGAAAAATACTTTAAAATTAGGAAACAGGAAAATAAGCATAAGATTCAATGAGTTGAATAGTACTTTAACTTGGGTAAAATTCATGAGCTTCAACTGTATGCTCTCACTATGAGAGGTGCTCCAGAACTTTAACAATGGAAAGAAAAACTTGACTATATTTACACAGCAGAATATGTTGTGTGTTATAACAAACTTCTTTTTTAAAGCAGCTCGGGGAAGGCTGTTTTTTAATTGGTTAAAGGGAAGGGAGGTAGAGCACAGTACAACGTAGTTGCAAATAGGTAATATATATTTTCTCTATAAAAACAAGTAACAGGGATTATAAATCAAGGTATTATGGTGTTGAATGGAAAAGACTTGGTATTTATGATTCCAACTGTGTCTGTAAATATATTGTTGTAAAGTGAATCAGGAAATGGGACATGGTAAAATGATTCATAGGTTTCTATATGAATTAGACCAAGAACCAGCAGCAAATAAATCATAGCTTTGGCCATCAATGTCTTAAGAACAAATGCACAGCAATTAGATGCTTATTATTCAAGTTAAGTTATCAGGAGTCCTACATTAGTTAGACAATTTACACTCTTTGTAACCCAGACACTCATATACACAAGCATATGCATGGAGATTGGGACACACAATTATCGTGAACAAATATTTGTAAAGGATAAAGATTGTTCCATTATAAATATTGAGGAAAATATTGCAATGATTAATTGAATCTTAAATAGAAGCTAAGTAAGATAAAGAAAAGAAAAAAAAAAGAAGTGAAATACAAATATAGAAAAAATGAATAGATACAATTCTCTAATCCTAAACCCAAACTTTATTTAAAATATAGAAAAGGTTAATAAATTGTTCCTTTTTCTCTAAATTTCATTTCTCGGTGGTAGTACTGCCGAGTTTAAGTAAGATTAAATGTATTTAAACTTGTCCATTTAATACTTTATACAGCAGATGTCCCAGCACAGAACCAAGCTGGACATTCTGGTTACCAGAGATGGTAGAAATTCTGGCTGGAAAAGGGAATGGAAGCAGGAAATAATACAGATGTAAAATTGAATCATCATTGTTTTATAACAACCCAGCTAATTTTCTTGCAGTTGATAAAGGTAGAAATTAATCAATAACTTTCCCCTATAGAAGATTAACATTAGGAGTAAATAATTATAGCAAGTGCAAGTTTTCCCTGACTCTCCTGGTTACTAATCTGCTAGACTAGGCAAAGCATTGCTTACCTCAGCGATATTTTCAGATTCAGAGAGCCTGAAAAATTTCCATTCTGTCTTTTACATCTAGGTCACTTTGAGTAAGTTATTTTATTGCTCCAAGCTTCTATTTCCTCATCCATAAAATATGGGTATTATTTTAAATTTGTGCTTTTTTGATATTGGGATAAAAGCCTACGTAATAAACAGGGAATAGGCTAATTGTCCATCGCACCCTCACCAAGATGGTGGCACCCGCAGCCAATAAGGAAAGAATATGCTAATTGACTGTCCTCAAAGATGACAATGCCCACAGCCACAAGATGGCAGTCCCCCCAGTCCTCTCAGACCTGCTGGGGTGGCAGGTGCTTGGCACTGCCAGGCTCGCCCCCAGTCAGGTCTGGCCTCTTTGTGCACATGTATCTGGAGTTCCCCAGTTCTCTCAGCCCCCCAGCCCCCCAGGACTGGTCCAAGGCACAGGCAAGCCTCACATGGTGGCTTCCCAGGTGCTCAGGGCCTCATTAGGCTCAGGTAACTAGAGGTGGCCAAGGCTTGTGCTGCTGGCAGTGGCAGCAGCATATTGGGCATCACCTTCTCCTGATTGCCTGGTCACCTCCTGTCCCTGAGGGCTCCCGGACTGTGAAAGGGGGCAGATACAGACACATAAATAGAAAGATAAATTAGCTTTAATTCTTTAATTGCTGACTTTTAAAATTCCAAAATTGTAGGGAGGCCTACCTGCATTCGCATTTATATTCTTACCTGTGATTATATCCTTAAAGTAAGCTTCTTTTGCAACCAGATATGCCCTGACTGAAATACCGTGGGTGTAACCATCTTTCTAGTTGGCGTTTTGTGTTTTCTATAACTCCCAAAGGACTCTAACACAGTTATTACTGCTTATGATCAGTGAAAAAAAATCACAGATGATGTACTTTAACAAGTAAGGTGATAGTATTTCAGAGAGCTTCACATCACAATCATATACTGCATGATTCTCATTTCAGAATTGGCCTAACATAAAGGGCCATGTTCATTTCATAGATTACAAAATTATTTGTCACGTAACTTAATCCTCCTCCCTGAAACCAGGAAAAGGCATCACTAAGCAGCCATTTGTTCTTCTCTGCTGCACAGCCTTCTAACGTAATATGATAGAAAGTTCATTAAAGGAAACATATCAAAGTGTATATAATGCATTGTGCTAAGAAACCAAGAGCCACATAATCTTTTCACATTTTTGTAACTTTCACGCTTAGTATTCCACATGTCAAGTTGTCTTTGAGGAAAGGTGGAAAAAATGAAACCTCCCATTAAGAGTCTAGATCTGCCCTAATTGGTTTGGCTCAGTGGATAGAGTGTCAGCCTATGGACTGAAGGGTCCCAGGTTCAATTCCAGTCAAGGGCATGTACCTTGGTTGTGGGCACATCCCCAGTAGAGGTTGTGCAAGAGGCAGTTGATTGATGTTTCTCATCAATGTTTCTAACTCTATCCCTCTTCCTTTCTCTCTGTAAAAGATCAGTAAAATATATTTAAAAAATAATATAGATCTATCCTCAGCCCCATAACATGTATAGTTTTTGGATGATAACTGATAGTTTCAAATACATTATTAAACAAGTGTTTAAGCCCAGGGCTTTATTTGTTTAACCCATCTTTAACTCGATACAACTAGCATAGCACTTAACTATAACAGGGATAATTTAAACATATTATTAATTTATTAACATCTTTCAAAGCATACATGGAAGGTGGCACCTTTCTACTTATGGAAAGTGGTAGATAATGTTCCGTAATTTGTTTTGGAAAAGTTAATGTGGTTTTTTTAAATCACACTTATTTCTAAAGACACTGCCAACCAAAATACAAATTGCCTACAATGTACATCATTGGCTCGCTGATTCAAACAAGCCATTCCTTCACTTGCCTTACATGGAACTCAGATTCCAGAGGGCAACTGGAGCCATAGAGTTCATGGCCTTGGAAGGGGATTATCATTAAAGTTGTGAGCTGTGGGAATATAAAGATGTAAGAGGTCAGGGAACTGTCTGTCTTAGGACATGGTGACATAGCAACTATGAAACACAAGAAAAGGCTTTGTGAAAGACAAACATACATAGAGCATAAAAATGCAAGTGACTAAAGGACTTTTGAAACCATCATGAAAAGTTGTAACTATTCATGGATAATATTACTTTATGAGTGCTAATATTAAGAAAAACCCACTAGGGTATTCTCCCAATAACAATAGCATGTTGGCCATTCCAAATCCTAGTCCTCAGTGGGTCTTTACCATGGACATTGCAAAAGGTTGCATTTTTTGAGCCTGTAAACATTGTGTCTCAGATATCTTTAAATCTCAGAGGAGAAAAAGATGCTCATCTAAGAAGGAAACGTTCTGTTTAGCATAGTTCTAATTTGAAAAGTGCTATGCCCATGGGGCTCCATCACTTTGGGTTTGACCTCTGGTACATGGGAACGATGCAAGGGCCCCTGTGCATAGATATGCAGACATTGTCTCAGAAGAATGTTAATTAGCTATTCTGAAACATCTTGCTGATTTGTTACAGATCTGAAAGTTCCTCTGTTTCAAAACTAAATATGACTTAATGTCATGTTTGTAACGGAAAAGTCTGTTGAGAAGTTGTCCTCATATGACTGCTTGAGTCCTTGTGGTGGTGGAGGTTACAAATGGCAACAATTACTGGGATTAGAAATCCCAGGCATGCCAAAACCGGTTTGGCTCAGTGTATAGAGCATCAGCCTGTGGACTGAAAGATCCCAGGTTCGATTACGGTCAAGGGCATGTACCTTGGTTGAGGGCACATCTTCAGTGGGGGGTGTGCAAGAGGCAGCTGGTTGATGATTCTCTCTCATTGATGTTTCTAACTCTCTATCCCTCTCTCTTCCTCTCTGTAAAAAAAATCAATTATATATAAAGAAATCCCAGGCATGTATACCCTTAAATCTGCAACAGACAACAGTGTAATGGAACTGCTCTCACCTAAAAACGATTTTGGAATTAAGCATGGGTTTAATTTTTCCCTGCAAGGTGAAGAAGGCCAATTCAAAACTGAACATTCATATCTGTTAGCCCACATAAAAGCCCCATTATTCTGACTTCCTAAGATTATGCCCAATTAGGTTCCTGGATATACAGGGCCAGAGAGTAATTTTTAAGCCACATTTATTTCTCACGTGGATGGGCATTTTTGTAAGAACAGCAATGCAACATCCTTTTTCTACTTCATTCTAGTCCATATTACATTGACATTATAAAGCATTTTTTTGCCAAAGTTAAGACAACTTGCTTTATAGTTCACTTCATTTTTAATGATACTTGCAGTTTAAACGAGATGCATTAGAGTGGCAGAAACTTATGAACACAACCATATAAATGGTAGTCAATACAATAAACACTATCAAGAGAAATTTTATTTGCTCTTATGATTACATCTAATAGCAATATGTAACTTTAAACCAAACTGAGGCAGGTGTAAATCTGGGCTGTACATAATTTTCCCTCTGATGATTGTGAGACAATTATTTGTGTGATGACAATAGGGAATATTCTAGAATTTCATAATTCAAACAAGCTACACAATTTCAAGTCATGTATCATTTAACTCCTTAAAGGAAATAATAAGGCACTGAAACAGAATCATTTTAGCTCAAAGCTAATTATCCTAATCACAAATCAAGTTTTCTCTTGGTACAGATATTTTATTATTCTATATTTAACTGGTAAATGCCTAAAGGAAACCAGGAATAAAATAAATCAACACCCAGGATTCATTTAATGTAGCTTTCTTTTCTTTTAGACCTAGGCAGGCAGTTTAAGTCTTTCTGTATTAATAAATTAAAAAATGAATTTATTGTAGCATGGAGTGCAAGGAAGAATTATCTTCTTATTTAACAAATTGAATGTGGTTAAAGAATATATAAACAACACTCAAATTCAATGATAATAAAAAATACCCAACTAGATCAATTAGAAAATGAATGTGCAAAACACTTGACAGACATTTCAGCAATATATATACCATATTTGCCGGCCTATAAGACGATTTTTTGGCCCTGAAAAATACCGTATTTGCCAGCGTATAAGAGACTGGGCGTATAAGACGACCTCCTAACATTTCCACTCAAAATACAGAGTTTGTTATATACTCGCCGTATAAGACTACCCCCCACTTGGAGGCATATTTTTCAGGACCAAAAAATCATCTTATACACCGGCAAATATTATATATATATATATATATATATATATATATATATATATATATATATATATATATACAGATGAAAAATAAGGACATGAGCTGATTTCCACATCATTATAGAACAATTCACAATTAGATACCACTGAATACCTAATCAGAATAATTAAACTAAATATAGTGACAACACAAAATGCTGGCAAGGATGCAGAAAAACTTGAATTGCTCATATGTTGCTAGTGGAAGTCTAAAATGGTGTGGATGTGCTAGAAAAATGCATTCGTAGTGTCCAAAAAAGGTAAACATGCAACTACCACATAACTCAGCAATTTTACACTGGGGCATTCATCCTAGAGAAATGAAAACTTACACTTATACCAAAATCTGTATATAGATGTTCTTAGAACTCTATTTCTCTTAATAGCCAGAATTTGGAAACAATCTGTCTTTCAGCAGCTGAATAAGCAAACTGAGGTATATGCTCACCACAGATTACTCCTCATCCATAGAAAGGAACACAATATTGATGCATGCAACACACTGGATGAGTCTCCAGTGAATTATATTGAATGCAAAAGCCAATCCTAGAAGATATATATATCACATGAGCTCATTGAAATGACGAAGTTATAGAAAGGGAGGAAATCAGAATAGTGGTTACAAGGACTTAAGGAGGGACATTATTAAGAAGGGAGGATGGCTGTTGAAGGGAAGCATGAGGGTTCATTTGATGATGCAGATACAGGTCAATAAGGGGGAGGGGGAGGCATATGTAATACTTTCAACAATAGAGATAAAAAATTAAAAACATGCACTGGGAATGAACCGAGGAGTGTGAAATACAAATGCATACTCTAATACAAATTTAATCATCTTTGTAGGCAGTATTCCTATTACTTGCTTTATTGCCCTCACTTAGGTGGAGACTCTTATTGGTTCATAATAACCTTGACTTAATACATGTAATATTCTCCTGAACACACTTTATGTTACACAATTGAACCTTTGTTCTTTCTTTTAGTTTTACAGCTTAATAGTAGATGGTCCATTATTGATTTTCCTCCTAGAATATAAAATTTTATTATTTTTTAATTTCCTTAGAATTAAAAATAAATGTATGTGTCCATTTAAAATTTTATATTGCAGAATATCTATAAATAAAATTATAAAATTATGGTTGTCAAATATTTTCAATGAGGTAAAGGCATAGTGAGCAAATTAAAATGAACAAAAACATCAATAATGACAAAAAATTTTCCCATCTGTGTAAATAAAATTGGACAGTTGTAAAGTTAATGGAGTCAGCAGACTCTCTTAAATTAAAATAAATGTGTAGCAGACCCATTTAAGAGAAAGATAAGCCAGATTCTTTGCATTTTGCTAATTTTTACCAACCCCAGTAAATTTATTGCTTACTGGACAAGGTACTTCTTCCCATTAATTCTTGCCCTTTGACCTTGACATTCATGTATCTATGATTCCAAACATTCCCCTGTGTCAGCCCCATTCTTTGATGTCATGGATTTCCCCCTCCATTTCTATGATTTATTTTTTTCTTCATTCTCTTCTTGAATTCACAAAGCATGGCATTATGTGATAGTTCTTTCTGCTACTAAAAGGAGGCTTGTGTAATAAACAAAGAAGGACAAGGCCCTTGCATTAGTCACAAATCCATCTATTACAAAAACAAATTGCAAAAATCTTAAACTCTATATGTTGGATTCTAAATCAGTCAGCACACCAACACTCCGAATTACTTAGGTTGAAACTGATACACTATGAGTCTTGAATAAAACTATAAAAGATCCTACAAAGAATAATCACTGAAACATTAATTCATTTATTGATTAGGAGTTGACATTTAGCAAAAAGTATTTGATACATTTTATAATAATTTTCAGGTATAATAAAACCAAATTAAATAAATGTAGGTACTAAATTAACTGTGGTCAAATGCATACCCTTCCTAACCACTCTGAGTCTGATGTCCCTGTGTCTAGGATAAGGTAGCTCTAATGCAATGATTTCTCAGCAGGTCTCCAAATACAACAGGCCTTGCGAGGAGTTCTGACCAGCTAACAACTTAAATAATACAAACAATGGATTTAAAAGTTAGGTGAACATGAAAAAATAGTACTTGTAAACACATAAATAATACAGTTAGTTGGAGGGATATTTTTAAAGTATTTGAATATTTTGTTAAACTTTTGCATTGGTTAGTGTAATTGTCACAAATGTTACAATCTGAAAATTCTTTGTTTACTATCTACCTAATAGAAGAGTAACATGCTAATCGACTGTACCTTCGCCCACCAGCCAATCAGGAGTGAGTATGCAAATTAACCCAACAAAGATGGTGTGTTTATTTGCATATACAGGTGCTGAGTGGCGGGGGGCGGGGCAGGACACAGGCATTCCACACCACCCCAGCTGCTCCGGGGGTCAGGTCAGTGTGGGAAGATGGAAAGGTGGCTCCAGCCAGAGCAAAGGCAATGCCGGCAGCCAGGGGAAGGAAGACCCATTCTTGCATAAATCTTCATGCATCGGGCCTCTAGTAATACAATATTCACTTAACAGTGAAAATAAAATGTCATTGGTTTTGCAATATATATCAGCACAAAACATATGTTAATATAATAACTACATTAATAAGTATGTGTAGAGGTAAAGATAGTAATGCAGAAGAATCACACCACTGAATGTTTTATTAACGGGGACAGGTAGTTCCCTTAATTTAATTCATAAAGCAGACACAAAGCACAGAGCTCTCCTAATGAACACATTTTCTGTTCTCTAGGGAATTTTGAAAACCTCCCAATTCAATTACCAAAATGCTCAGTGAGATTCAATCAGATTGACTTCCTGTTCTTTATTCAAAGGACAAATGCTATATTGGAGCAAGCCATGGGTACAAGATGGGGAGTGGTTAATTTGTACTCAGTCAAAAATGCTTATCTGTACATCAAAATGATGAACTAGCTATTTGTGTTTTGTTGTGTTTTCATAAATAATGCAAAATAGTGTAAGAATCAAGCCAATTTGTACAAAATATAATAAATGTGACTGAAAAAACTGAGTAGTTGAATAACCAATCAACAAATTTCACTATTTTAGGCAAATATTTTAATAAAAAAGGTTATACCTTGGTCATTGACTCTTGAGAATAAAATTTATCTCCATAATTCACACAAATGTTTGAATTTCATATCAGGGAAACAAGGCGACATTATGTTTATAGGGAAACACCTGTGATTGAGGTTTACCATATATCATTTAAAAAAATAATTTAGCTGTGTGTATTTGAATATTAAAAGGTGAGTTTGTTGTATGTCTAGATTAACTATTAATCACTCAAAGAACTTAAAATACTTTCAGCGATAACCAGAGACATCCAACAATTAACATATATTAAATTCAGCATAATACAATTCCTTTGAGTTGTGTAAAAAGATAATAAATGTGACTTGACTTTTTTTTTCAATTATGTGATAAGAGAAAAACAACTTTGTATATGATAAGAAATTTTATATAAAGAGGAAACAGATTGCTTTGCCAAGGTTTAAATGGCCATCTTGAATGGACAACTTTCCATTAAAAAAAATTGGCCAATAGTTTGTTTGGATTATAGAATCTGGAAGTGTTTAGAGTCAATCACATATATCCTCTATGCACTGTTTTCTCTTTTGCTGTTCTCTTAAAATTTATTTCCTATCTAAACCATTCTTTAGATAGGAAATTAATCATGTATCATTGGGCAAGTCCACCCAACACAGCAACATCAATGTATCATCTTAATTTATTTCAACCTATTTGAGGGTTTATTATTATTATTATTATTATTATTATTAATTACCACCCTTAAGGTTTTAATAGAAATTCCTTGAATTGCATTGATTGCCTACCATTCCCCAGCCTGTTATTCCTTAAAGAACAATGTGACCCTTATATGTGCTTATTTGTGCTATTGAAATAATTTGTCTTCTAACCTTGCCCAGTGACTTTTCTAGTAGAACCTTCTTATGACTGCTCTTCTTATTTACATTCAACATGTCTGGTTTCTTATAAAAAATGTTCTATTTAGTTGGCAGATGTCAATAATTAAATTTGATAGCCAATACATTTGATAATCAATAATTAAACTTTTTAAGTAGACCTTCCTGGGCAGCAAATTGTGTTGTCACAATTGCTGTCTCATATTGACAGCATTGTGTTGTCACGGTCACTTGGAAGAGGTCTGCTGCTTATTTGTTATAAACTTCTGTAATAGCTGGCATTTATTTACCAATTAATTTGGACCCCACACTATATAATTAAACTATGAACTTCTACTATATACATATCTTCCATGCAATTGGCCTCCTTTACAAATAAGAAAACTGAGAGCTAGTAAGAGGTGAAATCCAGCTCTAACTGGTTTGGCTCAGTGGATAGAGCATGGGACTGAGGACTCAAAGGGTCCCAAGTTGGATTCTGGTCAAAGGCATGCACCTTGGTTGCAGGCACATACCCAGCTGGGAGTGTGCAGGAGGCAGCTGATGGATATTTCTCTCTCATCGATGTTTCTAACTCTCTATCACTTTCCCTTCATCTCTGTAAAAAATCAATAACATATATATATATATTTTTTAAAAGAGGTGAAGTCCAGATTTGAAGAGGCAGTTTGCCATTAGCCCTGTGCTCTTTTAACCCAGTAAATTTCAACATCACGTTGTTTAAAGAAAAGAAAGAAGCATACCAAAAAATGGGAAAACTTTGCCCCATTGAAATTTTACATGCTAAACAGGTCTGATGACTTGAGCTCTGAGAAAGGAGAAGCATAGACCACTTTTTATCATAGCAGTCAGGGTGTGATAGTAAACAGGATGCAGGGGACAGAAAGAGGAAGCCCTGGGGAGTTCCCACACCCCATAAAGAGGGAATTTCCCATGTCTCCCACCAGAATGGTGGCAGCAACCTATAAAATACAGCCATGTCCCTGCGTTATTTGGAAGGGATCTGTGTTAATTTATGCCTCAAATTCATAAACCTTGCATTGGTCATTCAAATGCTTTGCATTGCCCTTTTATTTTTTTAAAAAGTATTTTATTGATTTTTACAGAGAGGAAGAGAGAGGGAGAGAGAGCTAGAAACATTGATGAGAGAGAAGCATCGATCAGCTGCCTCTTGCACAGCCCCTACTGGGGATGTGCCCGCAACCAAGGTACATGCCCTTGACCGGAATCAAACCTGGGACCTTCCAGTCCGCAGGCCGATGCTCTATCCACTGAGCCAAACCGGTTTCGGCGCCCTTTTATTTTTATTTATTTTATTTTTAATGATTTCAGAGAGGAAGAGAAGGAGAGAGATAGAGACTTCAATGATGAGAGAGAATCACCTATTGTTTGCCTCCTGCATGTCCCCTACTGGGGACTGAGCTTGCAACCTGGGCACGTGCCCTTTGACCAGAATTGAACCCTTTGGTATGCAAGCCAATGTACCATCCACTGAGCCAAACCAACTAGGGCTGGTTTACCCTTTTAAATTATAAACAAAAATGATGGTGTGCTTTTTTTCTTTCTTTTTCCTTCTAAAAGAACTGCATTTCTGAAAAAGAAAAAAAAAACCGTCATTAATTCTTGGACTTTGATTTAATGAGTGATGTACATCAAATGTATTGTCATTCATTCAATTTGTAAGGAAATTAAGAATCAGAGCTGGTGCTTTTGTCATCAAAATATATAGATTTAAACTCAGGTCCCTCTCCTTACAGATTCTGTGATCTTGGGAAAGTTAATTACCCTCTTTGAGGTTCAGATTTTTAAACTGTCAAATGCAAAAAGTTTAAAAAGAAAAACAACCTCAGAAAGTTTTTACAAGCATTTATTGCATGAAAGTGCTCAGTGCAATACCTGAAATTTAAGAACTAAAAAAATGACAGATATTATTTGATAAAGAAATAGACACATATACATTTCATGTATATTTTATTATATTTATATTTTATTAATGTATAATGTATTACGTTTTATTATATTTATATTTTATTAATGTATAATGTATTACATTATATTTTACATTATATGCAATACATTATATTATAATTATAATATATTATAATATATGTAATACATTATATTATAACACATTATATTTTACATTATATGTAATACATTATATTATAATGTGTTACATTTATATTTTATTACATTTAACAAAATATAATGTATTACATTATATTTTATTAATGTATGATGTGTGTGTGTGTGTGTGTGTAGATAGATAAATATAACATAATTTAAGTTTCTAAAATTTGGGCTCTCATATATTGAAGAAGGAAATGTGACTAGGAAGACTGGCTGGAATACATAGAATTTCTTCTTTTTTTCTGGACATGTTAAAGTTTTTATTTTACTCACAATCAACAAAAGAACCAGCTAGATATTATAACCGTTTAAAAAGAGCATTTTTCAAAGAACAACCTTACAGAACAGGAATGTTGAAATTAACATACAAGTTGAAGCAAAACTGAGAACGAATTGAGGACATACTGGTGAGGACCAAACCTCCATTGCTTTCACTATTCTATAACCGGACCTAGCTATAAAATAGCTTCCCTGCAACGGGAATCAGATAAAGTGGAGGGGTGTGCCCTGTGAGTAAAAAAAAAAATGTGTAGTTTTCTATTAATGCACAAAATTTTCCTACACATGCAAAGCCTTATTTTCTGTTTTGTAACTATAAGATTAAAGCTAACCTTTGTTCAAGGATAATAAAATACACAAAATTAATATAATTAGAATGACTCTAAATCAAAATGTTATTGAGTTACAGAGAGGGTGAAGCATTTGAAGATGCGGAGTTTGGAAAAAAAAAAAAGCTCTTCCATAACCAAATCATTTATATCTTTATTACTGGCGCCTGATCTGCATAGGTGCTGAAGCCAAAGACTTCCTGATCAGGTCTAGACATCTCACCTATTACCCACCCAGTCCTTATGTCTTACTTCCATTGGTTTTAAAGAGAACCAGTTCACTCCATATTTACTGCTCCTTTCCTAGACCAAGCTCATATCATGTGTAGAGTTCTTTTGGGGCTTTTGCCTGTCCCTGCTAACTTAATGCTCATCTTTCATGTCATTCAAATTAAACTAGGGACATGACATAGACCCTATGGTTTACATCAAGTAGATCAAGTGTATACTTGAATATAAACCTACTATAATCCTCAGAAAAGCCTGGTGGGGTTCCTGTCTGAAATCGTGGTGATGCGCGTCCAGGTGCTATGCAGAATAGTGACTCCAGTGTATGAATTACCAGGTGCTGAGGTTGTCTTACCTAGACACCACCTCTCTCCCTAATCTCTAGCCACCTGATGTGTTTTTTAATGTCTCTTGATGTTGATCATCCTATCTACTAAAAGAGAAACATGCAAACTGACCATACCTCTGCCATGCTACCAGCCAATAGGAGTGAGTATGCAAATTAACCCAACCAAGATGGTGAGGCCCATAATGGCCAGGTGATGCTGGGACTGCTAGGGCAAAGGGGAGACACAGACCCACAAGGAGGCCAGCACTCAGCAGCCCCAAGTCCTGCCATGGCTGCGTTGGGCTTCAGGGGGCCGGATCAGAGACACAAACCCACAGGCCTGGCATCTAGCAGCCCCAAGGCCTGGGACTGCTGGGGGAGGTGGGGGGGAGGGGGCAGCAGAGAAACAAACCCTCAAGAAACCTGCGGAAAGGGAGATACGCCATCATAACTTTATCTCCCTTTCTACAAGATGAGAAAACTGCCCCTGGTTTATTTAGTGATATGGTCCACACCTTTCTACAATCACAGGGTATGTTACGACGGCTCCCAGGAAGGTCTGGTCAGAATACCGTCTCTAGGGAATAATGCTACGGTGGCAAATCATCTAAGAAAGGAAATAAGCTTTCATTGGGTTTATTCTGAAGGTCAGAGAGCATGCCACCCAAACATATGATGTGTTGTTATATTGGTGATCCTGAGCTGCAGATGCTTGAAAAATAGCAAATGCATGCAGAGGTTTTCACGGAAGTCTCCTGATATGCCTAAAATCGGACCCCCCAAAAGGAGCTTAAATGTCATAGGTCCCCTTGACGGGAGAAGTGTCATCAGGCAGAGAGGACTGACTCCTGTCACAGGACAGGAGAGTAGAAGTTGGCATTGCACTCAAACTTTGTTACAAACTATTTCTCCTACCCCCATTCATCTTCCCTAAAAACCAATTACTCTCCTCTAAGAGGCCTACATCTCCCATCCCTTTTCCCTAGGAAGAAGGTATTTAAATCTGCATTCTAAGTCACCTTGGGGGGTTACTCATTTTTTCCCCTGGGATTTCCCACGTAAACACGAGGTATACATGTTAATGAACTTTTGTTTTGCTCTTGGTGATCTGCCTTTCATTACAAGGGCCTCCACTAAGAACTCAGAAAGATAGAGGAAAACTATTTTTCCCCCTCCATAATCCTATCTCAGTAAATCAAGTCCCCAGCTGAACAATGAGGTTGGCTCAAATACCAAGCAGTCTTGGCTGACGGGGGCGGGGGGACAATGGGAGAGGGGGAGCTTCTAGGGAGAAATCAATGATATTGGCATCAAAGTGGGATGGAGGGCACACACATGGTTGCTGGTGGGAGTTTAAAGTGGCTCAACAATTTTGGAGGATGATTTGGCAAATTCAATAGAAATGTTCAAGGTACATCCAAGAGTCTTCTAGGAATCACATCTGCTGAGATAAGGCATAAGCACATAAGCCCTCATCAGGACCCAGGATGCTACTGTGGGCTCCCTTTTTAAGATAGGAAAACCTGGGAACAACCTGCATTTTTAGAACAAGGTGGCATCTATACAATAAAAGGGTAACATGCTAATTACACTGAACATCTTCTGGATGACCTTCTGGATGTCCTTTCAGAATTCCTTCCTGACAAAGCCATGATGGTGGGCCACAGCAGAGGAGGTTAGAGGCGATCAGGCAGGAAGGGGAGAGAAGTTAGGGTGAACATACTGTCAGGGGAGAGCAGTTAGGGGGATCAGGCTGGCAGGCAGGTGAGTTGTTAGGAGCCAGAGGTCCTGAGGGGTCCCAGATTGGAAAGAGTGCAGGCCGAGCTGAGGGGACCCCTTACATGCACAAATTTTGTGCACCAGGCCTCTAGTAGAAAATAAAATGGAAAACACCCTAGTATCTCTTTTGCTCGTACACTGACAGGCATGTATTCAAATTTGTTTCCATAGTTTTTGCTTTATAGTTCCATCAAAATTATTGATAATAGATATTTTGTCATTATATACCCAATATAGAATCCACCAAAAATTATCAATTAAAAAAAAAAAAGCAGAAGCTCTCCAGGTCCATCTATGCTGTCACAAAGGATATTTTTCTTTTTTATGGTTAAGTAGCATTCCATTGTGTAATATACCAATATATTTTGTTATTGATTTCAGAGAGATAGGGTGAGGGAGAGGGAGAGATAAAAACATCAATGATGAGAGAGAATCGTTAGTCGGCTGCCTCGTGCACACCCCACATGGGAAATTGAGCCTGCAAACTAGGCATCTGCCCTGACAGGGAATAGAACCATGACCTCCTGAGCCACGCTGGCCAGGCTACCATTGCTTTTTTATCCATTTATTTATTGATGGACACTTGGAATCCTTCCAAATTTTGGTTACAGTAAATAATGCTGCAATTGTGCTAAGTGAAATAAACCAGTCAGAGAAAGACAAGTACCATATGATTTCACTCATAAGAGGATGAACTAACAATCAAAATAGAGGCAGACTCATATATAGAGAGCAGGCTGACAGCTGAGGGTGGGCTGGGGGAAGAGGGAGGGATTGAACAAAACATGAAACAAAGCAGAAAAAAAACTTATGGACTTGGACAACAGTGTGGTGATTGCCGAGGATGAGGAGAGTGGAGGACAGTATAGGGGTAATGGGCAGAGAATTGGCTTGGGGTGGTGATCACACAATTCATTGTACAGATGATGTATCATAGAATTGTGCACCTGAAACCTGCATAATTTTGTTTACCAGTATCACCCCAATAAATTCAATAAAATGAAAAAACAACAACAGCTAAAACCGGTTTGGCTCAGTGGATAGAGTGTCGGCCTGTGGATTCAAGGGTCCCAGGTTCGATTCCAGTCAAGGGCATGTACCTTAGTTTCAGGCACATCCCCAGTAGGCAGAAGGCAGCTGATAGATGTTTCTCTCTCACTGATGTTTCTAACTCTCTATCTCTCTCCTTTCCTCTCTGTAAAAAAAAAAATCAATAAAACATATATTTAAAAAAAAAACACCAACATAAAAATACAGGTTAGATTGTGGTGATGGTTGGACAATACTATGCATATACTACATATCATAGGTGAATTTTATGTTATATCTTAATACCGGTATATTCTGTATGTTATATCTTAATACAGCCTTTTAAAAACTGGTTTTTAAAAAGCAAAAGCAATTTGTCTACCCAACATAAAGAGTACTAACTTTTAAATATGCAAATAACATAAAAATAACACATGCTTTTCTGTTGTTTTGATAGAGAATACAAATATTTCAACGGCAGTCTTTTCAAGAGCTATTTGCGAAATGAGCAATTTGTTTTGTGTCTGGACTTTACAGGAAGTTCCCTTACTTGAACTTGGCTTGGAGGTTTGACTGAGTAAATTATTCCTTGACTTTTGAATTATTCATCTTGGCTGCATGATACGCAAATCACACTGCACTCACTATGTCTAGAGGCGCAGCACTGGGTCAGAAGCTGCATCAAGTTGCTGGCAAAGGATTTCTGTCAAGGGATCAGGGCTTTCCAACAGAATGGTAAGTGGCAACGTAACTCAGGTTGCCCAGGCATTTAAAGTAAATAAATACTGTTTGTCAGGGGGTTCTTTAAAAAGTGGCTTGTGTGCAGTTAAGGTTTAAAGCAATGTTTAAATGAACTGTCTGAATTGTTGTTCATATGTACATGTAGGGCAGCAGAAGATACTGAAAGGGAGTCATATATTTTTCCTGTACTTTTATTTTTTTTTAACAAATGCAATGCCTTGTTTAAATGGCCAAATGCAAAATTTATTTTCTCCTAAGAGGTTTATTGTATTTGCTCATGTCTCGGGAGCTTATGTTTCATAAGAAAGGAATGAGAATTGCTTAAATGAATATAACTACTTGAAAAATGTAAAGTTTTTAAATCATATGAAACAAATATCATATATATTATATAGAAAATAATGAGCTAGAGGAAATACTAAAATTTAAATTTACCAATTGTGTTTGTAAAAATGGCATTATTTAAGAATATAACTCACCAGGGCAAAAGGGAAAATAGCAGAAATCATGCTATTATATGTTTTATAATTGGTGAGTTATTTTTAAGAAATTAAAAAAAACATAATTTGACACCATATTTTAACATTTTAACCCTTTGACTTCTGGTGTAGTTTCTGCAATATACAGTATACCTCAGGTTGTCAACATTAAATTATTATTATCTTTTCAATGTAAATATGTTCTTTATTCAAATGGATTATTAATGAAAAAACAATTTCATAAAAATATATTACTGTGTAAATGTGGCTTAATCAAATAACTAAGAATTAATATTTCATAAATGGTCTTAATATGATGAATATAAGGAGAACAATGTAAAAGCTATTAAATTATTAAATATGTTTTTAATTTGTTTCAAAAGCATACACCTTTAAAAGGCTGAATATAATCAAAGTGAAAGAAACATATTCTCAGGTTAAAATTAAGAGCTGCTTATGTGAGTAAAATTAATATGACTTATAATTTAATAATTCCAACAGGTATACATATAATTTTGAATAAATAATTTAAAAGATTTTACTTTAATTGCTAATATCTAAAAACCTGTTAAAATAATTTGTCCAAATCATTTATAGCAATTTTTATTTTGTAAAAATTAAAAATCCACCACTAGAAAGTGGAAGAGAGAATATTAATTTTTCATGAGGAAATTTCCCTTCAATTGGGAATTTTCCTTAAAGGACCAGCTTATTTCATCAACTTATAGAATTGTGCCGGCCACACTAAGAATACACTTAACTATAAGCATCATCAGACTTGGAATCTATCACACTGAAAATCGTGGATCCTGGTGAGGTTAAGTTGGTTTGGAAATATTAGACAGACTTACATTTAGAAAACCATAATTTATTAGTATTATGAATAATATTTTAAAATAAAATAAATCTATCAAAACCAGATTGAAAAACATCATACTTCTATAAAAATAAATTCAAATAAATACTAAACTGTAATGATATCCAAAAATTAGGAGTCATTGGTTTACAGAAATTTTGACTTTTTCTTTTTGCCTCTCTGCATTTTCTGAGTGTTACATAATACGATGTTTTTGTTTGTGCTTTTTTAAAAAAGAATAAAGGAACCACTCTGAGAAGCAGGTCAAAGTTGTCTAGCCATTCATTTTTCTTATTTCAGCCCTGATATTTTCTATCCCCGTTTTCTCCCTAATTTCCAATCCCAGTGGACAACTCAAAAACCGAAGAATCCATGACTTCAACTTGGCTGAGTGCTAGCTATTGGAAAATTGGCCTTCTAGTTATAGCTGTCTTTTTCTTTCGTGGCAGCCAAACATTTGTGCTGCACGTACACTACTGACATAAGTCAGCTCAGAACGTTTAAGAACTGACTAGGCAGAACAATAAGACGTGTAACTAGTAAAAGAGGAAATTAAAAAAATGAAACAAATACTTTTTTCGTATTAAAAACTTTCTATTGTCTTAATATTCATTTGAGTGTGTACACCAGTTTTTTAAGTACTCCCAAAATAACTAAATTGCCCAAAACTGAGCTTTGAAGAGCTACATTTAAAGGTCGGGCTAGCAAGGATTAGACCACAGAGAAGTCTATAAAGAGAGAAATGACAACAGAAGATTGCCTGTCATAGAAGGCAAGGAAGAGAGTGTCCAGAAGTCATGGAACTGAAAGTAGCTAGGAATAGAGTTAGAAGTAAGAGTGAAAACTTACCAGTGGTGTAAAAAATAAAGCCTATTATTTAAAAATACCTTTAAAAAATTTAATCTTTTTCTTGTATTCCTAAGAATTTTAAATATTATTAAATACAAGCTGATAAGGGGAAAATAAAAAAAAAACCTAGATAAATCAAAAGGAGAATGCACACTATAAAAATCATCTGGAATCATCACTACTGATAAAACTATTAATGCTTTCGTACATGTCCTTGTCTTTCTAATGTTTATTAATTTCAGGTGTGAACTCCTAAGTCTTTAATTATCCTTCATTTTTTAAAGTGATCCTAGAAAATATATATTCATTTTTTCCTCTCAATGTGCATCTAAATCACACCTACCATTATTACAATTGCCATTTTTGAATATTAGTCATATTTTTTGCAGTGCCAGCTTTTATAGTACAATAGAGCAATGGGCCTAATTTGGTGAACTTAACTACAGATTTGATCATGGAGAAAATATTTGTAAAAATATTTTCTAAACAGTCAAGTATTTATATGATAATCTCTCCACTCTGCAAGCATTTATAGGTCATCTACTATCTGGTAGTCACTGTCCTAGGTCTAGGATATCCACTATGAGTAACATAAAGTTGAGGGAAGTGTTAGAAAGAAACTCAGTATAAAAGGAGAACATAAAATGTAAGGCTCTAAATTAGACTGCTGGGTCAGAGGCTATGTTGGGAAACCCACACTTAAACTGATATCTGAGAAAAAGTGTAGTTGTAAAATACGTTATGGGGCAAGAACCACAATGGGGAAGGTCAGTGAAAAGAAATTCCATGAACTGAATGTGAGGAATCTTTTCTGTGCCCTCAAAGAACAGGAAGGAAGACGAGCAGAGATGTGACTTATGCTAGGTGAAGCTAGAATGGAGAACAGGAAGCAGTTCATGCTGTGAGGTTCCCACGAAAGGTTTTGTAGTTTATTCCTTTAGTGGAAAGTCATTCAAGCATTTTGGTTGAGGAGAGTAATATGATCAGAATTTCTGTTGTAGTTATGAAATATCATTTAGCTGTCATGTTGAAGAGGGATTGAAAGGGGCACAGAGATGTGAGGAGACTATAGGAGGATATGACACAGTCCAAGATAGAGATGACAGTGTCCAGGATGAGGCTGGTGATGAAGGCGTGAAGCAGTAGAAATGCACTTGAGAAATATGTGTACATTACAGACTATGAGACCTGGTAGTTTATTTGTAATTGAAGGTAAGCTTTAGGTGACTTCAAGGATGTTTTATATGTTTAAGGTAAAATAGCCTGGGGAAATGGTGAGGTCGTTGATGGAATTGGTAGAGGTTTAGCAGTATCAGGAAGGAAGTTAAAGAGTTTAGTACGGGCCGAAACCAGTTTGGCTCAGTGAATAGAGTGTCAGCCTGCGGACTGAAAGGTCCCAGGTTCAATTCCGGTCAAGGGCATGTACTTTGGTTGTGGGCACATCCCCAATAGGGGATATACAAGAGGCAGCTGATCGATGATTCTCTCTCATTAATGTTTCTAACTCTCTATCCCTCTCTCTTCCTCTCTGTAAAAAATCAATAAAATATATATTTTAAAATATTTTTTAAAAGAGTTCAGTACAGAATTTCTGGAGGCAGACAAGCCTGTAAGTGATGTATCAGTGGTAATAAGTATAAATAAATAACACTTATAAGACAGGCCTAGGCTTTGATATACATTTGATATTTGATATATGGATGATCATTAAAGCTAGAAAGTGGATGAGTTCTTTCATGCAGCGTCTAGATAGAGAAGTTCAGTACTGAGCCTTGAGAAACTCAACATTTAACACTTAGGTCAAGAAGGCTCAAAAAGAGCCTGCAAAGAACAAGGCAGAAAGAAGGAAAATTAGGAAATTATCATTTCATAGATGGTAAAGGAAGAGAGTGTTTTCAGAAGTCACGGTATAAAAAATAGCTTGAGAAGTCAAGCAAGAAGACTAGAAGTGAAAAATGACCATCAGGTTGAGCAAAGTGGAAGCTTCTTCTGGTTGGGTGGTGGCTCAGAAGCCAATTGGAGTAAAGGGAATGGTATGCCAGGATAGCAAAACAGTTAGTGAAGACAGCTCTTTGTTGTACTTCAAGCGAATGAGAGAAACCTTTGGAACCAGAGAGAGTGTTGATGTCTGCTGTTTATTTTTAAGACAAGAGAGAGTGTTTCTATGCCAATGGAAAAGATGTAGTTGAGCAAGAGAAGAAGGCTGAAGAGACCGGAAAGAGAGGGTTTGGATTACAGTTAGCAATCCTGAGAATTTGGGATGAGTTGGATCTGGAGTAAGTCCAGAGGAATAAATATTCTCTGTCGTCACTGGAAGGAAGGAAGGAGACAGGTAAGGGGCCGGAACCAAAGAGTGGACATCAATGAATGGGCTGTCCCTCAGGGAACTCGAAGACAAAAACATCTGCTAACTGAAGGGATTAGGGAGAGTAGGTAGAAGTGGTTTGAGAAATTTGGAAAGATATGAAATTGAGAAATGTAATAAATTCCTGGAGATGTGAGAAATGTAATAAATTGAGAAATGTAATAAATTAAGAAATTGAGAAATGTAATAAATTCCTGGAGATGTGAGAAAGCAGTAGAGAAGCAGAATCACATGCTCTCAGAGATGGAGAGAAGGCAACCTGCTCAGTTCCTCAGCAGCGTCCAAGTGTCTGCTGCCCAAGGAAGTTCCTATCCAGCTGTGTCTAGAGTTGGACTCAGCGTCATGTTGCCCTGGAAAGACTTGAAGAGAGGCTCAGAAGAACGTACGATGTTTTGAAGAGTGATTAAAATAACATCAAAATATTGAATTTGTCATATAGACAAGCCCAATGAATCGTTTTCATAAATGAAGCACTCTCAAAACACCAGCAGTCTTTTACTGAAGAAGACCATTTAAATTTGACAAAAGATATGAATTTTCCAGGTACTTTTAGGATAGTAAATTCTGCTCAATGTTTTTTCATGTTTCCCAGAAAAAGCAGTTCAGGTCATTTGACCTTAATTTGCTCTATTCACCATAATACGCATATTGAAAGAATTGGTTGGTTGCAAAACCAACACACAGAGCTCTATATGACAAAGATATTTTGGGGAAATTGTATTTTCAATCTTTCCTTTTTCCTCACTAGAAATAAGTAAGATTTAATATTCAATAATGGCAAGTCAGTACATTTTTAAGAAACTAGAGTTCTTTAAGTACCCTACTCAGCCAGATACAATCTGTTCTCATTACAAGAGAAGACATGGCAGGTGAGCGAGATATATGTGGGTTGAATGAATCAGGTTGCTTATTTCATGACCCCTATTTAGAAGATGCTACGATGGAGGTATTTTGTTAGATGTAAGACCTGAGGAAGATACTTCATTTTCCAAGCCTCAGTGACTTTATGTGTAAAATGAAAATAATAACAGTCCCCGCCTGGTACACTATAAGCTTTCATTAAATAGTGACTGCTGTTATTATTATTACTACTATTTTCAACTTTCTATGTTAGACTGTAAAAAAAATCATGTTTTAAAACTGGATTTTCAGTTCATGACTTGATAAAAATAAGCATGACACTTTAACAATATAGAAACAAAATAAGAGCTATTGAAAGGTCAAGACTGGAGTGATAACAATCCTTGTTTCCTCTTCTAGATTATGATTCAATCTAGTTTAACTCAGCAGTATCCGCCAGACAACTACAGTGTGCTGGGGACCACGGTAGGTCCCAAAACATTCCTCTTCACTGCACTTTTCATTGGTCTCTTTGCAGTTTTCAAATCCTCTATGTGTGTTTCCACCTCACGGCCTTTGCACATGCCTTTCCTAAAGCCTGGAATACTCTCTATCATACACAAGGTGGGGCAAAAGTAGGTTTATAATTGTGAGAATGTGAAACACAGAGTTTATTCTTGTATTATTATTTATTAACTAGAGGCCCAGCACACAAAATTCATGTGCAGGTACAGTCCTTAGGCCTGGCCTATGATCAGAGCCATCTTCCCAGGCTGCCTGCAGCCAGCCCCGCCCCCTGCCGCCACCCACCCCCAGTTCCCTGTTTGCCATTGGGTGACCGGAGCATGCTGGCAGAACCAAGAGGTCAACCATTAAATCCACTCGCTGGCCCCTCCCCCTCTAAGTGTTGCCCTCTATTTGTGGGGTGACTGGTGGATAGCGCCTTGGCTTGGTGCCACTTGTGTCCCCCTCCACTGACTCCCAGCTCCCCATTCACCATCAGGCAATCAGAGCCTGCCAGTCGGGGAAAGGGACCAAGAGGCGGTCAGTGGCCTCATAGTGATTGGTCGAGCAGTTGTTCCGGTCATTGGGTCATTAGGGTCAATTTGCACATTACCCTTTTATTATATAGGATTATTGTATTATTTTCCATACGAACAACTATAACCCCCCTCCTTTTATGGTATGCAGTTATTTTTTTTTTTTCAACTTCAATTTCTGATCCTTCTCAAGATATTATGAATTGCCGAAACTGGTTTGGCTCAGTGGTAGAGCGTCGGTCTGCGGAATGAAGGGTCCCGGGTTCGATTCAGGTCAAGGGCAAGTACCTTGGTTGCGGGCACATCTCCGGTAGGGGGTGTGCAAGAGGCAGCTGGTCGATGTTTCTCTCTCATCGACGTTTCTAACTCTCTATCCCTCTCAATTCCTCTCTCTGTAAAACCAATAAAAAATATATTTAAAAAAAAAAACAGATTCTGAGAATGGAGTTTTTTTTTTAAAAAAAGATATTATGAATTGTTTGAAATTAGAAATTTTTATTCATTGTTGTTATTCCCACTTGCTAGCACACAGTTCAAAGGAATTGATAAATATTTTTTGAATCATGAGCAGCACATACATGCATAGGCATGTGTGTTCCCTACTAATGTAAACCACTCTCCAGATAGTCAACTTTTCTGAGCGTTATTTTTTTTAAATATATTTTATTGATATTTTACAGAGAGGAAGGGAGAGAGATAGAGAGCCAGAAACGTCGATGAGAGAGAAACATCGACCAGCTGCCTCCTGCACACCCCCTACCGGGGATGTGCCCGCAGCCAATGTACATGCCCTTGGCCGGAATCGAACCTGGGACCTTTCAGTCCGCAGACCGACGCTCTACCACTGAGCCAAACCGACCTAGGCCTGAGCGTTATTTTAGAGTTGCTATTACGTTCAGTGCAATTACGCCCTTAGCCATGCCCTCGCGTTTCATCCTTGTGTATCTCCTCCCTCTCCTCTTCAGGCAGGGAACGCATCTTGCCAAGGCTGGCTGGCAGCAGAGGCCGCCCTGGGAAAACACTACCTTTCCATCTTTTACGGGATCGAGTTCGTCGTGGGCGTGCTCGGGAACAGCCTGGTGGTCTTCGGCTACCTCTTCTGCCTGAAGAACTGGAGCAGCAGCAACGTCTATCTCTTTAACCTCGCCATCTCCGACTTCGCCTTCCTGTGCACGCTGCCCCTGCTGATCAAGAACTACGCCCGGGACGCGTGGCCGTACGGGGACGTGCTGTGCATCAGCAACCGGTTCATGCTGCACGCCAACCTCTACACCAGCATCCTCTTCCTCACCTGCATCAGCGTCGACCGCTACCTGCTCATGAGCCACCCTTTCCGGCAGCACCTGCTGCAGAGGAAGGAGTCCGCCGTGCTCGTCTCTTTGGCCATCTGGGTCCTGGTGACCTTGGAGCTGCTGCCCATGCTCTTCTTCATCAACCCGGACCCGGGCGACAACAGCACGAGGTGCAGGGACTACGCCAGCTCCGGGGACCCCCGGAGCAGCCTCGTCTACAGCATGTGCCTCACCTTCTCCGGGTTCCTCGTCCCGCTCTTCGTGATGTGCTTCTTCTATTTCAAGATCGCCGTCTTCCTAAAGCGGCGGGTCCGGCCGCAGGCTCCCTCGCTGCCCCTCGAGAAGCCCCTCAACCTGGTCATCCTGGCCGTGGTGATTTTCTCGGTGCTTTTCACTCCCTACCACGTGCTGCGCAACCTGCGCATCGCCTCGCGGCTGGCCACCTGGCCGCCGTCCCCCTGCTCCGGGGCGGTCATCCACTCCCTGTACATCGTGACCAGGCCCCTGGCCTTCCTCAACAGCGTCATCAACCCGCTCTTCTACTTCCTCGCCGGGGACCACTTCAGGGAGATGCTGACCAGCAAGCTGAGGCAGCACTGCCAGGCCCTGGCGTGGTGCTTCAGGCGGTGTGCCAGCTGGCCGGGGCTTTCCTCCAGGAAAGGGTGAGGGGCCCTGTGGGGACAGGACGGTTTAATGGGAGCAAGCAGCAAGGCCAGGGAGGAGGAGGTGGAGGGACGTAAACCAGAGCGGGTCACACACACAGGCCCGCCCCCGACTTAAAGACGTGGCCAGAAGCACATAAAAAATGGAGAGGATGAGAAGAATGTGTTGGCTCACTTTAAAAAAAAAAAAAAAAAAAAGGAAAGAAGTCGGACACGCAGGAATAGTTGTTAGTCATAGAGAATGCAAGATCCTAAGAAGAGAGAATACCTCAATCCGTGTAAGAAGAGGAGAAGCTAGGTCAAGCAGCGAGCTTGAATTTAATCACTGGTTGGATTGTAAAAAAAAAGAAATTGTTTTGGCAACATTCTCTATTGTTTTTCTTATTCACACTATCCTATAACTTTATGTGAGGGTTGAGTAGCAGATTTTATGTATGTTATCGAGTATTATTGCTAGAAGTTATACTCTTTTTTTTTCATATGTATGTATTTTATTGATATTTCACAGAGAGGAAGAGAGAGGGATAGAGAGATAGAAACATCAATCAGCTGCCTCCTGCACACCACCCACTGGGAATGTGCCTGCAACCAAGGTATGTGCCCTTGACCAGAATTGAACCTGGGACCTTTCAGTCTGCAGGCTGACGCTCTATCCACTGAGCTAAACCAATTTTGGCTAGAAGTTTTGTTCTTAAGCAAATTTAAATTAAAGAGTAACAATAGTGAGCAGCAAAGCAATAAAACAAGTTCAAGGATGCTTATATATCCCTTTATATTGATCAGGAATCGTCTCAACTCTCCTTTTTTGTTATCTGGCTTATGGTGTAAATAATTATATTGAATAGAGATATTTCAGCAAAGGAAAAGGAATGTTTGAGCATGATTATCAGGGAATTTAGAGGTAAATGGTTTTACCAAAATACTAGAAAGAGATAACAAAGACAATTGCAGAAACCTCAGAGTTATAGAGCACAAAGTGCCTATCAGGAAACCCAAAGCAAGAAAAACATCACAAAAGTGAGTAGACGGTGTGATTGTTGTGTCATCTGGCATTTAATTACCGCACTTTGAACGTCGCTGCATGGAACTATATTGAAGTTTATCTTGCTGCTCTTGATTAAATAGTAAACCTTAAAGTATATGAATATTATAAAAACCAGCAAATAAGAGGAATTGAAATGTCAATACCAGAATTTGTTGGCTTAATTTTCCATTCTGGGTGAAAAATCATAGTTTTTCTCCTGCTCACCCCCATTTCCCCCCAAATATATTCTATCAAATAATGAAAGAATATGCTAATTGGCTCTCACACCTTCACAAAGATGACAGCACCCACAACCAATAAGGAGGGAATATGCTAATTGACTGCCATGCCCTCAAAAATGGCAGCACCCACAGCCACAAGATGGTGGTGCTCAGTCCTCTCAGCCCTGCAGAGGCAGCAGGTATGCGGCATGACCAAGCTTGCCCCCAGGTGGTTCAGCCGCTCCATGTGCCTACCTCCAGATCCCCCAAACCCCTCAACCCCCCAGCCGCCCAGGGTTGGCACGAGGTTCAGGCAAGCCTCAGATGGCAGCTGCTGAGCCACCCAGGGCTGCCCAAGGCTCAGGTAACCAGGGCCAGCTGAAGTTTACACCGTGGGCAGTGGCAGAAGCAGAGGTGTGATGGGGGTGTCGCCTTCCCCTAATAGCCCTGTTGTCACTTACCCCTGAGGGCTCCCAGACTGTGAAAGGAGGCAGGCTGGGCTGAGAGGACCCCCCTCACACACACACACACATACAATCCAGTCTATGAATTTTCATGAACCAGGCCTCTAGTTATTTCATAAGCCCTGGGATAATTTACAAGGAAAATTTTATCTTAAACAGGGTGACTCGCATCTTGTTTGAGCCTTGTTTGCATAGCACATTACTTAAGACCATTGGTGGAAATATTTTAAACAAATACCTTTCATAAAATTATAGAATAAGAGGAATATTGATGTACATGCAACATGGATGATCTCAGGATAGTGAGACACTATTCCATGCCACAAAACAAATTCAGGGGGAATACGGTGCTTTTTAAAGTTAAACAAGTATCATGTAATAATTCACTTATTATATGCAACAAGATGTGTCTATGGCCACAGGTCTCCATTTCTTTCCTTGATGTCAGTATCTATAAAAGGTGAGTAACAGGAAAGATAAAATAAATTTTATGCAGAGACATAAAATTCAATTTTCCTTGACCAGAGTTCCAAGGTACTCTGGTCATATTGTATTCTGATATTAAAAAAGGACAAAATAATTCCAGTTAATCCCTTTACTTCAAGCAACTGAAATATTAAAAAAGCACATTGCTCCACATGATTTATTTTCTGACCTGGTATTATACTTTAAGATTTTTTATGCCTAGCCTTTGTTATTCATACTTTAAAATTTTCAATGTCATTTTATAACTGCCTGATAATAAAATGCAAACAGAATCTTCTGCACTTCCTCATCAGAAAAAAAAAAAAAAGAGACCTTAGGAAAGCATTTGCTTATTTCTACAACCTTTACAAGATATTTATGCCCAGCCAGGGTGGCTCAGTGGTTGAGTGTCAACCTATGAACCATTCAATTCCTGGTCAGGGCATATGCCCATGTTGTGAGCTTGATCCCTAGTGGGGGGTATGAAGTTGGCAACTAATCAATGATTATCTCTTGTCACTGATGTTTCTATAACTCTTTCCCTCTCCCTTACTCTCTTATATTTTAAAAGATATAATTTAATTATAAGTTGTATTTTGAGCATGGGTTTTAATTCATAAATATGAAATTAAATATGCCCTACCCCTACCCGAAGAAGTGGTGGGATTGAACTCTTTCTAATATTTCAGTGAAATATTTTGTAAAACCATAAACTCTTACAAATATCTTTTAACCAAAATGTTAAGTAATTTCATAGAAAATGTCTTCATTTTATTCTTGCAAAAAAAACTGTCATGTGGTAAGTCTTAGAAGACTAAACAGAATTTCACTGAAATTATAAGAGGTATTCCATTTGGTTTTTATACTATATGATTGTAAAAAGTACAGACAATAAATTATTTTTAGTTTTGTGGCTTGCAAAGGAAACAATGTTGGGTGTTTGCATTTTGTCTTCTAATTGATGCCTTAGTGTCTTCAGAATCATGTCTACACTCGTTGGCCCAGCATTTTTCCCTCTTTATACATCATCTCTTGCCATTGTTGTCACAAACTATATCCTCTAGCCAAAGATTGCTACTTTATTTATTACGTTCAGACCTTCCTTCACAGTGTGCACTTGGGTACTCACTCTTATTACATCATGCCCACATATAAACAATAAATATATTTTAAGGTTTATCACATCTGCCTCTCCTTCATAAACCATTCTTTTCTATCTTCTCCTCCCAAAATCTGGAAGAGAGATCTGTCTACCTCAAGGACTTCAGACTGATTTTAAGCACTGCTTTTATAAAACATATTCTTTTTCACTTTATATTATAGTTGGTTAATTTCAAGTCTATTCTAAGGCCTAGGAAGTTTTAAATGATTGTTTATTATGAATGAGCGTCCTACAGGACAACTTTGAATTCAATGTGCCCTTTGAGTGTGCATGATCACACTATTTTCAGTCATCCCCACTTTTATAAGAATTGCTATAAAATATAAAGTATATGTACACAAATATATGTGCCAGCTGCCATTGCTCAGTTCCTTATAATTTCCTCTACACCGTTGAGCAATTTAAATGAATGTTTATATTCTTTGTGTGCTAGTTCCAAATCTAGGTCATTTCAAAGTTGGTCTTCATTGCTGGCCTTTTCTCTTAAGTATGGGGTCATAATTCCTGCTTGTTCATGTCTAATGAATTTGGATTATGTTCTGAAAATCATAAACAATATGTTGTGGAGATTCTGTATTTTGTTATGTTCCACTGAATAATACTAATATTTTGTTTTGTGCCTGCATTCAAACTCTAAATTCTGCAATATCAGTTCAGTTATTTTAACTTTGTGCTGCTTAGAATCTACCCAAATAGCCATCACTCAGAGGTCAGCTAAAGACTTAAGCAGAGTTTATTCACAAGAAACAGGGTTCCCTTTCTGTAACTCTTCTTTTGTCCAGCTGCTGCATTCACCCTTAATTTGTCTTTTGTTTTCTCTTGCTAGATTGATTGCAAATTTCTTTCTGGATTTCAGCACCCCTGCTAAGATGGTAACTTTTAGCCCAGCATAATTAATCCCTCACTACTTTCTACCACCTCTCCTCTGTCAAGTGTTGTCAACGTGTCATATCTTCAGTCAGCTAATTAGGAATAAGAGCTATGGACTATAAGTACTGAATGTTAGGATATAAAACATTTACAAATGTACAGTTACATAAAAATAAATATATTTTTTCTTGTCCCTCTCCATCAATGAATAAGATTCTTCTTTATGTCCCTGCTAGAAGCTCAGTGTATGAAAATCATGCACCAGTAGGGTTCCTAGGCCTGGGCAGCCAATCATGCCAATCGGGGTCGACCAGCTGCCAGGTGGGCCTTCCTTCCAGCTGCTGGCAGGGGCCTTCCTTCATTTTACACTACCCCCTTGTGGTCAGCGCATTTTATAGTGAGCAATAGAACTCCCCGTCTCCTGGTCAAACTCCCATGGCAACACTTTGCATATTAGCCTTTTATATACTATCTAATAAGAGAGTAATATCCAAATTTACTGTACCTCTGCTACACCCACCACCCATGCCCACCATCCAATCATGAGCGAGTATGCAAATTAACCCAACCAAGATGGCTGCATCCACAGAGAGAGCAGAAGGGAGGCTTGGGTTTCTCCTGAGATGGAGGAACTCAAGCTTTCCACACACCATGGCCTGGCTTGGCCTCTGCTTAAGGCTACAAAGTTGCAATTATAGAAGATAAATAAATCCCAACAGAAATGGCTGCAGCCACTAAGGGAGCAGAAGGCTTGTCTCCGCTCCAGGCTACAAAGTTTCAGTTGTATAAGGTAAATAAATTCCAAATACCAGGGCCTCTGCTTGGATTGCCAGGGTTGTTGCCAGCCTGCAAACCACCACAGCCCCCTCACCCAGGCCACACCATGCCCCAAAGAAACCCTCACCCTGATCCAGGACACCCTTCAGGGCAAGCCAGTGGGCCCCGACCCATGCAGCAGGCCTCTATCCTATCTAATAAAAGAGTAATATTCAGATTGACCATCACTCCAATACACAAGATGGCTGCCACCATGTGGTCAAAGATCCTGCCCCCATGTGGACACAAGATGGCCACCACAAGATGGCCAGTAGGGGAGGGAAGTTTGGAGGGACCAGGGCTGCAAGGGAGGGCAGTTGTGGGCTATCAGGCCAGCAGGGGAGTGCAGCTGTGAGGAACCAGGGCTGCAAGGGAGGGCAGTTGGGGGAGAACAAGCCTGCAGGGGAGGGCAGTTAGGTGTGACCAGGCTGGCAGAGGGGGGAAGTTGGGGGTGATTAGGCCTGCAGAGGAGAGCAGTTGTGGGGGACCAGGCCTGCAGGGGAGAGAAGTTGTGGGGGACCAGGTCTTCAGGGGAGGTCAGGTAGGGGTGACCAGGCCCACAGTGGAGGGCAGTTAGGGACAAACAGATTGTCAGGGGATCTGTTAGGCATCAATCAGGCTGTCAGGGGGAGTAGTTAAGGAGTGATCAGGCTGGCAGGCAGAAGCAGTTAGGGGCAATCGGGAAGGCAGGCAGGTGTGCCAGCAGTCCTGGATTGTGAGAAGGATGTCCCACTGCCCATTTAGGCCCGATCCCATTGGACATCCCTTGAGGGGTCCCATTGGAGAGGGTATAGGCTGAGGGACACCCTCCCTCTGTGCACAAATTTTGTGCACTGGGCCTATAGTAAATAGATAAAAATGTTGAAAAGAACTTAGGTTTCCCAGTTGTCATATCTCTGACTAGATTTATACATACAAATTAGTGGGGAAACCTCAACTTGGTCTTGGATTCAAGCTAAATCCAGACTTATCCATATTAAGCCATGTGTTTGATCTCAATTTGTTCTGGGTTTCTGTGTGAATACTCTATAGGTGAGAATCTTAGACAGAAAGAAATAAGGTTGGTCAAGATTCAGGCACTAAATCTCATATGGAGCGGTCACCACAAATGACAGTAATAACAAGCACTTAAGTAACATTTAAAATGTGCCAAGCACTGTTGCTCTAGCACAGTACTCAACTCTCACCAAGCCCACTGAAGTTTACAGATTAAGAAATCAAGCATGGGAACTTGAATGGCTTGTCCAATCTCATACAGGCAGTAAGTGGTAGAAGTTAATTCAAGAAGCATTGTTTAACTAGAATTTTTTTAAAACATAGACACAAGCAGGCTATCTTTGCGAGCAATATTGTCCTCACACAGACACACATTATCCCAATCTCCCTTACATTGCAAGGTGAAAATAAAGAAGAAAAATACTCACACAGTTAACTTTGGAACTCCAGCTATTTTGAAACTTGAGTGATAAAACCCACATTGCCAGTTTGTGGTGGTGGTTCCCATGGGAGCTCATGATGCCAGATCTAAGTGGGTATACCCATCAGTGCAAACTGTTAGTCAGATCTGTGTTCAGCAATCCCAGCAGGATGCCCTGAGAAACAATCTGTGATAGGAGAAGAAAAAATGAGCATATTTATGAGCATAAATGAACAGAACCCAGTGGCCTGGTATAAATTCATATCTGGGCTGGATTTTACAGATTCTGAGTAGATGGAACATCTACTGTGGATCTGGAGAAAATATACACTGAGTGGCCAGATTATTATGATCTCTGAACACATAATAATCTGGCCACCCAGTGTGTGTGTGTGTGTGTGTGTGTGTGTGTGTGTGTGTGCTGTGTGTGTGTGTGTGTGTGTGTGTGTGTGTGTGTGTGTAATTAGAGGCCTGGTGCATGAATTCCTGCATGGGTGGGGTCCAGCCAGCCTGGCCAAGGGAGGGATATGAGCAGTTAGCCAGTAAGCCGACCTGATCAAACTCCTGGTTTAGGGGATAATTTCCATATTAGCCTTTTATTATATAGGATATACAGTGAGTGGCCAGATTACTATGCTTTTAGAGATCATAATAATCTGACCCTCAGCATATGTATAAATTTTCTATATATAAAGCAAAATATACAGTATACATATTTAATACATTTAACAAGAAAGAAAGCTCACTATATCAATCATATAAGCAGTTGGTTCCTATGCTTATGACACACTTTCTCATTAAACTTTGTCTATAGCAGAGATTGAGAGACTTAAACTGAGATGTGCTTTGGGTTCTGAATACATTAAAAATAAAAATCACATTATGGTAAGCAGATAGAATTATTTGGCAGCCTGCCACTTGTATATCAAATATACTTTTTCAACAAATATTCATTGAGTGCCCAGAGTTTGCCAAAAAAAATGTGTCATTGATAAAGCTATGAATAAAAAACAGTTCCTTCCTTTAGTTAGATTGCAGTTTTAGAGGGAAAACAGATGTGTAGTGGTCAGGGAAAAAATAGAGATGTGCCCAAATTACTAAAAATGCATGGGGCAAGGCAAAAAATCTGTCTTAGTAAATTGGGGCATGACTTGGAATTTATGCTAATCCTACTGAGGAATGGCACTGAAGTGAGCAGGCAACAAAATGGGGAGCTGAATATAAAGGCATATACACTGAGAGTGGCCAGATTATTATGATCTCTGAATGCATAATAATCTGGCCACTCAGAATATATATATATATATATATATATATATATATATATATATATATATATATGAGGCCCAGTGCATGAATTCATGCATGGGTGGGTCCAGCCAGCCTGGTCAGGAGGAGGGGACATGGGCAGTTGGCTCGCCTGCCTGATGGTCAAACTCCTGGTTGAGGGACAATTTGCATATTAACTTTTTATTATATAGAATATACACTGACTGGCTAGATTATAATAATCTGGCCACTCAGTGTACATCCATGGAAGGTGGACATTTGCAGGCAAACCCAGTGAGGAATCTATTCTTGTCTAAATGGGCATTTGTGAGATAGATGATTAGTGTCTCTCTCGCAGTAAAGAAACCAGACACTCAGACAATGCTACATAGCTTGCAATGCAGTCTAAATGGAGCCATTCAAAAAGTATTCAAACTAGGACTTTCCCAAAAGTTTACTTTTAGGGAGATTTGAGAAAAGACAGGCAAAATTTACTAAACGGTTAAATCACTCACTTTACCTACTTTCTTTCACCGCTTGGCCAGCTTTGTCCTCTGACCTCAGCCACCTCTTAAACATTGGTGTTTTCAGCTCCCTCTTCTTTTTCACTCTCTTTGTCCCCCAGAAAATTTCATTCTCATCCATTGATTTATATCTCATCTCTGAGCTTAAATTGATTCCTATGCTACTTGTACATGGAAAGCTAATTTTTATTTTCAAATCTCATATCAAGATTTTTATAGCTATCGTGTCAAGAGAAAGAAATATTGTAGAGATTTTGGGCTCATATTAATTATAGAATCAAATAATTGGGCAAATGAGAGTCACCCATAAGCTGCTTACAGCAATTCTTCTCAAAGTTCATGAAAAGAGCCTTGAAGTCAACACCTGAAAATCTCTTAAGTTATTTTCTCCAAATTTCTGAAAATGTGCATGTCCTTCTGAGGTGAAGGAGCCACTGCGAAGGTCCATTTCAAGTGCAGCATCCCAACATATAAAAAATATCTAACCTGTTTTCAATTATAGAAAGCATAGTTTCTTATATTCAGATGGGCACTGATAGCCTAGTCACAGAGTTCTTTTACACCACTTAAAATTATACAGGTGGAATGTCAGCTAACATGCAGAATGCTTACTATTTGCAGAATCTAAATGTTCTAATAGCTCCATACGTATTATCATTGGACTCTCATGGCAGACATCATGGCACATCAAGGGTAAATATCCTCCCAAAGGTTACAGAATTATATCCTGTAAAATAAATATTCTCCCAAAGGTGAAGAAGAAGAAGAAGAAGAAGAAGAAGAAGAAGAAGAAGAAGAAGAAGAAGAAGAAGAAGAAAGGATTTGAACCTAAATAGTGTGACTCCAAAATCGCGCTCCTACCATGCAGTGGAGATGATGATGATGGTAATGACAGAATTAATAGTAGCTACCCACAGCCATATGTTTTCTGTTTGTAGTGCTAAATCCTATACTATGTTCATGAAACTCACCTCCTGGAATCCTAACCACAACCCTAAAAGATGCAGCTGAGTTAGGTATCTTGTCTTCACAAATGGTATATGAATGGGGATTTGAGCCCAGGGGTGTGAATTCATACAATCCCTATCTTTATATCCAGTGTTCTTCATGCAATTTTGTGCAACTATGGTCTTCCCACCTCCGGTCATTATTTCCTTTGGTGTGGCCCAACTCTATTTTACTCTCCCTCTCTTCTTGGAAAATCTGTCTCAGATGGCCATTCATGCTGCTGTAAGGAACGGGTAGTTCCCCCAAGCAAATCAGCACATTGAACTTGAGAGGTGACTCTGCCTCCTGGGCTCACTCACCACACTGCTTGGGTTCTCCTGGAAGAAGCTCGGGACCAGTTACCGTGCGGCATTGCCTTTCAGGGGGAGTTATTAGCATGTATTAGTATTCAAAACTCTGACCTGAAGGAAAAGCAAAGACGGTGTGAGACTTTAGGTACCAATTAATGTCTTATTTGATTTTTCCAAGGCCACAGAATTTATAACAGGTTCACATTTCGACAATGTATTTCATATAAACTAGCTCTAACTGGAAAATTCCCTTTCACTGCTACCTTAATAAGACTTGATGATATGCCCTAAACTTCTCAGTCATTCTTTTTTCTTCTCCTCTTCCTTTAGCACTCTGTTTTTAAGAACCAATACTTAGTCAAGATAATTTAAAGATTTGCTGTCCATATGTTGCATTTCATAAAAAATAATAATAAAAGAAAGTAGAGTTCTCATTTCTCTCTGAGTGTAATTCCAGAGGCCACGGTGCTGAGAAGTCCCTGCAGGACAAGCAGAGTCCATGGAGGCCTTGGGGCTGGGAGGCTAGGACAGCGGTTAACATTATGTCAGCCATGTTGAGTACATAAGGAATATTGCTGAGAAGGCTTTCCATTTTACCTTTTAATTTGTTTTTCTACCCCCCCCCCCAAAAAAAAAAAAAAAAAAACTTGAGTAATAATCTGTTTGGTAATAATCTGCTGAGTAATGATCTGTTTTTGACAAAAGTTAATTATCTTTGCTACATTAACTCTTCCAGGTCATGACTAATGTCTTTCTCATGACCCGAATTTCCTGGACTTGTTTACTCAGAACAATTAAACGGGCCAGTTCTACACATATCTTAGAATCTTAAGAAGTTCAAATGTCTCAATGATCGGTGCCAACGATTAGGAATAAGACTGACAAGGAATATAAAATAAGTGAATATGTAAGTGTTTGTACCATCTGTGCAGCCAGGTGAAGCAATGCCTCAGGCAATGCTGTGCAAACTGGATTCAAATGAAATCTGAATCACATGATGTTCTAGCAACAGCTTTTTCTTTCTTGAAAATCTCATACTCCAATATTAAAATTAATTTCCATCCTTTAAAACAAACAGACTGGCATAAGCAGCAATGTATTATACTAAATGAAGATAAGAAATTGTCCCAGGATTTCTAATCTCTCTCTCTCTCTCTCTCTCTCTCTCTCTCTCTCTCTCTCTCTCTCCTTCTCTCTCTCTCTCTCTCTCTCTCTCTCTCTCTCTCTCTCTCTCTCTCTCTCTCTCCCTCCCCTTCACTCCCCTTTCTTTCTCTTTTGCAAAACTCTTTTTTTTTTAATGTTTTTATTGAGTTCAGATAGGAAGGGAGAGGCAGAGAGAGATAGAAACATAAATGATGAGAGAGAACCATTAATTGGCTGCCTCTTGCACGCCCCCTACTGGGGATTGAGCCCACAATCCGGCATATGCCCTTGAGCAGAATCAAACCTGGGACTATTCAGTCCACAGAACTATGTTCTATCCACTGAGCCAAACTTAGTCATGCTTCTTTTGTAAAACTTAAGAAGTGCTGTACTAGTGTGTATTTTTCTTAGTTTAGATATCATATATCTTCGTTTCTACATTGTTACATAAGTCCAAACTAAATGAATTATTTGCATACACTAAAAACTCTAGCTTTATGTGCCACACCAAGAGAGTAGCTAACAGTGAATTGCAGACAGAGGGCTCAAATTTAAGACAAGAGTTAACTCACCATATTGAAGACAAGCTGAGGGTCGGGAGAATCTAGAAAGGGTCAGAAACCAAAGGCAAGCTCTTGATTATGAGCCAAGTGGGGGGGAGCACTGTGGCTCTGTAAGCACCCCAACTATCTGAAAACAGATCAGGCAGCTCCTGTGGAGGGTCGGAGGGCTTTTACATGAAATCCTGGTTTGGTCAGATACACCTACTTAGGGGCAAGCGGTCCAGCCTCTCTCAGCCTCATATTAAATAGGGACAATGACACATCTTTGCAGGTCCTTGTGGAAATGAAGAGAGTACATGAGCTTCAGGTGCCAGCCACATCATGAAAACTTGGTAACAGGGATTTTTTTTTTTTCTTGCCAAGATCAAAACAGAAGAAACAAAAAAAATCCAAATTGGGATAGTAGCGTACAGGTCAGCAAGTTGGCGTGGGAAATTTTACAATCTCCAGATTATTTACAACCACATTTGTTTAAACAACCGAGTTGCTCAAGGGAGCTTGTGTTCTCTCAAAGAAGAGTTCCAAAAGTCAGACCTGGTGCACAGTGGCACCTGGGAAGGGAAGGGATATCGAAGCATTATGGCCTGTCTGTTCTGCAGGTTGTTTTGCCAGCTGACGGGTGGCTCACAGCTTCCTGGGACAATGCTGTTCTGTCAAAAAGTGTGGTTCTAAAAACAGTTGACACGTTCAAGGTCCAAGTAAAGGCAGAGCTGGGATGGAAACAGTTGTTCTCAAGGCCTATTATACCATCTTCGACATGGATAACCATCAACTGGGATACATTTCTATAAAACCACAGAGCCACAAAATTGTAGAAATAACAGTTGGCAGTAATCATCACTCAGTTCCAAAAAGAATATCAAGAACAACAAAGGTGTGGATAGAAAACATGGAGGGTTTATGGAAAGACACATTATAGATTGATCTGATCATAAATTATTTTTTAAATTAAATCTTTATTGTTGAAGTATTGCATATGCGCACTCCTATCCCCTGCACTGACCCCTTCTAGTGCACCCATGTCCTCTGCCCAGGCCTTCATAAATTCTTAACCAGGTAGTTCATGATGGTTAGTCACACTCCAGGCATATAATTTTGAGAGGTTTTAAGCCAGTCCTGTTCATTATTCTTGTGCATGTAGAGTGACACACCTTTGAGATACCAGAAATAATGCCTCTAGAAATGGTTATTAAGCCTCAAGAGAGCACATACTCTTGTTCACTCTTCAGGAATCCACCCCCAGCCTTGCTTGGTCCAATCTTTATGTCCCTCCTTAATTTCAAATGCATAAAAACGGAATGCATTATTGCAGAGCATTTGAGATCTTGCACCCGGGATACGTCATCAGTTTGGCTCAAATAAACTCATAAAAATTCTCTACAGGTTTGGATTTTCCTTATGGTGGTGAAGGTAACATGCTTAATTAAAATATGAATTATTACTTTAACACATAAAATATCAATAACCAAAAAATTCTTTAAGACTTAAAAGAACTAAAAATTCTAAATTTCCAACTACAGGTTAATGGTTAAGACTCTGCCGTAACCAAAGCTATATTTTCACCTTTGTTCTTCTTGATTCAAACTTTTATTTGAATTCAGATATCAAGATTTCTGGACTTTAAGGGAAGCTAGAGTCTGAAAATAGTTAATGGCTTTGCTGGTGAGAAATTCTCAGTCACTGACCTCATCCGAGGGAGGGAGTCTAGATATGAATCCTGACATCTACCCACTGAATCAGCAGCGAAGCCTTCGCAGCCCTGTAGCTGCCCTGACTTCTTATAGACAGAAACTTAGCATTTCAGCACCAGCACCAGGCCAGCCTCAGTCCTAGGCCCAGCCCAGGTCCAGGCCCAGCCCCAGACCTAGGCCTTGCTCCTGCCCCAGCCCCAGGACCAGGCCCAGCTTCAGCCCCAGCCCCAGACCTAGGCCTTGCTCCAGCTCCAGCTCCAGCCTTGTCTCTAGGTCCAAGCTTAGTCCAAAGCTAGATACAAACTGATACCCAGCCCAGGATTAGACCTGGTCCCAGCCCCAGTTTCATCCCCAAGCCCAGCCCAGGAGCCAGGCCGGGGCCCAGGCATAGGCTCCACAGCTGGCTCCTGAGATGGGTCTCTTTCTTTGCCCTATTGGCTAAGCAGTCACATCTCTCCTAACGCTAACACTGTTTTTTTAAACAAAGCAGAATAGAATGGTGTAAAGAAGAGGTGTAGTTGAATTATTTATATTTAATTTTTTAAAATCTAATTAAAAATTTTTTTTTAAAGTTTGGTACATTTTGGAGAAAGATACATGGTGCCTTTCAGTTCTCTGTGTTTTTTTTCCCCTCTATATTTGGAAGCTTCATAATTAAGCTTCCCTCACAAATGTTTTAATGGTTTTATTCACTTTTCCACCTGATTGTCTATGTAAAACACAACTGTGGTTGTGCTTATGAGCTTGGCTACCCAGAGCATGTAGTTTATGTCACTCTAGTGCAGCCGTGGGCAAACTACGGCCCAGCCTGTTCCGCTGTTCTATCCAGCCCGTGGAGTCGAAAGAGCGGAGGGTTCTCTTGCTCTCCCCTCCGCTCCTTCACCAGCAGCCCAAGATGAGAGTGCCAGCATGGTCAGGTTGCTTTTATTCCGGCAATTCCAGGCCAGTTTAAGAACCCATTGTGGCCCTCGAGTCAAAAAGTTTGCCCACCCCTGCTCCAGTGACACTGATCCTGTTTGCCTGTACTTATTGTGTAGAGCTGTAGGGTCAATGGAGTGGCGAGGAAGGCTAAATAAAGGCTCCTGCTGTGTCCTGCTCGACTCCCTCTCCTAACCACAGGCTCAATTTCTGTCCCTTTTGACTGAGAAAATTACCCTGAAGTCATCATGCATTCTTCCTCTTGTGGTTGCTAATCTCAAAACTTGATGGTATTTGCATTTTAGAAATTTGCTTCTTAAATGTACCTTATTCCTTGTAACTCTGACTCTCTCACCAGCAAACACTGGTTTTCTGCATTTCTTTTTGTACAATACAAATTATTAAACCATGAGTGGTAACCACTTGGCAATTTGTTTCCAAATGTATCTGCTCCCTCTTCTGCACCAATAATTGTTCATATTCCATTTATGTCTTGGGGCATCAAGACCTTTGGGGATGGGAGGAGGAGGAAGATTCAGATATCATCCCAAAATTTATCTCACCGCATTTCTCCTCTATGCTCTCTTCAAATATTGCTATTTTTGCTCATTTTTAACACTTTCTTAAACTTTGGAATCTATTGTCTTTGCTCAGAATCCATTTCTTCAAAACATCCCCCTGATTTGGCAACATTTTGTGGATAATTTCACCTCCCTCCACTGGAGGTCACTGTGTATTTATATAGAAGGTTTATGAGATTTTTCTGTTTCTTTTGGGTAAACAGTCAATTCCAAATTGTTTTTATTCCCCTTTTCCTTTTCTCCAGGGGATGACATAAATTACTTCTTGGAATGATTTATACATTGGTGTAGGGCTGGTGTTTCTTTTCCTTAACTTTCCGTCCTATGCTGGGTTTTTTTGCTGGGGTCTGTATCTGTACATTCATTCATCAGCCTCTAGCCCACATGTACCAACTACCAGAATGCCTAGACCCTCTCTACTGTCCTCTGCCGTGTCTGAGGTCACTGTGCATCCTGATTATCCCACCTATAAGGGCTGTCCAACTGCTCAAGCAGCTCTCTCATGCCTTTCTCTGGACATGGAACACTTTTGAAAACTCCTCTGTGCTTCTCCAAAATTATGAGAGTCTGTGGCCATCTCTGATGCAACATTTCTGATTGTGCTCTTTTACTGCTAGATGATGATGACTTTGGATGGGAATGTGTACACTGAAAGGACTCATCTTCTAGGCTTGCGTTCTCTCAGGCTCCTCTGTCCCAAGATCCCTACAGAATGTGTCTGAGGTCTGCCTTTACCCCGTCCAGAGCTTGGTTGGGCTGAGAGTAGGGCACAATATAACATGTCTGTCACCCTCAGTTTCTGAACTCCGGCTCCTTCCCCTCAGAGAATACTCTCCCTGCTCACTTGCTGAACTTCATCTCCTTGTGTGTGGGAAAATAGTCTTATCTCAACATGCATTTTCCCCCCAACTTTGCCCTCAAGACTCCCTGTTTCTCAGCCTCCAGAGGCTTAACCTTTTGTAACTCAAAAATCCTTTGCGATTCAAAAAGTTTGGCACTTATAAGGCATGGCTTTCAAAATGTCTGGTTCATAGGAATTTTAACACATCTCTTGAAGAGCTTGATTTCTTCTTTCTCAGCTGCCTATGCCCTCTCCCTCAAAGGATGAAAGCCATTTATTTTAAGGGTAGGGATTGGGGCTGCAACCAGAAGTGTAGGAAGAAAAAGACTATGGGCATCATACATTGATGCTGGTTCATAAGTCTTAGGAGTGATAATCACATTTTTAAAATGAAAATAACTGAAGAAACAAAACTGCCATTTGCTAGACTATAGCGAATAATTCAATCCCCCTTTCATAAACTAGACATTTTAGCATTGAAGTGGGCTCCATGGTTAAATTTAAAAGTCTTTTCGAGATTGGACTGGCAACAACTTTCACTTCTATGCTATGTCCTTAGTTATTCTAACTTGGGTAGGATACTACTATAATGTTATCCAGCCAAGAGGGAATAATTTATTCACTTGTTACTGGCCAGACTTGAGCCAGAGACAGTGTTCCGGAAGGCAGTTTCACCTTCAGACCACTGACACCCCTGTTTGGGGGTATAAATTGGAGGGGCTTCTCAAATCTAGGTAGGCAGAGGCGTGACTGACAATCTGGGGCTACCACCTGAGATTGTACCAATAGTAGCTGAGGATTACATGATTTTAAATATAGTTTCTCACTAGATGGAAAGGAAGGACTTAAAAAGAGACCCTTTGGGCAGATTTGGAGGTACAGATGAGAGTGGAGTGAGATGCATGAGCAAGCACTCCAGGCTGGCTACATCCACACCTTTCCTAAAAGTGTGAAAACATTACTCTAAGAATGTGAGGAACTATCATCATTTAATGGCACCTGATATCCTGTACCAATGCCCATTGTGAGGACAATGGAAGCAGTTGGCACTGCATCAGAAACACTGGTCCCTTTGTCTGAGAGTGACCTATGATGACTTTGTTCTAGGGAGGAGACATACACTAACCAATCAGGAGACATGCTTTGACTCCACTATAGTAGAGCATGTTTCCAAAAAATATGATTCCTTCCGCCAAAAAAATATCACCCATTGAGTGAACCTATCACTCAGTGTTCCAGCCAGCAAGCCTTTGAATCAGTGTGCATTGATTTTCTGTCTTTAGTACCAGAAAGACAAAACCTAGACAACGTTTTCAAGTTATGAACCATGTTACAATTGCTATGCCCAGGAAATTCCAACCTTAAATCACACACCCCTTCACCCCCCGCCTCCTTCCCTTGTTTCTTTTCCAATCAAGAAGGTATGCTTTTGAGTCAATTAATCTGGAATGTTTTTCCCTTGGTGAAGGATCTAAATGTCTTTATCATTCCCCAAAAGATTTATTACCATTGTATTAATTATATGGGGAATTCTCCAACTGGGCAAAAAGACAATGTATTTCCAAGTCAAGACATTCAACTTTCCATCTTCACTAAGAATGCTGCTCCTTCTCCCCTTTCCATCCTTTAATGAACTAAGCCGAGTGTGATGCCCAACATATCTTTGTGGACTGATTCTCTTACACTGAAGAAGAAGCTGAAAAATCTTTGTCTATTGGCTCTAATATTGATTCATCACAGTAATAAGATGGGGTGGAGGATCAAGATGCCTTGTTCAAAGCCTTGCTATAGAATTTCATTTTTAATAGGCATAAAATAGTTTTTGTATAGACTGGAACCTCATATCTGAAAGTATGTCAGTTGTAATTTCAACCTGTAAATACGGGGAAGCCAGAGATCTAGAGTTGAGGAGTAGTTCTACTAGAGTTCTTAAAAGCAATTCTCTAATCTGGAAGCTCCACAACCCTCAATTCCATGGGCAAGCTTAGAAAACTCACACAAAAGGCATGACAAAACTTTATTATCTTCCATCTTACTTCAGAAAACTATCTATCTGTGTTCCTAGTTTCTAACTGTGAGCTCCCTAAGACTATAGAGATGTCTTGTTAATTTGTGTATCACCAGAATTTATTACTGGTACCTTCATAAAGGAGCTACTCAAAATATTTGTTGAATGAAATTTCACTGTCCTACCAATAAAGGTACTAACGTTTTTACAGAGTTGGGACTATTTTAAAAAGTTTCTCAAGCAAATGTTTTAGTTTCAACATCTCTAATTTTAAGTATAATGTTGTCATTACCAATAATGTGACTGGGTGTTTCACTGAGACTCTGTTTCTGATTAAAACAAAACAGCAGGGAGCAAAAACTTGCAATTTCCAAAGACACTGCATCATAGGCGGTGTAAAAAAATTGATGTTTCAACCCCCAACATCTAAACCATCTTGAGAGTATTAAAGAATTGAGGTAGAATTCAGAAAGTAAGATGAAGAACTGATTTGATGACTATCTCGAGGAGGAAAGGATTCAAGGACTACATGGAAAGCCTAAATGAGACCCTTGCTGCTTAGGGACACAACAGAATCATCTGACTCATGCTGGAGAAGAGTTCTCTGGAGAGATTGGGCTGAGATGGCAAAGTATAGAGGTTTCCAATAGCTCGACTCCCTGAAAGTATTTGCTTTTCTAGAGCCAAAGAACCTAAGCAAAGATACTGGCTTGGGGTTCCTATTCATGGGATTCTACCCAATGGAGGCTTCTACCAGAATTATGTACGCTGACCCAGAAGGAGGCTGAGGTGACATTATAAATTTTCAACTGAAGGGAAGCACTGTCCTTGCTGGAAAGATGCAATTAGAGGAGTTCAATCAGGACCAGCTTGGTAATTTGCGGGCCCCAATGACAAATAAATAAATAAATAAATAAATAAATAAATAAATAAAATACAAGGTCTTTGTTCAAAAATTATTAGAAATTTCAAGATGGTGACACCAGAGCATTAAACCAAGCCTGAGGTGCCTATAAAGTTATAGTCCTGAGCATTTACACAGGGTTGGCACCCATGAGGCTGACCATGCAACCTGTGGTGAAATCACACAGCTCACAAAGTCCCCAAAAGTTGCCTCAAGAGAAATAGGCAAGTTTTAGCTTCTTCCACAACCAGAGAAAATCAATGTCAGATTACAGAGATGTCAATGAAAGAAAACATCACCTACTGTTTCTTCTTCTCTTCACCCCTCCAGGATTCAGAGGTAGCCTGGTGAGTAGGAGGAAGTGTGTAAAAAAATAGGTAAGGAAATTGATCTAAATGTTAGTTACCACTTCATCACTTTCCCCATTGCAGACTTTGGGAAAGAGAAGAAAAAAGAAGGGAAAATGTTTAACTTTACATGAAGCTGGGAATTTAAACTGTTATACAAGATAGACTTTTGAATTACTGAAATGTAATAATTTGGGAGAGTGGAATTAAAGTAACTTGAAAACTTATTTTAAAACATCTAAGAAATTATGGGACTTGGCTGAGATTTTATCCAACATGGTGATAATAAAGAAGCAGACACAGCTACATATTGGGTTTGAAGGACAGTGATGGAAAAAAATAAAGGCATTTTAGGAATGTGTCCCAAAGAACTCTGCTTGTTCACTTTAATGGTTACAACTACCTTTTTAAAATCTTTATTGTTTAGATTATTATAGTTGTTTCTCTTTTTTTCCCCCATAGCTCCCCTCTACCTGGTTCCCACCCCACCCTACACTCTTAGCAAACCCCCACTGTCTTCATCCATAGGTATATGATTTTTTTTCCAGTCTTTTCCTCACCCCCACACTCCTTTCCCCTTGAGGATTGTCAGTTCACTCTCTTTTTATGCCCCTGATTCTATTATATTCATCAGATTATTCTGTTCATTAGATTTTTTATTTGCTTGATTTTTAGATTCACTTGTTGATAGATATGTATTTGCTGTTCATAATTTTTATCTTTACCCTTTTCTTCTTCCTCCTCTTCTTAAAAAATACCTTTTAGCATTACATATAATACTGGTTTGTTGGTGATGAACTCCTTTAGCTTTTTTAAATCTGTGAATCTCTTTACCTGACTTTCAATACTGAATGATAGCTTTGCGGGATAGAGCAATATTGGTTATAGGGTCTTGCTATTCATTACTTTGAATATTTCTTGCCACTCCCATCTGGCCTGCATAGTTTCTCTTGAGAAATCAGCTGACAATCATATGGGTACTCCTTTGTATGAAACTGTTTTTCTCTTGCTGCTTTTAATATTCTCTCTTTGTCTTTTGCTCTTGGAATTTTAATTATGATGTGTCTTGGTGTGGTCCTCTTTGGATTCCTTTAGTTTGGGGTTCTGTGTGCTTCCTGGACTTGTAAGTCTATTTCTTTCACTGGGTGGGGGAAGTTTTCTGTCATTATTTCTTCAAATAAGTTTTCAGTATCTTATTCTATCTCTTCTTTTGGCACCCCATAATTCTGATGTTGGTATGCTTAAAGTTGTCCCAGCGGCTCTGTATACTATCTTCATATTTTTAGATTCTTTTTCTTTTGGCTTTTTGATTGGGTGTTTTTTGCTTCTTTGTATTTCAAATCTTTGACTTTATTCTTTTGATCCTCTAGTCTGCTGTTGGATCTCTGTATATTATTTTAAATTTCAGTTAGTGTATGCTTAATTTCTAGTTGGTCCTTTTTCATATCCTCAAGGGTCTCACTAAATTTATTGGCCTTTTCTAGAAAATTCTTGAAAAACCTTATAACCATGGTTTTGAACTCTATTTCCAGTAGTTTGCTTTCCTCCATTTTTTTTTTCATTTGTGGCTATAACTATTTTTATTGAATTATTCAAACTTCTCTGGGTAAACACAGACACATATGCCTACCCACAGACATGGATGTACTTAAGATAGCCTATATAATAAAGAGGGAATGTGCTAATTGACCATCACGCCCTCACAAGATGGTGGCACCCACAGCCAATAAACAGGAAATATGCTAATTGACTATCATGCCTTCATAAGATAGTGGTGCCAACAGACACTAGATGGTGGTGCCCAATCCCCTCAGCCCTGCCTCATCCAGCTGGATTCCCTCAGTCCCTTTATCCCTGCTGGGGAGTGGCAGGTACCACACACTTCATCAAGCCTGAGTCCCCCAGTCCCTCCAGCTCTACCTCATCCAGCCTCAGTCCCCCAGTCCCCTCAGCCCCACCTCATTCATCCAGAGTTCCTAGTCCCCTCAGCCCTGCCTCACCCAGTCCGTACAACATCCAGCCTCATCCAGCCTCAGTCCCCCAGTATCCTCAGCCCTAAATGAGAAGGCAGTTGGGAGTCATTGGGCTGGCAGGGGAATGCAGTTAGGAATAATCAGGTTGGCAGGCAAAGAGGTTAAGGGAAATCAGGCAGGCAAGCAAGTGGTTAAAAGACAGCAGTCCCAGATTGTGAGAGGGATGTCTGACTGCCATCAGGGGTCCCAGATTGGAGAGGGTGCAAGCTGGGCTGAGGTACCTCCCCCTCCCGTGCATGAATTTTGTGCACTGGGCCTCTAGTGCTTACATAAATCTAAAAGACTATTTGAGATGAATAAATTGAATTTATAAGTTAGATGAGCAATGTCTCAGGATTATATCAGGTATAAGCCACAGTGAAAATAGAACTGATAAAAGAAATACACACACACACACACACACACACACACACACACACACAATATGTGTATTTAAAATAAACTATTTAGGAATCTGAACTACATATATGGGGGATAGTCTAGACCAAGGAAGAAGTTGTTGTTTTTTTTAAAGCATGTTGGCATTGTTTAATTTTAAAGTTATAATTAAATCATCTGCAATGAATGTGCTTTTTACAGTCAAGAAATATGCTTTTACTGCCCTCAAGTGGTTTTAGTTATCATTGCAACATTTCTAGCCATTTTAAAACAATATTACAATCAAAATCACATATTAGAGGCTATTTAAAAAAAAAAGTAAATCTAGAATAATGTACCTATAATTCTGAAATATTTTCTAAATAATAGAATGGACCAAGTAGCTTTATGTAGTTGTACTGAAATATATGTACTCTACAGATTTGCAAAATATGTTGTTTTTATTTTATCCTCATCCAAGAATATGCTTACTGATTTGAGAGAGAGAGAGAGAGAGAGAGAGAGAGAGAGAGAGAGAGAGAGAGAGGGAGAGAGAGAGAAGAGAGAAAGAGAGAGAAACATTGATGTGAGAGATAAACATCAATTAGCCTTCTGTATTCATCTGGATCAGTCATTGAACCTACAACCTCAGTATGTGCCCTGACTGGGTTTGATTCTCTGGGCACATACCTGGTTGGTATTTGGGGGAAACATGCCAACCAACTGAGTCACCCAGCCAAAGCCAAAATTGTTGGTTTGTATTTTCTAAATTTATAACTTCTTCCTGAGCTCTAGGTCAACTGATCAGTGTTTAGATAGGAGAGAGTTTGGGGATAATTTCATCTTCCAAATTAAGCAATATAAATACTCTCATTTCAAACACTTATTCAGAGTCTATTATTCAACATCTTCTCAGCACTGCTTCCCCCTCCCTCTTCCACCTCAGAGGATGCTCACTATGCCCTCCCTCAATGCTGGGTCTTTTCAGAACTGGCTAGTTGGTTCACCATGTTGCTACCTTGGCTTTTCCTTGGCTCTTTCTGTTGTTGCCAACCTACCGCATCTCTGCCATGGCCTCCCCCACATCCCCGGATTTGGGAAGCTGATTATAATTGCTGTTTCTGGGCTATTTATTCTTGACCATGGTAGGATCATTCCAAGTCTACTGGTTCTCCACAGCCTTCTTCTTCATTCCCCCTAAGGAAGCAAAAGAAGTATCTAGAGCCCTAAAATCAGAAGAGCACATGTGTTGATGCAAAGGATCTGTCTTGAGCCCTCTTTGGACTGAAATCTCTTATTGCCCAAATTTTAGCTGCATCAGAATCTCCTGGAAGACTTCTTTAAGGAGGAGTAAACTTTTATCTACCGTCAGGTTCTCCTGCCTGATCTAATAATCAAATAGACACGAGGCAGATTAGCAAGTGAAAATTAACAAATTTAATACATATGTATGGGAACTCCCATACATTAGAGAGAGGCATGCAACCTACCAGCTGTGACTTGGACATGCTTGAATTAGAGAGTCAGAGACCCCACATGCAAAAGAGCTTCAGAGATTTAAAAGTGGATCAGGTATACAAGACATCCTGAACTAGGGATGAGATAAGGTGACTTGTGGGTTTCATTGCAAGTTGATAAGAAGAACAGAGATTTAATAAATAGAAATTTTCCCTGCCAGTAGATGGGTCAAAAGAGATTACCTCTGATAATAGCTTATTATTGGGCAAGGCCACTAATTCTAATTCTTCTATGTAGCTGGGGGTGGAGGGCAGAAGTTTCTCTTGAGCCTGCTGTAAAAATAAGTTGTCTTTAGCTAAAAGTATATGCATACCACTGAGCACATCTTGGGAGACTCATTCTGGAGCCTCAATTAAAATTCAAGTATCTAGGTGCACCCCCAGAGTTTGCAACCCAATAGCCTTAGAGTGGGTTCCAAAAATTTGCATTTCTAAGAGGTTCCCCAATGATGATGCTAGACCCAGGACCACCCTTTGTATGCCAGTAGGTAACTGTACTTAACCAATTGTTCACATTATGGTACATATAAAAAACAAAATAAAATCTATACTCCCTAAAGGAGTAAACCTGAGGAGTAGGCCTTTGTTATGGAAAATGTTCTCCATGTGTTTTATATTCAGTAGTCTTCCTCTCCACCTGCCAGAACCATGGAGATCTTTTTTAGGTCTTCATCATGAGAATATGATGGGGTTATCAGAGATAAAAACCATGAAAGTGTTGAAGCCTGTGGCCCCCAGAACTTTCCCATTCTCAACCAGCCCACAATTCACCTCCAACAATTTGTTAAAATTACCAATTTTGGTGTTCCTATCAGCTTATGGCTCTAGTGGACTCATCTCCAGGTAATATATAGTCATGACTCTGACTGTGTATGATTTTTCCATTGCTACCGTGACAACTTGCCATAAACATGATGTCTTAAAGCAATCTATATGTATCTTACATAATAATTCTATATAATAAAAGGGTAATATGCAAATTATCCTTTCTACCAGGAGTTCAACTAGAGTTTGACCAGAGGGGTGGGGCCAGCTCACCAACTGCCCATGGCTCCTCCCCCTGGCTGGCCCAGCCAGATCACCCCAATCAGGCAGGCTGGCTGGACTCCACCCATGCATGAATTTGTGCACCAGGCCTCTAGTTTTCTTATAGTGCTGCAAGACAGATATTTGAAAGGGTTTCCCTGGGCCAACATTAGTGAGTTAATTAAGCTACATTTTTTTTTCTGGATATTTTATGGGAGAATCTTTTTTCTGCTGTTTTTCTACTTTCTGTAATCTTCTGGCATTCCTTGATAGTAAAGCCATTTCTGCATCTTTCAACCATTAATTAACATAGGTCTGAGTACTTGTCACATTGCCACATCGATAATTCTCTTCTGTTTCCCTCTTCCACTTTTAAAGCCCACTGTGATTATATTGGGGACAATTGATAATATCCCTGGTTTATTAGAATTTTATTAGCAACCATAATTCCTTTTTGTGACCTGAATTTTCCTTTGCAGGTTCCAGGAATTGAGATGTCAACTTCTTTGGGCTGCCATTATTTTGCTCACCACCTCCTATATCTCAAGAATTGTCCTACAACCTCAGTTTTCTGGTGAGTCTAAATGCAGTTGCTGATTTTCTGTTTGTCCAGCTTTCTCTTATTCTAAGGGCAGGAGTGATATCTTCTAAAATCTTTACCTCTGGGGCTAACACTAAGAGTAGAGAATCTTTTTTCATATTAGACCTATATTTCTTAAATAGCAGTAACTGAATCTCTTACATCTTTTGTCTCCAGGGTTAGAGACATAAGTTTTAAGAGAGAGGATATGGGAAGAAGTTAATCTCTCCATTATAAACACTTTGCTTTGAATCCAAAGAATATAAAGCAAGGAACGGAATATAAAAGATGTACATTTCACAGAGAGTGTTCATGTATTCTTTTGAAAATAAGTAAGAGGACAACTGCAGCAGACACAGAGAAGACTTTTCCTGAATTGTGATAGGAAAGCCATGCCTTTCATCATTTGGGGCACATTTTGCACTTCAACTAAAATGTATATACTTTTTCAATTACTTAGGTCTGTCTGGAAAATTTAAAAACCTACAGAACCTTATTTTGGGGAAACTAAAATATGTGAGCATATCACTTAAATGACTTCCTTCCCATAGTCAAAGAGTATGTTTAAAAACAACTTTACAAAGCTAGGGTTAAATGTTAATCTGTTAGAAATAGGAAACAAGTGTTTAAAATTATACAGACACTGTGATTTTCTAGACATTGTTACTGAAATGCACAAGGTAATTGCAAAATAACATATAGGTTTGCTAGAAGATTCACTATGACCTCATTCCAAAATTAAATGTATAAGTGTATTATTATCTACCCATGGTTGATCCCTGGAACTCATAATTTGTTAATACTTATGTCAACTCTCACTTGAAGCTTTTAGACAAAAATTTATGGGAATTTTTTATTTTCCTCTGGTAAAATGTCTCAAGATAATGTATCTTCCCCTCTCTTGTCTTTTACAGCATAACCTCTCAGTTGGCTGAAGACCTGGGAAATGTGACAAGTTGTGAGGCATCTGGTTCTTTACTAGGATGCATTTCCTACCTTATTATATCTAGAGTGTGCACACTGGCAGCCATAAATAAAGTTTTTGTTGCAGACAAATTTTCTATGGGCCATATCTGTTTTAAAAAAATGAATCTCCAAAATTTAAAAATTATAAGATTCAAAATTAAAAATAGGGAGTTTTTAGGTTTTTACTGGAAACACATTTCCATCACTCAACAGAAGACTGATCTGAAGATGAATTCTCTTCTTGGGGAGAGGCCGAGGGAGGCAGAGGATGGCATGTCTCTTCAGTTGGCAGAGCTCCTACCACTCTCTATTCTATTGCATGTGGTCTTATGCATTAATGTGTCCAGTAAGCACTTGAATTTTAAGTCTCTGACACTTTGTTCTGCCTCTTCAGTCGTTGGCTCAGATCAGGAACATTTAAAAATATATAGTGAACATGAGGATAGAATTACAGAGGAGGGTCTGGCCATAGAAATCTCAATGTTCATAATCAGCTGACTCTGTTAATTGGAGTTTGTAATCATTGGTAGTCTCTCAAATTTGTAAATCACAGTTGAAAGGAAGTCTTGTAGACAGATACTATCTGACTCATTTTTGAACTATGATTCATTATACTATAAAATGTATTTTTAAAACCTAGTCAGATTCTTTGGGCCTATGAAATAGAAAAGTAAAATAAAATAAAAAACCACTCTAACCCAAATGGATCTAAAGCTAAAGGTCAATAGTGAGGGTTAGGATGTAGAAGACATTTAAGAAACCCATAGTGAGAGCAGCAGAATTAGATGGTAGGCAAGGTGCCAACCACTCAGGGTTCTCTTTATCTCAAAGTGTCTCTGCTTTTTAGTGCCTTTCTCCCACAAAACCTCTTTTTCACTCCGCTGTCTTTTAATTACTATCCCCTGGTAATTTTAACCTTCACATTTCCACATGCAGCCATCCCATTCCATGACCATTATTAGCCACCATTGGTTGCTTCTCTGAGAAAGGGCTCTGAATGGTCTAACGAGACAATGTGTGGTTTCTAGATTGGTAGCTTTTGGCTAAGAGCATGTCTTGTCCAACCAGTCACAGCCAGTGATATTGTCAACATCCTCATAATCATCACTCATCTCTTATCATCACAGTCAAAATCATTGCTAGCATTTATGGGATGTTTACTACGTTGCAGACAATCTCATAAACACTGTAGACATGACTCATTTAATCCCAGTATTAACTTGGGAGGCAGACACTATTTTGACCATATTTAATGGGTGAAGCCAGTGAGCATGGTTATGCATGCTCAATGGGGACTCGGAGGCAAGGGTGGTTTCCTTTCAGATCATCTGAGAATGAGACAAGCAATAAAAGACGTGTCTAGAACAAACTATTTTCCCTTTGGGCTTGCAAAATAGGAGGTTCACAGAGAATGACACGCAATTTCTTCATTGAGAAATTACTAAAACTGTTTTTGCAATGTACTTTGCTTACACAGTTGTGTATCTCTCTGATTGTTTTAAAGGCTGGTACAGTCAACATATGAACCAGAGCAAATTCATGGTGAGATATTATAGTCTGTAGAGTTCTTTCACTCCCATGATCCAAGTCTGTGCTTCTGGGCCCCGTGGGGTCCCTTTCTCTCTACTCTCTTTCCCTTTCTTCATGTTGTTCCCTTTAGCTCCCTCTCTGAAGACTTACTTTAACCCTTGGATTTAGACCACATAGTGAACACAGGACTTAACAAGGTTGGGCAGTGGCCAGACTGGGAACATACTTGAAAATGGGATCTAGCTGCTTAATTTGAAACACCTGGATAGCCATAAATTTTGGGCAGACTGGGTGTCTAAAGGCACAGTGGTAGATTCCAGGGCTAAAAGCAGGACCTAGTGGACCAACAAACACATGCTAGTACAAGTCAAAGGGCAGCATGATGGGTGGCGCAGGCACATGTGGGTGCTCCAAGAGGGAGGAACTAAATAGTGGAGATAGGTCAGAAGCGAGAAGGCACTTTTGAGAGAATAAACATAGAGGGATAAACTTTGCCAAGAGGATGTTGTGTCAACTGTCTTAATTATAACACTTTCTTGAAGGTGTTATGATTCCATCTGTACACAGCACAATCACACTTCTTAAAGATAACTGCATGCCCATTGGACCACTGAAAATCATATCTTCCAAATTTTCTGCCACTAGGCAGTCTCAATAGGCCTCTGTTCTTTCCTTCCTCCCTCTCTCCCTCCCTCCCTCCCTCCCTTCCTTCTTTTCTTCTTTCCTTCTTTCCTTCCTTCCTTCCTTCCTTCCTTCCTTCCTTCCTTCCTTTCTTCCTTCCTTCCTTTCTATTTTTCCTCCTGTAACTGATATTTATTGAGTTCTTACCATGTGCCAGACATTTATCAGTTCTGGGATCTAGTAAATAATATTATTTATCTCCAAGATGTTCAGATTAGAGCTGACGACAGGCAATAAATAAAAGTCCTTCTGGGATTTCTGTTGCCAACATCTACCTGATATATCCTTTGGACATCAAGTCAGGCCTGACCATGGATTCCCCCATTAAAACAGAAGTTACCTACTCTGTAAAGCACTGGGTAAGCATCAAGCTAGCTCACAGCTTCCTTCTAAATGTATGCCTTCTCCATGTTTCTTTGTGGGTGAATCATGCTTCCTGACCAGTTTCCAGGATTATATTTTTATCCTTAGTGTCTTAATGTTCTTTACTTCTTACCTCTTTTATTCAGCCTCCAGAAAATAATGTCAGCCATGCTGGCTTAATATGAATTTAAATCATTGTGCCTCCTCTTCTTGGCTATGAGGTCATTTTATTTTCCAGTTTGAAAAGTTGAACAAAGGTGGGATTCCCCTACTAAATTCATTTGAAAAGTCTGCTTCTAAATGAAGCACATAACCAGGGAGAAAGCCTGTTCAAATACACACCTTCTTCCTTACATGTAAGGCTTGCCTACATGCAAGGTTTCCTCTGGTTTTAATTAGAAGCAAAAAAAAATGTGCCTCACACCTTCTAAAAATGCTCAAGGCTAGCGCAGAACTAGACTGCCTGTTCTCAATACTCCCAAGCTTCAATTTCCCAATTCCAGCTGTTTGCCAGCAGTTTCCTATTAGAGCGGTGTCAGCTTCCAATGAAGGGAGGGTTCGTGTGGCAGCAGGGCAGACCCCTGCAGGAGGAGCAACCAGCTGGAAGTCTATCAGCCATTCTCACCATGGGGGACATTGACTAGATAGGAAGAGAGGCCAACGTAAGCTTAGACAGCTGACAAGAGAGTGTGTCTGCCATTGCCTCACACTGAAGTCAGGGCATAGCATACCTATTCATTTTGACATTTAAAGACCTCATTGACTAGCTGCTGCTTAGGGCAAATGAAGTGTGTTGAAAGAGAATCACTCATCAAATCCCTCATTCACTAAGAGAGTCCCTGTTCTTAGAACCTTTCTATTTTGTGTTCTGTGTAGGGGGTAGACAAGGACTTGCTCTGTAAATGATCGGGAAGGTGTTTCTTAGGTGTTTAAGTCAGACTAAAAGTGCCCAACGATGTGCCAATGGCAACCCAGGCTCTAAAAATAAACCCCGTGTCTGTTACTTACAACGCTGGTTTCACCGAGAGTCAGTTTGACATGGTTTTTCCATGAAGAAGAAAAAAAGTGAGGTTCTTATTGCAAACACCTTTGAAAATCCATCCGATGAGTTTGTAGGCCCATAAAGCTCCCAAGGATTACTCATACGTTGCTGGCTTCAGAGCAACTGAAATGATCACAATGATTGTTTTTTAACTCCCTACAGATGTTGGAAAATTACAAGCCTAGTGCTTTGTAAAAATATCACTCTACCTATGCCCCGGCTCCTTTATTTTAATGAATGGAATTCTTTAAAAACTTAGAATTGAGCATCTTTGGTTTCTCTACGCAATAATTAAGTTTAACTGATTGTGCAAAGCTCCAGAAAATTGAAACTGAGTATATTACATGGGCTTCTATCAAAAGAATACATGATGGGTTTTCTTTCCTTTCTCTGGTTGTATTATCCTTTTTTCTCCTGGTATTTTATTAAAGGGTGAATAATGATGCTTATTTTGGAGGATTGGAGAGAAGGGAACAGAACAAACTTTCTCTTGTTGCAACATTTTCTTGGAGAATCAGATTCTGTGAGGCAAGACGTGATACAGCCCACTGTTCTCGGGTTTCCTTCCTCACATTTCATACCAGGGAAACTGATACCCAGAAAGAGGAACTTGTGTATGAAAGTGACCAATCAACAGGAAAAAGAGGAATGCTGAGAGTTTATGTTCTCCCGCCTTCTGCTCCAGTGCTCCTGGTACTTAGAAAGAACAGGGGTGGGATGTATTACAAATTCAGCAAGTTTCTTTAGGTCTTTACATGATACAGATCGTTTTATTAGCACAGCCTTTGGAAAGCTTACCTAAAGGAGGAAGAACTGAAAGCGCTATCTGAAAAAAGAGGGGAAGAGAGAAACATATTTTATTTGTAACGTTTTGCTGATTACATGGGGGAAAATTCTGGAAGGGCTAGAGTGGACAGCCAGCAATTATTGGCCTTTGAGAAACTCAGCTGGCTCCCTGCTAGCGAAATCTAAGCCAGAGTAAGTGTATTCATTGGGTCGTCCTGGACCCAGAAAGCAAAACTTACTTTCTCTAGTTAAGTCATGTGACTATCACTGTTCCTTATTGGAAGTAATCAAAACAAACTCTGGATGAGTAAATCCAAAAAGAATTTTTTCAGAAAGGTTATTGGCTGCTCACAGAATCTTCAGAAAAGCTAGAATATTAGGCTCAGAGAACCAGCAGGCACCAGGAAAGACTGAGCTCCAGGGACACAGCTAAGATTACTCAGCAGTAAGCATTAGGATGGCCACAGTGCAGGATGTTAGATGTTGCCCTACCAACCTTGGGCATTGCCTGCCTTTGCCCCATTGCCAATGCTGACTCTAAAACTGCTGTGTCTGTTATTTGTACCAAGACAAAACTCTCCTTAGTCCCTGCATTTTTCCATCACTCACTCCAGGCTGAATTCACCAGTTGTGTATGTCTGATTGGCAATGTCAACATTATATGCCTTATCATAGCTGCTGCAAAAACGGTGCCAAAGCGAGCACCTGCCATTTCTTACTTTGCTGTACATCAAGAGTAATGGATAATCCCGACCCCATTCCTTACCTAAGGAGGGAATAGAATGCACATGTCACTCAGCCAATATCACCAATGATACCAACTTGATAGATATCCAGAGCTAAGCATGTCTATTATATTCTATCAGGAGGGAAAAGGTGGCCATGATTCAACACCATCTACGAAACAATTAAAATGATAAAGAAGAGAGATAGCTGCATAACCCAATGAATGTGCTCAGAGTCCCTCCAACCCTCATCCTCCAAAATCCAAACCAAACCTACCACTACCTAGTAGCATTACCTTGAACCGCTCCCTTTATGTCTCTGACGGTGTCTCATCATCTAACAAATGAGGGAGTTGGACAAAGTGATCTTAATGTCCCTTTTTGCTATGTTAGTGACTCACTCAAACATGAGAGAGTCAAAGGAGAGTGGACGACCTAGCCCTGTGGTCTGATAAACCAGATCCCAATTGGAAGAAGCAACCATAAGGTTGGCAGAAGGTCTGTGCAGTCAGACAAGAATAAAATCCAAACTTAGTCAAAACCGGTTTGGCTCAGTGGATAGAGCTTTGGCCTTCGGACTGAAAAGTCCCAGGTTTGATTCCTGTCAAGGGCATGTGCCTTAGTTGCGGGCACATCCTCAGTAGGGGGCGTGCAAGAGGCAGCTGATAGATGATTCTCTCTCTCATTGATGTTTCTAACTCTCTATCCCTCTCTCTTCCTCTCCATAAAAAAATCAATAAAATATATTTTAAATAATAATAATAAATAAATAAATAAATAAATAAATAAAATCCAAGCTTTATTGTTTAAAAATTTTTATCACTTGTGCTCTGATGCAAAAAAAAAAGAAAAAGAAAAAGAAAAGGAAAGGAAAGGAAAGGAAAGAAAAGGAAAGGAAAAAGTAAAAAAAAAGAAAGGAAGAAATATTTTAAAATTTTTTTTCTCAAGGGAAAATATATTTCTGTCACTAATTAGGAAGCAGGAAATAATAATCTGGAAAGTCAGCTGGAGAAGCCAATCTGGATTTGTTGGTGATCATTTTTCTGGTAAAGCAAAGTGGATACAAGAGCACTTAAGCCAGGACTAGAGCTGTTTCTGCATCATCAACATTATCACTGTTGTCATTTTCATTAGTATCTTGGGCATCATCTGGCAGTTTTTGATTTCTAATGCTGGCTTGCTACTTTCTATAATAAGAAGCTTGTCTTTTGATTCCATGGAGCTCTGAAGATGATACCAAATTTCTTTGAATAAAGATAAAATATTCAGAAGTTACTTTCAGAAAAAGTAATAATATATCCCAGGGTAACTGGTTATGACATAATATTGAAGCGGGGCATTTTATCTTTCTCATATATTATTTCTATGCATCTTTCATTATTTACTATAAAGTCCTGTGACTCTCAGGAGAACCTAAGTCCAGGAATTGTATGACTATATTTTTGTAGGAAGAACATGATTTGGAAGACAAGACTCTAATTCTATCTCTGCTCCAAGTCCCAAAATTCTGAGTAGAGTTTGCTTCAAATCACAACTTATTGTGGGTAAAATAAAGAGTAAATAATAATAATAATAATAATAATAATAATAATATAAACAGCCTTTAGTGGGTAAAATAATATGAGAGGGGAAAAAAGGCCTTTAATAACAATCCTTTCTACTCAATTCTTTAGAAAAATAACCCACCTGGGATTTACTGAGAGAACTTTCATTACTAGGGAAATAATTTTTACACATCTGTAGTATTTATGGAATTAACTTCTGGACAATAATGTGTTTTGTAATACATTCTCTAATGACTGAGAGAGCATAATCATTTTGCTCAAAAATTATTTGAAGCTATTTAGCTTTATTACCTCAAAATTAGCATAGATGTTACTTATCATTCATATTTCTATTTCATTGTCTTCTACTTTTTAATTTTCTGTGAAAAAACTCATCCTTGCCGTCAAAGCATATTTCATTGTGGCTCTATTTTCTCTAAATGTGAAATTTACAAATTGGAGCAAACAGTCAATAGACACAAGCTCTTATTATCATGCATTAGTATATTTGGGTTTTGTTATTGTTTGTTTGTTTTCAGAGAGAGTGGAAGGGAGGTGGAGAGATAAAGAGAAAGAAACATCGATCTGAGAGAGACACATCAATTGATTGCCTCCTGCACAAACCCTGACCAGAGCCAGGAATCAAGCCTGCAACCTAGGTACGTGCCCTTGATTAGAATGGAACCTGGGACCCTTCAGTCCACAGGCTGACACTCTATCCACTGAGCAAACTGGCTAGGGCTGCATTAGTATATTTGTAATCAATTTCATAAGATTGCAAATATAAATCAGCTTCATAGAAGAAAATCCTGGAATATGGTGGCATAAATTAGAAAGTGTGTGCAGAGAATGATTTATAGACACATTAACATTAAAATATTTTAAGAGATTACACTTGAAGTATGAAAACTCTTTGGACTACCTTATATCCCCTTTTTTACTTTTTAAATTATAAATGTTCTTAATGGAAGACAATGAAATAGAAATGTGAATGATCAGTAACATCTATGCTAATTTTGAGGTAATAAAGCTAAATAGCCTCAAATAATTTTTGAGCAAAATGATTATGCTCTCTCAGTCATTAGTCATAGGTTAAGGGTAATAAGAACACTAGGGGAATTATTTAAACTGCATTTTCTATTCTAACATTTTAATTAAAAATCTATTAAATATTTAAAACCTAAGAAGTATAAAGTATTGGCAATCTATGCTTTAGTTAACCAAAATTTGGTTATAGCAGTTCATATATCTATCAAATTATATATAAAAGCTGTAGTTTATCTTTCTTCTTTTTTTTCCTATTCATCTTTGGCATTTAAAATAGATGAGCTAATTATTGGGTGTGGATGTCTGGCTTGAGCTTTACTCTGAGAACTCAATATTCAGATAATGACTTTTTTTTAAAGACAAAATTGTCTTCTGTTTTTTGTTTGCTTGTTTGTTTGTTTGTTTTTTCAGGTTGGTCCTGGTACTTTCCAGTTGTAAAATAAAACTGGCAGAGAATCAAGAAGATCACATCGGTTAATATTAAACAGAGAATTTTGTGTTTTTTAGAATTGAAACTCAGACTGGTCAGAGCCTGTAATCATGTTTTTCCCCTCTGAAACATAGAGCCATTTTATTTTGGAGAGTGATCACTATTGAGTCTCTGAGTCATTCCAAGGCAATTATTAATATGAGTCTTTAGTTCTTCCCATTAAAACTCCAAGAGGTGTCATTGATTCCCCAATCTCCACTCCTCACATAATATTATGTATTCTAAATCAAGATTAAGAAGGTGAATAAATTCCACAGTGACAAAATGAATCCTTTGACCTTTGCAAAATCAAGCCAATTCATCCTGAGCCAAGACGAAGAATATATTATTGTTCTGATATAGTAAGCCAGCTTTTTTCAATTATTTTAAAAATACCCATTTAATTACAAAAACATAAAATTCAACTGTAAAACATTTTGTCTTAAACAGTCAATTCATCTTTAGAAAAGCCCAAGAGAACATAAATAAGGATTATCATCCTTCATTTTACAGAGAAAAGTGATAATAATCATTCACTGACCCATTATCCATAAAAAATAAAGCCCTGGAGAAAAGTTTAGAAGTTATACAATCTTGGCATCTGGGTAAGTTTAGGAAAATAGGAAAACCACATTAAAACAAAAAGAAATAAAAGTTGTTGTTTTTTTAAAGCTAAAAACAGACCAGATGTTGACTGCTGGAAGTCAATGGCAACAAGAGAAAATAACACATGTGGATTCAATGTTCTTTCCACAGACAGAATCTCAGAAAAACATATTCTCTGAGAGATCCAAGCAATTATGCTTAACTGTAAACCGCTGTCTAACACACCCTACCACATTTCTATGCCTGAAAAAATAAGAGCAATGGAGGTGAATAGGCGAAAAGATGGGTCCAAACTTGTCAGAGAAGACTCAGGAAATTACCAGTGATTGAAATAAATAAAAAAAATCATACCGCATGAATATATCTCAGCTCATTTTCATCTACTTGGAGCAAACCCAACTAGATATTTCATGACCACAAGATCAATTTGGGGAACAGAAATAAGAGAAATGAGTCTCATGTTTATGTATGTGTTTTGTAAAAAATCATCCAGCTTGAAGATTAAACATAGGTTTAATATTTTATGGTTTTATTTTCAGCCTCAGCCCTGCCTTCATGGTTCAGTGGTTGAGCGTTAGCCTATGAACTAAGAGGTCACAGTTCGATTCCAGGTCAGAGCACATGGCTGGGTTGCAGGCTTAATCCCCATTAGAAGACATGCAGGAGGCAGTGGATCAATGAATCTCTCATCTTGATGTTTCTACTCTCTCTCCTTCTCTCTGAAATTAATAAATACATATTTTAATATATTTTATTAATTTTTTACAGAGAGGAAGGAAGAGGGATAGAGAGTTAGAAACATCTATGAGAGAGAAACATCGATCAGCTGCCTCCTACACCTCTCCCCGCCCCACACACTGGGGATATGCTCACAAACAAGATACATGCCCTTGACAGGAATTGAGCCTGGGACCCCTCAGTCTGCAGGCCAACACTCTATCCACTGAGCCAAACCTGCCAGGGCTAAAAATATATTTTTTAAGAAAAATCTGATCTCTCTTATATGATCCCTACTGTAATCAGAATAATTCCCAGCCAACCAGATTCTAAAACCCACTTAGGAGATATAAAAGAAAACCCCAAATGCATTTTTGAACCTGAGACACTTCATTAGATTTTTTAAAATTTGTTTCTTTATACCTTATGAGGTTCAAATTAAATTATCTGGGTCTTTTTGTGTGTGTGTGTGATTTTTTAAAGTTTTTCCAATAACTGGTAGGTTATGGATCATGATGTTAACTAGCAAATAAGATGGAAACACAGAGTCCCTTCTTAGGAGAATTTCACAGTCTAATGCAGGAAGACAGAACAGTAATTAACTATGATAATACAGTGTAGGTAAGTGCTGAAAGTCAGGAATGCATAAGAAATCCTCAGAACACAAATATGTTCATTAATCCAGCTTGGTGGGGCAGGGTGGGGCCCACAGAAGTCTTCTTCAAAGAAGTGACCATTTTACGGAATCTTGAATAACAGGTGCAAAGAAGTCAAGCAAAAAAGTGCGGGAAAAGGCATTCTAAGCAGGATGAATGGCCTCATCAAGAGCATGGAACCCTGAGAATGCCTAGGAACTCCAGAACCTGTGAGCTGTGACAAGAGGAACATAGTTTTATTCAATGGTGTTTCTCCCTCTGGTGCCTAGAAAAAAAAGTGCCAGGCTCAAAGTTGGTTAAAGGTTATAAATGATTGAATGAAATCTAATAATTTATTAATAGCCATTTTTTGGCTGTTGGGTGGAGAAGCAGAAGTGGAAGCAGCAAGGTTAGTCAGGAGACTTTCGGATTAATCTAGGTAAAGATGCTGGAGGCTTAGAAAAAGGGGATGATGCAATGATGGAGGAGTGTGGAAGAATTTGAGGTGCATTTGGAAGTAGAGTGAAAGAGACTTGATATTTAGGGGAAAAAATGAAAAGATCAAGAACTACTTCATAGCTGAAGGCATTCAGGAGTTGTATTCTCTTAAACTCTAATTAATGATGGGAGTAGTGGAGATTTCCAAATAAGCAATAGTTATGGAACACTAGTATTTAAGTAAATTTGGCACTTAACTGATGTCAGTGTTTCTTCTAACTTTGCTCTAATTTTGTATCATTAAGAAAATATAAATTAGTATTTTATTAGTAATACATTTTCTTATTTTTAAAGACCATAATTGTATCATCTTAGTGTTAGGCTTATAGATGATTTTTACATTCTTCTTTATGCATTTTGATTGTCTGCATATTTCACAATGACCATGTAATTACAGAATGGTCAAAATTCTGCAATGGATGAATCGCTGAAACTCACGCTCAATAAATATTTGTAAAATTCAAGAATCAATCTAGGAAGGCAGAGCTGTTATTTCTGTTTAACACCCACATGGCTGTGACACCATCAGTTCAAACACAGTTAACAACAATTCACTACCATTTTCAAAATGTTATTGGGGAAGAAGGATACAGAGATTAATATGGCTTTATAATTAGTGAATAAATACAAGTTTAAATTATTTTGTCATAATGAAAATTCCTAATGTGAAAGACATAAAAGGTAACTTCACCATACTTTGTCAAGGAAAAAATCTATTTGCTTTTTGAACAATAGTATGTTTAAGTAAAAAAAAATGATCTCTTATTCTTTATTTAGGATTTTTATTTGCATGGTTTACACTCTGTTCAGAGAAAGATTCCTTATTCAGGCACCATAGCCACCTAGTGACTGATATAAATTATAGGTGTGTTATCTGAGAGAGAGAAAAAGCCCAGGACCTACTTGGCAAATCAAAACTCAAATGAATATTTGAGTCACAGATATTTATCTAAACTTCTATATATTAAGCAACATATGAATTATGACTACTTTTGTATAATTTTCTTTAAACAAAAATGGAATTTAAAAGTGTATTGAGCTTCTAGTTCTTCTGGTTATCTCTGTAGCTTTCATCTCATTCATTCTCCAAAAAGCCAAATAAACTTATTGGATCTAGAAGTTACAAATTCCAGGCTCATCTCCGTGACTGTGTGCAGACCAACTATACCTTCTGTGTCCAAGAAAAAACCTTGAGGGATCTTCTCTTTATTATCTGGGCCATATATATTTGTGTAGGAGGTGCCTGTGAGATGTGATTTAAACAGTTTCACCAAGCTTCATTGGGCATAACTGAAGAAACAAAATTTAAAAATATATATTAAATAAAATAAGAAGCATAGCCGAAACCGGTTTGGCTCAGTGGATAGAGTGTCATCCTGCAGACTAAAAGGTCCCGGGTTCCATTCTGGTCAAGAGCATGTACTTTGGTTGTGGGCACATCCCCAGTAGGGGGTGTGCAAGAGGCAACTGATCAATATTTCTCTCTCATTGATATTTCTAACTCTCTATCCATCTCTCTTCCTCTCTGTAAAAAAACCAATAAAATATATATTTTTTAAAAATAAGAAGCATAGACATCTATAGGTCAGAACCCTTGTGGCTGACCACCACAATACCCTGACCCATCATCTACACACATGCTTCCTCCTTTATTAGAACAGAGAAGTACTCTTTTTCATCCTAGTTTATAATCATCAAAGTCTTTTTTGACTCTTTTTCACTGGCATGAAGCCAGAATCTAGAATCTCTCTGATAAACTAAGAGCATGTATTCTCTTTCATCTTCCAATATGATGTCATTAGTTTGGGGAAAATCTTGACAGACTCCACGCTCTACTTCCTAAAGTAGCTTATGGTTGGTCTCAAGACAGAAACACTTGACTAGAATCCTTCTATGAAAAGCAACCCCCTCCACACTCACACCCCTTAATGAAATGTGGGAAGTGGGAGTCAGGAGACCGGCTCAGAACCATTTTTGTCAGATGGTTTATGGAATGCAGCATAGGTACACATAAGCCTAGACAGACAGACAAATATATACTTGTTTACCCAGGTCGAAATCCTGGAGCGTCTGAAGTCCACCATTCATGAAAAGCTTTTTCATTATTCATAGACTGGTTACAAAATGTGTACTTATTTTCCAGGAACTCTAAGTAGAAAAAAAGACATGGCCCCAGTCTTAAATAAAACCCGATCTGTGTGGAAGACATGTGTGCTTCCAAAAATACGGCTTCTGTTCAGGTGCCAAAGCTGGCCAGAGGCTGGCTTACCAGCTACATAAGTACTTTCTTCATACACCCCTCCCCCCCAGGCTTGGATTTAGTCTGTCCATGAGTATGAGCTCTATTATCGCTCATTATTTGGAAAAGGCACATATTCTCATCTGTTTGTTTTCATATGGGATCTTATTTTCCTATATATCCTCCTAAATTTATCAAATTCTAAAATTTCAATATAATGTGGAAATTTTACATAAAAAGATCATATCAGGACTCTTTGATGCTTCCCTTATGTTTGCAATCAGTGGTTTATAAGAAGGATTGATACTCATAAATACTCAGATTTGGCTTTTCGGGGAAATATTTATCATCATTCCTGCCATGATGTGCTTTTTAGTTTAAGTGAATGAGACCAATTACAGTAGTCTAGATTGATGAAAAGTATGGGATCTGAGTATGCAGACATTTCTTCCTGCCACATAATCATTGTCTAAAACCCCAAACTCCTTAACTTTCCTGCAATAAAAAGTAAAAATAAATAAATAAATAAATAAAGATAAAAAGACTCACTTCATTGTATGTTTCCATAAAGAAGCAAAAGAGGAATAGTAGCATACATTTTTCTTATGATTCCTCAACTTCTCTACTAAAATATTACTAACAATGGAGTTTGAAGACAGTTTTAATTGCATAGCACATGGTCCTAACACAAACATAAATATAATGTGTTAATAAGATACCGTATTATAAGATAGACTCCAAATACTCATGAAATACCTTTTGGGATATATTGATTTGTTGTTTAAGATACTATATTTGCTTTATATAAACAGAAAACTTAGCGTAAGTCCAATATTTTTACTTAGATGTACCAGAGAAAGCTAGTATGGGAGAGATCAAAGGATATGCTAAGCGAAATAGGCCAGAGAAAGGCAAATACCATACAATCTCACTAATATGTGGAATCTAATAAATAAAATAAACAGGTGAACAGAATGGAACCAGAAGCATGGATACATGAAACAGACTGACAAATGTCAGAAGGGAGGGGTTGGGGTGTCTGGATAAAGAAGGTGAAGGGATTAGCCAAAGAACATACATGCATATCCCATGGACATGGACAATAGTGTGGTGAAGGCCAAAAGAGGTGGAGGTAAGTAAAGTGGGGGTGGAGGGAAAAAGGGAGGTGTCTGATATAATGTCAACATTAGAAAATTCTTATGAAAAGAATAAGTAGGTACAAATAAATGAGTAATCAGTGTTCAAAGTAAGCAAAGAATGTTTAAATGATCTTCCCCTAACATCTAAACCCCCAAAACCAGAAACCAAAAATCTATGAGAAACTGTTAATTTAATGAGACAGTAAACCATTTCAGAATTATGATTACCAGAATCTACCTGTTTAATGGAAGATATAAAAAATATTTTCTGTTACTGCTGTGATCATAATCCTGTTTGAAATCTATGGACCTCTGGGGATATCTGCTAAGTTCTTTTTTTTTTTTTTTAAATCATCACCTGAGGATATTTTTCCATTGTTTATTATGGAGAGTGGAAGAGAGAGGGAGAGACAGAGATAAACATCTATGTGAGAAAGACACATTGATTGGTTGCCTCCCCCACACACCCAAACAAGACCAGGGATTGAGTCTACAACCAAGGTTGTAGGATTTGATTCGTTGGCAGGAATCAAACCAGGGACCCTTTAGTCTGTGGGCCAATGCTCTATTCACTGAGCAAACTGGCTAGGGCTCTGCTAGGTTCTTAGCTAGCAATCTATCACCAGAATACCCCAGTGGACCAGGAACTGTCTAAATAAGATATTTAATAGATGGCTCAAGTTATTCTATCATCGTAAGAAATTCACAATATGGTTTTAAAAAACAAAGCCTTTGTAAGCATTTCAGGTGTTTGATAATAGGCCTGCTGATTCATATTCAGGATGAACACTCAGATTCATGTTTTTAACCAGATTGTTGAACACTCAGATTCATGTTTTTAACCAGAATGTTTCTTTTCAAGAAATTAATGTAGCCCTAACTGGTTTGGCTCAGTAGATAGAGCATTGGCCTGCAGACTGAAGGGTCCCAGGTTCGATTCCAGTCAAGGGCATGTACCTTGGTTGTGGGCACATCCCCAGCTGGGGTGTGCAGGAGGCAACTGATCGATGTTTCTCTCTCATCAATGTTTCTAACTCTCTATGCCTTTCCCTTTCTCTCTGTAAAAAATTCAATACAATATATTTTTTTAAAAGAAGAAATCAATGTAAAATGCTGCACAATTTGCCCTAACTGGTTTGGCTTAGTGCAGTATTTCCCAAAGTGTGGTACGCGTACCCCCAGGGGTACAGGAAAAGTTTGGTGGGGGTACGCATTGCATCGGAGTTTGGTGGGGATATGCACTGCACTGTGCTTAGCTGTACCTAATTCTACGTTCTCATGAGTCAAGTCAATTTCATCCTTCTCATTAATCCAAATAAATGTTATCTATAATATAACTTTTATTTATATTTTATTATGAATAATTTTATTTTTCCTTTATTATTATTTTGTGTATGTACCCCAAAAAAGAAAAAAATAAATATATTTTGATTGTTACTAAAATACATCCTTTTTTTGACGAGGGCTACTCAGCATTATGAAAATTATAGAAGGGGTACACATATGTCAAAAGTTTGGGAAACACTGGCTTAGTGGATAGAGCATCCACCTGTGGACTGAAGGGTCCCTGGGTTTGATTCGGGTCAAGAACATATTTTGGGATTGTGGGCTTGATCCTCAGCAGTGGCATTCAGGAGGCAGCCAACCAATGGTTATCTCTCATCATCAATCTTTCTCTCTCTCTCTCCCTTCTTCTCTGAAATCAATAGAAAATACATATTTTTAAATGATGCAAAATTTCAAGCAATATTTTTGAATGCATATTTTAATTTTGATTATCTAGATAAATGGTGTACCAGGTTTGCTTTAGCTGCACTAACGTACACACACAGGGTTAAATCATAAAAGAAATTATGTATTTTACTGACCGATGAATATAAAAATTATTTCAGCACCACAACAGTATAATCAAAAGTTTGCGATTATCATAATAGTTTGGCCTGACCACTTCAGTGTGATATTTTCATGTTCATTATTTCATGTCCCAAAAGGGATGCTGAAACTCCAGAAATCATATTTAGAAGCAAGACAGGACGATAAGAAAAGAAAGACATTGATCACCTCTGTTCTTATGCTTAACTCTTTTAATGTTTTTTTTCTTTTTTTTATATTTAGTTTTTTTTAAGAATTTGCTTTTAGATTCGTTTTAGGCTGATAAAAAAATGAAATTTCTCATAAATTCACTGCTCCAGTATACACATAGTCAACCTAATGAGCATTGCTCATCAGAATGGAACATTTGTTATGATTGGTTAACCTCCCTACATTGACACATCACAGCCACCCAAAGTCCATAGTTTTGGTGCCGTACAGGTCATGAGTTTGGACAAGTTTATAAATGACATATATGCATCATTATGATATCACACACGGTATTTTTACTGCCCTAAAAACCCTCTTTGCTAGCCCATTAGTCTCTTCCCCCCAGCCCATACCCAGTAACCACTATTTTTTTTTACTCTTTCTATAGTTTTGCCTTTTCCAGAAGGTTATATAGTTAGAACCACATGGTATATACCCTTTTTTAGATTGGCTTCTTTCACTGAGTCATATGCATGTAAGGTTTCTCCATGTCTTTTGGTGGCTTTATAGATCATTCCTTCTTGGCACCGAAGACCATCCTATTGACTGTTATACCATTACTTAGCCATTCACTTTCTGAAGGACATCTTGGTCACTTCCAAGTTTTTACAGTTATGAATGAAACCGCTACTGACATGTGTGTGCAGGTTTTTACCGTAGATTATATGTGTTGTTATCTCCTTTGGGTAAATACCAAGGAGTACTTGCTGTATTGTATGGTAAGAGAATGTTTCCAAGATACCACCACACTCTTCCAAAGTGGCTGTACCACTTTGCACTCCCATCAGCCATGTATGACATCTCCTGTTGCACCACATCCTCACCAGCACTTGCTGTTGACAGTGTTTCAGATTCAGGTGTGTAGTGAGATTTCAATGTTGTTTTAACTTTCATTTTTCCAATAACTTCTCACATGGAGCATCTTTTCATATGCTCACTTGATATTTGTATATCATCTTTGGTGAGGTGACTTTTAAGGTCTTTGACCCACTTTTTAATCGGGTATCTATTTTCTTATTGTTGAGTTGTAAGAGTACTTTATGTGTTTTTGGTACAGTTCTTTATAACATGTGTCTCTTGCAAATATTTTCTCCCAACCTGTGGCTTGTCTTCTCATTCTTAATCCTTTTTTATTCTTTTGCACAGCAGGAGTTTTTCATTTTATGTAGTCCAAATTATCTATTTGTTCTTTTTATGGATGGTGCCTTGGATATTGCATCTAAGAAGGCATTACCATACCAAAAGTTATCTTGTTTTTTGTGGGGGTTTTTTCTCCTATATTATCTTCTAGGGTTTATAGTTTTACACTTCATATTTAGGTCTGTGACCCATTTTGAGTTAGCTTTTGTGGGAGGTCTGTGTTCTGAGTCATGTTTTGCATGAACATGAATTATCACACAGTTGTTCCAGCACCATTTGTTGGAAAGACTCTCTCTGCTCCCTTGTATTGCCTTTGCTCCTTTGTCAAAGGTCAGCTAGCTATATTTATGAGGCTACATTTCTGGGATCTCTGTTCTGTCCCATCAATTTATACCACACTTTCATCAATACTACACTCTCTTGGTTACTGTAGTTTTTATAGTAAGTCAGGTAGCTTCCATTTCCAACTTCATTCTCTTCCTTCAATATTGGCTATTCTGAGTCTTTTGCCTTTCCATGCTCAGCTCTGTAACAAATAAGCAAAATATTTCCCAGAAAACTCCCTCTGAAATTTAATTGGCAGGACTGTATTACATGGTCAGTCCTGGCACTAAGAGAGGCTGAGAAATATCTATACAGCCCTTTCAATGTTTACATGTAAGGGTAATTCGTTTTAATGGTTATTGGATGAGCCAATCAAGAGGGCCTGCTACTTTAGGAATAAGGTAAATTCCAATTGTCTAATAATAGGAGTTTGCTATATTATTGAAATAAAATCATCTTTTCCTATACATGTTGGAAGAATTAAAAAGAGCTCCTGATAACTTTCCTCTAGCTTCTTTGATCCTAAGCTCTATGCTTTGTTAAACTGCTAGGTTTAAGCCAGTAACCCTCAAATTACTATGTTATGAAATACATCTTTAACATAATGTTTATACTCATGTAGACAATGCCTTAAAATCATTGTTTTATACTAAACAAGGTGAAGGAGAAAAAAATACAATTTCATAAAGCAGCATGGATAAATTTTACAAACATAATATTAAGTGGGGGGAAGAGACACAAATGAGTATATACCATATGCTTCCACTTATATAAAATTCCAAGGCAGGAAAAGTTAGTCCACAGTATTAAAAGTCAAAGAGCAGTTTTCTCTGGGGACAAGGTATTGCCTGGAAGTGGGTATGAGGGAGACCTCTGGGATATGGTGATATTGGTTTTCTAAATATAAGCTTGGTTGCACCAGTGAACATTTATTAATCTATACACCAATAATATATTATTTGGTCACGAATGTAATAATAAAGTCGTGTGTGTGTGTGTATGTGTGTGTGTGTGTGTGTGTGTGTGTAATTGCTAAAAATGTAATAATAAAGTCATTTGATTTCAATTATCATGGCTTAGAACTTTCTAGACTATGTTTTGATTATTTTAAAATTCAGGCTTTGCAGGGCTTACTTTCATATATTACCTGTGTCAAATGAAAGCTGCATTTCCTTCAGAATCAGGTTTATTTCATCTCAATTGCTGATTATGAAGGTGAGTAATGGGAGTAACATAGATTAATAAGCAAACACAAACATATATAATCACTTGTGTGGTGTTACTAAAGTTCTGACCCAAATATTTTTAATTCCCATAAAATATTTACATAAAACATCTAATTTAAGGCGCATGCTTTAAACTCCAGCTCCAAGAAACCAGCAAGCTTGTTTTCAATGTAAATTTCAATACATAGTATTTGTATCCTCCATTGAAGGACTGGCGGTTTCTGCCAAGTTGAATTAAGCACACAGAGCACTGCTTTCCAGGGAACACTGTAACTATTGTATTATTCAGTGAAAACACAGCTACTTACAGTCTCACTGCAAAACAGTCTTAAAATATGACTTTAACAGAAAGGGACTACAGCTCATTAGACCTGGCCAGTGTCGAAATAAAAGTCCATTTTTCTACCATGTTATGCAAAATAATGATTCATTTAGATATTAAGATAAATGTGTCTATTTATAAGTAGCAAGAAAAATGCTTTAAAAGATGTATCAAGCCTGGCTGGCATAGCTCAGTGGTTGGGCATTGACCTATGAACCAGGATATCACGGTTCTATTCCCAATCAGAGCACATGCCTAGGTTGCATGCTTAATCCCCAGTGTAGAATGTGCAGGAGGCAGCCAATCAATGATTCTCTCTCCTCATTGATGTTTCTATCTCTCTCTCCCTCTCCCTTCCTCTATGAGATCAATCAAAATACATTTTTAAAAAGATGTATCAAGAAGATCAAATCTTCTAAAGATGGTATTTGATCTAGAATCTGCACAGAAATATGAATTTTACCTATTTAATCTAGAGAGGAAAAGTTTCAGCTATATCCCCAGTTTTAATTTTTTAATATATTTTTATTGGTTTCAGAAAGAGAGAGGGAGTGATAGAAGTATCAATAATGAGGGAGAATCATTGCACACCTCCAACTGGGGATCCAGCCTGCAACCTAAGCATGCACCCTGACCAGGAAGCACACCGTGACCTCCTGGTCCATACGTCAGTGCTCAGCCACTGAGCCACACTGGCCAGGCTACATTCCCAGTTTTAAAAGATAGAGCAAAGTCTTAAAAATATCAGAACAAAAAGAAGCCCAGATGTGAAAACAGTTGATTAAGAAGTCTTTTCTAAAAGCCAATGTGGTGGAGAAGTGGGATTATAATTGGTTCCTACAAACTTTCTCCACTTGCCCACTTAAACTCATTCTAATCAATTGGACGAAAGCACCCTTCTTCTCAGCATAGCCTCAGATACATCCTTGACATATGCCAATCTGTGAAAAAAAAAAGCAGCATTGTACTGGCAACCTGGCTTCAAAAACTGATCATTTTATGCCTGCACTGTATTTCTTACAATGAAGGACGAGCACTCTGGAGGCAGTCTCTTGGCTTCTGTACTAAACAATATTCATTTCTCACCTATCAACCCAATATTCACCTATCAACAATATACACCTATCAATACTCACCTATCAATCCAGATAGAGAGTCTGGTGAAAGGAAGATCTTTCTCATATTATTTAAACCTATACAATAAAGGGCCTTCAGTAGGAGCAAATATGCAATATAACATTATGTTCTTCACCTCCAGCAGTTGGAAAACATTACATACTACCAAATTTAATGGTGTTTTTTCTAACTGCTCATGCTTAAACAAAATACCACATTGTAATTATGTTTGTCATTTAGGAAAGTCATAAATTCCAAACTTGAATTTGTTAGCAAAATTATAATCAAATACCATATCAGGATTCAACTTTTGAACAAGCACAGTAATTCACTTTAGAGATCTCATAAAAAATTATTTTACTCTGCAACTTTCTGCTTGTTTTATTAAAATCATATCATGCGGAAGAGTATATAAATGGCTTAAAGAATTCTAATAAACTATGCACTTGTGTGTCTACTCCCAGATGTTTTAAAGTCCACTCCCAAATAATATTACCTTCTCATCCTTCATCCAGAGGTTTTCATCATTCGGACTTATATAATGATTATCCCATTTTCTTTTAATTTTAAGTAAGTTTATCTCTCATTAAGCTCGCTCTCTTATTTTTGAATTAATATAAATTTCTACTCTATAACATATCCTGTGTCTAGCTTATTTCAATCAATATGAGATTTAGAGAAGAGTCATTGGTATTGCATGTTTCTTTCCTTCATTCAGTTTCCCTGCTGAATAACATCCCATTTCACTCTATACTGTATTTGCCATTGTGCTATTGATGACCATTTTGTTTATTTTTTGTAATTTGTAATTCTTATATATGTACTCCAATACTAAAATCCCTGGGTCATACATTATGGGCACATTCATCTTCCCTATGAAATACCAGTCTATTTTGTAAAGTGTTTTGGTCATTTTGTACATCTGACCACAAACATAGATGTTCCTGTTATTCCTAAATGACTTTATTTAATTACTTTTTTTTTTGAGCTTCTCTCTCTTCATGATCTCCCCAGTACTTCAGCTTCCAAGGACTGCATGTGTTCCAGGTGGAATCGCCAATGAAATCTCCACACCATGCTCTGTGATGCACTTTCATGATGCCACCCACATTCTGGTCCTTCTGGAATGAAGATATAAAAAGTGAAATAGAAAAAGCAATGGGGTTTTGAAACTGCAGCTACAGACAAATGACAGGAAAGCACCCTTCCTTCCATCAGAGTTTTGGCTATTGGCATTTTCCATAGCTGCTGTCTTCTTTCCTGCAAAAGAACTTCCTGGGAGGCTGGGGTAAGAAAATTAGAACCAAGAAAAGGAAGGGGGGAAAAATGAAAAATATCTGTATTCCCTCTCAACATTAGGAGTTCTTATTTCTGGTCTTTTCCAAGCCAGAGTTAAGAGCTTATTCTCAAATACTTTCTTGTCTATGCCACAGTGCTCACTCGGGAATTTCCTGCTGCACCACATTCAGATAGGAGTACTGGAAGAGAAATGCTTAAATGGTAAGCTCGCTGCCTATTCAGTAGTATTTTGAAATTCTTGTGTTCTTCTGAAGAAAAGAAATCAGAGATTGCACATAGTTGATCCATGCATTCTATTCTGGTTTCATAGTTACCTGTGATGATAGAAGGTTAAATGTGCTAATTCCACCTCATCCAGAACCAGAACCCTGTCATTCTTTGTAACTATTTATCTTTTCAAAGGGTGGTTTTGAAGTTATATTTATTTTTTAAATTATCGTAAACACTTGTAATTCTTAGTCTGTATCTGGTCATCCTCATTCAGGAAGTCATTTGATGTTTGTTGTGTGTTGGTGCATCTCCTTCTCTCTTCTTGTGACTTGTTCTCGAGTTTTTCACTTCTCTGGAGCCCCATATGTTGGAAATTCTTTGAGAACTTGGATAAAAGTAGACTCTTCTGAGAGGATGCCTTTTAGTTTCTAAAAGATGGTCTGAGAGCATTCCCTAATTTGAGGCCACATAAAGTTAAACTTGACTTGAATTTGTTCAGATTATGGAAGATATGTGAATGCTTACTCAAAGTTAAGAAAAGATTAGGCTTATGGTCATTATATTTTAGAGGCATACATTTTTCTTATTTTTCAGTGTCTTGATTCATGAAAATTCACTTATCTTGAAGTTGGAAACAGGAACGTGTTAGATTCTCTTCTTTTAGATTCTTCAACCTGATAAAGGTGCCCCAGGTTTTGTTTTCAGTCCCCAATGGTCTAGAGGCTATGCTATGCAAGTCTCCAGTTCTTCAAAGTCACCTGTGGTGATTATCTCTCAAGATTCTTATAAATTTTGGCTTATATAGTTACCTTTTAAAATATATTTTTATTGCTTTCAGAGAGGAAGGGCGAGAGAGAGAGAGAAACATCAATGATGAGAGAGAATTATTAATTGGTTGCCTCCTACACACCCCTACTGGGGATTGAGCTGGCAATCTGGGCATGTTCCCTGATCGAAAATTGAACCGTGACCTCCTGGTTAATAAGTTGACACTAAACCACAGAGCCACACCACCCAGGCACCATATGTAGTTTTTACTTCCCTATAAAATTGTAATATTTTAAACATTTTTCATTTTAAATTATTTGGTATTTTAGTTGTTTTCAATGAAAGATTCTATCTAAGAAAATAACTCACCATATAGTTGGAAGTGGAACTTTCCATGTATTTGGTTTTTGTTTTGTTTTGTTTTGTTTAAAATATATTTTATTGATATTTTACAGAGAGGAAGGGATAGAATAGAGAGCTAGAAACGTTGATGAGAGAGAAACATCGACCAGTTGCCTCTTGCACACCCCCTACTGGGGATGTGCCTGCAACCAATGTACATGCCCTTGACCAGAATCGAACCCAGGACCCCCCAGTCCGCAGACCGAAGCTCTACTACTGAGCCAAAGTGGTTTCGGCCATGTATTTGTTTTAATAGTGATTTTTTTAAATCCCAGAATTATTATTTAGTTGGTTTTATTTGTGCATCTGTTTTTTGTTTTGTTTTTTTATTCTATCTAAGTGGTAAAGATCTTTTTAACATTTTCTTCACAAAAAACAAACTGAGATTTATTTTGTTTTCTTGCCTAATTACACTCATGAAAAATAATTTTGACAGTATTGCTGTCTTCTTTAATTTTTTAAAAATCTTAATATTAAAATGATATTCTACATCTAATGTAGAATTATGTTATTTTAAAACTGTTGCAACTGATAAAATGAAGCAAAATTATACCATACAAGCCCTCAACAGCAAGTTTTGATATTTACCCAAAGGATTTTAAAACTTATGTCCACATGAAAACCTGGGCACAGATGTTTATTGGGCAGTTACTTTATTATATCAAAACTGGGAAACAACCAAGATGTTCTTCAGTAGGTGAGTAGATAAATAAACCACGGTAAGTCCAGATAATAAACTACTATTCAGTATTAAGAAGAAATAAGTTATCAAGTCATAAAACAATATCAAGGAACCCTAGACACATATTACTAAGTAGAAGCAGCCAATCTGAAAAGGGTACATACTATAGGATTTCAACTATATAAAATTCTGGCAAAGGCAAAACTTTGAAAATAGTAAAAATATTAGTGGTTTTTAGGGGTGATTGGGGAGGGAAGGATGAATAGTCATAGCACAGATGATTTTATGGCAGTGAAATTACTCTGTAAGATACTGTGATGGCGGGTACATGTCATTAAAATGTGTCCAAATCCATAGAACATAAATCATGAAAAGTGAACTCTAATGAAAACTATGGACCTTGGGCGATAATGATGTGTCAATGTAGGTTCGATTGTCAAAAGGTACCACTCTCTGGCAAATGTTGATAATGAGGAGGTTATGCATCTGTGGAATTAGGGGGCATATGGGAAATCTCTGCACTTTCCTCTCAATTTTTCAGCAAACATAAAACTTTCCTAGAAAATGAAGTCTAGTAAAAAATGAAACACACAGCCCTAACTGGCTTGGCTCAATGGATAGAGTGTCAGCCTGTGGACTGAGGGGTCCTGGGTTCAATTCTGGCTAAGGGCATATGCCTGGGTTGTGGTCGTGATCCCCAGGAGGGGGCATGCAGGAGGCAACTAATCAATGATTCTCTTTCAAAATTCATGTTTCTATCTCTCTTTCCCTCTCCTTTACTCTATAAAATCAATAAAATATATTTTTTTTAAAAATGAAACACACACTTACATGCATACAAAACCTGTTACAACTATATTCTGTCAGATACTAGCCTCAGGCAATTGCAAAATAAGAAAGTATAAATCACTTAGCATATCAATATCTCTAAATCTAATATTCAATATCAAAAACTAAGATTAAAAGAAAAAGCTTGTTTATCTTATTGCATCAAGAAATATATCCTATGCTCCAGTTAGTAGCTAGGTTGAGTTATTGCTTCTCAAATTAAATTATAAGCTCTTACTATTTGTAGAATTATAAGATTATGGAACATTTCCATTTTATTTTTTTCTGGCTGCCTGCTACTTCTTAAAAGAAAAAAGGTTAATCTTTCATAGGTCTGGAAAACTATTCCTTTCTCTACAAAGTTGATGTAAATAGAAAGATGTGTTTTTTAGACTCTATTGTCTTTTATTTACTTGTAACATATTGTTAGTTTTCATTATATGTTCTCTCAATTTTAAACTCCTTAGTTATTAATTGGAAACTATTTCTTAGTAATGCAGAAAAGACTGACGGGTGAGTTGGGTTTTTTTGTTTGTTTGTTTTTTTACTTAAAATATTCAGAGAATTCCAATCAGTTAAACATATTATACACTTATGAGTAGTTTTGTTAAAATTTTGAACAGATTGGCACTCTCCTCTAATAAAACAACTCTTCATTTGTATTTTGTTTATATTATGCATTAAAAATCTCCTAATTTTGATAACTTTAAGGCAGTTAACTTGGAGATGCCTGAAATTTAGAACTGCAAACTATCCTATAGAATAAAGGGCTAATTGCCCAAATTGCAGATTGACCAGTCACTATGATGTGCACTGACCACCAGGGGAAAGACGGTCAATACAGGAGCTGTCCCCTGGTGGTCAGTGCCATTCAGCCAGAAGCCCTGAGCTGGACTCACAGCTGGCAAGCGTAGTGGCCGTGGGCCTAAGCCATCAATTGAACATCATCTAAGGGCTCCTGTGAGAGGGTACAGGCCAGGCTGAGAGACACCCCCCACACACACTGAGTGCATGAATTCTGTGTGCTGGGCCTCTAGTCTGTACTAATAAAAGGGTTATATGCTAATTAGAGTGGATGTCTTCTGGAAGTCTTTCCAGACAAAGCCACAGTGACTGTAAGGGCCAAGAGCTGGAAGCTGAAGCAGCTGTGAGGGGTTATCCAGCACTATGGTTCCTTTTGCAGAGTCCATGGGAGAAGGCAGAAGGAAAAAGGCGGAAGTTAGGCAGTTAGGGGGATCAGGCCAGGAAGGGAAAACAGTTAAGGGGATCAAGCTAGCCGAGGAGAGCAGTTAGGGGCATCAGGCAGGCAGGCAGAGGCAGTTAGAGGTGATTAGACAGGCAGGCAGGTCAGCAGTTAGGAGCCAGTAGTCCCAGATTGTAAAAGGGATTCCGAATTGGAGAGGTTGTAGGCCAGCCTGGGGTTCCTCCCCTCTCCACATGAATTTCATGCACCAAGCCTCTAATCCTATATAAAACATGATTTGTAAGCTCTGATTTGAACAAATGCTTTATTTGAAAAGGCTAATGCAGTTAAGGGTTCACTCCCTTTTTTATGATAGCATTTACAATTCAGAAATATTTTAGTTTATATATTAACATATATAACATTTTAGTTACACGATATTTACAATTGCAAATTGTGAACTATGATTATTGCAATATTGATTAACTAGTAAGGTTATTCTGAGCTCATTAATGGCAATTATTTGTAAAATATCATTGTCTTTTTTTACTAAATATTCTTAATGTCATGTAGCTTCTTTCTTAACTACTATGGAAATTTGAGAGTAAGCTAATCAAGTATTCACAAACAATAAAAATCTAATATTTTAAGCATATGTAATAATTAAAAGGCAGCAAAATCCTCAAAGTTTAACAAGTTGATAATGTTAGCCATTGTTAACCTTATTATGAAAAATGACTTTAAACTCACAGGATCATTTTGGTCAAAAGCATGTGAGTCTGATGAGTGTTAAAATCATTCTTTTATTTAATTATACCACTTACTTTTTTGAAATGTATTAAAGGAAAAAGAAAGGACCTATATTTTAGTTAATGACTGTGAGTTCACAGTCTTTGTTAGGAAAAGAAATTAAAAAGATTGCAAATGATGGAGGAGAATTGTAGGGGAAGTACTCTAGTGATAAACTTTTCCAAAATAGTGTTCTCATAATTTCAGGATGCTATAATTAGTAATATGTAATTGCCTAGTCAATTTCTAAATTCCTTTTTTGTCTAAAAGAATCAAGTTTTATCTATTAGGATAATAATATGCCTGTGACAATATATTTGTTTTTAGTAAAAATTAAAAAGTAGAGTTCATACATTTAAAACTAATTTAAATTCACATTAACTAGAACATACTTTTGCAAAGCACAATGTATCTGCTTTGAAAGTACAGAATATTATACCAGATCTTGGAGAGATTTTTTTTTTAAATCAGTGATCTGTTTACTTCTAAAGTTTTTGGCACTTCTTGCCTTAACAATTTAAAAATGAGAGATATTTTTAATAGAAAAAGTGTTATTCACTAGTAGGATAGTCCTCCATTTTCAATCATTTGATCTCTAAAAAATGTCTTGTGGACCAGTTGAAGCACAAAGTGAACCGAAGCCTCAACTAATAGGGTTTTAATCTTTTGATTTTTCAAACAATAAAATGATTTTGGTAATCTTTGCAGACCATCTTCCTTGTTATATCCCTGAAATACCTTGGTTAGTAAATTAAACCACTCTCCTTATCTTAGAACATGTTTTACAAATAATAACTGCATCAGCTGCATATGTATAAATTGCTATTCTTGTCTGAAAGAGGGAGCCTTTCTCTACCTAACCTAAGGACAAACATTTAAAAAAATGTGTATTTCTTTCATGGAATATATTGAGTGTATGCTATTGAGGTATTTTTTAACTATAAGTTAGAGAATTACAACTAAACTATCCTGTCTAATAAAAGAGTAATATGCAAATTGACTATACCTACACTATACCCACAAGCCACATCCAAAAGCTAATCAGGAGTGAGTATGCAAATTAACCCAACCAAGATGGCTGGAGGCTTGGGTTTTCCTGACAATGGAGGAAGCCAAGCTCCTGTAGCCCTGGCATCCACTCAAGGCTACAAAGTTTAAATTATAGAAGATAAATAAATCCCAGATATCAGGGCCTACTCTTGGGTCACCGGGGGAGAGTGGTCAGCTTGCAAACCACCACAGGCCCCTCCCCCAGGCCACCCCACGCCCCAAGGGAACCCTCACCATGATCCATGACATCCTTCAGGGCAAACCAGTTGGCCCCCACCCATGCACCAGGTTTTTGTTTTATTTAATAAAAAAGTAATATGTAGATTGATCATCACTCTAACAAACAAGATGGCTGCCCTCATGTGGACACAAGATGGCTGCCACAAGATGGTCAGCAGGGAAGGGCAGTTGGGAGAGGCCAGGTCTGCAAAGGAGGGCAGTTGTGAGTGATCAGGCCAGCAGGGGAGGCCAGTTAGGGATGACTGGGATAGCAGAGAATGGAAGTTAGGGTAGGGGGAACCCAGGCCTGCAGGGGAGGGCAGTTAGGGGCAATCTGGCTGGCAGGAGAGAAGTTAGGCATCAATCAGTCTGGCAGAGGAGTGGTTATGAGGTAATCAGGCTGGCAGGAAGAAACGATTAGCAGCAATCAGGAAGTCAGTCAGGCTAGCAGTTGGGAGCAAGCAATAGGATGGGGCCAAAATGTGCAGTCGAATATCCCTTGATGGGTTCCAGATTGGTGAGGGTGCAGGCTGGGCTGAGGGACACCCCCCCCCCCCCGCTCATGCACAAATTTTGTGGACCAGGCCTCTAGTATATTATAAATCTGTTTGCTATAAACTATGAATTATGAAATAATTAACATTTATATAGTCATTATTTACTTTTAAGTTTAATTTTCCTTTTTTTTCATTTAAGTTATTATTTATTTATTTATATGCACATATAACATGCTGCCCAAATCACCAAATGACTTCTTTTCATTTTGTCTGGCTCATTTATCCTCTTGAAAATTTAACACCATCACGAGATTGTAAACTCTCCCTTTATTGCTCAATATGTTAATTCATTGCATCATTTTATAATCCAAACTCTTCTGAAGATTAAAGTATGTGGCTCTTTATCAATTTTCTTCCAACAGGAATTATTTTGAACATGACTAAGCATTTACATCCTGAGAGTTAGCTTGCTGATCAGCCTCATTTGTGTTTATTTTACATAAAAAATACATTTTCCCTCCTATAACTATTATTACCTCATCAAATATATCCTCACAGATGCTATAGCAGAACTAAATGTCCTTTATCTGTACTTCCAGATGGAAGTAGGCCCTAGGAGAACTCTTTAGGCCAATGACAAAAACAACTTCAGCTTCTATCCTGCCTATTCTGCTGCAGTACTTTTTCTACACAATTCCTTCTGAACCTCTTGTTCAATTGTCTTCCTAGTGTTTCCACCTAGCTTTTGTTTCTTTTCTGTTTTCTGGAATTATTTAGCAGCATTGAATTGTAAGAGATGTAATGAATGGGGAGAATATAAAGTGAACCCAATCCCAAGCTCATTAAATGTTGATCCATAAACCAGGAGGTCAAGATTCAATTCCCAGTCATAGCATGTACCAAATTGTGGGCTTGATCCCCAGGAGGGGGCATGCAGGAGGCAGTCAATCGATGATTCTCTCTCATCATTGAAGTTTCTATCTCTCTCCTACTTTTCTCTCTCTGAAATCAATTTTTAAAAATGTTTAAAATGAACTCAAGATGGGTTTCCCCTCAGAGGAGATAGTTCTAAATTATTCAAATTTTCCTCACTCTCTGATTTGTAAGAAATAACCTAGAGTGCCCTGAAAACCAGCTTGCTGCATCTTTCCCAAAGATTCACATCTGGGAGTCCTCACCTCTTCTATAGCTCTTGACAATTTCCCCATTTGAGTGAAAGCAGTTGATAATTTTTTTCAACTCTCTTTCCCCAGTCATTTTCTCCTGTCTTTTAAGAGCTTCCACTTCCAAATCAGGATGGTCCTTGCCAGTCCCCAGTTTACTCTCAGCTCCTCATGCACAAATCCAATTGGTTATAAAAGGCTTTAGTTGGACTGACCTGACTTATCTTAGTAAAACTGAGGATTCAAATCCCAGCATTCCCAATTAGCCAACGGCCCTGAACAAAGTGCCCTTGACTTATAGAGAGAAGCACATCTGGGAAGTATATGTTAGGCTTGTCTTTCACCTCTAGGCTCTATCAAACACCAAATATGATTTCCTGTCTGAGCACAGTTTGGAATTACTTTCATTACTCATAACTCCCAATCTCTGGCAAGGATTTTTCTGATGACAGGAGGTGGAGGATTCATTCTCTTTCCCCTGCTGTCCTACGTCTTTTATGTAAGACCAGAAGCCTGGTGCACAAAATTCATGCACTTGGAGGGGGTTCCCCTCAGCCCAGCCTGCACCCACTCTAATCTGGGATCCCTTGGAGGATGTCCCACAGGGATCAAGCCTAAATCGGCAGTCAGACATCCCTCTCACAATCCGGGACTGCTGGCTCTCAACCACACGCCTGCCTGTAAGCGTGATCACCCCCTAACCATTCCCCTCTCAGCCTGACTGATGCCTATCTGCTCCCCTGCTGGCCCAATTGCCTTCCCCTGGTTGCCTCCAACTGCCGTCCCCTGCTGGCCTGGTTCCCCCCAACTGCCCTCCCCTGCCAGCCCAGTAACCTCTAACTACCCTCCCCTGCAGGTCTGGTGTCCCCCCCCCCTACTGCCTTCCCTCCCCTGTGGGTCCAGTAGCCCCCAATTGCCCTCCCCTGATGGCCTGGTTGCCCCCAACTCCCTTACCCTGCTGGCCCGGTCACCCCTAACTTCCTCCCATTCAGGCCTGGTCTCCCTCAACTGCCCTCCCTTTCCAGCCTGGTCACCCCCAAATGCCTTCCCCTGCTGACCTGATCACTCACAACTACCTTCCCCTGATGGCCATCTTGTGGCCGCCATCTTTGACCATATAGGGCAGCCATCTTTTGTAAGGGTCAATTTGCATATTACCTCTTTATTATATAGGATACTAAGGTCAGAGATACTAAAGCAAGGGCATTCGCAGCCTTGTCAACCTCTTTGTTCATTGTACAAAGCCTTTGACATGAGAAGACTCCTCAGAGAACGATGGAGTCTTCTGAGGGAACAGGGGGAGCCACAGTACTGAACCACTGGTGAGTAGGAGGGAGTAAGAAAACATATCAGTTTGAGGGAAGCTCAATTTAGGAACTTTATTTTTTAATCTCTCTGTAGACATATTGAATTATAAAAATAGAATGCAACATTTTAACAGGAATTTTTTATGTTAATATTTATAGATTTGGTAGATAAAGTAAGAAAATAAGAGCTATTAAAATTGGGATTGACTGAGTGCAAGTAATATTTAGGAAAAACAAACAAACCTCAAGCCAAAGGGGAAACAGAGTGCATATGAAAGAGAAATTGAGGAAATGAGAAAACCAAATGGCCAATAGAACAGCATAAAAGGTCCTCAAACTCATTGAAATGCAGGATAATGCAAATGAAACCACAAATAGAAATAATTTCACAGTTATAAGATTAGTCAAAGCTAAGCAATTTTGCAATACCAAATTAATGGAAATGGAATTCGCATTACTTGTGGTGGAAATATAATCAGAGACATTTCCACTGGAGTACAATTTGGTGAAATCTAGTAAAGCTAAGTATGTAAACATCATGTAACCCAGTTATTTCACTCTTTTTTATGTATTTCAAAGGACTTCTTTCCTATGTGGGGAGGAAATTTGTATCAAAAAATCTAGCATCACTATTTATAATGACATAAAATTGATGGGGAAAACCCTCCTAATATCCAACACAAAAAGTTATCTATTCAAACAATGGAATACCATTCATCAACAACAATGAAAAAAAACTAGATAAATCTTGCAAGTATAATTTGAAACAAGATATGGCAGACTTTATTTCACTTGATTGGTAATCTAAAGTTGGGCATTTGCATTGGTCATGGAAAGGGAAATACATCTGCATAGTACTTTAAATGCCCTTCCCTTCCTGATTGAAATGGAATATCTCACAAGGCCAGTTACCTCTTACTGCCTTCCTCTTGCATTCAAGATGGAAATGATTGTAGAAATGTGGTAGCAATTCTGTGGTCATTACGTGATGTATATAAGTGGGGGTATTTATGACATGGTGTTGCAGAAATTTAGTGGAATCTTGGCTCCCACTAACATAGTTTAGTTTCCTGATGTGTACTTAGCTGACATTAAGTCAGCATCCTCATTATACTTACTTACTAGTAAATTAGATTCTATTAGACATTTAAATATTATTTTACCTGAAACAACTTATTATATTTAATTTTGTTTGTTATATTTTTTATTGTAATGAAATCTACAAACCCTGGTATTTACTATTTTAACCATTTTAAAAATATAGTGGCATTATGTACATTTACAGTATTGTGCAACTACACTACCATTTATTTCCAGAACTTTCTATTTCTTCCCAAACAAAAACTCTGTTCTTATAAAACACTAATTCCCCATTCCCCTTGCCCTAGCCCTTGGCAATTACCATTCTACTTTCTGTCTCTACAAATTTGACTGCCCCAGAACTTCACATAAGAGCAATCATACAGTTTGTCTTCTTGTGACTGGTTTATTTCACTTACCATAATGTCCTCAAGTTTCATCCGTGTTATAGCATGTGTCAGAATGTCCTTTTCTTTTAAGGCTGAATAATATTCTTATTGTATGTATATGCCATATATGGTTTATCTGTACATTAGTTGATAGATGCTTGGGTTGCTTCTACCCATGATGTTGTGAACAATGCTGCTATGAACATGGGTGTACAAATTTCTGCTTGAATTCCTGATTTCAGATATTTTGATTTGTATAGCCAGAAGTGGAATTTCTGGGTTATATACTAATTTCAGGTTTAAATTTTTGAAGAATTGCAATAGTGATTGCACTATTTTAGGTTCTCACCAGCAATGCACAGGGTTCCAACCTGTCCACCAACATCACTTCCTTTATCTCTCTCTCTCTCTCTCTCTCTCTCTCTCTCTCTCTCTCTCTCCTTTTTTTTATTTTCCTTTTAATTGATTTACTAATCAGTGTGAAAGTTATACTTTAAATCATTAGCTTTCTTTTTATAGTTTGCAATACTCACTTTGTAGGCTCATTTTGTGTGAAAAGGTATTTGAGTTTTTTGGGTTTATTTTTATTGTTCTACTTCACTCCCAACCCTCTGAATTCTTATTCCTGGCTAACAGATGCATGGTGGCTCAATTCCAGAGTTTCTCAATCCAACAAAAAGTCTTAAAATGATTATTCAGGAGGGCACTGCCCCTGACTGAGTTGTGGCTATCAGTCACTCTTTGTTCAGTTATTAGTCATAAGAATGAGTCAGCATCATTTTGCCTCCCCAGATCCTTGCTTCCCAATAAACTAGAGTTTCAAATATACCTAATTTTCCTTCTCTTTTTGGGAGTGTGAGAGCTCACCCCCCACTCTCCATCTCCTAGCTTTCACAGCAAACTTGACTCCATATCACATCCCTCATGGTGCATTGAGTCACCATCATCCCATTGAACTCCCTGACCCACACATTCCTGTTCCATGTCCCCAAATTAAGCCAGATTCTTTATCCTTGATCACTCCTTTTCTTTATTTTTTTTAAATAAAAAATTATCATGCATTTTAAAATGTTATCTGTAGTATAGTTATGATATTTTGGGTGCCTATGCTTATTTAGTCATTTTTTAAAATGTTTGATGTGGTGTGTGTTTGAGGGTACCTACTAAATTGTGAACTTTTTGAACTACCTTAATCTCAAGATTTTTTTAAATGAAGTGTTTTATTTGATCTTATTAAGGCTACCTCAGGGTCACTTTAATCAATTTTTCGTCCTAGTTAGTATACTCATTTACATGTTTAGAGTTGCCTCTACTTTAGTCAAGAGAGTATAAAAAAGCAAGGCCGCCGAAATCGGTTTGGTTCAGTGGATAGAGCATCATCTGCGGACTGAAAGGTCCCCGGTTTGATTCCGGTCAAGGACATGTACATGTGTTGCGGGCACATCCCCAGTGGGGTGTGTTTAGGAGGCAGCTGGTCAATGTATCTCTCTCACTGATGTTTCTGGCTCTCTATCCTTCTCCCTTCCTATCTATAAAAAATCAATAAAATATATATACTTTTTAAAAAGCAAGGCTGACATATTATCATTAAATGTAAGGATGTCTTGATATTTGAAGACTTCAATTTGTAGTATTCTCTACTTTGTCCCACTCTTTTGTTTCCTATAGACTATCTATAGAGCTTTAGCCAATTTCCTTACTTTGTTTCTCCTTCTATTTTTTTAAATATATATATATTTATTGATATTTTACAGAGAGGAAGGGGGAGAGATAGAGAGCTAGAAACATCGATGAGAGAGGATCATCGATCAGCTGCCTCCTGCACACCCCCACCGGGGATATGCCTGCAACCAATGTACATGCCCTTGACCGGAATCGAACCTGGAACCTTTCAGTCCACAGACCAATGCTCTACCACTGAGCCAAACCGGTTTCGGCTCTCCTCCTATTTTTTAAAATGATCTTCCAGCTGCCTTTCTGGTTTCCAAATCACTACTTATTTTAAGCATTAATATTTATGTGTAATCTGTTTTCTTCTTTATTTTCTTGCTTGATTTATGATAGGTTTTTCATACTTTTTTACTCTAGCATTTTAATTATACTTTTGTCTGGAATATAAATATATGTTTTTCTGCTAATGGGTTTCCTTTCAACTCTCCAAGATAGTATAATGGGTAGGATCTAATAAAAAAAGATTCAATGACAGGAAACTGTCTTTAAGAAATACCCATTATTTAAAAGTACTTGATTCAAACAGTTTTATAAAATGGTCATTTTATCTCTTTGAACTCTTTCACTAATATATTTTGATAATGGTATATTAATATTTTTATGAGTACTCTAGAAAATAATGAATTTTGACTATAGTTCATTTATTTACAAGTTCAGTTAGTATAAACTTGGCTAGAAATTAATCTTTCTACATAAAGAGAGATTATGGGAAAATACATACGAGAATCCAATGGGGTTTATTCATTCATTGATATATATTTAATGAACACCCATTTCTCATGCATTGCAAACACAAATATCAACAAAACATGGTCTTGCCAAAACCGGTTTGGCTCAGTGGATAGAACGTCAGCCTGCGGACTAAAAGGTCCCAGGTTCGATTCCGGTCAAGGGCATGTACCTTGGTTGCAGGCATATCCCCATAAGAGGATGTGCAAGAGGCTGCTGATGGATAATTCTCTCTCATTGATGTTCCTAACTCTCTGTCCCTCTCTCTTCCTCTCTGTAAAAAAATCAATAAAATATATATTTTTTTAAAAACAAACAAACATGATCTTAAGGCTACAAGTAGTTCACAATCCAGTATGATAACACCAATACAAGCAGTAATTTTAGATGTAAAGTGATAAACGAATAATGACAGAGGGCATGAAGGAGAGAGCTGCTACACTTGCCAGAAAATCCTGGAAAACATCACAGGAAAATGCTTTCCTCAGCTGCATCTTCTAGGGTAAGCAGACCTTGCCAGGCATCCAGGGCAAGAAAGGTTTTCTAGAAAGAAAGAGTCAGCATATGCAAAATAGTTAAGGCTTATTTTTTTGTTCAGAAGATGACCATGGGAAAGAAGTGTCAACTGTGTGGTATTATCACAAAAGAGAGTAAACAATAAGTGGAGGTTGGAACAAGATTATAGAAAGCCTTGTGTACCTAACTAAGGGGTTCAAATTTTATCCTGAAGTCTTTGGAAAACTTGAATATCCGTTGTAGAATAGTTACCTGAGAGCAATATTGTCCTCCATATGAGAATGGGGCTTGGAGAGAGACAAGAGCAGAGGGAGCCTATTGAAATAACCTAGTCCTTAATGAAGAAGATGGGCAGGTTGGGGTGAATTCGGGAACTATGGCTGAGGTTGCATTGTTGAGCGTTTTGGCTGACAAGATTCAAGAATTAAGGAAAAAGTGCCTTAAAGATAAACAAAGATCTAAGGCTGCCAGCAAATGCTAACAGAATAAGTGGAGGGGGGTAATGGGGGAGGAGAAGAGAAGGCAGAAAAGACATTAAAAGATGGAGTTGTTCTCCATTGCACCATGTGGTGTCATTCTCCTTAAAGTCTACGAGAATGGGGGCGTTCTGTAATTGCATGTGTAAAACCTACATAACTAGGTGCAGGTCCTAAGATGTGTATGGGTTGAAGCAATTTGTTTTGAGGGGTCTCTGTCTATAAAAACAACTTATTAAAAATGTATTCTAAAATTCAAGGGCCCATTTGAGATCTGGTAATTTATCACTGATAAACATGGATAAAGAATTAAGAAGAGGTGCTTACATATATATATCATTGCCAGTCAGTGCACGTGATCCTTCAACATGCCTAGAGATGACCTCTTCTTATTCAGGTCTAGACACTATCTCATTTTCATCAAATGTATTCATAGTTATCAAATGTGCTGTTTCTGGCTAATTTTATATCTCCCACCCTGAGAAAAAGAGCAATGCTGTTGATATTCAGAATGCCATGGTTCTCCCCAACATTTTTGTATTGAAATAATAAAGACCCCTCACCTCTTTAGTTCCATAATACCATCATTGAAATACTGGTTACAGTTTTACTTGTGGTACAAAATCAATCATTATGCCAACAGTAAATAGTAGCTTATATTGATTTTTTTTTAAAGTATTTACTACTCTGTTTCTTTGATGATGACCTTACATGTAAGTCTTACTCTAGGCATACTGAATTGTGGATGGTAATTTGCTTTCTGATCTTTTTCCATTCATCTTTCAGAAGATTATAGTATAGGTAAATGAACAACACATTTTCCAACTGTGTCTTGGCTTGAACTCTTTAGGCAGTAGGAGTGTTATTTATATCATTATTAACTACAGTAGAGGCCCAGTGAATGAAATTTGTGCACTGGAGGGGGGGTGTCCCTCAGCCCAGCCTGTACCCTCTCCAGTCTGGGAATTCTCGAGGGATGTTGACTGCCCATTAGACATCCCTCTCATAATCCAGGACTGCTTGCTCCGAACTGCTCGCCTGCCTGCCTGCCCAATTGCCCCTAACTGCCCTCCCCTGGAGGCCTGTCCCCTGCAACTGCCCTCTTTTGCTGTCCCAGTCACCCCTAACTGCCCTACCCTACAGGCCTGATCACCTCCATCTGCCCTCCCTTGCAGGTCTGGTCCCTCCCAACTTCCCTCCCATGTTGGCCTGATTACCCACAACTTCCCTCTCCTGCTTGCCCTCTTGTGGCAGCCATTTAGTGTCCACATGGGGCTTAACATCTTTGACCACATGGGGGTGGCCATCTTGTGTGTTGGAGTGATGGTCAACTTGCATATTACCTTTTTTATTATATAGGCTTGTTACTTTCACAGACCACCAGCAAGGAGGGAGGAACCCATGAGGAGAGTGAGAAGAGCAGGCCCATTTGCAGGGGGAATGTCCACCCTTCATGCATTATAGCTTAAGAATTAAGTCAGAGATAAGACAGGACATCAATAGGAGGGCCCACTGGCATTGTGGAGGGCTGGTCTTAAACGCCCTTGAAGAAGATGTGTGTAGCTTGGTACCCAAGAGGACTATCCGACACATGGTACAGAGCCTGGAAGATGGAGTGACCATCCTGGATCCCAACAATGAGGGGTACTGCATTGTAAAGGGTTCTGGCTGCTACTCTTTGGGTTTTCTAGACCACAGGCAGCATTGCAGTGGGAACAGAGGTGGGTGAGAACCAACTGACAGACTCACACACCTGCCTCAAGTCTAAAGGTGAAAAATGAGCCATTGGTTGCCCAGCAATGGACTGTGCTCAAAAACACATTGAAAAGGACTCACAGACTTGACCTAAAAAAAATTGTTTAATTTTTCTTCTCCTACCTCTACTCTCTACATTTAAAAAAAAGTGACATACAACATATCAGAGTTTTATTTAATAAGAAATATTAAGTTTATGATATCTTCAAAGGTATCCATGTCTTCCAGAAATAAATATATTGCTTAATGATTGAAAGACTGTAAAATCCTAGCGAAGGGTAGAGTACAAAGAGTAAAGTGAACATTCAGGTTAATAAACTACCCAATAATCTCTGCAAACAAATGTGTTGTACCTGTTTTAACATCTAATCTCCCAAGTACATGGGAACAGCTAAAAATACTATAGCCAAAGACTGTTATTCTTTTATGGACTCAACTTTCTGTGCATCCTCTACCATAATCTCTCTCTCTCTCTCTCTCTCTCTCTCTCTCTCTCTCTCTCTCTCTCTCTCTCTCCTCCTAGCTCCCTAATCAAATTCATATTCTGCTGCCCATTTCTCTAAGGCCTATTATAAGTTTAGTAATTCCTTGGGGATATTACTTTCCTCTGACTACCCACCTGCCATACATGTTGTTGAATAATGATATTTCAACTCTGTCTTGCCCTAGCCGGTTTGGCTCAGTGGATAGAACTTAGACAGGCCTTCAGACCAAAGGGTCCTGGGTTTGATTCCAGTCAAGGGCACTTACCTTGGCTGCAGGCTCCTCCCTGGCTAGGGCCCTAGTCAGGGCGCATGCAGGAGGCAACCAATCTCACATCGATATTTCTATCTTTCTCTCTCTCTTTCACTCTCTCTAAAAATCAACGGAAAAATATGCTCCAGTGAGGATTAAAAAATAATAATAAATGAAAAAGTATGTCTTATTACCTTTTACTTCCTTTTATTAGGTCTTCTTCACATTTCCCGAGATCCAAAATATATTAATTCAGTCTCCACTACACTGTAAATTCCATCAAGGCTATGACTTTGCTTTGGACCTCTCTTGGATCCCTAATAACACCTTCTGCTGTTTTCCCCATCCCCCAACAAGATGAGAGAACTTTGAAATTTCCTTTCCGGTGATAACTTTGTATCTAATAGAAAGATTGTGTTCTCAGGAGTAAATAACACGTAGGCCACCTACAAAACAAGAGCTTATGGGAAAGGCATTCGGTATTTTTAAAAAGTGTATAAAGGGATAAGAAATTAAATATGTATTCTAGCAAAACATCTATTGTCTTCCTGTTATCTTGGTCACTTCATTTCACCTCATTCTGATTCGTTTGCCTTCAAATCATAAAACTCGTTTTCTTTCTCCTGGTGTAATTTTCTCTTATTACCTCCACAAGATGATTGCACACTTGCTCTAGAGGAGAATGAAAATATATGGAAAGACCTTGTCATTGAACCAGCTATATAAAGCTTTAATCTATTAAGAATAGCCTTTTAGTGCTGTGAATGCTTTTTATCTTTGTGTAAATTACCCCTTGGCATGCCAAGAACAGACATCAAAAGGGCCTCAAAGCTTCCCTGCAGTAAAGTGGCCACGCCTCCTGGGGTTTTCTGATAATTGGTTGATAAAAGGTCTGTCCAAAGACAGGGGTTGTGAGTGTCCCAATGATAGGAAACACCTTGCATTTAGAATGCATTTAGAGAATCCTTCCCTGACAGCAGCACACCTCTGAAGTTTGACTTGGATGATAGGTATCCCAAAGATTGCTGCTTTCTCAAACATTCACCAATATCCTTTTTTGGGGGGAAGTAGAAAGGTGGAGGGTGTGGGGGGAGGGGCAGGGAGGAGCAGAGGGGTTAGAGATTCAGTTTTGTTCTTGCTGATAAAATTCTTAAAGGGAACAATCGGTGGGGCTGTGAAGATTTATGTCCATACATTTAGAAAACTTACTTGTCCTGTGTCCTCGCTTCTGAACATGGCTGACAGGGAAGCTTTTCCCCTGAGGATCTAAGCCTCTTCATGCATTTCTTCCCCTTACTCATTCCTTCCTGCACTCACCTTGTGTCTGTGGCTTGAAAATCAGCCACTGGAGTTTACCCTGCTATTAAAAGGCATATCACAGTAGCACCAATAAACCAACTCCAACACCAACTTCATAATAGCTGGGAGCTGGAAGTAGTCCAGGATCCAAAACAGGAGAATGAATGAACAAACTGGTATATTTATAAAATAGAATAGTATTCTGCAATAAAAAAGAACTTGTTGCGGATACATAAAAATGTTTGAATCTCAAAAGCATCATGCTGAGTGAATTAAGTCTTACCCAATAGCGTACACATTTTATTATTATATTCATATGTAGTTCTAGAACAGGCAAAACTCACCTGTGGTATAAAACATTCGGAACAGTGTTTTCCTTAGGAAGTAGAGGGGAAGATTGACTGGAAGGGACATGGTGGGTTGGGGTGGGGGTGGGGAGTGAGGGGAGTGGTTGGGAATCCCCCAGACAGGGTGGTGGTAATATTGTGAATTTTCATAAAAATATGGGTTATGTAAGTGTATTCACTGTCATAACTATACATACAAGATTTGCTCATTTTCTTATAAGCAGGTTTTAAATAAGAAGAATATATAAATATTCAATCTTGGTTAATAATGTTAGCCTGAACTGAAACTGGTTTGGCTCAGTGGATAGAGCGTCAGCCTTGGGACTGAAAGGTCCCAGGTTGGATTGTGGTCACGGGCATGTACCTTGGTTGCAGGCACATCCCCAGTAGGGGGTGTGCAAGAGGCAGCCGATCAATGATTCTCTCTCTCTCATGGATGTTTCTAACTCTCTATCCCTCACTTCCTCTCTGTAAAAAAATCAATAAAATACATTTTTTTAAAATAATGTAGGCTGAAATATGTAAAAAGAACTGTGTCATTTGCTTTGAAATGTATTCAGAAATAAGACTTGTAGGATTGATGCACTTTGAAGGATGGCAAGATAGCTGATAAAATAAAATGTTAATGGAAAAAATTAATATATTTATATAGGTATTCACTGTACAACAATTCATTTTTGTGGTGTGTTTGAAATTTTCAAAGTATAATAATAGAGAGAGAAAAAAGTACTAACTAATTTTTCTTGGCAGTTTATTCCTAGCAAGTTTTATTAAATTTCCTAGAATTTGAGAGTCCATACTATATTTTTACTTATAGTACATTTATAACCAAAATAAATTATAATTGTCACTCTGGAAAAAAACAAAACACTAGGTATAAGACTACAAGAATGATAATTCTGTTATTTGAACTTTTATTACTATTTAGAATGACTTTATTAAGTGTTAAATGAAAAGTTTGAACTTGGCTATTAAATAAAATAGCCAAATAAAATGGTCTATGAAGTAAGTCTAATTTTCTTGATAGGTTAAAATATACTGAGTAAAAGGACTAGGTGCTTAGGTAGTTATTTAAGAGCATTGTTAAAAAATTCTTTTTGAAAAATAGCTTGAACTCGTGACACCATATGGAGTCAGGATCACTCAGAAATTTCCCCTAGGTGCTAATTAACATACTGATCATAATCTCTTTAGCTATTATGTTCTTTAATACATTTACAATCTCATTAAAACTTTTCCAAAACTCTGTGATGAACCTATTGTCAACAACATTTAGATATTATTTATAACCATTATCTGAAATAGAATATTGGATTATTATAGCAAATTTTAAAAATAGAGAAGATTGTAAAAGAAGAAAACAAATTTAATTCATGTTTTTTTCAAATAAGAAAAACCTTCAGGTAACACATATTCTAATAAAAGGGTAATATGCTAATAAGACTGAAAATCTTCTGGACAAAGCCACAGGGACAAAGCCACAGTGCCCAGGGGCTGAGACATAGGAGGTTATGGGCTATCAGGCTGGCAAGGGAGCAGTTAGGAGTCAATCATGCTGGCAGGCAGAGGTGGTTAGAGGTGATCAGGCTAGCAGACAGGCAAGGGGTTAGGAGCCAGTGGTCCCAGATTGGAGAGGATGCAGGCCAGGCTAAGAGACCTCTCCCCAATGCATGAATTTTCTGCACTGGGCCTCTAGTTCCATATAATAAAAGCCTAATATGCTAAGTGTCTGGTTATCTGATTATCCATTGAACTAATCAAAGTGTAATATGCTAATGATAAGCTAAGGCTGCTTAACTGCTGGCTATTAACTTAATAGTTAAGTGGGCTTAACTATCTAGCCCACTGATCACCAGGGGCTAGACTATCTGACCAGTAGGTTAGCTTGCTGTTAGGGTCAGGCTGATCTGGACTGAGGCATGTCCGGCAAGATGTGCCCTGGAGCCTTTCTGCAGTATTTCCCCAGCTGGCCAACTTCCTGCATCCCTTCCCAGCCCTGATCATGCACTGGTGGGGTCGCTTAGCCTGGCCTGCACCCTTTTGCAATCCAGGACCCCTCGAGGGATGTCAAAGAGCTGGTTTTGGCCCTATCCTGTAGGCCAGGCTGAGGGACTCCACTGGTTCACAAATTTGTCTGCACGAGGCCAAAACCGGTTTGGCTCAGTGGTAGAGTGTCGGTCTGCAGACTGAAAGGTCCCTGGTTCAATTCCAGTCAAGGGCATGTACGTTGGTTGCAGGCACATCCCCTGTAGGGGGTGTACAAGAGGCAACTGGTCGATGTTTCTCTCTCATCGACGTTTCTAGCTCTCTATCTCTCTCTCTCTTCCTCTCTGTAAAATATCAATAAAATATATTTTTTTAAAATATATCAATAAAATATATTTTTTTAAATTGTCTGCACGAATTTGTGCACTGGGCCTCTAGTTTTATATATCTCCTCTCTTTAAGTATCTATCCTATATAATAAAAAGCTAACATGCAAATGGTCATTGCACTCTTGTGTGCTCACCTCCTCACTCCCTCACACCCTTACACCAGGGCCAGGGGACCTGAGGCCAGGCTAGGGGACCTAGCGCCAAGCCTCCCCAGCTCAGCAGAGCTTGACTGGGAACCAGAGAGTGTGCTCCCAGCCTGGCAGGGCTTGATAGGGGTTCTGAGGCCACACCCCTTGCCCTGCAGGGCTTGACTAGGATGGGGCCAGCTGGGTCTGAGTCTCACATGATTTCAAGGCGTGTGTGTGTTGGTGGGCAGGGACTTGACTCTATATCCTGAGGTGTGCCCCAGACACTGACAGGAGAAAGATTTTCATATACATTTTCTAATTTTCTTTCACTTCTGACACTTCTATTATAAAGAAAGGGCAAATAGCAATATTAAAATATTTCCTTTAATTAATTCCCTTTTAATGTACACAAATTTTGTGCACCAGACCACTAATTTTTACATATTGAAAATTACTTTTTTATGTATAATTTTCTATCATTGATTGATATTTCCCCTAAATGTTATGATCTGAATATTTTCAACATGATCACATTCACCATTATCATGTGGTTGTTTTTTTGTTTTTTGTTTTTTGTGGGTTTTTGTGGGTTTTTTGGGGGTTTTTTATTTGTGTGAGTGTGTGTGTGAGTGTGAGTGTGTGTGTGAGTGTGAGTGTGAGTGTGTGTGTGTGTGTGTGTGTGTGTGTGTGTGTGTTTTCCCTATTATTACATTGTATTGTTATCTCCAAGTCGCTACTAGTTGCTACTAGTTGATGGTGGAAATGGGATTTCTGAGACTTGCATGGGAGAATAAGTGCCATTTATTTGTGTGAAATTAACCCCCTGAATTTGTGCAGTCCCCTCTCCTTCTATCCTACCATTAAAAAAGTCCAGCTGTGTCTTCAGCAGAGCTAGGATTAAAGCTGTTGCCTAGTTTCCATTCCATATTTGCACAGCCCAGTCCAGAGGTAGGCTAGCTTAGTTTGTGTTCTGAGCTGTAGTCGATGTGGCTTTAAGGACCACATGGATACAGAAGGAACAGAGGTGAGTGCAAGGAAATAAGAGCAAAGCAAAAGAAGCAGGAAAGCCAAGAGAGAATTCCTTTGTCTGGACAATTTGAACTAGGAGCATTACCAATTAAGCCTCAGGATCTGACTCCCTTGCATTGGCTCCCCTTCTTCTCCCTCCCCTCCACTACACCCCCAGCCAATTATCTTTGCTGCCAGGTTAGACTGGCAGGCAAGTACCTTTCCAATGTCACGTGACTCACTGCCCATGCACCCATCTTCTCTTTTGTTCAGTCCCTTTCCACAGTGATCTGCAGGAGATAGACTGGTGTTCCTCTGGGGAGTGTAAAGTTGCAGCTTCCTGGTGAAGCTACCCAAATGACTATGCTTATAATGTCTGCCTCCCCTTTTCTCCTTTCTATTATCAAGTACTACCTAATTATAATGGTAACAGCATTTCTTAAAATAAATATACTGTTCTTCTACTTAAATTCATGTATTTGGTCACTCATTCAAAAACATTTATTGAGTGTTTCTATGTGCTTGATATTATACTAGGTGCTGAGAAAATATGAGCCTGCTAACAGGGATAATTCCTGTCCTCATGAAAATGTCAGCCTAAAGGGGGTCATAGATATTTTTTTAAAGGTATATGAGTCAAAAATAAATACAAAATAGAGTGTTTAAGCACTCTAAAAGAAAAGAAATTTATAAAGTTGTTTGAGTAAGTATGCTGGAGGACCTAATATTTATTTGAGTTTTATGTTTTAGATCTACATGCTTATTTCTCTTATTTTCCAACAGAAACATGAATTGGAAAAGTAGAGATTTTTAGTTTACCATATTTACATCTCATGTAGCATCAAATAGAGTATCTTGAATCCAAAACACTCAATATATATGTATTCAATAAAATAATAATTTTCTATATATATTTGATTTCCTCCTAGGCTTTCTTATATTGTTGCTGTTTATTTTGTTTGTGTTTATACTCCCCTCATTTATTTCATCATATACAATTCATGAAGAATTCGAAATTCAATATGTGCAACATAAAAAGGTCAATATAAAGAAAAAACATGAGAAGCTCAATATGTGTTGCTGAAGTGTGATTCCTTTTACATCTTGGCTTACCTTTTATTTTTCTCTATTATTTTAAAATTGTAACAAAATTGGCTATCACTGGTGAGACTATCTTGGTCTTCATTATAAATGCTGTGTTAGTTATACCATTTTAGATTTAAAAATATTCTGCAAATATTTTAAATTAATTGCAACAAGAAGTCAAACTTGTGATAAGAAATTAGAGTTCGGTAGCTTCTGACTTGCATCAGTGTTTTGTATCTTCCTTTATTACAGAGTGCTATGTGCATATTCTTCAAAAGCAATAAGGTTTTTACATGCTTTCAAGGGATTCTAAGGCAAAAAAAAAATACATTAGTAATAAGTAGATGGCAATATGCTATCTTCACAATGAAGTGTCCCTTTTTGATCTTCTTCAGTTCTATAGGTACTTCCAAAGATCAGATCTTTGAGAATAAAATTGGAATTACACTTACAATGGGTTCTACTTGAGTCTCTCTCCTTCAAAAGCATTGTTTCAACTGACTGGTTTTCACAGTCTTTCAGGTAATTCACAGTACAAAATGGCGTGGGACAAATGAGAAATGTTAAAAACAAATTTCATTAATATTGATTCCCAAAGAAATGATAGATTTATTGCTTTAGTAATGCTCTGAAGTATAAGACAGTTTGATATAATTTTAAGCAAATGACAAAGATCCTAAAGACAAAGCAATCTCTAAATTTATTTCTCATACTAGTATATTCAAGCTTCAAAATATATGTTGAAAATGGTTAGAAAAAAATTGTTTTAGTTTAGTGACAGATTAAAATCTCAACCTATCTTTATCATAAGAAAATAAATCCCAAGAGATATAAACTCTTGTTTGGATCAACACCCAGAATGTTCCATTCAGAAGATATTTGGTAATCAATAAATAAGGGATGTATAAATGAATAAATGCAAAATGACCTTATCTTCATCAAACTGAATGATCTGAGGCATTACTATCTCATTTAGCTTCCACCAGTTTTGCTTTTTATAAATTATAATTATTTTAAAATATATTTTATTGATTTTTACAGAGAAGAAGGGAGAGGGATAGATAGTTAGAAACATTCAGGAGAGAGAAACATTGATCAACTGCCTCCTGCACACTCCCAACTGGGAATGCGCCCACAACCAAGGTACATGCCCTTGATTTGAATCAAACCTGGGACCCTTTAGGCTGCAGGCCAATGCTCTATTCACTGAGCCAAACCGATTAGGACCAGTATTGCTTTTTAAATAACACTCCTAAGGTTTGTGCAGAAGACCATCATGATCCCAATTTAAAACAGATATCAAAAGTTGGCCTTCACTTCTATTTTGAAGTTATGAGATATTGCAAAAGTTTAAATGCAAATTGTCTAGCATTGAAATAAAAATAATGCTTTGTTTTTATTGTTTAGCTGATGTGTTTTCTCTTCATCCTTCTGCTCAGTTGTTTTCCTCAGTTGACTTGGAGGTTATAGTCCCCAGGAAGATCTATTTTTACCAATTTGAAGGAATTATAGCTTAAACTGTTTCCTGGCTGAGGAAGGTAGCTATTAAAACACTAACCCACTGAGGTTGGAAAGTGCCCAGTGGAAAGTGAGTGTACATGCTGTCAGAAAAAGGAACATTTTAATGCACTTCCACAGACCCAGAAATGCCACTGGAGTTTGCCTGGAAACCAGCTGTGATTAGCATTGATGACTCATGAAAACCACAATTCAGTCTACTTCTCAGCCACTGTTGTTTTTCCAGATCATGGAAGTCCTAAACTGCTTGGTGAAAGTCACAAATTTGACCATGGCCGACAATCCAAATGGACCTATTTTCACTGACTTTCAGTGACATGATTATTACTGAAGACAATTCCACTTCCAGGGGTTTGAACTTCATCATCTAAAATGTGGAGAAGTCTGGCTTAGTGACTGACAGGTTCCAATGTTGAGTGATAGCTGTAAGAATAAGGTTTCCTAAAAACAAGGGAGCTTTAGTGACATTTTAAATATCCCCAGTGACAGTAAGGAAGGCCTTCCTGTGCCTTTTAAAAACATTATTTCTATTTCCACGTAGATCAGGGAAGGTTAGTGATAGGAGAACTTCTTTGAGGATGCCCAAAGACCTCCTGATTTATGAATGGGAGAGCAGAACAGAAAGTCTTTTTCAGAACTGGAAAAGAGAGTTGCTGTAAGTCAGTGGGCTTCCACTGCAGTAATGCTTTCTGTGGGAACAGCGGAGTCATCATAATGTAAAAATTAAATCCTATTTATTTTTCTTATGGAAATCAGGCATACAAAATCAAATTAATCATAAGTGGACCAATATAAATAGTCCATTGGCAGCCAGTGTGTGTGTTTGCTTATTTATTCATAGTTAGGAAAAATGAAATTTATAAACACTCAACCCAGGAACTACAATATTACCAATAACTTACATATTCATCTTTGTATTCCTGTCCTAACCTAGATCTCTATCTACCTATTCATCTTCCTGTCAGAGCTAGTCTTTTTTTTCCTTAGAAGTTCCTATTTTCCATTTTCTTGCTTTTTAAAAATAAGCTAAATCTCATGTATATGCAGACCTACAGAATATATTGTGCATTTTTATGTGCACTACGTTTAGTCTCCTAAAATTGATTATTTTACAGTCAAAATTAGTGTACAAAGAGTAATATTATTGTTGCATTTAACTACAATTCATTAAACTTTCACTGTTTCATAATATTTCACTCTGTTAATATAGCACCATTTATTTATTCATTTCCTCATCACAAGCATTTGGGCTGGTTCCAAATTGGTTGTTTTCCTGTGGTAGAGAATAGTGCTATCAAAATTTTACAGATATCCAAATGCCTGCAATTAAACTATAAACTCTACCTATATTATCTAATAAAAGAATAATATGTAAATTAACCATCACTCCACTACATCCACAAGCCATGCCCACCAGCCAATGAGGAGTGATTACGCAAATTAACCCAATGAAAATGGCTGCAGCCATGGAACAAACAGGAGACTTGTGATGCCCCCAGCAATGGAGGAAGCCAAGATTTCTGCACACCCTGGCCAGCCCAGGCCTCCATTCAAGGCTACAAAGTTTCAATAAATAAATCCCAGATACCAGGGCCTCCACTTGGGTCACTGGGAGGCATGGCTGGGCTGCGAACCACCACAGGCCCCTTGTCCAGTCCACTTCACATCCCAAGGGAACTCCCACCCTGATCTGGGACACCCTTGAGGGCAAACCAGCTGGCCACCACCAATATACCAAGCCTCTATCCTATAATAAAAGAGTAATATGCAAATTGACCATCATCCCAACACACAAGATTGCTGCCTCCATGTGGATATAAGATGGCTGCCACAAGATGGCCAACAGGGGAGGGCAGTTGGGGGTAATCAAGCCTGCAGGGGAGGGTATTTAGGGATGACCAGGCCTGCAGTGGAGGTCAGTTAGGGGCAAATAGGCTGATAGGGGAGCAGTTAGGCATCAATCAGGTCGGCAGGGGAGTGGGCAGTCAGACATCTCTTAAAGGGTCCCAGATTGGAGAGGGTGCAGGCTGAACTGAGGGAACTCCCCCCCCCCACCCCTAATTTTGTGCACTGAACCACTAGTTAAATAATAATTTCACATCCCCTCTACTCCTCCTATCAGCCCCTGACAATCACCATTCCACTTTCTGTCACTATGAATTTGACTACTCAAAGTTCATGTAAGTGGAATCATATAATTTTGTTCTTATTTTACTGGCTGTTTTCACTTAGCATAATGTCCTTGAGGTTCATCTATGTTGTAGCATGTATCACAGTTACTTTCTTTATTAAGAGCTGAATAATATCTCACTGTGAATATACCACATTGTATTTATCCACTCATCTGTTAGTGGTCACTAGGGTTGTCCTCTTATAACCACAGATCTTTAACTCCTGACAACCCCTCATCTTTCTCTATTTTCATTATTTTGTCATTTTAAGAATGTTATACAAATGAAATCATGCAATATACATTTGCCATTCGCCTTTTCCACTAAACATAATTTCTTTGATATTCTTCCAGGTTGTTGCTTGTAGCAATAATCCATTTCTTATTAATGGTCACAAGTGTTCCATGGTATATATGTACCAAAGATTGTTGTTGTTTTTTTCTTTTGCGTTTTTTTTCTTTTTTCTCTTTTCTTTTTCTTTCTTTCTTTCTTTTTTTTTTTTTTTTTTTGTAACGATTCACCTACTGAAGAACATCTGAGGTGCTTCAAGTTTTATTATTATTTTCTATTTGTTTCTCCTGTTTCTCTTCTTGCCTTTCTGTGGGTTAGTTGGACATTTTTGGGGGGACTTCATTTTGATATGCTTATATATATTTTTGTAGTATATCTCTTGGCACAGGTTTTTATTAATTGCTTTCTATGGCATATTTTAAATCAATTTTCTCAGTTGCCTTTTAAGGTCTCACTATTCCCACGTCACAAATAAGGAAATGAGGGCTCAGAAACAGTAGATAGCATGCCTGCACATCTGCTAGGAAGTAGCGGAGCTGAATATGAATCCAAAATGGCCGAACCCCAGAAGCTATCATCTGGCTCCCACTTCATACACTGCTTGCCACTGGCCTCAGGGCAAATGAGAAAGCCTCACCCAATATGACTCATCCTTGTTAGGAAGGAAATCCTTGGGATTAGGCAGCACTGAGAAATAATCTGAAGTATCATGCCTCAATACTTTTGCTCTTATTCTTCTCAGTCTGTAATACCACCTAACTTTAGCCCCTTTCCACCTAGAGAAACCCAATTTACTGAAATGAAGCCACCTTCATGAATCCCTCTCCCTAATTCTCTTACGTCTCTGCATTTCACAGTAATAGTTTTCCTTTGGCTTTTCCAGAGCAATCTGTTTATACCTCTCTTCTGACCTAGATTCTAGTTAACTATTTATATATTGCTTTTTTAGGGGGGTGGGAGGGATGTGTTTATTTATTTATTTTTATTTTATTTTATTTTATTTTTTAGAGAGAGAGAGAGGAAGGGAGATGAATAAAGAGATAGAAGCATGGATGATAAAGAAACATCCTCTATGGACTTTCCACCTGCACATCCCCTTTGGGGGCTCAAGCCTGAAACATGCGAATTGCAGCCACCTATGACCTCTTGGTTCCTGGGTCAATGCTCAACCACTGAGAAACACCAGCCAGGCTATTTATATATTTCTTGCTTCTTATCTTGATTGAAAATGCTTTGAGGAAATGAACTAAGAATACATTTATCTCATCTCTATACCTAGAATGATGTCTATCGTTCAGTATGTGAACTCGCGAATATTTGGAGTACTAAGTAGAATGGAATTAGAGCTCAGAAGCTCTGAGTAAATCTGATGAGTGATTAGGAAGGACAGTCAGTATGGACCTTCCTAGATAATGACCATTTAATCACTTACTTGGTAGATTATATATTTTAAGTGGGTTACAGAACATCTGTAGGAGTAGAGGAATCAGTAGAAAGATCAATTGGAATTATTAGCAGGTGAGCAGTTCCTCACTCCTGTTTGAACATTTTTCCAGGTTTGTAATTATGAACATTTCATTTTTAAAATGATCTGCAGCTCAAGTTGCTGGTGCTCAAAGGGTAAAAGAAGGAACTCTTACCATTTGTTTTAATTATTGTTGATCAAACACTGGAAAATATCTTTCGGAATTGTTTTTCTAAATCCAGGGCAAGGTGAAGCTAGCAAATGTTTGCTATGCTCAGATTTAAAATGTACTCTAGGGGAAGGAAAGTCATTTAGTTGGGTTAATGACCCCTTTATACTTTTAAGCAGTGCTTCTCTTTATGAAGCCATAAAAATATATGTACAGTAATGTAGTTGTTTCTTGTTCTGAAACATCCACTATGAACCATGATTTGTAAGAGTTTTAAACATAACTGCTTTCCTAGCGGGACATGTCCAATTTATATTGCTATGCCAGTCCTAAGTGCTTCTTGAAGTCCATTTTCCTCATGAGTTATGATTTCTCAAATACAATGGAAGTGCTATGGAACATTGTTAATGCAATTCTACTTTTAAAAGCTGAATTAAGTTTGATTATTTGAATATTGCCATTCAAAAAAAGTGCATACACCTTTCTTTTTAATTGAACTAGGAATGAATATATGCCCAACAAGAATTACCTGTCTCTGAACTTTAAAATCATAAGTCTTTGAGGTAGAACAGACCATGACCACAGCTCAGTGCTTCCCGGCTGAGACGGTCTGACTGTCAACCACACACGATTGTAAAACGACCTGACTCATAACTAAAGCATGCACCGTGAATTCCGGTTTACAAACTGCATTTAAATGGTCAGGATCAGGGAGTGTTTATTTGGAGACCAATCTTAGAAGAGCTGTTTAACCTCTGGATAATTCCATGCCCTTCTTTCTACCCTGTTTCCCCGAAAATAAGACAGTGTCTTATATTAATTGTTGCTTCCAAAGATGCACTATGTCTTATTTTCAGGGGATGTCTTATTTTTCCATGAAGAAGAATACGGTAGGCCTTTATTGTTAAATGAAAATAAAGGAAATTTATTACCTGTATATGGTATGGTAGTACGGTAGTTGTCAACACAAACCAGACAAACTGTGAATCCTTCAGTACCAAGAATTGACTCATTTATTCAATGACAATCATGTCATCATCTTCTGGAACATCATCATAACAATCCAATTCCTGAATTTCCTGGTGAATTTCTTGTGACTCCATCTCTTTCAGAATCAGTGGACCAAATCTCTCATGTTTAGCAATAGCACTGTCTTTAAATGAGTACTTCTTGTCAAGGTAGCCTGCTCGCAGTGCATTTGCAATGCAACTGTCAGTGACTTTCTCCCATGAATTCTTCATCCAAGTCACAACCTCTTGCAGTTTAGGTTTCACAAAGTTTCCACGCTGATTTCTCTCCATTCACACAGCAGTGACGTCAGGACTCCGCATAACGTCACTGGTTGATAGAAGCCAGTCGGGGCGGCCCTAGCGACCAGTTTATGGTAAATTAATTTTCATTCTGAGACAGAGCCGGGGGCCTTATTTTCGGGGGGATTCCTTATATTTCACTCTGAATGAAACATGTAAATAGGTCTTATTTTAAGAGGATGTCTTATATTAATTTTTGCTCCCAAAGATGCGCTAGGTCTTATTTTCAGGGGATGTATTATTTTTCCATTAAGTAGGTCTTATTTTCAGAGGATGTTTGATTTTCGGGGAAACACGGTAGTACCTATCCTTCATGGCTCATTACCTACGGAGTATCAACATGCGAATTTCCAACATGTGTCCTCTCCTGCCCAACTACTTCTTCTGCACCTTGTACTTCACTCCACTTATCCTATTTCTTTCCACTTATTCTATTTTTCAAGATAAATTCACTTTCATTCCTTTTATCAAACCAAAGGTTACTTGTGTCCTTAAATGACAGCCTGAGTCTCATGTCTTTTATGAAATCTTCTAGACTACTCCAACACTCAACAACCTCTTTTTTCTTATAACGGTCACTTAGTCATTCAACAAACATTTGAGTTCATGGGCACTTTACCACATACCGTGATTATTTGTAAGATATAGTGTTTTGTTTTGTTTTGTTTTGTTTAACAATATTAATAACTAGAGGCCTGGTGCATGGATTCATGCTCCGGTGGGGTCCCTCAGCCTGGCCTGTGCCCTCTTGCAATCGGGGACCCCTGGGGGGATGTCAGACTTCTGGTTCCTGTGGGGATCAGGCAGAAACCGACAAACCAAAATCCCCGCAAGGGATGTAGTAGAGCATAAAGCGGCAGGCAGCTGGGGAGGATCCCGAGCCACGCTGCTCCTGCTCATCCTGTCCCCGCTGCACCTGGAGCTGCCATATAATTATCATAATTAATTCAGTGTAATCTCATTCAGTAACACTGCCACAGAGGTGGGAGAGGCTTGCACCGCTGCGGCTGCACTTGCCAGCCTTGAGCCCGTCATCTGATCAGTTGAGTGCTCCTGCTGTGGGAGTGCACTGACCATCAGGGGGCACCTCCTGCATTGGGTGTCTGACCCTGGTGGTCAGTGGGTGTCATAGGGACCGGAACAGTGATGGGGTCCACTGGTCGTTCAGTCATTCAGTTTCTTAGGCTATTATATAGAAGATAACAATGGCTAACACATTTGGTATTTTCCGATCAGTGTTTTAAGTCACATTTTAACTACTCAATATAAACTTATGATTTAGGTGCTGCTTTTGTCCATAGTTTTATAGATGGGGAAACTAAGACACAGAAAGGGGAATTTTTAAAATGTCATAGAGTAATAGGCAGAGATGATATTTGAATCTGACAGTCTATCTCAAGTTTGTTCTCTTAACCCACCCACATTATGATTCTATTAAGAAAGTTTTTACATTGGTTCAAATCTACCTTATGTCCAAAACTTAGTCCTTATTATTCCCAATGGCTTGTCAGAGATTAATTGTAACCTTTAATCTTTAGATTTATAACAGGTTATGTTTGGAGAAGTCTTCAGAAATCAGCTAGATAAACATCTATTTATTAATAATAAAAGCATAATATGCTAATGAGACCGGACATCCTTCCAGATGACCTTCTGGACGAAGCCAGGGCTGTGAGGGAAGCCTGAGTCCTGGGTGCCAGAGGGAGGCCAATGCCAGCAGACAGGGGGAAGGAAGGACTACTCTTGCATGAATTTCATGCTTTGGGCCTCTAGTCATGCCTAGAATTCTCTAATTCTAGTCCAATGCCCTCATACTAATCCTTCTTATAGTTTTAATTAAATATATCAATTATCATATTTAATTCAAAGTAATCTCATCTCAAGATGAAATATTATTGGGTCTATTCATTTTTTTTCTCCTGTCCCTACTTTCTCATCACCAATTTGTTCTGCTCCTCTGCACACACAGTGGTCTCTGTGTCTTTTCACAGTATTCCTGCCTGGCCCTTTCATCCCTCTGGTGTCCATCATAACTTCTCCTCTTTTATTTCTGATTTTGTTTAGTTGAGATTTTTTTAGTAAGTTTAGTGAGAGCTTTCAAATGTTATTACTCTTTTCAAAGTTCTTTATTGTATATTTTTCTATTGTCTTTTTATACTCTATTCCATTTAATTCTGCTCTAATTTTTATTATTGCATTCCTTCTACTGACTTTGGAGTTCATTTGTTTTTCTGGGTTTTTTTTTACTTTTCTAGTTTATTAAGGTGTAATATTAGAATGTTTATTTGGGATTTGGCATTTTCTTGAGATAGGCCTGTAAGGCTAAACTTTCTTCTTATTACCTCTTTAAAATATATATATATATTTAATTTTTTTTTTACAGAGAGGAAGAGAGAGGGATAGAGAGTTAGAAACATCGATGAGAGAGAAACATCAATCAGCTGCCTCTTGCACACCCCCCACTGGGGATGTGCCCTCAACAAAGGTACATGCCCTTGACTGGAATCGAACCTGGGACCCTTCAGTCCGCAGGCCGATGCTCTATCCACTGAGCCAAACCAGTTTTGGCCTTCTTATTACTTCTTTTGCAGTATCTGCACAATTTTGATATGTCATAATTCATTCTCATTTGTCTCTAGATGTCTTTTGATCTCACTTTTTATTTCTTCTTTGAATCAGTCATTTTTTTAGTAGCATGCTGTTTAATCTTAAATATTTGTGGGTTTTCCTGCTTTCTTTTTGCAGTTGATTTCTGATTTCAAAGCACTGTGGTCAGAGAATAAATATGCTCTGTATGATTTCAATTTCCTTAAGTTTGTTGAAGCTAGTTTTGTGTCTCAATGTATGGTCTATCCTTGAGAAATCCAACATGTGTGTATATTTTCCCCCCCACTATATTGAGCTTCATAGGGCTTTTTCACCTTCAGACCCCACATAGTAAATGAGGAAATTTGTTGATATAAATGGACAAAACACAGGACTTTTAGAGAATAAATATGGCCTACCTCATATGTCTTTGACTGTTCTGAAAATAATTCATTTATTTTCTGTTTTAAAATTTAACTCAAAAAGATGAAATTTTTGAGCTGCAGAGGAAATGAACTAAAGAAATGTAAATATAATGTAGGTAAGTAGTGAAAGTCTGTTAGTGAAAAAAAAATGCAAATATAGACTGTTCATATCTTATTCTTAGGGCAAATATGTCCTCATTCATAAAAGCAAATAATTGATCTATGTTTATTTTACTTGACTTCATAAACTAATTTACTAATTACACTTAGAATCTTTGCCATTATCTTTCAAATCAAGGACAGCTACTCATTCAAAACTGTCACAGAATAAAGTTATTCATGTTTATCTGAATGCAAGTTTGAAGACCTACATATATGCGATTTTGTAATTTTTAAAGAAAAAAAATAAGATATTCTTGACCCAGAAGTAAAGACTTTTTAAAAAGGGTTACAAAATAGAATAGGAGAAGTTTTCAGAATCAACCCTTCTTAACGTGGATTCTAACTGATTAGTAAACACTTAAACTGGCATTGAACACACAGAACTAAAAGACATAGATCTCTACTTTAGTGAAACTTTTTTTTTTAAATCCTCACCCAAGGATATTTCCTCATTGATTTCTAGAGAGAATGGAAGAGAGAGGAAAAGACAGAGAGAAGCATTGATCTGAGACAAACACATTGATTGATTGCCTCCTGCACACGCCCTGACCAGGGTCTGGCCAGGGTGGAGTCTGCAACAAAGCCCTTGACTGTAATCAATTCCAGGACCCTTTTGTCCTCAGGCCGACACTCTATCCACTGAGCCATACCAGCTAGGACTAGTGAAACTATTTTTACTTTTACAAGTATGATATTGTTGTGATTTTTAAATTACTTATTTACTCAATATTTATGGAGCATCTGATTGGGGCCAGGCCCTGTTACAGGTTCTGAGGATAAGTGAGGAATAAAACCAATTCTTACATTCTTAGAGCTAATGTTCCATGAGGAAGATACCGACAAAGAAAAATAGAGATATTCTAGATATAAATCCAATAGAGACAAATAAAACAGGAGTGAGGAATAGAGAGTGCATGAGATGGGGAATTACTGTTTTAATTCAAATTACTTTAACCCTTCAAGAAAAATTACGCCTAATATAACTATTATTCCAATCTATGCATAATTGCCTGACTGTCATCTTTCCTCTTTATTTTATTCTTCCTCACTTGGTCTTTGGTCATTATTCTTCCTCTTCAAGCATTGCCATAACACAGTGAAGAAAGCAAATACTATATTTTAATCATGTGTTCTTGTGACTTTTTCCAAAAAGAGCATTTATATAGTTTCAAAATATTGACATGTCATCGGAAGATAAATACTGTGAGGAAAAAGTGCATAAAAGGAAGTGGAATGTGGTAAAAACAAAACGAAAATGTGACTTGGAGTGCAGGACTGCTGCTAAAATCTAGAAATTTATCTTAAAGTTTCCCACCAAACAAAGAGAAAAGAGAAATTAGCATGATATTCAAATAACCAGGAGGTAGAGCGAATCACTTGCTAGGTGGCACAGCTAGAATGTTGCCATAGAGACTCTTCCTTAAAAGGACACTTCATATTAATGGCAAAACATCCCCCAAAGCATCTTTCTTCACTAAGTAACTTTTAATTGAAAGAGTCTACGTGTGATGTATAAGCCTGAAATTCATAATCTTCTTGAGGGTACCCACTATCCACACAGGAAAATGTTACTATTCTAAGAGATACTGTAGTATATTCATCAACATGCACTGTGTGACAAACTGAAATTGCACAGAGGAAGGATTCACTGTGGACTGACATAATATTGTTTTTTCTAGGAAGCACTAACTTAATTTAAACTTTGATTTTTCTAGAACCAGAGATATAAAGAGGAAATACACAAAAGTTATCCAGGATCCAGGTGACCTGTTTCAAAATGACCTGTTTTGGAGACAGTAAGAAAAATCACATTGACTTGAGCAGAAACTTAATTTTAAGAAATAATGGGGGCCCTGACTGGTTTAGCTCAATGGATAGAGCATCAGCCTGTGGACTGAAGGGTCCCAGGTTTGATTCCAGTTAAGGGCATGCACCTGGGTTGCGGACACATCCCCAGTAGGGGGTGTGCAAGAGGCAGCTGATCCATGTTTCTCTCTTATTGATGTTTCTAACTCTCTATCCCTTTCTCTTCCTCTCTCTAAAAAAATCAATAAGATATATATATATATATATATATATATATATATATATATATATATATATTTTTTTTTTTTTTAAAGAAATAATGGGAGAAGATACTGAGACAGGTAGAAGGTGCAATTGTAGAGAGGTAAGCTTATAAAATATGGATTTGGTGCTTTAAGCTTCAGGTTCTAGATTAGGAATATGGGAATATAGTTCAGGAGGAATATGGACCCCTTGACACTGTATGATTATGAGTGCATGTGCATTTATTTGTTATTTATCTGGGAAAATTGCCTGTCCTGGTCATAATTTTCTTAAAAGGACTGAAGTCTCCTCCCACCAACGTTGCCAAATGACAAAAACAAAAATATATATATATGCAGAAACACTGCCCTACAGTCAGTGGTTCTTTATTAAGGAGTGATGTGGGGCTTAATTGAAAGCTTTGGGGCTACTAGCATAAAGTTGTCTCTGCTTCCGGTAAACACAATAGTAAAATGTAGTTAAAATAAAAATTTACTATGAGAAACTGGGGTTGTACATTTTGGTTGAATGAACAAGCAAAGAAGAGACCCCGGAGTTCTTTTCCTCTGCTCCTGTGAAATCAGAAGCAACGACTCGAAAACTCTGGCAGATAAAATTTTCCACACCCTGCCCAGCCCTTCCTCGCCCACTGGTCCTCCTAACTGGTGAACACAAGACTTGGAAAAGTCAGTCTTCATTTAAGGATTGCATGGCCACACGGGAATGTCAGCCTCGGATGCAGGAACACACAAAATGGCCAAAAACAACCATGATTTTCTAACTCAGTAAAGATCATTTTTGTCATTATATGTGTCACAAAATGAAATCACTGCAACGTAAGTTGCAAGTAACCAACACATCTTCTGCCAAGTAGAACTGAATTATTCTTTTGGGAAGCCTAATGACCATAAGATGAAAATTCAACTTTTTAAAGTCCTGGGGAAGTTGATGATAGCAATAAAGTCAATATTAAGCAAACATAAAAAAATAAGATGAACTAAAATTGATTTAGGATTCAACAAGTTCATTTTTTTCCCCAGCCAAAATCTCTAAGCATAAAAAAAAAAAATCTCATGTAAATCAAAACTAATTTACTCTGCCAACCGGGTTTGTTTGCTTTGGGATATTTTACAATGTTCTTCCTCCTGTTTCAAATTACAAAAAGGAAGGTAATTATCTTTAAATTAAGGCATATGTGACAACTGATTATGCAGTAAACTCATGAAAATAAATTTTGTGTTTTCCCATGCCAAATACCGTAAGATACGGAAATATCAAAATATTTGTGCTTAGATATAACCACATGTTCCTATCAAATGCAAACCTTTGTTTTCTTGAATATACATCATGGGGAAAACTTAACTGTACTTTGTAAAACCTAGAACAGGGGTGGGCAAACTTTTTGACTCGAGGCCACAATGGGTTCTTAAACTGGACCGGAGGGCCGGAACAAAAGCAACCTGACCATGCTGGCACTCTCATCTTGGGCTGCTGGTGAAGGAGCGGAGGGGAGAGCAAGAGAACCCTCCGCTCTTTTAGCTCTGCGGGCCGATAGAACAGTGGAAGGGGCTGGATCTGGCCCGTGGACCATAGTTTGCCCACGGCTGGTCTAGAACCTGGATGAATACACCGTGTGTGCTCAATAATGACTGCAGGCTCCTTTGAAATTTCCTGGGCTTCTTCCATTTCCACAGAAGCTAATGAAAACAAAGGAAGGGGATACATTCCTTGGTTCCTCAGTCATCGAAGGCCCCTCTCAGGTGGCCGCACAGTGCAAAAGCCCCCGGCAGGTATGGGACTATAAGGGAACACTAGATCCTTTGCTTCTAGGTCCTGGCACTGTCAATCCATCAGGCAGATGATCTTTAAAAAGGATCCGATTTTGTCTCACTGCATTGCCCCATACAACTCTCTTGTGTTCTGCCTGTTATACTTTTGTGTCCAAAGCCATTATATTGTATGCCCAGTGGTCAGTATGACTAGTCAAGGCCCATGATTTGGCTAACTTCTGGGCCATGGTTCCTGAATCAGGCACTGGCAGGGCCTGGGATCGGGCAGTGCCAGGGGCAGCAGCAGTAGCACCCAAAGGCAGTGTGAGTGCCGTTGCAGGGAGATGAGCAGCAGACCCGTTAGAGAGACCTTGGAAGTTCTAGGCGCTGGACCTTTCATCTCACCTTGGCAGAGTAAAGGCGATGTGAGGCCACAGAATGGAGGCTAGATCATTTCCCAATGCAAGATGATCTCCCAATGCCAACTGTAGGAAGAGAGAGGAAAAGGAGAAAACCCCCACCAAAAGGTCCTCCCAGCCAAAACCTGTTTGGCTCAGTGGATAGAGCGTCGGTCTGCAGACTGAAAGGTCCCAGGTTCAATTCCGGTCAAGGGCATGTACATTGGTTGCGGGCACATCCCCGGTAGAGGGTGTGCAAGAGGCAGCTGGTCGATATTTCTCTCTCATTGATGTTTCTAACTCTCTATCTCTCCCTTCCTCTCTGTAAAATATCAAATATCTATCTATCTATCTATCTATCTATCTATCTATCTATATATATATATATTTTTTTTTTAAAAAAAAAAAAAGGTCCTCCCATTCTGATGGGAAGTGGGAGGACAAGTCAGTCCTATAAGGAGAAGGACATGGTCCCTCCCTCCAGGATCACAGCCTCAGTATCACCCCAAAGGGGTCTAGATCATCTCAAAAATTGGGGAGGAGCTGATTTAGAGCTAGTGCAGAGGTGGGGGCTCTATTCTGGAGCTCTGCTCCCTCATCCCTCCCCCTACTCTACAGCTCTCCCAAGTCTAGGAGAGAATACTCTAGCCATTCATGGAACTTGAAGACAATGGATTTCCTCAGCTATGACTGACAAACTCGTTTCAAGATAGGGAAACTTCACATGTCTGAATTGGGTCAGTTCTTTCATTTCTTGAAACTAATAAATGCCTGCTATATCCTTTTAAAAAATGGCTAAACCACATCATAAATAAATGGATTTACTTTGGCTCACAACGTTCGCTCTTTGCTGCTGCTCAACCTTGGGCTTTGCGTGGATATAATAAGCTAGTTTTTGTAGAAAGCCCAATTATAAAGCCAGTAACTGTTGGAAATTTTGGTTGGTCTCTGCGGAAACCAATATATGTGACTGACATAAGTGCTGTTAATGAGAATGTCTGTGAAAATTTGACATTTGGTGTGGTTTTCTGGTTTGACATGAACTGAATTCTGCCTCATTCTACTATTTCATGCTTATCATTTGCAATTTGTAAAAATAAGAATTACAGTATGCCTTCTCCCGTTTCTCTGCACTTGTGGCAGCAAAAGAATATGCCCATGCTTTATGCTGTGCCCTCTGGGCAAGAAGGTAAGGGATAGAATGCCTGAGTCCTTTGTTAGTAGACTGTCAGATTTTTCCTCTTTCCCTCCCATTGAGTTATACATCATAGGGCCTATTTCAACCAGAAAATGTGGATAGAATACTATAATTTATTTAAAATGTATAACTGTAACTATTATAATAATAGTAATGCATTTATTTGCTTTGTACAAGAGTTTAAAGTTACAAGAGGGCATTTGATGAGCACCCCACCCCAAACACACACACAGACACACACACACACACACACACACACACACACACAAGTTGTCACAAATACCTAGTTCCTCTGGGTGGCAATCTAGCTCTCAGTTTCCTGTGTAAATTCCTAAAGATATTCAATGCACAAATAAACTATGTGTATTTATTCTCATTTTGCCCTTTTGTTTATACTTATCACATCCATTTAATTTTTCTCAAAGATTATTCTACTTTAAGCAGATGAGGGACCACTTCATTCTTTATTTTTCTCTTTCTCATTAACTCTTTTAAATTTGAGATTGTGCCATGCACACATAAGTCGTGTGTGTGTGTGTGTGTGTGTGTGTGTGTGTGTGTGTGTGTAGTATATACATCTAAAGAACATATGAAAGGAATGTAGAATAATAATAAAATGACCACCATGTAGTTACCTCATGGCCTCATACCTAACATTACTAATAAACTTCCAACCCACTGTTCATTATTACCATTTCTTCTTGGAACACAGTTGAACTACATGTCTCTGTCTATCTCACAGTTAGGTATAGCACAGTGACTGAGTGTCCCCTGTGGAATATAACTGTATGCTAATTCCATACATAGGCCTCTAGAAAATTAATTCATGTTTCCCCCTTTTAAGGTTGAATGGGGTGATCTTGGAAGCCATATTTTTAAGTTTGCAGAACTTCTGAAGTGTTCTAAGTGACCAGATGGAATAGAGCTTCTATAACAGAGCTAACTATAGTTACTTGGAAGAACTAAACTTTCAGTATACTTGAATAACACATTTTGGGGTCTAAGTTGTGTGCAGTAAGTAAATCATTTCTAACTCACACCAAGAAGAAAGTCCCTGGATAGTTCTCTGGTCCGGGAGAGAGCAGACCACCACACATAGTGTTTATTTAACAATAGAAATTTCAAGTTGATTGTCTCAACGGAGATTACTGCCCCATTGAGCAAAGAAGACTTGCACTACCATAATTAATGAGCAACATAAAGGGTTTTAAATGCCAAACAAATATTTATTATGTATTAATTTTTAAAAGTGTATTCTATATCACACAAAAAATAACTTTTAGGGTTAGTGTATTACATATATATATATATGAGACATACACTGAGTGGCCAGATTATTATGATCTCTGAATGCATAATGATCTGGCCACTCAGTATTTAGAGGCCCAGTGCATGAATCTGTGCATGGGTGGGGTCTGGCCAGCCTGTCCAGGGGGAGAGGACATGGGTGGCTGGGCAACCTGCCTACTGGTCAAACTCCTGGTTGAGGGGACAATTTGCATATTAGCCATTTATTACATAGGATATATACACTGAGTGGCCAGATTATTATGTGTTCAGAGGTCATAACAATCTGGCCACTCAGTGTATATACACACATGTATATAAAACATCACAAATGTTTGGAGGACTAGTGATATTACCATTATGATGGGATTACAAGTTATATTGAATGCTTTTATTTCTATTCTTTGCATTTTTTTTCTTTAACAAATTTATATTATGTGTATAATAAAGAAATGCTAATGGGAAAGCATATGGGAAAAGGGGAGAATTCTGTTCATTGCCTCTGAGCTAATTCTAAAATACTTTTAAAAAAGAGATCAAAGAAAACGTCAAGTGGAAAGCTGTGTTTCTTTTGCAATCATGAGAAGGGCTAACGGGAGATAAGAAGGAAATTAATGGAACCGCCACACCTAAGAATGCCTCAAATATTTGAACAAGGACTACAATGTGTGGGAAGCTATTACCTGCATGAATACGTAGTAAAAGTTTAATACTAGGTACATTTGAAAGATACTGTATTCCTTTGGAGCCAAGTTTCTTTTTACAAGTCAGATGGATATTTCTTTGGTCCAGGAGAGGGCAGACCACCACACATAAAGAAATTCAACTTGACCTTCTGAAGAAATAATGCTCATGGCATGACAAAGTCCTTACAGAAGGAAATGGAAACTCATCCTCAAAATATGTGTTGTTCTTTCCCCTGACATTTTCATTCCTATTTGTAACCATCTTCAAACACAAATGCTTCTATTTTCTGAATAAATTATTTCTGTAACTATTTTGGTGCACTGTCAATCTTCCTAGAAGGTTCACATTTATTCATAGATTAGATCTCTTCCGCTTAGTAGTGGATCTCTCTCTCTCTCTCTCTCTCTCTCTCTCTGTAACTGCAAAAAAAAAAATTCCATTTCTTTAACATGACCCTTCGTTCTGTCCAAGGATTTCCTGCCTTCATCACTAAGCCCTTAGGATATAAGATTCTGGTAGGTATCAAACAGTGTTAATAACAGTCTTAGGTCTGTTGACCACAGAAACAGTCTTGTTGAGCTAAAGATAACATCTTCAGTTCAGTTCTGTTCTGCTTCAGCCCCGGGCCCAGGAAAGTGTCTGACCATACAGAAGCCATGCAGAACCATGCCATGGCTGACATCTGGAGCTGATAAAATGATCAACTACTCCCTACCCCAGCCCCAAACAATCAGTAGAGCCCATGTTTCCAACTCCTGTAGCCGCCATGATTAACGGTCTCTTCCAAGCCCCCTCCAATATAATCCATCCCCTGGAAGCCATGGAGGAATGCGTTCTTTGAGCTAGTACCAGGCTTGGCACTATTTCCTCAGCTAACAAACCCTTACTCTTAGCTGCAAACTCCTATTCTGGTTTAATTGTGCTTTGATGCGCTCAGGGATATGAACCTCTTTAGTCTGATAACAATAGTGAACATCTTTCTTTTGTAAACTGCACTGTGTTCCTACCTCGTTTGTGTCTGGTGTCTTGGAATTCTAAACGCTTTATCTTCCTTTACACATAGCAGGTGATATTCGCTAGTAGAATATATTAAAAATAGCTGTTTTTATTAACGTGGTGTGTTTTTGAGGTCAAAAGCCTCTGCCGCTATTATTGTGATGACAGTGGAGAACTTTTTCCTATCATTTTTTTCTTTTGTTTTGAAAATAATTTCTTATAATACAACCTAAAATATTTGGATTTTAGGTTGTATTATAGATTCCATATCTGCTTGCCTCACAGGCATAAAGGATAATCAATCAATGGAATCGTGTATATAAGTGCAGGTAAAAATGTGGCTGACACATTATATGGTTTTAATAAATGATGGTGGCCTCTGCCTTCTCATATTGCTGGCTACCCTCATAGGTAATACAGGTTTTGGTTTTCCTATAATGCTCTGCAAACAAAAATATTGCATGCATTTTTTTTCTTTTACATTAAAACCTTTGAAATGAAGGGTGGACCCCTTTTAAAATGAACATTTGCTGTTTCTTATAAATGAAACAAGGATGCTGAAACCGGTTTGGCTCAGTGGATAGAGCATCGGCCTGAGGACTGAAAGGTCCCAGGTTTAATTCCAGTCAAGGGCATGTACCTTGGTTGCGGGCACATCCCCAGTAGGGAGTGTGCAGGAGGCAGCTGATCTATGTTTCTAACTTTTTATCCCTCTCTCTTCCTCTCTGTAAAAAATCAATAAAATGTATTTTAAAGAAAAAAAAAAAGGAAACAAAATAATACTGTAGAAAGGAACTGGTCCTATATTTTTAAGTAAGCAAATAAATGAATGCCAAATGACTTTCTAAAATGCACCACAGAAGAGAACTTGAATATGTGAAGAATTGATTAAGTGAGTATATTTATATTCGGGGTGCTTCCAGTAGAGTCGCTAAGAATTCATCATTATCTATTCTGCCCTTTTGCCATCTGGTTTAAACTGTGTTTGAGGCCAAACTCTAAAGTACAAAATGTCAGGTTGATATTTTTTAAAAGTTCAAGGTTTTAAAAGTTATCCAGAAACGTATTTGCCTTTGTTTTTCTCATTCCAGGTGTAATGAGCTGATAGTAAAATGATTTGCCATTATTAAAGTAAGGACTTAACAATTACAAACATATGTGCAAATTAGGAGAGAAATAAAGTCTAAAATTAATGGGGATCCAAGGAAGACTGGCTCTCAGGACATTTATTTGTCTTGGGTTTTATTTTATCACCCACTCTTCTGTCAGGGGACACTTAACTAATTACTGAACAAAGCACTGCAGATATTTTAGGTTTGTATTATAAGAAATTATTTTCAAAACAAAAGAAAAACTGATAAGAAGAAATTCATGTTCTCCTAAACTTCAAAGAGATTAAGAATGTGTTGCCGCTGAGGTTGGTTTGGCTCAGTGGTAGAGCGTCGGTCTGCGGACTGAAAGGTCCCGGGTTCGATTCCGGCCAAGGGCACGTACATTGGTTGCGGCACATCCCCAGTAGGGGATGTGCAAGAGGCAGCTGGTCGATGTTTCTCTCTCATCGACTTTTCTGGCTCTCTATCTCTCTCCCTTCCTCTCTGTAAAATATCAATAAAAGATATATTTTTAAAAAAAGAATGTGTTGACATTTTGGTTAACATATAACTTGACATCAGGGATTATATTTACCAAAACTATTGTTTTCCAAAAATTATTCTCCCTCAATATTCTTTAGAATTGTTGCTTATACCTCTATTATTTTATATAACATCAGTCAACTTTTTAAAATCTCATATCCACATGGTTTCGCTCTTGAAGAGCAAACTTGTAATTCTGAGATAATTTTTTCTTTAATAAATAGGCTTACCTTTGAACTCAAATAGGAAAAACAAACCTCCTTTTAATTATTTTCCACCTCTGGGTGGGGTTCAAAAGTCAAAAGAAAAGTGCAGCTAACCTGGAACCCTTGATTTACGCCCATTTGATTAGGTTTTTGTTTTGTTTTTTTGACGACTCATTTAAAGCACAAGACAAATCCTTTCATTATCTTTCCATGCCACTTGATAAGTTTAGCAATGAAATAAGGGACATGGTAAGCTACCTCTCTGAACATGCTTTCATTAGTGGAAACGAAGAAAGCTAAATATTTAGTTACGGAAGATTTATAGCTCATGAAATTAAGCCGCCTAAAATGTTTGGCTTGCTATGCTGATGCATATATTGGGAAACTAGATGGCTTTCCCCTTCCCTGGAATTGAAAACATCACCCGTGCTGGGTTTTTAATCTTCCTGCGTTTATCAGCAATTACACCGTTTTAATCTTGAAGGGATCTTAAACGTCCCCTCCCACATTTTGTAGATAAGAAACTAATTCCCTAGAAGAATGCACAATTTTTATTCTGTGGCCTGAATCGAGTGTGTTCGTGTTAAAACCAGACACACTAACTCATAGTCACTCATCAGTAGGAGAGGATTCAAGAAAACTGTGAGCCAGTGCTCAAGCCACCGGGAAGCAGACAGGGTTAGCCACTTCAATAGCCACGTGGCTACCCGCCAGTCCCGCCCAGGACCAGCCACATTCCCGGAGCCTGAGACACGTCTTGTTTCCTGATGAAAGAGGGGCTGTGAGTCTTGCCATTGGGCAAATTATGGAGCGGGGTCATGCTCAACTACCTGCCTTAAAAGTCTACAGTAAGTGTTGTCCAAAGGAAATAAAATGTGTCACAAATAGAATTTTAAAATTTCCACTAGTCTCTTAAACAAACTGAAAAGAAACAGGTGATGCCCTGACTGGTTTGGCTCGGTGGATATAGAGCATTGGCCTGCAGACCAGGAGGGCCCAGGTTCGATTCCAGTCAAGGGCATGTACCTTGGTTGCGGGCACATCCTCAGTGGGAGGTGTGCAGGAGGCAGCTGATCGATGTTTCTAGCTCTCTATTCCTCTCTCTTCCTCTCTGTAAAAAAAAAAAAAAAATCAATAAAATATATGTAAAAGAAAAAGAAACAGATGATAATGTTTTAAAATATATTTTATGGAAGCCAAACTATTATTTCACCATGTGGTGCTGTCAAAGAGTATTGATGAAATATTTAATATTCTTTCCCATATATTCTTCTAAACCCAGTGTGCATTTTATACTTACAGCTCATCTCCATTCAGACTACAGTGCAATCCAACATCATCACTCCTGGGGTTTGGGTGTCCTCATCTATAAAATGGCAGAAATAGAAAATATTACCCACCTCATAGGGCTGTGGGAAGGTTAAGTAAGTCCATATGCCTAAAGCACACAGAAAAGTGCCGGGAGATGGTTAAGTGTTAAACAAGTTTTAGCAGTTGTTATTATTACCATTATTATTATTATTATTATTTCTCTAGAACAATGAATCTCAAAATGTGTTCTTTGGACTATCTGAATTGGCATCATCTGTGTGCCTGTTACAAATGTAGAGCTATTGAGACTTCATTTTAACAAGATTTTCCAGAGGATTCCTATGCATATTAAAATATGTGAAACAGCCAAAGCCGGTTTGGCTCAGTGATAGAGCGTTGGTCTACGGACTGAAGGGTCCCAGGTTCGATTCCGATCAAGGGCATGTACATTGGTTGTGGGCACATATCCTGTGGGGGATGCGCAGGAGGCGGCTGGTCCATGTTTCTCTCTCATCGACGTTTCTAGCTCTCTATCTCTCTCCCTTCCTCTCTGTAAAATATCAATAAAACATATATTTTTTAAAAAATGTGAAACAGTGTCCTAGAGATTAAGGAGAGACATTATAAAAATGACAAATATGACATCTGGGAATTATACCCTTTATGGTATAATTTGGAGGGAGGGAAAACTGGCATATTAGAACCCTGACTATGTGAGTCAGGGTTCTCCAGAGAAAAAGTACCAATTGGATATGTATGTGTACTACATGTATATGTATGTATACATACATACGTAAAGAGATTTATTATTAGGTATTGGGTCATGCAGTTATGGAGCTGAGAAGTCCCATTTGCCATCCACATGCTGAAAACTCAGAAAAGACAGCGGTGGAGTTTGAAGGCCTGAGAGGTGAGAGCAGATGGTATAGACTCAAAATCATATCGGAAGCCCTGAGAACCAGGGCCATCAAGGGAAGAATATTGATGTTAAAGCACAAGCAGTCAAGGAGGGAGGAAGGCCGGGGGTGGGGGGGTGGGGGGGAGGAGAGAGAACAAATTTTGTTCTATTCAGACTCTCACTGGAGGGCAGTCAATATGTTTTACTCAGTCTACTAATTCAAATGCTAATCTCTTCCTGAAACACCCTCACAGGCACTCAGAAATAATGTTTAACCAGCTATCTGGGCATCCGGTAATCCAGTCAAGTTGACCCATAAAATTAACTGTCACACTGGAGGAAACAGAACTATTAGGCAAGCGGGGAGCTGTAAAAATATCAAACTGCAAAAGGGAAACTTGACGTAGAAACAAAGTACAAACCTAGTGAATTCTAACTATGACAATTAACTTCAATTTTAATGATTCAGCACCACCAGAAAGACGGATCCACTGTGGCTGAAGAAGTGAAAGAAAGTAAAGATAGAAACAGATGTCTTATGTCAGGCTTTTTCGGTGCCTCAAAGCCCACATTCGCAGAGCAGTCAGTCAGAAGCCCTTAATGGCCCGGTGAGGATGTTAAGCAGGTGATTTCTCTTCATTTAACAAGCAGAGAGACTGAGGCCTGGAGAAATGGCTTTCCGACGTGACAGAGAATGAATGGCAGAGCTCAAGTTGGCATGACTAAAATGACATGCCAATAAAATGGCATGACTAACATTTTTAAAAAATCAAATCCTCATATCACAAGAGTGTCTGTAGGACAATCATACTACTAATAGGAGTAATAATAGCAGCTAACGTTGTTAGGTGCCAGTTACTCTACTTCCTTCTTTCAGACTTATGCTACTCCTACACCAGTGGCTCCTATTTTTTTTTTTTTTTTGAAGCTCAAGAACTCATTTGAAAGTCTTCTGAAAACTAGAAATGCACATATAACACAAAATCCTATCTATCATTTCAAGGGAGACATGGAGTTTGCCAACCCTCACTTAAGAACTCTCCTTCTCAACAGGCTTGCAATCTAACTCAGTAAAAGATAACCACAAAATGTTCAGCACAATAATTAAAAAATGCAATTTGCTTACACACATGTATGGGAGAAAGAGAGAGGAAGAGGGAGAGAGATGCCACACATATGAGGGGAAAAGAGCAGGAAAGTGAGAGAGATTCCATTCTAAAGAGATCCCTTTGTTTCTATAAGCAAATAGTAATAATGTTTTGATCAGTGATGGTTTTGTGTGTGCAAATTTGGAGATAGTAGCTGAGATATAGAGGAATTGCCCTGCCCATCAAAGTAAAGAGAAGTGTGAATTATTAGGGAAGGTGCCTAGAAAGAAAAATATTGTGAGGCAATAAAGCTATTAGTTCCTGTGACGAAAGAACAAAAATACAGAATCTGACCAGCGCAGAGGCAGAGAGGAAGGTCTGAGCAGAGGCAGGTCCTTGGCACAAGAAGCTAAGTTAGGCTGACGGGACACACAACCTTGTAGATTGGGGCCTTAGCTGTCTTAAGACGTGGTTTCTTTTTCCACAAGTCATTTCATGGGTCTGAACAGCAATCCAGATCAATTCTCCTTTACTAGTAAGTGGCAACTCAGCATTCCAGGCTCTTCAACCTTTGGTCTCTATTCTTAGAACCTAAGGCCTTCCCATGATTGCTATAGGTGAGGAAGAGAGAGAGTAGAGAGTCTCATATCTGCAATAAAATTCTTCAGCCTCCAAGTGACATATTTCATCTTTGTCACAGCCCCTTGAATGAAGCCAGTCATGTATTTCTACTGAACCCAATGGGGCTGGAAAGTAAGGATTTCCATGTATTCAGAATAAGAGGAACCTCTGGCATTAGTGAGTTTCCAAAATGTCTTCCACAGACATGTCTAACCGAAAAGTCCTAATTTGTTTGCTGGGGTTATCCAATGTTAAACTTTCATTTGTCTCCCCAGTGAGACAAATATATATATATATATACTAGAGGCCCGGTGCACGAAATTCATGCATGGGGGGTGTCCCACAGCTCAGTCTGCACCATCTCCAATCTGGGACCCCTTAAAGGATGTCAGACAGCCAATTAGGCCCAATCCCACCAGGATCTTTGACCACATGGGGGCGGCCATCTTGTGTCTTGGAGTGATGGTCAATTTGCATATTACACTTTTATTATATAGGATATATAGAGATTCTTCTCATTCTCTACAGGAATTTAAAGAGATGCTGAGCTCTGAATATCAGTGGGGCACACACTAGGTATATGAAGCCTTGCATTGTAGGTACCACTTGAGTACAGAGAGCAGAGGACTGCATCTGATGATTGAGAGCTGGGAGCAAGGCAGCTCCCCACGGTGGAAAAGAACTGCTTGATTTCCAATCCAGGCTACATTTTGCAATTCTGAGACAGTGAAGTGAATCACCCATCTGTAAAATGAGTAAGCTGGATTTGATAAGTCTTGTGTCAAGTTGTACAATAGATGCAAAAGCAATTAAACAAGAGAGAAATCAATTTAAAAAGTAAAATTATTTTTGTCAGATAACCTCATTTTTTAGCCTATCTGACTAATCTCTTCCTACCTCTGGTGATTACTTCTATTAATGAGATTTTATTAGGTAAGATATATCAAAATTTTAATTTTGTTTTGTTCCTTAAATTACAATACAGCATAAAATATACTCTCCAGTAAATTCTAGTGAAATAAGGTACTTTGAGTGCATTTTATTTTCCAGAAAAAAAATATATTATATACACTAAGATGGATAAAAATCAACACAATATATTTCTCACAACATTTGGTAGATGCACTTAAGAAAATGGCATAGGTGAAGGTGATCATACCTCAGGGCTTATCTGGAACAGTCACATCATAGCTATGAATAGCCCCCATTTCATTCTCAAAAGTGCCATTTGGACAGTAAGTTATATGTCACCCCAGGTATATGCCATATGGTTTTTTGTATGCACTCAACACAGGACCATTATTTGCTACTGTCTAATCAGATCCCCAAATTAACTTAAACCAAAGACTAGGAGGCACTCTGTATTCATACAGAATATATCAGGTTATTTTTTTTTAATCTCCTTATGTTCACTCCAGATAGGATGTTTTCCATGTCCCCATCACCAACTAAAGTGATCACGATGAGCGATTATTTTCTCCTGCCTCATTTACAGAAGGAAATCCTCCAGTTGAGGTGAACAATCACTTCTGACTTGTTCAGAGTAAGCAGAAGCCAGTTCTAAGAGGCATTATCCTGTTATATTTAAACATTGGTCTGAATAAAATACCTGTTTCCTAGAGCATTGAGACACATGAACACAATCTATGGATTTTTGACACTCTGTTATGGGAGCTCATATTGTGTACAAGAATAACTCTTCTAACTCAACGTTTTAAAAAAAAATTGGGACACTCTTCCTTAAAGATCAACAATTAGGTTAAGTAAGACCACCAAATGTTAGTAACAGCCACTCAAAAATGACACCAAACCAGTGTTAACAAAGTAAACTACACCACCACTGTAAATTTGCTCCACTAGCTCTCACAGATACTCTTTGCAGGACTTGACACATAAAGAGACCTGTTACTTCTCCCTCACAGTTGTTCTCTTACAATATCTAAGTTGGTTCTGTTAGCATAAGCTTTTGATAGTGGTCAGAAAAGACAGTGATATTTTAATTAGACCCCAGAATCACATTGACTTAATTTAACAAAAATCTGAGGGAAACTATTAGCCACTCAGTAAATTCCACAGTATATCAATAGCAAAATGGCCCTATTTGGTTTAATATCCATACATTGTACAATACAGGAAAGCATTATTCATAGGTCCTCTGGTTTAGAGTTTGATATGCTTCTGTTAATGCTGAGTTTGTTTTCACCTATACTGTAAAGGTTTCTAAACTGTTTATCACTGAATGCAGGAGAAGGTAAGATTTCAGTCCAGGGTTATTTTTTATAACTATGAAAAGACTTGGATTTTCTCCTCCACTGCCACCAGAGTCAATGGATTCAAAAAAATAGAAGAAATTTCTAATAAATTGGGCAGTTTGGTGGTTGGTGTATTATTTTGAAGCAAATCCCAGATAACACATGATATTATCTGAAAAAATTTCTGTATGTATCTATAAAATAATAATAATAATAAGGATTAGTTTAAACCTAATTATAATTCCATAATCATATCTTAAAATGAGAATAAATTGTTAATTTTAATAAACTTTGAAATTAATCCATTGATATTTTTAATTCTAAGTTTAATATTTTGAAACCTAAATAGGAATGATACATTGCAATTAATGCCTTATAAATCTATTTAATCTCTTTTCATCTCCCTTCTCTCTCTCCTTTTCTCTCTTTTTACAAATAAATTTTTTATGGATTTGTTATCCACCTTCTGTAGAGCATCCTGCTCTCCATTTTTTGTTGTTTGCATACCATAGTGGTATCTAATGTGTTTATCAACTCTTAATCTTTAACATTTGCCAGCTTATTGGTTAAAATTAGGGACAATTTGCATAGGAAGAAAGTGGCTAAATGCTCATTTTGTTCTTTTACATACCTGTTTATCACCATGCTTTGAGAATTATCAGAATATGGGAATTGGGAATTAATCTCCAAATTTCTTTTCTTCAGTCCAGAATTCTTTTTAATATATCTGCAGTTATCTACCAATTTGTACTTATTTTTTAAAGTATGATTTTGTGGGAATTTTTAGAAAGAGAAGATGGGAAAGGGAGAGAAAGAGGTTGCCTCTTGTAAGCATCCTGGCTTGGGATTGAACCTGCAACCTGGGTACGTGCGCTAACCAGGAATCGAACCATGACCTTTGGTGCATGGAATGATGCTCAATCAACTGAACCTCACCAGCCAGGCCTTATTATCTTATTAATTGTTTAAGTTTCACACATTGAATGACTCTGGAAAATACCTGGAAGAATATAATTTAAGGGATCGGATAGAATTGTGAGCTGAGCCATCATAAAACAGCCCCTTACATTAAAATATAACGAGTTTACAGTGATTATGACAATGATTTTCATCATCAACAACCCTGAAAAGAGTGTGTTCATATAAACATGAGCTATTTAACTTTGGTGCATTTTCCCCAGCCATTATTTCATAAATTATGAACCCCTCAATTAATGAATTTGCATCCTGTCCTAACAATTTGTTTCTGAAAAAATGGCTTCAGAAAAATAGAACTGAGACTCTCAAGAAATATCACGATTAAGATATGAAAATCTCTGCTTAAAGTCTCTAAGTTCCAGTAAATGCTGATTTTATCATTTAAAGACAGATGTTGCTTAGGTAACAGATATACTGTTACCATTCAAAGTGCATGTGCCCAATGTTTTGAAAAACCAAAATGCAAAGTGTCAGAGTTTGGAGTAAGATAAGATTTACTGATCAAGAAGGCATCAACTGGAGAAGATGGGAGACGTAGTGATTCCTCAAATCTATCTTAAGAAAGTACAGAGTTCAGTCTCTTTTATGTCTAGGGAAGGGGAAACAGGAGGGGCAAGAAGTGATTTACCACCACAGACATCAGTGTGCCAAAAGGTCCCAGGAAGATTGTACTACTTACTGTGAGTTGATTCACAAGGTTCCTGCAGATCTTTGATAACCAATATACACTTTAATTTGTGATACTGTTAGAAAATAATTTTTGCATGTCTTGTCAATAAAGGCACTGATGACCTTGATTGAATCTTGAAAATATTATCTTTCCAAGGTCATTTGCAGAAATTAAAAGTAGATTCTTCCCCGAGAGCAGAGTGCAAGTTTGTTTATTCTATAGTATAATAAAGATAGTATTTCATCTGGGCAAAAGTTTGACAGATTGCTCTGCCACCCATTATAAAATAGTAGGGTTCCCGAAACTCGGGCTTCTCAGATGTGACACAACACATCGTCTCTATGGAAAAACACATTGCCCTCTGTGCATAGAACATTCCTCTCCTCAGCACCAGGAAAGCTCAGTCTGGTATTGTCTTCTAGACAGTAATGTCTAGAGTATAGGCGCTAGAACAACTGCATGATGTAAATGTGAAGCTCTTGCTTCTGACTGTGTTGCAATAATGAGTTGTTTTCTTTCTGACTCGGGAGTTTTTGTAACTTCTGCCAGTTTCCATCATACTGTAGCAGGTTAAACTGCTACCTTGCAAGCAGGGAAAAATCTTCACAGTTCTAAACACTTCATATAATGTGGTTATCTTTATAGTTAAGGGATTGAACTATGAATTGGTTTATGAGTTTAGTTTCTCATTCAATGCAAAGTCTTGTTTCATGTCTTCAAGGGCTTATAATCATCTAAGGCTGAAATTGTGTGAAGACATGTTGCAGACACTGTACTTCAGTCCAAGTGGGATTTACTCATTGGGGCAAAGTCTATGACCTGGTTGGAGAGCTGAATGGGTTGGAAGGTGACAGTGAAGTGCAATCATATAGGGCCTGTTTGTCTTAGTGCCTAGCAAAAAGGGAACGACTGGAGATTGTTATCTGCTATATCTGGGAAGATGGGTAAAATGAAGATAACCCCCATGGAATGGAATCTGGTCCCATGGGGAGAGGGGCTACAAGAGTTGTTTTTATGAAAGTCATTGAGATATGGAAACATAAGCGAAGCTGTTTGTGCCTCTAGTGGCAAAGCATAAAACAGGATGGGAGAGATTAGAATTTTTCCCATTTCTGCACAACAGTCCTTCTCAGCACCATGAAGCTCAGTCTGGTATGTCTCAGTGTTGTCTAGAGTAACTGGATCAGAACAGTAGCAGAGACCACAGTGCTCAACAGGAGTGATATTCTCAGTGGACACGCAGCACCTGATGTCCACCTGATGGGAGACTGTGGCTGTCACTTGCAGAACCAGCTAGTAGGTGCCTGTGAAACAACCTGAGTGCTACTGGGAATGTGTAACAGGAAATTCCCAGGGTACTGAGTCACTACTTGAGCAGGTTAGAGCAAAACCTAAAGTAATTCTTGTCATTATCATTCATCTGGCCCCTTTTGTACTCATGGCTAGTGAAGCATGAGGAAACTTGGGTTACAGAGTGAATGTAGTGAAATATGACAAGTATTATAACAGAGCTTAACGTTAAGAAAACAAAGAACCGGAAAATATTTGAGCTAGATCCTGAGGAATGAAAAGGCTTTTGTTAAGTAGCCAATAAAATAAAGAGAATCTCTTACAGAAAAAAAAAAAGAAAAAATAGTGCAAAAGCATAAACTCTGTATTGCATATTTCAAGTTGAATACTTAAATGTTGACCAGAGAGAGCCAAAGCACCAACATTTCCAATATTGAATTGTAACTACTTCACTGCTAGTCAAAGAAAATATGTTCCAAAGATAAATTTTAAACATAGAAACCTGAATTTCCATGTTTTGCAATCTCAAATTCTGTTAATAAAATCATTCTTTAATTACATCCTTTAATAGCATCTACTTTCCTAATATGTGTATATGTCTACATTCATTCTGTACAAGTTTGCCAACAAATATAGTCTTTTATATTTTCCCAAAATGTAATATATTATTTTAATAAATTATTTATCAAATCATGTTTAACCAATGATTTATATAAAATGAAATAAATTCATAAGTCTTGAATTATATAATTTATCCCTCATAAATTATTCACCTCCATTTTCTTCTTCTAATCATCAACCAAGTCCAGTTAGGACAGTTTGAAGGAATGACTATTTGAGGTCCCTTGTGTTTAGGCCAATGACTGAAAGCAATGGGAGAAATATCCCTAAGCAGTCTGTGCATTGTATTGGACTAGTAATGTGATATAGATAAAAATGCTTTGGCAGACTGGTGAAGCCACTGTGGAAAACAGTATGGAGTTTTCTCAAAAATTTAAAAATGGAACTTCCTTTTAACCCAGTAATTCCTCTTCTAGAAATGTATCCTAAGAAAACAAACACCAATCATAAAGGATATTTGCACCCCTATGTTCATAGCAGCACAACTTACAATAGTTAAGATGTGGAAATAGCCTAAGTGCCCATCAGCAGATGAGTGGATTAGAAAACTGTGGTGCATCTACGCAATGGAATACTTCACTGCTGTAAAGAAGAAAAGTCTTACCATTTGCAACAGCATGGATGGAACTAGAGATCAATACCCTAAACAAAATAAGCCAGTCAGAGAAAGATAAATATCACATGATCTCATTCCTTTGTGGAATATAATGAATACATAAACTGATGAACAGCAATGGAACTAGAGACATAGAAACATTGAGCAGAATGTACAACCTATGAGGGAAGGCAGGGGATGAGGGGTAAGAGATCAACCAAAGGACTTGTATGCAAACATATGAGCAAAACCAATGGACATAGAGAGTAGGGGGTGGTTAGGGGGTGAGGGCTTGTGCTTGGGGGAGGGGGTGGTGGGAGAGAGGTCAACGGGAGAAAAAGGAGGCTCATGTAATACTTTAAACAATAAAGAATTTAAATTAAAAAATAGTAATAGAAAAAATGCTTTGGCTTGTTTATGTGGCTTGGTGTCTCAAAATTTGTTTATCTCAGAGTGATTTAAAAAAAATCAAAGTAGAGAAAAGTGAAGCATGGATAAGTTTAAAAAGTTCTAAAAGAGTTTTATTTTCATTTCCCAGATCTATGTTGATCTTTTATACGGGGGTTGCAGTCTTTGTTTATTGTAAGTAAAACAGCATTATCTGGTATGTAATATAAAAATTATGGAAGCAGCACACATTAGAGCTGAAGAAGGAATGCAGACAAGAGAGAAGGGGGCCTGAGGAAGTGTGATAGCAGCAGAGTTATATTTGGGGAGAACAGAGGAGATACATTTGGGATATATTTTGGAGAGAGGAATTATAGGAATAGTACATATTTCCTAACTGGTTTTGAGACAAAAATAATGAATTAAGAATTGCACCTAGATGTGTAGTTGGAATAACTGAATGGATCAGGAGGAAAGTCATCAAATTGAGGAAAGGCTATGGAAAGGGAAGAGATTTGAGGGAGATATAAGCAGAGTTAAGTTCAAGATATATTTGGCAATTCTGCTTTTAAATAAAATTAAAACAATCAGGCAAATAGACTCATAAGGATTATGGTACAAGACAGTCCTTTGATCTGATTAAAGTACAGTCCATGCAAAAAGGAGAAAATATGCTTTTTTATGTAATAACTAGAGGCCCAGTGCATGAATTTGTGCACCAGTGGCGCCCTCTGCCTGGCCTGTGGAGATGAAGCCAAAACTAACTCTCTGACATCCTCTGAGGGGTCCTGAATTGTGAGAAGGTACAGGCCAGGCCTTGGTACCCCCACTGGTGTATGATCAGGGTGGGGAGGGATGTAGGAGGTTGGCCAGCCGGGGGAGAGACCACATTTTATTATATAGGATTATTTTACACTAGCTGCAATTTTTTTGATAGGCTATATTTCTAGTTGTATTTTCTCTGTCTAAAATATATGGGCTTGATGATTTGGCCAAATTCATTCAAAGTGGTATGGTTTTTCCAATATTTTTATCAGTTGTATGCCTTAGTTTTCATCAACTGGACTTTTTTTTTTGTCTAGCACAGAGTGATAGGATGAAGAATAAGATGTATATAATGCACAATTATCTTACAAAAGACATAAGTAAGAATCTGTCAAGACCACTTAACTATCACAAGCCTTTGGCAGATTTGGAACAAAGAGTATTTGAAGTTGTAAAGGTCAGAAATCCTGGCCAGGTCACAAAATTGAAGACAGTGAGGAGCTATTTTTCAATATCTGAGAATAGAATAAGGGTAGCTCTTAAACAGGAGCCTCCCTTCTAAAGAATTTTATTCTTGGCATCCTTTTGTTGGAATAAAAACTAGATACTTAGGGTGTGTCCTTAAAAATGCTAACATCTTCCATTTGTGGAAAGTTTTTTAGCACTATTTAGAAATAATTTCCCTTAAGTAGAGAAAAAGTATATCTATTTATAAATACCTCTCCATATATTTTGTTTTGCCAATGAAAAACTAATAATACTGATGTGATTCAACTAAGTATTGCTTTCTCTTTCAACAAACATAGCTGCTACCCTTTGTCTAAGAGGAAGATGTTTATGGTTACTCTTTCCTTATATGGTTCAATTGTTATGTAAAAGAAGGAATTCATTCCTTTTTTAAAACATATATTTTTACTGGAGCCCAACACGCATTTGGAATTGCCCATCCTTGAGTCACCTGCCTCGCTCCCCAGTCCCTGCCTCACTATCCAGCACTTGAAGCAGCCAAGGTCACTGCTGATCAGACCCTCTCTCACTGCAGGCATGCAGAGGCCCCTGCAGCCCTGGCCCCAACGCTGTGTTCGAAACCTCCTCCTGTTCAGTCTACCCGCTATGGCATCCAGTTAATTAGCATATTTATTATATATAGATTGATTTCAGAGAGGAAGGAAGAGGAAGACATAAACATCAATGATGAGAGAGAATCATTGATTGGCTGCCTCCTACACATCCCACACTGTAGACTGAGCCCACAACGAGGGCATGTGCCCTGACCAGGAATTGAACCGTGACTTCCTGGTTTAAAGGTCAATGCTCAACCACTGAACCACACTGGAATTAACTCTTGACAGTAGATACTATAGAAACAGAGCTCTCATATTGCTGTATGGTGGATTAGAACTGGTCCCAGTGTTGATTGCTCTTAAACAAACTAGTTGATTCAACTTAGACCATCTACCTTGTATGTACTCATACCCATGTGCATGCAGGGAAATATGCAGAAATACAAAAATTAATGTGCTTTTTAGACATCAAATAGAACATGATTACAGAACTATTGAGGAGTTAAAAGTGTTTTTCTCTAGCCCCGTTTCTTTTACCGCTCACTTTAGATTTTGAGTCCCCCCTCTAAATTGCAGAAACTGTATCTATCATAGTACTTAGCTTAGTTCTGTACCTAGTACATTCTAGGAACTAAAAACTGGTTAAACTGAATGCAATTGCTTCTCCTAACTACTGCTCCTTGCATTCCATCACACATTTTGCAAGAGCAATCTTCTCTTTCTAATTATTTTCTGTTTTTAGGCAACATCCTTCTCACTCTAATGAAATTGTTTACATCTAACAAAAGTGAACAATAATCATTTGCCTAATCCGGTTTCTTCTTATTAACCCTCATCCTGTTTGAACTCTTAGTAATATTTCACAGAGTTATCCACACCTCATATTTGAAATTCCTTTTTCCTTTGAAATTCTTTTTTGGCTTTTGTCAACCTACTTCACCCTTTTCCTCTTCATATCTAAAAAATAAATAAATAAAATAGTTCCCTCTCTGTGTATCATTTCATTTAGTAGTCATGGAGACTTTGCCTTCATGCCCACTATCTTTCTCTTTACTTGCTTATTGTAGGCACTGTAATCTTCTCCTCCTAAGACTTCAGCTCTTGAATTTATGTTGATGATATCTAAATTTATACCCGAGCCTTAACATTATTTTCTGAATATTTTCCTTTGCATAGTGAACATCTCCAATCAGTATAGCACATCTTTAGTTTAAAAACCAGGCAAAACAACAGCAGCAGAAATGGACTCTTGCTAGCTTAGACACAATCGAAGGAAGAAAGGGATGCTTTCCTGGCGCGATTACTGGGGAATTCCAGGGAGCCTAAGGGATAGAATATATGGCTAACACAAGTGGCCAAAGTCTTGAGAGGAACTCTGGAAACATTCTTTTTCCATCTCTCACCAGCCCCCCTTTTGACTGTCTGTTTATGCATTCTCTCATACTGGCAACTAGCTTTGTTTCTCTCTTTAGCCTACATGTTGGCAGGTGACATCCAACAGTTGCCAAGTTTACATATCGACAGTTTCAGACATACAGAGATTTAGTTTGTGTTTTCTGATATAGTTTAACAATCTGAGGGAAGCACTCTTAGTGGCTCATTCCAGGAAAATAATACCCTCAACCAGTCCACCGTGGCCACAGGAAGTGTCTATTGTACAAATGATGGCTACTTCAAAACCATGTGAAGCAAGAAAAGGCATGTCTTAAGACGAGGAGATGAGTGAAGACATAAGAATAAAGTAAAGACATTGCTTGGCTAGAATAAATAATCTGTTCCTATTACAGTGTTCCACAGGCATGTGAAACTTCTGGCCCACCAACCTAGCCTCACCTTGCAAAAGAGAGAAGAGAAAGAGATCTCCAGATCCCTTCAGTAATGAGATAACCCTGCCCATGTATTCAAGGATAAAATTGCTGAATTGTCTTTGACTCCATTGTAACCACCTATCCATATATATAAAAGGCTAACATGCAAAGTGTCCCCTTGGGAGCTCGACCAGGAGACCAGGAGTTTGATCACTCACTATGATGTGTGCTAACCATCAAGGGTGTGATGCAGAACAAAGGAAGGCCCAGGCTGGCAGCTGGAAGGCCCTGATCAGTCTTGACCACTGACCAGGCATAGGGATCCTACCCATGCATGAATTTCATGCACCAGGCCTTTAGTTTCCAAATATTTTCAATTCTGTCAGCCTCTCATCCCTGCCTCCTGTCTGGTCTCCATAACTTTATCATTTTCAGTTCCAAAGTTTGCCAATTCTAGACTAGCAAGCTATGCCTCATCACTTCTTTTATAAAAAAATCATTACAACTATAGAATAAAATGCAAACTGCCCAACTTTATATTTGGTCCCTTCTCATCCAGAAAGTTCCACCAGGACACATAGCTATCTCTTATTCAATCTGATAAACTGTACTATTTATTCAACCTCTTGGACTTTTGTCTATGTCAGTTTCTAACCTTGAAATTGCCTTATTCTCTTATTTATTTGGCAAAATCGTTTTCAACCTTCTCATTGACCTCAGGACCCAATTCAGATATTAGCCTGTCTGTGAAACATGTCTTGACACTTCACATCACCAAGGAAATATATCTTACCTACTTGACTTTGACTCAGTACAATATTTTTAGCACCCTTTAAACAAGTTTGTTACTTGTTTTATGGTTTTGCTTTTAAACATCTAATGCATTTTATGCTTTCTCCTCTCCTTTAGAACCTCACACAGGATCTGGTGCAGGGAAAGAACATATGAATATTTATGAATTAAAAAAGTAGGATTATTTTTTATTGACAATAAATTTTTAAATGGCCTCCCTTTTGCTATGTAAACTTTTCAATTGTAAGGAATCTATTTTCAAAAAAATGTCTTATGCAAAATTTTTCAATTTAAACATTATTACTGGGGAGCATTTGATATCTTGCTTCCCAGCATGTCATCAGTTTGGCTTAAATAAACTCTAATAAAAATTCAAAAAAAAATTTTTTTTTACTGAGTTCTCTCTGTGTGATCTATGGCACTGCCAGAATAGGGCCACCACCAAGCAGTTTAGGGCTGAGAATGTCATATAAATGAATAGCAACATTACAAGTCAGATTATAAATTCTAGAGATACAGGAAATTGCCTGTAGGAAAAAGGGAGAAAGAAAAGATTAATTTTGGTTGGGAACTAACATTACAAATAAAACTATATAAAGCAAAGGAGAACATAATCTCAAATGCCACCCAAAATGGTCAACTAAATGAACACTGTGCTGTGTTTTTTTTTAAAGTCTGCAAAATTGTGGTACATCGTGTACGAATTCCATCCTCTAACTACTAAATTATTTTTTGCTAATTTATAACTGTAGTCATAATTTATAATGCCTATAAAAATAGTCAAAGACAAACATTCTCAAATACACAAACACTCACACATACAAGACTGGCAAAGGATATCATTTCATTGGCTGATCTTTCAGCTCTACATTTGAGTAACAGGCGAAAGATTAATGTGGCAAAGTGCAGGTTTGTTGAGGCTTAACTATGGGCATCGCATTGCCTACACAAAGCAGTAAGTAAGTCAAATACAAAAGTCAAGACAAAACTTTTGTTCTTCACTTAGACTCCCAACCCCAAGCACCACGTATTTCAGAGCAAGCTTACAGGCCAGCCTTTGGCGAATAGAACATAATTTTGTCAAGCATAGCTATCATTCCCAGTTAAGCAAACTAAATCCTAAGAACAAATCTACAATAAATGGTCAGAGAATTTAAGAGAATAAAACCCAATGCAGGATGACATCTTGTTTTTCCCATTTCATTTCTTTCTTTTTACCCCCTCTAATTAAGAATTAGCAGTACAGCCAAAACCGGTTTGGCTCAATGGATAGAGCGTCGGTCTGTGGACTGAAAGGTCCTGGGTTCGATTCTGGTCAAGGGCATGTACCTTGGTTGCAGGCACATCCCCAGTAGGGGGTGTACAGGAGGCAGCTGGCCGATGTTTCTCTCTCATCGACATTTCTAGCTCTCTATCTCTCTCCCTTCTTCTCTGCAAAATATCAATAAAATAAAAAATTAAAAAAGAATTAGCAGTACAGTCAAAACCCGTTTGGCTCAATGGATAGTGGACTGAAAAGTCCCAGGTTCGATTCCGGTCCAGGGCATGTACACTGGTTGAGGGCACATCCCCACTAGGGGGTATGCAGGAGGCAGCTGGTCGATGTTTCTCTCTCATCGATGTTTCTAGCTCTCTATCCTTCTCCCTTCCTCTCTGTAAAAAATAAATTAAATATATTTTTTAAAAAGAATTAGCAGTACATATTCTGTGGAAACTGATGAGAAGCACACAGGGGATTCAGGCCTGCTGGAGGAGCCATTGCCTTGCAGACTCCTTTGGTTTGCTAGCAGCTGTCTGAATGAGCAGAGTCCTGTGATTATTAGGAGAATCCAGTAGTTATTTCAACTTACCATAGGCCTTAATGCACATAACAGTTCATGTAGTAAATATTAATTCAGGGAACGGATAGAATGACAACTTCACATCTGTCTCACCAAAGGTAACTCAGTTGGCTAGACTTGGGAAACTTTTTTTTTTTAATTTTACTTTAAAAGAACAAAAAATACATCTTTTTTCAGGCTGTCACAATTGTCTACTAAAATACAGAATTCCATTAGATTAATTTTGCCTTCAAACATTTGATAAATGACACTCCACTTTCTTATTCAAATTCTCCATTGTTGGGCTCTATTATTTTCATTTTTATTATTTTTGAAATGCATTTTTAGTTCATACATAATGAATGAGTGACTAATAATATACCGATATAGTCCTAAGTGCTTTCATTCTTGATTATTCATGACATCTATTTCTTATTCATCTGGCAGGGTAAAGAGCTCTGGGGAACAAGATGACCTTTTCATCCATGATCAGCAGAAGATGGAAGTGCATTTATATGAGTAATCTATCTATTGATCAGGAGTATATCAAGGGACATCCCTGATGCGTGGTTATTTTTGGCCAGTGAGCACCAGTATGACACCGTGGTCAGCATCTCTTTCGCTTAGTCAGTTCCCTGATGAATTACCATAATGAGCTGGGTAGATATACATATGTGATGGCTACCTGTCTCACATTATACTGTGCCTTTTCATTATTTAAAATAAACTATCTTTCAAGGTTAACTGGGAGAAAATTTGGAAAAAATATTTATATTATAATGGGCACTAACAACTTTTACTTTTTGTGCCAGCTCCATGACCTCTGCCCTCCATAGCACCACCCACATCATGTGCCCTTCCCCTATCAATTCCCAGAAGCGGGCTTCATATTTGTTTGATTTATTGTACTTAATTTTTAGAAAACTCAGTATATTTTGTCATATTTCACAACATTTAAATATATATGTATATATATATATGTATATATATATGTATTTTAAATATATATTTTATTGATTTCAGAGAGGAAGAGAGAAATGGAAACATCAATGATGAGAGAGGATTATTAATCCTGCATACCCCCTACTGGGGATGGAGCCCTCAACCTGAATAATTGCCCTTGACCGGTATAAAACTGAGGAACCTACAGTCTACGGGCTGATGCTCTATTCACTGAGCCAAACTGGCTAAGGCTATAGGTATATAGTTTTGACCCTCTAAGAAGATCCAAGTTCCAGTAAGCTATAGGGAAAGTAGTGTGTTTTTTATTCAATCAATACATGATGAACCTCTACTGTGACCAAGTAGTCAAAGTAGAAATGTGACAGCATATTGAAAGAAACAGGTTGAGGTCTATCAGTTGGGTTATGGTAGAATATTATGTTATTGGGGTAATTTTATTGCTATAATAGCATCTCTAGTTGGCCCATTTGAGGAACCCAGGAGATGTTTACTATAATCTTACCATCATGATTTTCAAATTTAACACCTTTTTCCTCTTTTCCTTTATGCCGTGTTATAGGATGGCTAGTACTGTGACATTAGCCTATTGTGTCATTTCTCAAAGCAATATTTTTTATGATGTTGACTCTTTCTTAGGTATATACTATTCTGCAATATGTAATAATAAAGTCATAATATGATAATTAGATCAGTTGCCCTTCCAGAGGACCTTCTGGACAACAATGAAGCCACAACAGTGGGGACTAAGGCGCTGGTGGTGGTGACCGAGTCCCTTGCACAAATTTCATTCATTGGGTCTCTAGTTTATTAATAAAAAAACACCCAACGTATAAAATCTCACTGCAATACCATTAATGTCATCTCTATTTTACAGATTAAGTCACTCACAACTCAGAGACTTGATAACCTTCCCAGAGTCACATCTATTAGCAGTGGACTTGCTATTTCATTCCTAATTCTATCAGATACCTAATTATAACAACTCATAATAAATATTCAAAAATTTTGGTCTATTTAGTTCATATTGATTAAGCTATTATTAATTAATGAATTAAACTAATTTTAATAATAATTTAATTGTTAATATAAATTTCATTATTATTTTTAATTTATCACATTCTTTGGATTGCATGGCCACCATGCCCTAATTTTCAAGGGAATACTATTTAGTTCTCATGTGTATTCCTTGCTTCAATAGTTCTTATCTAGATATGTGCAAATACATACACTCTGTATCATGGAGCTCAGAAAGACAAGATGGAAAGAAAACTTGCTAACTTTCCCTGGTATATTGAACATCAAAAAGGTTGTGGGTTTGATTTCTGGTTAGAGCACATATCTAAGTTGCAGGTCTCTCTCTCTCTCTCTCTCTCTCTTTCTCTCTCTCTCTACTTCTTCCTCTCTCCTTTTCCTTCTCTCTAAAATTAATAAAAAATATATCCTCAGAAGAGGATTAAATAAAAAGAAGAAACCTCGCTAAGTATAATTTTTTTACTATATTTCCCCAAAATTATGGAACAAATAAGAAACAAAATGACTGATGCCAAATATTTAGTTTTACTCTAAGACACAGGTTTTAAAACTCAGAGGCTATTTCAGAATGAATGCTGACTCCAGTCCCTTATGACTACTTGAATATATCCTTATACTACCAACTTTCATTTTATTAATGACTTACCATCCTTTTGCCAGAAGATGTAGTACTTTGTGTTAGAATAACAAACAGAAGAGAAACTACTTTCAACAGCCATTTATTATTTCTCAAAAACGTTATAATTAACCATACTTTATTTGTTCTCATATATAAACAGAAGGGACAGCTAATGACACCTCCAAAGAACAAATAATTCAAAACTGCACCAAATAATTTATTGGTCTCAGTGGCCTATCTACAAGGGAAATTGCATCTAGTGCTTTCTTGAAAATATTTAGCCTCTAAAGGAAAGGAGGATCACAAAGGATAATTTTGTAGGATTCTGGTAGATTTTTTTTTAAATGAACTTTATTTTCTAGTGTGCAGGTTCATAACAAACTTGAGCAGAAAGTGTATAGATTGCCTATATAGACCTTGACCCCACACATATATAGCCTTTCTATCAACATCCTCTACAAAGTGGCACATCCTCTCTAATAAAAGAGTAATATTCAATTAATCATCACTCCACTATACTCACAAGTCATGCCCACCAGCCAATCAGTAGCAAGTATGCAAATTAACTCAACCAAGAAGGCCACAGAGTGAACAGGAGGCTTGGGTTGCCCCAGTAATGGAGGAAGCCAAGCTTTCCACACATCCTGGCGAGCCCAGGCCTCCACTCAAGGCTACAAAGTTTCAATTATATAAGACAAATAAACCCCAACAAAAATGGCTGTGAACAGGAGGTTTGGGTTTCCTCAGTGATGGAGGAAACAGGAGACTTGGGTTTCCCCAGTAATGGAGGAAGCCAAACCCTGGCGGCCAAGGCCTTCACTCAAGGCTACAAAGTTTCAGTTATAGAAGATAAATACCAGATACCACGGGCTCCACTTGGGTCACTGGGGAGTGTGGCCAGCCTGCAAACCACCACAGGCCCCTCATCCAGGCTGCACCATGCCCTAAGGGAACCCTCACCCTGATCGAGGACACCCTTCAGGGCAAACCAGCTGGCCCCCACCCATGCACCAGGCCTCTATCCTATCTAATAAAAGAGTAATATGCAAATTGACCATCACTCCAACACATAAGATGGCTGCCCCCATGTGGACACAAGATAGCCACCACAAGATGGCCTGCAAGGGAGGGCAGTTAGAGGCAATCAAGCCTGCAGGGGAAGGCAGTTAGGAGTGACCAGACCAGCAGAGGAGTCAAGTTGGGGACCCAGGCCTGCAGGAAAGAGTAGTTGCGGGGGGGACACAGGCCTGCAAGGGAGAGCAGTTGAGGGTGACCAGGCCTTCAGGAGAGGGCAGTTAGGGGTGACCAGGCCTGCAGGGGAGGGAAGTTAGGGGTGACCAGGCCAGCAAAGGAGTCAAGTTGGGGACCCAGGCCTGCAGGGAAGAGTAATTGCAGGAGGGACACAGGCCTGCAAGGGAGAGCAGTTGAGGGTGACCAGGCCTTCAGGAGAGGGCAGTTAGGGGTGACCAGGCCTGCAGGGAAGGGAAGTTAGGGGTGACCAGGCCTGTAGGGGAGGGAAGGTAGGGGCAAACAGGTTGGCAGGGGAACAGTTAGGCATCAATCAGGCTGTCAGGGGAGTGTTTAGGAGATGATCAGACTAGCAGGCAGAAGTGGTTAGGGGCAATCAGGAAGACAGGCAGGTGAGCAGTTGGGAGTCAGCGGCCCTGGATTGTGAGAAGGATGTCCCAGACTGGAGAAGGTGCAGACTGGGCTGAGGGACACACACCTCCGTGCACAAATTTCATGTACCGGGCCTCTAGTTTGTTATAATTATGAACCTACAGTGATACATCATAATCACCAAAGTTAATTTTTTGGCATTATAGTTCATTCTTGGTGTATATTTTATGGGTTAGGAAAAATTTATAATTACATGTGTCATTATAGAATCATACAGAGTACTTTATTGCCCTAAAATTTTTCTGTACTTTACCTATTCATCCTTTCCTGCCCCCTCACCCTTGACAACCACTGATATTTTAGTCTTTCTATTTCCTCTTCTTCTAGAATGTCATACAGTTGGAATCGTATAATACATAGATTTTTCAATGGGCTTCCTTCACCTGTTAATGTACATTTAATTTTTCATACCCTCTCATAACGTGATAATGCATCTTGTCTTAACACTGGATAACATTCCATCATATAGATGAACCACAGTTTATCCGTTTACCTACTGACAGACGTCTTGATTGCTTCTAAGTTTTGTAGTTATGAATAAAACTGCTATAAACATCTGTGTGCAGGTTTGCATGTGGGCATAAGTAAGTTTTCAACTTCTTTCAATACCAAGAAGCATGATTGCTGAATAGGACTCTGGTTTTTAACCAATGGGATTTACCGGTAGATGGTCAAAGGAAGAAAGAATCATATATTGGAAAGGCCTCATTCCTCATTGTTTCTATAAAAATTATAGAAACAATGTTTTATAGAATCATATATTGGAAAGACCTCATTCCTCATTGTTTCTATAAAATTTATAGAAAAAATAAATTTCTATAAAATTTATAGAAACCCTCAAACTATATCTGAAATTAAAAGTACAATTTGCAGCTGATTCCACCTGCCAGGGACTTAGCATCACCCATTGTTTTGTAGAGCCCTGCACATGCAGTGCTTGACTTAAGGCTGTGCTTCTGATAAAGCATTCCCTGATAAGTATTAAAGACTACATTCTGTGTTTTTTCCTTTTCCCACATCATCACTGGATGTGGACAATGAGGTCAAAATAATTTTATAGGAAAAATAAACATTTTTATAACCACTAGAACACTAAAATTTATTCTCTAACACTATTATGTTTTCACACACTAAAAGAATTACTTAATTATGTGCTTTGACTATAGAGCAATAAAATGGTTCCAAAATGAATTTTTGCACCCTTTTAATTTGTTATAAATAATAACAAAATAGCCAAATATCGATAACTCTATACTTTGTATGTTTACTAAAGGCAGCTCTTAACTTGTATAGGATTCAGCATATTTTATCAGAATTTCTGATATAACAATCTCACCTCAAATCATAAGTCATATTTACAAAGAAATGCCTGTTATTTTTGTCCATTCATCTAGCACAGGGATTCACAATGGAAGTATTGCTGACATTCGAGGCTGGATAATTCTCTGCTGTTGTGGGGCTGTCCTGTGCATTGCAGGATGTTTAGCAACTGGGTAGATGCCAGTTGCAACTGTTTCTTAATCCCAACCCACGCTGTTTGTGACAACCAAAATTTCTCCAGAGAGTATCAGATATATTGGGATGGGGAGGTTGTGTGGCAAGGAGAGAGGAGCCACACCCAGGTGAGAACCATTGTTGTAGCTGTTGAATTAATTAAACAAAATTAATCAACATTAATCCACCATTCAGGTATTTCTTTGTAATGTGACTTATAATTTGAGGTGAGGTAATCAAGGAAAAGATAAGAAGGATTTGAGATAAATATTACATTTGAACGTTAAGCTTTCCCAACTTGCATATCTTAACCCTAAGGATCCCATCGATTATTACTGATTAAGTCTGAGCTAATTGATCTTAGATTACCTTTCCAACCTCTCCCACAGTAAACCCACACAGGCAGGATAGCAACAGTAGAGGGTTAAGCTGCCTCTAGGAGCATCCTTGTATTTCTTTTCTTCAATTAGGTGGTGTTGTTTTCCTGCCAGAGGATGTAGCTTGATACTTCCTTCCATTAAAGGAGTTATGGGCTCTAAATTGTAGTTTCCAGTCAAGTTTCCAATAGCGACATCCTATTAGCCAAGACCTATCTGCATAAAACGCTGTTCTCCGAGACACATTTTGTCAGTTAGGCGAAACAAACCATTTTGAATACAATGGAAGCCTTATCTTAGCAATGAAACCTGTCTTGTTTTCCTGAGAGGCTGCTATTGGAGAATCACGACTCGGGCTCACTGTGGAGGGAACTGCAGGGCAAGAACAGTCACGAATTCCCCATCTTCCGCTCTCTGAGTGCTCGCCGCCCTCCCAGGGGGGTGATTTGCGCAGTGGCAGAGCCAGTCTGCTCTCCCTCCTGCCTCATGTTCATTTGCAGCAGCAATAATATCATCAGATCTTTATTGGTGGTTCATGAAAATTGCACTTAGTTTCTTATTTCAGGAAAACCTCTCATGAAAATGCTCAGCTTTTTAAACAGCTCTTTGCACGACCTGACATTTTCAGCTTGTTTAGTGGCATTTGTATATGTAGGCAAGGAGGGAAGAATGGGAGAAGAAAGGTAAAGGTGGCAACCAAAAATAAGATCTTCCGTGGACTACATGCATCTCTGTTCACTACCAAGAAAGAGAGAGAGAGAAAGAGAGAGAGAGAGAGAGAGAGAGAGAGAGAGAGAGAGAGAGACAGAGAAATCTACTGTGTAATACCTTTAAGATATATTTCACGGCTGAAACCGGTTTGGCTCAGTGGCAGAGCATTGGTCTGCAGACAGAAGGGTCCCAGGTTCGATTCCGGTCAAGGGCATGTACATTGGTTGTGGGCACATCCCCGGTGGGGGGTGTGCAAGAGGCAGCTGGTCGATGTATCTCTCTCATCAACATTTCTGGCTCTCTATCTCTCTCCCTTCCTCTCTGTAAAATATTAATAAAATATATATATATTTTTTAAAAAGATATATTTCCCATAAGTGCAAGGTGGTGGAAAGAAGACTAATTGTGACAGATACCAGAAAGCTGGCTTCACCTTCTTCTTCGTAGAGTGTCTCCTTGTTTTCTTTATTCATACATAAGAGTAAATCATTTTTATTAATCTACTCAGGAAGGATTTATTGAACACCTATTATGTATCAAGCATTAGAGTTTGTGCTCAGAACACAAAGGTAAATGTGATGGATTTCATTGTTGTCTATATAAATATGAATATGTGAATCCTAAATAATAAATAGGTAATATGCAAATTGATTATCACTCCCTCACACAAGATAGCCACCCCCAGGTTAAAAGATGGCTGCCCCCATGTAGTCACAATATGGCCACCATAAGATGGCTGGCAGGGGAGGGCAGTTGTGGGGGATCAGGTCAGCAGTGGAAGGCAGTTAGGGAAAATCAGGCCAGAAGGGGAGGGCAGTTAGAAGCAACTGGGCCTGCAAGGGAGGGAGGACAGTTGGGGGCAACCAGGCTGGCAGGGGAGCAGTTAGGCACTGATGAGGCTGGCAAGGGAGTGGTTAGGGGATGATCAGGCTGGCAGGCAGAAGCAATTAGTGGTAATCAGACAGGCAGGCAAGTGAGCACCAGGGGGGGAAGGGAGTGTCCCTCAGCCCAGTTTGTACCCTCTCCAATCTGAGACCCCCTTGGGGGATGTACAACTGCCCTCCCCTGCCAGCCATCTTATGATGGTCATCTTGTGACTACATGGGGGTAGCTATCTTTTAACTTGGTGGTGCCTATCTTGTGTGAGGGAGTGACAATTAATTTACATATTACACCTTTATTATATAGGTTTCATATATTCATATTTATATAGACAACAATGAAATCCATCACATTTACCTTTGTGTTCTGAGCACAAACTCTAAACAGTCCCAGATTGAGAGACGGATGTACGACTGCTGGTTTAGGCCCCATGGGATGGGGCCTAAACTGGCAGCCTTACACCCCCCAAGGGGATCTCAGATTAGAGAGGGTGCAGACTGGGCTGAGGGACCCCCCACCCCCCAGTGCATGAATTTTGTTCACTGGGCCTCTTGTATTCAATAAGAATGAATCTAATAATCAAAACATAAAAAGTTTGGAACACAAAATGTAAATCAAAACATGACACTTTAGTAATTCATGACAATAAATTGTATAGGATTATGCAAATTTTGTGTAAGAGTTCTAGACATAAAAATTACTGAAAACACATGAAAAACAACCTAAATAAATGGTGAGAAATATCATGTCCTTTAATGGAAATCTTAATATGATACAACCCCACATCAACATATACAACTAAAGTAAGTAAAACAGAAATTTCTAAGGAACAAAGAAGAAAGTTTTCTGCTGCTTTGGTTTCATTCAGTGCAAATATTAATTCAAGAAGATTTTGGAAATATTGATTAAATCTAAAATGATCATATCTTTGACATAACATTTCACTTCTAGATACTTATCCTCCATAAATAAATGCCAAAGCATTGCAACAATAATTTTCACTTCTGCTTAGCTTAGTTAGCTAAGAATTCAAATTTCCATCAGTAGGAGAAAACTATTGTGGCCTATTAAAGGCAGTGGCATAAAGCCATTAAACAAAATAAGGCTAATTTTAGCATCTGAAAAAATGTTCCAAAAAATCACTAAATGGAAAAAAAGTCAAACTTCAGAGCAGTATGTATTATTTTACATCTTTCTGTATAATAGAACAGTAACAACATTAGTGTATATACAGAAAAAAAGACTGAAGGACTTTTATTTCTTAGATTATTCATTTCCTTAACATTTCCATTTTAACTTTTTATGACTTTGCATAATTAGGAAAAGTTAAGGCAATTTGAAAATTTATGTCACTAACATTTTTTTTTCCATCAGGATTTGACATTAGAAAAATTATGGCTCAATTTTGCTTCTGTTTTTACAACAATTTAGAACTTCTAAGCTGAGTAGCACTACAATGTTAAACATTACTATCCAAAGTTGTTCCTTAAATAATCTTTAATTAATCTTTTCCTTAAATAAAACATGACCTGCTATAGAGTGAATTGGTCTAAACAAATAAGATTTAAAAATGTACATCATAAGGCATAATACTCGTGCAGCATTTGATGTCTCTGCAAATGTACCCAGGAGTTTTCACATCTTAGTTTCATTTTCTAATGACTATATTTGTATATAATTGCATTGTAAGTTATTCTGATGAACTACTGGAAAGTTTTCCTTGGCTGCTTCTCTGTGTTTTTCCCATTGGATTTTGGTCTCTTTGAATTAATTAGGTTGGAAAAGAAATGCAAGTTGGCACTATGGTAAACCCATGAAACCCTAGTCTAGTTGGCTAGTCGTTACATAAAGTACAGAAGAAAAATGTGAATTATAATTACCTTCTCTCAGAACGTGCCAAAAATTGTAGAGCCCTATGTACAGGTCAAAACTGGTTCAGGAATCTTTTAAAAATATTGTTACATCTCCAAAATGTCAGCCAAGGTATATTTCCATACAGAACACATGGTAATATCAACATTTCCTTAACCTTTAAGGCAAGTGCTTTCTATACTTTATGCTAATATATGACACATGTCACATTAATAAAGATTTCAGGAACCTTCTGGTTGAAGTTGGTTAAGGCCGAGAAGCTTCTACTCCGAAGAGTTACATGTGCGAGTTATAATAAATATAATAATCCTGGTGCATTGTACTCTAGGCTACTGACATGCTGAGGAAAATAGATGCATGAAATGCTCTTTTGGACAAAGTAGAATAAATTTGAATTATGCCCAGGAAATCAAACATTTCAATAGTGCCCTGTGATGCTCTTTACAAAATCCTGATATTATTGTCTTTAGCAGCATTAATGTTACCTTACCACTCTTTAGCAAATTAGGTATTAGAAGAGTGAAACTGAAGTGTTATGAGTAAATAATAGGATGTCATATAGGACAGTAGTCACTGGAATGGAAAATGTATGCACCTGTATATGTAAACATCAGTAATGCAGAGGAAAAAATATATGAAAATACTAAATCTATTTTATAAACTTTCAGTATTTTCACTCAAATATTATTGGGCATATAGAATATATTTATTACCTAAGAAACATAAATAAGAAAGTCAAACCTCAGGGAAGGTAGGGGACGGTGGGGGTAAAGGAGAGAGATCAACCAAAGGATTTATATGCATGCATATAAGCCTAATCCATGGACACTGACACCTGGGGAGTGGGGCATGAATGGGGGGTGGAGGGTAATGGGAGAATAAGGACACATATGTAATACCTTAATTAATAAATAAATTTAAAAAATAATAAAATAAAATAAAATCATAGGTACTATATGTAAACAAATTTAAATCATAATGCAAATGTAATATAGTATTAGTAGTATTGTGTTACATTCACATTATACCCGTGTTTCCCCCAAAATAAGACATCCTCCAAAAATAAGATCTCCTTCATGGAAACATAATACATCCCCTGAAAATAAGACCTAGCGCATCTTTGGGAGCAAAAATTAATATAAGACACTGTCTTATTTTTGGGGAAACAGGTAGTATTACATTCACCTTTAGAACTGGTAGATCTTTTAAAATGGATCTTTTATCATCATGAGGCAAAGGCACTAAAACCACAAGCAAATAACCAAACAACAGCAAAAGAATTTATATCTATATATCTATATATCTATATATCTATATATCTATATATCTATATATCTATATATCTATATATCTATATATCTATATATCTATATATCTATATATCTATATATCTATATATCTATATATCTATATATCTATATATCTATATATCTATATATCTATATATATATAACACCAAGAAATATCCATAGAACATATTGTTACTCCAAATCAATTCCAGTGTGTAGATATGTGATGCTTGATGCTAAGTGCCTTACGTGTCTGTAGAGAGTGATAGTTTGTGCTCCCAGTTTGCTAGAAACTGGAGTTTGTGTGTTAAAAGACAAGAAAACGTGATCAAACTTGGCTCAATTGAAGGGGACCTGACTCTCATGAACTTTGATATCTCTCCTCCCAGCCAGTCTATTTGGTTGGAAACAGGTCTGCTTTCTAGTCAGCGTATCCTTTACCAGTACTAAAGGTGAAAGACTTGGACTTGGGGTTCAAAGGGCTAATCCGCACGTGAGCTTGGCTTGCACAGTGAGAAGGGAGCCATTTCCACATCATCACAGCCAGGCTTTGACAGGACACTGGAAATGTGAGGCCTCTTGCTGGTACCCATTCTACTCTCGTCAGAGACATGGAAGCAGGTGGGCTCGGACAAACACAAGCCCGGGCTTCCCTCTGTGTTCTTCCAATGCACACACGTCAATATGTAGAGATTTCTGCCTGAGAGAAAATTGTGAAAAATGGAAATTCAACATATGGTCCGTGAGGGCTGCAGAGATCACGGAGAGGAGCAGTTGCTCACTGGGGCTTTCTGTGGCACACCGAGGTGATCGCTTAACTGAAATGTTATGCCTTCTATTGAACCACGCAGGAGTGAACCTACAATTACAAAGCAAGTTTTGATATTTCATTCCTGCCCTTTATACCCATGGGTTAAAGAATGGGCACCAATTAAGGAATGGCCAGAAAACAAATTGCAGCAGAAGAAAAAGGAGAGGTGTGAGAGCATGTATAAATGTACATAAAAGGGGGAGATTAGAAGCAACATAGAAGGATTCTCTGTTTCCTCTGCAGTGGTAACCGCAACATAGGAAAATAATATCACTGAGAAAGAGATCAGGAGATCATCTTTTATGTTTAGATAAGAAGGGCAATGAGTATAGAAAAAATGTTTTCAAAATCAGTCATAGCCCAAATTTTGTGATTTACAGTCCAAGTAACTTGAGCACTTCACTCCATTCCTCAGAGACACAGAAATCTATAAAACAGGGATAATAGCTGCAAATTGTCTATTTTATAGGATTGTTGTTGGAATAGAGTGGAAAAGCATGTTGCAAATTGCAAAACTCCTGTCTGTACTCAGGCAATTGAATGACGGGTTCAGAGAAGGGTTTAACAATTAATTTACTTTCTAATAGTGTGGGAAAGGAAAGTTGGAGGAGGGAAATAATCAATATACTTATTAGCTCTCTAACAGAGTTTAACTTTACAAAATGAGTGTGTAAAAGAGAAATTCAGCCCTTTTGCTACCAGTAATTAGTAGGAAAGAATTATAATGGGATTGAAACCTTAAGGTGCTTTGAGAATTTATTTTAATGTGTCCTTAATATGAGAAACTAAAAATAAGATTAAGTTGGCCGTGTCTCATCTTAAGTTTCTGGACTTTACCCCATTAATATAAATGCATTTTTTCTATTTGGGAATAATCTTATGATATGATTATGCAGCTCTCATTAGTCTCTTAAGTGGTCAATGGCATGGCTATTTTGCAACTATTTTACAGTTTAAGTGATTTTCCCAGTTCTATTTTTTTTTAAATATGAAATTGAGCAAAATAAAAGTGGATGTAGAGAAATTATCACACATAGGGCCAGCTAGGAGAAAATAGCCAACTGGAATCTGTTTTTTTTTTCTCATAATTATTAATATATCCATGGCCTAAAGACCATATGAAATAAATAATAAGCAAAAAAAAAACACACATTGGATTCTATTGGTATATGATATTGGGTAATGTTTTATTAAAATAATTACCCTTTCTACTTTAGGAAAAAACAACTCAATATTGTTTGGAGCAGTGATATGCCTGACAAAAATATTTTATTGCCCTAGCTTCCTTTCAGGTACATTTTTCTATGTGACTAAGTCTGGACCATTGAGTTATAATTGGACGTTTTGGGAAGAGACTCCCAGAAAGGTTCCTTAAAGGGTAATAGTTCCCTTTTGCTTTGTTCCTTTCCCTCCTTGTTGCTGTCTGGTGTTTGGTAATAAGTGTGAAGGCTTGTGCCCTAGCAGGTGTTTCTAATAGTTAATTGCCTTAAAAGTGGAAGCCATTTACTATGTGATGATAGAGAAAACATATAGATGGAGAATGATTGTAGTAATTCTCAAATCGCCATACCAGTACTGGGCTGTATTCAGTTTTATTTTATGTTAAATAAAAATAGTATGAACTTTTTTATCATTTTAAACATATTTAAACCTAATTGTTAGATTAAATTTATTGGAGTGATATTGGTCAATAAGATTATATGAGTTTCAATTGAGCAAATCTATATTATATCATGTGTATCTTTCATCATGTGTTTACCACCCAAAGTTTAGTTTCTATTATTATCATATATTTGGTACCCTTTACCCTCTTCAAATTCCCCTACAATCCTTTCCCTCTGATAATTATCATACTGTTATTTGTGTAATGAGGGTTTTTGTTTTGTTTGTTCATTTGTTGCTTTCTCTTTTATATCCCAGCTGTGAGTGAAATCATATGGTTCATGTCCTTTTCCATTTGACTTATTCACTTAGCATGATATCCTCAAGGTACATCCTTGTTGTCACAAATAGCACTATTTCATCTCTTCTGATAGCTGAGTAGTATCTCATTGTATACAGGTACCACATCTTCTTTCACTAATTGTCCATTGAGGAACACTTGGGTTGCTTCCAGGTCTTTGGCACCATAAATAATGCTGCAATGAACACAGAAGTATATATGGCTTTACAAATAAATGTTTTCACATGTTTTAGGCAGATAACCAGAAGAGCAATTTCTGGGTCATGTGGTAGCTCTATTCTTGATTTTTTTGAAGAGAGTCCATGGTCTTTCCATAGTGGCCAGAAAATTTGATTTTAAGTGATATAATTAGATTAGAAGTTCCTTGAAAACATAGGCCTTTTCATTTTTATTAGAGTCCAGTGTACAGGTGAGTTCATCAGAAAGGCTTCAAAATATTTATTGAATCTGAACACCTAAATTTGACTCTTTCTCTTCTACATTGTTCTTGAATAATTTTCCTCTTAACTTCATCTCTTTTCTACTTTTTCCACTATACTGTCGTATTTTTTTCTCTATTACTTTTCTGTTTACTCTTGCACCAACCTGTTCCTGAAATTGATCATTGTAGTTACCTTGTCTCTTCTTACTTAAATATAAGTCTGCCACAATAAAAAAAATAAACAAAATATAAAGTCAAGGAGAATGATAATTATTTGTTGTTATTCTCTTATGAATTTGGTTTAAAAGAGACCAGAGTGATGGGGCACTATCAATGTTAGAAGAATGTTTTCACTTTTAAAAATTATAGTTCTATCTTTGCAAATATAAAATAATTATTCCCTATATCCTTATATATAGTTTATAGTGGAATGAGGACCTGAAACCAAAGTTTCATATTCAATGTGAATTTGAGAACATCAAGGATTGCATAATTGGTGGGTCAATGGAGGATATATTTGCAAAAAGTTCTGAAGACCTCATGAGAAAATGAAAAAAATCAAGTTGGAGAGTTGGTCCCAAAGATTAAAAGTCCAATCAATCAAGAAACAAGTCATCACCTCATTTCCAAAGTAAAACTATAAATGGGAAAAGGGTTTATGCTAGAAAAGGGAAAGAGGTAAATGTCCTAAAGCTGATTTGAAAAGAAACAATGATTTGTATTTAAATTTCCCAGCCCTACACAAATGTGTATTCTTTACAAGCTTCTAGGATAAGGGACCATAGGATGAGTTAAATGAGCGAAACATATCACTATAAGGATGTAAGAGACTGAGGGAATGAGAGTTCTTTACCACTAGACTAAAAACTCTTTGTCCATATTCCTGAAAATTTGGAGTGTGAACACTTTCCCAGCAGACACTAAGTTCCAATTTGTGTTTCTCTAATATAGTGAGACCATTAAAAGTTTTTCTTGGCCTATTTGCTGCTGTGCTCTCAGCCTCTCAGTCCTTTACACCCTGACAGTGTAATGTTTGACAAATGCCTCAATAATAAGAATATTGGCTTCACTTTGCTGCAAATCCATTTTCTCTACATCTTGGCCATTCGGGTCTGGCCTACTCTGGTAGTCATTACATTTTTATCTCCTCATCCCAAGAGTTTGACAAAATGTATGGGCAGACACTTTCTGCTTAAACTGTGTGCTCCACAGTATGAAATGGCAAATAATATCAAACTCTTTAATGGGAAACATTGTTAAACAAGCAGAGTTTCCCTCTCTAAGTTTCCCTTCATTTTTGAATCTGTAACTTGACTCCTGGCTCCCTTGATTGCTTTCTAATGTCTAAATAAACTAAAAATAAAATAAAAATAAAAATTTTACCTCTAACCTGTTTGGCTCAGTGGATAGAGCATTGGCCTGAAGACTGTAGAGTCTTGGGTTTGGTTCCCCATCAAGGGCATGTACTTTGGTTTCGGGTACATACCCAGTGGGGGGTGTGCAGGAGTCTGCTGATCAATGTTCTCTCTCATCAATGTTTATAACTCTCTATCCCTCTCCATTCCTCTCTGTAAAAAAAAAAATCAATAAAATATATTTTTTTAAAAATGTTTAACTGAGATTTTAGAGTAGCGTTTGACTAGAAAATTTGTATGATAGCTATTTTATTAGAATTGGAATTTTTTTCTCTCTTTGGTTTTCCCCCTAAGCCTGACTTCTTATTATGTGAATTATAGTGTACCAAGTTGGAATTTTTCTCAATATACTAATGAAAATTTTATCATGTAAGATTTTAGAAATACTGGCAAATTTACATGAAAAACAATAGTGAGCTACTTAGTTGCTTTGTTTCTAATTAAAAAATAAAAAGGAATTGTGGAGAGGGACATGGATTTATCCCTTTGAGATAAATTGGTTTTATTACTTATGTGCCAGAGAGGAGTATATGAGAGAATTAGTTAAGTTGAGCATTTTTATTTTGTTTCCCTTAAATAGCAATCCCAAAGAAATTAAAATTATATTTTGGCCAGCTTCTTACATTCATTTGCCAGCAGACAAATCCAAATATGAAGGAATTTTCTTTTTATTTGGACTGGTATAATTAGCCTGTCTACAAATAGGTTATTTATATCTGTGTATTTTAGCTGATGACTTCTCCTTTACAAGATAAATCCTTATTTTGAAATACCTAGAGTATTGAAGAGAATATCCAAAGGAAGCAAAATTTATTCCTGCTAAAGTACTATGCACACTATACCAAGCAAGGCGGGGTTGGGGGGTGGAGGTACAAATACAAATAGTGGCGCCTCAAAACTGACATGCATCACAGAGCGAGTAATCATGAAACATACATTATAAGAAAAACTGTACAAAAACAAGAGCACTATAGGTGAAGAATATAAAATAAGATACATTATTTATTGGAATTTTAGGAGTAAAATTTTAGTGGATGCTCTTTTACAACTGCAATCAGTGCTTCTGTGGCCCTTGAAAGGCTTGGAGTTCGGAGCTGAAGAAGCCACGGTAGCCATAGTTTCAAGGTTGCCTCCTGTGGACTCTCTAACAAGGGTGTGGGATGACAATTTATAAAATACTCTGTTTAAAGTAATCCTCACTTCACCTAGTGTTTGTGAGAAGGTCTCTGCTATTTTTTAGATGGCCTCTTATTCTAAAAAAAAAAAATAACTTGTATATAACAGGCTTTCTAGCATGCTTTAGCCTGCTTGAATAATGATGCAGATGAACTTATCTGTTTGACCTTGTAGTCCAGAGACTAGATATGCCCGTACTCTCAATGCCATGCCAGGTGTATTTTATTTAAATATATTTTATTGACTTTTTACAGAAAGGAAGAGAGAGGGATAGAGAGCCAGAAACATCAATGAGAGAGAATCATCGATCAGCAGCCTCTTGCACACCCCCTACTGGGGATGTGCCTGCAACCAAGGTACATGCTCTTGACCGGGATTGAACCTGGGACCTTTCAGTCCACAGGCCGACGCTCTATCCGCTGAGCCAAACCGGTTTCGGTGAGGTGTATTTTTTAATTGGGTAGAACTGTGTTGTTTTCAAGGCCACCATCGAGATAAACACTAAGGACACATAGGGCTGGCTCTTTAATAAAAAGGGAAGTTCTGCTTGTAGTCTTGCTTAGAATTTGAATTCATTTTCTATAATCCCACCATGGTGAATAAAGTGTGACTCCAAACTCTATGAGCATTGCTTGATTTATTCTGGTTCTCTGGACATTTGGAGTTTCTCAAGCATTATCCTGTGTTAGAATCCCCTGGAGGCATATTAAACGTACATTGACGGGCCCCGTTCCCAGTCTCTGATGGAATAGCTCCATAAGTGGGCTGAAAGATTCACATCTCAACCGAGTTTCCAGGTGATGCAGGTGCTAGTGTATAAATAAGCACAATTGAGAACCACCAAGACAAAGGTCTTAGATCGAAAGAAAATGAAGTCATTTCTGCAGTGGATTTTGATTACTTAGCAGCTAGGTTTAGATTCACATATGACCAAGTAGCAGAGAGCAAGCAGCATCTGAGCTGCCCCATGGGAACACCCCTGTCAGATGCTCATCTCACCCTTCCTGTTTTACGGATCTGTTCAGCTCAAAACAAACCCTTCTCATAGGCATAGGAATCATAATACTGTTTGCTTTCAAATTAAAAAAGTTCCTCTGAAACTGGTTTGGCTCAGTGGATAGAGCATTGGCCTGTGGACTGAAAGGTCCCGGGTTCAATTCTGGTTAAGGTCATGTACCTTGGTTGTGGGAATATCCCCAGTAAGGGGTAAGCAGGAGGCAGCTGGTCAATGTTTCTCTCTCATCAATGTTTCTAGCTCTCTAGCCCTCTCTCTTTCTCTCTGTAAAAAAAAATCAGTAAAATATATATTTTTTAAAATAAAATGTTCAATGATAGTCAAAAATAGCACTGTTCATACGTAAATCCCCACAGAACCCATGTACATCATTATTCATTGACAAGTTCAATGAAATATTTTAAGTGCTTATTCTGTGTCACACCCTGGGTCACATATTGGGGACTCAAAGTTGAGCCTTTACCTCTTGGAGGTTTTTTCCTATTGGAAAATTTGTCATCATACTAATAATCTTCCAAATAATGAAGCACAGTTGTGATAAGTGTACAGGAGAGTTATAAATATTCTTGATGATCAGCACAAGTTTAATATTCATGTTTTTGAAGGAAATGTATATATTTCTATTATTCAATTTGTTTAGTGCACAGCTGCAATTCCAATGACAATTTCTGATATGTTTGCACAAGACAATTATAATGAGATGGCATGCTGTTTCCTACTTAAGCTTTCACTGTTTTTGGTTTTATTTTCTTTCTTTTGTTAATTTTTCATTTTTAGAATGTTTTATTCAATGTTTATCTTTTCTTTGTCTGATTCCTTCCCAACCCAAATGGAGCTCTTGTTTATGTCTCATTGTAGCTTTGGAAAAGAATCAGATTTTCCGAACTTCATTAAATTATCACTTCCTCTACAAGACCAGTGTTTCAAAGGAGACCTTAATGTCGATATTCAATAAATGTATTTCCTGTGTATCCCCAAATGTCTTTATTTTATTCTTTCAAGCACAGTAAGCTTGTGAGCTTCAGGAATGACAAATCTCAGAATTTATTGAAACTTGAAATGTACACATATCACACTATTTATACAAGCTCCTGGCTTTCTGTTAAATACTATTTGCAGAGAGAATAACATTTCATCATATCATCTCACAACCTTTTTAACTGTCATGAAAAGTTTTCCTGCACTGAAATTGTCACCCTCTGTGGGAGGTTACTGTGTAAGTAATGAGCAGAGAAAACCAAAGTTACCCTGAGAGGTAGATGGTAAGCAATTGACTAAGCCAGCACTTTCTCCCCTTTCTCCCCTTTCTCTCATGTTGGGGCATATATGTAGGACATTACTGCCTGAGAGCCTAGAGGGCCCAATTCTCAGGGCTCACAACTGTGACAAAACATTGGCTGGGACGTTCAAGGATGGGCTCCATCACCAGCTAAGGGACTGGCCAGCTCACTCAGGATATATGAGATTCAAATAACTCCAAATTATGAATGTCAGGATTGTTTCGGAGTTATTCATTCTGACTTTCAGCTTCCATGAAGTATTTATTCAACAAATTACAAGATTGTGACTAGTAATTTTCCATCCCTAGATGAATACCAAGCCTCTACACTTTTTATTCCTTAATTAGGTCAAGCTGTATAAAATCATGAGTCTCAAGATCCTATGACAGCCCTAACCAGTTTGGCTCAGTGGATAGAGCATCAGTCTGCAGACTGAAAGGTCTCAGGTTCAATTCCAGTCAAGGGCATGTACCTGGATTGCAGGCACATCCCCAATAGGAGGTGTGCAGAAGGCAGTTGATCGATGTTTCTCTCTCATCGATGTTTCTAACTCTCTATCCTTCTCCCTTCCTCTGTTAAAAATCAATCAAATATATTAAAAACATAAAACTTAAAAGAAACTTAAAAAAAAAGATCCTTTGACATTATTTACTACTTGTACACTCTTTCTCTGATAAGCACCTTACCACCTTAGGTCCTATTCATCTATTTAAGCATTTATGAGATCTCCTGTGATCTAAGCACTTTGCCCACCACTAGATAGGTAAGACAGACTTTATTCACTTAAATAGCCTAGAGTTTAGTAGGGTAGAAAGGAACATTAACACACCATTATAAGAAACAATGAAGAGTACCATATCACAGGGAAGCCCGGAAAATAAAGGACAAAGTATGACACGTTGACTTTTCTTATATCGTGTTTAATTCAGCAATATTTCTCATTGATTTTCTTCTCATGCTGAACTTGGCCCATGAAATAACATCATTAACTTGTCCAGAGGCACCGAGTCCCCCCCCAGCATCTGGTACTTTAGTCCCCACCTCATCTCTCTCAATAAACAGACCTGCCTCGTGCCAGTCCTTGTACAAGTTATTATGTTTTTTTTTTTATCAAGTGAAAATTAATTAGATGTGGTAAATTTGAAATAGAATTTAGTCATGGGGAAAAATGTCTTTCTTAGGTTAAAATTTCACATCAAATAAGTTGTTGCTAGGTGACTATACAGGGTGATTCATATTCTGCAAATGAAACAGCTGTAAAAAAAAACACATAAAAGTTAGGTTTTATTTAAGGTGTTTTTTTTTATTTTCTCTAATTATGCTATATTGGGGAGTTTTAATACTGTAGCACAAACTTAAATCAAAGCACACTGACCATTAGAGTCTGGCCGTAGTAGGGAGTTACTATATTTGAAGTCCCTGCTGAGAATACAGTGGGGTTTGATGCATTGAGATTTGAGGTGGATTTTCCCACCATTTCCATGGTCTTACCTGGTCCCAAGAAGAAATGAAAACATGTGTTAAATTAAAGGCCAAATAATTGTTAAAATTATATGGTTCCAAAGAAGGCAAGAGAATAATATTGGTAATAGGAATATCTATCAGCTAAAAGTTACTTTCTCTTTTCCAACCAGATAGTGTGCCCTGTAAGTAGAGACTTTCCTATCTCTTTGGGTTGGCAACACTTAATTCTCTGCTCTGAACTTGGTAGGCGCTCAATAAACATTCATCAGTGATTATAAAAATAACAAAAATGAAGTTGTTTTAGTATTAAATTAGGTTAAATTTTGGGAAGGTTTTGTATTAAAAGTAAATTTGATATTTCCCCTGTTATATTCTTTGTTCTTGAGGACATTTCATAAGAATGGCTTGCATATTCAGAATGACATTATGCATTGTTCTCAGAAGGCATAATTCTTAAAAATCCCCTGAGTCAGATTGATTTGGAATAAGCATCTCCTTAAATTCTAATTCAATCTTCCATTATGGAAGTCACTTTCATATGATCCGGTGACAGTCAGGGGAGAGATTTGAATTTCTACTTGATTTCTTGCTTCTATTCAATTTCCTACGCAAGATGTCAAATTCATCTCTCACATGTGACTTTTATATGTAGCTCCATTGGCAGAAGGAAAAGAACTATATTTGTAATTGTCACTATTTTCAGAGCAACAAGCTGCTGGATCAACAAAAGATAATGCAGAGTTAACCATTGTATTTTTATAGCTATCATTTAATTTTTGGAGCACTATATAACTTACCTTTTATGTTAGTTGGGACCCCTCTGTTGCCTTTGATTGTCAGTCTAAAGTATTGTGCTTTTCCTGCAAAAGAAGAAAAAGATTTGTAAATGTAATAGCTATAAAAGGAAGTGATACTATATAAAAGGTATCTATAATAATAAAAGGGTAATATGCTAATTAGACCAGATAACATTCCAGATGTCCTTTCAGATAAAGCTGAGTCCAGAGGGAATTCCAGATCCTGGGTCCTGCGGTGGCCAGAGGAGGGAGACCCGGGTCTCAGGTGCTGGAGGGAAGCCGGTGCTGGCAGCTGGGGGAAGGAAGGCCTACGCTTGCATGGATTTTCATGCATTGGGCCTCTAGTTATTAAAATAAAGAGCTAAATGTCAAGATTCTTAAAGCAGAGGAGAAACTTTATATTAGTTTCTCATTATTTTATCAACAAATTAAAAAACACAGTCAAAAATTAGAATAAGTCTCCATATAAATCAAAATTCTTTTAAAATGTCTTCTCTTCCCCAGATTCTTAAAATACCTGTTTTCTTCTAAGCGAAATGTCATCTGTTCTTTATAGCCTTCCTGATTGGTTGAAAATGAAATCGAAAAATTCTGTATTATTTTTCATGTCCACCTCAATCATATCTTTTATATTACATTCTATAGTTTCTCATATTTCCTTGTTTAATGATCAGTATCTTGCTCATATATCCTTGTGACAATTTTTGAAGAATATATATATATATATATATATTATTGAATTAGATTGAATACTGCTATTACAATAGGTAATCACACTATGCTTCACTATTTTACTTAATAGTCTATAAGAGCAAAAAAAGGTATTAGTCAAAAATTACATAACAATCCATAGAAGATAAATGAAATCTTATAATTTCTATTAATCTTTATGTTTCAGAGCAAGTTTGACTAAACTAGCATGCATATTAAAGATATAACCTGTTTTGTTTTATTATTTTCTATAGCTAACTTATAAACTCTATGGAACTTAAGACAGTACACTACAATTAAAAATTGAGTCACATTCTGACTTTGTATGTGACATTGAACAAGTTAACTCTCAGTTATCCTCAAAAACAACTGTTAGAGGGATTATTAATTTTAAGCTTCAGAAAATTGTTGAGGCTAACTATTTCATTAGAATTCACCTGAGGATAGCATTCTTTGCACTTTATTCATCTTTTTTTCACAGGCATTGCTCTATTTTATTATCTGACGTCTAGTGTCTTGAAAAAAATGTTGTTTTATATATTTTGCCCTTTCTGGAGGACAATTATTTCAGAAGGGAGTGTAAAGCCAACCTATTACTTCATCTTAACTGAAAATGGAAACATCTTCTCATATGTTTCAAGTCACACCTGGAATAACGGATTTGGAAAGATGAATGGAGCCATAAAAATCAGTGATTCTTTTGTGGGTCAGGATAGCCACACCTTTGCTGTTCCCTAGACCCAGTTATGCGCAGCCACAAATATTCCTCTGACTTCTATGCACTGGACCTTTTTCAACCATGTACCTGCTTTTGTTCTTGGCTGAAACAGCCCTGGCTTTGACTGACACATTTTGGGGTGATAAAGTTCAACAGCTGTCATCACTGCAGGCCTACAAAGCCTCAATTGGGAAAGTAGAGACCACTGACCCTAAACACTGGCCAGGTTCAAGCTGTGGAAGCTGAGTCTTCTCTATAGACTGTGGAAGAATTCCACAGTGTGGGAGAGTTCACGGCCTGTGGGGCGGACTTGACCAGTGAGACAGAAACTACCAGATGAATTATTCTCACTTTCACCCCACCCCCATTCCTTCCTCAGCAATAGCTTCCAGATGTGATGATTCACGAAACTTATCCAGAGGTATCCCAACTGACTAAACAATTGATTGCATTGTCTTGCGAAATCACAGACAGATGGATTTATTTCGAGTCGCCTTTCCGGCTTCATTTCTTTCTTTCCTTTCCCTCTCCCTGACCTTGCACCCAGCCACCCACCCACCCCCAAAGAACCTTAGTGTGTATGTTTCAATTCAGACTGTGTCCTGGGATACTCAGTCTGAGAGTGTGGGGGAATAAGAGAACATAAGAAGTACAAGAGTCAGAGCATTATTTGATTTCTGCTTGCTCCATTTTTTATGCAAACATTTTAAAACTTGCTCTGGATAGTTTAAATGAATAAACAAAAGCATTTTCATTTAGCAGGTTAAAAATTTAACCCAAATATACAGAGCTGGGAGAGATACAGTCAGAAGCTGTCGGTCTTGCTGAAGGAAAATTCTAGACCAGCTGCCAAACCACAGCAGGCAGAACATTGCACATGCAGGTGCAGTGCCACTGTGAAAGCTGAAACTACAAGAGCTCTTATCTGAAATATGATTCTGAAGGTTTATGGAAGAATGGTGATCTAATCACTAGACACAACCTTTCATTTGCCTGCATTTGTAAATAGCAGCACAACTTTAAATGGAAGAAGCTAAAAAGGTTTTTTGCCTTGGTGCTCTGTCCTGTGTCACAGCTTTGTGATTTGTTTAAAGAGGTTTCTTGGCACAGGGAAGTAATATTGAGCATGTAGTGCCTAACCTGGGTTGCAGGCTAGGCCTTACTAAAAGAAAGGATCATTTGGTTAATATAAATCATAAAGTTGGTAAATAAATGGTATCAATTTATATAGATAGCACATTTCTAAATAAAAATAAAAAATAGCCGAAACCAGTTTGGCTCAGTGGATAGAGCGTCGGTCTGCGGACTGAAGACACAGAAGACATAGGGAGGATGTCAGGTGATCACAAAGGCAAACATTGGAGTGATGCACCTACAAGCCAATGGATGCCCAGTATTTCCAGAAAGGACAGCATCTACGAAGACACATGGAAAGACCCTACCCTCGTGCCCTCAGAGAGACAATGGCCCTGCTAACATTTTTATTTTGGACTTCAAGGCACCAAAACTATGAGAGAATAAATTAGTTTAAGCCACCTAGTTTTGGGCAATTTGTTGCATGAAATCCTATATAATAAAGAGGAATATGCTAATTGACTGTCACACCATCACAAATATGGTGGTGCCCACAGCCAATAAGAAGGGAATATGCTAATTGACTGTCACACCCTCAAATATGGTGGTGCCCACAGCCACAAGATGGCAGTACCCAGTCCCCTCAGCCCTGCCAGGGCAGCAGGCATGAATGGCATACTGGGCCTGCCCCCCAAGTGGGTCCAGCTGCTCCATGCACCTGCCTCTGGAGTCCCCCAGTCCCCTCAGATCCCCAGTCACCCAGGGTAGGCCTGAGGTGCAGGAAAGCCTTGAATGGTGGCTTCCCAATTGATTCCCAAGGTGCAGTCAAGCCTGGATGGTGGCTTCCCAGCCACACAAGGCCTCCTAAGGCTCAGGTAACCAGCACCAGCTGAGGTTGTTCTGCCATCAGTGGCAATAGTAGAGGTGTGATGGGGGTATTGCTTTGTCCTGATCACTGGGTTGCCTCCAGTCTTTGAGGGTTCCTGAACTGTAAGAGGGGGGTGGCTGGGCTGAGACACCCCCCTTCCAGTGCATGAATTTTCATGCACTGGGCCTCTAGTTAATTATAATTATTCATTCTAATTTTTAATATAAGTATTAATTGTTATAAATTAGTTATAATTTTTAAAAGATTTTTTGAGTTTGAATGGTAGGTTTTATGAAAATTCAGAGAAGTTGCCGAAACCGGTTTGGCTCAGTGGATAGAGCGTCAGCCTGTGGACTGAAAGGTCCCGGGTTCGATTCCGGTCAAGGGCACGTACCTTGTTGCGGGCACATCCCCAGTAGGGGGTGTGCAAGAGGCAGCTGATCGATGATTCTCTCTCATCGATGTTTCTAACTCTCTATCCCTCTCTCTTCCTCTCTAAAAAATCAATAAAATATATTTAAAAAAAAAAAAAAAAAAAAAAAAAAAAAAGAAAATTCAGAGAAGTTAATGAAGATTTGTTTTCTGATATTATTACAAATTACATTAATTTAAGGAAACTCTGAAACTTACATTTGAACTCTAAAAAGTTTCTCTAAGGGATTTTCTATAATTCTTATTCAGTCCAATTTAATAGCTGTTTATAATCATCTGCATGTGAATAGCCTGCTTTTTCTATTGTAGGAGATGCAAATAAGATATCTGGTTGGGAAAAAAAGTATTAAAGTTTAAATGGATAGAAGGGATATATGCAAACCTTTAATAGGCTGGACAATGTTTCCCCAAATTTATGGCTATCTGGAACCACACAATATGACTTTACTTTGAAATAGGACCTTTGCAAAATGTGATCAATTAAGATTAGGTCATATTGGATTATTGTGGGCCCTAAATCCAATAACTGGTGTTTTAGGAGAAAAGGACAGAAATAGAAAAGGGCCATTTAATAATAGAGGCAGAAGTTGGATTAAACACAAGTCAAGGAACACCAACGATTGCCAAAAATCACCAAAAGTTATGGCAAGAAATGGGATAGGTTCTCCCAGAACCTCCACAAGGAACCAACTCTGCCAACATGTTGACTTCTGGTTTGTAAGAGGATAGGTTTCTGTTGTTTTAAGCCCCCCCCCCCCTGTGGTAATTTGTTATGGCAGCCCAAGAAAGCTAATACTATACTGAACACATTTGATTTTTATGTAAAGAAGAAAAATATTCTTGTAAATCCTCAAGGTTAATCAACTATAATTTTTAAGACCTTATAGTATTAGGGTCCCACACATATGACTTTGTTTATTCTTAATTACCTTCATAAAAATCCCATCTCCAGATACAGTCATTTGAGTGTTATGGTTTCAACATACATATTATGGAGGAGGGGCATGATTTAGTCCATAATATTGTGATGGTTTTTATTATTTCTTTACACGTGGAATTTTCTTGTCTTAAAACACTACCCCTTTTTTTTCTGAAACCTTTTCCTTATTGGAACCAAATCTTCCTGAAGCACTTGACTCATGTGATTTATACCTGTGTAATCATACAGCACACCCGGGACGACACATGACATGATCCTATCCAATCAAAAGCTTTATTTTTCTATCTAGAAATGAGCATTGGTCTCAATGAAAGCCTTTCTTGGGACTCTCTACAAAAAGATAGCAGCCACTATGGTTCATGTCCCCCGTGGGGTTGCCAAAATTAATTTTTATACAATGTGGAGTGAGTCTTCCAGAAAATGAAGCCACATAGAGGAAAGAAAGTAAGGCCTGGGAAAGGAGAAACAAACAGAAGCCACTGATATTAGAACACTCAATATAGTCTGTCAGAACCTGGACCCATATACAGACTTTTGAATTACTTGAGTCATATTTTTATCTAAGCCAGACTAAGTTAGATTCTGTTAGTTTATACTAGAGTCTTGACTATAACAATTTTATAGTTGTAGAAAACTTGCAAGTACATACAACATAATCCTCTATTCTCAGAGCAATAATGGTAAATCATGGGATAGGCAGTTTTTAAGATCTTCCTCAACAATCCTCCTTTTCTGGTATAAAATGCAATATCCTCCCCTTAAGTATAAATGAGATGGAGTCACTGTTAATGAATAGAACACAGCAAACCTGACTGATGTGGCTCAGTGGTTGAACGTGGATCTATGAACCAAGAGGTCATGATTTGATTCCATCAGGGCACATGCCCGGTTGTGGCTCAGTCCCCAGTAAGGGGAGTGCAGGAGGCAGCCGATCAATGATTCTTTCTTAATATTGATGCTGCTGTCTCTCTCCCTCTCTCCCTTTCTCTCTGAAATCAGTATTTTAGAAAAAAGAACAGCAAAAGAGAAAAGATCTCACTTCTGAGATTGTTATAAATGATTTCATCTTGGTGTTTTCATGCTCTCTCTTGTTCTCCCTTCGATCATTTATCCTGAGTAGAACAAGCATCATAAGCTAAGACCCACTTGGTGAGGGATCACAAGAATCTTCAGATAAGACCACAGCTTCAACTTGACAACTTGAGTGCAACCTCATGAGAGGCCTTGAGCCAGAAGCAGCAAGCTAAGCCATACTTGGCTTTCTGATGCAAAGAAACTAGGAGATTATAAATGTGTGTGTTTTTAAGATGCTATATTTTAGAGTAATTTGTTATACAGCAATAAACAACTAGTACGAACCACTTGAAAAACAATAAATCTTCATAATTATTGGAAGGAAATATTACATAGTATATTATAATTGCTATAATATATTGTCCACAAACAGAGATAAATGTATTAATCATCTATGAGTTGTTTTCTCAGTAGGACCATGATTTTTATTAACACTGAAGGTCTCACTCCTATAATCTGAATAACAGGGGAAAAAATCATCTTAGTATAGTATAAAAAGAACAATTTGTGCTTCAAGAACTTGAGTTTGAATTCTGGGTGAACTCCAACTAACTGAGTGGCCTTGGGCAAACTCATTTAAAATTTCAGCGCCTCAGTTTTCTCTTCTGTGTAATGAAGATAAAATTTGCTTGATGAGTTTTCTAGGGCTTAGAAATAATGTATGTAAAGCACTGAAACCATGAGTGGGCACACAGGACTGGAGCTCAATAATATATGATTATTATTTCTTTTATTAGTAGTATTCGTCTTAAAGGCGGAAGTCCAAATTAGCAATAGGGATGCATGTCTTTGATTATTGCCATGGTGTTTGGATGGGGACTCATGTTGTGACCACTTAGCTTGTTAGCATTATTTTTTAATCAGTTGGCTGGCCCCTAGATCATGGACCTAATAAGAGATCATGTGTGTGATTGTAAGTGCCATTGAGTTGACTCGGACTCCTGGGCTATTCTGTGAATGAGTGATGTCTACAATGTACTGTGCTCACCAGCTCTGCTCAGCTTTTTGGAGCTCATGCCTATGGCTTTTTTATGGACTCAATCCACCTCGTAATTGGTCTTCCTCTTTTCCTGCTGCCTTTTATTTTTACCACTTTGTTGTCTTTTCCAAGGAACTCTGCCTTCTCATACAAAGCAAGTATAGGGAGTGACATGCTATTAATAGTTTGTTTTCACATAGAAGGTTATGTATAGTCCTCATTTGAAAACCAATGGGTACTATATTGTGCTAAGTAGAAGACCTGCATGCATTCAGTATGTGAACCTAGTTATTTTTGGTCCATAATAAGACTTTTCTGTTGCCAATATTTAATCAAACATCTCTCCATATCCCTTTAATATGCTTGTTTTCTGTAAATCATTTCACACATTTGTTTAAGTGTTTATGCCATAGTTGAGTCTAATATTTTTGATTAGCCTGAATTACACCAATCTTTACTACATCCCCAGGGGCCTTTTAGTCAGGCTTACACATTATCACTTTACAAATGGGAAAATCAGTACATTTAGAGATTAAAGCCATTTATCTCTAAATGTACTCCAGAAAAATCAAAGCCTATATTGATTTGGAAAAATCCCTGGAAAATCCTGCCTTTTCTATTACTTGGGAAATTGTGAAATAAGAATTATACATTATACAAGTAAAACTATTCACTGCAATTATCATGAAGTTACTTTTTAATATATTCATGTCTGATCAGATTCTTATTAGAGAACAGTGCCACATTTGGGAATCCATAAATAAAAGTACTCCTCAAATAATATTGAATAATAAAAGAAAAATTAATAATCGCATGTTAATATAAGGCTTAGTCACACAACTGCTATGAAGGTGATCTAAGCACATTAGGAGTGAGGTGTAATAGAGGACTTTATTATTTATAAACCCAGTCTCTGATGTTTATTTTAACTGATGAATAGATAGGAGCACTAAAATTATAAATATCATTTATTCTGATTCCAACAATATAGAAGAAAACTGAAAATACATAAATGTTTTATTGAGTCAATCATAATTTCAGTACCCAGAGATTATTTTTTATAATTTGACATATATCTTTATAGTCTTTATAAATGAAAATTATATATTAATTAAAATCTAGAAATCGTATGTTTTGGGTTACACCAAGGATAGAATTTCGTGTGAATACTACTTTTTTGTTTAAAAGCAATATAATGTTAAATCTGGTCTAATATTTAATATGTTTAATATTAAACCAGGGCATTGTGTAACACAAGTGTAGGCTGGATATTACAGTTCTAAACGATATCATTCATATAGATTTTAGAACAATTCCTAGAGTTGTGAGTCTCTTATGATATCTAAAACCAAGTATAAAATTTCTTTTGAATCCATTCTTCTTCAATAGAAATTTATATTTTCCATTATTTTATGTTGAGTATGTCATGAAAACAAATACCTTAGCTTGTCACATTAAAGTCTATTTATCCATTGCTTGTAAGTTCTGAGATACTTAAAAATTTTTCTTCCATTAAATTGACAATAAAATCATTATCAAGTAAATTATTTCTCACAAATTTGGGAAGCTAAGTATTACATTTTTTATCACCTAGGGATAATTCATGTGTTTAATTTATGGAGCAAAAACACTTAAAATGAATGAATATTTTTTAAAAATTAGTCAACATTAAATTGGCACCACAATTATGTATTTTAAAATAAAAGAAATATTTTAATTGGAATTTTGGTTAGAAACATAAAAACAAAATTGTCAAAATATGATAAAACATAATGGAATATTTAACTGAATTAGTTTACAACTTCAAAGAATTCAATTCTTAGAAAAGACAAAGACCATGGTTTTCTTTCAGGTGTAATTTACTGACAAACTTGTACTAATGCATGATGCCATATTCTGCACAAACCTAATTTTTGGTATGATAATAAAAAAATGTATATGTACCTACACAATCAATTTTTGCAAAGATCTCTCTTAATCCTTTGATTGGTAAATCATTCTCTTGAAACTTCTATCCTGTCCTTATCCTTGTTAATTATTCCTCTTCCATTGCAAATGCTCATTTGCTGATGGCTTCACATGAGACCTAAGTATTCCTCTAATAACTTTTTCATGGTTTCCATGGAATCCTGTATATTTTGTAAAGCTTGAAGTTCAAATTTGAAATACATTGGCCTTGACAGCATCCAAGAATAGAGGCAGGCCAAACCACAAGAGAAGTTTAGGAGAGGCTAAATAGATTCTACTGTTAAAGCAAGATAAGGCTAAAGAATGTTCGAGGGAACATTAAATTTTTATATGGTTTGTTCATTCATGATTTTTTTAATTCTCTTTGTAAAGTTATAATGCAGGTCCTTGAAATATAAAAGCACATATATAAAAGGACCCTGCATATAAGCAAAATGAGGTACAATTTAACTGACCTCCCAAGACCCCGTAGAGAATTAAAGAAAAAAATAATTCTATATATATTAATTTAATCAAGTTTTGCAAATATCCTTAGGTTTATATAGATTAAGCAGTCACAATTCCTATGAAATCACTTGTGATAGCACAAGCTATTAAATATGTCTATATTGTCCTTTGGCTACTATTAGGGCTGGTTTCAGAAAAAACTGTGATATAAAAATGAGATAACATTGGTGCAAACCCTCTTCCACTTCTTGGTAGATCATTTTTTTTTCCAGGTGTTTCAGTTCTTGCTCTCTTTCTTTTCTATTCTTGCAATTCACTTTTCTGGTTGTCTATAGTTGCATGACAAGTCACATCATAACTCAGTGGCTTACAACAATAAAGTTAGTATCTCTCTGATTCTGTGAATTTATTGAGTCTAACCATGTAGTTCTTGGTTGAAGTCTTATATGTAGTTATGGGCAGACTTTAGCTGGGCCTTCCATCACTTGAAGTCTAAACCAGATGGACATCAAAAATGACCCATTCATGTGTGTAGCGAATGCTGGCTGTCATCTGGGATCTCACCTGGGGCTGCTAAGCAGAGGACCAACTCCTGGTTTCCCTATGTTATTTGGGCTTCTCACAGAATGGCGGCTGGGTTCCCAGAGGGAACATCCCATGAGTGAACACTCCAAGAGACTTGGGAAAAAGCTGAAAGATTCCCTGTGACAGCACGGAAAGCTACAGAAAGTCACTTTTATTACAATCTATTGGCCAAGTAAGTCACCAAGGCCAGCCCATACTTAAGGGGAAAAGAGCGAATTACACTATACTCCTTAAAATGGAAGTATTGCATTATGAAATGGCATGTGGAATGAGAGTTGCTACAGTGGCAATCTTTGGAAAATACAGTGTACCATGCCCTCCAAGTTGCCTCTAGAAATTATGGTTCCCCAGTGTGTAAGTTTGTTCCAGACCCATTTTGCCAAATATTTCCCATTATGAAAGCCTTTTTTCATCTTTCTACTCAAATGAACTTTCCATATGTTTATGGCCTAGAGCCATGCTTTCTCTAAGAAACTGAAAATAATATAGGCTAACTTGTTAATGACTCCTGGAGTGTTGTCTAACACTGGTAACATATTTATCTTCCAAACCATGGCTTTCTCATGGCAAATGATTGAACTCAAGTAATTACTATATGAGGAGAGAAATTTGGGAAAGTTTCAAATGTACGAAAAATTGACAAATGGATTCTTTAGGGCCATGTGGTAAACTGAATGATATACATGTATTACCTCATTTAATCTTCACAGAAACCCTGTGGGTTAGGTATTAATTATATATATTTATTATACAGTTGAGAAAATTAATGCTTAGAGACAGTAAAGCACTTGACAAATGCTTCACAGCTATTGAGAATTTCTTGTATTTCTTTCCAGATGTGTATGATATCCAGTAGTTGCTCTCAACCACTAAAAACACTACCTCCCATAACTAAAGAATCTGTCTCCATTCCTAACAGAAACATTCCAAAATTATGTTTTAGTGTTTAATATGCTATTAATCTTTTATCATTATATGCAATGATCAAATAAAATAGGAAACACAGCTAGTTTTAATTGACCCTGCCCTCATTGTAGACCCAGTGGGATACATAACAGTGGCAGAGCAAAAAAAAAAAAAAAAAAAGAAATTGGGTAATTGTATTTATTATTTAGTCAACACACCTATATGCACGTAAAAACACATCATATATAATGTGAAGTATAATGTAGTTAGATAGTACTTATTACCACTAGGTTACTGTTTAATCACATTAGAATATATCATGACACTGTGGTAATGAAATATCTGTTTGAATACAATTCTAAGCAGGGAGAAGAATCTTCATATTCAAAGAATTTGCATAACTCTTGCCCCCCATGATCATCAAAGAGGCTGTGTCCATTCAAAAGAATTCCAATGTTTCAAGTGGAGACAGGTGGTAAAGGGGTTACAGGGAAATTATGTAGATTAAAGGGACACACAGTTTTCCTTTTTCCTTCCTTCCTTTTGCTTGCTGGCCAATTCTGTAGAAAAGCTATTAGGAGGTGCAAAGAAAAATAGACATAAAGACCAAGATGTCAAGTCCAAAAGTATTAAGAAGGGGATCTATACAGAAGGGATATGAAGACTCAAGCTTGATTGGGTGAGGAGGTTTTAGTCTGTTTGGACTACTATAGCAACATACTCTAGACTGGGTGGCTTAAACAACAGGCACTTATTTCTCAAAGTTCTAGAGGCTAAGAGGTCCAAGATCAAGATATCAGACCACTTGGTTCCTGGTGAAGATACTTTGTTGGTTGGCAGATGTCTGGTCACCTGTTCACTGTGTCCTCACATAATAGAAAGAGTAATCACCTTCTCATTTCCTGTTCTTATAAAGTACTACTCCTATACCATGAATGCCCTACCTCCATGATTTAGGAGATTGCCTGACAGTCCCTTAATCCTCAGTGCGGAGAAATTGGAAATTGATGTCTAATATTATTGTATAGATTTCTAGAGTTGATTAAAAGTTCAATGTTGTTCTTTCTAAAATATGTGGTGCAGTGATTCTAAGCCACATTTTTGTCTTTTAAAAAAAGTCCAGAGCCTTCCATGAAACCTCTAGGTGTGTGTATATTATCAAATTACATGGGGATATATATTTTAATGTAAATTCTTGAACTAGAAGGTCACACATAAGCCCCAAGTGGGAAAAATTTAAAAAGTGATTTTCCATATAGAATTCTGTCTTAACACGGAATAGGACTAAGTTTGCTCTCTATGATAATCATATTTGAAAAATACTTGACTAAATTGAATGTGCTCCAAATATTTACATAATAGAATTCCCAAATTAGGTCTCAAAACTTAATTATAAACGAAGATCTAATATAAACATTCTCTGGGTTTTAATGTGGGAGTAATGATTTAAGGATAAGAGGAAAGAAATAATAAATCATTCCACCTTTAAGAGTCACAGCTCTATTTGCACTTTAAAATCTCCATTCTTCTACTTTATAAGTTAATATTTCATTGGAAAGTGGTAAAATTTATACAAAATCAGAAGATTAAGTCTGCTTAACTCATTTTGATCTCCTGGAACATGGAAGTTATTAGTTTTTATTTAAGGACAGACAAATTGAGCGATAAATTTGTGTTTGTCTAGTCCTTTGAAGGTTAAGTGTTACCCAAATATAAGATTATTAAAATGTATTCACTCAAAAGTCAAGCTTATCATAGATATAAACTCCATATAATCAACCTTTTATTTAAAAATTGGATCAGATTAATTCTATTAACAAATATTAAAATAAAATATAAGATTCCAATAACCCCTCAAAATGTAGTAACAGAATCAATGACTGTGACAAATATATATATAATGCTACAGTCCTTAGTAATTGTTTCATATAAAGACTAGCAGTTCAGTGCACAAATTCGGGCACAGGTGGGGTCTCTCAGTCTGAAAGGCAATCGGGGCCAATGTGGCAGTGGCTGGCTAAGGGGAGGGACCAAGGGAGGTTGGCCCCAGCAGCAAGCTAACCAATGGCTGATTCCATGAGGAATCAGGCTCCCTCCTCCCTACTGTCAGGGTCTGGGATGCAGGTGAACCAGATTCAGGGCTGTTAGTGCTCCAGCAGCAAGGTCTGGGTCAGTGTGCATCATAGCTACCCTGTTTCCCCGAAAATAAGACAGTGTCTTATATTAATTTTTGCTCCCAAAGATGCGCTAGGTCTTATTTTCAGGGGATGTCTTATTTTTCCATGAAGAAGAATACAGTACACATTTATTGTTAAATGAAAATAAAGTAAATTTATTACCTGTATACGGCACAGTAGTACAGTAGTTGTCAACACAAACCAGACAAACTGTGAATCCTACAGTATTAAGAATTTACTCATTTATTCAATGACAATCATGTCATCGTCTTCTGGCACATCATCATAACAATCCAATTCCTGAATTTCCTGTGACTCCGTTTCTTGCAGAATCAGTGGACCAAATCTCTCATGTTTAGCAATAGCACTGTCTTTAAATGAGTACTTCTTGTCAAGATAGCCTGCTCGCAGTGCATTTGCAATGCAACTGTCAGTGATTTTCTCCCATGAATTCTTCACCTAAGTCACAACTTCTTGCAGTTTAGGTTTCACAAAGTTTCCACGCTGATTTCTCTCCATTCACACAGCAGTGAGGTGTGGACTCCACGTAAGGTCACTGGTTGCTAGACGCCAGTCGGGGTGGCCCTAGCAACCAGTTTATGGTAAATTAATTTTCATTCTGAGACAGAGCCTGGGGGCCTTAATTTGGGGGGGATATGCCTTATATTTCACTCAGAAGGAAACCTATAAATAGGTTTTATTTTTGGAGGATGTCTTATTTTCTAGCTTGTCATTTAGTTCTTCCAGTTGTTCTGGTCATTTGGTCGTAACAATTGCTTAGGCTTTTATATAGAGAGAGAATATTATAAACATTACAGAACTTACCAAAATCTATCAGATTTGCTGTATTCTTTTTTATACTTATATACTATCATGATGGTTCTCTTAATAAGTCCATAAATATAGACTGATGATTAATCTGAATACAATTTCTTGAAGCTTCCAAAACTTACATCAATTAATAGAATCTTTCTCTTAAACTGAAATTTTGCTTTAGTTTATTTCATTAAATTTATTTAGAAACACTGGGAGAAATTATATGCATTTATTCTGGAATTTCCAAGGATAATGTCTAAGCATTGTTCTTAGCATTTTTCTTGGTCTATCATGATAATGAGTAAAATTCCAACTGAATCATGAGCCATGATGCACTCTTGGAATAGAGCTAAACAAACTTTTGAAAAAGCAGGCCTACAGTATTTTATGATACCTCTTATTTTATTTTAGATATTCTTGTGACTATGTTAAGCTAAATGACAAGTTATAGTCTCTGAGCCGAAACTGAATTTTTGGCTCCTTTTAGTGGAATTTCATATGGTATTTGAATATATCTGCTGTCTTAAAAATGAGTCATAGAACTGTTTATGAAATGTCTTTCATAATCCCAGCTCACTGATAGATGTTGGACAGGATAGAAGAGAATTTTAAGCCCACCGCTTGTTCCAAAAATGCTTTGCACATATAAATTAAAAAAGAAGCAAGTCAGTGTGGATTGAAAAGATTTTAAAAGAAAAATTATTAACAAGGGTAAGGAATTCAGATGATATATAATTAAGAGCAAAAATGTAAACTTCCTCCCCAACTCCATTCCATGCGTGCATTCCCTTATTCACTCATTTTAGTCACACCAGTCTCATTTCACACTGTCCCCTTGCCAGCTCTTGGAACTTGCTCTTCCCTTTGCTATGTCCATCCTGCTTGGAATGCTGACCCTCTCAATTACAATTTACTCTACACTTACAATTCTACACTTGGTCTGTTTATTATCCTCCTTTACTGCCTTCAGCGCACATATTACTTTTGGAAACTATCACTTGTTGGATAATGTCTATGTTTATTGCCTGCTGAACCCATTGAAATGTTAGCTTCGTAATGACAGGGACTCCCTCTTCTACTATCATATGCCTAGTACACAGTACACACTGTATCTAGCATATCATAGGTATGTAATAAATATTTGCTGAGTGAATACACCTAAATACAGAAAACTGCCATCATGTCACTTTCCCTGTTCAACAGCCCTTAATAGACAGATCAACAAGTTTTAATCTCTATACAATAGCCACCAATAATGCCTCCAAAGTATGAGTGATTCCATTCCACCATCTTTTAAACTACCTCTCTTTGTCATGTCTAATCAATGTTCTCTGTCTCCAGGAATTTCCCACACACACTCTATATTTTCCCTCAACATGAACTTTACTCATATTGTTTCCTCTTTCTATCTCTACCCACTAATATTACATCCATTCTTCCATGCAGGGGGACAGTAGGACTTTGTGATTTCAAGTCACTTTGTCTTCAGGGGCCCCTTTTACTATAAAAATGTTAAAAACTATTATGTTGGTATAAAGACAAATATATCCAAGTCAAGGTCATTATCATATAGTCATAACTATTACATTGTTTTTTTTCTGATTTTTAAAGGAATTAATATTAAAATATTTTTACTTGAGATCCCCTAAAAGTATCATGGGTCCTAGGCATCGTGTACTGTATCTTTTGGGATTAGTTGACTCATCCTCTAACACAATTTAAATGTTAACTCATCCTGGAAGCCTTCTCTGAGCACGCGCACACACACACACACACACACACACACACACACACACTGCACTCTACTCTTTTCCCTCCTTCACTTTCATAGTACCTTCTATGGGCCCCATTAAACTTAGCAATAGACTGGAAGCAAAACCTGTGATTATTATTATCTTTTTGCAGCTCAAAGTTTCCATCATAGAGTGTGACATAGCCTATGCAACAATATTGATTTGATATTTAATGCAGATACTAGTAATATGGGTTCTAATAGTTAAGGAAGTTTTCAGTAAAGGTGATTTTAGATGACCCTGGAGACATTGATAAATGTCAGAGCCTTGGTGTTCAACTATTGAATCTGTATGATAGAAATATTTTATGGGTCACATATGCTAGAATAATAGGTGATGATGTTGGTTAGATAAATTGGGATTGAATTACAAAGAACCTTGAATTTCAGGCAGAGAATTAGAGTCTGGATGGCTTAGGCCATTGGAGACCCTGCAGGCCCTTAATCAGGAAAAGCAGCATGATGAGAACGGTATTTTCAGAAGATTTATCTCTGAGTTGAGCATTGAAGGGATCAAAGCAGAGAAAGTCTGGAAACAATAAAAGGAGAGAGATGATGGAAATGGTTCGGTCTGGCTCGACTATATGCCTCACCTCCAATTTTTTTCATAGGCAAATGGAAATAAAATGTAAGTTCCAAACAAATAAATAACAGAGTTTATTTTTCTCTGGCTCTCCTCAGCTCCTGGTGAAACCCATTTTTGTGATAAACTCATTCCTTTCCTAGCTCTCAGATGGTGAGCTTTTTAGTCATCATTGTGAAAGGCCAACATATTTGTTTACTGGAACAGTCATAGCGAGGCCAACAGCAATAACTCTTATCATTTTATTCTAAGGGAGGAACGCTACTTCATACCATCTTTGGATGCAATGTAAATCTCAGAGAGAAGCAGAAGCTCGTCTGTGTTTAGATGAATTAACTTCATACTGAAGTGATGATCCTCTGAAGCCATAAATTAGGCCGCTTTAAAAGAATGCAGCGGAGGGACATTCCAAAAGTGGTTACAAAACCAAAGATGAGACGGAGCTCTTTTACTTTTAAAGGAAGTTATTCTTAATAGCACTAGCGAATAAAGTGTTTTGTTATTATTATTGGTGTCATGTTCTTAGGACCCCAGCAATGAGTGAAAGACAGATGACTATCATTAATAGGAATATGAAGAGCACATTAAAACTTCTTTTGACCTTCTGTTTCTGTGAGAAAAACGAAATATATTTTCTTCTGAAATAATGAAATATAAGGAAAGAACGCATTTGTATTAGAAAAAAACTAGATAACATGTATGTGGTATGTGTTATCACAGGGGAGAGAGCCTCATCTCTCCTGGGTCCAAGTGAGGGTGGATTTCTTGTGATATCCCAAGAAAAATAATTTTCTGAGACTCTTACAGGAGTTTTTGATATGGTAAAAAGCTTTAATTCTGTGGAATGACTCCTGGGTTTCTGAAGTCCCATTTCCCTCCATCTAGTCATAGAAGAAAGTAGCTGGGGCTTTGGTAGACCTAAAGTCAGAGTCAGCGTCCAGAATTTATTTTCCATGTTAGACCCGGGTCTGGTTCAGCTTCAGGCCAGCTTAGCTTATGTTTCCCATGGCAGCCCATTACACCATTGTGCGTGGGGTTGGCATGGCTGTGGACCATAGGGCAAATGCAAGGAAGCCAAGAGTCCCAAGTCAGGTGTGCCAAGAGAGAGAAAACTCCTTTGTTTAGGAGATTATGTATTCCCAAATTTTTGTTGGGCTTGTAGTGGCCCTGCTCATTCTGGCCAACCATCTCTGTCTCCAGGTTTGACTGACAGGCAAGTACCTTCCCTATGTCACATCAACTTTATTATACATGCATGTCTACCTTCTCTTTATACAGTCCCCCTTCCCCAGTGTTCTCAGGGAATAAGCTGGCAGTTCTATGGGGAGTGCAAAGTTGCAGTTTCCTGGTGAAACTGCCCAAGTGACATGCCTATAATATTTGGCCTTCCCTTTGGTCCTTTCCTATTATTAATAACTACCTAATTACAGTGGTATCATAATATAGATCCAAGAACTGAGTTTGGGGGAGGTAGCAGAGAAGTGAGCTCAGGCCACAGTGTTTTCAGGAAAGTGTCTCTGCAATAAAGGCTCTTTTGTCTTCTGGTCAGCTGTTGTCTCCTCTTCCCACAGTCTGATGAAGCGGGAAATTTGGACTTTCTACCTCCCTTCCTGCATCACCTCTTGCTTTTTCCCAGGGAATTTAGCCTCAAACAGAATGCATTCCACACTGGGGGAAAAAGTGCAAAGATCCACTCTGACCCCTGGCTCTAGAACTTCAACAGGAGCTATAATAATTTGGAAATTCTTTTTATATTGCAACAACACTAAAACTTTAAGGCTATTGTCTTGCTAGGAACACAAAAATACAGCTTTGCAATTCAAAAGTTAGTACCAATGTTCTTCTCTCTCACACTCTTGTTGTTTTATTCTCCGAGATAGCAGTGCTAATCTTCCTTGAGGCAGAGCAAAGCAATGTAAAGGATTATATGCAGGAACATTTAAAAGAGAAAATCAGCTGAAACCGGTTTGGCTCAGTGGTCTGCGGACTGAAAGGTCCCGAGCTCGATTCCGATCAAGGGCATGTACATTGGTTGCGGGCACATCCCCAGTAGGGGGTGTGCAAGAGGCAGCTGGTCAATGTTTCTCTCTCATTGACGTTTCTAGCTCTCTCTCTCTCTCTCTCTCTCTCTCTCTCTCTCTCTCTCTCCCTTCCTCTCTGTAAAATATCAATAAAATATATATTTAATTTAAAAAAAAAGAGAAAATCATCTAAACAGATACATTTACATGTAGACCATTATTTCATGTATAAATGCTGTGGAGAAAAGAAAAAGAATACATCTATGCTTAATACTGTCTCAGTGTCCCTTTCTTATAGGGCCAAAACTTGACAGCCAGACATTTACAACTTCCCATAGAAATGTTCATCTTACACTATTTTTCTGTAAAACACATGTTGAAAACACAACAGATTAGTCATTGTTTCTCTAAACAATGTCTGTTTCCATGTCTTTGGTGAAGTCGCCCTTACTGTCCTTCCTTAACAGTTATTGTTGGAAGCCTTTTTGTTCATGTGGGCCCAACTCAAATCTCATCTCAGCCATGAAAGTAGACAACACTGATAACTCCCTATCTTATCTTGTATTCCTGCATAATTCTATCATATATTGTATCCTCATAAAATATTTTTTTCCTTTTCTGATATATATTAGAACTTTTTAGCTGGTCTGTCTTCCTCACTGAAGTGAGTAGTTGCAGAGCAGAAATTGTGAATAATTCACCTGGTTTCACCCACAATACTAAGCAAGATGCCTTATATATAGTGCATGATACTTAATACTAATCAATATAGTGATTCAAGGAAAATAAAAATTAACACAGATTAATCTAAGTCTAAAAAGTGCAGCTTAAAGTATATATAAACACATCTAAAGAGTTGGAAGTCAAAAGCCCCATGGCTTTAATGACAAGATTTAAATGAGATTTGGGATTTGGGTTGATGTTGAAATAGGCTAAGACTTTGAAGACTTTGAATGTTGGGAATAGGCAAATGTCTATATGGGATGGATGTGAACCATTGGGGCCAAAAGGTGAACTATGTGAGGTGGAAAATTGATCCCTCTCAATTTAAAAAAAAAAAAAAAAAAAAAAAAAAAAAAAGCTATTTACACAATCCCAGGAAACTGTGAATGTCATCTAATTTGGAAAGGGCCTTTCATGTATGATTAAATTAAGAATCTTGAAATCAGGAGATAATCTTGAATCACCTGGGTAGGCCCTAAATCCAAGGACAAGTTTCCTGTTAAGCAAAAGGCAGAGGGATGTTTGAAACAGACAGAGGTGAAGTTGCAGACCAAGAGGGGAGAATGTAATCTGAAGGCAGAGCAAGAGGTTGGAGAGATGTGGCTGCAAGCCCAGGAATGCCAGGACAGCCAATAGCGGCTGGAAGAGGGAAAAAACAAGTTATTCCCTGGCGCCCCCGAGGGAGACAGCCCTAGAGATTTCAGACTTTTGGAATCCAGTACTGGGGCAGGTTAAACTTCTGTGGTTTTAAGATTCCAAGCTTGAGGTGATTTGTTAAAGCAGCTTCAGAAAACAAATGGTGTCCTTGTCTCATTTGCATTTGTGCCCACTCAATTGCCGGAAGCTATAATATAGTTAGTGGTAGCTGTAGAACTTATCAGTATCTGCTTTTGCTTGAAAAATAATAAAGACTAGAATGTTATAAATTGTTATGTATCTCTTCACAGACAAAGACTGGCTTAGAAGCTAAAGGTTGGTTCCCTCACACCGCCAAGCAATTCTCTGGGACACCAGCTGGGTATCCTGTAGTTCGTTCTGACACTATTTATCCAGGGGTAGCGCCAGGCTCCACAGCTTCAGACTGTCCTCCACCCCACTTCAGAGCCAGTTGTTAGCCAGGTGTCATCTGTACGTCTGACTGACTGGCCATACATCAGAGAGTCCTATGACCTCTTCCTTGGCTCAGATTAATTGGCTAGTATGGATGAAAAAGCAATTCTATGAAGTCACCTCATAAGGTGATCTGGCAGGTCATAGTGGGTAGATATGCCCCAGGCGTATAGCTTCTCTAGTAAAAGGTTTATCTTTGCCTTAAGCAAGTTCATTGTTCTTGTGCATCTAGGCTGACATACCTTTGAAATGCCAGAGTAGTCAGCTTTTTTCTGACCCCTCTAAGGCCATCACTCTTAAGAGAGCACATGGGTTTTAAGAGCTCTGTGTCAGGAACAAGGTTGAGGACCAAATATATATTTTCCTATTACAAATAACACATGGACAGGGCAGGCTTTTTAGAGCAGAGGCCAAAAAGGATAAAGGAAGTAGAGACTGTAGAGAGGCAAATAAATTATGTGAACAGCACTAGCTGCCCTAGTTTGGGTTGCTTCAGAAACAAATATTGAGGTAAAGACTTGAGGGTAGGTACAGATTTTGGTAGGTGATCCCAGGAAGCACAGGTGAAGGAGTGGGGAAAGAAAAGAGAGATAACAGTGTGCCAGTGTGCCCCCAGCCAGTGTGGCTCAGTTGGTTGGACATCATCCCATGCACCAAAAGGTTGATGGTTCAATTCCCTGTCAGGGCACATGCCTGGGTTGCAGGTTCCATCCCAGGTAGGGAACAGGCAGGAGGCAGCCCATTGACATCTGGATCTTATATTGTTTATCTCTCCCTCTCCCTTCCTCTTTGTCTAAAAATAAATTTTAAAATCATTTTCTTAAAGTGTGCCAATAAGCGGGTTGTCTCTGAGAGAAATAGGAACATCATCCCATCCATGACCCTCTGAGGAACTCTGTAGGGTATTTCTCCCCCTTGCCACAAAAAAATGAGGGACAGGGATGTTTATCCATCATATCCATTGCCCACAGAGTTCCTCTGACCTTCCCCTGGGAGAGCTGAGCAAGCCCTCACAAAATAATCAGAGAATGCTCTCAGGCTGACAATATAAATGCATGTTAATGAAAAAATAAACAAAAAAAAAATATTGAAACCTATAAAGAATTTTTGTGAGTTTATTTGAGCCAAACTGTCAACATATGCCAGGGAAGCAGAACCTCAATGGATTGAGATAATGCTCCAAAGAATGGCGGATTACGTTTCTCTATCTATATATTGCAATCAAAGGAGGGACATAGGTGGGTTACATGAAATTCATTGGTGATGGAGTAAGGAGGCAGAAGAAAGCAAATCAGTGGGAAACCCCTGGGATTGGATAAAAAGTAAAATGATGGACTCAAATTTAGGTGATTACAGGAACAATTAACATGATAACGAAGGAATTTGAGGCATCTATCCTGGCGCCCACCACATTGGGTTGTGCCCCAAGGGCTCCAGAAAAAGGGAAGTTACTGAGATGTCAAGTTACCCAGACATCTCATAGATATGTTATCTTAGAGGTAAAAAGGCAAATGGGCTCAGTAAAGATCAAAGTTGATCTTTGTCTGGGAAAATATCGGCCTATAAAATGACTGCCCATTATAACCTATTTGTAGTAAGATATTTAATTTTCAAACCATCCTTTGTGGTTACTTTAGGTCTCTTAGTTTGCAAGACTGCCACGCAGGCCTCCACTGAGCTTGTCAGGTTAGCATGTGGCTCTTTTCTTTCACATGCCCAAGCTCTTGTGGTAGCAAGCTGTAAGCATCATGGAAACCTACTACTTTCACCTCAGATGGACTCACATTGTGTCAATGTTTAAGAATGGTGCCATTTGAGCATTACTCAGTTAGGTTCAGTGGATGGAGCATCAGCCCAAAGACTGAAGGATCTTGGGTTTGATTCTGATCAAGGGCACAAACCTCGAATGCAGGCTCTATCTTGAATGCAGGCTCTATCCCCAGCCCTGACTGGGTTATGTGTGAGAGTCAGCCAATGGATGTATCTCTCTCAAATCGATGTTTTTCTCTCTCTGTTTCTCTCCCCCTCCTTTACACTCTCTCTAAAAGTCAATGGAAAAATAATATCCTCAGGTGAGGATTAACAACAGCAACAACAAAAAAAATGGTGCCACTTGAAATCAAGAATGAAAACTAACCTTGAAGATTTTCCAGAGATTCTCTAAGGAACAAAAAACTAAGCAAAGACTTTTGTCAGACCTCTGGGAGCAAATAGAAAGCAGAATCCTAGATGTAAGAAGTGAGCAAGGAAACAATGAGGACTCCACACAGCAGTCAATCAGCGCCTTCAGTGGACCGTCGGGGATGGCAAAACCCACTGAGGGAAAGAGAAGAGGAAGAGAACAAACACTTATTGAATGAATGTCTAATGTGGGCACCAAAACCTGGCCATTAATATGTACAGAGCACTTCTAATTCATCCTTACAATGCTGTTTTGAATAGCTAATATTACCAATGGAATCATACCAATCAATCTCACTCCCAAACTGATGCTCTGTCCAGGCGATTTAAGAGGAGGGAAAATGTCATATAATGCTTAAGCATAAGCTGTGAACAAATTTGTCCACTTCTGACGAATTTGTAAAATAGTATCAGAAAGGGAAAGGCCTTCTGACACTTGCCTAAAAACTCTGGTCATATCAATTATTTGAAAGCAAGGAAGGAGATATCAATTGCATTATTTCCTCTAGAAGTACTTTCAGGATTCAAATAAAATTTCATAGTATTTTACAAAACACAGAAAATAATAATGTGCTCACAGATGACCAAGTCGATTTCAGATTCCAGGATCTCCATCTGAGAGGTCTTGTCCACCAACAACGTTAGAAATCGGCTTCTCACAAAAAATGAGGTGGTGAAAACTTTGAAGCCAGCAACAATTTCAAAAGAAATAATATTAAAAAAAAATATATGCTCCCCTCTGGTTTGGTTTGGTTTTGATCTAAAACTACTTCAGCAAAGAATCTGGTGTGAACTCAAAAGGAACCTTACCTTTTGAATTTAAGTGGAATGCTTGTGTAATACAGATAAGCCTCTTCATTTTTGTTTTGTTTTGCTTTTGAGTCAAAGGTGTGTACTGCTGACATTTACAAATAATAGCTCTTTGAGATGAGTTTGCTTGTTTGAAAATTCAAGGTGGCTGTTAACTTTGGATTTCTTGTTATTGCTGTTTGTTGTTTGCTTACAATTTTTTATCACTGGTCAATACCTACAGGGAGGAGCTGCAACTCCAAGCCTAAGGATCCTCTGCTCAAATTTCCTCAAGAGCACTGAAGTCCATAAAAGCACCAGAGTTCTGAGTGGACAACCATGTCCAATTACAAGATGTCAGTGAGGCCATAAGCTCCGAGGAGCAAAGGGAAGTGGTTTCCTTTCAGACGCTCTGTCTGTGGAATTCCTCTGGGTGGGTTTTCTCTGGGTTTTAACCTGGCAATAAGTTTCCTATTGATAAGCCTGTTCTCTTGTTGTAGAGAACCAACCCTACCTCATATGTTAATTGAATTTAGGGGAAAAGATATTTGGATTTCTATTAACCCAAAAAATATTTTTTGTTGGGTGGAAATATATAAAATAACTGATAGTGAAGTTTTGTCTATTGTTTTTTTGTTTGTTTTTGTTTGTCTGGTGGTGTTTTGTTTTGTTTTTTGCTTAAAATAGCAATTTCATATGCTGCAACAAGATGTATTCCTGGTACTTTTACTGGGAATAACTTTCTGTCACTGGTATCTCTATAGCTCAGTAAGATTCGAGTATATTTTTGTTTATAAAAAAGAACTTAGAACCTTGGTATGAGAGATTATCACCTATATTATTGCATGTGGCAACATTTGAGTATTCTAGTAACCACTTACTTTTTAAACTTTTGTTTGCTTACTTAACAATTATTGAGCATCTACTATAATAGGGCATTTTATTATTTTTTAATTATTTATTGTTGAAAATATTATATGTGTCCCATTTTTTCCCCTTATACTGTAGAGCAGAAGGGGCTCAGTTCCTCTTCCTGCAGTCAAAGCAACCCCACTCCTGTCCATACCAGGGAAGGTTCCAAGGATGAAGGGAGACTTACCGGTAACTCAGTGCAGGCTGGTGGGAAAGACACAAATCTGGGACCAGACAGGAGTGGTCAAGTGACCACACCCTGCCGTGCCCCAGGCAGGATTCTGCCTCTCAAACTTTCCCAACTGCCAAGCTTCAGATTCCTCCCTCCTTCCCAAGTTTCTCTGTGCATGCAATATGAAAAATGGTCTTGAATAGTTTGCATTTATTATTCAGCTTTTGAATATGATCATTGTTCATCATCATCCTCATAATGAGACTAGTTCTGCCACAGGTTTATATATTTATTCCCCTATGTTCAGGATGCTTTAATTGTCTTATTTATTTTGATGATGTCTGTTAAATAAATGGCTGATCTGAGACCGATTTTTATGGATGTGGGAAACTGAACTGAGCATCTCTAGGTGAGTTGCCGAAGTCCTTTTCCTGACACAATCCACAGCAGGGTTGACTGCTGACAGACTCCTAGCTTTGTTGGAGAGCTAGTTAGGAGTGCAAAGCACAAATTGACTGACTGGAAATTAATTATCTAGAAAAAAAATGTTAGTAAGTCTAAAAATATTAAATCACAGGTATGTAGTCAATTAGCTAAAACTTATCAAAAATAAACTGACATGTAACTATGTCAAAAGTGCCACCTGTGAATTTATAAAATTATGAGATTCCTCAATTTTATTATCATGAACACAGCATTATTATGGACTACGGCATTTTAGAGCTCAAGGGTATCATATGCTCTAAATTTACTAATGAATTATAAGTTTTAGAAATCTGCAAATGTGGGACTATTTAAGTTGTCTTCTAAAGAATTGGGAAGTATTTTTGAATTTTAGTAGTGCACTGTATCCCTTTCATAAGAACGAATGCCTGTGGGGGAAATTTTAAGCAGTCTGTGGTTTTAATATCTCAACTTCTTTGTATAGCACTATTTTCAGAATAACAATATTTTTCATAATTATATCTATACTAGTAGACCTGCACACAAATCCATGCATGAGTAGCTTGCTGCTGCTTGCCTCAGCTGGCCACCAGCCCACCTCCTCTGGTAGCTCTCAGCTGCTCCTAGCTCCTAGCTCGCTGCCACGCCCTCCTGTAGCTCTCCACCTTCTGGCCTGCCTTCCTGTAGCTCTCCCCACTCCTAGCTCGCTGTCCCGCCCCTCGTGTAGCTCTTCACCACTTGTAGATTGGTTGTGACATTATGGTGTAACTGATAGTTGCCATATTCCTCTTTTATTATATAGGATGTTATTTTATAGTAATTCAATGTGCATTTGACTTGAAACTCAAGTAAATATCAAATGTATTAAAAGATCGATGGGTTTCATAGTTATATGTTCTTTAAAAAGCAAGTGTTTGCCAAAACTAGTTTGGCTCAGCGGGTTTGGTTCTGGTCAATGGCATGTACCTTGGTTGTGGGCACATCCCAAGTGAGGGGTGTGGAGGAGGCAGCTGATCGATGTTTCTCTCTCATCGATGTTTCTATTTCTCTCTCTTCCTCTCTGTAAAAAATCAATAAAATATAAAAATAAAATAAAACAAAAAGCAAAGGCTATTTTTCTAGAAAAATGTAAGAAACTGAAATGCATGTGGTTTTTTTGAAAGAGCCAGCTTTTGTTTATTCAAGTTTATAACTGCTGGAGAATTCCCTGTTTATAACTGGAAACTGTACTATCCAAATCCTGCCTTTGTGCATAGGTTTCTATTTTGTTTCTGTGAAAAAGAGAGGTAAATTTCAATCCAGGAACCAAAAGGGCACTGAGTTGATTTCCTGTGAGGGCACATGCCCAGGTTTCAGGCTCAATCCTGAAGAAGGCAGTCCATCAATGTTTCTATCTTTCTATTCTTCTTCCTCTCTCTCTAAAATCAATATTTTTTAAAAGAATGGTTATTTCCAGTCAGACCTCAAAAATGATTTTAATTTTCTCAAATTGCATATGTTCTTTGGAGCTGCCTTGTACTGTAGAGCAGAAGGGGCTCAGTTCCTCTTCCTGCAGTCAAAGCAACCCTACTCTTGTCTGTACCAGGGAAGGTTTCAAAAAAGCATCCACCTAGCTCTAGCTGGTTTGGCTTAGTGGATAGAGCATTGGCCTGTGGACTGAAGGGTCACAAGTTCAATTCCAATTAAGGGCAAACACCTGTGTTATGGGCTTGATCCCCAACAACTGATCAATGAGTCTCTCTCATCATTGATGTTTCTGTCTATCTCTCCCTCTCCCTTCCACTCAGAAATCAATATATATATATATATATATATATATATATATATATATATATTAAAAGCATCTGCCTAGAAACAGTGACATCAGGGATTGCAGAGCAGAAGTACCTCTCCCTCTTGGTAGGAAGATGTACCAAATCACCTGCATGGCTTTTTCAATCTGCATGTGTGATATGCCCACAGGATTTTGAAATCAGCTAACTCAGCCATAAGAATCCTTTTTATAGTGAATATACTTGTGACTGCTAAGAATGTGATGCTGTATTTCAGGTGGACTTGGATAAAGAAAGAAAGAAAGAAAGAAAGAAAGAAAGAAAGAAAGAAAGAAAGAAGAAAGAGAGAGAGAGAGAGAGAGAGAGAGAGAGAGAGAGAGAGAGAGATGAAGGGAGGGAAAGAGGGTGGGGAGGGGGTGTTGGTGTTACTGGGCTCTGTTTATGTAGACTTACCAATACCAGATTCCCCAATTCTGCCTAACTTCATTGGTTTCTATCCCAAATTTCAAATGACTTGGAAAAGTCATCTTAAGATTTGTCCTGTTGCTATTCTGTTTGTCACTGTTGATGTATCTTCATTTGAATATTTTCTCCAAGAGTCTTAGCAAAGTTAATTTTAATTATGCTCCTTTTGCATTACTAAGAAGGAAAGATGACCTATATCATATTTTAGTGCAGACTCACTATTGACTCTTTATAATAATTACATTATCAGCAATCAGCAGTGGTGTCTTCAAATGCTTTGGAGTTACTTCCCTTGTCATGATTCAACTTCATTTTTCAGACTCTTATCTGAAATTAAACACTGTCATGATGATATGGTCTTGGAATGTGTCATAGTTAACACTACCTTCTCCCTATCATTTCAACTTACACAGAGAGCCACCAGAGGAAGTGATGAGATTCTGATTAATTAAAAACTTGTCATCTGAGAAGAATAATATTTTAGATGGTCTTACTAATCTGTAAGATCATATTTCTAAATGGGAACACTGGAATAATAATACTTACAAAAGTCCAAGTTTTATTTTACCTGAAGGAAGTAAATTTCTCTTACAACTTTTTAATCATCCATGACAATGTCACAGTTTTTTCCTAAAGTTGTCATTGTCAGCACTTACATTCAGAGAAGGTTCTAATCCAACTTAGGAGCCATTAGGACCTTGGAGAGAAAGGGGCAAAAAAAAACACAACACTCTTAACAGAGCATTCGGTAAGGATATTTTAAAACATTAATTCTGGCAATGGGAACCTATTGCAGATCTAAGCATTGGTGTCTGCAATAATTCTTTCCAACAGTCCTGCAGGTCACCAATAGTAGAGGCCTTTCTCACACACTATCACCCTATTCAGCTAGCTTAGTTTTTATCTCCTTTCTTCAACTCAAATGGATTTTGTAAGAATTTGCTATGTGTCATACTTCTCATGAACAACACCAAAGGAACTATGAAAACATATGGAATAGACTATCAAGAAAGGTGCCTTGTAGTTATGAGGTGTTAGATGTTGTATGCTGTAAATACCTGCACATATTTTAAAGTTGCAAGATGAACATTTCTTCTCTGGTATATGAGATACCATACACACTCTAACAAATCAGGATGATTTTGTAAATGTAAACATTTTGCTCTATTGCATTGTTATTGACTCATTGTGGTGTCTCTTCAGTCCAAAAAAAATGCACAGTAACAAAATAGATATTTCCAGTTCACATAAAATCATGGTCTTGAAGTGAATCAGTCATAGAAAGATATTCTTTCTAAAACTTCTGATTTATTCAGCCGGGGAGATCCCAAATAATAAGACCAGTCATGATAATAACATTCAATTAATAGGCCCAAAGAGAACTGACTTGGATGTTTGAAAATTAAAATAAAACAATGCTTTATGTTAAATTCCTATATCTATTGGATTTTGTTGTTACCAAAAGCATCAATCAGAAGCAACTCTTACATCATCTTAGTTTAGTGATTTGGACTAGGAGAAAATAGTGGGAGATGAAATTTTGAAATCTAATAGGAACCTAATGGTTTTGGTTTTAAATCATTCTCAAGGCCAAACTTTTATTATTGTGAGGGGGAAAATAAAGAAATAACTTCTGTCAAGTTTTATATGGAATTAAAAATATTTCCATGATGTAGTTGTTTTGGGAGAAATTTTTGTTGTTGTTGTTTCTATTTTATTTGATTTTTTGGTTACTGTTATGTTTGGGTTGAGTCTCAACAATGATAAATCATGATGTCTGGAAAGCCATGCCAAGAGCAATCTGGTTCAGCTAATTTTAAATGTGTTTGTTTGCTAATAGAACATCTATTAGTTTAACCTAATTCCAATAATGCAAATAGAAAGCCTCCTTGACCTAAAAATTACATCTTGATATCACTGCAGAGGTGAACATACAAACTACCAACTGTCTAAGAGATTAAAAACCTTCAGCTGGAAATAACCATTACATGGTGGACAAAGACTTGACTTGGGGTGGTGAGCACACAATAGAGTGTACAGATGGTGTGTGCGGAATTATGCGCCTGAAACCTGTATAACTTTGTTAATCAGTGTCACCCCCAGTAAATTTGAATAAAAGGAAAAAAAGAATAAAAATAACCATTACCCATTCCAATGTTGAAAGATAAGCTTGGATATTGAAATTCTCGATTGTGGGGAAGTCTGGAAAACATTCCAAATGGCCGACTCAAATAGACCATCACTTCCAATCTTTTCATTTCTGTCATTGCTGCCAGGCTCAGAACTCAAAGGGCTAATACCATATTTTGCTAGGCCTCTTCAGCAACAGGCACCTTTTGTCCCTCAGCTGTTTCCTAAGGTGCCTGGTCTCTATCACTTCCTTCTCATGGCACTCCAGTAGGCTACTTGTGTCCTCGGTCTATATTCCTTTTCACCAAAGGGAAAAATATTGCTTGCTGAGTCTATGGTAATCTTCCTAAAAAATTGTTGATAGATAAATGATACAGAGGAGTAGATTAGTCATTTACTCCTTTCTTCCTTTTACTCTTATTTTTATCTGCCACATCTTAGAATGTTCAGCTTCTCTCTACACATCTAAATTCTAAAATGCTTAAGTCCACGTGGAGTTGAACCACTTCCCTGAAGCTAACTCCAGAATTTCATACTCAAATGTCTTTCCTGTACTATCAGCATTTTCATAAAACAGACAGTACCTCTACATATGGTTTCTGGTAGCTTACTAGTAATGTATGTAAATTAAATTAAAGATGAACTGATTCTTATACATTTTTCCTATGGTTTAGAAAACGAATTTAGTTAGTTGATGAGTTATTAAAATAAAGAAATGCATTACAATGGAAAATATCAGAGAATAATCAATGGAACAAGGATCATAATTGAATGGCAACTCTTCTTTTATTTATCAAATTACATTTATTGGGGTGAAACTTACATAAAATTATATAAATTTCAAGTGTCAATTTTTTATTAGAGAAAAAGAAATTATTTGTATTTTGCATTTCATTGTAAAATGTATTTTTTTTTACTGTGGATCATAGTTAGAGGTGTTATTTTTTAATTTATCAAAATCATGTTTATACTCATTTATATGTAAAAGTATTCATTCATTCAACATGTTGAGTATACTGAAAACATAAAAAGGAATAAGTGGTCTCTATCTTTGAGGACCTAGCAGTCTTAAGAGAAACTGATATGTGTATAAATCATTTTAGTGTCATGTACATAAGTTCTAGAAGGCAGAGTACAGTTAATTCTCTGGAAATGTAGAAGAGGAAGTAACAGCAGTCCCTTAAGAATCTCTTGTTTACTCAAATGCTTCATTCTTCTGGTGAGAAATCAGCAAGCTAAGTTTAATTAAAGCATTTTTTAAATTATTAGTCTCATGTTCATTTTCTTCTCTCCTTTAAAATGTTATATGATCATTGGTAAATAGTGGGACAGTAATATAAAATGTTGTGTGGTGAGGTTGTAAAAATAATAAATTTATTTTCAACAAGCCTGAATTACTTTTAACAATTGATAGTATTGTTTTTCAGAAAAGCTATATCTATTTTTTAAGAAAAGCTATACTAGTGAAACAGAGAAAGAAATAACCTCCATAAAGCTCTTTTATGAAATGAGAAAACTTGGTCATAGTAAATCATCTATTTTAATATTTCTCATGTAATTAAAATTATGCACAGACATAACATCTGCACACAGGGAGCTCCATTCCATGTTGATAAATATTGATGCCCAAAATAACATATCAGTGAGTCAAACATAGCTGGTTAATGCAACAGATTTGAAATAAGAGAGACTGGGTCTATGCTTTCATTTTTGTTTCCCTGAAATGCAATGTACTTAGGCTGATTGGATCTACATTGAGAGCCAAATAAAGAAATATTTTTCATAAGATGGTTGTAAAAACACTTGAGAGTCTCTTTGACATAGCAAAAATTAGAATTCCAGTCAGACTTAAAAAAAACAAAACACACAGTGGAGTGTCCTTCTGCAAACATAACCAAAGCATGCTACCACTTTTTAAATAGAGTGTCTTCCTGAAACCTCATCACGCATACCCTGAATGTGTAACCTCTCTGTTCTCTTACAGTCTTAGTACATGCTTTTTGAATAAGTGGTATTTATTCTTTCTCTGGCTTTAATTAATTTCTGTCATTATTCTTCATTTGGAATCCATTAGAATGTTTTATATGTTTTGGTTCCAAAGCATAATTTTTAAGTATTCTGGACAGTTAAATGGCTGTGCCTACTGCCCTTTACTACATTATTATATTGACTAGAGCTTATTTTCTGTTATGCGGTATGAAGCCTTTTACCCAACACAGTGTCTATGGTTAAATCATATCATAAAGTCATGGGGAACTATTTGCATTGAGGAATCACAGTACGGCATCCAAGTCTATATTAAGAGGTTAGTCCAATGATCTAAAAAAAAGAAAAAGAAAGGAAGAAAGAAAGAAAGAAGGAAGGAAGGAAGGAAGGAAGGAAGGAAGGAAGGAAGGAAGGAAGGAAGGAAGGAAGGAGAGAAAGAAAGAAAGAAAGAAAGAAAGAAAGAAAGAAAGAAAGAAAGAAAGAAAGAAAGAAAGGAAGGAAGAAAGAAAGAAAAGAACTATCCATTTTATTTAACCACTAGAAGCCTAGTGCATTCGGTGGAGAGGGGTCCTCCCTCAGAGCCTACTATGCCCTCTTGCAGTCCAGGAGCTCTCAGGGGATGTCAGCTGGACATCATCAGTCAGACATCCTTAGTGCTGCCATGGAAGTGGGAAAGGCTCCCACCACCGTGGCTGCACTAGCCAGTTGTGAGTGGCTCTCTCCCATTGTCTAGTTTTATTTGCTGAGAAGTCTGAGTTTTCTCATGACAAATATTGTGCGTGTTTGTGGGTATGCTACAAATCTATGAGAAATTTTATAAGATCTACACAAAATGGTTTTATATATTGAAAATATCTATTTGTTTCCTTAAAAATGTTCCCTTAGAGCTTATGTAGCATTCTAAAATATAATCAAGTTCTCATGATTCTTATTAGATCTCCTCTGGTACATGTTATATGGTTAATTCATCCACACCGAAAAGCTTGCAACTACAAAGAGCTCTATGCTTTCAAAAATTATCTCATACAGGAATACATTTGATTCTTCTAATAATCATGAGCTAGATATGATATACAATGTTTTGTTGCCAATTTATACATGAGGAAATGAAGCCCGAATTGGTGAAGGTATTTGCTTAAGAAGTAGGTAGTAAAAGGTAGAGGGGAGACATAAATCCATATCTTCAACTCCAAATTCCATAATTTGCATATAATCTGAATATATAGCAAAAACCCGGTTGTATTAGTCAAGGATCCCCAGAAAAATAGAACCAACAGGAAATACATAGATGTAGACAGATGATAAGGTAGATGATAGATATAAATATAGACATAGACATATAGACATGGATAGATATTTATTATAAGAATTGGTTCACATCATTATGGAGGCCTAGAAGTCCCAAGATCCGCCATCTGTAAGCTGGAAAACCAGGAAATCGGATTGTGTAATTCAGGCCTGAGAACAGATGGGCTGACGGTGTAAGTCTCAGTCTGAGTCAGAAGGCCTAAGAATCAGGAGCACCCATGTTCAAGGGAGGAGAAGATGGATGTCTCAGCTTAGAGAGGGAAAATACACCCTTTGTTCGACTTTTTGTTTTGTTCCGGACTGGAATGGATTGGATGATGCCCATCTGAGTTGATGTGGGTTATCTTTACCCCACCTACTGATTCAAATGGTAATTTCTTTCAGAAACACCCTCACAGACATACCCAGGAACAATATTTTATCACTTTTCTGAGCATTTCTTAGCCTAGTCAAGTTGACACATAAAATTAACCATCATACCAGTATTCTTAAAATTGTGCATAATTGTCAACAATATACTGAGATTCATCTTTTCTAAGTTCCACAAAACCTCATCTCTGCCCAGGTGCCTAAAACCTCCCTACTCCTCCATCTTTCTACCATTACCTTGTATTGTTCTGCTCGATGTCTTACCTCAATAGAATTTGAGAACTCTCAGTAGTGAAAAGTTCTGCAAAATTCAGTGTTAAGTTAAAACCTAGAGTGGAAAATCTGATCAGGGAATGAATTTTCTAGAATGTAAGGGCCCTCTATTGTTAGGCATTGTCCCAGGTGCTTTCTATATAGTAACTAGAGGCCCAGTACATGAAAATTCATGTACTCTGGAGGATACCTCAGCCTGGAGGAGTGGGCCTAAACTGGCAGCCCAGAAGCCCTCTAGAGATGTCCACCTGCCAGCTTAGGCCCGCTCCCTGGACATCCTTAGTGCTGCCAAGGAGGCAGGAGAGGCTCCCTCCACCGGCTGTGCACGCAGCTTTCAGCTTTCAGACCAGCTTGTGGCTAAAGGGGAGCGGCCCCTATGAAAGCGCACTGACCACCAGGGTGCAGCTTCTGCGTTGAGCATCTGCCCCCTGGTGGTCAGTGCGCATCATAGTGACCCATTCTTCCTGGTAGTTTCAGACTTAGGGTCAATTTGCATATTGCCCTTAAATTATATAAGATTCTTTCATCACCTACAACCCCCATTTTAGGATGAACTAACTGTGGTATGGAAAAGTTAAATTCATCATTATCGAAATTCCCTTGAGATGTAGGTGGTGATCAACACAACATCCATGTGGCTTAAAGTCTGGAATCTTTCCATTACACCATTCTGTAGGAATATGCCTGCAAGCAATGTTTATTCTGAGGTAAGGGTTTTCTTAAGAAAGTTGAATGATTCTAAGGCTGATGTTTCATTGATTTTTGTTCAAAATATAAGAACATCTAGTTTTTTATTTAAGCAAGGAGTTCACATCAGCGATTGCTTCCACTTCCCTAAGTAGAAGACCTGACATTTGCAATGTCCTCATTCAGATCATAGGAAAGGATTTGCCCTGACAAGCTGTGCAGACTGGCGTTATCAAGGCAAAATGTATCAAAACCAAAGCAATTTTTATGACAACTGTCAAAGAAAGTCAAGCTTAAGCGGCATTACATGGCTCTGGCTTATCAATGAGCTATACTCCATAGACGACACATTGAATTTAGTACAGTACTTGCAACCCCAGCAATAAGAAAAGAGCTTGCGAAGTAGGTACTTCTAGATAAGGACAACAAGTGGGAAAAGCTTGTTAAAATTTTAAGTAGGTATCTATCCTTTGAAAGAAATCCCAAAACTTGACATCTGTGTGCTGGGGAACCAGGAAAGCTGATTGAGTAATCCTGTTCTTATCTGAAGGCCTGAGAAGAAGGGTGCCGATATTGTGAAAATTTCACACAGTAGAAGTCACCTAAAGTGTATAATTTTTAAAGTCCACACAAACAGTTCATAATTCATCTTTTTTTTAAATTACAATTTTCTCACCAATCTTATAACACTCTTTATCTCATATTTGTTTGTAGCACATAATATTTCAGTCAGACAGTTTGACTCTAAAACAATGCAGATATTTATAAATAGACTGAAGTGAGGAAGATGAAATGGTCTGTGAACAATAGTGTTCACAAATTAAATATTCCCAAGGGTACAGAGAAACATACACAAGTAAATCTTTAAGAAAATCAAATGTATGGGTGTTCAATCTACAAAACAGACAAACCATACTTTACTTTAGGAGGATCTACTGACACAGCAAAAACAGAATTAAGTTTATCCAGATGCAAGGATATTTACAATCAAATTTATAAGTAAACTTGAAAGGTATCTATACTAATAAAAGCATTGGTGCCCCTCATGCCCTTGCACCCTCCCTCGAGTGACACCCACATATGCTCACAAGATGGCCACCACAAGATGGCCACTACAAAATGGCTGGCAGGGGAGGGCAGTTGTGGGCAAACAGGCCAGCAAGGGAGGGCAGTTGGGTGACCAGGCCTGCAGCTGAGTGGGAGATCAGGCTGGCAACAGGTGAGCGGTTAGGACCCAGCTGTCCCAGATTGTGAAAGGGACTACACTGGCCTAAATTGGCAGTCAGACATCCCCTGAGGGGTCCCAGATTGGAGAGGGTGCAGGCTGGGCTGAGAGACATCTTCCCCCCATGCACAAAAAGTGTTGTGCATCAGACTTACGGTCTTTGTATAAGCAGCATAAAAATACATATTTAACTTCAAACTTAAAGTGTCAGAAAAAAAAATACTCTCTTTCACAGAACTATTTCAAAAAACAATAGCATCAGTATCAATCTTCAGAGTATTTGCAACTTTTATGGGACCCCAGAGGAATCTCCTGGGTCAGGCCACTCCTATTCAGTTAAGTCCTGGGAATTCTGAGTCTTCTTTTCTCTGTAATGTGGATATGTCAACCCTTCCAATGGCATGCTCTTATGTTCAATAATAAAACAATATTGACTTTTTGTGTTGGGTGATTAACCTTCATTTTTTAAATTGGCTAGAGGAATGGAATCAATCTTAGATAAAGTAGTTTCCATCAAACATCAACTGACAGATGGGAGCTAAAAACGACTGACATTAAAGTTTCAGTAAAAAAAACTAATAAAAAGTTATGTTCACCAACCACGTGAGAATCCCCAAAAGGTAATACACCTCCCACAAAGTATGCAGCCATGATATTAAAACTACTTGTGAAAATTTTTTTTTGCCAGAAACTGAACAAAGAGTATATCTATTTTAATGATATAAAACTACCAAAAATGTTTTCCATCTTCAGGTTTTTATGTAAATGAATATGATTATAATGTTTTGGTGCAAAAATAAAGACTAAAATATATAGTTATAAAGATTAAAAAGTCTTTATTTTTTTATAACAACATAGAATTAACTATTGCAAATACAATGATGGGAAATCAGCCAAAATTTTATTTAAAATGAAATTAAATTTCTGCTTCACACAATATGCATAAAAACAATTCAAAGTTGGTACCAAATAAGAAACACATAAAAGTATTAAAATTAATCATATATATATATATATATATATATATATATATATATGCAAATTTGGGAAGATCTCCCTAAGAAAAATATAAATGTCAGAATTCATCATAAAAGTATTCAATATTTTCTTTGAGAAAAAGGTTTCTTAAACAAACTTGAGGCAAATTATATATTATTGGAAAACAATATGAAAATAAATAAAAGAAATCATCAATACTTAGAATATATAAAGAGCCTCTACAAACCATTATAAAAGGACAATCTAATGGGAAAATTAACAAAAGAACAACAACAACAATCAAAAAAAAAACACCCCATAGAGGTCAATAAATGTATAAAAAGATCATTTACCTCCTTGATAAGAGAGATAAAAAAAATAGGCAAATACTTATAACATTAATAAAGTAAACACATAAGTTTTTCATGGGAATGTCATTTATAATGCCTTTTTAGAAAGTAATTTAGTTAAAGCATCCTTTTTTTAAACATTAAATAAATTTTAGTAGTTATGATCCTAGGAAACCATTCTAAAAATGTGATTGCCATATGCACAAAAGTATATGTACTAGTAATTTGGATATGATATTACTTACTATAGGGAGCAAAATGCTTAGATGACTTACAACCAAGGTTCCTGAGTCAGCAGCCTGTGATACAACTTAGATGTTTGTATATTAACTAGATGCCTTTTAATTTGACTCCTTGGTTTATCCATCTGTGAAATATTATACAGTCTTGTCATAAGGATTAAGTAAGATTATACAATTAAAGAGTTTGGAATCAGCACAGAACTCCCATCATCGACTAGATTCTCTTCTCTTAGTACGAGATTTCAGGTGTTGATAGAAGCAGCAATATAAACTATGGTACATTTCCCAGCCTTCCTTGCATCTAAAGATAGCCAAGTGACACATTTCTGATAAATGTGATGAAAAAAAAAAAAAAACCTCACTAAGTATGTGTATTCATTTTCTAGGGCTGCCATAAAATACCACAGATGGAGTAGTCTAAGCAACAGAAATTTATTTTCTCACAAGTCTAGAAGCTAGAAGTTTGAGGCCAAGGTGTCAGCAGAAATAATTTCTCCTAAGGACTCTCTCCTGGGCTTGCAGATGGCCACCTTCTTCCTGTGTCTTCACATGGTCTTGCCTCTACATGTGTCTGTTCTTCACATCTGTTCTTATAAGGAGAAACAAGTCATTAGTTTGGGGTCCACTATCATGTTCTCATTTTAACTTCCTTGCCCTTTAAATTTTCCTTTCTCCAAATACAATCACATTCTGAGAGACTGGGAGTTAGGAATTTAACATATGAATTGTGGAGTAGCATAATTCATCCCATAATGCTATGGTTGTCAGGAAAGCACTCAACAAGGGCATAAGCCCTATTCCCATGTTGTATTTTTTGTTCATCTCCCTTGAATGTAGATTAAAAGGTTGAAGCTGGAACGGCCATTTTGTGACATAGAAGGAAAGGCTAAGAGAATCTCAGCATATTTTCCCCTAATATACTCACACTGCAAAAACATTAACTAATCCTATTCCTGAACATCTTGATATATATGTCAAGGGAAATAGGTGGGGTGGAATGAGTTAGAACTTATTATTTGGAATTTCTACATATCGCTGAACCCAAGTGTACACTAAGATGTAAATATTTGTGTTCAATGAAATTAAATTCCAACTCTGCCCCACTGTGTGGCTCAGTTGGTTGAGAATTGTCTAGAGCACTGAAGGGTCACTGGTTTGATTCCTGGTCAGGCCACATGCCCAGGTTTTGGGCTCCACACCTGGCCCTGGCTCAGCAGGAGGCAGCCAATTGATCTTTCTCTCTCCCTCTCCTTTCCTCTCTCTCTAAAATCAATTAAAATAATAAAATAAAATCTAATTTCCAATAATTATAGTTAAAAGTTCATTTTAAAAGAAGGAACTTAAATATCCATACTTCAGAAGTATTGCAAAAAATAAGATAATCTACATTATGAAATATTTGGTGGGTCATATACAATAGGAAAATTCACATCAACTAGCAAGTAAAATGTTCTAAGAACTATTGTGAAGTAAAAAAGTGAAGTTGCAGAGACTATCTTGCATTTATTTGTGAATTATACATAAAGTAAATATGAAAAGATGCTCAGCATTATTTATCATTAGGGAATTGCAAACTAAAACAGCATGAGACATCACTGCCCACTTATAAGACTGGCAGAAATCCAAACACTGACAACGCCAAACGACTTCAAGGAAATAAAGCAACAGGAACTCTCATTCACTGCTGGCAGAAATGCAAAATGGTATGGGCACTTCCGAAGATATTTTAGCAGTTCCACGCAAAGCTAAACATCAGCTTATCATAGATCAAACAATGTACTCAGTGAGCTGAAAACTGATGTCCACAAAAAAAAATATGCAAATGTCCAGACGGCCATTACACATGATCATGAAAAACTGAGCACAACCAAGAACTCTTTCAATAGGTGACTAGACAAAAAAAAAAAAAAAAAAAAAAAAAAAAAAAAACTTGTAAGATCATATAATGAATTATTATTCAGTAAAGACAAAAATGAGCTATCAACCTTTGAGCAGACATAGAGGAACCTTAAATGAAAGAAGTCGATCTGAATAGGTCACATACTGCACGCTTCCACAAATACATGAGACCTTGGAAAAGACAAAACTACAGTGAAGGTATGCAGGTCAATGGTGGCCAAGGGCTCAGTATGTGGCACAGGAGGTCTGGTTGAATATGCAAAACACATCGGGGCGGTGGGGGGATTTTTAGGGAAAGCAAACCTATTTTGAATGATAAGATAAGATCTTTAGCATATGTCAAAATCTATATAATTTTATAGCACAAAGAATGGATATGCATCTTATGAAATTACTTCGCAGTTTAGGGATCCCCGAATGGATCACTTAAAGTGACAAAGGAATTTAAATGTATTACAAATCCCAACTGTGGGGAGAGTCTACAGGATATCTAATCAATAATCTGCAAAAGTGTCAAGGTCACCTAAAATAAGAAAAGGCTGAGAAACTGTTATCACTGAGAGAGCCTAAGGAGACATGACTATTAAATTTAATGGGGTTTCCTGGATGGGATCCTAGAACAGAAAAAGGAAATTAGGACACAGTTAAGGGGGGGAAAAAGGCAAATCTCACATGCCCAAGTTGCAGGCTCAATCCCCAGTAGGGGGCGTGCATGAGACAGCAGATCAATGATTCATCATTGATGTTTCTACCTCTCTCCTCCTCTCCATTCCTCTCTGAAATCAATAAAAATATATTTAATTTTTTATTTTAAAAACTTGGCATGAGGTACATGAAAACTCTGTACTTTCTTGACAATAGTTCTAAAAATTGAAAGCTGTTCTAAAATAAAGTTTTTATTAATGTTTAATAGTGTCATAGCCATTTAAAAATAATCCAAATATAAGAATGTATTTCCTCTTAGAATACACAACTTGGAACAAGGCAGTGAAGATAATTTATTCCAGAAGAATGAGTAATAGGCTTTGTGTGTTTTATTTTTCCCTAAAGCCAAGGTGTGCCTGTTTATGGGGCAAGAAGGGAGCAGTAGGAAAGATGAAAATATAAAACACTTTTTACCTTATACAATGCCATTTTTCCACTTTTCACATTTCTGAAGTCAGGATATATTCTACAATTGATGAGAAAATGTGTAATATGGTAGAGTTTCTGTTTAGTTTACTTTGGTGTCTTTCTGTAAAGCTGTTAACAAGCCAGTTGTGCATCTTACAATCTGTGGAATTTGATAATTGAAGGAAGATAGCGCATAAACTGCATACCAGTGTAGAGAACAGCAGTGTCTCAACAGAATCTTCCATTCCCCTTTCAGCTCTTATGATAGGGTAACTTCCCCCAGGGGGACATTTCACCTGTTTATTTTCCTTCTTCATGATTGTACTTTGTGAGTGCATAGGTCAGGGCTTACTGCACACAATTTTCTACTTTACCTTTAAATATGATTTACATACATATGCCCAAGGCCTCCTAATTATTACCAGCAAAGTTAAAAAATTACCTCCAGGTGGAGGTAGTTAAATCCTGTACATTTTTGTTTGTTTGTTTCACATCAAGTTTCCAGAGAATTGAGTGTGATATTTGGGCAATATTGATACTGAAATCTGGTCCAAACCTCAGTGCAAAACAGATGAAGTTTGCATTTGTCGCTGGGCACACTCTCTTACAGATGGATGCTACCATCCACCCTCTCCTTCTTAAAGTGGGTAGCCATCTACTGTCCTCAGGAAAATATTACTTTTTTCAGTCCTCACCCCAGGATATATTTTTCCCATTGATTTTTAGAGAGAGTGGAAGAGAGAGAGAAAGAGAGAGAAACTCTGATGTGAGAGACATATCAATTAGTTGCCTCCTGACTGTGCCTGACCAGGGATCAAACTCAGGACCCTTCAGTCAGTAGGCCAACACTCTATCCATTGAGCCAAACCAGCTAGGGCACCAGGGAAATATTTTAATTTTCAAATTCCCTCCCTGAGTTCCCCATCTCTACTTCTCATTCTTTAGAGACTTCCCTATACTTTCAGACGTTACACATATGATCCTTGACAATATGTTAATACAAATCTATTATTAAGGGGTCAGCAAATGAGTGCCATGGGCCAAATCCAGCTTGCTGCGTGTTTTCATAAACTTTTATTGGAATGCAGCCACACCTATTTGTTTACAATTATTTATAACTGCTTTCTACACAATGGCAAAGTGAAGTATTTGCTATAGAAACCATATAGCTCATAAAGTTTAAAATATTGACTACCTAGCCCTTTACATAAACAGTGGTTTAATATATAATTTGTGTTTGGGGTAGAGCAGTGATTCAGGAGGCAATTGATTTCATAGTGTCCTACATCATAACCTGATGTGGCCCCTATATTCCTTTTATTTTACAAGGGCATTGTAGAAACAAGTCGTTAAGAAAAGGTTTGATAATGCTGAGATAGAGCTTATGAAATGGAGCACGCTAAAAGCCATGGCTTCCACTAGTTCAGCAAGATAGCTGACAACTATGTCATGTGAAAGGTTATCTCCCCCGCCCAAACTGGTGGACGGAGCTAACACATGACTGGCACCTGCCATAGAGACATCTCCAAGACATTGAACCACCAATCAGCACGGGCCAGTGTCCTTAGAGCCCACCCCTTCCTGTTCCACCCTGGGCCCAACCCCCTTCCATTCCATCCTTTAAAAGGGACCCCAGGCAAGACACGTGTTGCTGATCCGCCATCAGCTGGGTTCAGTCCTCTGTCCCCTCCCCCTCCAATTCTGATCTCTTTACCTCCGTGATGGGTTTCCCCCATTACCGAGGAATCAACTTTACTTTAAAATTCCCTATTGTTCTGTTTCCTGTTTCCTTTCAAACCTAACATCATGTTATACTTAAGATTGAAAATGAGAAACATTGGTCAAATTGCAGCAATATTAGGTGACTTTCATAAAAATTATTTTCTAAGTCATTTATATGGATTCAGAAAATGGTGTACTTCAGAGTCTCACCTTATTCAACAGGTTGTAAGGATATTCGTTGCACGGTGATCAAATCTAGAGATGAAAATTAAGGAGCCATAGTGTTACCAGTAGGGAGAGGCCCTCATCCCCAACTGCTGCCCGTGGAAGTAGAATTCTTGCCATGTCCTAAGAAAAAGAATTTTCTGAGACTTGCATTGGAAAATGAGTGATTTTTATTTGCATGGAATTAAATCCCTGAGTTTCCAAGATCCCCTCCCCCTCAGTCCCACAACATAAGTGAAGCTGTGGCTTTCATTCCCCGTTGGAGCAAATTCAATATATTATCAGGCTAGTTTAGCTTGTGTTCCATGCTGTTGTCCATCTATTCATTGCATGTGGGGTCTGCACAGCCACATGGCTATGGAAGAAACACAGGCAAATGCAAGGAAGTAGGAACGAGAGAGCCCCAGAAGCTAAGAGGGCAAATTCCTCTGTTTAGGGGTTTACATATTCCCAAATTTTCACAGCCTTGCAATGGCCACGCCCATTCTGATCAATGATCTCTGCTCTCAGGTGTGACTGACAAGCACCTTCTTTAGTCCCTTAATGACCTCAACTTCACCTGCATCTATCTCCCTTTTTTGAATCCCTTCCCCCGGTGATCACCAGGGAAAGGGCCAATGTTTCCCTGAGGAATGTGAAATTGCAGCTTCCTGGTGAAGCTACCCAAATGACATGCCAAAATGTCTGACCTTCCTTTGATCCTTTCCTATTATTAAGAACTAGCTAATTACAAGCAATAGATCTTTCACAAAAGGAAGAATAGTGATATAGGTCAAAACAAGGGGCTAACTATATCTAGATGACATTTAACAGGAATTTAATGCAAAATCCTAACTGGTACACAAATCATTTGCCCATTTATAAAAAATGGGTTTCCTGGCTTATCTGTAGTCTCAGCAAGAAATATATTTGGGTTTAGCTGACAGAAAATGCAATAGGATTCATCTTTGTATGGCAATTGCAAAGTTAATTATAATGCATTAATTGGAAAATATGTCTAGAAGGAGGGTAGGAATAGTTGTCCATACAGTACGTTGTGTTTTGTTGAATATTGAACTTTCATAGAACCTTTTACAAATTAGAGCATGTCTAAATAAGGCCAACCAGATGGAAAAGAGCTTGAAATTAAGCCACAAGGATAAAAGCAATAAGAAAGGGACTATTCCATCTGCTGTCTTGTTTTAAAGGATGGCCTGAAGTTTTACTTTTGCCGGTAGCACTATTCTTTGGTTCAATATTAAAAATAAACAAAACCAAATAAAAAAACAACAACAAAAACACATCTTAGATTTGATTCAAAAGAGAATTCATTGAATTTGTGTACCATTATTACCACTAAGATAATAAAAGCAGACACTGAAGGATCATTCGGGGGCTGAAAGTTAAAATAAGTTTTTCCTAAGGTCACTTCCTTAGAAAATTCTAAGTTTCACAATTCTTTTCATTTCAAATGTTGTGTTGTTGATGAGGCTTAAGGGAAATACCTCACCGCAAGCCCTTTACTATGATGTTCCCAATTCCTTCATAATCTGGCTCCTACCCATATATTTACCTTTATCTTCCATGACGCCAGGCTTGTGTGTTTCTTTACTGAGAAAGCTTGATCATTTCTTACCTATAAAAATAACAATTTTATATGGTTAAATCTAATAATGTAAAATTTCTCCAAACACGCTTTAAATATTCCATGCTCTAGAGCTACCGGGAAATGGTTCCATCTCCAACACAAGATGATTCTCCAGGTCAACCTCTTCTACCTCTGCTTCGTTAATGACTAGCTTTCCTCTAAGCTCCAATCTGCCTGCTCAGCCATGAAGGCTTCCTTAGAGATTCCTTCTGATTGCATATACCTCTGAATATCTTTAGGGTTTCTCACCCAGGACAAATGATACTACTTTATGTAGTTATTTGTCTTTTCCTATATCAGGCCTGGCTCTTCTGAGTGTCATAATCCACTCAGCTACCACGTGCCTTTACACACACTAGTGTTAACATATTGGAGGGGACCTCATCTCCGCGGTGGCTGCTCGGATGAAGCATTCATGAGACATCCCAAGAAAAGTTCTGAGATGCTCATGGGAGAACAAGTGATTTTTATTGGCATGGAATTAAATCCCCTGAGTTTCCAGAAGTCCCATTTCCCTTTATCCAGTCATAAAAGAAATGTAGCTGGGACTTCGTAGAGCTAAGATCAGGGCCAGGGTCCAGAGCAGCCTTTCCATGTTGGAGGTGGGTGCATCATCAGGCGAGCTTAGCTTGTGTTCCCCACTGCAGTCCATCAATCCATTGCAAGTGGGGTCTACAGGGCCACATGACTATGGAGGAAACATGGGCAAAGGCAAGGCTAAGAGCACACAAGCAGCAAGAGAAATAACAAGAGGAAAAATTGCTTTGCAAGGGTCACATCCATTCCGGCCAACTACCTCCTCCCCAGGTTTGATGGACAGGCAAGTAGTTTCTAGTTCCCCCAACTTGGTTGGGCATGTGTCTAGCTTCCCCATGTGGTTCCCCGGGGAGTGCACAGTTGCACCTGCCTGGTGAAACTGCCCAAATGACATGCCTATAACGTCTGCCTGCCCCCCTTTGCTCCCTTTCTATTATTAACTAGAAGCCCAGTGCACAAAATTTGTGCATAGGTAGTAGGGTCCTTAGGCCTGGCTAGCAATCAGGGTCAATCAGAGCCTTCTGGCTGCTGAGCCAAGCTCTTCTTTGTTCAGTGCCACCCACTGTTGGTCAGCACATGTCATAGCAAATAATCAAACTCCCGGTCTCCTGGTCAAACTCCTGAGGGGACACTTTGCTTATTAGCCATATATATAATTAGCTCCTCATAACAGACTTAATGAGGGCTCAATATATAGCTGCATATGATAAGGCCAAAAAGTCCAGAAGTAACCAATCATTCTGCCTCTAAATGGAACTTATCCTGAATGAAATTATATAATGAGATAATTTCTCACAGATTTTCCAAGACTCACTACAGAATGTGACTCATAGTTCTCATACTTTGCAGTTACCAGAGACAAAGCTGAGCATTTGTAGGTACATGCATTTAGGAAGGCTTTTGGCAGTGGTGTTACCGAGGTTGTTTGTGCAGAATTATGAATTAAGCAGTTCTGCCAAGACAGATCTAATATCCCTCTCTGCACAATAAAGTGAATCTTCAGCTTCTACGTTCACTTCCTTTTTCATCTTTTTGTCTCCCTGAAATTTGTTTTGCAAGAACATTTTAATGCATTTATCTCTTTCCCTCAGCTTGTGAAATTACTCATGCCCAGGATAATAATTGAGAGGTGTCTTATTACACCCATGGGATTAGAGGCTTTATGAATCACTCAAACATGAGAAAAATGTTTAAGGAGCACTAGATTAATATGAAAAAGGTACAAAGACTTTTTAATAACCATGCTGTTGGTTCAGGCAGGCCTACCAGGGAGAATTTCTATTGGCAATGCTACATTTCATTGGCAACATTTGTGAAAATGCCCTCATGGAGGCAGGTGCTTTTGAACTGGGAATTTATAGTGTTCATTTTATTGGTTTCGCTTCCTCTGAAACCTAAGACTGACATAACGAAAGGGAATGCCTTTAAACCTTAAATCAGTACATGGCAGACCTTTAAAATTGGAATTACAATTTATCCAAGCATAGGGACAAATGTGACATGGGAAAGGGATAATTGCCTTTGAAGAAAAACTATTAGGAGGAGTTGCTTGAGAGTCAATATGAAATGTCCTGTACATCTTTTAGAATATCACAAGTCTCTAAAACATGGGTGATTAGTTAAATTCTCCCTGAAATCAGTTTGGTCTTATTAACCAGATATATATATATATATATATATATATATATATATATATATATACATATATATATATATATATATATATAAAATTGATTTTATAATATATATAATTGATTTTATTATATATATAATTAATTTTATTATATATAATTGATTTTAATATATATATATATAATTGATTTTTTACAGAGAGGAAGAGAGAGGGATAGAGAGTTAGAAACATCGATGAGAGAGAATCATCGACCAGCTGCCTCTTGCACACCCCCTACTGGGGATGTGCCCGCAACCACGGTACATGCCCTTGACCGGAATCGAACCCGGGACCCTTCAGTCCGAAGTCCGACGCTCTATCCACTAAGCCAAACCGGTTACGGCAACCAGATATTTTAGAGCTCTAGATTCATCAAGGCTGAGATGTCTGAGTGTGTTCTATAAAAGTTAATTTGGATTTATTAAAATAAGTTTTTGTCAATGAAAAATTTTGAGAACACTTGGGGCAGCTTGTTACATCATGAATTGTTGAAATTTCATTAGGTGATTTATAATCTACTAAGGCCCTATTAAATGAAATGGCTGATACTAAAATTAGTGCTGGGCCTAGGAAAGTGTGGTTTATGGTCAGAGGACCAAAGATTTATAGTTGTCTAAAAGGTCCTCTTTGCTGGTTCTCCTTTCTGCTCCATCTTCCTTCTGAAGTGTTCTAACATAGTTTTCAGAAATGCTTTCATAAAATATCTCACACAAATGGATGAATCATTGAATGGAACACAAAATATCTGAGTTTCAATGGGAACTTAAATGCCACCTCATCCAATTCCTTTATGTAATTTTATAGAAATGAAACAAAGACCAAAGAAGTTAAGTGTGCAACCAAATTACTGATAAGCTAAATTCATGTAAAGTATGTTCATGCCTTCTTACCACTGCCCTTTTAATTCTGTTTTATCAATTACTCCTTTCCTGGTCTAAGGTAAAATTCTAAATTGATAATTTTGCTTTTCTAGCTATTGTCAGGTATTGATGAAAAGTATGAATAACAGACTCTTTCTGCTTTTCAAACATTAAAAAGTTTAATATCTGTATTAGTAAACTCAGACTACCATTTAAAAAATCTACCATGAATTTGATGGCTTAAACACAGAAATTTATTTATCTCAATTGTGGAGGCTAAGAAAATCCATGAGCAGAGTTTCAGCCAATTCAGTTCCTGGTTAGGACTCTTCCTGGCTTGGAGATGATCACATGCTTGATGTGTCCTCATATGGCAGAGAGAAAAAGAGAGAGGAAGAGAGACAACCCTGGTAATATCACTGCCAAAAGCCTTCCTAAATGCATGTACCTACAAATGCTCATCTTTGTTTCTGGTAACTGCAAATTATGAGAACTATGAATCACATTCTGCAATGAGTCATGGGGCATACTTTCTCTCTCTCTCTCTCTCTCTCTCTCTCTCTCTCTTTCTCTCTCTCTCTCTCAATAAGGTCGTTAATACTATTGGATTAGACCTCACCCTTATGATTTCATTTAACCTTAATTTCCTCCTAAGAGCCCTGTCCTCACATACAGTCACACTGGGGGTTGGGGCTTCAACACATGAATTTTAGGGCAACTTAATTCAGTTCTTAATGTCAAAGCTTCACTTTCTTCTCTAATTCATAGGTATACTTTTGGCAAAGGATCAATTTGTTGTTTTTTTTTCTCTTTCTATTTATTTTTTATTTTTTTAACTAAATCTTTATTGTTCATATTATTACAAATGTTCCTCATCCCCCCCCCAATTGCTCCCCTACACCAAGTTTCCATTCAATTCTCTGCCCTTTCCCCATCCCCCATTGTCCTCATCCATAGGTGCAGTTTATGTTCAGTCTCTTCCCGCCCCGCTCCACTCCCCATTTCCCCGAGAATCATCAGTCCACTTCCCTTCCATACCTCTGATTCTATTATATTCACCAGTTAATATTATTCATCATGATTTTTACTTCCCTTGGTTTTTAGACTCACTTGTTGATAGTTACATGTTTGTTCATATTTTTATCTTTATTTTCTTCCTCTTCCTAAAGAACCCCTTTCAGCAATTCATATAATTCTGGCTTGGCAGTGATGAATTCCTTTAGCTTAAATTTATTTGTGAAGCTCTTTATCTGGCCTTCGATTCTGAGTGATAGCTTTGCTGGGTAGAGTATTTTTGGCTGTAGGTTCTTGTTATTCATCACCTTGAATATTTCTTGCCATTCCCATCTGGCCTGCATGGTTTCTGTTGAGAAATCAGCTGACAGTCGTATGGGTGCCCCTTTATAGGTAACTACCTGCTTTTGTCTTGCTGCTTTTAATATTCTCTCTTTGTCTTTAGCTCTTGGAATTTTAATTATGATGTGTCTTGGTGTGGTCCTCTTTGGATTCCTTTTGTTTGGGGTTCTGTGTGCTTCCTGTACATGTAAGTCTATTTCTTTCCCCAGGTGGGGGAAGTTTTCTGTCACTATTTCTTTCAATATGTTTTCGGTATCTTGCTCTCTGTCATCTTCTGGGATGCCTATAATTCTGATGTTGGTTCACTTAAAGTTGTCCCAGAGGTTTCTCACACCATCTTCAACTTTCTGGATTCTCTTGTCTTCTTGCTTCTGTGGAGGAGTGTCCTCTGGCTCTTTGTGTTCCAAATATTGGACTTGATTCTTGCAATCTTCCAATCTGTTTTTAGGACTCTGTATAATATTTTTTTATTTCAGAGAATGTATTCTTTATTTCTAGTTGATCCCTTTTCATATCCTCATAGGTCTCATTTATTTTATCCGCCTTTTCTAAGAGATTGTTGAACAACCTTATAAGCGTGGCTTTGAACTCTATATCCAGTCGCTTTTTGTCCTCCATTTCTTTCGTTTGTGATCTGTTTCCTCGTTTCGGCATTTTCGCTGCTTCCCTGAGTTGGTAGGTTGGGAGGATCAGCTGTGTCTATGCCAGGAGACAACCTTATTCCATTAGACTTGGAAACCTGCAAAAGCCTCTCTGATTTCAGCTTGGATGGGGCGGAGCTTCAGGGTGGAGCCTACAGCCTTGGCTTCCGGTTAGCCCCGCCCTCGGAGGTTCCTGAGTCTCAGTGTTCCTCAGTGTTCCTCAGTGTCCTTTGGTATTCGCTGCAAGCACCTCTGAGAGAAAGGCACCCTAGAGCTTCGCCCGCTACCAGACAGTGTAGTCTCTCCCCCAACAAGCCCACAACTAGGGGTCAGAGCAGTTGGAAGTGGGGTTAAGAACAGTCCGGAGCTTATGTCTCCTTCCCGCTAGGGCGATCTCACAGCCCAAACAACAGTCTGTCCTCTGTGTGCACAATGTGCGCGACTCAGGGGCTCTGCTTTTCGCAGGTTCAGTGCAGTCAGAACTGGGGCTCAGCACAGTCCTGAGCTTTTGAGTCCTTCCTACTGGGGCAATCCAGCAGCTCAGCTAACAGTCCTTCCTCTGCGCTCAATGTGCACGGCTCCGGGGCTCTGCCTTTCGCCGCAGCTCCGCTGAGCTTCTGCCTTACAGCCCAGATTCCCTCTGTGTGAGCCTGGACCCTAGGGTCTCGCCCAGAACTGGGGTTCAGTGTGCTTTTTCTTTTTTGCAATCAACTTTTATTTTATTTTATTCTTAATTTCTTTATTGATTAAGGTATCACATATTTGTCCACAACCCCCATTCCAATCCCCCATCTCTCCCCAGTCATGCCTCCACCCCCCTATTGTCCTTGACCACTGGTTAGGCTCATACGTATGCACATAAGTCCTTTGGTTGATCTCTCCCTTTTATCCCCACTCTCCCTTTGAGGTCCAACAGTCTTACCCATGGCTCCTTATCTCTGGGTTTGTTCTTGTTCATCAGTCTATGTTGTTCACCATTTCCCCCAGATGAGTGAGATCATGTCCTACTGGAAATATACTTATAAGAATCAAAAATGAAACAAGCTATAATCCTTATGCTGAAAGGCATATGAATCAGTCTGTAGTGAGTTTCTTTCTGGGTCAACAGTTCTTTTGCGACCCAATTTCAATGCCAAACAGTTCCTTATGTGTACGTGTCAGCAATGACATTTCAGTTCTGGATGGTGGGCAAATGGTGGTAATGCAGGTCCAACCCTCTCTGGTTTGGTCCTAGCCAACCTGCAGTGATACACAGCTGCTGACTGCTATTATGGCAAGGAGTCGTCAGTATCTTCCATCTCTGGACTATTTATTTTCTGTCTTCATGGTTGGAGTAGTCCTATGAATTCCTCTCTGTTGCCAGAATCCACATGGATGGTCTCAGAGTTGTTTTCTGAAAATATACAAACATATTCTCGACCAAAAGTTAATACAGGAACATTTTCTATAAATTTGACTTGGGATCCTTTTTTGATTTTTGCCCAAATTATTTTCCTCTGGCTTGTTTTGACACCATGTGTATTTTTCATGGATGTCTTGCTGTTAGCATTACAATTAATTTTCTACAGTACAAATTTGCTAGATATAATTTACTTACAGGATATTTTTCCTTACTTGTAGGAAAGTAAGTAAGTAGATATTCTTCTACTTTCCCCCTTTTTGATTTAAATATTAGGAGGCTTTTGAAAATTTTATAATGTAGTCTTGATAGCTTTTAAATTTTAATTTTTTGCACTATAATATGACTGCTTTAGGTTCATTTCCTGTTGTGAGATTTTATCCTGAGATGAACTACCAATAAAAATTTTAGTTAACACTTTAGGAACAGCTTTTTTCCAGTGAAATTAGTTTTTCTAGAATATTCACTTATTTCAATTAGCCAATTTAAATTATCCTGAAAACTTGTCTACTATTTTACTGTCAAATTTATTACTCTAAAACAATCTTATTTTACCATGTAAATATTAAGGGAAATGATTATTTGCCTTCTTGAGTATTGTTCTTCATGACTTTCGAACTCCTCCCCTATTCACAGGGCTGCTTCTCTCTTCTGGGGAATGAAGGAAGGATGGAGACCAAAAGGAAGGGCCGTGGCACTAGGTAGCCCTGTCTTAGCTACCCATGGGCATCATCAGGTCTTAAAAAGTAATTTTTTGGTTGTGTTTGGGGGTTCTTCAGCAATGCCTACCATTAGCAGGCATTCTCCTGAAGACTCCCTGCTGCATGATGTCTCCTTTAGTCGGATGTGCATGACACCTCCCTCACTTCCTGCTTCCCAGAGTCCCTCAGACTCTCTCTGCTCTGTCACCTTGCCCATCTAATGACCGTCCAATAAACTCAAATCCAGCTTCCTCTGTGGGGCTACAAAAGGCGGACTTTAGCCGGTGAGAAAGAAATAATAATCAAACTTATTATGTGCCAACCCCTGTTCCAAGCACTTTTATATTTCAATACATTTTATTCTCACACCCCTGCTTTGAGTTATTTCCACAGAGCCACAGAAATATTAGTTACAGCTGTGAACACTCGGTCAAAGAAGTAGGAGAGGTGAGATTTGAACTTGAGCTTCAGAGGCTCCATGCTTAACCACAATACCACCGTGTGAGAACAAGCAGTAGTGTGTCTTTCCCTCTAAGTCTGTCTCCTCACTCTGTTATTAGAGGCAGCTTCCATCTCAGTAACTTTTCCAGGCATGTCAAAAAACCCAGTCCAGCCTAAACCGGTTTGGCTCAGTGGATAGAGCGTCAGCCTGCGGACTGAAAGGTCCCGGGTTCCATTCCAGTCAAGGACATGTGCCTTGATTGCAGGCACATCCCCAGTAGGAGGTGTGCAAGAGGCAGCTGGTCGATGTTTCTAACTCTCTATCCCTCTCTCTTCCTCTCTGTAAAAAAAAAAATCAATAAAATATATATATTTTTAAAAACAGTCCAGGGCGCACATGGTAGTCTCTGCTAGGATTTCATGGAAGTCAGCCTCGCTGGGTTCATGTGGAAAGTACCACCTGCTCTCCCACATGAGGAAGAGGTGAGTAACCAAGATGCTGATGTCTCTGAAGGAATCCTCCAAAAAGTCCACAGGGTTTTGTTGGGCTAAAGATGGAAGAATCAAATTTGTGACACTCAATTGTACATTGCACTCAGGTGATCAGGAACCTCCCACTAGAAAATGGGGGCAATGAGTACCTTCCAATGCGTTCCTTCACCATGTTGAAGCCTAAGGTGAAACTTGTAAGAGAGGAAGCATCTCCTTTGACATTCTTTTTAGTTAGTTGCTCAGTGTTACACAGAGAGCCAGTTGTTAAACCAGAAACAAAATTGTCACCTGGCTAGAAATAAAATGTTAATAAATCTCCAGAGAAACTTGCATTTTTTTCCCACAAATCAAAGGTACAAGGTCAAATGGCAATGGATATGGGTATATATCTGTGGTGTGTGTGTGTGTGTGTGTGTGTGTGTGTGTGTGTGTGTGTGTGTGTTTAATCTGTCTGCTATCCATTCCCTTCTGATAACAGAAACCTGATCTTTCCCCCCTAGGAAGCTATTCTGCCCAGACCCCAGACTATGTGATTCACATAAGGTGTATCCATTCCCATGCTTCCAGGGTAGGGCATGTATGAATGTAATCCAGCCAATCATCAAATTCCATTTTTTCTGGCTGCAATAACTTGTTGAGGCATTGAGAGGTGACATACGTTTAGTGCAGTGGGAACTTCCTTAGACTTACTTGTCAACTTTTGGAAAACAGGGACTTTTTTTCTTCTGAACTTGCTAAATCTAATTGATTCCCGACTTTGCTACTAATGAAAATAACCTGCCCAAGTGTGAAGCCATAACATAGGGAAACTGTCCAAAATTAGAGGAAGAAACATCATGGCAGAAGCAGAAACCCTGGATCTAGTCATATCTAAAGCCAAAGACCTGACATTTTTAAGTATAATGAATTAGTAAATTCATTTATAAACTTGCATCTAAAATATTGCAATTGGGTATTGTTTCCCACTTACTAAAAGATAAATAGTTTTCACAGAGACTACCATTGAGGGCTGAGTGATCTTCCTGAAATTATATTTCATATTCAGTCGATTCCCTGTGCCTCTGCCCCAGGCACTTTCCATGGCCTATCTGCATCTCTTTGGTGATCTATTGGCTTCCATCCTCAAGCAGCTAAGACTCTTCGCTTGAGATCTTCAGGCCATTGGAGAGTTTTCTGCTCATGTGCTGTAGGCCAGGATTTCTGGGCAGTTTGTGGCTCCTGGAAGCAGCCCTCAACTAAGGACTGTCAGTTCCCTCGCCACCTTACCTGAGATGACACCCAGCCCACCAGATGATCCTAAACAGACTGAGCCATTCCATCCACAGTGGTAGCTTACTCAGTAGTAAACTCTTAACTGGCTTTCTTCTCTATCCTAATTCAACATTTTTCATGTCCCTATTGACTTTTTGAGATTACCTCAACTACTTGTACTTGGGATCTTGCTTTTAAGAAAACCCGATCTAAGACACTGCATTGGGCATATGTCTTCCAACACACTTATATGTGCAATGGTGACTAGTCATACTATCATTGTATATGGACAGACATCACTGCCCCTGGGCTTTGAAAAGCACCTCAAGTATCACTTTACCACATATTACTAGGCCAGGAAAAAGGTTGAGAAGGCTTCTCCAGCTATATCTTTTATCAGTTCTGAGGCTCTCGACCAGTTAATACATAAGAGGACTTTGTCCTAATCCAAGACTTTGTTACATCTCCATAATCATGCTAAGGTAGATGGAGACTAGTGTCAGAGGAGGGAAGCAGGTAATTCTCTCAAAGAAAGGAATTAAAAGTGCCTGAATCTCTGAAATCAGAGGCTCTTTCCCTCTTATTTGAAGAAAGAGAAGTGGGGGGGGGGAATATATTTTTCATAAAACGTATTATGCATTCTAGGAAAATTTTGAAGTAAAATAATCACTCCTAGACAACTGGTATAAACTGGTAAGCACTGTCATATGCAACTGGGGACATATGATTAGCCTGGAACAGCGGTCGGCAGTGGACCCGTGGAAGCTGTGAGGATTAGGCAATTGTGGCATATTGTGTGCAAAGAGGTAAAGGGTGGTATATGAAAGTGGTCTCGAGCCGCGGTTTGCCGACCACTGACCTAGACCATATCCAAGTTAAAAAATAAAAAGACCTCTCCTTAAGTGCTCTCAAAGTGGCCTGCTTGCCCTTACCAGGTCTTACATCTAAAAATTACCTTCCCATTTACCAACGTATTTCCCATGCTACCACCTATTTTCTATTCCTCAAGCAAAAGTTATGCTTCCTAAGAATATAAGCACTTTACTTGTTCTCCATGAACATCTTCATTTTAAAAAATAATGTTTGTTCAATTATGAAATGTACTCTTTAGGAAAAATAGAGATACTGTGACAAGAATAAAATTTAAATAATGTGGAACAGATATTTGGGAACAGGGTGATTTTTACACATTCTGCTAATGGAGATTTCCAGTAGAGAGATTTTCAGTGGAGTCTCCAAGAAACTCCCCACCCCATGTGGACGTCTTATTCCAGGCCCAGCCATGTAATGGGTACTCCCTAGAATTTCACAAAGATAAGACCCAGCCCCGGGTCCTCACCTCCAAAATTCAGAGGCACAGAGTCTATCTACATAGACAATTTATGTGTTTGGATTTGGGTTTCCACTCCTCCCCAAACATTATCTGTGCTTTAGTAGGGTCAGGTTTCAGAGTTATGGAGACCTTTCTATGCAGGGTACCATTTTCTAAGCATTTTTTCCCAAATTACATGCAGTAATTTTATCTCTGTACTCATCATATTGCTGTAATCTCCCCTAGTTGTCAATATTTTTTTACGTATTGTTGAACCAAGAAAACAAAACCACATACACCCTATCTCTATGCCCTTTAGATATGTTTTAAAAAAAACTCAGAAAGATAGTTAATGTTGACTTGCAGTTCTGCACAATTGCTCAGGTAATGTTCTAAAAATTTCTAATGCATTTGTTTGCATCTCTGAAAGGAAAATAACCTTTGACCTGAGTCTATAACATATGTGGAGGGGGGGATGGATGTAAATTCTTAGCAGAAGAAGTTTAAAGAGCCAAAAGAAGCTAATTGTCATGGGCAGGAATTGAGTTCAGCTGCTGCGAACTGACTCTATGACTTAACTTAGCGGTTTTATTCTCTCATCAATGGAAGTCCAGAAGAGGGTCCTCCAGGAGGGGTGTGATGGCTCCATGAAATCATCAAGAGCCACACATCACCATCTTTAATGAGTGGCTTAAGTTTTCAAGATCAAAAGAAAGTTCCTGGAAAAAGGAAAAGGTAGGGTTCTTTTTGAGTTTGGGGTTTCTCTAATAAGAAGAGTGCGATATGATAGGTAAACACTAATCTCTCTTAAACTTTTGTCTAATATGGCTGTTTGCTGATCAATCCAGCCTTCTCTTGGGAAGAAAATACTCAGTTTCTGCTACAATTGACGACTCCCTCTGCTTCTCTATAAGATGATATGCAATCTCTTCAGAGAAAAAAGTATGTTGCTTGGGTGAGTTGGTACTTTTGGAAGGAGAATGCAATGACCTGGCTTTATTTGGGGCCTTTGTTGACACCTGCAGGTCTCCTAGGCTCCGTCCCTAACATCCTGTGAGTTAGATGTCTTGTTGGCTCCCAGGGCCAAAGCTTATAGCTGTTGAACTTGTGGTATATTTTTTTTCTACAGTGAAGCATTCTATGTCTCTGCTATCTTGATTCCATTTCTTCTCAGCTCTTACTGGAGGTAAACCAACCTCCCACCTCCCCCTTTTAAATATAACTTCTTGCTTAACAACCCACCAATTGCCTCTGTCCTCAACTCAATGCCCATAACACATGGGAAATGCAAGAAACTCTGGCGTGATCCTAGAAATGTTATGTGCCTGACCATGCCACCCTGTCCTCTTAAATGAGCCAGGTTATCCCCATATTAATTTTGGGATATCCTCCACAGCCAGTACCAAGAAGTAAAGTATGGCAAGAATCCACTGCCCTCATCATTAACATCATTCATCAAACGTACCGTTTCCCTCTGGGTGGGAACTGGAAGAGGGAAGTCTGGATACAGCATCTGACCTCTCAGAAACATTAATGTATTTTCCACTTTTGCCTTTCTAAATATGTGAACTCATAAGCTTGGCACTAATAGATCTCAAGTATCCATCTGCTGAAGGAAGATTAGAATTTATAACTAAAGGAAACCATTTATTGCAGTGAGAATGAAAAAAGGAAGGAGACATTCTGCTTCTGATATGCAAATAGGATAATGCAGTAAAGGAAAGTGCCTTGTAAGCCAGAACATTGTCTTGAAAAATGATCTTCTGAACTTTTAAAATCTGTTTTCCTCATTTTTTTCCATTTCAAAAGCCAAACCCAGAGGATTAGCAGCAAAGTTTTCATTCTGTGTAGAGAACACACCCATCTCTGTTAATGTTTAAGAGGAGGCTGGAGTCATAAAAGGAGGCCAGGCAGAGGGAAAGTGCCCAGAGGTGGCAGGAAGAAGGGGAAGGAGAGCAATAGCAGAATGGCAGAGAGAAAGGGTATTGGTTGACCAGAGAACAAGACAATGTCAGGCATGTTTTTAAGTCCTGAGCTTTGAGCATCCATACCAATCTGGGATTTTCTCATGTGGAGAAAGGCCCCATATTTAGCTTTCTTGGTCACTTTTTGTTTTTACATGGGATATAAAGGGCATGAACATGGTTCATAACCTGGTATGGAATTGGCAGGTGGCATGTCTTTGGCAGGGACAGGTGACTTTATAAAAGAGCTGCAGAATAGACCACCAGATGGAGCCCAAGTGAGCCTCACAACCTAACATCAGAGGGATCTGTGGCTCTGAGGTGGGGCCCAGCCACCCATTTCTTCATCGTATCCCTGAGAATGCCAGAAAGGCCAGGGAGTGCACCAACTCACCCACCCACAAATCCATACCACATACTGAGTGGATAGGCACAGCAAGGTAGAAAGAGGGCATTGCCCCAGAGACTGAGGTGAGTGGTGGGACAGTGGCATTGTGCCCAAGGAAAGCAGTGCTGCCCTGTCTCACCCCTCACCCCAGATATTTAGTCATCACTTAGGGAGAAAGGCAAAGAGGAAGAGGTGACTCAAACCTAGCTTTTTTCCCCCCAGAGATACTAATTCTGAATATTAATTACCTAAAGGAATTAATAGATGATTGAATTGGGTTAAGTTTTAAATTGAATTGAGTATTTATTTCCACAGCCTTTGGTTTGGGGGGGTGGTATTTTTGCCCATCTGAGTTAGAGTGAGAAGTTAAATTTTCCACTGCTACTCCTCTTATATTTGAATTGTCTCTAACATATTAGACTCAAAATCCCATGCTCTTTCATTCCAACATCTTAGAATAAAATAAATAAAACCAGGCATATTTTTCAGTAAACATACTTTGGGCTGATATTTAGGAATAACCAAATCTGCCTCCAAACCCTCATTAGCTGTATTGATGATCTGAACCAACAACGAGGAAATCATTCCAGCTGTGCTGAAACATCAGCCTGAGACCCACCAAGTCAAGTCCTTCTTTTTGTTCTTATGGCTCCTCTCCCCTTACCTTATTTATATCACCACAGTAGTGGGCTGTACAAGCCTTTATAAGATACATACAAGACAACCCAATCTCTATCTCAGAGGTAAGAAAGGAGAGGTCCTCATCTAGGTCTTTATTCTTCTTTTTAATGATTTGCTCTCCATGGGCCTCCCAGTCCTTACAAGGGAGTGGGGGCATCATTTTGCACAGTAGAGAGCAGTGGGCCCACTTTCTTCCTCTACTTCTACTTTTTCTGGGAGATATAACCAAGAGCTCTCCCTGGAGATTTCGGCTGTTAGAGCAATGTGGCAACATTCTCCTCTGCTCACTACCTCAGAACATGTGCGGAAGAATTGCATAACAGTTGAGTCCTGTGTATGATTTTGCTTCCAAGTCATGAAAGACTTTCCACCCAGAAAACATCCCCCCACTATGTTTTCTCCACTGGACTGTGAGCTTTCACCTACGTGGGGATGGGCCAGCAAGTGTGAGGAATCACCAACTAACATTTTCTCAAAGAACCCATTGTGCTTCAGGATTTGAATAAAAGTTATTATGAAATTCACGTGAATTTATCCCGAAGCAGGACTTCAAAGTGATTCCAACTTTGGAGCTGACAACTTCAAGCCATGGTCCCAAACCACCCCTCCAACGTCCCGCCTCCCCACCACTGCCCTCCACTCCTTAGAGACACATGCCTTCTCCATTCACTGCCAGACTTCCTCATTTCATAGAGGTGGGGAGCTTCGGATTTCTTTGAATAGGCACAAACTCAAGAGTGATCATAGTTAAGAGTGGAGTCGCTCTAGGGAAATTTTCCACTCCTGCAGTCTACCAGTGAAGTAAGTCAGAATTGGGGGCAGTCTATGTGATCGAATACAGTTAACTCAACCTGACATCTGGGTTCAAATTCTCAGAGGCAGTGAGAGCTCTTGAATATCTAGATCTGAATTTTTCATATTTAATGAGTTCAGCTGTGCCAATTAGAACTTGAAAGATTAGAAAAATGTGCTCAGGTAAATGATGTTTTCATTTGGATTGGATCTGAGTGTGTGTGTGTGTGTGTGTGTGTGTGTGTGTGTGTGTGTCCATTTGCTACTCCAGAATGAAGTTTATTCTGCAAGCTACCAGCTTGGTCAAAAGCCTTTGCAAACATGAATTCAACTCCAGTCATAACATTTAGACCTCCATTTCAATCCCATAGTAGTTAGCTTAAGTCATGTCTAAATATTTCTTTAAGCCACAATATCCTATTTTCAGCAATGGACTCTAAATCATAATACACGGTATCTGCTTCTTTCTGACTTGGAACGGGTCCCTGAGTGGAGTGGCTGTGAGCTCCTTTGAGACTGTCCACGGCCCTGCGGTATAAAGCAGACTGGCAAGCGGAAATCCATCAGAATTTCTGCTTGGATAAAATAATTCAGGAAAATGTTATCTGTGCCATCTGCATCTGATCTGGTCCTGTCTCAGTGTTTGCTCCGCATGGAGCAGAGGCACCTCTGTGACTGTTAGAAGGCCAAGAGCTGCCTTTGAAATTATACTGATGTGCAATTAAGGAGACGTTATTTCAGTTATCAACATAGAGTAACTCAACTGGCCATAGTTAAAAAAGTAAATAAATTCCAAAGGCATTCAAAACATCTGGCTTTGGAGGCTTCTGCCTTTCCATAATTGATATGTTAACTGTTCGTGGGTAAAAGTACGTACAGCACATTTTAGTGACATCTGTTTTGAGTTAGGGTTAATTGATTTGCATTTGTGCATGTGTGTGGGTCTGTGGGTGTCTCCCTCGCTCCAAAAAATAGTGTAAGATAGAAATGAGGAGGGACAAATTCACTTACACGCAAGATATTTTTGTTTCAATGCATGTACCAAGAGAAAAATATTTAATTAATATAAAACTTTCTGGGATGTTTTACTCTACCATGACCCAATTATGATAATTGTCTCCAAATGATAATTAAAATTAGTTGAATAATATGTCCTAGTCACTGTTTAAGTATTTTACATTTGTTATCTTTAGTAATCATAACAATACCAAGTCCATAGGATCCACCTTTTATTGACACGATTTTCCAATGCAAATGTAACTTGCCCAAGGGCACATCTCTAGCAAAAGGAACAGCCAGGCTTCTCGACTAAGTGGTTTGATACTAAAGCCTACATTATATAATTGCACTAATCTACATATATAAAAGCTTAAGCAGCCATTAGGACTGGAAGACCAGGAAACCAAACTGGCCAGTAGCTATGATGCGCACTGACCACCAGAGGGCAGATGCTCAATGCAGGAGCTGGCCCCTGGCAATCAGTGTGCTCCCACATCCCACAGCCAACTTCTTGAGACCAGCCAACCTCCCACAATTCCTTCTACCAGCTGGCTAGCTCCAATTGTTCCCAATCGGCACTGGGTAAAATGGCCCCCATGGGCTCAATCACAAGCCAGACCAAGGGACCTCAGCCATGCACAAATTTTTGCACAGGGCATCTAGAGCAGCCGTGGGCAAACAATGGTCCGTGGGCCAGATCCAGCTAGTTCGGCTGTTCTATCCGGCCCGCGGAGCAGAAAGAGTGGAGGGCTCTCTTGCTCTCCCCTCCGCTCCTTCACCAGCAGCCCAACATGAGAGTGCCAGCATGGTCAGGCTGCTTTTGTTCCAGCCCTCCGGTCCAGTTTAAGAACCCATTGTGACCCTCGAGTCAAGAAGTTTGCCCACCCCTGATCTAGAGGATTATAAAATGCCATAACGCCCAAGTTACCATGTGGCATTGATAGGGCTGTGCACAAAGCCTCACAGATGTACCTTTCAACGTTAGAGAAATTTTACAAAACTGGCCGCTTCACTGCCCCAAGGCCAGTCTCACAACTTCTGACAAGTGATTAGGATTGAGTGTTTCTCTCAGTGGTCTCTGTGACCCTTCCCAAGACCTTAAATCTCTCTGAATCGGGGCTTCCTGAGGTATTGGTTACCCTTGGCTGACATAACCGGTAAGATTGTTAGGAAAGTCCAAGGAGTTTAATCTGTATTGAAATGTTTTTGCATACTCTAACGAATAATTTCCCAAAGTGTTAAGTCAAAATGTATTTCCCAGAAATGGTAACAGATGTTCTGAGTAGAAAGAGTTCCCGGGAAAATTAGCTTGGGGGAACTCTGAAAACTGCTGTAAATGTGCCTGCTGTAGAGGACATGTGGTATCTGATCCAGACTCTCTGCCATCCTTTGCCAGGGCATTGCCCCCTCCTCCCTCTCCACATACTCCTGATGGCTGTGATTCACCCAGGCAGGACAAAGGCCACAGAACCTTCTGCTCTGGGACATTTCAGTGGCTGCAAGAACTGTGGCTAAGCAAGGTCTAAGTACGTGAGCCCAGAGCTGCTGGCAGCTAAGATCTGCTTCACGGTAGAATCAACCTGCAGCAGGGAAAACCCCATCTAACTCCCTTTTAAGCTGCTTTGATTTGGAATTCTGTTTAATATACTCTTCACAGAGATTCACATTGAGGAATACTAGTAGAAATATTAGTAGATTTTAACGAAGCATGATTTGAAAATGCAAACATAGATTTTTCCATTTTTATTCATGTAAAGCTTAGCCACCAAGGAGCTACCCCCCAAAATGTTACTTAACATACCAGTAAATTATGGTACTAATCAGGAGAATTACCCCCAGGCTAGAATTACTTGTAATGACATTGAAGAGAGAAACTAAGCATTAATAAAGAAATAGATAAACTATATTGTAATTTTGATATTCTGAGGATTTCATTTCCTCATATGCTCTACCCAATAGTTGTGTTTTTTATTTTGTTTGTTTGTTTATTCTCATGGCAGGATTTTTAACAGATCATTGATATGTGACTATCAACTGCATTTTCTATACATGAGCCTAATAAAATGTTCAAGGTTGTATAAAGAATCCCCCAAAACCTGTGGCTTATGGATTAACTTTTCAGCTAGCATACCATAATGGCCTTGTCTTTCAATATAACAATGGATCAAAACATTTTAGATTCATTTTATAATAATCTACTGGGCAAGAGAGAGAGAGGGAGAGAGAGAGAGATTTTAAAATGTAAATGATATTCTAAAGACAAGACCATAGCAGCTTAATTCTATGACTACATAACTTTAAAGGTTAAGATATTTTAAAAAAAAATAGACATTTGGGTTTCCAATTTGGGTTTTAGCCTAAGACTAACTTGGTCATCTCATATCCTATGTATCATATCATAGAACTTGATTGGCTTAGTCTGCACATTCAATAAAAAATACTGAGTTGGCCGAAATCGGTTTGGCTCAGTGGATAGAGGGTCTGCCTGCGGATTCAAGGGTCCCGGGTTTGATTCCGGTCAAGGGCATGTACCTTGGTTGCGGGCACATCCCCAGAGGGGGGTGTGCAAGGGGCAGCTGGTCAGTGATTCTCTCTCATCGATGTTTCTGACTCTCTGTCCCTCTCTCTTCCTCTCTGTAAAAAAGCAATAAAATATATATTAAAAAAAAATACTGAGTTGACTAGCATCTTCTGGCATTAGCGCAGAGCCCCACTCCTGGTAGAAGCCATAAGTCTCTAAAACTGGTGAAGTGTCTGTTAGCATGCTTTCCATGAAGGTGGTGGAGGATGCTATGTAAAGCGGCTTAAAACGATTTATTAACTCACAAAGATTTTATCATTGACCCAGATCTGTTCACCTTTTCTTTTTAAGTTCTCAACTTTGCCCTCATGCTTACTCTTGCACCTAATTGCAAGCCCCATACATTGCATCCTCAACCAAAAAAGACAACAAAAGGCCCTGTTTCTTTCTTGTGTCTCTTATTAAGGTAATAAAAAATTTCCCAGGGCCCTTCCAGCAGGCCTTTTCTTGGCAAGAATTGTATCATGTGCCCATTCCCATTCCTATTAGTGGGAAATGAATGGCTGTTTTAGGCTAAACAATATTTATCATTCTCTGTTGGAAAGAGTGGTCTTCCAATGTTTTAACAAAATCATCCTTCTAAGTGCATGAGAAGTTTTGGATGGGGCACAGAAGTGTCTTTCACGGCCCCTTAAAAATAAAATGTTCTGATACAGGAACACAATTAACAAAAAAAGGAACAATTAAAAGAAGAAAGTACAAGTTTAAAATTATCTGGGTAAAGTTAAAATAGAATTTACTTTTTAAATTACCAATAAATAATACTGCATTTTATGTTGTTGTTGGAAACTATGTTGAGAGAAAACTGGTGCAACTAAAAATAAGAAGGGGGGGGAATCTACTTCAAAAAATACCTTTCCACAGCTAAATTAGGCAAAAAAAGAATTATAAAAACTATCACGATTTTTGCCCAGCTGGCGTGGATCAGTGGTTGAGCATCGACCTATGAACCAGGAGGTGATGGTTCGATTCCCAATCAGGGCACATGCCCAGGTTGCAAGCTCGATCCCCAGTGTGGGGTGTGCAGGAGGCAGCCGATGATTCTCATCACTGATGTTTCTGTCTCTTCCTCTCCCTTCCTCTCTGAAGTCAATAAAAATATGTATCTTTAAAAGATATATCACAATTTTTGTTAACATTCTTTTATTCTACCCTAAGAAATGGGTCTCCAATTAGCATCTACACAATATACTTAATTAGACTCACAGATTAAAGTTTTCTGCTTCAGTTAATTTGACTATAAGTAAATTGCATATATATATATATATATATATATATATATATATATATATGTGTGTGTGTGTGTGTGTGTGTGTGTGCTTTTTTTTAAAGAATTGATAATGGTTCCATGGAAGAGAAGAAGCAGAGCCCAGTCTAGATTGATCTTGTTTATAAAACACATTCTTTACAAGATGTCTTTTATACACACCTGTGAAATATTTAGCTCTCTGTAAATGAATGTATTGGCACTCTGCCCCATAGAATTGAATACATTTGCAATGTAAGTGTAGAAATAAATCCTTCCTAATCCCTCTCACTAAATCAGATGTTTTCATCATCTGACAAAGAAACATTTGATGGCCGCTCTAATTGTGCCTTTCCATCCCCCCTCCAAAGCCTGTATTTGGGGGGCAGGAATTTAGAAACACTGAGAGCCTCCTCGCAGATGCTAAAGCATAAGCCACGGCACTTCAGAGAGTGACACGCGCAAGGGTGAGGATGTGGTTCACTGCGAGCAGAGGCATCAAAGCAGGCGCTGCGCCTTTGGCTCTCTTCTCTAACGGGCCCCTCTCTGCTGCTGGAGCTAGGCTTGCCTCCAGAATAGAAAGCGCCCCACAGCCATCACACACGGGCACACTCTCACATGCCCTTGTAACTTCTGGACCTGACATAAATTTCCTGTCGCTTCAGACTGTTGCTCATGGGCTGGATAGGTGAGTGTGAAGGCTAAGAAGATAGCGGTAACCATGGTAGAATTTAAAATAAGAACGATCCCCCATTCTTTACTTTTCATTTAATAAGCATTTATTATCGGCCAGGAACGGTGAGCAAAGGTATCAAGGAGAGTCCCTGTATTCAAAGAGTGGTCCCTCCATTTGAGGAGTTTTCAGCGAGAGAGAAAAAGATAAAATGATTTAAAAAAATAAATCAGTAATTAGAAATTAGAAGATTAAGCAGTGTCATGGAAGATGTACAATGTATGAGGAGGTTGTCAAGGAAGAGTTCTCTTTGAGGGGGTCAGAAAAAGCAAAGGTTGAAGGATACTATTTTAAAAATATATATTTTATTGATATTTTACAGAGAGGAAAGGAGAGAGATAGAGAGCTAGAAATGTCCATGAGAAAGAAACATCGACCAGCCGCCTCCTGCACACCCCCCACCGGGGATGTACCCACAACCAATGTACATGCCCTTGACCGGAATGCTATTTTGTTCATAAATAATATAAGTTCACTATATCCCACCATTACAAAAATGAATGTGCTCTCTTAAGAAATAGATATCTCCATATCTCTAAACTATCACCAAGAAGAAAATACTGGATTTACTCAGTATAGATTGCTTAGACCTAAATTTCATATTCTTTCAAAATTGTGTCTTTAGTCACTCATTTTACAATCTGTCCTTAGCACCACTGAAGGATAAGAAACTATTGCAATTATTATTAACAAAAATAGCTGTTGTTGTTGTTGTTGTTTGTTTTGTTTTGTCATTATTCATTTAACAGAGAGAGATGGCCTAAGCCCAAACTAATTACATGCATGAGATTGCCCACCGGGATCCTTAAAGGCTTGCAGGGAATAAACTTGGAATTTGTACACTGTGTCAACAAGAAATGGGATGAAAAGTGTGTTGTTGAAGGCCTATTTACTTGGCAGACACCTTTAGGACTCACAGCTACAGGCAACTGTGAAAATTCCTCTTGAGCTGAGGTCGTTTAAGTTGCCAGCTGCTCGAAGGAAGCTGTGATCCATGCATCATTGGCAAGACAGAGTGAGAGTTCAGCCTGGCATAGGGAGCTTAGTAATAGATTGCAGGCTGTAGCCTGGTGAACTGGTGAATGAGTTAAACATCCTTCTGGATTCTCAAAAAGGCTTCTCAACTGGAAAAAGCAGTTCAGTCAATAACCCAGTCTCTATCCCAGGTTCTTTGCAAATACCTTTCGGCACTGTATTTGTCTAGACTAAAAGCTAAACTAGTTCTTTCAGGCCCTCAAAACACAAGGCTGCAGCTCTAGAAGACCCAGTTTCATTGACTGTCAGCATACAGATAATGTGACTAATCCTTTCTAGTTGAAGATCTTTGCAGTTTCTGCTTTTTTCTGCAAACTTCCCTGGACTCATCAGCAGGGGCTGAATGGCAAGTAGGTGTCCACATTGACAGAGCTCATTCATGCTTGTGACATGCAGCAGGAGGCAAAGAATTCACAAAATAAGAAGTGATGAATGGCCTAGTGAACAAGGCCTGCGACTTGGAGGACCCATCTGCTACTGTTGGGGACCCTAGATTTGAAAAATTATGACACAAAAAATATGCTTCAACTGACAGGGTTTAGGAATCCTATCTAATAAAAGAGAAACATGCAAATTGGCCATACCTCCATTATACCCATAAGCCACGCCCACCAGCCAATCAGGCATGAATATGCAATTTAACCCAACCAAGATGACGGTTAATTTGCATATCCAGACTCTGAGCGAAGACTGAAGACAGCATAGAAGGAAGCCAAGCACTGCAAAAGGGAGGAAGGCTGCAGAGAAGCAAGCAAGCAGGGCGGCCGAGAAGGGAGGGAAGCAGGCAGGGCCACAGATACTGCTTCAGGAAGCCCTATTGCAGGAATCTTCCTGAAACGGGCCTCTAGTATCTATATAAGTCTCAGTAGCCAAGCCAATATGGAGTCCAATTTACTATTTTAAAAAACAGTGCACTTGGGAACCACAGACTTTCCTTAAAGGAGAACTTTGCCCATCTCTTAGTCACTCATCACATACTGAGAGGAAGAAGGCAGAACATAGAAGAAAACATACTCTGTAGAACTATGCCAATTAGATCCCTTTAAGCCTTGAATCACTCATTGGCTCAGAAAGTTTATCTTCATGCAAGATTAGCTACACGATTTGGGGAGTTTGGTGAAAAAATGAAAATGTAGGGCCTTTTCTACAAAAGGTTTTAAGAAATGGAATATGGTGACAGTAGAGCATTAAAGCAAGAGTGTGGGGCCCTTCTAAGCTCCGGTCCTGTGAAATTGCACTCAACCTACACTGGGCTGGGGGTGTGTGTGAGGAGGGGGGTCAAGCTCTTATTCACTACCTATCTAGCCTTATGCTACATAATACAGAGGAGAAAAACATGGATTTAAAATAGTTCTTGCCTTCAAGGAACTTATAGTCTAGTGGGGGAGATAAGACATGTCTCAAATCAGAAAGTCAAGGATGACTAATTATACTAAAAATGTTTAATACCCAGACCGAAGGGGGAGTAGAGCAGGGTGTTTGCTCAGGCACAATTTCCTTTCTCACGTTGTACGATGGACACACTTGTCTTTTTCAGAAAGTTCTTCATGCATACGAACATGGTGTTCTTTCTGACTGAGCTGATTTCCACCTAATCTTTGCTTGGCTAATTCCGTCCAGACTTTAGATCTCACAGTCTAACTAACTGAGGAACCCCCACATTTAAATTTCGTTCCTCCATTTTATTCTCTGAGTCTTTCCTTCTGAGTGTTTATTATAATTGTCTTGTATGTTCAATTTGGTGATTTTGTTCTTATTGACTGTGAGCTCTGAGAATGCTGGGACCATTTGTCAGTTGTTTACTAGCATCTTCCCACTTCCTGGCTTGGGGCCAGCCAAGAACATGGTGACACATGCTAGGTATTGGTTAAGATAATACCTAACAAATATAAATCCTAGTGGAGGTGGATGCAAAGAATAAGAAGCTGAGAGGGAGAAAATGCAAATAAAAAGTTCAAACAAACCTGTAAGTTACTATTGGAAAATAGTAAAGAGCCCACTTTGGCTGGAGAGTAGGTGTGAATTATGGTAGGACATAGAAGGAATGAAAGTCCGTGAGGAGCCTAAACCGGTTCGGCTCAGTGGATAGAGCGTCGGTCTGTGGACTGAAAGGTCCCAGGTTCGATTCCGTTTAAGGGCATGTACATTGGTTGTGGGCACATCTCCAGTAGGGGGTGTGCAGGAGGCAGCTGATTGATGATTCTCTCTCATCGATGTTTCTAGCTCTCTATCCCTCTCTCTTCCTCTCTGTAAAAAATCAATAAAATATATTAAAAAAAAAGAAAGTCCTTGAGGAGATGGATGGGGTCATAGTGTAGAAATGGTTGAGACCCTAGTTAAGGAGTTTGTATGGAAGTGTTGATAACAGAGAACTGCTAACGGTTGTTGTTGGATTTTTGTTTTAATTCAATAACTTATTTTTACAGCAGAATATGGTGGGTAGAGTAGTATTGTTGTAAGTGCTTCTAAGCAGATGATGGGCTTATTAGAGTGGGTTTTTTAGAAGAGGTGACTGTCTAAAGAGCAGATTTAAAGTAAGCTTAGGCATGAGTTTGAATAGAAGGGGAAGATTTGGGGAGAATATATGGTAACAAATATGAAGGCAAGAAAAAAAAAAAAACACTTGACATTGGTTAGTAGAGTGATTACATTTAGCCATCTGAATTGTCAATTTTGAGAAGCACTTTGGAAGACAACCATTGTCCTTTTCTGTATCCTGTCAATTTAATAAAATATTAACTAGAATGTTTTGCTTAAAATAAGGAGAACTTAACTTGAGAAATATGTGTAAATTCAGACTGCACTCACCCCATACAAAGTTTCATTTTCAGTCATTTTAACTTGCAGAATTGCAAAGAGATACCAAATCTTCAATACTGTTGCTTTTTTTTAGTGATTTTAAATGGATAATGAAAAACATAACCATCCACTAAAATTCATATTACACAGAAGTATCTGAAGACTTGCTGAAATGAAAGTGTTTATATTAAAAATGAAAAATCTCACTCCCCCCCAAAAAAATTCAGGATCTGATAAAAATTTACAAAAACAAAATATGTCTAACCTTAGAGAGAAAAAAACTTTCATGTGAATTAGAAGTTTGAAACAGAAACCAAATACACTCTTTTTGAAAAATACACAAGAAAACATTGTGTGTTCAATCAGCATTTATCAAAAATATTTATTAAAGTGCTTTCAATGTTGACATAAAGCAGAAATGCAACCACCATGTCTACTAAACAAAATACTAGATTTATGTATAAGAGAAATCCTATCTCCATATTCTCCACAACAGGCTGGTCATTTCACATCCTGACATATTGATGCTGAACATGGCATGAGATTGGATGATAGCAAAAAGGATTGCTGAAATTTAATAGTTACAACACGTACTTTAAAATTCAAGACTTCTATTACTGGGTTTATGACTCAAATGTCATTCCTAATGGGCTTATTTTTCTCTGTTGCTGTTCAGTTTCTAAACTCCTAATAGCTAAACTATAAAGATGAATCATAGCCTGCTTCAGATCTTTTATCCATTTTGAAACTTGCCTTCTCACTACCCAAATTATTCGTCAAACTAATGTGTACTAGTAATTATTCACAAATGATTTCAACATTCCCAAATATATATATATATAAGCCAGGGGATCAGAATGCCAGAACTACTGGAATGACCAGTGGCTTTGACATGCACTGCAGCCCCATCATCCCCCCATCCCCCAGTTGGGGCAAGCTGGTCAGACCCCATCCATGCATGAATTCATGCACCGGGCCTCTATTTCTTTATTATGTGCTAAGAACTGTGTGAATTGCTGATGATATAAAGAATAAGGTAAATCCTGGCCAGTGTTTCTAAGTGGTTAGAGCACCAGCCCATGCACTGAGAGGTCTCAGGTTCAATTTGCAGCCAAGGGCACATACCTACCTGGGTTACAGGTCTAATTCCTGTCCCAGTCAGGGTACATATGGGAAAAAACAATTGATGTGTTTCTCTTATATCGATGTTTCTTTCTTTCTCCCCTCTTCCTCACTTCCTCTCTTCTACTCTGTCTAAAAATCAATGTAAAATATATTCTTGGGTAAAGATTAACACTCACAAAAAAAAAGAAAGAATAAGATAATATACTCCAAAGCTAATGAACAGTGCTCCATGTTCTACTTTGATAATTATGCAGTAGAATATAGAACATACATAATGTAATAATGATACAAACATATTTTGTTTCTCACACCAAGCGGCTCTTGGATTCTATTCCTGAGTTTTAAATAAAGCAAATTACACTTACAGATAATGTAAACAATATTCCTAAATATCTTTTCATAGCTCTAGAGAAAAAGATTGGCTTTGCTGCAAGCTAATGAGGAGAAAAATAAAGAAGAAATGTCTTTCTGTAAAAATATACAAAAAAAACCCTATCTCCATCATAGTAATTTTATTGCATTCACCTTTTTTGCACTTAGTTTTTGTTATCTAAATTAAAAAAATTTTCAAAATATTGCTAAATTTCCCTTTTTAAAAAATATGCTTTTATTGATTTCAGGGAGGAAGGGAGAGGGGCGAAAGAGATAGAAATATATATATATATGCCTAAGTGACCATTACAACAAGTCAACCGGTTGCTATGATACACACTGACCATCAAGGGGCAGATGCTCAATGCAGGAGCTGCCCGCTGGTGGTCGGTATGCTCTCACAGTCAACCTCCCATGGCTGGCCAACTTCCCACGGTCCCTCTCCCTGGACTAGGCAAGACAGCCCCGATTGGCAATGTTGACCAGGCCAAGGGACCCCACCCATGCACGAATTTGTGCATTGGACCTCTAGTCAATGATAAGAGAGAATCATTAATTGGCTGCTCCCTGCACAGCCTCATACTATGGATCAAGCCCACAACCTGGGCATGTGCCCTTGGCCGAAATTAAACCCGTGACCCTTCAGGCCACAGGCCAATACTCTGTCCAATGAGGCAAACCAGATAGGGCTCCCCTTGTTTTCTGAGAGAAGCCTTGAGACACAGAGGGTATATGGTCTGTTTGGCCTTAGAAGAAATATCCATGGCTAAGAAAAAGGAGAAAGTCCATGGAAAAGGATGTGATTGTGTGTGATGAGTGACACTCCCGAAGTTTAGCTCGCACCAGCATCAACAACAGCACCATGGAGCTTCAGACAAGGTCAGACAATTTTATTTCTGCACGCCTAGTCCATAGCTGGACTGCTGTTTCCCTCACCTTGGAAAAGCAGAAAAAAAATTTTGAGCAGTCCTGTTCATAGCTTCCCTGACCTGGAACAACCTGTAGAAGAGAAACAAAGCCCCGTGGAACAAAGAAGCAATTGCCATTATGCATGTAAATGAAACATCACTCCCTTTTAACTTTCTGTTGTTTCATGAGCGTATTCATATTCATTGCTTGCTGCCAAGTCATGTTAGGAGCTAAAGAAGCTCAGGCCTGCTGAGTGTCTATGGTGAGGTGATAAAAAGGGGGAGGAGACAAAAGGGCTCTGTAAACCAAGACGTCCCCCAGGTCAACCCCACCTGCATCATAGAGGCCTAAGCCCTCAATGGTGTGAGCATAGGATGTGCTGCTTAAATTCGCTGTTCCTTTAAGGACTTGGTTTTGGGGGTATTCTGTTTGATTGCTTTGGTTATGTTTCTGCTTTGGTCTTCCTTTTATGTTTTACTCTATAAAGTGAGTCACTCACAGCTTCCTAATGAAAGAGAAGATTAAATGTTAATGTTTAAAAGGAACACTCAAGTTAACACTCTGCTCGCTTCCCTGGAAGCCTTCAGGGTGAGGCCAACAGGGAATGGATTACCTGGAAGGTCATAAAGGCATAAAGCTATGCTTTCATGTCATTCGGGGAGATTATTGCAGAAATGAACTGTCCCTGCCCGGGCTACCCGGAGACCCACTGGGATGTTGCAAATGCCCTGAAGAAAGCAGTGATATCAACCATGCAGGAAACGAAAGCTGGATCCGCAGGGCCTGGGGGCTGGGTCATTGTCCAGAACGCTGAGTGCTCGCATTGATTCAGCTGTAACCATCCATAAAGCAGATTCTCAAAATACAGCAAGCACTCTCAGATGATATCTTAACACATAGATTGCGAGGCCTTAGCCCAGAGTCTCTGATTTAGTAAGTTTGGGGTGAGGCCCATTCTAAAGCTTTGAATGATGCCAGTCTTTTTGACGGGACCACTGAAAGAGGGGCTTGATTGGCATCAGGGCCCACGTAAGGGAAAGTGAACGCAAGAAGCTGACACGATAGCTAGGGACAGAACTTGCAGAAGAAAGTTCTGTCCTGCTCGAAGCATCTTGGATGGAAAAATATATATATAATAATAAAATAATAATAACAAGAAGAATAAATGCTGTTCTAATTCAACTAAAAAAGATGAGCCCAAATCATCCTGTAAAACTTCGTGAACCCAAAGAGCTTCTATATACTATTAAGATTCTAAATACTCCAACTGCACACTTATTTATGACTTTATTAAATTTGGACTCTGCTAGCAGAAAACTGAAGTTCATCAAGAGAACTAGAAAATGGCCATCGGGAAACCATCTCAACAAGACGGACTTCTTATTTTTATTATTTTTAATATATTTTTATGGATTTCAGAAATGAAGGGAGAGGGAGAGAAAGATAGAAACATCAACAATGAGAGAGAATCATTGATAAGCTGCCTCCTGCATGCCCCCTACTGGGGATTGAACTCACAACCCGAGCATGTGCCCTGATAGAGAATCGAACTGTGACCTCCTGGTTCATGGGTCGATGCTCAATCACTGAGCCATGCCAGCTGGACAGTAGGGACTTAAAAAAAATATATCACGGCCGAAACCGATTTGGCTCAGTGGATAGAGTGTTGGTCTGCAGATCAAAAGGTCCCGGGTTCAATTCTGGTCAAGGGCATGTACATTGGTTGTGGGCACATCCCCAGTAGGGGGTGTGCAGGAGGCAGCTGGTCTATGATTCTCTCTCATTGATGTTTCTAACTATCTATCCCTCTCCCTTCCTCTCTGTGAAAAATCAATAAAATATATTTAACTTAAAAAAAATCACGTGCACCCAAGAAACTAGGGGAAGGCTGCTAATGGAAGTTCAGGAGAACTTATACAAGTCCCAGGTAGGAGGAGCATGTTGTAACATGTATCCAACAGCTGAGACACAGGGAAAGAACAACCAACATTGATTGGGTCCTGCTGTATGCTATGATCTCTTCCTGGTATCCTTAGAACATTATTTCCTTATTCATCCTTGCAAGATGGTATCATTAGGACAATTTACCCACAAGGAATCTGACACTCAGAAAGATGAGGAAACGTGTCTGTTGTCACTTATTTAGTAAATGTGGGATTTGGGGAGGGAGACACCTAAGGTCTTCCTAGTTCAGCCGTGGGCAAACTATGGCCCTCGGGCCGGATCCAGCCCATTCTGCTGTTCTATCCGGCCCGCGGAGCCGAAAGAGCAGAGGGTTCTCTTGCTCTCCCCTCCGCTCCTTCACCAGCAGCCCAAGATGAGAGTGCCAGCATGGTCAGGTTGCTTTTGTTCCGGCCCTCCGGCCCAGTTTAAGAACCTATTGTGGCCCTCGAGTCAAAAAGTTTGCCCACCCCTGGACTCTAGTTAGATGACCATTTTGTTTTCTATTATATCACTGGCTTTTCTTTTCCCTCAGCTGTAGAACTGAGAACATGGGAAGGGGCGTGTCTATGTTTGAACATTGCAAGGGGCATGTCCATGTTTAAGCTCTCCTTTGTTCTAGCTTCCTATCTGAAAGTAAAATGACCAAATTCCCCTTTTCCTTACAGTCAAATAACACAACTAGACGACAGACCACGTTTATTATTTCACCAAAATACTCTGGAGGAAGTGAGGTGAGAGGCAAAGAGCAGGACTTAGGAGTCCCACTATCCCAGATTTAAATCCCGGTTTCATTACTTGTTGCCACGCTACTTTTCTGGGTGACATGCCAGGCTGGCCACATCTAATTAATTTGAGAATAATCAGACCAATGTGCCACAACTGAGAATTAAGTGTCAGAAGCATAGATTCTGCCACATCACAGATGTTCCAGAAATGGTTTTCTTCTCCTTTCCCCGGCGTAATATTCTAAGCCAACACCCTCAAGAAAATGTTTTTACTACTTGTTAACAACTCTCTTTTGTTTTTCTCAACAGCACCTTATCTTAACTCTCTTACTTTTGTTTCCTGTTCCACTGGTCTCTTCCGCTTTGCAATGCCTGTAATCTTTTACTGAGAGGAGAAAAAAATGTCCTCTGTCTCATTACCTCCCTAGAAAATGCACACCAGCCAAGATTCTAACATTCCCTGGGGAAAAGATGCTGTCTGCATGCAAAGTTGAAGCCTTCTGAAATCGCTCGTGCTTAATCACTTTCCATGATTCAGTTTTGTTTTGGTTTTTTTTTGTATTTATATTTCTCTAAAATTAGCTTTAATCATTCCTGATTATAAAGGTATAAATGCTAATTGTAGAAAATACTAGAACAAAGACATTTTCTTTAGAAAGAAAAAGCCCTCCAAAATATTGCAACCAAGGAAAGAAACCTACACTGTTAATATTCTTAAGTGTTTTCTTGCATGCTGTATGTGTGTGTGTGTGTGTGTGTGTGTGTGTGTGTGTGTGTGTGTATAATTGGGTTCTTATGGCTTATTTCATTTGAAATTATCTCATCTTCTCTCCTTGTCATTCTACAATGATTGAAAACAGTTTTTTGTTGTTTTTTTAAATATATTTTTATTGATATTTCACAGAGAGGAAGGGAGACAGATAAGAGAGCTAGAAACATTGATGAGAGAGAAACATCGACCAGCTGCCTGTTGCACACCCCCTTCTGGGGATGTGCCCACAACCAATGTACATGCCCTTGACCAGAATCGAACCTGGGACCTTTCAGTCCGCAGACCGACGCTCTACCACTGAGCCAAACAGTTTCGGCTGAAAACAGTTTTTAATGGTGGCATAACATTTCATTGAATACCTACCTTTTGTCTTTTATATGTGTTTATTTACAACACCCCCATGAAAGGAGCCACAATATGAAGAACTATTAAATTACCATTGCTTGAAAAATAAAACTAATGAGAAAACACATGGTATAATGCATGTTCAATCTCACAATTTTTTACTTAATAATTTGAAAAAAATACAGAGCTTACAGCTATGGATTTGGCACCAGAAGGAATTAAAATATCAAAAAGTCAGTATCACTCAGTGACTCAGGATCAACAGTTGTATAAATTCATGTTATATGGTTATGAAAATGTTTACTCAGATACCATTTTTGCTAGCATTTGAAAGACATTCCATTTTCTAAAAATATCTGTTGAGGCAACTGAAAATAAAAATGACTCTCATATCTTTATATTTCTACTAGAGGCCCGGTGCACAACATTCGTGCACCGGGGTGGAGGAGTTCCTCAGCCCAGCCTGCACCTGCTTGCAGTTCGGAACCCCTCTCGTGATGTCTGCCTGCTGTCTTAGGCCCACTCCCTGTCATAACCACTGTCCTCACCAGCCAAAAGCCAGGCTTGCTGCTCCTTAGTGTAAGACCGGCTTCTGGCTGAGTGGTGCTCCCCCTGTGAAAGTACATTGACCATTAGAGGGAAGCTCCTGCATTGAGCATCTGCCCCCTGGTGGTCAGTGCACATCATAGCAACTGGTCATTCAACCATTTGGTCAATCTGCATATTATAGGGTTTTATTATATAGGATAATATAAAAAAGCATTTTTTTTAAAGAAGAGAAATAATGGGTCCCAAATTTATACAATATGTATGGTACATGGATAGAGGGTTATATACTCACAGAAAGAAGAAAATTTCAGATTTTATATTATAATTATTTTACTGTTTCATTTTCCAAATACTCTGTACACTCTTTATTCATACCTGCTGTATGAATCCAGACAAGTTTCCATTCATTCATTAATATCAGTTTCTAATTTGAAAAATGAAGGCCATTGAGCTATACAATTTCTTAGGCCCATAGCTGCCTTAAAATGGTGAATTTCCATGTTCTAAAAGGTTATTACAGTTTCTAAAATCAAAGCATAATAAAATCATATGAGGTTAATTGTTTTTGAGAATGGGAGAGAATATGCTTTAAAAACTTTTTTAAGCTCTTAAAAGACATACTGTTACATGTCAGTTATAATAAAAATTTAGACATTTAAGAAATGTATAAAGTATCATGGTTAACCTGATTATATAGAATTGTATTGTGGATGTTTCCATAACTTATTATAATGATCACTTTAAAACACTGATTTACTTTTAACAAAGAAGTCTATAAGAGTATAAATCCTAATGACCAGGGACCAGAAAGGTCTAGTTAATTAGCTCCTGTCTAGTACACAGCCATACACATACATGTAGGCACAAAACATGCATTAGTTTCAAAAGAAGCATGCTTAACTTTAAAAAAAAAAATTCTTACTAACAGAGGACTATTCATTTTGATAAGATTGCATTTAGCAAAAACAATGAATGAAAACATTTATTTTGTAAGATAACAAATTACACAAGAAAGGATGCATTGTCTCAAATTTCAGTCATTTAAAATATTTGGTAGTTATAGAATTATTTTGGTTGGCTCAACAAATAACATTCCATAAGGAGTTATTTTGAGGAGTACGTTAGGAGTTATGATCTTATTGTATGAAGGCAACTTATGCTGTGCATTCTTGTCACCGATGCCTTTTTGACCTCTTTTGACTCCCGTGAAAATCAATTTTCACTTTTTTTCAGTTATCTGTAAACAATGTCAATATGTTTGGTGAAAGCATGGGAGAAAGGAAGCCAGAGCTTCCGTTGGCATCCTGCAGTGAATGCTTTCTGTTGCTTGCATTTGTCGCATGTACACAGCTGGGGTCCCGGCGGCCTAGAGACCTGGGTAGAGCAGTGATGGAGACGATCAGAAAGATCACTCAAACATAAGTATAGCCAGCATGGCTTCTATACCTCACTCCTGTCTTAAAAATTGCTCAGACTTTTTCAAGAAATGGACAGAGTCGTGTTTGAGGGGCAGCATGCGTCTCTTATTTTGCTGAGAGAGTCTCTGGCGTTGGCCAAACAGAATTCTGGGAACAGCTACCATTTTTAATGGCAAGCTACCGTGCCCTCTGATAAAAACCTTCTCTTTCCATTTTTTTTTTCCAAAAAGCGGTTTGCCTGTTTTCATATGAGTGTTTACTTCTTTCTTCATAAAAGCCTAAAATGTCTTGCACTTTGGCAAAGTGAGCTGATTTCCTTTTTTGGCTTCTGAATTACTTAAAGTAAACAAACGTTATTGACTGCTCGAGCTTTAATTGTCCTATCAGTCGATATTTCTGAACTCCTTTTCGTAGGGACAAATGCTTCTAAAGCTACAAAGAGGCCGCCATTTCAGTAATAAAAGTAAATAAGAAGAAAGCATGGCCATTTGCTATTTCCAACTACCGAAATGTATGGCAGAGAACCAAAATGTGTGTGTACCCAACCTACAAGCTAGCTGTAGTTCAATGTAAGCTGTTTAACACGAATGTTAGCAACCTCACAAATACCTTCTCTACAAACCAGGGCCTTGCAGAAAACCATAAAAGGGAAGGAATATAATTTTGTTTGCTGGCACTCACGGAAAAGCAAAAATAGCATAGTAACAGAAATCATATTTGCCAGCTCTAACCGAAGAAGTTGTGAAACATCATCTCAGAAAATTGTAAATTATTGCAAAAATGTTGTAGTTATGGTGTTATTAACCATGTTACATAGGAGCTACAATTTTTGTTTAGCAGAAAATGACTTATAGCAACACACAGCCATTAAGTGGCTCACAAGGATCAAAATATGTTTTTCAAAACATATTTCATACAGTGGTAGGGAGCATTTCAAAATTTAACTTTAAGTTGAAATATAACACATTCTTCTACTCCCTGGTGAGAATTAGGACTTTTGCAATGGTAGTTTCCAAGTCTGGTGATAGGGATTTCAATACCTCTGAAATAATTCACTTCTTTTTTTCTGTGGGTGGACTGCAAGGACAATAAACTATGTGCTGTTTATTTCATCAATTCTGAATCTTTTAAAGTAATTTTGTGTGTGTGTGTGTGTGTGTGTGTGTGTGTGTGTGTGTGTGTGTAAAAGTTGGTTATTGCTACTGAAACCAGTTTGGCTCAGTAGATAGAGCATCGGCCTGCAGACTGAAGGGTCCCAGGTTTGATTTTGGTCAAGGGCATGTACCAGGAGGCAGATGATCGATGCTTCTCTCATCGATGTTTCTAACTTTCTATCCCTCTCTCCTCTCTAAAAAAAAAAAAAAAAAAAAAAAAAAAAAAAAAAAAAAAGAAATCAATAAAATATATTTTTTTAAAGTTGGCTATTGCATATTTATAGCAAGAAATGGCTTGATTCTTATAGGAAATTATTGCTCTAATTGTTCACTGGCTATGGTTTGAGTAATGCAACCTTTCAAATACATACACATGTGTACACAGATTGCACATATTCTGCAAAATTCATAAGCTCTGAATTACAGATATGTATGCAAAATTTTGGTAGTTTGGATAACATGATACTTGCCCACAACTCTAGAAAAATTAGTGCCCGTTGCGGAGTCCTTCTGCTGACGCTGCAATAATGCAACACTTCAGTTCGCCTTAAAAAATCACTCCCTGTGCCAAAACCGGTTTGGCTCAGTGGATAGAGCATCGGCCTGCAGACTGAAAGGTCCCGGGTTCAATTCCGGTCAAGGGCATGTACCTTGGTTGCAGGCACATCTCCAGCAGGATGTTTTTAACTCTCTATCCCTCTTTCTTCCTCTCTGTAAAAAATCAATAAAATAAAAATTTTAAAAATCACTCCCTGTATTGGCTACTGAATCATGTCAGAACATTTTTTTGTGTGTGTGGATTTTCAAGTGTAAGTGTGAAAGCTTCATGGAGTTATTTTTCATGGATTTTCTAATTACACTTTTTCAATTCATGTAACATCCAAGGAAACAGAACAAGGACATGAACCAATTTATATTCCTATGGGCTTTTAAATAATAAGAAAACTAAACTTTCTGACCATTTTTGTTCTCTGAAATGGCTTTCTTATTCGTTCTCAAAAACAAATCTATCTTCAGTCTAAATTCAAATAGAAAACCCTTTGCCAAGATATGCGTTTGGCATTTTTTTTTCTTTTGGAGAACTTTGTTCTCTGTAAGAACAATTTTTTACTTTTGAGGCTCTAAGTCCCAAAATAGTTTTAAAGTGGAAACAGTGGTTTTTAAGAAACCCTAGTGCTCATTTTCTGTGTTAACTGGATTTAGTAATGCCTTTCTTCTCCTCCCCTTCACTCTCCTCACATACACTCGACAAGCCCACCAGTCAACTAACCCACACTAGTTCCTCCCTACATAACCCACAGTAAGCTCCATAGCTAAGGCAATGCAAATGAGTCCCTGAGAAACAAGTGAATAAAAGGTCCCAATGTGATACAGCTGGCTCCTATATCACCAAATGCTGAGTTATTACACATTTGCAAAATAGACTTAGGCAATAGATGAACGTACATGCAGCTCCATGCTTTGTAGGGAAACAGAGCTCTTTCGAAACCAGAACAGCCAAGGGCGGCTCTTCTGAACCCAGAAGAGAAAACCGTGACCCTGCCTCCTTCCTTATTTCAGGGGCTTGGCTAACCAAAGGCAAACTCCGATCGCTATTTGGAGAAGTGGGTACTTTTGTTGGTTGGGGGAATTCTCTTCTAGATGCTCCCCAGCTCCAGGCTGTGGTGTTTCCTGGTGTCTTTGAACCCCTGACAAGACGAAGCTTCTGCTTTTCCTTGTGTTTTAGCTTCTTGTCACACCAGGAATTTCCTCTCAAGCTTAGCTGCCAATGGATTTTATTTTCCTTTCCTTGGCTTTCCATCCATGGCATTCCTTAACTTAGCTTACTGCTTTAAATTTCTGTATCGAAATCTGTCCATTTCCCGTATATGTCTCTTCTCATTATTCATTGCATCTATCAGTGCATCTGTTGCTCGCTGTTCTTTAACTGATGAGGGGATAAGATATCAGTAGAAATTGAAGGGTTGTTTTTAAATGTTGAACAAGAACATTATCAATACTATATCTAGCTAATAAGAGTCTATACAATCAAGTATTTTTTAAATTGCCCATTCTTTTACAATCATAACTTTACAATTTTATTATAATACTGATTGCCTTTCTTGGAATGGCAGGAAATTAAACCTCAGTACTCCCCACTTTTCCTCACCTTGCCCAACCCTGGCCCCACAATTGTATTAGGGGACAGAAATCCAATGAGATGCAAAGGCAATGTTTTTGATACCTTTTTAAGAATTTGCTCCTCCTTTACTTAAGACCATCAGATGGCTGATTCTGATTTGACAGATTTCCTGTGCTCTCAACAGAAGCCACAAATCTTAATTGTATGAGAATTTTCCCAAATCGTAAATGTTAATTAATTTATTTACTTTTTAATATATATATATATCGCCACACTATTGTCTATGTCCATGGGCTATGCATATATGTATATAAGTTCTTTGCTTAATCTCTTCCTGTTCCCCCCACCCAGTCACCTCCCTAAAAAGGGTTAATTTCCAGAATATATACAAACCTCACACAACTCAACAAAAGGAAGACAAGTAACTCAATTTAAAAATGGGCAAACCACCTGAATAGATTACTCCAAAGAGGGTATGCAGATGGCTAATAGACATATGAAAAAAATGTTCAACTTCACTAATCATCAGAGAGATACAAATTAAAAGGACAATATGAAGTATCACCTCACACTGGCCAGAATGGTTACCATCAATAAATCAACAACAAGTGCTGGCAAGGATGTAGGAAAAGGGAACCCTAGTGCACTGCTGGTGGGAATGTAGACTGGTGCAGCCACTATGGAAAACAGTATGAACTTTGCTCAAAAAATTAAAAATGGAACTGCTGTTTGACCCAGTGATCCCACTTCTGTGAATATATCTTGAGACCTGAAACACCAGTCAGAAGAAAAAAATATATATTCACCCCTATTTTCATAACAGTGTTATTTACAATAACTAAGATCTGGAAATTCCCCAAATGCACATCATAAAAAAAAAGGCTGTGGTATATTTATACACTGTAATACTATACAGCTATTAAAAAAAGGATATCTTCCCATTTGTGACAGCCTGGATAGACCTATAACCCCAAAACTATTTCTTAAAAGCTTCCAGTTAGTTCAGCAATTAGTCACAAATTTCAGTAACTTCTAGGGTCCAATTGATATACACCATTTTGAAGGCGCTAATTCAGCAGTTTATTTTTGGTAGTAGTAGTAGGTGGCACCAGGGATGAGTTAGTCCCTTGCTCATACAGCTGACTTAGAATAAGGAATTAACCTACCAGTGTGTTTAGGGACAAAACTACCAAATTAAAGTTGAGGCAAGGGACTCAGGTGAGAGAGATGCTGGTAGAGTTCACATGTATATATAGCTAATACATTCTCTGGTGTTAATAAGGTATTATTTTTTTAGGTACAAATATAAAATAAGACAACAAAGCGCCAACACAGTTGCCTCTGAGATAGTTGGTGCCCAACCAAAGTTTAGTAAAAGGAAATAAAGGCCTTCTTACATCAGATGGAACTGGAGAACATGTTTGGCATCTTGGTTGACTCTTTGCAGAGATTCTATAACTTCAACACTGTGGGGAATATTTTAGTAAAAACAGAGACACTAAAGGCTGGAATGTGAATGCAAAATGTGCTTCAAAACTCCAGGCAAGTCCTAACCAATTTGGCTCAGTGGATAGAGTGGATTGAGCCTGTGGACTCAAGGGTCCCAGGTTCGATTCTGGTCAAGAGCATGTACCTTGGTTGTGGGCACATCCCCAGTAAGGGGTGTGTAGAAGGCAGCTGATAGATGTTTCTTACTATCCCTCTCCCTTCCTTTCTGTAAAAAATCAATAAAATATATTTAAATTAAAAAAAAACTTCAGGCAAGAACTCACAGGTAAGTTTTGAATCTGGACATGTTTCAAGACAGGAGGAATGGAAAACCAAATTGCAAGAGATGGAGTGAAATAAAATGGATAGGATTTGGTACCAAAGCTATAGAGATTGATTCAGGAAGAGCAAACTAGACATAGATATCTAAATTTTAAAGATCGAATGGTTAGGAGCGTGAAGGTGCCCTCAATCAAAAGTCGGTAAATGAAGAGTATGCTTTAGAGGTTCTATGATCCATTGTGTTTTGGACAAGTCCCATTATGAAGCTCTACATCTTCAAAGCTTCCGTTAGCTCCCTGCTGCCAGTGGGACAGTTTGTAACCTCTTCTACTTGGTTTAAAAGTCGTTTAACATATGACCTCACAATACACGCTAGTCCCTTTAGAGCATCCTACATGTATGACCTTCTACATCTACTCAAATACATTTTTTTGCAGGCATATTGTCTATGTCGGCCAAGCCCACCTTCCTCTTCACTCAGCAATGCCCTAGACCAACATTGAAGATGCCACATTGGTGAGGCCATCAAGCTCTATGTCCCCTCATATCATCTTTCTCTCTCAAATCAACCCCTGGCAGATTGATCACTGGTGTTTTCTCCTTTATAAGAACTCTCATTCACAACTTCAGTATTGTGTTCCATCTGTGGTCTATGTGTGTCTTAAGGATAGAGATCATATGTTTATCTTTATGTTGCATGTACTGCCTGGATAGCAGTTTATTTGTTAATAAGTTGAGTTGAATATTTGAGAAGGAGAGTGTTAGCTATGTGTTAGCTTACAGAGAGGAAGTTAGTCTATAGACTAAGCCCTGGCCAGAAAACTCAATTGGTTGGAGCATTGTCCCTGTATGCCAAGGTTGAGGGTTTGATCTCCAGTCAGGGCACACACAAGAAACAACCAATGAACACATAAATATGTGAAACAACAAGTTAATGTTTCTCTCTCTACTTCTTCTCTCTCTCTCAAATCAATTTTTTTTTAAGTTAAGAGTAGTTGAGGGATGCTGAAACAGGTTTGGCTCAGTGGTAGAGCGTCGGTCTACGGACTGAAAGGTCCCGGGCTCGATTCCGGTCAAGGGCATGTACATTGGTTGCGGGCATATCTCCGGTAGGAGTGTGCAAGAGGTGGCTGGTCGATGTTTCTCTCTCATCGACGTTTCTAGCTCTCTATCTCTCTCCCTTCCTCTCTGTGAAATATCAATAAAATATATATTTTTAAAAAAGAGTAGTTGAGGGAGATACACTGGATATGGAGATTTGTGTGGTTATCTGGGCGGAAACTTTTCCAATAGACCAGTGAGGGCAAGTCTGGACTCTGAGTTGCTGAAGAGAGAGAACGCCAGGGAATGTAAAGGGAGCAGAAAGAACAGAGTATCTTTTAATGAGTAAGGCTATGACATAAAAGAGAAAATGGATGGCTTTTTAAGTTGAAAGCAATAATAAGGAAAGTTTCCTTTGTTTTGATAACAATTTGGGCCTTCATTAATAAAGGAGAACAAAGGAATTAACAAACAAACGAGCAAAAAAGCAAGTGAAGTGGGATTAAAAGAATAAGGCAGTGTGTCCAAAAGATGGGAAGAGCCTAAACTGATTTGGCTCAGTGGATAAAGCATCGGCCTGTGGACTGAAAGTTCCCAGGTTCAATTCCAGTCAAGGGCATGGACCTTGGTTGTGGACACATCCCCAGTAGGGGGTGTGCAGGAGGCAGCTGATTGGTGTTTCTAACTCTATCCCTCTCTCTTCCTCTCTCTAAAAAATCAATAAAATATTTTTGAAAAAAAGAAATAGGAAGAATTGGGCTCAAAAACATAGGTGGCATGGTTTAACAAGGAAAATAGAAAGGTCTCTTACCTTTTAAAACAAGAGGAGAAAAGAAAAGGATAGTTGAGATGAGACCATTTGATGTTATAAGAGAAACATGGAGGATTTTTGTAAAACAGCCTAATTCCTCTTAATTAAAGGAATGTAATGCTGAGAGAGAGAGGGTCAAGAGTAAGTTTTAGGTAGATCACAAGCAATGCTGAAGTCAATAGAATATAACCAGTGACATCACAAATATTACTGAACAACACTGAAACCCATCTGGGGCCAGGGAGCATACATTAGCAGTCCCTGCAATATACTGGAAATCACTGACATACATCCAAATATACATACATCACTGTGTGACATCCTGGAGCCCCATGTAGCCAATGGAATATGAATGGAGAAAATAGATATTGGAGTGTGTCCAGGTGTGGGGAATTAGGTTAAGGGCTAATGAAAAACAAGTTAAAGTGATTATGGGATCTTCAAGTGGATAATGAGGCCAAGAAAATAGCGTGGTTTCTCATACCTGAGGACACTTCAAAGGTCTTAGAAATAGAGTCACAATGGAGACAAAACAACAGATTCTGTAGAAGTGTGGAAACTCATGACGTGAGATGGATCTTGTGGACTGAGAGGCAGGTTCCAGAATTTATCATGAAGGACTGTTTTGAGTGATGACTAGGGTGTCCCTGCTAGTGTTGAACAACTGGGCCCAGGGGGTTGTAGAGATTCCAGTAGAAGAGATAGAGTTCAACCCAGGTGTTGATGTTGTAGACACTGAGACTGCGGGAAGTGTCTCGTGAGTAGAAGCTGCAAAGAAAGCAGCAACCACATAAGGGCTTCAAAGGAGACGGTCTTGGTGAGTTGCTGTTGCAGAACCATGGAGCCTGGGTGACAGTGGGGAGTAGCAATGCCATCTGGCCCCAGCAATGCTTGGGGGAGAAGGACAAGTAGAGTTGTCCTTTTGAGAAGGCAGAAGGGATGTGCTGCTGTGAATGGAAACCAGGAAAGGGAAAAGGAAAGAGAGAGTGCCCCAGGCAACGTTTACATGTACATGTGAGCAAGTTTGTTCCCAATGGACAGGTGTTAAATATGTACTAAGGTAAATATAACTAACACCAATAACAATAATAATAATTTCCCATTCAGCCTAAACCGGTTTGGCTCAGTGAATAGAGCATTGGCCTGCAGAATGAAAGGTCCCAGGTTCAATTCTGGTCAAGGTCATGTACCTTGGTTGAAGGTATATCCCCAGTAGGGGGTAAGCAGGAGGCAGCTGATCAATGTTTCTCTCTCATTGATGTTTCAAACTCTCTATCCCTCTCTCTTCCTCTCTGTAAAAAAATCATATATATATATATATATATATATATATATATATATATATATATAATATTTAATTCCCATTCAGAGGTTACCAGTTTAGGACATAAAATGTTTCACACACACACAAAAAAAAAAAAAAAAAAGAAAAGAAAAGAAAAACACACAGGATTTTACACTGCTGATATTCATGGGATACTTTAAAATAGCCTTACATCTCAAAATGTCCTATAACCAATGGGTCCGAACCTTTGATTAATTTGAAATTTTTACTTACACTGTATTGCACATTATCATTTCTAGATAACTAAAATTTCCTATATTCTCTCCAACATCAATATAAGTTTTTAACAGATAATAAAATAATTTAGAGTGGCTCAATAAGTTTACTAGTTTTCTAAATTTTACTGACTACAAACTATATACCAGGTACTGTGCTATGAACTAAAGATGCTGAGAGGGGCCATTAGAGGATATTTCTTTTTTAAGAATGCTGAGTTTTCAAGCTATTTTTAATTTTGCATGAGTATGCAAATAATCTTTGAATATAATCAGAAAAGTTGTTGGCATGTAAAAAATAGATTATTTTAAACCATAACCTTATTTTAATAGATATCTTTAAGTAGTTTAAACATAGTAACAATATTATAAGATTGCAGTGCTATTTAGAACATTAAAATATAGTAAGACTAAGTTGTTTATGAATTCTCACACGTAAAAGTCTTGAATTTAAAGAACTAAATGTTGACTATATGTATGTGTGTTCTGAGGAGATTTGGAAAATGTGGGGTCATGTCTGTCATATTTGTAATTATTACTGTTTTCTAAATAAACATTCAGAAAGTAGATCGTTTGGGGCGGAAATAGAGCACACCTCAAATGTCTCATATCAAAGTTCTAAAACTTTTGTGGTTTTCACAGTACCTGAAGATTTCATGCATTTTCAGCTTCCAGAATATTGTAACTTAAAAAACAAAGTCATTGAACCATCAAAGAAAACCGTTTTTAAAATGAAGTGCTTTATTGTGGTGAATACGAAAAGCAGTCTCTCCTTATATAATGTCCTGTTGGGTAAGAGAAAGAAAAATGTTTCATGATTAAACAGTGACCAAACAGCTCCTTTGCCTTCTATGCCTTTTTGGAGAGTCACACGTGCCTGGTTGCCAAATCACAAAGGACCACAGAAAGGTGCAGGACCCGGCCTGGACTGCAAGGCCTGCGAAGGAAGCTGGTTTCATTGTCACCCTGCCGCCGGCTCCCCTAACTGGGTCACTGCAAATTGAATCCACCATTTTTATAAATGCTGTGGTCTAAAGCAATATTTCTGCACATAATTTTGCAAAACTGCTCAATTGAAATGCTGATTATTTTTTTTTTACTTCCTTTGGTTATTTTACCACCAAAGTTCTAGGCTTCCAGGTATACATTGCTAAATTGGCATAATGAGTCCATTCAAATCATGTTGGCTGTGCCTAAAAGCCCCAGGTGTTAACTCTTGCCTGTACTTCTCCCAACAACTTGAGGGAGTGCAAAGAATTAGTGTCTTTCTATAAGGTGGTTTGTTTTTTTGTTTGTTTGTTTGTTTGTTTGTTTGTTTGTTTGTTTAAAACTGGTAATATAGTTCAAGGAAAATGAGAGCTCTCTGACATTTTTACTAGTTGAGAGGCTTTGAACAAATGGCTCTTCCCCATTAAAAAAAAATATATATATATATATATATATATATATATATATATATATATATATATCAGATGCTTATTGCAAGTATTAAATGAGACCACGTCTAGCTTATTTCAACCTGTTTCTTCTGCCTCATTTCCCTAGGCACAGTTTCAAAATTGTCATCATTGCTCAGTTTTCAAGATCTCCACTGTAGTTATCTGTGTCCTTATCCATATCAACCAATGTTTTAGACTGCATATATTCATATAGCCTTTTTTTTAAAAAAAAGGAATATTTTCGTCTGCTCATGCAATAAGAAATATGGAGATAGTTACATCAGCTCAAAAATGTTAGGATTTAGTTGTCTGATCCTCTTGACATTTGTGATCACAAGATTCATGTTCTAGCTCCAGTCACCATGTCTAAATCCCAGGCAAGAAAAAGGACAGGAAAAAGGCCAGAACAGCAAAGGGTGGAGGTACGGCTTGGGGGAAGGGGCACATACCAGCTGAATTAGCTCATCCCTTTAAAGAGCTTTCCCAAAATTTCATGCAGTAACCTCTACATAGGTTTCATTGCCTAGAGTAGCTCTAGGAATAATTTAAGAGTTTCATATTTTAGGTAGGCTCATTGGCCTTCGCACAGAAATGTTATGTTTTGTTAGGAAGGAGGAGAGGAATATGAGTGTTGAGGAGAGCCTTGTCCTTTCTCTCCTAGTGGGTCCTAAGACCTTACTTATAACAGAAATAGCATAGCACTTAGGATTAAGAATGTGAGTGTTATGGTTAATTTTGTGTGTCCACTTGACTAGACCAAGATATCCAGATATTTGGTCAAATACCAACCAATTTAGATATCACTATAAAGATACTTTTTAGAAGTGACTAACATTTATGTTAGTAGTAGACTTTAAGTAAAGCTGATTACTTTCCAAAATGTGGGTGGATTTCATCCAATCTATTTAAGGCCTTAATAGAAGAAGAATGTCTTCCCCCAAGGAGAGGTCATTCTGATAATTCTGTCAGACATGAGGAGCAAAATCAACTCTTCCCTGGGTCTCTAACCTTCCATTCTGACTTGCAAATTTCAAAATTACCAGCTCCAACACACAAGATGGCCGCCCCAATGTGGTCAAAGATGGTCACCCCATATGGACACAAGATGGCCATCACAAGATGGCCAGGAGGGGAGGGCAGTTGGGGTAACCAGGCCTGCAGGGGATGGCAATTAGGGGCAATTGGGCTGGCGGGGTAGCAATTAGACATCCATCAGGCTGGCAGGGGAGTGGTTAGGAGGTGATTAGGCTGGCAGGCAGGCGAGCGTCTAGGAGCCAGCAGTCCTGGATTGTGAGAGGGATCCCAGATTGCAGAGGGTGCAGGCTGGGCTGAGGGACATTCCCCCGACCCCCACCCTGTGCACGAATTTCATGCATCAGGCCTATAAGTATATATATATATATATATATATATATATATATATATATATATATGTGTGTGTGTGTGTGTGTGTGTGATATGTTTATTTTATCTCACATCCTATTAGTTTTATTTGCTTCTATGGAGAACCCTAACTAATACATTAGGTTTGAATTTTGGGTCCCAGACTTACTAGTTGGGTGACTCTGGACAAGTTACTTGCAACTCAGGACTAGTTGGGATAAATCAGGAATGTTAAGACTGTGCTCTAAAGACCTTGTATAGGTGTGTATGAAGGATAGTGGTGGGCAGTGGGAAGAACTCTTGGACCTTTTTATTTCTATACTATTGCTTTAACTTTACTTTTGTTTAGTTATTTTTCATTGAGCTCACCTAGTAAATTCTACTTGAAGAACTGGGTCTACTGATTATAATCACACACCAGATGAGCTTTACTAGTAGGTTTTATTATACTTCTAACAAATAAGCATTGTGTGCATGAATTCAGCTTGAGGCATGCTAAAATTTCCAACTGCTGGGGCCAGTTGGGACTGTGGATAAGGGAACTAATTCCCAATGTAGATGAGCTCCCCAAAAGTATCCAGGGCCCCAAATGACAGTGTCTTAAAAGGAGATGAAAGCCTAGATTAGATTAGATTAGATTAGATTAGTGTACATACCCAGGGGTTCAGCCCAGTGGACAAAGAACATAGCAGTGAGAGTTTTGGGACAGTGGTGATAAGAGGATTGTGGTGCTATGGGTGAAATCAATTATTTTGTTTGAGGCTGCACAAGTAATTCTCTGCATCTCTACCTGAGGTTGGGGGTGATGCTTCGGATATACTTGCTCCTGGTCATATTGCTTCAGGAATGGAAGGGTTAACCTGATATGCAAGCCTGTTGCCATGGTGAGACTGGCTAGAGCAAGTAAGGTCTGACACTAGACTATATGACCTTTCTATTGTCAGAAACCCTTTACCTACAGGAGATACTCAATAAAAATATGATAGACAAATAAATCCTCAATGTCACTGCACAGCTCCCAATACAAATGCAAAGGGGAGCATAGTACTGAATGTAAGAACATCATGCCAGTGTTTTCAAGGAGATGTTCTCTTTCAAGTGCAGCGGACTATTACTTCCCCCAGAAACAAATCCTTGCTTTTCCAGGTGTAAGAACATTTCTGCAGAAAGACTGTAACAGGAAAATTGGTACATATGGTGTTGTAGTCCACCTTAACACAGCAAATGAAAAGGTTCTACCAGGGGGGGGGGAAAGCCATTTTTCATAATATGGTGAAATATAATACAAGTAGAGTTTATTATTGGAACTGACTTTATTATTGACCCAAACTAATTCTCTGTGAAATTTGACCAGTCTGCATTTTGCATCTCATTCAGTTTATTCTATAATACCTTTAGGAGAGCTGGTTTTGACCAAAAGGGTATCAGATGTAACTTAAAATTAATAATTTAAAATCTGTGGCAGTGTAAGTGATTAAGAGCTTTTTTTTCTTCCTTCTTCTTCTTTTTGTTAGTAGCATCTGGTTTCAAGTCCAGGGTCTGAATATTCACCAGCTGGGTGACCTTGGACAAATTGCCTAATGTCTGTAAGTCTCAATTCCCTCACTTGTTAGTTAAGAGCAATACTACTACCTATTGCCTGATAGGTACTGAATTTGAAGATTACATGGGGACGTTCATGTAAAATACTTATTAGGCAAGTGCCTGGCATATAATGAAAATTTGGTAAGCGTTATAATTTTTCTATTTTGAAAAAAAAGTGATGGCTACATTTAATAGATACAAGTCATCTTCCATTCCTAAATTGAAGTGATATCTTGTTGTTAAGTGGGTAGTGATTACAATGGTGTCCTATTTACAGAGTTTCTTTTTATAAAAATATGTTTTTATTGATCTCAGAGTGGAAGGGAGAGAAAAAACATCAATAATAAAAGAGAATCATTGATCAGCTGCCTCCCAACAAGCCCCCTACTGGGGATTGAGCCAGCAGCCCAGGCATATGCCCTGAATAGGAATTGAACTGTGATCTCCTGGTTCATAGATTGATGCTCAACCACTGAGCCACACCAGCTGGGCCAGAGTATTTTGTTTTTTTACATTGCAAAGATTATCTTGATAGTATCATGGTCTAAAGTGGCTCTTGCTCACTCTGACTTTGGAAAGATATTGGCATGAAATGAAAAGTCCTACTTCAGATCGATAAATATAGGATGAGAGGGGAGGGGAGGTCAAGAAGATCAGCGGGAAAAATAGGGATTAGGGTGAGAGGGATGGGGGAAAAGAGAGAGGGGAGGGGGAGACACAGAGAGGGACAGAAAGGGCACATAAATAATTTAGAACTGCTTTCTGGGTAATTGGAACTGAACCCTCAGCACGGGCTGGTTAACACTTGTACCTCTGCTCCCCTCTCCCCAGAGACCACCTTCCCTGGGCTTTGCTGTTGTTCGGGCTCTTCCTGGTGGTACCGTTAAGATTGTCTCAAGGTGGTACTCACAGAAGCTACCTTCAGCATAGCTGGGGGTTAATAAATTGCAGCTACCGTTATTTTCCTACTTATATTTTGGAATTCAAACTCTATAGGATCACACTTTGGTAAGAAATAGGAGGAGTGAACATTATGAAAGATATTGAGCTTCCATAGGACCCACCAAAGTGAAAATTTAGCTTAATGGCCCAAGGTCAACTTTTGAAATGCTAAGTATTGTGAAATGAGGCAACCCGTTTTTTAGCCAGAGTCAAAGGGCTCAAAGCTAGGACTGCAATCCCAAAGACTGCCAACTGGGAAGAGTAGGTAAACACAAGCCTGACTCAGGATACCTGGTCCCATCAGTGAAGAGGTGAAGGGTCAATAGGTCTCATGTTGTTGGAGACTCATGTTGTTGGCGTGCATTCAAGCTCGGAGGCAAGCTGGCCGCAGGCTGGAAATCTGAAACTTTCCTATCCTTGAAGAGCATTGTGATCAGTCTCTAACCCACTCTGTTATGATGGGAAGTCTGATTTTTTTTAGCTTTAATCACCGCTCAATTAGCAACACCAGACTTGCTCTCAAATCTACATTTAACTAGTATTTACTGTGTATTTTTTCTCTTTATTTTTATTCTCTCAGAAGCAGCATAAGTTTGAAGTTCACATCTGTAACTAATGCTATAACGGTTCTATTTTTCAATGTTTGCCTTTTGTTGTCACTGGCGCTGGTGGACGGTCTGCCTCTCAGCCAGGAGTGAAATGCTCAGTCACTGAGGAAGGCAGGTTTCTGTCCAAGTGGGTGTGTTTTCTTGGAAAACTCCTAAAGCAAGAATTTAAAAATGACCATGAAGTGTCTCAAATTCTATGCACTGAATAACAATATTTAAAGCATCTTGCATGAAGAATTTATGCATATGTCATTACTTTTCTTATTTTCCTTGTTTCCATTCTGAGTGATAGTCTGAACCAGAAAGAACCTTAACTCTTGGACAGCACAGCCCATATTTTAGTTCTGACTCTCCCACTTGCTCTAACCTCAAGCAAATAACTTGACCTCTTGGAATAAAGACAAACATCTCTTGTTGCTCATTTGAGAGAACTGTTAGAATTAGATGAGAAAATATGTGGAAAGATGGAGCACATTATAAGCATTCAGTAAATTATTGTTTTCATTATTCTTGTTGTCACTAATCATACCATCAAATCACTCTAAAATATTAGTGGTTTTGCATATGCCTTGTGAAATGAACATAATTTAAATTACGAATTAGAGCCTATCAGTATTTGTGATTGGACAGGGCTCTTGAAAAAGCACCGTTCTTAAATCATAGAATTTATAAAGTGTGATATGATAGTGCTAATGGTGGTTATTTTTATTTTCAGAAATCTTAGTACTGGATGTCTTTCTTTAAAAAGTTGACCACTTACTAACTGGTGCCAAGTAAGACATGATTTCTGTCTGCCCTCAAGAAAAAATAAGCCTAGTATGGAGTATAAATAATACACAGAGTAGAAAAATCCAATGGGTGCCATTAACATGATGCAAAGTGAAGAGAATGTTGGGTAAATGGATCAGAAAGGCTGTGATGGCCTGCAAAGATTTAACATGGAAACACAGGAAAGGCATGAAGAGGAGGGATTTTCTGGTAGAACAAGCATTATAGAAGATATAGAAAACTGTGGCATGTTTGGTGATAAAATTACAGGCATGGTGTACAGCAACTTTTCTCAAATTCTTTTAGTAGTTCAAAAACTTTTATAAATATATTTTATATCCTCACGTGAGGATTTATAGAGAGAGTTGAAGGGAGGAAGGAGGGGAGAAGAGAAAAAGAGAGAGAGAAAGGGACACACTGGCATGAGAGAGACATATGGACTGGTTGCCTCCTGAACAGGCACCTCTAGTGGGGCTGGAAATTGAACCCACGACTCCTTGGTTTGCAGGCTGACATGCTAACCACTGAGCAAAACTGGCCAGGGCTACATAAAATGTTATGCAGAACCCTCACATAGAAACTATTTCAGGGTGATAATTACTCCCTAAGTTTAAGTTTAATGCAGCTACCCCTACAATGTTCTTGATATCTTGGCATTTAGACGTTTGAATTGCAGAGGAACAGGCGATAAATAGTTGTAGTCTCGGCATTTATTGTGGTTGGATCAAAATTTCACAAGACTCTCAAAGCATCTCTTTGGGTCATTAGGATTCTAAAATATTCATTTGGAAAACCACTGGAATAGAAGGATTTGTGGGACAGCCTGACAGGTTTATCTTCCCTCAATTAAAACTGGGAGCCTGCTGAAACCAGTTTGGCTCAGTGGTAGAGCCTCGGTCTGTGGACTGAAAGGTCCCAGGTTCGATTCCGGTCAAGGGCATGTACTTTGGTTTCGGGCACATTCCCAGTAGGGGGTGTGCAGGAGGCAGCTGGTCGATGTTTCTCTCTCATCGATGTTTCTAGCTCTCTATCTCTCTCCCTTCCTCTCTGTAAAATATCAATAAAATATATTTTTTTTAAAACTGGGAGCCTTTGGGGTCTCTTGGTGTGAGAATGCTATAGCATAGCGCTGCTAAAAGGAAATTAACCTTTTCAAAGAAGTAGGATAAACTGGAAGAAACAAAAGTGAGAGACAGGGAAACCTCCTACTTAGCAGACTTTTGAAATAGTGCGAAGGAGGCTGAACTAAGGCTCAAAATGAGGATGGAATGGGATGAAATGTTTATTAACATTCTAGTTTAAACTGGAGCTTTGCTCTCCAGGAAGAGAACCCTGCTTTAATTTCACAGTCTTCACAGTACAGGTGCTACTATTACTTCCTACATTATAGGCTCGCATACATTGGCTTTTTATTTCATTTCTTTGAAAATTAACTGCTCCCTACTAAATCTCCTGTCATTATTTTGGAAGGAATGCTTTTAGAATTGTGTTTAATGGAAAATGATGATCTGAAGACTTTTCTTTTCTTGAGGGTTCTAGTTCTTTAGTTTTTGGTCCATACTCTTAGGTTCCTCTTTCCTGTATGAGATAAATTAGATGTAAATCACATGTCACTCTTTTAAAAATAACATGCTTTAAATGAGTCCAGAACCCTTTATTTTTATTTTTGTTACGTAGACTTAGCATGAGACAGGAACTTTGTTTTCAATAAAATCCTCCTTGAAGAGTAAGCTTTTCAGTCAGAGAAAGATAAATATTGCATGATTTAACTCATTTGTGGAATATAATAAACAACATAAGCTGATGAACATAAATTGATCCAGAGACAGCAGAGAAGCATCAAACAGACAATCAGACTTCAGAAGAAAGGAGGGGTAAGGGAGGGGCAGGGATAAAAGATCAACCAAAGGACTTGTATGCATGCATATAAGCATAACCAATGGACACAGACACTGGGGGGTGAGGGCATGTGCAGGGAGGGGGGTGGCCAGGGAGAGGTCAATGGGGGAAAAAGGAGACTTGTATAATACTATAAGTAATACTTTAAACAATAAAGAATTTTAAAAATCAGGCTTTTCATCTGATATTGGAACCAGAGTCTAGAGAGAAAGACATACAGCTTGGTTGCAAGGTTTTAGAAATCAGAGGCAAATATTTTGAAGACAAAAATACTTATGTCTAAAGGTTTTTTAATAATATTTTATTTTAATTGAATTTATTTGGCTGAGATTAGTTAATAAAATTATATAGGTTTCAGGTGTAAAATTCTATAATATAACACCTCTGTATTGTATTGTGTGTTCACCACACCAAGTCTGCTTCCATCACCATTTATCTCCACTTTACCCTTTTCCACCTCCTCCCACCCCCCTTGCCTCTGGCAATCACCATACGGTTGTCAGTCTATGAGGATTTGTTTATGTGTCTGTTTGCTTTGTTTTTCTTAACCCCCTTCACCTTTTTTCACTTAGTCCCCCTTAATATCTCATTTATTAATCATCACCAATAAAAGTAACCCTATATAATAAAACCCTAATATGCAAATCAACTGTATGGCTGAACAACCAGTTGCTATGATGTGTACTGATCATGAGGGGGCAGATGCTCAATGCAGGAGCTGTTCCCTGGTAGACAGGGTGCTCCCACAGGGGGAGTGCTGTTCAGCCAGAAGCTGGGTTCACAGCTGGTGAGTGCAGCTCCAGCCACCAAGGCAATGCTAAGGACTCCTCGGGGGGATGTCTGCCTGCCAACTTAGGCCTGCTCAGCTGTCATCAGACATCCCCTGAGGGATTTCAGACTGTGAGAGGGCTCAGGATGGGCTGAGGGACACCTCCCAGTGCATGAATATCGTGCACTGGGTCTCTAGTATCTATGTAAGTGAAAACTCCAAATAGTGGAAGCTTATCACTTTAGATGTCTCTTTTTCCAATCTAATAACTTTTAAAATCTTTAAAATGTACTCCATGTTGTCTTACTCTTGTTAACAAAACCTACTTTGCATTCTTTTTAAAAATTCAGATTTCTCCCTAATTCTTATTGGGCAACTACTATTTCCAAGGTACCTGATTTCTTCAGATCTCTCACTTGCTACATGACTCAGTCTTTATGGAACAGCAAAACAAACAATGAACAAAAAAATTGTGTATAAAATAAAAGTAAAAAAATAAACAATGACCTTAAAGACCTCTTTTTGACAGCCACATATCAATCAGAAGTGTTCTATTGGTATCCTTCTGATTAATTCCATAAACCTTATGGCATAAGGGTAAGATTACTGATTAATTGGTCAAGTAGACTATTACTGTAATTTTCTGGGACAGTCATAAGCCTTAAATTTGATTCTAATTATTTATGCTAAAAGATATGATAGGACGAACACAGGGAAATATTTCAATAAATTAACCATTGTTTTTGAGACATAGCTGAATGGAAAGACATCCACTCAGTGTTTTTTGTTACAGAGAAGGTTTGTTTATATTTCTGTTTTGTTTTGTTTTGTTTATGAACAGATACTCCTATGCCCCCACTGCGCCCTTCACTGCCTCATATTGTGGTTCACATCATGTTTTTTGTAAAATATTCTGTATATAAATTTCTGTCTCTCTAGACTAAAAAAAAACACACAAAAAAACAGGTATCTATAAAGCAAAAGATATGTCTGTTTCATAACAGAAATAGGTAGCTAATATTCATTTATTTTCTGGTGTATTTGAAAAGACTAGTGAAGGTCCAGAAACCTTCAATATTTCAGAATATTGAAACCAGACAGATGCCAGAAACTGAGACAAAAAAGCAACTTCTGCCAAGCCCTACATTTTATCTCTCTAGCCCCACGTTCCAATCCTCTTTTCTAGCCCTCTGGGCAGTGATTTAATGATTCTCTGCTCCTGGCAAACCCATTCTCAGAGACCATCACACACACCATGGAAACTTCCTTCTCGACCTGACCAAGCATGTCAAACTCAAAGGCTAACACGGGCCAAGTAAACAAGGTTTAACTTTACGTGGGCTGCAAAAAAATAAAAGCTTCCATTTTCATAGAAATGTAGCTTTATTCCACTAGAGACATGCTGAACACAGAGGGCTGAAATACATGAGTAATCCTTAACATAAAATAATGGAACATGTTATTAAAAGTCTCTGAATAACTGAAGAAATTAATAAGCGTAACGCAAATAAACCTATTTTTCTTGTTCTCCAGAAGCAAAATATTTCCTGTTGCATACACCACACAAGTCAGTCTGAGACCAAGGGCACAGAAATCTGCTGCTAAAATATTCGCTGCTAGTATTAGAGGAGAGAAATGGTGCGCCTGTGCATAAGGCGCGTAAGGGAAATGAATGCAACACGATTACAGGAATCACTCATTATCGAACGTTGTAGCTCATTATTAATAAGTAGAGGTCTGATGCATGAAATTCATGCAAGGGGCTTGGCCCTCACAGCCAGACTTCCTCTGGAAGGTTGTTCAGCTGCCTGGTCTAATTAACATATTATTGCTTTTGTTATGATAAGATTATGTGTAGCAGGATATTGTAAAAATTAAGTTATGAAATTTTTATTAAAACGTTTCTTATGCCGAAACCGGTTTGGCTCAGTGGATAGAGCGTCGGTCTGCGGACTAAGAGATCCCAGGTTCGATTCCGGTCAAGGGCATGTACATTGGTTGTGGGCACATCCCCAGTAGGGGTGTGCAGGAGGCAGCTGATCGATGCTTCTCTCTCATTGATGTTTCTAGCTCTCTATCTCTCTCCCTTCCTCTCTGCAAAAAATCAATAAAATATTTTTAAAAAAAACAAACACATTTCTTATATACCGTTATATTGGCTGGGCCAGAAAAATATTCGTTGTGGGCCACGAGCTTGACATGCTTGTTCTAGAGCTTTTCTGAAGTCTACTGAAGCCAGTCTCTGGCACTGGCCAATTTACTCTTAAGTACTTGAACCAGAGAGAAAAGTCATTGACTATCTTCATCATTTTTATTTTTAAACAAAAGGCTTATAAACCTTCAGTTTATAAACCTTTAATAGTTTATAAACCTTTAAAGTGACAAAGAGACAGTGGGTAATCCCCTCAATAACTCCTTTTTACCTTTCTCAATTTGTGCTTCCTACAGAAGCACCATTCTGAATCTATCCTCTATGGTCTTGATAAGTTACTTTTATTTTTTTAAAATACGTTTGTATTGATTTCAGAGAGGAAGGGAGCAGGAAAGAGACATAGAAACATCAATGAGGAAAAAGAATCATTGATCAGCTGCCTTCTGCATGCCCCACAATGAGGATTGAGCCCACAACCCAGGCATGTGCCCTGACCCACAATTAAACCTTGACCTCCTGACTCATAGGTCAATGTTCAACCACTGAGCCATGCTGGCTGGGCTTGATGAGTTACTTTGAGACCCATTTCATATATAGAAAACAAGTTTGTTCGGATAGGCTAAAGTGTTAAATCAAAGGGCACAAAAGAGAATGTTATAGTTCCAGGATCAAAGCCAGGTTTATCATATCCTAAGGCAGTGGTCGGCAAACTCATTAGTCAACAGAGTCAAATGTCAACAGTACAACGATTGAAATTTCTCTTGAGAGCCAAAAACCGACTTCTGAGCATGGGCCACGAAGTTTCGATTGCACTGTAAGTTAAGGTGACCAGACGTCCCGCTTTTGGCAGGACAGTCCTGATTCTTAACAATTTGTCCTGCGTCCCGCAGTGTTTTAAAACAGTCCCGATTTTTTGGAAAGAATCTTTCCAATCTTTCCAAAAATTGGGACTTTTTTAAAATGACGAAGGACTAGAGAAAAATTGTTCAAAATCGGGACTGTCCCGCCCAAATCGGGACGATCTGGTCACCTTACTGTAAGTGCATGCCTGCGCGTGGTATTTTGTGGAAGAGCCACACTCAAGGGGCCAAAGAGCCACATGTGCCTCTTGAGCCACAGTTTGCCGACCCCTCTCCTAAGGTGCTGCAAACAGCATCCGGAGGTTTCCTGGTCTCGTCTTTTGTTGGCAGGAAGTCTCCAGAAGATTTCAGAAGCAGCTGGCATTTTCATCAAAGCTCCCCCTTAACAAACCACCCTTCCTGGTTGCCAAAATTCTTGTGCTTCCAGATTCTGTAACCCTAGGCGGATAAACCTGTTAGATGACAAATAGCTACAAGAGGAAACCAGACTGGTGCACAGCAGCTAGGAATTTGCCTTTTAGTAGCAAACTTAGGCAAAGCTAAACATTTCAGGAACGTGCTGGGGTGACAGGCACTGTGACTAGACTCTTGGAAGGTGGGTATTTTAGGGAAAGGCTATTTCCTGGAGACTCATCCAAAGCAGAAAGCCTTTTTTTCTGAAGTTTGTATAATCCAATCTTTTCTCATCACAGAAAGACAATTTATAGCCTAGATCAGTGATAGTAGAAGAGCTGGTTAGCCGGGTACAAGGGCACGGAGGGAAGTGGTTGATGCCTCATGTCTAATAGGCAGACTGAGCAGGAAGAATGAGCCGATAGAAGGCAGACAGGAAGACACGACACCTGAAAGAAATGTCCGAGGGAAAACAAATGCACTGGATTTTCTTTTCACAGAATAACAGTTCTCCCATGACAAGAGGCAAAGCAAAAGTAAGATTTCATGCCTACCGATGACAAGCAATTTTCGGCGATTTACAGTATTTCTCTAGGTTAGTGCTATCCAAGGAATTTCTATAATGGTGGAATTTTTTTTTATATCTCACCTGTCAAAGTGTTAGCACTTGAAATGTAGCTGACACTATCGAATACGTGATTTTTAAAAAAACTTTAATTATAGTAAATTTAAATAGCCTCATGTGTCTAGTGGTTATAATATTGGTCATGGCATCAGACAAGGTAAGAGTTGAAACCATTTCTCCGCTTTTCATTCCTATCCAATCAAATGAGTTGTTGTTAGTTTTATGTTTCCGAAGTATTACAAAAGATTTGTGGTTATATTGCTGGTTAGCTTTTCCCTGTGAGAAATCTAAAGCAAGTGAGATGGCTAGCTCGGTCTCTAATTTCAGCTGTCACAGGTAGTGTTCTTAAAATAATAATTTTACAAACTTGCACTAATAATTTCTGTCTAAAGACAGAGCATGGAACTCACTTACATAAAATAGCATAGGAAATTAATGAGTTAAAGTAAAAGTCATTTAAGGTGACAGTTCCTTTTGTGCCATGAAAGTACTAGCCAATGGCATGAACCTCCTTTCTTGGGGTTTACCCATTGAAAGAAAAAGAGGAACCAGTAAAAAGAAGGGCTATAATGCAGGCTTTGCACACACAAGTGTCTCAAGGGCTGGACAAATAATGTAAAATCATACTAAATGTGCAGCAAAGAGCACTGCCCACTTCCCCACCCCCACCCCCTTCCCCATCCCATCCCCACCAAGGCTATTTTACTGATCTGGTTACCCCAGGGGCCACCTGCTCAGCCAATCTGCCTCACCACTGCCACCACACTCCCATCACAATTGGGGCAGCCACCTGGCCTCTTTCAAGCAACTTTGCAGACCACTGTACTACATGATTTCAAAGTTCCCTTCAGGTCTAGCATCTCTGATTCTAAGATTCTGTAAATTCAATATTTTTGGTGAGGAAAAGATGAGTTTTGTTTTCATCCAAATGCTAACTCTCAGAATTCTGATTAATAGAAATAACTTTATAGCAACTACAAGTATCTATGGGGTTGAGGATTTGAAGATTATTATACGAAAAATGTTTTCTATGTAAAATACTATTTACTGTTTATTTGCAGGCCAGCTCAGAGACTCTAAATTAAGGGGCAACCATGGGCATAACCTTATCAGGAGCAGGTGTGCCTTATATATTTTGCATAACCACTCACCAGCAAACAGGAACATAGCTGGTCCTCAGTTAATGTTTAATAAAAGAACAATGCACAGTAATCAAACATTTTTCCAGTAAGAATAATTACCCTACATTTCCATGCTGAAAAAAAAAATTCTAAATCCTTTGATGTTATAATATCTGACATCATTCATTTCATTTTGTGTCTTTGAGGTAGTTAATGGTTCGGTGGTCAATGGTTTATCTCAATCATAGCCCTAAGTCCATCTTCTTCTCTGTCTCCATCATCACCTCCATGCCCCAAACAGGTGCCAAACATTGTGAATGTTAGGTTGCTGAGTACTAGATTTTGTTGTATTCCTTTAAAGATTATCAGACTTCATTCACATTTTAGAACTTTGATCTTGGAGGCACCTTTTTCAGTCATTTTAAAGAAAATCTAGTATAGCCGAAACCGGTTTGGCTCAATGGATAGAGTGTAGGCCTGGGAACTGAAAGGTCCTGGGTTCGATTCCGGTCAAGGGCATGTACATTGGTTGTGGGCACATCCCCAGTAGGGGGTGTGCAAGGAGCAGCTGATCGATGATTCTCTTTCATTTTTGTTTCCCTCTATCCCTCTCTCTTCCTCCCTGTAAAAAATCAAGAAAATATATTTTTTTAAATGTAGTATAAAATGTACACATTTTATTTGAGCCACACTCTGAGATGGAGCCTCTTAGGTAGATTCTCCTAAATGCTTTGTGTATTCCACAAGGCATCTCTACTGTAGCTGAGAGGAACTCAACTCCCAGCTGTGTGTAAGTTTGGGGAATTATTCATTTTATAGATCTGAAGTAATTTTTCTTCCCCTGGAATATGGTTTTAGTCTGGATTCATGGGCTATGCATTCCTTGTGTGCATTTGGTATTCAGACAAAGAATGTAGATATATACACCCCTATGTTCATAGCAGCACAATTTACAATAGCTAGGATTTGGAAACAACCTAGGTGCCCATCAGCAGATGATTGGATCAAAAAACTATGGTACATCTACACAATGGAATACTATGCTGTCATAAAAAAGAAGGAATTCTTACCATTTTCAGTGACCTGGATGGAAATGGAGAACATTATGCTGAGTGAAATAAGCCAGTCAATGAAAGAAAAAAAACACATGACCTCACTCATTTATGGATAATGAAGAACATTATAAACTGATAAACAAAAAGATAGATACAGAGACAGTAAAGAAACAAACAGACTGTCAAATTACAGTGGGGAGGGTAGGGAGATATGGGGAGATAAGAGATCAACCGAAGGACTTGTATGTATGCATATAAGCATAACCAATGGATGCAAAACTCTGGGGAGGGATGTCATGTAGGGGAGTGGAAGGGGGGAGATTGGTAAGGTGTGTACACATATAATACCTTAATTTAAAAAATGAGGAAAAAATAAAAATTAAATAATAAAAATTTTAAAAAAAGAAAATAAGATGTTACCCCCAAAAAAAAAAAAGGATCCCCGGTCAGATTGTTGTAGCCCTTTTTCTTACAAAGTTCCTTAATCTCATACGCTTTGTCCTGCAGATTCCAACTGCTACACTAACAGCCTCCTCAAACTGGGATTTCATCTCCCCAGCTCCCTCCACGAGACTGCCAGGCTTATTTTGATTTCTTCATTCCTGTAACTGCAGCCCAGAAATTATCTCTAAGCAAGAAGGTCAACTTACTCATTTCTTTCCTCAGGGACCATTAACTGCACCGCCAATGGTCCAGTCTCTAAAAATAGATGCTGTCTATACTTTGTCCAGTTTTCTATTTGTTTATGGATGAAGGTTAAGGCTAGATCTCATTACTCTCTCATGGCCAAAGGCAGGAATGTTTTGCTTTTCAAGCATAACTTCCTTTCATGCTTGTAATTTCACTTTAGTTTCTTTTAACACACGAGGTTCCCCCTCACCAAGGTGCTTAGATATGTACAAAGTAAAGCATTCCTGAATAAGAGACCGTTTTTGCTTTGGCTGTCGCTTTTGTCTCTTCTCAAGAGATTCTAAAATTTTTCTGATATGCGTTTTTGACTAGACAAGAGGCACTGGGACTCTAGGTAGAGATGGATGAGAAGTTCTGGGCCTGTTCATTCTCAGCTCCCATCATCAATGCTGGTTCCTGAAGTTGCTGGCTGCCACAAAAATAAATTTTAAACATCGGTGAAAACAAAATATGATATTATATTTATTTTTGTTGTAATTAATTAATTATAAGATAACTGCCCTAACTGGTTTGGCTGAGTGGATAGAGTGTTGGCCTGCGGACTAAAAGGTCCCAGGTTCAATTCCAGTCAAGGGCAACCAGCTTGGTTGCATGTACATCCTTAATAGGAGGTGTGCAAGAGGCAGCTGATAGATATTTCTCTCATCAATGTTCCTAACTCTCTATCTCTCTCCCTTCCTCTCTGTAAAGAATCAATAAAATATATATTTTTTAAAAGTTACAGTTATAAAAGATGACTAAAAACCATTAAAAAATTATAACTGATAGAAAAAAATTCCCCTTGATGGTTTAATTTTGTTTCCCATTCTAGGTGTTTTAGCCACCTCACCTCCAGGTTTCAGTGAAACTCTAGGTGATACGACAGAGTTTTTTATGAAAACATTTCAAAAGCTGGTCTTACATGTAACTCTGAGGCTGGTGATTACTCTCCATTCCAAGCAGGAAGAGGAAGCAGATCTAGTTACCCAAGAATTATCGGACTTTTAGCCTAGAAGATGAGAAATATAGAATTAATACCAAAATTCATCTTCATGTAATCATTTTGAAGCATTTGTGAACATATAGCTTAATAACTTAGTTCCAAATGAATTAGAACATTTACAGATTTTACGACATGCAATGGTGCAAAGATTACGTCAGACTTTTTATACTGTTATTCAGATCTCCATAATACAACTCCATTTTAAAAAAAATTAGTTTTTAATATGTAATTAAATATGCTATAGGCTCTAGAGGGACAAGAATACTCAAATGCCCTAACCTTCTATTCAAGGACATTCTTAGTTTAATAATAGTGTTGTGTGGCATAAATCTTGTAAATACATTGACTCACAGTTTTTAGAAAAAATGTGAATCTATAAATAAACGTTATCTCAAGTAAAATTGCTAATTTATTTAGATAAACAGTAGAGAGCTTTATGCAATGTATTTCAGAGTGTAATAACACTGTGATTTTTAAACTTCGAACATTCAGTAGCATAAACAGTGGTAAGTATGCCTTAGACAATTTGGATAATTGCCCGGAAAGGGTCAGGATGCTGCAAATAAATTTTTTACCCAACATGAGATCTCTGAATTGGATGGCTGCAAAGCACTCTGCATACAGATGCCTCCACATCCCCCTCTCCCTGAGAATTAGTTACAGGAGCTCCTTGTAACGACATCCATTTCAAAATAGAATATTGTAATGGCTGGTAGTCCATTGATTTAGTCACATTTCTGGTCTTTTGTAGTACAGTTCAAGATTTTATTGTTTTCTTGACCAAGCTAAAATAAAACAGATGCCAGTGAATCAGACAAAGATGTGAATTTGGCGTATGAGTAGACAGAAGGTAGAATTAATGTTTCTTTCTTGTTTAGTTAAACAATGATAAACATATTCTGTTATGGTGAACAAGGAGTAATGCTTTAGAGTAGTAAAAACAGTTTAGTTTTGCCAAATCTGAAATTTGTGATAAATTAAGCATTAGAGAACATAAGAAACAAACAGAAACATGATACCAACATGTGGAAAATCTACTAAACAGTCGGAAGAACTACTGGTCTCAACTTAAAGTTTTAAGTGCTAATGTTCATATGAAATTTTAAAAGGATTATTTATTATGTGGAAGCTTGTTTCTCAGCTTTGAGTATCTACCAATTGAACAGGGTAGTTCACTCATTGAATCACTGACTCAAATACCAATTGAATGTGAATAGGTTGTGGTGTCTATTTGTACATGTAAATATAAATGATGTGCTGAGTGGTATAGGATACATATCACATTTGTGAAAATGTAGCCATCTTGATATTCACTATGGGGTGGGAGGAAGAGATGATCAGTTTCTGGCAAAGCACAATTTATTTTTAACTCAAATTTACATTCATGTTTTACGAGAAAAAAAGAATGGTTTCAAAATGTTCCAATGTGACCAATGTTTACAAAATTAATGGATCTACAGAGACAGGGAAGCATCGATCAGACTGTCAAACCTCAGAGGGAAGGTAGGGGAGGGTGGAGGTAAGGGGGAGAGATCAACCAAAGGACTTGTATACATGCATATAAACCTAACCAGTGGCCACGGACAACAGGGGGGTGGGGACATGCTAGGGGGAGGAGGGTTGGGGTAGGAATGGGGGGATGAGAACAAATATGTTATATCTTAATCAATCAATAATTTTTTAAAAAATTAATGGGTCTATAAGTTTGGATGTTTTCAAGGGAAATAAAACAAAGTTTTAGTCAAAGATAAAATAAACCATTGATGCTTCAGTCCATGAAATATGTTCTTGCTTGGCATGAAAGTTTAAGTGGAGCATGATGGCATACTAGAAAGGTGTCCAGGTTAATTATCAAGAACCTGAGAGAATTTAAATGGGAAGCAAATATCATTTTCATTCCAAAACTGGTATATTTTATAAAACATATCTAGGTCAAATATTTCAATATTAATACTCTCTCCAAACTTTTCTATCATATCCTATTAAATCACTTTTGCTTATAGTCTTAACTAGACATTCTATGTAGTAAAATAGAAGTTAAAATTGTTGAGGTATGATTTTTTTCATTTTTTTCTTTCAGCATAATTTTAATTATGATAATTTTAATGCATGATAATTTTAATAAAATACTCCAATATAAATAAATCAAGAAAAGAAAGATAAGATGTCAAAAATTGTTCATAAATGAACTAATATTTGCAATATATGTAGGAAATCATTTAAGAAATAATTCTTTGTCTAAAGTTTTTATTTGTAACTGAAAAAGAAAATTCTTCCTTATTATCCTTCCAGATAATATTTTATGTCACCATGGAGAAAGAATTTGACTCATCATCATTCAATAGTATTATTAAGGTTATCTGTGTAATATTTTTTGAAATCTATAATAATAAAAGTATAATATGCTAATTAGAGTGGACTGCCAAAGGACCTTCTGGATGTCCTTCCTGACAAAGCTGTGGTGGCAAGGCCAAGGCAGAGGTGGTTAGGGGTGATCAAGGCAGGCAGGCAGGTGAGCAGCTAGGAGCCATGGTCATGGATTGCGAGAGGAATGTCCAAATGCCGGTTCAGGATTTTGGAAGGATGCAGGCTGTTCTGAGGGCTCCCCACATGCACAAATTTTGTGCATTGGACCTCTAGATTTTTAATAAAACAGCTGAAATTCTTGCATTTAGAATATACTTTGAACATTTGTATTCTTCCATCTTGCTAAATAATAATAAATGTAAATTTACAAGGTATAATTTTTAATCAATGCCTACCAATTGAGAATTATTAATTGCTCCAATATACTATATGTAAAAGGACCAAGAGATTTAGTCTGCTGAATAAAAAGTAAAATTGCTTCCTTTAGAACTAACAATAGACATTAATCTGTCTATAACAACAGACAATAACATATCATATGTTCAAGTTTTATATAGTTTCTGAAAAATGTCTGCAATATAGGACAAGGAGTCGCTGGTGAATCTCTTTTTTCTAAAAAAAATATGGTATGGATATGAAATAAATAGATATATTTTAATACATCAACCATGTAACTATTATTCCCAAACTGGAAGTAATTTGGGCATTCCATTATATTTAAAAACTTGAAAGAATGCAAGTAATTTAGTGTAATTCCATCAATAGCACCCAAAACCAGAATAAATAATGTACAAGGTTGACGACTGCAGGCTATTTACAATTTTTTAAATTAACTACTCATGTGTGGAAACCCCTTTTACGTCCCGAGTGGTTCAGGGTTCAGGTTCAAGAGAAGGTTGCACACAAATGAAAGAGACTTAGAAAAGTATTAATTTGGGAATATTGGGGGCCAGGCAGGCGCCCAAGAGAGGACTACACCCCGCTCTGGCTTTACTATCCCTTTTATTAAGGTTATGGGGTACACCCACATTCTTTAGGGAGGAAATTCCAACAATAGCCAATCAGCAAGAATTTACATAAGACTAACAGGTGAAGGTTGCTTCAGCTACAAATGCCTCAACTGATTAGCTCTCACCTTTCAGAGCCTGTGAGGTTGACCAGCCTTCCGAATTCCCTGTCCATGTCTCTCTATTAGTGGGACAATGACAGGTTTCTGGCATTCATGTCATCAGCATCACATTATCTTATCCTTCTAATCTGTACAGTATATATATAATAAAAGCTTAGTAAAAATATTAGAGATCATTGATTCTAAACCTTTTCATTTTACAGATGCAGAAAATAAAGTCAAGAAAGGTTGTGTCATTTTTTTCTTTATATTTAAACCATTAGCAACATTGAATAGTACAAAAACCACTATGTAATCTTCACCAATTGTTACCGTTTGGCAAAGCTGTTTGTTTTCACTTCACAAGCACATATGTCCTTTGAACTTGCTGTTGAACACCATGATACTTCATCTCTATTTCAGAATACATCTCCTGATTAAGACGTTGTCACACCAAAGCACAATACTGATAATGACCTCAAGGTTATTTATAGTAATTGAGTTATAAAGTCTAACCTGCCATTCATATTCAGATTTTTGTCTCCAGTGTGTCTTTTATAATTTTTTTCAAACCAGGATCCACTCAAAGTTCAATTATGGCTTTTGGTTAAGTCTCATTGGAGTTTTTTCATCTAAAACCGTCTTTATGGCCAAGACCAGTTTGGCTCAGTGGATAGAGCATAGGCCTTCTGGACTGAAAGGTCCGAGGTTCGATTCCGGTCAAGGGCATGTACCTTGGTTGCAGGCACATCTCCAGTAGGGGGTTTGCAAGAGGCAGCTAATCGATGTTTCTCTCTCATGTTTCTAACTCTCTATCCCTCTCTCTTCCTCTCTATAAAAAAATCAATAAAAAATATTTCAAAAAAGTAAAACTGTCTTTATGTTTTTTAATTGTTTTGAATGACACAAATTTTGTGAGTCCAGGACAGTTGTATAGTAAAATGTCCCACATTTTGGATTTGGGTGATTATTTTTTTAGGATCAAATTCAAGTCAAGTAAGAAAGTTAACAACACAATATAACCTTGTAACTGTGGGGGGACAAATTCAAACAGCCAAGATACAGCTAAACTTTTGGGTCACATTCCAATAAAACTTGGAGTCTGCCTATATTTCTAAATTAAATCAGTTAGAGTTGTAATCAAATATCTGTGGAGACCAAATTATTTTGAGCATGTTAAATCATGTCAGAGTTAACCTTCCTCTTTGATGAGTCTCTGCAATTTTAAATAATTCCAGTGACTCATTTTTCTTAAAGTTTTTTGAATGTGTGTCATTTGCATTACAGATGAGTTATTTCTCCCAAAAGTAGGTTTTCCTTTCTAGTTTCTTTTATGATTTCCCAATACTTTACTCCTCATCCCTATGTACTCCCAGGTTTGGTTTTCATTTATTTTTTAAAATATATTGGCATTGGTTTCAGGAGAAAGAAAAAGGGAGAGAGAGATAGAAACATCAATGATGACAGGGAATCATTAATTGGCTGCCTACTGCATGCCCCATACTGGGGATTGATCATGTGCCCTGAACGAGAATCAAATTGTGACCTCTTGGTTCATAGGTTGACATTCAACCACTGAGCCACACTGGCAGGGCCAGTTTTGGTATTTAAACGAACTATGTAAAGAGTACCTAACAAAAATATATTTAGGAATTAGTAGTTTTTCATTCTGATAGTTGTTTTATAGTTGTTCATCATATTTTCTGAACTTTATTTAGAATTTTGCCTTCAAGTTAAAAAATCAGTAATTTTCTAAATACTACTTCTGTTGCTTCTGACATAAATTTCTTTGTGAATTTTGCTCTCTTTATCATCCTCAGCATAACACTCAGAGCAAAGTTCTTAGCTTTTGACTACGCATCTCCCTAAAACCTTCATTTGCCCAACTAACATCCTTAAGGTTCATAGCTCCTTCTCTAGAGCTCTCCTCCTGGTCTTGTCTTGCCGGGTTTTGTGGAAAGAAATTATTGATAACCTCTCACTCACCTTTGACATACAAACCACTAATTCCTGAAGCCACATGCTTACACAATCAGACAGGCTGATTCCCACACCTGTCTCTTGCGAGTGGAGGCCTATCTTGGTTTGTAGCAAATAGTCCCCGTGTGTCTGTTGATAGCAACAGAAGTGATGGCAGTTGAAACTGCTTGAATGTAGAGCAATCAGCAGTGTCAATCACCCGTTCTAAATGTGTGGGCCATATCTTTTTTTATATAAAAGGTCTCTAAATCATACATATGCATTTACTTCGGTAGCCTGGGCATATAGGGTCTATAAGAATGTATTCTATTATGTTCAAATGTATATAGGTGATGTGAACGAGAAGTATTAGTAAATTAATAGTGGCTTTGTCATTATGGATTTTCCCAATCTGAAAAGAGTAAAACTAGAAAGGCAGATATAAAGGATTCTGCTATATCTATGAACATGAATCCTGAAGGATGTGTATAAAAATTGAATAGTAATAATCTCCAGCTAATTGAAATAATCTTTATGTCCTCCTTATGGTTTTATGAGGATGACAAATTGCTTCTGAAACTCTCATACACCAAAAAACTTATGCAGAATTATATGCCGAGTATGTATATACACATACATAAATCATCCATAATAATAAAAGTGTAACATGCAAATAGACTGAACGACTGAACAGCAGAACTACCGTCAGGATGACCTTCTGGACAACCATGCTATGATGACACTCACTGGTGCCAGGCCAGCCAAGGCGGGTGCCATGCAATTGGTTGCCCTCCCCCCATTGCCCCATGATTGCCCCACAGAAGGAGGCCCAGGTCACCCTCTGCTGGGTGATCAATGGGGGGGGGGTCCACAATAGATGATCCCAAAAAGGGAGGCCGAGGCCACCAGCCAGAAGGGCGATTGATGGGGTGGGGGAGAGGGACCCTCCACAATCACCCCCAAAGAGGGAGACCCAGCCCACCTCTGGGGGGCAATCAATCTGGGGGCCCCATGATCAATTGCCCCACAAAGGGAGGCCCAGCCCAATTCCTCCCCCTTCTAACTACTCAAGTACCTCTAACTACCGGACCTCTAGTGTATATATATAGTATTTTTAGGAAGCAAAAATACATTACGTCCTGACACTCAGAAATCCTTGCAAGCCCCTGATCTAGTTGATAATACAGTAAGTATATGGGCTTATCTCCCCCATATGAGTCAAGGATTTCAGCTTTGATGTGTTTGTGAATATTCAGACACTATAAACATATGTGGCTTAATTTGAAGACTTCTAAAAGCTGCGTGGCTGCTGGTAAATGGCTCTGGGAAGAACAGAATGCATTAAGGCTCGTGTAAATGTTTTATAACAAAACAGCACATCTAAAACTCTGCAAAAGGACCAGCGAGGGCTCACTCTGCAGTAGCCAAATGCCATCCACACTTCCCATCAACTGTCAAAACTGCCCTTCGGAACTCAGAAAGAGTTAGCTCTATTGAGAAAGACGGCGGCTCCCTCCTTAAGAAACGAAATCCTCCTTAAGAAACCCCACTTCTCTTTTTGATGCTCACAGCCCCACAACCTGAACCCCATCTCATTCTCAAATAGGTGTCTCATCCTCGCTCATAATGAACACAAGGCAAATAAATGGAGCCCAGGTACCATTTTATGAGCGCTTCCCACACTACACCGCACCACTGTGCCTGGGCGTCTCTTAAAGCAGCCACCGCTGTCTCACCGGGGCTGTGAGCTGCAGGAGTCATCACCGAAGGCTGTTGCATTACCTGGAGGTTTGGGTGTGGCCAGTCCCCCGGCAACTTTCCTCTGGAGGCTTTCTTCTTGACCTGACCCCGTTTTGAAACATGTTCTTCTGTTGTGGCGGTTGTGTGCTGCGGAGGGGAACACATCCTCTCTTTGTTTCACCATAGAAGTAACACAAGCCCTCTCGGGGGGCAGAAGCAACGTGTTTCGCTAACCATAGAAAGCGTCTCTTCTCAGGGATTTGACATGTTCTTACAGAGAAAAAAAAAGAGTGTTTCTTAACAAAAAAATAAAAACATCTGTTAACGTAAGTCATTTGCCAGGATAGGAAGACTCTTTAGAAATCACATACTCATTGGATTAAAACTGTAATGAATGCTCCAGGAACAAAAAGCCTTTAAATCATTTGGTGTTTATGGAACGATTAAAGAAAATAAAACGTTGATTAGAAAAAAAATGAAGCAAGAAGTTATTAAAATATGTTAGATAGGTTCAAAATCGAAAACTATTTTTAGAGTATTCTGTTCTATTTTATATTTGTTGTCTGAGAACATTTGAGAGATTATTATTTGTAGTTTATAACTCACTAGCTCCATGAAACCTGTACACCTTCTGCTGGGCCACTTTCAAAGTAATGAGCATATGTTGATTGCATAACAGGACGAATGTAGATGTGAAGAGTAAGACCTGCCTGAGTTGGTGCATTGAAAAGAAACCATTTCAGAAAATTTAATGAAGGGTTGTTGAGAGGTGTTGACATGATTAGGAGTCGACCAGGTTTGGTAAAGAACCCAAAGGTTGGCTGTGGTAAGAGCTGTCACCACTCCTAGACCTGAAAGGCAAGGAGGAACCATGGTTTTGAACTTGGTCAGAGCTACAGCTGAGGGAGAAGAGCAGCCGGAGTGAGGTGGCTCTAAAGAGAGGAATGCAGCCATTTCCCAAACCCGGCCTGACAGGATGAAGGAGATGCAAATACACACTCCAGTTCTGTCTCCTCTATCTCCTGCTGATGCATCTATTGGCTAATGCTAATCAGAAGGAAGAGGTGCAAGGGAGCCTGGGATGTGGTGTGCAGAGATCAGTTTCTAGGCAAAAGACCAGAGCAGGGAAGGGTGAGACAGACAGAGAACAACCTACACAGTCCTATCATTCTTTTGGCATTCCCAGCTCCTGGTATAATTCCTTACATGTAGCAGCTAATAAATATCGAATGGATGAATGAAGGAATGACTTTCCACAAATGTCTCTATTCTTGCTTCTTTTGATTAATTTTCCTTAACAAACACAATAAATGTAATGTTTTCAAATAAATAAATAAATGCATAAATTAAAAGAATTTTCAGCCTAATTGTACGCTCTCCAAATTCAGGAAGTATCAGCATGGTACTTGTCGGGAAACTTATTCTGTGGGGCTTTTTACCTATAATATCGAATTAATCCTCACAGAACCCTAATCAAATTGGTATACTCATCTCCTTTTTACAGGTGAGGAATTGAGGATCAAAAGTATTTGAGAATGATCAGACAATGCTTTCCTCTTCAATTCTCCAACTGCATAAAATCAAACAGAAAAATGATATGAATGCTTAAATAGTAAAGCCATTTCTTTTATGAGTTAAAAAATAAATCCATGAAACAGAAGTACTTCTCTCACCACTGAGCTATATAGATAGCAACCAAAATATTGCTATTTCAGTAGTCTTCAAAGTGATCATGAAATAGATCTTAGGGGGAAAAATGGTAGCTAAAATCATAAATATACTTACTTTATTTTAATCGAACACTGTTTTTAGGGAATGGATGGTGGTGACTGTTGTACAACAATGTGCCTTACTTAATACCTCTGAACAACATACTTTAAAATGGTAAAAAGTAATAATAATAAAATAAAATAAAATAAATTTTAAAAATTAAAAAGCTCTAGCCAGTTTTGCTCAGTGGATAGAGCATCGGCTTGCAGACTGAATTGTCCCAGGTTTGATTCCAGTCAAGGATACATGCCTGGGTGGTCGGCTCCTTCCTTAGTAGGGGGTGTGCAGGAGACAGCTGATCAATGACTCTCATCAATGATGTTTCTATTTCTCCCTCCCTCTCCCTTCCTCTCTGAAATTAATAAAAAAATAAAATGGTACAAAAAAGGTAAATTTTGTTTTATGTATATTCTAATGCACACACACACACACACAAGCGATGAGGACTTGAAGGAAGTCAGCGTTGACAACTTTCTCAAAAAGGGAAGTAAATAGGGCAGGTCACTCCGAGGAGCATTTTTTGAGATGTAGGAACCTTGAGCAGATTCACTAGCCTGGAAGGGATCATTTAGAGAAGCAGAGCATATCCACCAGCTGGGTAGAAGAGACCCAAATCCTGAGGTGGCCCATTAAAATCCAAGATATTAAGCACTGTGCTTCCAATAATATTAAAACCCAATGACATTAAACTTTTCTCAAAATGCATAAAATATAAGCAATGTTGTTCACATTAAAAACTTTTTCTTCAAGGATTTTCCTATACGTATCTCACAACGAATTCAAATCAAACGTTATATTGATGGCATGCTGGTGGATTTTTTTTGTTGGGACTTTATTTTGCTTTGTTTTGTGTGAGGGGACAGCTTTCTTAATATTGTTTGTTCATTTATTTTTTTTCTTCCTGCAAATTCACATTAAGTATGAGTTTAGGCGAGGGGGAAATGGTTCTATTTTTAATCATCCCTAATTACAGTTTATTGCCCTTTTGAAAATAGGGTTAAGTAAAAGGAGAGAGTGGTATGGTCAGATCATTTCTAAAGTCCATAATGTGGTTCTTACAACGTGTGGAAGTTTACATAACTATTAAGTTTTTCTTGCAATCCACCTTCTTCCTCTTCCCCAACAAGCAAGGGAGGTGGGAAGGGACATACAATTTGCAACTATCCATTTACTTTCTTTTTTCTGAAGTTGGCAATAGCCTTCGCTTTGATCAACTGTTGTAGGCCCTTTTTTTGACCCACTGACCCTACTGTCCCTGTCCCGTAAATTATTTTACTGTCCCAACCTGTTAGAAACTGAACCAGATAAACGTTCAGCGTTTCAGGAGGTGCACCTGTTTTTTGTTCTTGCGGCTGAAGTTGAGAGAGACCATAGCACTTGGATAAGCAACAGTTTCGGTTTTGCAACGCTTTATCTGTATGTCACAGGCAACTACTCATGAGAAAGGAAGTTTAAGACTTGTAGGTAACAAACCACTACCCAGATTCCAGGAAAATGCCCGTTTACTGAAGCCATTTTTCCCCCTCCTTTCTACAAGATGTCTGTAGTCAGTGTAGCATGTAGGTCATATTCCCAAGACTTTAAACTAATTAGCCTTCAAAGAGCAATTTCATTCCTCGTGTATCAGCTTGACAGTTTTCTTCCGCAGAGAGCAGCATTTTCTGGTTTCCTATTCCTTATGTAAATGATCATTACTTGATACAGTAAAGACTTCAATACCTTTTCTAAAACTCGCTTACAGATATAAGTATGTATACATTGGTTATATATGTATACCCACACCAATGCTAGCCAGTTACTGTGGTTCCAAGTGTAAGCTTTGTGAGTAAATTTTCGTTTCCATATCAGTTAAAAAGCATAATGGCTCTGGTGTTTCACTACTTCCTCTTTGGGTACACTGTTCTTTTGCAGGGGGGTGGGGGGGATACCTCTTGAAGACGGCAGAGGAGAGAACAGAGCTCTTTGAGGAGTTGGTAGACGAACTCAAGTATTTAAGCAGCTTAACAAGCAACTCTAAATAAGACAGAGGTAAGAAAAAAATCGTTCCTTGCTATTTTTTTATTTTTTTATTTTTTTATTTGGATTACTCTTTATAAAGCAACAGTTTGTATGCTAGCTGGATTACAGAGTAGATTGGATAAATCGAATAACTCTGTGTAGCGAGCAGTCAATATATTAAATGAAAACTTTAGAAAATTTGCCATGTTTCAATTTCACATCCAACCTTTTAAAAAGCTGGAGGTTTTTAAAGTTCTCATTGACCTCAAGTTATTTTAACTGCAACGTGAAACATATTCCTTTTCCCATAATTTTACACATAATTTAATGCTGAGAGGACTTTTGGATTAATGATAAATTGGAGAACTTTTCCTTCTCCTAGCTCCAGTTTGTTCTTAACGTTTGTATATTCTCCTACATGTATCCTTTTGTACAGTCTGCACTTTGCTAGTTGGACTTTAACCAAGTAAATACATCCTTGCATTTGTTTGTACCCACTGCCAAAATATATTGTATTATTTTCAATGAGACACTTCAGTATTATTTTTCCTGTCATCCTATTATGATGATATTTAAATAGTATAGAAAAAGCAATTTGTAGTATAGGTAGCATGGTTTTAGAATCTAAATAAGACAAGTAAATCCAACTTTAGAAATTCGTATTTTTCTTAACAAAATTAATTTACAATTATAATGCTTAAAAATGGAGCAAGAACTAAAACAAAGTAAGACTATTTGGACCCATCATTGGAGACCCAATTAAGCAAAAACTGATCTCATTAGTGAAATGTTAAAATGATCTAAATCCGGCAGAAATTTTTTTCTCGATTGTGCCAATGTAGAGCAATGCTAATACATGTTCACTATTCCACACAGTTGTGTTCATTATTTAGCAATTTTAAATCTTCTTTTTAAAAACAGTTGGCTTCTTATAGTTGGTATAATCCTTATAGTATTTAATACAGTTTTAAAAAATGCAGCAGTGAAGAATTCTGTTTGGACATATGGGAGTTTGCCGCTAGCTACTCATTTTGAGAAGCTGACACACACAACTGTTTGTTCTGTGAGATTTGGTAAAAGCTACACATCCCAAGTAAAAGAGAATTTGAATGTTTACTTAATTTGGTTCAGTGTTCTTTTATTGTCTTAATTAGCATAATCTCTTGGCTTTCAAAAAAAAGGGAATTTTGCATTGTCCCCTCAAATAATGGATTTAATTTTTATGAGTTTGGCAAAATAGTACTATCACACTGGTTCTGTTACATTACCTGGAAAATGCTTTGTTGTTGTTGTTTTTGACACAAGGTGCTATAACAAGAGATTATCGGGAGAAGGAAAGCAGACTGTTAGTATTATAAATTCAGGAAATGAACTGTTTGACATCCTGAGCTAGATGGACATTTTTAAATTAAAGCTGGTAGTTGTGGGAAACCCATAAAAATTGTGCATTCGCGTCTTAAGACTTACCCCTCATCAAACCCAACTAATTCCATCAGCCCTTGATCCTGTTATTTACGACACCATCTTTAATGCCCTCCTTTAAAAACATAATGGGAGCATTATAAATGTCCAGAACTTTATGTAGGAGATTTTTTTTTTATTTTTTATCATGAGCTATATTGCGCACTGTGGATGTTTTACACGGAGTGTGGCATTACACTGAGTAACTGATAACAGCCCAGAGAAAACATAGCCCGAGGAGATTACAGTCTCAATTGATCACCACTGTAATTAAGAGCAGCAAATAAAGGGCAAAGCAGTAAAGAAAATGCCACCCTGCTGGCAAGACAGATGTGTTGATGCTGTTGAGGATGATTAAAGTTTCTGAATGAATAGCCCCGTCCCGGGTTACGGAAAATAAGTTCAGAATTTGGTCTGCCTTTGCAAAAATTGCATTGACAGAAAAATTAGTGCTTCTCTGGCTGCGTTAATAAAGATCGTGGAAGGCGACCTTTCGGTCACTGTTAGGAGAACAATGGACGCATCGCCTGTGCTTTTGATTTCAACATTTCACAGTGTTGTAAGAGAAAGCATGTCGAGCCTGTCCCCCAATCCAAATTTTTAGAGCGAAATGAGATATACCGTTGTAAATATTGATGCTGACTTTTGAACTATCGATGCCTATTTTACCGTGTTTTGTTAAGATTACATTCATGTGCCGCACTAAGACATCAGTTTTCATGGAGTCTGATGAAAGTTGAAACTGAATGACAGCCTCATAAAACTGTTGCATCTGGGTTATTAAGGAATGGCTGGCATGTGGGTGATTTTGCTGGAAATGTGTCTACCTATTGGGATCCAGGGTTGATCCAGCCAGTCTACCATGGAGAGGTGTCTCCTTCCTTCTTGGTATGAACTTCCTAGCTGTTGAAACTGCTTCTCGTGGGCTCTCTCCGACCCCAGCAGATATATTACCTTTCAAATAATAATTCACTTTGAAACAGCAATGCTACTTGTTTTTGACACACCGTAGGGGTGTGTCGAATGAACTTTTGAAAGACTGAATGAACTTTTGAAAGACTGAAACATTTGTTCGTTTGTTTGTTTATTTTTAACCTTCTATTGGTCATTTTCTTATATTCCAAAAATAAAGACCAGAGCGTCTTTGGCCTTACAGAAAGATTGTGGTTTGGGTGCAGACTAAGAGGGATGGAATTCAGAAACAAAAAAAATGCTTTAAATCTTGATACCGTGAGTCTCCCTGCCTTTATAAACTAATATGGGTCTACCTACATTTTTTGAACGATTTTTAATTGATGAGACTTCTAAATAAGTGCTACGTGTAGCATGTTCATATTTATTACATTAATAAAAGTATATGTTACTTTTATAACATAAAAATAAATGGAAAATTATTGTTTTCACAAAAATATGCACTGTGGCAGTACACGTGCTCTGTAACATAGAATATGTATCTCAGCTCCATACAAGAAATAACTTCGGCCATTATAAGACAGATGTAGCTACTTTTACATTGCTTCATATTTCCACTTAAAAGTTATACTAAGTGCAATCAGTTTATATATCTGTGCTTAAAAATAAAAAATATAGCTGAAACCGGTTTGGCTCAGTGGTAGAGCGTCGGTCTGCGGACTGAAAGGTCCCGGGTTCGATTCCGGTCAAGGGCATGTACATTGGTTGCGGGCACATCCCCGGTGGGGGGTGTGCAGGAGGCAGCTGGCCGATGTTTCTCTTTCTACATTTCTAGCTCTCTCTCTCTCTCCCTTCCTCTCTGTAAAATAGCAATAAAATATATTTTATAAAAAATAATAATAATAAAATAAAAAATATATATATTCTTAAATCTTTAAAATGTAAATTATTTGTTGTTTGAGCATTATTATTATATTTCCACCACTTACCTGACATCATTGATATTGTTATTATTTTACATGAACTAAAACTGGGTACTTAGAGTTGATGTTTTCCAAATTCCTTTGTTTTCTCATCCTTCTGTACATGTACAGGAAATAGGTTTTAATTTTTCAGTATTATTGAGGAAAGGACTGACTTTGTATTTTTAAATCCAAATTTTAAAATGTGGCATCAAAGCCATTTATTTATATAGGAACCATAGAAAGTAGATCAGAAATTGTTAGCCTTCTGGCATTACTCCATGAACCAGTATAAAATGTCACACCTCATTGTTTTTCTATTTTATAGATAAATTCATTGTAAACTTTAGTGTGTTTTAGATGTATTAGCTATCACATTCTCAACATTCTTCTTATTTGGAAACTATATAAATAGTAATAGGATCTTGAAAAATATCACTGCTTTGTTTTCATTCTGAAAAAAAAAAGAAAACCAGTAGATTTTTTTGTTACATATGCCTTAGCTAAATTTATTTTCACTTTTCATAGAAAAATAATTTAAGCAGATACTTTTATTCTTTTTCTATGATGGCGAATAGATCTGAATGAGAGTAGAGGCCAAAACATTTTCCATGAGTTTAGGCTTTTTCTGAGTAAAATAAAACATGTATCTGATGGCACTGGATTTTTTTTTTTAATTTAGAAATAATTTTTAAGCTAAAAAAAGTTGTAAAATAAAAATAGTAGAATGAACTCCCATATGCCATTACTAAGATTTGACTCATCTTAACATTTTACCTCATTTACTTTATAATTTTCTCTCATTCTAACTTTCATCTCCATAATTTCTTTTCTGGGCCGCTTGGGGGTAAGTTATAAACAACACAGGTCTTTATCTCAGTGTCTCACTAATAAAAAAAAAATAGAGGTAATCTCTTACACAGTGCTTACGGACAATTATTTACTTCATGCATTCTCATGGATAAGAAGCTTTTCTCTCATTTGTCCATCTTCTCATTCTGCTATTCGTCTTCCTGGTGTTCTCTCTTCCAGAAAGGAACCCCTCTAAGAGTCAGAGACCACATTTCGCTGCAGTGTCTCTTCAGCCTCCCTTCATCTGGAACATTTCCACATAATGCCTTTGACTTTTAAGAAAGAGAACATTTTAATGAGTACTGTCTATTCACCAACTCTTTCCTTTTCACAGGATGCTTCTCATTTTGCCTTTGTCTGATGTTTCCTGGTGATTAAATGGTGATTATGCCTTTTCTGCTAGGATGCCGCATAGGCGATGGAGTTTTATCTCAGGCTGTCACATCTTAAGCACATAATGTTCATGTCTTCCACAACAATGATGTTCATTTCGTTGGTTTTCTTAATTTTTTAAATTGATTTCAGAAACAGAAGGGTGAAGGAGAAAGAGAGAGAGAGAACAAGAATGAGAGAGAACCATTGATTGGTTGCTTCCTGCACACCCTACAATGGGGATCGAGCATGCAACCTGGGCATATGCCCTGATGGGGAATCGAACCATGATCTCCTGGTTCACACGTCAATGCTCAACCACTGAGCCACGCTAGTTGTTGGTGTCCATTTTGGTTGCCTAGTCCAGGTGGTGCCTGATTTCTCCATTTTACAAAGATGGCTCCTCCTAAGAAACTTCCCCTTGGGTTTAGTATGAATTGATGCCCTCAGCTGATGCAATCTTTCCTATCTCGGTTACAAAACAATATTTTAACTCCAGGACTTCCCGCACAATTGTGTCAGTCTTTTCCCTTTACTAGGAGTGGAAGAACTCCCTGCTCTCCCATCTCTTGAATTATTCATGCCTGTGTCTGCACGTCACTGAATTTCTGTATTTTCAGTGGCTTATAGTTCCTTACTGCCTTCCTTATTTTGGTGTGCAGTGCCCACAATTGACACACGGGGCCTCTCCATTTGGGCTTCTATTTTGTGGCCTGCCCCATCATATCAGGGAACACTTTGTTACTTCGTGTGGCATAAAAAGACGTCCTAGGGCTGACCTGGTGCTTATCCCAGTCCACCCCTGGAATCACTCGTTTCTCATTTCCTTGAGTGGGGGATGGTGTTAGAGGCTGAGGTCTGGGTGTCAGGATGCTCACTGACCCCGGAGTCCTTTTGCTTCTTGACCTTTTCACAGAAATATATGCATGCGTACACACAGCTAGAGACACAAACATACAAATGCATATGCATGTGTACAGAAAAACACTTATACATTTACATATATTTTGGATGTGATAAGTTCGTCTGATACTTCCAATTCCAATCTGCCCCCACAGGGTTTGGAGAGATCCTAATAACACCTTACTCATTTGCTCAGCTCCCTCCTTTCTTCCCTTTCTCATTCCCTCCCTCCCTTCCTCCCACTCCCCCTTCTTCCTTATCGTGTTCCTTTCCTCTCTAGTTCCCTTTCTTCTTTCCTCCTCCCCCGCTCCTTTTCTCCCTCCCTACCTCCTTATCTTACTCCCTTCCTCCTTCCCACCCTCCCATCCTGTTCTTTCTTTTATTCAGGCTTATCATAGTATTCATTTGAAATACAGTTGGTGTCATTTGTTTCAGCTTGTCTGCAGTTTTAGGACACCCCTCCCCGCCCCTTGGCATTCTTATTGTTTTAATTTCATTTTCTGAATTGGTTTACTTTAATCATTTCCCCCCCTAAACCATGGAGATTATGTGCTTCTTGCCCCAGCCATTTTTTTATTAAACAAACGTCATATGTCCTAATTCAACTGTTGTGATACAATTCAGAAATAACTGTTTGAGTTATTGGATAAATGTCTACCTTTATATTTCAATTCTATTCAACCTACATTTAGTGTGAAAATCAATTACCTTCTTGGATATTCATAAAACTGATAACTTCAGATATCTGGGGTATTTGGTCAACCTTATCAATTTATTATTCTGGAGGTTATTTTCTTGAAGTTAAGTGTGAATATACATCACACAATTAGATAAGGAAAGGAACGAAACAACCTATGGGTGATTCTAGAATGTTCCTTCCTCTGATACTCCCCCAAATTCTACTCCAATGCTTACAATTCTGAACATATGTCAATATTTGTGGTGGCAAGAGAAAGTGGGTCCATGTCAAAAGATTCATTTTCAATTTCCATTCTGTCTGTGGATCTTAGATACTTCTTCTTCCTCCAGATATCTAGTACCATAACTTTAATTGTTTTTAAATCCCTATTTTCTTAACTTTCTGCCAATTTTTCCTCTTTCCCCAGAAATATAGTCCTATAACTTCAATTTTTAAAAAAAAGAAATCTCTATTTTCTTAACTTTCTGCCAATTCCTAGATTCATGCCTCAAAGGGATCATTACATTTCTTCACTCAGATATCAAAGTAAACATGTCCACAATATAATTCCTCATTGTCTTTCTTTTTATTTTTAATATATTTTTTATTGATATTTTACAGAGAGGAAGGGAGAGATAGAGAGCTAGAAACATCGATGAGAAACATCGACCAGCTGCCTCTTGCACACACCCCACCGGGGATGTGCCCGCAACCAATGTACATGCCCTTAACCGGAATCGAACCCGGGACCCTTCAATCCGCAGACCGACGCTCTACCACTGAGCCAAACCGGTTTCGGCTCCTCATTGTCTTTCTTGCTCTTCTCCATCCCAAGCATTTCTTGGTAATTGGCATCCTCTTACAGCCAGTTACCTAGGTCAAAAGCACCATTGATTCCTTTCTTTCCCTCACCTACATCTTACTTATCAGTAAGCTTGTCAATATATTTTCCCAAACTAAATCCCAAGGCTGACCACCATCTGGAGCACAGATGGATACTTCCCTATCTGTTCTGGTTGTAGCCTCCGAAGAAGTTCCCCTTTTTCCTACTCTTGCATCTTTGCCAGCGTGACCTTTTGAAATGTAAGTCAAATCATGTGGCTCCCTTCTCAAAATTCTTCAACGGCGTCCTATTTGAATTGGGATAAAATCCAAATTCCTCACTGTAGGTTACCGTATATCTTTGGCCTCCACCCACACCTCCTCTTTGATATCCTATGGCACCTCTCCTCCCTTTATTCACTAAGCTCTGGCTCCACCTCTCACTTTGCCCCTAGGCTATCACGGACTCATTTCTGATTCAGCGCATGCTCTTTCCTCTTTCTTGGCATGCTCTTCCCACACATATTACTGCAACACAATTCTTCTTTGTTCAGATCTCTGCTCAGATCTTCTTACAAGTGAATGTCTTCCTTGACCAACTACATACTGTAGTGCAATGTCCCTAACCCAGTCACGCTCTGTCCTTTTGTCCCACTTTTATTTTCTCAGTAGCACTTAGTACAACACATAAATGTTCATAGTTTCTTGGACAGTGTGGCTCAATAGTTGAGCATCAACCCATAAACCAAAAAAAAAAAAAAAAAAAAGTCATGGGTTCGATTCCTGGTCAGGGCACATGCCTGGGTTTCAGGCTGTATTCCCAGTAGGAGCCATGCGGGGGGCAGCCAATTGATGTTGTCTCTCTCTCTCTCTCTCTCTCTCTCTCTCTCTTTCTCAAAAAAAATTAATAAAAACATATTTAAAATTTTTCATCTTTCTTTCTTTCTTTAATCATTTATTTTCTGTTTCTCCCACTAGAACATAAATTTGAAGAGGGTATATATTTGGTCTGTTCAGTTCATGTTACGTCCTTGTGGAAAGCTCTTTCACGTCCTGCGTGGTTCAGAGTTCCAGTTCAGGGTTCGGGTTCTGGAGAAGGCCACACACAAATGAAAAGCATTAATTTGGAAAATGGAGGCCAGGTGGAAGCCCAAGAGAGGACTACTTTGCCATCCCTTTTATTAAGATAATGGGATACACCCATATCCCTCAGGCAGGAAATTCCAATAATAGCCAATCATAAGACTAACTTCAGCTACCGATGTCTTAATCAAGCAATGAGTGATTAGTCCTGACATTCCAGAGCAATTAAGGTTGACCAGCCTTCTGGATTTCCCCCATCCACTCTCTACTAGTGAAACAGTGATCGGCTTCCGGCACATCCCCAGTACCTAGAAGAATGCATGGAACATAGGAGGTACTCAAATAAATGATGATTAAGAAAAAGGCCTCCACATTTCTGAGCCTCATGTATAAGAAAAATAGGCATAATAAAAAAAATGACAACCATGCCCCAGGGTCATCTGGAGGAGGCCATAATCATGGCAGAACTCTCAACTGCCATGCAATTGACAGGTGGGGATACTTCTGCTAACACTGAGTGAAAGGAACCGAAACCAAAGAGTGGTCCCCAGAGTCAACGAATAGAACGAGAAGTTCCCCTTTTCTCCGTTGGGGCTCCTCCCCCTGCGCTAAGAAGAGATGAGTTCCCAGTGGCTGCTGCCATGTCTCTTCAAAGTGCTCAGGGTCGCTGCCCCCTGCCTTTGCACTTGGCTGCCCCTGCCCTCGCCACCCAGAAACACACGTGTCCACCCTTCTGTGCCCGTTAGGGTTCACTGCTTTCCTCAAGCCAGATGGAAGAGCGACCTCCTTTCAGAGTCCTTTCCTGATCAGCCATCTGCCTCTGCTGGCCTCATGGCTGAGCATATAGCTCGCATAGAGTTTTGCAATTATTTCCTGATTCTATTTTGGGCCTAGAAGTGGATTATGAAGCTACTCTAGGGAAACAGTTTCTTCTGTGCCAATATATTCAGTTTAAGGTTATAACCAGGACTTGGTTCTTGAGAGTACTGGGCTCTAAATTATAACTATGGAGATGATGATGATGATGATGATGATTATCATGGCCATGTTAATAATAATAGCCTTTCTATTATATTTCTTAGTATCAGTTTTTTGAGGATCATTGCACATCATTTTTGTAGTACTAGTTTTTAGTATCATTTTCTATCAGGTGCTTCCCATGATTAGCTAATGTAATACCCTCACCAACCCTGTGAACCAAATACTATTATTTCTATTTCACAGATTATTTAAAAAAGTTTAATAAAGTACAGCCTGGGGAATATGGTCAATACTATTATAAGAACTATGCATGGTGTCAGGTGGATAGTAGACTTATTGGGGGGAACACTTTGTAAATTGTAAAATTGTCTAATGATTATGCTATCCACCTGAAACTAATACAAAACAGCATTGAATGTCAACTGTAATTGAAAAAATACAATTTAAAGGAAAAAAAGCTCAGAGAGCGAAATGTAGCTTGGTAATGGTCACAGAACTGATCTCGGCTGGACTTCTATCATGTTATCATTATTTATTGTGAAGTAAGGCAGGCCAAACTGTGGTTTAGATACTGCAAAGACTCCACCGAGTACAGGGTGAGTCTCACACGCTTGTAGGAAAAATATTAAGAGAAGTGGATTTCACAATGTGAAAACTATGGTGTGTCATCTGAGACCTCGCGATAACTGAAAGTTGCCCTTCCTGGGCAGCGATGGCACCGGGCTCCTGGGAAAGGCAGCTGTGACACTGAGACTTCAACATTTTCAGTAGGCAAACAAGACTTGGGATCATACATGTTCAGAAAAAATCTCAAAGAATGGAGAAAACCTTTTCATACATGAAATTACTGTGGAGCCACCCTTTCCTCTATTTTATGGCCCTCCCATAGGAAGTATTGGGTGGCCTTGACTTTGCGGTTGTTCTCAGGAAGTCGGTTGTGTCAGAAGAGGATTTTCATTCTTGTGAGAAGGCTCCGTGTTCATTTTGAGATGCCTTCGTTCATGGATTTCTGTATCACGCATGATGCAACTAGCACTGGTCTAAACCCTGGGGACACGGTGACGGGCAAGACCCAGTTTCTGCCCTCAAGGAGCCGAACTTCAGTCCTAGTGGGGAGAGGCAAGAAGGAAATCTGTAAACAAGTAAATGTTTAAAAAGGAAATGTGAGATGACAATAGCAGCATGAAGAAAAGTATTCAGCCAAGTAAGAGGATAGAAACAGAGGAGGAAAACTTCTTCATCTAGCTAACTTGTAGCTATTATCCTTTTGAGGTGGTCTCAAAAAGATAATGGCCACACTAAACCCTGAGTGTTGAAACTGTTGGGAGTGCCACCCAGTGCACTCTGGGAAGAGTAACTCAAAAGAGAGATGGGGCCCTAACTAGCTTTGGCTCAGTGGATAAGAGTATCAGCCTGTGGACTAAAGGGTCCCAGGTTCAATTCAAGGGCATGTACCTCGGTTGCAGGCACATTCCCAGTAGTGGGTGTGTAGGAGGCAGCTGATTGATGTTTCTCTCTCATCCATGTTTCTAACTATCTATCCCTCTCCCTTTCTCTCTGTAAAAAAATCAATACAATTTATATTTGAGAGAGAGAGAGAGAGAGAGAGAGAGAGAGAGAGAGAGAGAGAGAGCGCAATGGGACGTGAGCCTGGCATCTCTGAGAAGCAGAAAGGAGGGGTCCAAGCATCAGAGGGTAATGGGAGATGATGCTAATGAGGTACCAAAGGACCTCGTTGCCCAGGTTGTAGGCCAAGAAAGGGAGTTGTGCATTGTGAGCAGATATTTGCAGGGACATGCACATGTGTGGATTGGCAGAGGAATGCATTGAATGAGCCATTCGTTATCTGTGTTTTACACAGGCCAGGGAAAACTGTTGTGTGAAGAGAAGCAGAAATTACTACATAAGTCAAAAGCTTTCTTGGAAGACACATAATGATATGTAGAGAAGTCTCAGATAAGCAGTGTTTACCTTCAGAGGTTCACTTCATTTTCTCACCTTTTTCATGTAGCTGCAGCTTTGATAGCAGTGAAAAGGGGCTCACATATTATTTACAGGTGCCAACTGACATTTTGTTAGCTATTTTACTATGGAATAATTGACCCTGATTGTGGCCATTGAAAATAGGTACACTGATGTCTGTTAATGGGGTGATCAGGCACTTTCAATTTTTTGCATCGACAAGAAGCAGAAAAGACTAGAGAAAATGTGATTTTCCAGTCTCCAGAGACAGTTGATGGTCCCTTGTCTCAGTGCCAATGACAATAGAGATCCTCAGATCAACCACTTTAAGGTAGTAGTTTCTTTGCATTTTCCAGAGTAATTATCATTTTTCTCTGATTTATGTTTATTATCACAACAGATCTAAATGACCCAATTATTATCTTTTTAATCCTAGAGTTTTTTGGACACAACTTTTTTTCTTTTTTGGCAGGGGGAGGTGGGGGGGTTGGTAGGATGAGTGTGATTTAGAGAGGAATATATAGTAGACTGAAAAAGACCTATTTTTTTATTATTATTGTTGTTGTTGTTGTTGTTGTTATTACTAGAGGCCTGGTGCATGAAATTTATGCAAGGGGGCAGGTGTGTTCCTCAGCCCAGCCTGCACCCTCTCCAATCTGGGATTCCTCAAGGGATGTCTGGCTGCCCCGTGGGATTAGAGCTAAACAGGCAGCCGGACATCCATCTCACAATCCAGGACTGCTGGTTCCCAACTACTCTCCTGCCTGCTAACGTGATCACCCCTGCCAGCCTGATTGATGCCTAACTGGTCCCCTGCCAGCCCAATTGTCCCTAACTACCTTCCCTGGTCACCCCTAACTGCCCTCCCTTGCAGGCCTGGTCCCACCCAACTGCCTTCCCTGCTGGCATGATCACCCACAACTGCTATCCCCTGCTGGCCATCTTGTGGCAGCCATCTTGTGTGCACATGGGGGTGGCCATCTTGTGTGTTGAAGTAATGGTCAATTTGCATATCACCTCTTTATTATATAGGATTATTATTATTATTACTGAGTAAACAGTGTCTACACCTATTAGTTAGGAACCACAAGAACATGTGACTCCCCCTAAACTTAAGTTAAAGACAAAAAGGTAAAGGGATTAAAGGTGCAAGTTGTTAGTTACAGAATAGTCATAGGCATGCAAAATGCAGCACAGGAAATGAAGCCAATAATATAGTAATAACGAGGGAGGCATGTTGCCAGGTGGGCACAGGAAATATCAGGAGGACACTTTGTAAAGTGCATGATTGTCTAATCACTATGCTGTATACCTGAAGCTGATGCAACATAATAATGGATGCAACTGTAATTGGAAAATAAAATATAAGGTTCTTTTAAAAATTATAAAAGAAACTAGAGGCCCGATGCACGAAATTCATGCAAGCGTAGGCCTTCCTTCTCCCCAGCTGCCGGCACCGGCTTCCCTCTGGCACCCGGGACCTGGGCTTCCCTCGCAGCCCCGGCTTCATCCGGAAGGTTGTCCGGAAGGACGCCTGATCCAATTAGCATATTACGCTTTTAGTATTATAGATAACTGATAGAAGTGAAAAAAAAGTTAATGACAACTCGTATGGCTTCTGTTTCTGGTTTGGTCAAAAGCTGAAAGAAAAGACAAAACATCCCTGTGGCCTTGGATGCGTGTGCTAGGAGGAGGGTGGTAGGCGGGCTTGAGAAGAAGAGAATCCTAACTTACCCAAGGCAGGCAGGCATGGCATCGTGGGGGCCGGAAGCTAATGTTTAAGGGCTCCTGACAACATCCAAATAGGAGACCATATGCTACTGGAATTGGGAAGTGTGTGTGTGTGGAGGGGGGTACAGATGACTTATTTAGGCCATGCATTTTATCCTACGGTGTACATATCATGGGAATGAGGATTCTTCTTATGGGGTTAGTGCAAAAGCATGAGAGGCTATGTGGCTCCCAAGGGCACGTGTGATAAAAAACAAACGCACGGAAGCCTGCGATGCGTGAGTAGGAGAAAACACTTTTACAACAGAAAGCCATCCCCGGACCTGCTGCTTCCCGTAGGCAATGTGAGCCAAGCAGCGTGTCTGCTGAAATGAGAGAGTAGCAGGTTCTCTGGGTGAGAGTCCCGCCTGCCGTGTGTTGTGTGAACAGGGAGCGTCGCAGGAGCACATGGCTTGGGACGTGGCTGTGTTTAGCTAACGTGATGACCGCCCCGCAGAGCTGCGCGCTGAGGATGCTGCCTCCGAGCCAGCGAGCCTCTCCTCTCCTCCGGCCTTATTTGGCTTTGTTCCTCTGCTTGGAGAGGAATCTCACCAGCAGAAATGTTCCTCTTTCCCTGGGCCACGTCACCACTCCTGCGGCCTCAGCGTTTGTTACTAAATTGCACTTGGCAACACATTATCACTCTTTTTCCCTCCTCGAGTTCTGAGCCTGTTTGTTCGGATAGAGTTGGGAGACACAATTTTTTTTTTTCTTTTCTCTTTTCAAGGGAGGTGAAAGTAAGAAAGCTGAAAATTAAAAAAAAAAAAAAGGAAGCTACTACGCTTGGAAGGGTCTCTGGTCTTGTGTTACTTAAAAAGAAACAAGTAGGCAACTGAAGTTTGATCCTGTGGCAACAGTTTAAAAAAATTCACACACGCCTCTAAAGGAAGTGGTTTCCATGCAACTGTGCATCAGATCTTCTTCTTAAGAGCGGTACCGGCAGATGCCTGCTGCTTGGCTTGACTTGTCCCCCTCGTGTTCTGCCTTGTCAGGTTAGTGGGGAAAGTTAGACCAAAGGAGGCTGTGCACTGGCCAGGTAAGAGTGATGCCGCTGCCAAAACCGGTTTGGCTCAGTGGGTAGAGCGTTGGTCTGCGGACTGGAAGGTCCCGGGTTCGATTCCGGTCAAGGGCATGTACCTTGGTTGCGGGCACATCCCCAGTGGAGGGTGTGCAAGAGGCAGCTGGTCGATGTTTCTCTCTCATTGATGTTTCTAGCTCTCTAGCCCTTTCCCTTCCTCTGTAAAAAAATCAATATATATATACATATATATATATATTTTTTTTTTAAGTGATGTTGCTAAAGTACCTGTTTATCAGTTCCCAGGGACATCATGGATTCTCTTCTCATGACATCCTACCTCTCTTCAAAAAAAACAAAAACAGAAAAACAAACAAGCAAACAAACAAACAAAAAAAACCTACTAAGATGATCTGCTTCTCTTGCGAAGTGTGGCTGTGACTTTTTTTAAAGTTGTAATTTGATTTTAATCCTTATATTTAAAAGAAACCTGGAGTTTGACATGAGTTTATTGTTTTAAACACTCTGGGTTTTTAACTTCACAACCACCCTTTTAAAGGATAGACATGGCGACCATTTCTCAAAGGCCTGGCCTGTGTTCAGTTAGTGCTCACGATGTCATTCATCACCACGGGTGTGGGCAATAACTGTTTTAAGTTTACGGGAAGCTGAGACTCAGACTCTTCCAGAATCATGTGCCTCGGAACAGACTCTGACCTTTCCCAGGGATCAAGGCCACGGGCAAAAGAGCAACCTTTGAAATAACACCCTCTGGTTTTGTAACCTGATTCTTCTAAAAAAAAAAAAAAAAGTGGTGCATACACAGACCATTGCACCAAGCTGGTGGGGGTTGGGGGTGGGGAGGGGGGTGGGTACATCCTATTGCCAGCCCTATGGACAGTGGCCTGTGTGCTATATTTGGTATGTGTATACCTGTTGTCCATAACTCCGCAGTAGAAAGTATTTTCCCTTGGCCACCTGGTTATTTGGTCATAAATAAAACAGATTTACATGAGATGACTTCTTCTGTCATCCTGGAAAGGAAAATATCCACAGATGTGCCCAGGATCACCCAGGTGCGCCCCTTTTCTAGTAATCGATGTGGCCGCCTCGTATAAATGAGATGCCTTGTGCCAAATCTGCACTTTCCCGGAAGTGCAAAGTCTAATCTAACGAAGCGAACGCCTCCCAGGGCCCGTGGCGAGTCCCCGGTATCCAGGGAACTTGACAAATTATGTGCAACCTTTCCCAAGCCCTACCTACCGGCCTGGGTAAGAATAAACAGACTTCAAAGTCGGCGCGAGGTGGGGAGACTGTTCTGGCTTAGCCTGTAATTGAGGCTATCTTTAGAAACCAATGACTTCATCACAATGGAGGCCCAGAGCGGCCAGCCCCTTCTGCGCAGTTAACTTTTTCTTTGCTGGAGCCCGGAGACTGACTGGCGGGTAGGAAGGTGCTTTGGTGGGAGCGTGGGAGCCTTGGATCTGTAGGAAGAGGTTACAGTGGGCCCGGGAATGAGCCTGTGGCAGGAGTTACAGACTGCGGCGCTATTGCCAGCCCAGAGCAATCAGGCGTAAACAGCTTTCAATGTCTGTGTCTGAGCACAATAAACTCCTATAAAGGCACGTGACACATTATTTAAAATAAGTACAGATTGCCTTTTATATCAGGGAAAAACAAATAATGTTACATCCAGGAACAAAGACTTTTAAAAATATATATTTTATTTATTTATTTTTTTTTTAGAGAGAGGAATAGAGAATTAGAAACATCAATCAGCTGCCTCCTGCACACTCCCTGCTGGGGATGTGCCCGCAACCAAGGTACATGCCCTTGATCGGAATCGAACCTGGACCTTTCAGTCCGCAGACCAATGCTCTATCCACTGAGCCAAACCAGTTTGGGCGGAACAAATTTTTTTTTTTTTTTTTAAAAAAGAACCTTTAACACTGACAAAACAAAAGATAATACCATTGAATTTTTAATTTTTTAAATGATTGAATTATGTACTTACTTATGTGTGAGAGAGAGAGAGAAAGGAGAGAGAGAGAGAGAGAGAGAGAGAGAGAGAGAGAGAGAGAGAGAGAGAGAAAGGATGGGGGAGTAGAGAGAGAAGAACATTAATTTGTTGTTACACTTTCTTATGCATTTATTGGTTGATTCTTGTATGGGCCCTGACCAGGATCGAGCCTGCACCCTCAGCATATCAGGACAATGCTCTAACCCACTGAGCTACCCAGCCAGGGCCTGTTGGATTTTCATATTTTAATTCAAAAGCTTACAGTATGAGAAAGAGAAGCTGGCTCTGACTTTAGCTGTCATAACCTTAAAAGACTAAACCCAAGTAATGAGTGAAAGCAAACACACACACACAGCAAGGCAGTCATGACCAGTCACGGGTCCCCTCAAACCTTCCCTCAAGGGCTGGGTGGTAGACACCCTACAGCTTCCAGGGGTGGGCACACTTTTTGACTCGAGGGCCACAATGGGTTCTTAAACTGGACCGGAGGCCGGAACAAAAGCAACCTGACCATGCTGGTACTCTCATTTTGGGCTTCTGGTGAAGGAGCGGAGGGGAGAGCAAGAGAACCCTCCGTTCTTTCAGCTCTGAGAGCCGGATAGAACAGCCGAATGGGCAGGATCCGGCCCTCGGGCCGTGGTTTGCCCACCCCCTGGTAGACTATTTCATGTCTCCAGTGATAGAAACCCAGCTTACAAATGGGAGAGGGAACAAGCAGCATAGCCCTGTGGTGTACAAGGTATTCTGATGGCCTTGGCACACATAACTGTAATTCTAGATGTTTGAATTCCATGAACAACAAAAAAAAATTATAAAAAACGAACGATCATTATTGTTTGTGTTTAGATTCATTAGTTGACACTCGTCCTTCTCTTTCTCTGCACCTGGCACATTTATATGCCTTGCTTACTTGATTGTCATTATTTACAGTTCCATATCTATTGTCCCTGCTGACGGTATGTTTCAAGAGGCCCGAGGCCCAGCGGGGCTCACCCCATGACCTCAGATTCCAGCAGGGGCTGGCCCTGTGCCAGGTGCTCAGGGACGCTTTGGAACCTGGACAGGAGAGCTGAGAGCAAAAAGGCTTAGAGTGAAAATCCAGCAGTTGGGGGTGACTTCCAGCCAGAAAAGTGTGAGAAGGGAAAAGCATGTTCCACAGTGTCTAAAAACCCATCCGTTACCGAGAAGCCTAGATGGATCCGGTCCTGCCAGCGGCTACTCATTGCCAAGCTCACGGCCCACAAACGGGCGTTCGGATCCACCCAGGTGTGGCCGGAAGGGTCATTTGGACTGACGGCATGTTCGCAAAGACTGTACATTGGGGCTTCTGACATGACCGGTAAATGAGATACAAATGAGGAATGGCCCATTAGTTTAGTTGTGCTAGTGATTTAACCTTATAAATTGGTTAGACGAATTTATAAAGTATACTAACGTTTACAAAGAAGGTTTTATTCCCCAAAATTCATATAGACAATATATAAACCTATTACATATATATTCTACAACATACATATATTCTATAGAGTCTAATATAGCCCCATCTCAGAGGCCCCGCTGTCACTCTCCAGGGGCGCTCTGGGTCACGATGTCTTTCAGAGAGACAGGGGGAAGGCTGTTAAGCGAACGGCAACCTAAGCACTATAGAATATGTGGGATTATCTTCTGGGTGGGCTTGATGGTTTGTCGAGTTTGTTGTAGGCCCACAAGCCACTGATGCTTACCTGGTATGAAGTGAAACATAGTTCCGTTGCCTCAGAAGAACCAAGGCTCTGGCCAGTTTCCTCAGTGGTCAGACCATCGGCTCATGGACCGAAGGGTCACAGGTCTGATTTCAGGCCAAGGGTTGCAGGTTTAACCCCTGGATCCGGTTGGGGCGCATGCCAGAGGCAACCAGACCTTGTGTCTTTCTCACACCGGTCACACTGTTTCTCTCTTTTTTTCTCTCACCTCTCCTTCCTTCTTAAAAAAAAAAAAGAAAAGAAAAGAAAAGAAAAGAAAAGAAAAGAAAGAAAGAAAGAAAGAAAGAAAGAAAGAAAGAAAGAAAGAAAGAGAAAAAATACTATCTGGTGAAGATTAAAAAAAATAAATAAAGCACCATGTCCAAGCAGGTGCCTAACAAGCACACCATTCTCTTAGCTCTCCAAACCTAATAGCCCAACTCTACTTAAGACAGAGCCTCCTGCAGAGAACTATCTGCAGAGCCAAATAAACTTGACTTGCCAAAGGGGGAAAAAAACCAAAACGGAGCAAGTCAACGGATTGCCAGTGATTCTGGGACATTTCAGTTTCTGAACTCGCGCTCCGTGGCAGGAAACCTCAGCTGTCCCAGTTCCTGCCTCCTCATGAGCAGGAGGAGCTTAGAGGTACCTCCCCGCAGGCCTCCTGTGAGGGTCCCCAGTGACAATGCCTGCAGCGTCCCTAACATTTCAGCTTCCCTTCACAGGAAGGGCAGGCCGTGGGGGTGAGGAGTCAGAAAGGTGAGGAGGCGGGATCCTTTCGCAGCCAATTAGTGGCTCATTACCGTTAACAAGCTGTCCTTTGTCAAAGCAAACACTTTTAAAGGATTAAGCCTCATTCTCGCCTTAGTGCGAATGGCTTTAATCAGATAATCTCCTATCACCTAGTTGAGGGTTTCTCATTGAAAGTCTGGGGGATATAGGAAAAACTAGCTGAATTTTTGGCGAGGAGCTGCTATGTTTTTACTATTAGTGATTTTTTATGGGGATTCTCATGAGACTATGAGGAAATGTACACAGTAAGATAGATAATTTGATAAGCTATTGCATTCTTTTCAAATTATTTTTAATTCAATAAATATTTATTGTTCATATTAAAAAAAAAAAAAAAAAAAGAAAGTCTGGGGGAGCCAGGGAGGAACCTGCTGGTGGGGAACCCCTGGGGTCTGAGAATTGGACTTGACACTCGAGAGGCTAAAGGCAGCATGAAAAAGAAGAAAAACAAACTTTCTCCCCAGGTTGCTAGGGCAACGGTTTGTTTAAAGCGTTCAGATGATGGAGTGGCTTGTCTGTCAAATGGCCCTTCACCCCATATCCCCTGTCATTCTTCCTGCCGCGGAGCCCTCGCGTGTGCCAGGTAATTGTACCGTTTGCCAGCTGCTTGGGGGTCTGTGCGGGGCAAGGCTGGCCCAGCCCGCTCCCCCTTGCCATCTGCTCGGCACATGGGAGCGCCCAGAGTTTGCTGAATTTAACCGAATTGTTTCATTTGCTACACTCTGGCCAAATGTGCGAGGTTCTCTCCCTCTCCCCGTCCCCGCCCAACACACACATCTGTCTCCTCCCACTAGGCCAGACCGGGAGCGCCTTGAAGAAGTCGGAATGATTTCTGTGGCGCCAGGGGCCAAGCGCAACTGCTGACCCATAGTCAGTGCTCGCTGAACGCGCGTGGAGTGAACTGGGGAGCAATGGGCAGCACGCTGAGGCCCGCCCTAAGTTGTTAGAAGTCACTTCTGAGGACCGCACTGCTCAGTGGCCACACTGCCCGGCAAGGCAGAGAGGGAGAAAAAAGAATAAAAGGTGTAGATAATGCTCCTACCATTTATTATGTGACAATGAATCACTTCAGGGCATTTCTTGAGACAAGGTCTGAAGGTAATTTTAGGAAACAGGTAAGAAGTAGTAAGAGGAGCCAACAAAAGATGCTAGAGCTAGAACTAGAAAGATAGAGATAGAGATAGAGATAGAGATAGAGATAGAGATAGAGATAGAGATAGAGAGATGATAGAGATAGAGATAAAGGGAAGAGAGAGAAAGTGAGGGATGGGATGAACAGAAAAAAGGGAAATAGAATATTATAGAAGCCACCAAAAGAAGGAACTTAAAAAAATAAAATGAGGAGTTAGATGCATACAAGACTGTTAGGGGATTCTGAGCTAAGCCACAACACCTGATTTTATGAGATGGCAGAAAGCTTTTCTCATTACTACATGTATTTATATATGATAAGCATGTATAAATAATCTGTCCACTTGGACCTTCTGATTACCTGCTTCACATTACTTTTTGTAACTATTTTCTTAAAAGAGCATTATTACATATTTTATTTTCCTTAGTTACAAGAAGAGGTGTGTATATCCCAGGTGGAGCGTTTAGAAATGTATTACACATTAGACACATTGATTCCAGACCCAAGACAGTCTGTGACACACTGCCCTGACTCCTTATTAGCTATAAGGATGGGTCAAAGGTCAATTCTCCAGTCTCCATTACTTCACATGACAAATGAAGATTATCATGAATGGCATGGAGGATGGCATTTGTTTTACAAAGTTATATTGTGAGAGTAAATGGAGGAAATTATAGAACACAAAATTGCACATATAGTACGACATCAACTCTGCAAAAATGTGTTGAGAAATGCCTAGAAGGACTATAATGTTACTAGTAACTCTCTCTGGGAATTGGAATCACTACTGGTTTTTTAAATATTCTAGTGATCAAGGCTAATCTAGTTATAGCTGTGAAAAGCACTATCTGGATCCTGTACTATCCCCACCTCCACCCCCACCTCTAAAACGGACACTCCAATGGTCCCCGCTGCCCGAAGGTATCAAGATTGTAGCTTTTCAGTTGGGATGTGGTTGATTTGATTCAGCATGTTTCTCTTAACTGTAAGTTCCTTGAAGTATCCTGCTTGTTTTCCTCAGCATTAGATTTCCAGTGGCTCCTCTTCATATTACAGTTGGGGACCTATATCAGGATTTTTTGGTGCCCCCAAGTTTTAAAGGAAAACAGTGAAAATAAATAATAGAGTCAGAAGGACATTAATGCCAGTTCTGCTCTGTCTCAGTGCCAAGTGCTCACACACGGATCTTCTCCCACCTAGCAAGGGAACGGGGCTAGATGGTCTCCAGTGTTCCGTTCCCTTCTAACACTGTGTGCTTCTCAACTTTTTTTTGAAAGAATATTCACATCTTTCATCCAACATAGAATTCTCTGTTTTCTTTTTCTTTTTTAAAAAGATATTTTATTGATTTTCCACAGGGAGGAAGGAAGAGGGATAGAGAGCTAGAAACGTCGACGAGAGAGAAACATAGACCTGCAGGGGATGTGCCCACAACCAATGTACATGCCCTTGACCGCAATCAAACCTGGGACCTTTCAGTCCGCAGACCGACTCTCTATCCACTGAGCCAAACCGGTTTTGGCTGGGCAATTCTTCTTCATTGTCTTCTCTCTCTGTCTTTCTAGAGACTGAGCCAAACAGGTTTTGGCTGTTTCTCAACTTTTAATTCTGAACTGCACTTGCTATCTATTTCTCTATTCAGATGCCAGAATAATTATATTGATAATTTAGATTCAATAGTTATGTATAATTACTTAATTGATAAATGTATAACCAGATCAATATTTTAACTATTTTAAAATTTGTAAATATTTTAATACAAATACATTGATTTACTATATATTTTTCATATTTATATGATTTACGCATTAAGCATTACACATATGTGTAATGTGTCATATAATATATAATATGCTATGTGAACAATCTGTTGTATGATATAATATATAGATAGATGCCCCTTGACTTGAGATGGGGTTACGTCCTGATAAACGCATAGTAAGCTGAATATATTTTAAGTCGGAAATGCATTTAACATACCTAATCTACTAAACATCATAGCTTACTTTAAAAATGCTCAGAACACTTGCATCAGCCTACAGTTGGGCAAAATCATCTCACTGTGACTGCCCAACATCACAGCAGTATCATACTTCATATCACTAGCTCAGGGGAAGAGCAAAATTCAAAATTCAAAGTATGGTTTCCACTGAATGTCATTATTCTCGAAGCAAGGTAAAGTCAAGAAATCTGAAGTTGAACCATTATAAGTCGGCACTGTGTACACAATCTATATATACAACAGAGTGGCCAGATTATGATGATCTCTGAACGCATAATAATCTGGCCACTCGGTGTATATCCTATATAATAAAAGGTGAATATGCAAATCATCCCCTTGACCAGGAGTTCAGCCAGCAGGCAGGCCCGCCAACCAATCCATGTCCCCTTCCCCTGGTCAGGCTGGCCAGACCCCACCACAGACCAATAGCTAATGGCTGTTGAACAAGAAAGATACAATTCAGAACACCTACACTCACACTTACAGAGTGCCTTAACTACTGCCATTTCTGTGAAAAAGATAAATGCTACAATTTCCTTTATCTGCTTTATTGGTAAACCAGGGAGTTGATATTATCTCTTTAAAAAAAAGAGTTTTTAACTGTATTTCTGTTGGGATTAATTGGTATAATTAAGACTGGAATGGTCTAAAATATTCCGGTAACCCGCAGTGAGCATGCTCTCTTTCATCTGAAAATGTAGTTTTATTTCATCTGAAATTGTTTTGTAAAAATTTTCCCTCTGCACATAAATGATCTTCATTATATTTATGGATGTACTCACTCATCAGCCTGGGGACCATAACTACACTTCACAGAAGTAAGAGAAACCATAATTCTCTCCTGGTACGGAGAGAGTATCGATGGGTATTCTAAATGAGGAACTATTTACTTTTTATTACTATAATAATTTTTAAATAATTTCCACAATTTAAATGTGGTTAGAATTCCTCTGGTAGTTGAAAGCTGGCAACATGATTTAATATTGTTAACATACTGAGCTGGTATTTGCAACGGTGCTTTACGTTTAAAATGTCATTTATTCATGTGATATTGTCAATGATAAATTAAGCTAAACCAGTGACAGTGAAATTTTATATCACAATTTACTTTAATTGATTTTTAAAAATATTTTATATGATTTTATTGATTTCAGAGAGAGGAAGGGAGAGGAACAGAGAGATAGAAACATTAATGATGAGAATCATCAGCTGCCTCCTGCACGTCCCCTACTGGGGATTGAGCCCACAACCTGGGCATGCGCTCTGACCAGGAATTAAACCATAACCTCCTGGTTCATGGGTTGACACTCAACCATTGAGCCACACTGGCTTGGCTTAACTCATTTTGAGTCCTTGGTTAATCATTGTTTTATAAGAGGGTTTTTGTTTTGTTTTGTTTTTGCCATCCTTTTCCTTTCTCAGACGTAAAATGACATTTTTCTCTCTTTGTTATTTACTAGGATGTTCATTTTGTTTTTTAACATTCAGGGTCTTTCTTGTATTTCTTTGTAGTCTGCTCAGTGGAGCAGAACATATGTCTCAGTTTCAATTTCTCTTTTGTTCCCACAACCTCCCGAGCTGCAGTGGAAAAAATAATGTCCCCTCTTGCTCCATGCCCAGACTCAGAGTCCTGCTTTTCACGATGCTGTTCCAAACGGCACATTTTCTAACCCACAAGAAAACACACACCAAAGCCCTGGCTTGGAACTCCACAAGGCCCGAGAACAATTGGAAAGAATTCCCCAGCAGGGGGGTTGGCCCTCGGCTGTCCATCGGACGCCCTGAGCGGAGGGGCACATGGACACCAGTGAGGGCACCCACCTGCCAGCCGGTGCAGAGGGCGCAGAGCTGGCCCCGCTGCCCGGTCCGGGGCTGCTGTGGGGAGCACGGGAGGCAAACTGAAGAGACTAACAGCAAGTAGCAAACAATTCAGTAGGCTCAGCCAGCGTCTGGCCGGCTCCCAGACTCCTCCTCTCCCCCTTCCCGGCGTGAGTCACCCACTGTTCTAGGCGGTCCACACCCACTCAACCTTCTTCCCCGGGCCGCGCCCCGCAGCGCTTCAGTCACCCTCAAGCTGCTGCTGCAGGATCTTTCCGAAATGCAAGTCCAAACTCCACATGGCTCCTGGCTGTGTCGACTCTCCTAGTGCACCCCAGTTTTCAGAGTCAAGTTGAGATTCCTGGGCTACAGGCAGGCCTGCTCTGAGCTCGTGTCCGGCCACTCCCTGGCTCTGATCCTCCTCTTCCTCCTCTTCCTCCCAACAGGCAGGCCGCTTGCATTAGCCGTGCTCTTTTCTCCATTTGACCGGGCCTCGACGCCCTTTTCATTGTGCTAATTTCTACACACCTGTGTGTGTGTGTGTGTGTATGTGTAAATCCTCACCTACCCAAGGATATTTTCCCATTGATTTTTAGAGAGAGTGGAAGAGAGAGGGAAGGACAGAGAGAAATACTGATGTGAGAGAAACACATGGATTGGTTACCTCCTGCACAGGCCCTGACCAGGCCCCCACAACTGAGGTGCATGCCCTTGACCGGAATCGAACCCGGGACCCTTCATTCTCCAGGCCAGAGCTCTATCCAGTGAGCCCAAACCAGTTAGGGCTCTACACTTTGAAAGTACCCAATTCAAGTAACTTTCTCAGGAGCCTGCTGGGTTTGTCTCTCCCCCAGGCGAGGTATCACCCTTGAAGTTAGGGACTGACTTGTCTTATCATCAGCTCTTCATCTCTGGCTCAGCAGGCGCCACAGTGGTTGAGATGAATAGGGAATGAGAAGAAGGAAGTCCTCAGAGCTATTCACGGGCAGGTAGGGGATGTCCACCCAGACTCTCTGGGAAAGTGCCAGTGTCCTTTGTCATTTGCTTCCACGGTGCGGTGTGCACGTGGGTAGATTTTAATAATGAACCCGGAGAAGGGGCCCCATTGAATTAATTAACTAATCAGCTCTCTGTTTCATGGACCTAGCCGAGGGCCAAGAGCTCAAGCCTGTTACTAATGCCTCTGGAATGATTTCTGTCCTTGAGCGCATTTCCTGCCTCTTTCCTGCCCCATCTCCAGCGGGTCCCGCCCTCTTGAACCCAACTTCACAGCAAGTGGTAGGAAGACCATGGAACCACGTCTGCCCTCTGGTTCCAAACTGCGTCCCCACACGAAGCCCATGTTTTCCATCAGAACCACCGAAACAAGTTATCAGCATGCCTTAGATCCAAAGAAAAACACGCCCCCAAATGTGTCCAACCCTCGATCAGGCCACGTTGCGTCTGGGATTCTTTCCGTTCAGAGTGGAGCCAAGTTACATCTTTGTAACACCCAGTGAATTAGGATGCGGGGCCGGGGTTTCCTTTGCGCCAACAACAACAATGCGGCTTCACTTGCCTCAGGGTATTCCAGCATTTCAGAAAACGGCATTCTGTATTGTAAGAGGGTTGGGGGTGGAGGCGGGGTGACTGCTTTCTATCAATCAAATAACGCCTGGTGGGCAAGGACGGGGGCTTTTTTTTACATTCCAATATATATATATATATATATATATATATATATATATATATATATATATATATATATATATATACAAATCAGATGGGAAGCGAGCCCGTGCGTGTGCTTGTGCGACCCTCCGCCTGCCTGAGGAATTCCAAACCTGCGGACACCCCGTTACTTGAGAAAGATACTCATCGGAGGTCGCGCTTGCAGATGGAGGTCGGCCTTGCAGATGTTTTTCTTTTCCCCCTCCTGTGAGCCATCCAGGTTCAAAAACAAACAAACCCCGTGATGCATTTTTTTTTTAAAGGCGGCAGCCCCATCCGATCCCACTGTGGTCCCCTCATCGGATCCTAACCTTCACTCTAACCTTGGGGGGGGGGGCTCCCTTTCCAAAGCTCTAACTCTACCCCCCCCCAACCCCCTCCATCGGGGCGTCTGTAAAAAAAGAAAAATCAACCCCAGAAGGAGCCCAAAGTCCCCGGAACGCGCCCCCCGCACCCGGGCCGGGGGTTCAGGGCCGGGACTCGGGGATGGAAGGTTCCACCGGGCGGCGGCGGGGATGCACCTCGCCGGGGCCAGCTCCGCTCCCGCTCCCCCCAGCCGGGGACCATCACCCCCAAACCCCCCACCCCTGCGCGCTCTGCGGGGTCCGGGGGCCCCCGATCGGCCGGCGGGGGGTTGGCGGGGAGGGGGGGAGAGAGAGCAGGGCGGGCGGCGGAAAGTTTCAGCCTCCGCGCCCGCGCCGCGTGCGCTCGGGCCGGGCGGGCGGCCGCCGGCTTCCTGGAGGGGCGGCGGGCGGGGCGGGGCCGCGCGGCGCGGCGGAAACCCGAGCCCGGCGATCGGAGGCCGCCCGCCCGCCCGGCCGCCCCTCCCGCCGCCGCCGCCGCCCCCGCCCCGCCGCCGCGGCGCTGCCATGCTGCGCTGAGCGCCGCCGACACACCGCCCCGCGTCCCGCCGCCGCCGCCGCCGCCGCCGCCGGCCTCCCACAATGCCCCGGGCGCCCGCGGGCAGTCGCGCCGCGCGTGGACAGGACGAGTGAGCGGTGAGTTCCCGCGCCCCGGCGCCGGGCATGGGGTGGACGCGGCTCCCGGGGCCGTGGGACGCGGCCGGGGAGGAGGAGGAAGAGGAGGAGGAGGAGGAGGGGGCGTGCGGGGAGGCTCCTCGGACCCTGGCTCCGCCGGGCTGGCCCCCGATCGCACCATGTAGCGGGGCTGCAGGGGGATCGGGAGGTCCGCAGAGGCGGCACCCCGTCCCCCGGCCCGGGCAATGCGGACACACTGTCAGAGCGCAGCAGGCAGCCAGCTTCCAACTTGGCAGCCCAGAGAGAGAGAGAGAGAGAGAGAGAGAGAGAGAGAGGGATAAACAGGTGCGTGCAAGTGTGCTTGCAACTTAATGACCTTCGTGGGGGTCCGGGGGGCGCGGCGAGCCCGTCCGATGGGAGCCGCGGCCGCCGCCGTGGCTGCCCGCGGGGAGCCCCCCGCCCTCCCCGCATCCCCGCCCCGCGCGCGGCCCCTCCGGCCCCGGCTGCGTCCCGGCCGGTCGCGCGCCCGCAGAGGTTAACTCTCCGCCCGCCCGCGGCCCATAAATTACGCACGACGACGTGTTTGGCTGGGCTTCCTTATATGGAGAGCGCCGGATTTGGGGCCAGGTTGCCTTTTTGCCAAGTTTGCCGGGCGGAAGACGCCCTGCCCGCCCGCCCGCCCGCCCGCCCGCCCGGAGCGCCGCCCCCGCCCCGCCCCGCCCCGCCCCGCGGCTCCGGCGTCGCCCCGGCGGCTCCGGGGAAAGTGCGGGCGCGCCGGGCGGGGCGCCGCGGGGGCGCGGAGCTGTTCGCCGGAGAGGTGGCAAAAGGTAGGAAAAGTGGCTCCTTAGTCCGTCCTCGGGTTCAGGTTGGCAGACGAAAGCGGGACGAATAGGCACAGCGCTGCCCCCCTCCCCCGATTTTCTTTTCTTTTCTTTTTCTTTCTTTTTCTTTTTCTTTTTTCTTTCTTTCTTTTTTTTTTTAACGGAGCCGGGACCTGTCATTGGTAGCCCTGTGTCATGTGAGAACACTTTGATTCCGCAGCCTGTAACCTGAGCAGGTACGCGGCGGGGCTGGCGCCGGCCCCGCACTCCGCACTCTGCACTCGGCAAGTCCAGGGCTGGTGCCAGAAATGCAATTGTGTTTCCGAGTCTCCCCCCTCCACCCATCGGGGGCCCGGAGCCCCAGCAGCTGCCGTGTGTGTGTCTGTGACGTGTTTCCGTGGAGGGGGCTTCCCCGGGACGGAGGCTGAGCGAGGAGCTGCCTGCGAGGCTATGCCCCCCACCCTTTGCCCTGCGTGCCCATCCGTGTACCCACCGGCCGCAGCGGGCACGGGCGCAGCCCAGGGCAGGTCAACTCTGCCACGTGCCCAGCCATTGCCTCACCAGATTCATAGGCCGGGGAGAAAAGTCGTGATGGGTGTGCAGGCCCTCTGCAGCGGGCTCGGAAATGCTGCCCCGGTGCCCACGGGGTGGTGTGCCTGCCCCCAGGTTTGAACCCAGCGCCTGTGGGTGCACGGGGGGGGGGGGGGACCTTTATCGCCTAACTGTTCCAAACCAGCATGCGACCCGCACTCCGCCTTATCTCTGTGCGGGCGCCCCAGGGCCTCGGCGTGTCTCCTTGGCCTTGCAGAGATAAAGCACTATCGCCCCGACAAGTTGAAACGAAAGTTGAGGAGCGTGGAATGCGGCCTGAGCGTTTCCTTCCACATGTAGAACGTCCCAGGGGCAGTGACAGCCAGGGGCGCGGGAGACAGTTGTTGGGTGGCCCGAGAAAGCGCATCCTTGTCACTTGTGTCTTTGCTTCGTTAAAGTGGGTGACAAGCACAGCTCAAAAGCATTTACAAAAAATAATTGTATTAGGGAACCTACAGTGGCCTGATCTTTGTCTGTGTTCTGTATTTGCATGGGAGTGGACGTTTGTTTGCTGACTGTGTTAGAACTTTGCCCAAGATGTTAGACGTTTTTTTGTTTTGTTTTATTTGTTTCATGGGGGTTGGGGGGGGGTTTCCCCCTCTCCCAGGAGTACAAAAGTTGCAACCTTTTGTGCTGGAGGGAACAGGTCCGGTCAGCACGAGAAAACCTGTTCACCCATCCACCCGCCTGTAATTACACTGGCATCCGAGACATACCCATCAGGCCTTATTATCACCGAGAGACCCAGGAGCCTTCCCATGTGCTTGGTGGAGGTTTCCTCCCCGGGTCCCTGGCCACAAATTCGCGTGCACACACACACACACATGGAGCGTGAGGCTCCCCTCGGCGGCTCTGCTAGCCGAGGATCCAACATGGCTCATGGTCTGAGATCTCCTTGCGTGTGTGTACACTTCCCCGTTGGAGGCAAACTCAGGCCCCGAGTTAGATTCCTTAAATCTTGATTCCAACATTCTGTTCTTCCTCTGGGCACAGAATTCCTGTGCGATGAAATGCTGGGTCCCGTTCCAGAAAAACGAGCAGAATATCCCAAGGGATCTCCTAAGGGAAGGGGCGGGGGAAGGAGGGCAAAGGGCGAAACTGTGTTTCTCATTGAGGAAGGGAGCTTTGCCTCATTACATAAAATTTCCTGTCCTCCCTGTAAGCAAAACGAAAGCTGTCCTTGCATTTATCATTGTCACCATACATTAGGCCTGCGCTAGATGCATCTATTTATGGAAACAGGGAGAGGCTAGCCTGGCTGCACCTTCTGGCCGCCTGCTTTGTTAGGAGATGCTCAGATGAGAGTTTATCTTAGATCTTGGCTGAGAAGGAGCTGAAAAGAATAGGTGTTGGTGTTGGTGTTGGTGTTGGTGTTGGTGTTGGTGTTGGTGTTGGTGGTGGTGGGGTGTCTTATACTCTAAGAGAGTATGGGCCATAGACCTGTGGGCCTGGGGAGTGAAAGAAGGAAGTGAGAGATATTTACTTCCATGTCTGGCTCGGTATATAAAATCCTAACAGCAATACCCATCATCCAGGATGTTACACGAGACTTTAAAGTGTGTGGCCCGTTAGGACACAGAGCTTCATCTGACCGGCAGGCTCCAGTGTCCAGTATAGTAGCCACTGGCCGCGTGTGGCTGTCGAGCACTTGAAATTTGGCCGGTCTGGATTGAGATTTACTCTTAAGTGTCAAACACATACTGGCTTTTGAAAACGTTGTAAGAAGGGAAGAATGTAAAACATCCAATGGAGCCGAAACCGGTTTGGTTCAGTAGATAGAGTGTCAGCCTGCGGACTGAAAGGTCCCAGGATCTATCTCGGTCAAGGGCATGTACCTTGGTTGCGGGCACATCCCTAGGAGGGGGTGTGCAAGAGGCAGCTGATCGATGATTCTCTCTCATCGATGTTTCTAACTCTCTCTTCCTCTCTGTAAAAAATCAATAAAATATATATTTTTAAAAATCCAGTGGATATTTTTATATTGATCATAAATATATTGCAGTGATAATATTTTAGATATATTTGTTTCAATAGAGTATATTATCAGATAATTTCACCTGAGGTTTTTTTTAAACTATTTATTTTAAAATATATTTTATTGATATATTTTTAATATATTTTATTGGAGAGGAATAGAGAGTTAAAAACATCGATGAAAGAGAAACATTGATCAGCTGCTTCCTACATACCCCTTACTGGGGATGTGCCCACAACCAAGGTACATACTCTTGACTGGAATCGAACCTGGGACCCTTCAGTCCGCAGGCCGACACTCTATCAACTGAGCCAAACCTGTTAGGGCTTTTTAACTTTTTAAATGTGGCTATTAGGAAACTTAAAATAAGAGATGTGGCTTACATCACATTTCTGCTGGACAACGCTATTCTAGAATAAAGGCGGAAACCAGTATTCTGGGAGAAAGCCTACAGAGCTTGCTGGTCAACACACAATAAAAGTAACTATTATTTTTTTTCAAACGAATGCAGGTTAGTGTCTGTAGATATACCTCATCATTCTTATCCGTTGTAACCAAAACTTGAGAAAACACACCACCTAACATCTATTTTTATTTCCTCAAAACTACTGTTTAGTTTAGAGACTTAATGGCGATGTAGCAATAACACAGAAAAAGACTTATAATTAGGGGATGAGTGTTAACACCTCTCAAAGGCCAGAATAGAGTATGATTGCTACTTAGGAACATTTAGAGACACTATAGTTATCATTGTCCCAAAGTTACCAAACAGCAACGAGTCTCTCAAATTTATTTTAGAGCAGAGCTTTCGGTAAATAACAGTTATCCTCAAACGCTTAATATGTATTTTCCCTTGCTATGACTTTCTTTCCTTGGAAAATTAAAAACACCAAATAGATCCAAACGCCTGACCGAAGGTTAACCAAAGATTAATGAATTCACGGGGATGCGGAATTTGCATCTGTAGGGAGGAATGTATTGTGTGGAATGCTAGAAACGGTAAAAATAGGTTTCTGCGGCAATGTTATGGGCCTTGAGCATTTCTATACACAGAGAGGTATCTTTATAATTTGAACACGGCCTTGAACAATCATCTGACTGGTAAACAAAACACAATGGCACAGTCCTGGAAGCATTCCTTTTAGATATTTTCATAACCAAAGTACATTTGGCTATGCGCAGTGAGAGTTAGGCTGAAACAAACCTCCTCCCCCCCCACACACAGTTTTTTTTCTAACTGTATAAAGTATTCTTACTTTTATTTCCTTGAACGACACCAAAGACATAAGACAGGAAGGATATAGTGGGTGTTTTGAGGGGGGTGTGAGTGTGGAGAGTGGGGGGCAGATTTTATTGGGAACCTCAGAAGAGTTGCCCTTAGCTGGTTGTCATCTTGAGTCTGCCCCCCACTGTAGAAGGCAGAGCCGCCATTAGTGTTCAACGCATGTTTGGAGCGTGAGGAAACCAGGATCCCCACGAACACTGAAGACCGTTTCTGATGAGTCGTGACGCATGCTCACTAATGATTGGAGAATTAATCACTGCAAAGCAGAGGATTCAAGAAGAGCTACTGACATTATGACATTCCATGTTTCTGGACATGGTTTGTGTTTTTAGATTTGAAGTAGGGAAATTGATTAGTTTGCGGTTATTTTTTTTTATATAAAAATATTCATTCCTGTAAGCATTACATCTATACCCATGGAGAAACACTCAGCAGATACATGGTTACTGTTTTCTACATACTATTAATTAGATTTTTTAATGATTCCATTATATCTCTTTGAGATAATTACTCATGTTTAAAAGTTATATTTGAGCCTGGATTTCCTATATCTTCGATAATGATACATTCACGTGTTGTCTGTTTCTGTCTTTTCTGATTATAAGAGAGCATTGCTTTCACAGTGACCTGTCAGCGCTCTATGGGGATAGGTAACTCTCCTGGAAGTAGAAAGATGGTCTGGGGCGGGTGGTGGAAGTCAAGTTAAGTGACAGACAGAATAGGGGCCACAGGGCCTGTTTTGGGGGGGGGGGAGGGTTGTGGGGAAAAGCTGGGAGCTACTGACGGAACTTGCCACACTCAGTATTCTCCAACCCAAGACACCTGTTGATATTTCTGCTTACTACATTTTAGTTTCATAATGCCTGTGAAGAGATGCATCCATTCCTATAAACAATACTTATTATGTACATTTGTTTTGCAAGCCAGTCTTTGTCGCAGTGCAGGTACTACCAACAATGACCACCAGGGGGTTGTGTGTTTTGGAAAGTACAGCACTGTATACATGTAGGAGAGACTCAATACTATTGGCATTTTAAATTATTCTATCTTTATATATTTATTGCATTTCTGTCCATATCTCGAAAGGAGTAATAGACTTCGGTGTGGGGAGGGGCACAGACAACCTCACATTGGATATAGATTTTATTTTACTGCGTCAGATCCCACTAGAGATGTAGCCTGCAAGAAACCATTGACTATTTGTTCCTTAATTTCCCCAACTCTGAAATTATAAACACACGAATAACTACTAATAGTAGAAGCTGATTATATATATATATATATATATATATATATATATATAACTATTTATTTATTTATTTATTTTTATAAAATACCTCATCTCTTCTGTTTACAGCTGGAAAATAGGCCTTATGATCTTTATCTTAAAGATTAAGTAGCATGACTAGAAAACACTTTTTGTCATTTGTAGAGCTATGAGTCTTATTTACTTTTTCTTTATTTCAATGTCCATATTTTTAACCAACTTTTTTTGTCTTGCCTTCAATGCTGCATAAAGAATAGTGAGGATGGTAAGAGCTATTACAGTGATTTCTAACATTTTGGACTATTTTCTGTGTGCCAGATTAAGGTTCATGAATTCATTCCTATATTCCTCAGAACAACCCTACGCTATGGGTACTATTGACACCACAGTTTCACAAATGGGGAAGCATGCACAGGCAAGTCAAATACCCAAGGTTACTTAACTAAAAGTAGCACAACAAAGCAGTGGACCAAGATAGCCCGATTCTAGAACCCATGATTGGATGTAAAAGAATAAAAAATAGATTAAAAATATACTTGTATTGGGTGCTGGTAGGAGATTGAGATCATCAACATTTTGGAGTATTCTGGTCATGATTCCTACAGTATGTAAGGGGACTCTAGAAGAATGGGTAGAAACTAAGAGGATGGAAAGAAAAGGCATTGGGGGTAGACCATTAGTAGGTAGGAATAAATGAGCAATCAATTGGAAAGGGAGGTTGGTAACTACATGTTGGAGGACACTACAGAGCAGGCAGTATGTTTGATACAATGGGGAACGTAAGAAGACACTTGGTTAGGCCGGTGACCTTACAGGAGTTATGTTGTAGCACATTTTATAGAGGAAGATTAGGACACATATGGAATGTGGTAGAGATTGTAGGATAGAGATGAGGGACTAAATGAGGGGGTGAAAAAGAGGCCAGGCATGCAGGGGTAAGTGACAAACTTAGGACCCATAGGATGTAGACATTAAAAATGATGGGAGGGCCGAAACCGGTTTGGCTCAGTGGATAGAGCGTCAGTCTGCAGACTGAAGGGTCCTGGGTTCGATTCCGGCCAGGGGCATGTGCCTTGGTTGTGGGCACATCCCCAGTGGGGGGTGTGCAGGAGGCAGCTGGTCGATGTTTCTCTCTCACCGATGTTTCTAGCTCTCTATCCTTCTTCCTTCCTATCTGTAAAAAATCAATAAAATATATTTAAAAAAAGTGATGGGAGGTATTCAAAATCATTTAAACATATAGTAAGATGTATTAAAACTTCATTAACATTCTTTCTTTAAACTTTAATGTTTTCCCTGTTCATCATAGTGTCACTTGTGAGACATTTTATTTTTAAAATAACTATGTTTTAAATGCCAACAAGAGAAACCCACTTCAAATTATGTTTTATCAGAAACAAAAGCTTAAATAGAAGATACATATTAAATTCTTTTTTAATTGATTATGGTATCACATAATTCCTCATCCCCCTTATTCCCATCCCAAACCTTTCCCCACTTATGCCCCCACTCTCCCGATGTCTGTACCACTTACATGCCTACAAGTCCTTTGGCTGATATCTCCCCTTTTCCCCACCCTACTCTACCATCCCTCTGAGGTTTGAGAATCTCATCAATGCTTCCCTGTCTCAGGGTCTGTTTTTGACATATTCAATTCTTAAAACATTTCGTTTTGAGTCAAGCTCCTTTAAAGCACAGGATAGAAGCACAATAGAAGATCGCCACATTCTGTAGCCCGGACAGGCAGTTCCGGAGTAAGCCTGACCTCACCTTTAGGGGTAGATTGCTATTTGCTGGGGAAGGCCTCCGTGTTGGCAGGCAGTGCTGGTCTCAGTAATGTTCATGCCTGCTCCGGTGTGACCCAGGCTCAGCCGGGGACCAGGTGGCAGGGAGAGACATGAAGAAACCAGATTGCAATGTACTCAATGTGCTTGATGTTTATACCTCTCGGGCCTGGCTATTTTAGGGGAGGTGTGGGTATACCCGTGTTCTCCTTTTCCCGGACGACAGAATGATTTACGTACGGGAATAAGTAAGCGGTTACGTTGAGTTCACAGTCACCTGGAGTTGTGAAGCTAGCTAACTTCCAAGGAGAATAGAAGGCTTTATAGGACACTCACAGGCCTTTTTACGTAAGGTCATTACATGCTCTTGCAAGCAAATGGCTTAAACATGTAAGTAGAAAATATCATAGCAATGATAGCGTATGTTCTAGTATGTTTAATATACATAGAGAAATTCCCATGAAATCAAGACATTAAAAAAAGATTTATCACTTACTGCTTATTTAAATGGCCTAAAGCCACAAAATGTAATTTACATGTTATGCTGTTAATATATCTTTATAGTGTGTTTACATAGAGCCAGAGAAAATAATTATCAATGGTGCTTTATTTCACCTTTTATGTAGACTTGGAACATGTCTTTTTCTGTTAGTGGACATTCTCCTCCCTTATCTGGATTTTGCTTTGTACTATAAAGATCCGGTAAAAACCTGTTTTTGATATTAAGGTAATATTTAGAAAATGTTCATTTTAAACTAACAGAGATTAAATATGAGGTATTAAAATGAAAACGTCTTCTTTGCCTTCTGTGTTTAAGATAAATTTTACTTCAAATTATTTCCCAGCCATTATTTGAGTTTCAGTGATCTGATGTCTCAGGGAAAGCTGCACTGTCAACTTAGTGGCATTTACTTAAGGTATTTGTGTTTGTTTTTTTTAAAATATATATTTTATTGATTTTTTTACAGAGAGGAAGAGAGAGGGATAGAGAGTTAGAAACATCAATGAGAGAGAATCATCGATCAGCTGCCTCTTGCACACCCCCTACTGGGGATGTGCCCGCAACCAAGGTACATGCCCTTGACTGGAATCGAACCTGGGACCTTTCAGTCTGCAGGCCAGTGCTCTCTCCACTGAGCCAAACTGGTTTTGGTAGTATTTGGTTTTAAATACCCCTTCCAGAGGACTCTGAGAGTTGGATGGGCAGAGCAAAAGTGAACATCAAGGGATACATGCAAGTCTTTCATCCCGGTGTAGACACTCTCTGAGGTGTTGTGTTACCTTTCCAAAAGAATAATTTGAAATGTCCAGAACAATAATTGAGGCTATTGGTAAAATATATACAAATAGAGTTCTGCATACTGCTTTCTGGGGGACCATATTTACTGCAAATTGCGTGTGAGGAATGACTTTGTCAGAGAAATAGAGTTTTGAGGGTTGGATTTTTAGAATAAATATTGTTTTGGGAACAATTAATATGGGAAGAAATTGTGTCTGTTTGTCAGTAACGGAGTATTAAGTTTAACTGCTGAGGTCTCTTCACTTAGTACGTTATTTCACTAAGTTTAACAATAAGGTGATATAGGCAAGTCGCTTCATCCATCGTGTTCTGCTGAACAGTTAATTAGCAAACCTATTTTGAGCCTGTTGAGAGTTAAGGAAGAGGTTCCAAGGAAGAATTACATAGTTTATATTCTTTGACATGTAACTGGCTTATCATTGGGGAGAAAGATGAGGAATTGACACCTAATTGGCATGTAGTTGTTGGGAAAGACAGGAAAAGTTAGCAGTATAATTGGGCATTGCTACCGTACAATTGAGAACCAGAGGAAGACCTTTGAAGGAGGAAGCCTTTGTGGACCCGACTGGTCAGGGCATGCTGTGTCGCGGAGGTGACACCTGGCGTAGGTAGGAAGATTACAGAGTCTCAGAATATGGAGAGAAACGGTGTGGACAATGGAGATAAGGAGGCTACTTTTTTGAGCATCTTCTCTGCGGGAGACGTTGCTGGCTTACATTCTTTTGGGAAACAGTCTCATTGTGGTACTAAACAATTAGGAAGCAGATCTGTGTGGCAGGAACCTTCATCCTCTTTAAAAAATATATATTTCATTGATTTTTTTTACAGAGAGGAAGGGAGAGGGACAGAGAGCCAGAATCATCGATGAGAGAGAAACATAGACCAGCTGCCTACTGCATAGCCCCCACCGGGGATGTGCCCGCATCTAATGTACAAGCCCTCGATTGGAATCGAACTTGGGACCCTTCAGTCCGCAGGCTGAAGCTCTATCCATTGAGCCAAACCAGTTTCGGCAGAACCTTCATGCTCTTGATAGAGATAAGGAAACAGACTCAGAGAAGGTGGCCTATCTGTCCAAATTCACAGAGCTGGGGAGCAGCCCCACTGATTGGCGGCCAGGTCATTCTCACTAAAAAACAAATAAACAAAAACAAAAACAAAAAACAAACAAACAAAAACAACAGCATTCTTTATTTCCCCTAAAGAGTGAACTCGGTATAGTTATGATCCAGTAAGTTAAAAACTTCACTCATACAACATCTGACACAAGTCAGGAAGGTATACATTTAATGCAATGCAAATAAGATTTTGTCTCAAAGCTTTAAGGTTGGATTGGAAATGGCATGTTGCTTGACAAATACTCACCCCCATTTCTTCGATTTACACAAAGCAAAACAACACACCAGACCCCTGTCTTCGGCGGCTATGATAAGGCTTGCTGTAGTGTGACAATTGCATTTGGCCGTGTGGGATCCTTTTCGGAGGAAGCTCTGCGAAGTTCCAGAGGATAATGCGCTTTCTCACCGCTAATGGAATGTCGTACAGTTTTCCCCAAGCAACAGCAGGGGTGGCTGCGGGGTGCGTGCGAAATCCATCCGTCATCCTCACGTGGCCATTTCATGCTTTCCCGTGGCATCGTTCTCACACGCTGGTCTGTGCTCTCCGCCGCAAACGACAAAGCTCATGGCTTGGGAAGATCCTCTGTGCATGGAAGGCTTGTTTGGCCGGAGACACGGCATTTGGCTAACAAATCCCCCTCTCCCTAGAGTTATGTAGGACACGTACCACGTAAAACTGCGTATTGTTTAGAGGAGGACGATGGAAGAATCTTAGGCCATCGCTTTTGGCCTCCGAGGAAAACACTCTTAGCGAGTGGATCTTTATTGAGTGTGGTGTCCGTTAGAGGATGGAGAGCTGAGTAGGATGTGCCCTGTGCTCAAAGCAGCTTCCTGTGTAGTGGCTGAAATGTTCACCAGAAACGCATGGGGCAAAACAAAGTGGGCACCGAGAGCCAAGAATAGGCTGCTCGTGGGCAGAGCGTGGAATTTTCCAGAAACCACCCGGCCGACAGACACACACAAACTCTTTCTATACCCTGGCCGTTAGAGAGAAGACCGCATCCACTCATAACTCATCAGAAGCCCAGCCTTGAAGACATTTGTTTGTCTGTGGGAGCATTTGATAAGTAAGCAGGCTCCAAACACAGCGTCCCCACCCCTAGACAAAACAGGGGAGATTAATTTATTTCTGCTGCTGGCGTTCCGGACAAAGGTGGGGCCTATCATTCATCGGAGGCTTCTCCGCGCTCCCTCCCGGGGAGATGAAAACACGCAGGCCTGCCAGTCAAGTTTCGGAGCCCGCGACTTTCATGTTCACCGCAGAGGAAAATCCATAAGCGCGAGGGGAGCTGTATTTCACTGGGATGACAAAGGGGTTTAGATGTGCACACGATGCTCTTTTGCCTCCGGCTTTTCTTCCCGGGCAGGAAATAGAGCTGTACTCTGCGGGCTCGTCTCCAAACGCCCGAGCGCTGACGGTGCAGCCGTGCGTGTCCTGTAAGACCCCATTCAGCTGGGCAGGCTCCGGCCCGCTCCTGTGTCCAGGATTTAATCTGCATTCTAGGTGAGAAGAGTCAGAAGTGTTCTTTTTATCACTCACCGGGATTCGTGTCTACTCATCAACGCTTCCGTAAAGCCCACTGCATGAAAGAGTTGATGATCAACTGAAATTTCCAAGAGAAATGAAGGCTCGAGTTCTGCTTTTCGGATAAGGTTCATTCATGGGGAAACAATGAGAACAAGACAAGAGTCCCTAAAGACCAGACTGTGAGCCATCATCATAATCATAAAAATAGCTGTGTATCGCCAAAAAACTGTTTGGCTCAGTGGATAGAGCGTCAGCCTGCGGACTGAAAGGTCCCGGGTTCGATTCCGGTCAAGGGCATGCACCTTGGTTGCGAGCACGTCCCCAGTAGGGGGTGTACAAGAGGCAGCTGATCGATGATTCTCTCTCATTGATGTTCCTAACTCTCTCTTCCCCTTAAAATATATTTTAAAAATAGCTAATTATCTGGTAGGAACTTACTCTTTCAGCTAAGTGTCCGTATCTAGCTCTTACACAGCACTGTGAGATTTATGCATTGCTGTCCCCCTCTAGTCCACAGGTGAGAATACGGAGGCTCCTCAAGGTTACGGTCGGTTAATTTGCCCAAGGTCAAATAGCAAGGCACTCTGCGTGCTGAGGTCTCAACCCAGCAGTTTTGCTGTTTGTCTCCCCGAGGAAGGTACAAATGAAGTAAGCACACGATTGCAAGGAGTATATAGACATGAGGTCTAATCCAGGTTAGTTTTAGAAGGACGACGTGAAGGGGAGAAGATGTGGAAGACACTGTGGCCATAAAAAGGCAGAAGGTGGAACGGGCTTTGCAGCTCCACTGGCCGGGAAGGGAGGGCCGTATCAAATGGCCTTATCGGCCTCCGTGGCTTGCGCACCTAATACCCTCCGCCCCGGCACTTGCCAAGATCAGCAAAATCTACTTTTAGACTCAAAATCATTACCACCTGTGCGGCTCTGATGTCACTGGTGAATGACATAGCACTCTGCCAGTTGCCCAAGGGGGTGGATTTAGGTTGTGCATCGTAGGGCACATCTCGAATCCAAAAAAGAGCGTTGCAAATGCTCTTGTAATTTATTCCGCTGCATTATTGGAAGCATTAGGGCCATTAAAATCGTTTCTCTCATCGTTGGAAAATAGAAACCTATGGCCAGCAATAGCATAATCAAACCTGTCATTGGGAATTGATGTTCGCTTGGAGATTTCTGATGATGTTTTCTCACTTTCTTCCCAAACCTTATTGGAATAATGAAAGCATGTCTGTGTGTGTGTGTGTGTGTGTGTGTGTGATGTGGGCATATGTTTGTCTTCTATGCATTGTACGTGTATATTCCGTGAAGGATTATGAAGTAGTGTGTAAGTTATAGCTAAGAAAAGGACAGAGTAAATAGACGAAGTGAAGGAATACATTCGCCAACTAGTGTGAGTTTGTAAATTTGCTTTGAAATATTATGGTTAATATCATTTTGTGGTTCTCTGGGATGATTACAAGTAGGGTTTGTGAAGTTATAGTATGCCGCAGATGCGAAGTAGAAACAAAAGACACTCTGATAGACAAGCATACATTTAAATATATTATTACTCTGTAGTTGTTATTAAGGTTTGAGATCACTTGATAGATAGCATTATTAAGAAACTTAATCTGTGTCTTAATGAGTTGATTTTCATTGCTGTTTTCTTCCATTGATATTAAACTTTAACCTGTTCACCCAGCAACAGGTTTGTTTAATGACCCGACATTAATGGATTTAAAAAACAGCTTCTTGTCATGTACCAAGAATTCTCCTGCATATTTGTTTTTCCCTCCTGCATAATATTTAAGAGAAATCCTCCTCGCTGATGTACTAATTTTGGGGGAAGAGAATTAAGCACCTCTATTCCAGTTCGCTGGTTCTCTGATAAATGAGGTATCATGAAGCATGCAGATTCTGCAACATTTGCTTAAATATTAATTTGGGCTCTTTTGTATTCTAGGCACCGCGCGAGGCATTGAATATATAACAGTTAACACAAACAGATGCAATTACAGAGGTGCAATTATAAAACGTAGCCATCTCTCACACTTGAAATTGGCCCCTGCAGAAATAATGACATTGTTGCGATTCTTGTTGCCGCAACATTTTAAACACCCTTTCCCGTAATTAAAAGAAATATTACTTCGAGAAGCCGGCAAATATTTATTCTAAAGCCTCTATTCGAGTGGGGCTTACCGCGTATAGGCAGGGTATGTTCACGTGAAAGTTGTAGGCTGTCTGCTTTCCAGTCTGGCGAGAGGCATAGTGCCACCAAGGAACACGCAGGGAGGGAAAACGCAGCTTTGAGCGGCAGCACAGCGCTGCGTGTTTCAAAGGTCAGGCGAGCGCAGGAGGCTCCAGTTTTGCCACCCGGTATGGAGCAGAACGCTGTGACAGCCAGGGCTGATACAGCTGAAAATATCTGCAGCCGGGGAAGCTTGTGCGTTTCAGAAGGTCATTTTGGCATTAGAGTCAGAACACGGATTTGCAGGGAAGGTCGAACTGGACAGCAGGGCGAGGAGACAGGGTGCTGAACCCGACCGTGGCCCATACCTGTCAGAGCAATCCATGGCACATGCCTGTAACGGGGTCTCCTGGTCCTCTTTCACCGAGGAAATTTATAACCAACGAGCTTTCCTGGGGTGAATTCTAACGTGGCTCTTTTTGCCTTCTGGAACTTGGCGTTGCATCTTATAACCTTACCCGGTACCAGGGCGAAGGTGGATTCATTTTACTTGTGCATGACGTATGCTTCGTCCAAAAAGGAGCTGAGCCCGCTGACCCCAGTCAAGGGCTCGTAACATGGGACTGTAAAGAAGAGACACAACCAATCAATTAGGAGAAAAAGAGATGAAACAAGCACTTGAGATGAAATTGAGCACTGCATTTATCTCTTCCGCTTCCTGGCAACCAAAGCAGAAGCTTTAGGAAGTGGAAGGATCCTGAGTTTATTTAATAAGATCTCCTCCTATCCCAAATATAGGCTTATTCTTAGCCCTTAGGGCAGTGTTTCCCAAAGTGTGGTACAAGTACCCCCAGGGGTACGGGAAGAGTTTGGTGGGGATATGCACTGCACCGTGCTTAGCTGCGCCTAATTCTATGCTCTCCTGAGTCAAGTGAAGACAGTCTTGTGAGGTGTGAGATGGTCTGGTGTGCAAATAAATGTTATTTATAATAGAACTTTTATTTATATTTTATTATGAGTAATTTTATTTTTCATTTATTATTATTTTGTGTATGTACCAAAAAAAGAAAAAATAAATATATATTTTGATCGTTATTAAAATACATCCATTTTTTTTTGACGAGGGGTACTCAGCGTTACAAAAATTATAGAAGGGGTACACATATGTCAAAAGTTTGGGAAACACTGCTTTAGGGTATTTGGTTAAACAGTCTGACTCTGCCCTTGGGTGAAATCTTGGCGTGGACTTACTCCAGTTCATGAAGAAGTGAAGGCGGAACTCTTACTGACTTGTGTCCAGGCCCAAACCCCAGGCCTGTCTCCTGCCGTCCAGATGGGTGCTCTAAACACACCAATTCCCCGGAGTTCACATTCTGTGCTTTTCCATATCCTGCCTTTGCTCTCAGGATATGGAAAACATTGCATGTAATACTTTTCCACTCTGGGTTGCCATTTATTTTTGTCTGTATCTGAACGAGACTCACTCATTCTTCTGGGGCTACCTCAGATGTGTTTTCTATTGTGAGACCACCCCTGACACCTCTCTCTAACTTACCAAGCTTTATCGTTATCTCTGCTGTATACTTCCCCCTTTTTTTAAAAAGAATATATTTTATTGATTTTTCACAGAGAGGAAGAGAGAGGGATAGAGAGTTAGAAACATCGATGAGAGAGAATCATCGATCAGCTGCCTCCTGCACACCCCCTTCTGGGGATGTGCCCGCAACCAAGGTACATGCCCTTGACCAGAATCAGAATCAAACCTGGGACCTTCTAGTCCGCAGGCCGATGCTCTATCCACTGAGCCACACCGGTTTTGGCTACTTCTCCCTTTATTTAATGTACAGTCATTTGTGGGTTGGTTTTTACACCCCAGATTGAGCAGTAAATTCTTCAAAGTTGGATCCTCATCTCACCCCTGTGCCTAGGCTACAAAAGAGAGGGTTGTCGATAAACTATTAATATAACCAGTACATATTTTATTTATGTACTAGAGTAAGGTGACCAGACGTCTGGTCACCTTATACTAGAGGTCCGATGCATGAAATTCGTGCAAGAATAGGATAGGCCTTCCTTCCCTCCGACCACCCTCAGGCACCCGGGCCTGGGCTGGCTTCTCTCGGGCCCTGGCTTTGTCCAGAAGGACCTCAGGAATGATGTTCAGAAGGACATCTGGTCTAATTAGCACATTACCCTTTTCTTATTGTAGATTATTCATTTTTAATGAATATGTTTATCCACTTAAGGTTATTGCCTGTGTTGGATGTACTAGTATGCATTTGGATCGAAAGAAAACATTTTTCTAGGGTGGTAGGTAAGAAAGAACAACAACCAACCCATGAAGCACAACAGCTGCATTTTTTTATTTTTTCAAAAGAGATCTTTTGGAGCAGTAGAACTGGGATTGCTTTTTTTTAAAAAAAATTTATTCTTTTGACTTTGGGCTTTCTTCTTAGAAAGGAATTCAATATTTATCTCTCCTCTGTCATAAGGCAACTGATATGCTAGTGAAAGAGAACAGGTTTGGTACATGTGAAAGAAAAGTATCATTTATGCCATTTTTTCAAACCCCGAGTGCTTTCTCCCTAATACACTTTTTCTATGGTTTTAACAGCTGTCAAAAATCTGACTTTACACGGCTTAGATTAGAAGTATTCCAGACAGCTATTCCATCTCCTTTACTGCTTTTCAGATACTGTTTTAGCGGCTGATATAGGTCAACCTTACTGCATGCGTACTTCTTTAACATCCACTTGAGTTTTATACTTGCAGAGCAGAATTCCATTTTCCTTATGTAGGTTCCTGCTGATACAGTTTGAACTCCTTTAATGAAAGCCCTGAAGAAAATGTGGGCTTTTCTCGCTCAGAAGGCAAACAACAGAAACGAAATCATGCTCAAAGACAACCTTTAAATCACTTACTAAGTAGAACCCTGTGTTGTATTAATTACTAGATCAAAACTGATTAACAGTCTTAACTGAGAAGAAACTGATAGACATAGTGTATAATTTTCACATCTCTAAGTATATACATTAGTGTCCAGTGCGTACTCCACAGACGAACAAAGACAGTAACATCCAACTCTCAGCTCCATAGAGGGATCGTCTTATCTCCTTAAGAATCTCTACGCAAGGCTTTCTCCATCACTGACCTCTCAGAGCCAACCACAGCGATGCATTTGGGCCACTGCATCATATCCCGCTCCACCCCCGACCTCTCTGGTTTGCGGCTTCTATTATATTTGTAGTCATTCTTATTTCCACACAATTCGGCATTAGATTGTCAGCATGTGTTGGGAATTACATTTCAGATTTGAATCGGAAGACCTGATGTGGGGCCCCAATTCTTCCCTTTAATTGCCTTAGGGGGACTTTGGTGAGTGGGCCACTTAAGCATGCAAGCCTGAGTTTATTTGTTCACAGGTGGGCAAGATGATAGAACCATCGCTTGGAGGTGTGAATAGCAAGGGGAAAAATTCAGGTGAAGGAAATTGTATACCAAAGTATAAAATATTATCTGCTAGTGTTGAACAAAAACAGAATATATGAGTTCTGGGGAAAAATAAATTCTTCTACTTGGTTCCTCCAGTAGAAACTTCTTTATTAGAGAACCAGAGGAACACCTTGCAGATTTTATACATCAATCAGAAAGAAATGTTGCACAAGCCAGCTTCTCAAAAGTTAATCTCTGAAAGGGTTATTACTTAATGAAGGAGCATAGTGTGTAGTTTTATCTAAAATAAAGTGATACTTATTGTGGGAAGATTAAAGCATTTTTACACCCCCCCCATTAAGTTTAACACAGAGGTTTTACTTGAATTTAAATATAAAGCTATATTTTAGTTATATGTGGAAAACATGATTTGACTAATTTCTATGTTAAAGTTTTTCTTATTCTTTGGATCATACACATACACACAAACATCTGTACATATCTACACACCTACACATAATAACCCTTATTTCATATTTTTTCTATTAATGATGATTTATCATATTATAGTGATTATATAGCTGCCTAATTGTTTTTTCATCCTTTTGAAAAATAACTATACTATTATAAATTATTATTATAAATATGAAATAAGGAGTTGGAATGTCACCATCTCTAAAGTATTTATTTTATGTATGTGTGTTTATATATAAACTAGAGGCCTGATGCATGAAATTCGTGCAAGATTAGGTCTTCCTTCCCCTGGCTTCTGGCTTCCTTCCCCTTTCAGCCCCTGGCTTCCCTCTGGCACCCGGGACCAGGGCTTCCCTAGAAGCCCTTGCTTCATCTGGAAGGTCATCTGGAAGGATGTGCAGAAGGATGCCTGGTCTAATTAGCATATTATGCTTTTATTATTATAGATGGTGCACTTGATATTGAAATATAATGGAGACTTTTTAAAACTTGATTTTAGAGAGAGAGGAAGAGAGGGAGAGGGAGAACATCAATCAGCTGCCTCCTGCACACACCCTGACTTGTGATCCAACCAGCAATTTGGGCATGTGCCTTGTTAGGGAATAAAACCAGCGACCTTTCAGTGCATGGAAAACACTCAACCAACCGAGCCGCACACTGACCAGGGCAATAGAAAGTTTTAAGATTGCCTTATGATCCCTCTTTGAATTTATCCAGTTTAATCCTTCAGATATGCTGGCAGGAGGTGGGAGGATTCATTTTACAAAGTATACATTTGCATGCTAACTGGGAGTGAACGGTTGTTGAGCAGGACTATACCATACGTGATCTGAGACATGAAGAGTGATATGATACAGTGAGTAGTACCTTAGACTGATGTCGAGGGGCAGACATGGCATGGTGCCGGATTTAAAATAATACTTTAAAGAGCGAACTTACTATAACTTTGCATAACATGTTGCTGCGATGTCAGTTTTCTAACTAGCTGATGTAATATAGTCAAAAGGCATGCTATCAAATCTCCAACTAGCCATCTTTTCAGGACGTACATTGGGTTTTTAGAACATTTTTGGGTAGAGATATAATAAATTGTTGTTCGCCGAAGCCGGTTTGGCTCAGTGGTAGAGCGTCGGTCTGCGGACTGAAAGGTCCCGGGTTCGATTCCGGTCAAGGGCATGTACCTTGGTTGCGGGCACATCCCCAGTAGGGGGTGTGCAAGAGGCAGCTGGTCAATGTTTCTCTCTCATTGACGTTTCTAGCTCTCTATCTCTCTCCCTTCCTCTCTGTAAAATATCAATAAAATATATTAAAAAAATAAATAAATTGTTGCTGGTGGGACTAATATTTTAGCTTCAGTGGATTATGATTGCCAACATTTAATGGAATTAAGAATAACCTAGGGAGTTTGGTTGAAGTGGTCTTTAGCCTCAGTAGGTCTAGGATACGGTAGGTCCCAGGAATATATATATTTAACAGTCCTTCCCTGCTGACTGTTCAGAGAGTTGAAGATTCTTTCTGGAGCATTTAAATCCCAGAACAAAATGTGTTGCTATTGATAAATGGTTGGTGGTTACTTGGGGTTTTTTTAGCCAGCTACCAATGCATTGTGATTCACCTTGGAGAGTTAGTTATTGCCCGTTAAGTGCATATGGTGCTGGTGGGGACACATAGACCCTTACTGACTGTCGCATTAGGAGGGTGCAGTTGGCTCTTTGGATTTCCTCATGTGTTACAGCTTCTCAGATTGTACACAACCGTAGGAACAATTCATTAAGAAAGGGCTGTTCTTTTTCTACTTAGCCAAGGAGTCATACTATAAGCTGCCATGTCAGTTTGCTCACTGTGTGTTCGGTGCATTTACTCTTTTTCGAAGTACAACATCCTACAAATAAAATCTTTGATCGCATCTCCTGAGAAGTGTGATTTTATGTATTCTCTTGATAACGTGCTAAAATCACACTGACAAAAGAATAATAAAAGCATTGGACCTACCCACACGTTGCCAACCCAGCGTCTTCCGTCTTTGGAGGAAAATCCAGTTTCCAGTACTTCTTTAGTCTCTGAACTGTTTTAATAATTGAAAAAAGAACCGTTTGAAGAGGGCTAAGTGAAGGGAGATTGCTTTCTTTCCTAACAGGGCATATGCCCATTGGCAAAAGTCGGTCGAAAGCGTATACCTGTCTTGGTTCTTTTATTTTTTATTTATTTATTTTTTAAAATATTTATTTTATTGATATTCTACAGAGAGGAAGGGAGAGAGATAGAGAGCCAGAAACGTTAATGAGAGAGAAACATCGACCAGCCGCCTCCTGCACACCCCCCTCCAGGGATGTGTCCGCAACCAATGCACATGCCCCAGACCTGAATCGAACCCGGGACCCTTCAGTCCGCAGACCAACGCTCTACCACTGAGCCAAACCGGTTTCGGCTGTCTTGGTTCTTTTAATTGGAAGGACATGGCACTTCAGGAGAAGAACACTCCAGCGCAGGGTCAGAAATGATGCAAGAGGAGCCCCGGCCCCAGGGGACTGGACCACGGGGGCGGGGGGGGGGGGCGGGAGGGGTGGGAGAATGTTCTTGGGCCTCTGTGAGTTCACCGCTTTTATTGTGCTCAGCTAGTTTGATAATGCCTTGCATTATTTATAGCCGTTGTCGGAAGCCATTTCCTTTAGTCAATTAGTGTCTAAAAAAAGGAGGGAGTGGAGTAGGATATTTTCTGACATTAGTAGAAATAATGCGTAAAAAACGAGTCCCCTTAATCATTAGATATGGTGCCGTCAGAGATTTTCCAAATCGAACATGCCCTGCAGACTATTAGCTACACATTTTGTTTTTATTAGTAAGAATAGTACGTTATATGTGGTTGGTTTTGATACACTGTCACCCCCAACCTTTACTGGTAGTCAAGCTTTTGGCCCCTGTTCCTTGGCAGGTAATTACAAGATATACATATTATGAATGTTTTAGGAATGGAATGATTTATTTTGAGATAACAGGAGTGGAAAAACTGATTTTACAAATGTTTCCATTGATTAGTTGCCATGTTAAGGGCTAACGGTTCAAAATATTTTGCAAAATACAATGACAAGGTTTTCATTCTAGTTGTAGGAAAAAGGACATATATCTTTTGCCCATTCCCACAATAGAAATTTACAACCTAGATTTAGGGGTAGAATTGTTTGAAGGTCTGGCATAGATTTAATAGGCATTGAAAAGCATTTTAGTCCTTGTTGGTAGAAGTACATTTTAGTAAATATTTCTGGGGAAGAAATTTATTATTCTAGTTCAAAGTTAATATGTGCAATACTCTATTTTCAAAGTATTTATATTATTAAAACCACTCAAATGTAAGCATAGTTGGTTATTACAATTGCAGCATGGCCTAAAATAATGAAAATTAGCATTCACATAGGTCACCACTAATGAAAAATGGACATATAGTGGAGTAATACATAGTTGTTAAACAGTATTTATGTTGATATATTTCTATTAACAAAGAAAGGTCACTAATATATGCTATAGAAAGCAAGTTTCAGAATAATATGCTTAGTATATTTCCATTGTTTCTGTAAAATGATAAACCATGTGTATATGTGTAGGTAAGTGAATAGGGAACGGGCTAAACACATCACACTAATAATAGTTGTTACCCCTGGGTTGAGAGGGTTCTGATTTGGCAGTAGATAGAGGGGAAATTCAATTTGACTTCCAATAAAACCCTTCTGTTTGTTTTAAATTTATTGTAGTGAAAACATTCATTTAGCGATGTCTAAGTCTACAAAAAGAAGGAAGGGACAGAGAGAAGGAGGGAGGGAGGGAAGGAAAGAGGGGTAGAGGGAAGGAAAAAGGAAGGGAAAAGTTGTGGCATTAATGTATGTAATTTATATAAATTATTTGCTAGAGATTTCTGTTCATCATTTGACCTTCTATTTTACTGTCTCTTCCATTATTATTTACTAGTATATCTATAATGGAAATAACTTTATAATTTATGCGTAAGCTTAATACATAAAAAAGCACAACTATAGTTAATAGTACAAATTGTTAACGATTTGACTTTGAAATAATTCAGGTTATTGTGGTCGCTGAAGATGTGAAGGTCTAGATATGTAAGGAGAAAACAGGCTCAAAATTTAAATAGACACTGTTTGGTTGAAATTTTAATTTGCTCTTGAGCCTTTACATTTCTAATATGAGGTCCTTTGCTTTCACACTGTTAATCACACCACATGGTAGGTTTTTATTTTATTTTACAACTCGTGGTATTTTCATGTACTGGGAATGAATGACTCACAGATTCCAGTTCTGAATTGTTGTTCAATGTAATGAGATTTCGGTTCTTAAGTCTGTTAGATATTCAAGGAATTTGAGTTGAGACACCATGTGGTAAACCATTTATGTATAGATATAAATTTAGTTATCATGGAGACGGATTATCTTTTTATGCAGTTAATCTTATCTTTTCAGATTTGTAGAACCTCCCACTATGTTTTCTTTTTCTTTTTTTTTTTTTCTTTTCTTTTTTTTTTTTTTTAATAAGTGAAGCCTTATAAGAAATACTGAGATGGACACAAAACAAAATATGCCTCCTTGTTATCAACCTTTTTTTTTTTTTAAAAAAAATAGTTAATTGTTGAGAGTATTGTTACCACCTTTTAAAGAATTGTAGGGCTGACTTTTGAAATTTTATGCTTCTGCAAAATGCAGTCTGGAGCTTAGGGTTATTCTATAGCAATTGTAATAATATCAGCCTAATTGGTTGTTTTTCAACATCTCAGACCTAGTTAAATATGTAATTTCTGTAGAACCTTCCCGAAAGGATACTTATGCTTCATTGAAGTGAAAATTATAGTTGTCAAAGCATGTCTTTGTTTGTAACATATTTTCCTCCTTTAAATCAGGGAAAAACAACTGGGTCTTGACTCACTATTAGGAGAAACACTTCTTGTTTGTATGTAAGGATATGTGAATTTGTGACTTTTTTAAAAAAAAGCTCAAGTTCAACTGAGATTCTCATATTTTATTGTTATTGGAATAAATTCAGTTGATATTTCTTTCTTTTTAAAAAAATATATTTTATTGATATTTTACAGAGAGGAAGGGAGAGAGATAGAGAGCTAGAAACATCGATGAGAGAGAAACATCGACCAGCTGCCTCTTGCACACCCCCTACCGGGGATGTGCCCGCAACCAATGTACATGCCCTTGACCGGAATCGACCCTTCAGTCCACAGACCGACGCTCTACCACTGAGCCAAACCAGTTTTGGCTCAGTTGATATTTCTATGTTATTAAGAGGATCTTTTGATATTGGTTAAAAAGGTAATCTTTAAGATCAAACGTATCAACCAATAGAAATATCTATAGGATCCTAACTTTAAACTGTGTAACAACTTTGTGGCTTGAATATTTGTAAACTTTTCAATAAGAGCTACATATGTGAGATTATAGGGACTTTTACTGATTAAATGGAAGGAGGAAATGTTTATGCATTGTGTTGTGTTATGGGAAATCTACTAATTAACTTAATTAGGATATATTCAAGTAATACCATACTATATTCATAACTGGTTTCATTTAATGTATTCTGAAGAGTAATTAGTTTAGATCTTTATTTAACTACGAACAGATTTTTTATATACTTTTCTCATGATGATTAATAAATAAGCAACATATTTTGGGCAATCTTTAGTAGAAATAAGCCAATGAAAATTCCTAGATTGAAATTTGTTAGGTTTTTGATCAGATATCTGGGAATTCAGGATTTATCTATTTAAGATCAAACTTTTAAACTCATATGTAGTTGATAGTATTGAGGGCTATTGCCACATTAAATGTTTAGGAGTTCTAGAAAATATGGCAACTATGATGATCTGGTCCCAGGAGAGATATGCTTTATATCTTGGCCTGAATTCGAAAATTTCTTTACATGTTGAGTTTATAATTCATCTCAATTAATTGAGCATGCTCAAATGAAAAACAGGGATAAGTTAATTATGGAGATCTTGTGAGAATGGTATCTGTCTTGGAAGAAAAGTTGGAACAGTGGGGCAATGAGCTACACATGCAGCTAATTTCAGTGATGCACAAGGTCCATGGGAACATTTTCCCAGTTCTCTCATTAATCAATGCCGCGCTTATTTTTGAGTTGTGCAATAATGTTATTAGGGAAGCATGGATGATTTTGTTGTCATTTCTCAGGCAATGAAGGTCATACTTAGAAATGTTTTAGGCAGTGATACCACCATTTGCAGTAAGAAGCTAGGTGATATTGTTCAGAAGTTGTAAAGGTTAAAATTTAAAATAAAGATTTTGGCGCCAAATAAAATATAACTCATTTAAGTAAACCATAGACTTAATTGCATTGGGAATAATGGTAAGTCAATGCATTGCATCCCATTTAATATTCACAGTTTCATTATACTAATTTCACATTTAGATTCAGTTGGTCAATGTACCAATCTTCCTGAAAATTGCTAGGATGGTGACATTTGGTTTTTCTACCATTTAGGTCCTTAGCACAGATGAGCATTCTTAATTTTGTTGTATTCTGTATTCTGATTACTAAATGATATGGACAGACTACCTAATGCATACAAAATAACATTTTTGTGTAATAAATAAATATAATACTAAATGGGATTAATGTTTCCTGTAGACAAAGGATAAAGTAGCATGTGCCGTGTTATATCATTATACTTTCTCATCTCTAGAATAAAAGAGAAATACTAAAAGGCTTCCTGTTTGAATATCATCAGAAAAAAAAAATGCAAATCTTCTCTTCTTTTGCCAGAATTGAAGACTGATTCTGTCAGAAATTCACAGATAATTGTTTAAATGCTTCTGAGTTTCAAAGCCACGCACAACTCTTTGCAGTTATTCTGTGTATATATATATAAAAAAAAGTCTTCCATCAGCTTCACAATTAAGGAGGAATATAACTACGGCTCAATGTTAACTTCATTGCCTCAGATTCTTCCTGATGAGTGGAAATTGATGCTGGTTTCCTTCAGTTACGAAGGTGATGTTGCCAGTGTCTTAAATTGTGTGGCTATGGCCCAGACATGGTAAATTGTAGAAAATTGTTATGAACTAGTATTCAGATATAATTGAGAAAAAAAAATCAGTTGTGTTAAAAATACTCATTGTTGGCTTACTCTGTACCAGGCACTGATTCGGTGCTGGCTCTGACTTGGAGAACTAACCTGACAGTGGTCTGCTGTCCTGGAGTGAAAAGGTAGATGGCAAAGGTAGATGATAAGCAGGGAGTGAGATAAGTACGTAATATTATGCCCACTACTAACAAGTTCTATGAAATCAAGTTAAAGCCAGGGAAGGGTCTGGCAAGGGTCTGGGCTGGTGTTGAAGGTTGGATATTTTGTAAAAAATATAAATTTGCTGGGTAACACTGGTTAATGACCTAATTTTCAGGTGTATATTTTTATGATATATCATCTGCATGTTGCATCGTGTCCTCAGTATCCATGGTCTAGCCTACTTCCGTCTCCATTTGACCCCCCTTTACCTCTTCACCCTTCCCTCAATCCTGTTGTGTATGTCTCTGTGGGCTTGCTTTGTTTGTTTGTTCTTTGCTTTTTGTTCTAAATCTCACATATGAGTGAAATACTGTTCTTGACCTTTCCATCTGGCTTATTTCACTTAGCGCAATACTCTCTAGGTTCATCCATGTTGTCACAATAGGCAATATTTTATTTTTTTATGGCTAAGTAGTATTCCTTTGTGTGCATATATATGTATTAAAAATAGCTTTATTCTTAATTTTTTTGAGAAGCCTTTGTATTGCTTTGCATAGCGGCTGCACCAATTTATATTTCTACCAGCAGTGTACAAGCGTTTCCTTTTCTCCACATCCTCTCTTGCACTGTTATTACTTGTCTCATTGATGGCAGCCATATAACCGGTGTGAAGAGATGTCTCATTATGGTTTTAATTTGCATTTCCCTTACAGCTAGTGAAGTTGAGCATCTTCTCATACACCCGTTGGCCATCTTTATGTCTTCTTGTGAGAAGCAGACACTTCTCTGTTCAAATCCTCTGGTTGAATACTTTTGATAGTGAGCTTGAAAAGCTTCTAAGAAGATGACTTTGCAGTGGGGATTAGATGAAGGCCTGTTTAGGTACAAAGCTAGTGACCTGGTATACAAAAGCAGCAAGTTGTGATACATTTATCTTCTAATGACCTTAAAGCCTTTTAAATCTTGCCTGATAGAGGAATCGATTCAAAATTAACTTTTTAATCATTGTCCGAGTAGAGGCTTCATGTTTATTTTGTCTTAACTATGAGTACTTAGGGACCATAATCATTTTTGAACGTGAGTGCAGCTTGGTTAGTTGCTTTTGGAATTCTGATGTTTGGGGATAGTGAGTGAATCACTAATGTTCTTTCCTTATTCCTCCAATAAGGGACCACTTGATGATTAGGGAATCAGACCTATCAGAATTTTAAAGGAATGCCTTGACAGACCTTAGATTACTTATTTGAGTTGGTAAACAGCCTTTCTTTCCTTGGCGGCAGCCACTTGTCACCCATAGCACCTTGCAGTGTGTCTACCAGCAGGCCACCCTGACATTCCATTCCAGAGGATGTGTGGTTGAAAGTTATCTTATTTTCACAGCAGTATTTCTAAAACCAGTCATTTGCATATCTCCTTCACGAATCCCCCCCCCCCCCAAATATTTACTTAGCCTTATTCTTTAAATTCTTTTTATGAAAACTCAGCCCTTTGTAAGTTATAATACCTGTGTAATCACAGGCTTGATGGGTTAGTGTTAGCATTCCAGGGCTTCTGTTAAAAGTATGTTGTTTCTGTATCACTCAAAATTTCAATAGTGTGCTTACCCCTCGCTGAGCAACATTGACCTCAGCTTTTTGTTACTTAGTAGACTTGAATACTGCTGAAGACTGCATTAACTCATTTGGGCCACAGTTTTGCATTAACTCATTTGGGCCACTGTTTCCCCCTTATAATAAATAACAGCCCTGTTACTCTATTTAGGAACTTGGCGAGCAGAGATATGGCTGTACAGCCCCCAGAAATGTTTAGTGGGCTGTATACTGAAATCTCTGTTAATATTTGGGATGAACCCTGGGCAAAACTGTTCATGAGCTAAGATAGTAAATGGCTAATTTTCTAAATATACTGATTTAGTATCTACCTATTGACTTAACTAACTTTGTTTAGTAATGTGTTCAATAATTACTAAATAATACATTGCTAATTACGGGCTTGTTGACTCCAGGGAAGGGGGTGGAAAGTTAAGGTTTGGGGCAAGGGGCTCCCTATCTGTCCCCCCCAAATATACCTGGTGAAGTTGGATATCCCTTCCAGTTAGATAAAATTGCCTTTGTAAATAAGAAAAAAAAACAAAACAAAACCCTCAAATAATTACTCAGTTAACTTCCTCAATATGTAACCTATTTCAGAAACCAAAAGCTATTAAAAAAAAAAAAAGTCCCCCAAATTCCCAGCTATCCACTCTGCGATGTAATAGGTCCAAACGCCTATCGTTTGGTTTAGAAGAACTGAAATGATTAGTAAATATAGGTGAGTAAGAAATTTTATCTTGCTCACGGAAGCCGTCTAGTTCTCCAAAATAGCATTTTATTCTCATACCTTGTGTCTATTATCCTCTATTGATGTACGTACCTTTTACATAGATATTTATATGAAGACACCCACTGTCAGTTTAATGCTAACATTTATCAATTACTATGAGTAATTATTTTGCATGCTTTAAAAAAATAAAATTAGCCGAAACCGGTTTGGCTCAGCGGATAGAGCATCAGTCTGCGGACTGATGCGGACTGAAAGGTCCCAGGTTCGATTCTGGTCAAGGACATGTAGTACATTGGTTGTGGGCACAGCCCCGGTAGGGGGTGTGCAAGAGGCAGCTGATCAATGTTTCTCTCTCATCGATGTTTCTAGCTCTCTATCTCTCTTCCTTCCTCTCTGTAAAAAAAAAAAAAAAAAAAAAAAAAAAAATCAATAAAATATATTTAAAAATTATCCCTGAACCTTTTCTTGACTTTCCTCTATTTTTACATTTTATTTTTTCCCCTTTTTACTTCCCCGCTCATATCCTAAAGTAAAAAATAAAAGTGATTTCTGGTATCACCCAAGGAGAAATTGGTTTTTGGTGCTTGTGGCAGACTATGCTTGCTTGTTTGTAGAACAAGTCACATAATGTGAGGAACTCTATAGGTGAGTGTTTGGAATTTGATCAATAAAGGGCTTGTTGCTAGGTTGGTTTCAAAAAGTTTGATTCTTGCTGCAAAACTATTAAATTACTGAAACTTTTTGTTGTTGTTGAGGGAAGTTTATTATAATACTAGAGGCCTGGTGCGTGAAATTCCTGCACTGGGGAGTCCCCTCAGCCTGGCCTGTGCCCTTTCGCAGTCCAGGACCCCTTGCTCCTTACCACCTGCCTGTTGCTGCTCCTTACCTCTTGGCTTGCTGCTTCTTAGCACTGCCATGGTGGCGGGAGCTGCGCTTGCCAGCCATGACCCTGGCTTCTGGCTGAGCAGCGCACCCCCCTCTGGGAGCTCACTGACCACCAGGAAGCAGCTCCTGCATTGAGTGTCTGCCTCTGGTGGTCAGTGTGCGTCATAGCAACTGGTCATTCTGGTCGTTCCACCATAATGGTCATTTAGGCTTTTATTATATAGATGTTGAAATATAGGTCAGAAATTTACCCCATACACAATTTATCTAGTAAATATCTTCACAGCAGCAAGATTTCCTTTAATATTTATAAGCAGCACATATTTCTAGGGTAGATATCTTTGCAAAAATTATAAAAGTCTGAAAGTTACCCACACCTGTTTCAACATTGTTGTATAGGACAAAAATCCATTACTAGTTGAAGAAATGTTTTGGGAATTCAGTAGTAATCCAAATCCTATGAAATTTTAATTACCAGTATATTAAGTTATGAAGATTTTCAGCCTCCCATGAAATTATTTAAGCAAAAGAGAAAGTTGATCTGATATCAGCAATTTAGTCAAATAAATTTATAAAATGTAATTTACAGTTTTTACTTCACCGCCTACCCCCTTCCCCATGTCAGGGGTGGACACATATATCACTAGTTACATTACAGCTAGGTAATAATGTATTAAAAGCTGGTATTCATTCTGATTGTTCTCTGTCCATGCCTGGCTAATTATAAATATTTTGGTTATCATCCTCCCTAATATACTTTACAATTAAATAGTATTTTCAAGTTATAGAGATGTATCTATAATCCTTCTAATAATGCCTTTTGAACTAAGTAGATTTTCTCTGCTACAGAAATTAAAAAAAATAGAGCACCCAGTTGCCAGCATTTTAATAATTGAATGGTTTAAGCTTGTAACATGGCATAAGGGAAAAATAATCACTTCTGGAAATGGATTTTGTAGTTGTATTTAGGCATAACTTCCAAGTATCGAAGACATTTTTGATGGTACCATCCTCCTTCCTAATATAGGGTGGACCCCGCCAATGATGCTGAAATATTTTCTCAGGGTTGGGGATATATCCTTATATAGTCATAGCAATGTTTATCATCATCAGTTTAAATAAAATTCATTTACCAAACATTTAAAAAAAATCTTTATTCTAGGTACCAGGTAAAAATATGGTGATAAACCCTATTGCCAGGGAGTCTATAACCTAGGAGTTAAAAGAACCAAGAGATACAAAGTACCGAGACTAATAGGAGATTCAATAATGTTTACCATAGTCAGCCTAGTCTTATCCAATTGATGTTTGAACAACAACTTAGACCAGGAGAAGGGACTTGCCCGGTTGAGGGGTGAGGAAGTATGTGTCAAACCAAACAAAGCGTTAGCCTGTAACAAGTCCCAGGAGTTCCCAGCAGCGTGGCCTATGCCAGGAACCCTCCTGGCTCCCCCTCCCGGCTCCTCTCTGAAGGGGAGGAGGCTAGAGTACAACACCGGGAGGAACCACAAGGCTCGAATGTACCAGTTCAAGATAAGGAGAAAGGTTTAAGGCAGAGGAATTTCTCAGACTGATGGTTGCCATGGGGGAGGAGGGTTGGGAGACTGGGTGAAAAAGGTGAAGGGATTAAGGAGTGTAAATTGGTAGTTACATAATGACAGAATGATTATGGGGATGTAAAGCAAAGCATAGGGAATAGAGTTGAAAAAAATACACACACACACACACACACACACACACACACAGAGTGGCCAGATTATTATGATCTCTGAACACGTAATAATATGGCCACTCAGTGTGTGTGTGTGTGTGTGTGTGTGTGTGTGTGTGTGTATGTTAGAGGCCCGGTGCATGAATTTGTCCATGGGTGGAGTGTGGCCAGGAGGAGGGACATGGGTGGTTGGCTGGCCTGCCTGCTGGTTGAACTCCTGGTCGAGGGGACAATTTGCATATTAGCCTTTTATTATATAGGATATATACTGAGTGGCCAGATTATTATGCATTCAAAGATCATTATATATATATATATATATATATATATATATATAATTTTATTTTTTATATTTATCTTTATCGAGAGTAGTACAAACGTCTCCCTTTTTTCCCATTGACCCCCCTCTACCCGATAATCTTGTAAACTATGTACGGTGCCAGGTGTGGACCACTTTGCAAAATACATATTTGTCTGACCACTATTCTGTCCACCTGAAACTAACACAAAATAATACGGACTGTACACTGTAATTGAAAAATTAATAAAAACATAGAAAGGAAGAGGGAGTTGTAAATGGTACTAGAGGTCAAGTAAAGGCTTTGGACTTGGCTTTTATGGGGCACTGACGGCTGTGCTGCACGGTGAAGTGATAGGTGTGGAGGTCACATACTGATTCCACCGTGACTGGGAGCGGAAGGGGCAGCAAGGCAGCGCTTGCAGATGACACTGAAGACATAAGGCTGTGAATGACGGCCTGAGAGCTTTCTCGGGAGGAGGACACGTAGCCATTCCCTGGCTCCTGCTAGGCCACCGCCTCCATTCTGAAGTTACTTCACCCCCTGGGGGGCTAAGAAAGAATTGAGGGAAAGTTCACATATTGAGGGAGCAGAAAGGGAAAGAGGTCTTGAGAAAAGGTCAGTCAAGGTGGAAGAAGCTCACCTGTGGGCAAGAGAAGGGAAAACTCCTGGGAGATTGAGAAGATGCAGAAAGCGCAGAGATGGGTGGCGGGAAGGTGAGAGAGCGTTCATGCCCTAGGGCCGCTATTTGGACTAGGAAATATCTGTGACCTCGAAGACCATCCCCTGTTGACCGAGAGGAACGCGGAGGAGTAGGGACTGGCGAGGGATGAGGTTTGGGAAAAGTTGCTGTGTGGAACGTGGGAGGGAGCTGTCCAGGCCAAGGTGATTCCTAGACGTGATGCGACGCTGGGATCTAGTAATTTATAGCGGCGGTGACGGATGTGTGTGTATGTGTGTTCAAGTGCGTGATCATATTCATGTGTTGCGTTCCCGTATATGTTTACAAGGGTGTGTTCATGTGTGTGTTTGTGCACCTTTGGAGATAGTAATCGATCACTTGATTTACCCTCGTTTATGGAAATCCATCTCTTTTTCTTCAGTATGCTAGGCAATGATTATTTCTGCCCTTGGGGACAGTGGATCAGACTTATAAGGAAATAAAACCCTGGATAGGGTGCAGTGTAGGAGTCCAGAGGAGGCAGGCTAATATATGAATGGAGAGGGAGGAGAAGGCCTCTTGGAAGCTTTTGGGGGGAGGTGACCTCTTAGCTGGCTTTCACAGGAAGTGAATGTTGCAGGTGAGGCGTTTCAAAACTCTAGAGGGAAGGACAACAGAGGTTGTTGACTCAGGTGTGCCACATGCTCAAGGAGCGAAGTAGCTGGGGAATTCTGAATCAGGGCGAAGACTCAGGAAGGTGGATGGATGTTGGAGTTGGTGGCTGACGTGACGTTGTGCTGATAGAGCTAGGAATTAGGACCAGAAAATATTTTGAAAACAGAAATATTTCTCGAGCATTGATATGAATTGGTACATTTTACACCTTTCTCAAAAGTTGTAGTGGTACTTCAGTACTTTCTAAGCTTAGTATCTGGTAGGTTTTTGAAAAACAATAATGTTAAGAATGACAGTATCAACCCCAAAATAAATTAAAAAAAATATTTTCTAGATATTCATGTTTACATGTGTGTCATGTATATCCATATTCTACCCTGTTTTCCCGAAAATAAGACCGTGTCTTATATTAATTTTTGCTCCCAAAGATGCGCTAGGTCTTATTTTCAGGGGATGTATTGTGTTTCCATGAAGTAGGTCTTATTTTTGGAGGATGTCTTATTTTCGGGGAAACACGGGTATATTCCGGTTCAGTTATATCATCTATATTATAGGCCGTTTTCTGGTGTCTAGGTCATAAACGTACTCTATGCCAATTGACCATTTTGGCCCTCCAAGAAGTTATAATCAAACCCTACTCATTATATACCGTGTGCCCTTGCCTCTTTGGAGCGTGCAAACTTCCAAGTTCTTAAAGCCTCCTTTACTTTGCTGATAACGTCCACCAGAAAAATGTATACCCAGTGCTTCTGTAACTGGCGAGCATTTTCTGAAAGCCTGCCCTTCCTGAAATGAAAGAGAAAGTAAGTTGCTAAAAGCAAAAAAAAAAAAAAAAACGCCTTGCTCCAAGGAGCGGTCTTGTAGTGCCCAGGTCATTAGGCAAGAGGGGATCCCCTTCCAGCCCCCCCTCAACCCCCGGCTTCCCTGCCCCCCCTGCAGGGCATCCCCCTCGCTGCCCCAATCCAGCCGCCCGCCCGCTTAATATTTCATGTTTCTGCCACGGGATCGCCCTCTCCCCGGAGGCTGACTTCAGACTTGCCAGCATCCACCCTGACAACACTGCCCTCCTTATTTTCCCCCCACATGACCTCAGCTTCTGCTTTAAAAAAAAAAAAAAAAAAGAGTGCGGATAAAGGATGCTTTTGTTCCGATCGCGCCTGCCTGCGATGTACTGCCTGCCGGGGCGTCTGCCGGCTGAATGGAATAGTTCTACTGTAGGAGCCGCCGCCGCTTCCCGCGGAGGGCCGGGCTCGGGCTGCAGAAGGAAGTGAATTGGATAGGTCAGGAGAACGTACCATTCGAAACACCCCTTTCCTTTTCTACTCACGTGTCAGGGCAGCAGGCACGGCTGCTCCCAGCCCGCCCGCCCGTCCCTGCTCAGATCCCGGGGGGCTGAGCTGCTTGCAAGCCAGCTGCAATATTTTTTTAAACCTTGCTTTTTTTTTCTTCCTTTTTTTTTCCTCCCCTCCTCTCCCTCTGGCCGTGATCCCCAAGTGCCCGGACTTGCCTTGGGAGCTGTTTGGAAACTAACATGGTTTAGTCCACTCACTGCATGTTGGGTAAATTCAAAACCCACATGCTCGTCCCCTTGCAAGGGGAATAAGTCACATCTGATGGACGTTTGCTGAGCTGATGGCATAGTAAGGGGAACGGCTGACAGGCGCGACCTTTCATAAGACAGCCCACACTATTGGCTTTCTGCCCAGAATATTGCTGCAACCCTATCTGTGATTGGTTATCTCGCTGTCATGCATTGCTTCACAAGGGGAAGCGGCCCCCTTTTTTAATAAAAATCTACGATGGCTGGCTGCAATATGCCTCACTGTAAGTATCGGGTGTGTGTGTGCGTGAGTGTGTGTGTGTGAGTGTGTGTGTGAGAGAGAGACAGAGAGAGGGACAGAGAGAGCGCGAGAGAGCTGACACGGATACGACTTAGTCTTGGTAGCACATGGCAAGGTTGTGGTTACTGTAGGACGTCGGTGAAGTGCTACTTTAGTAAATCTTAACCTATCTCTTTTTTCTACAGGTTGGTACTAAGAAGTGCCTTTCCTGACGTCTCTGCTGCTTGGAACCGCTTCTAGAGCAGTCTCTGCTTTTTGCCTTGCTTGCTGCCAGCTAGACTGTGACGACAGCACATCCACCCTCCGCCTCTAGCCCAGACACCCCCATTTCTACTTAGAACCAAGAGAAACAGCTCTGAGTATCTGGCATTGCCCTAGGCTGCTTTAGTTTTTTTTTTTGGAAAGAAAAGTTTGCTGACAAAGTCAGATCTCTTCTGCCAGGAAATCAAGGAGGAGAACAAGCAAACAAACAAAAACAAAAGCAAAAACAAAAAAAAATCATTTTTTTTTCTCGATTTTGCTCTAAACTGCTGCATCTGTCTATGCCAAACTAATCAATACCGATTGCACCACCAAAACTCCATTGCAAATTCAGCTGTGAGGAGATTGCCTTTCAGACAACTTTGCTGAGAGCAGCTCGGAAAAATCGGTGTCCAGGGGTCTGCCACGTTTTCATGCTTGCATTTTGGGCTCCACATTGGCTCTGGGAAGGGGTTACTGAGAGCACACGGCTGATTCCAGGCCCTCCTTGTACACGTCCATCTACTTAAGATCCTAGGATTTCTCTAAAAAACCGAAAAAACACCCCCCAAAACCAAAACCTCTTTGAATTAACAGTTTCACGCTGTGAATTTCTAGTGGGAGATCTTTTCCTTGATCTTGACAACCCAGTTTTCCATGTACTTTTAAAGCAGGGAGTGGGGGAAAAGTCTTTTGGAGGGGTTTTCATCATCCTTTTACAGTTTGATCAGTTCAGCATTTTTCTTTTTTTTTTTGGTATTTTTTTTTTGAGGGGGGGGTTGGGTTCGTTGGTTTCACTGAAAATTTTAACTACCTGTAAAATCTAAACATGGCTGTTAGTGTCGCACCGATTCGGGACACAAAATGGCTCACACTGGAAGTATGTAGAGAGTTCCAAAGGGGGACTTGCTCGCGGCCAGACACGGAATGTAAATTTGCACATCCTTCGAAAAGCTGCCAAGTTGAAAATGGACGAGTAATCGCCTGCTTTGATTCATTGAAAGTGAGTAACCGTTATATTATTTTAAGGCTACGCGATCATTGAATGAAGGGGACGTGGACACAAGAGTTCACCGAGTTTGGGAGTGTGGGTTGCTCTGTGAATAGTTTAGTTCCACGGAGTGTTCTTGTTGCTGATGCCGGGGTTGAGGGGGGGGGAACTTGATTGAGATCGAAGAGAAGCCAGCCTGGCCAAACTTGTTTGTGATGAATAACTTTACCAGTCCTTTAATGCTATGCCTTTTTTTTTTTCCTTTTCTTTCTAGAGCAGAAAAGTGTCAGCTTTTTAGCTTAGTAATAAGCCGGTGTCTATAGGAAGAGTAAATGTAGGTACATGTGTGTGTTAGCAGACGCATAGGTTATATGCAAGGCCATGGCAGAAGGTGATTTGATTTTGCTTGTTTCTAAAGGTGCTGTCATGTTGTAAAAGAATAGCAAATATGAGGTCAGCTAAAGTTGGAAAGATGTTTTATATTAATATTCTGACGTTATGGATTTCCTTTTGATTGTATGAGCATGTTGCTTTAAGGCCAGAAGCAATGCAATTTGTGGAAAAAAAATAATTAGGCATTCTGATCTGCTGCCTACGGCACCCTATCTGAGCCATAAAGTTTATTGAATATGAGTTTAATAAATAAGTAGAAACTCTTCAGTACTATTATCATTGGAACTATTTTTTTTTAGCTTCTAAATTTCTAATGTGAAGGGACTTTATTTTCTGTTAGATCCTAATTATTTTTTATTTGTAACAATCTCAGCTAGAAATATTAAGAGTTAGTTAGTGGGCACCATAATACTAAAAGATTCACTTTAGTGTAACTAGACATTCAGAAATGTCCTTGTATTTCAGGTATCAGCTTTGAGAGTGGCTCTTTTAAAAGACAGCATACCTGTCTTTAATTGTGACATGCAAGGTCAAGTCTAGGAGTGTGAAGATTCCTGGGTGCTCTGTCTATTTGCTTTAATTCAATTGCCTTTGAATACTAATGTGCCAATATAATTCCCTCTTTGAGCCTTTGGGACGGTGATCTCTGTCTTTTCTACAATATATACATATAAGAAGTAAAAGTCTCATAGTTTTATCCTTTGTTTTGAAGAAAAAATAATAGTGCTGTCATATAATGCTTTCTTTAGTAACATGGGGAGAATTAACTGAAACAGTTAACTCACAAGCCAACGTACAATTCACTCAGATGTCATGCGTGCACTTAAGAGTTAACTACTTCAGTTAATTGCTGGTTTTGGTCCAGTTTGGGCTGCTCATTTTGCTAAAGTTTTCTCCAAAGACTCAAGGATATTGTCTTCAGAGTAGGATTAAAAAAAAAAAAAAAAGAAAAAGAAAAAGAAAAGAAAAGGGTATTAACAGTAACACAGATAATGTACAATGTTAGATCATTCTTAATGTCCTAATCCTAAAGATCAGTAAGCAGAAGTTATAAATTATCATTGGATCCCCCCAGCCCCCCCTCCCCCCCAGCTTTCCTCTGAAGACACCATTGAAGGGCACAGTGGTTGTAGCTTGGTGAACATGTATTCCTAAATTCATGCCGACTGAATTTAGGCATAATTAGAAACGGGGATCCATAAAATGAGGGGCAAAGGGCTAATTATCCTTGTCGGTAAACAGCTGTGTCCATAAGTAACCCTGTTTTGACCCAATTACTAGTAAATCCAATTTTTAATCCTGCAGACAGTTGATGGTGCACTCGTAGCTGCAAAATGAAGGACATTTAACTTGGCTGTGACATTGAGTGGTTTCACAGAAGACTTGCCTCCACGGCATTTGGGAACATTGCGGAACATTCAGATTCAGTTGCTATTTCTCCATCTCAAAATATTTTTCTGAGTCGCTGCTCACTTGTGGCCGCAGAACAGTCCCCCTTTGAGCGCAGTAGCAGCTTTGCTTAGAGACGCGCTGTGTGGTTAACAAGATTCAGCCGCCACATCAAGGACTTAAATATTTTTTTTTAAAACAACAAATAATTGGAAGGTTTAAAAATTGACCGATGAAAGGAGCCCATTTTAGCAGCTAACCAGTGCAGACTTCGTCTCTCTTCTTCGTCTTTCTAAGAGAAACTGAAATTTACTTTCTAGTCTAAAACCCGATTTAAAAAATATTTTGATTTGAATCTGAGGAAGAAGATACACATGTATTTATGGTGGAGCTTCATTCCCAGAGCAATAGTTCCTTGAATGTGAGTGAGATAACTATATTTAGAGTTAATTTTAGGATTTTTGAAAAGGTAATTAAGTATTCATGTTTCAAATATTAGTGTGTGTGTGTGTGTGTGTGTGTGTGTGTGTGTGTTTAATATAATTCAACACATGTGATTCTTAATACAGTGTTCGGAATCCTACCTTTTGTAGAGTAGTCTTCCTGTGTTCAAGTTTGTGGCTAAAACAGATCAAAAACGTATTTAAAAACAGTTTAAGTAAGTCTGCGACTCATGCCCGAAGTTCTGAAATTTGGGAGCATTATGAGATTTCCATGCCAGTGACTGCTAGACCATTTGTATTGTCTCAGAGAGCAAACGGAAGGAATCGAGAAAACTTTGCAATATCCTGACTTCTTTAATAAAATGTGTGCTGTGTGTTGCTGCGATCCCCGGCCCAGCCTTTTTGTGAGTTCTTGAGCCGTGAGATGGAGGTAGCCTGTGTAATGGACTATTTTTAGCAAGTTAGAAAAGCCAACCAAACCCTGGCCGCGCGGGCCCTGTGAAATGGCTGTACCCTTCAGCTGCCGCTGCAGACTTTGGCCCGGCTCCCAGGTGACTTGCGTGCACAGCAGACTGCCCTGCTCAGGAGAGGAGAATGTGTTTCCTTAAAAACACAGGCTGAGCAGCTCAGAAAAGTCATTATGCAAAAGAAATCCATCGGCGTAGGACTAAAGGCACTAGGAGGAAAATTAGGCGATAGTATTTTGGTTGCCCATTGGTGATGTGAAAGTTGAAGTAATAAACTTAGATTAAGTTGACTACATGGAAACTGAATTTTGTGTCACAATAAATGTGTTGATAAGTAAAATGAGAATACATCGTAATGAGGGATATATATATGTACATGTGTGTGCATATATATATATATATATATATATATATATATATATATAAAGTATTTTAGCAGTGGAATGACAACAATAAGAAAGAGCTAAGGCTGTAATAATGTGCACTGGTTTATCAATTAAACAATATTTTAAGCACTTCATGTTTGTCACTTAATTTCTTTTAAACTTGAAGTCTTCTTATACAACAGTCTAAAAGTATTTTTAAATTCACAGTTAAGTTGCTTGAAAACTATAGATTTGAGTGTTTTAGTTACACCAGAAACCATGAACATTTGAAAAGGTACACTCTTTTATTCTAGAGCAAGATTTTTTTTTCCTTATGGTTTCTAAAGAGATAACAAACAGAAAAAAAATTAAAAGAAAAATATCAACCCTGCAAGCTGCCATTAGTACATTATGTATCAGAAATTATTATTTAGTTAGTAATAGTTAATGACAGGTTACCTATTTTTTTTTCCAGTAACAATCTCTAAACCAAAATTTAGGTAGTTGATGTAAAGAAGATAACAGAATGTGTTTTAATGTGATACCAAGTGATTTTTATTCTAACAGCTTTCACCACATGAGGAACAGAAATAGACTATTGCATATTAATTAAAAAAATTATTTTTCAGGTACTTGGGGGGCGGGGAGATATAATCTTTATGTTTACTATCTATTTTCCAAAAATAGAACAAAACTTATATTTGAAAACTATAGTCACTTATTTTCTCAGCACATTAGGCAATTTTGTTTAAGCCAATTAAACGCTTATTTCACGGTCATACACATTTGTGCATATGGATAGCACAGCCGATCAAATTTATCAGGTATATCAGAGATCGGATCCCACAGCAAGGTGGCATAATAAAATCAAGGGCACAGAGTGAGCACGTTGGAAGTGAACTGGAACTGGAAGAGTGTATGAAATACAGAAATCAGCTATTAGAAGACACAAACAAGTGAGCATCCAGCTAAAGGAACAACTAGCACCTTAGTCAGTGAGGCCAGCCCAGTCTCTAGCTGCTCACACAGGACTGGGCAGGCGTAACTGGACGTTATGAAGTTGTCCTGACAAAGACCTTGGTCTCTGCCCTTAAATTTGAGGAGGCCCTCCATTGCCACACAGTGTACCTTCAACAGAGCAGTTGTCCCCAGTGCTGCTCTTTCTAAATCCCCAGCGCAGTCTTCTGGTCCTAACTTTTCCACGGGTTTAACTGATAATCCTCCAAAATGGTATCTGCAAGTTTCAGGCTAACGGTCCAGTGTTCAGTGACAGCTCTGGCCTGGCAGGCTTCTAATTGCCATGACTTTTATCAAGAGTTTTGTCGTTGTTATTGTTGGATTATTGCTTTGTATTGGCGTTTCCTATGTGATATTAAAACTTTGACGTATTATTACGCAGAGGTACCTATTCAGCGTGCCTTTCGGGGACAGGTTGACATAGGACTTCCTTGTTTGCCCATAAGGACTTTGGACGTGAACTGACAATAAGACATGCCTTAAGAAGCAGCGTGTATCATGTCAGAGTTCCAGGTGCACTCTCAAAGTGGAAAGTGCACCGCTTTGTCAAGAATACCCTGTACGTGTGCTGTGATGTCATCAGCTTTGACATGAACTTTCTCTGAATGAAATTCTCAATGGCTGTAGCTCAGCCGTGGGCAAACTACGGCCCGAGGGCCAGATCCGGCCCGTTCGGCTGTTGAAATAATAAAAATAAAAAAAGACCGTACCCTTTTAAGTAATGATGTTTACTTTGAATTTATATTAGTTCACACAAACACTCCATCCATGCTTTTGTTCCGGCCCTCCGGTCCAGTTTAAGAACCCATTGTGGCCCTCAAGTCAAAAAGTTTGCCCACCCCTGCTGTAGCTGCTTTGGTAATAAAACTTCATTCCTTTACCTATTTATAGTCTTATAGTTAGAATATTTCTAAAAGGATATATATTTTTTTAAGTAAGTACAGATTTCTAAACTTTTGGACATATTTCAAGCCAGGGTTTGAATCCTGCTATCTAAGGCACCACTTCTAGAGCTAGTTAATTTGTTTCCTTCCATAAGATTTTGGTGCCCTGATTCTATTTCATTTCTATTTTTTTATTTAAGCCTTGCTTCAATTTGGGTGGGTGACAAACTAAAAACAACTTCAACCTAAAGCACCGTGGCACTTCCAGTTGAGTTCAAACTTTCACTGTGACACTCAGACTTCTAAACCTACACAAAATCCTGATTCCACAAACAGCCTCACATCAGTTGCACCTACGAGGCTGTTGTGACTTAAGAGTCCATGTGTCGTGGGGTAAAGACCTTCCAGGCAGGAAGTGTGGGGCATCCGCCCAGCGCACTGGACGGGTGAGAAGTGGAATGTTTCTTAGAGCCAGAGCAGACACCTCGGGGCCTGGTTTGGGAAGCTTATCCGGTCCTTTTCCTTGCCCGGATACGTAGAGGATCCCAGTTAGCAGCATCACTAATCCGTTATCTTCCATGCTGAGCAGTGTCTCCGCCTTCCCACAGACGTAGACAAAGCTGGTTGTTTTCTTACAGGGAGATCCTAGTGAGGACATTTTGAGTTTATTATTATTATTTTTTTTGTTTTTTAACTTTAGCAGGAACACATCTCAAGCTTTTAGATAGGGAGCAATGTTCTATATTAACAGGCCAAAGATTACGACAATCAGTGGGCATGGATAAATAGCCAGACGAATTTTGATTCAGTACTAACGATAGTTATTAATCATATCTAGAAACTTCAGTCAGAGCAACTGAAAGCTAAGCAAACTTAATTGTGGGAAGTGCATAATACATTATTAGAAGAGCGATTTCTCTGAATTTCAATGTAAACAGGAGTAATTCCAGTGAGATCTTCTTATTCTAATATTTATTTATAATGAACAAAGATTTTAAATCTAATAGTATATTTCTTCTACACATAACATCAACTGCACACCACCTACAGTGTTACTCAGATTCTCTGGCATGCTTTTAAACGATTTTCACTTTGAGGTAAAAAGTTTGACTTGTTAGAGATAAACTTTCTATATTACAAGGACTTGTGTTTTGAAAATGTCTGATAGTTATGACCCTTATACATTACAGTTTGGCTGAGAGCCTGTCTCCTGGGTACCCTTGGCCTTGGTCATCTCTGACCTCTAGTCTCCTTATGTTTCAGCTCTGCCTTCTTTCCAGCTCTCTGATGGTTCTGCTTCCTTGCTGTTGTTTCTGATCCTTCTTTATGTTTTCTTCTGGAGTCACGCAAAAATGAGTTAGCCACTTTTGTCTTTAATGGATTATAATCAGCATTGAGCAACAGAGACACTCCCTCCTAGCATGCGGCATGAACAAAGTAAGGGTTTATATTTTGGCCAGTTGTCCAGGCCTATATGATGACTCCATAGTCATCAGAACAGAGATTTCTTCATCCCGAGAAGCACATGCTTTCAACCTTAGTTAGGATTATTTCAAAACTGCAGGAAGAAGCTAGGGCAAGAGACCACAGGCTAGCCACTTCGGCTGCTTTGAATAAAGGTCCTTTAAGCTTCACCCAGGGATTCTTCCTGGTCTCTCATTGGCTGATTTTGGCAGCAAGGAAAGATGGGAACTGTAGTCTGTAAAGTGAGAAGGAATTTTCAGGAGGGCAGTCACTGGGATGTAAGAATTAGAGAGATTCTCCCTCTTCCCCCTCCAGAAGCTTCCAGAATCAAGTAACTCTGAAAAAACACCTGGGTATAGGGGGTTGAGTGGAGAGCGCAACTGAAGAGAACCTTTATCTTCTTATTTTGGTAAACCTGTCATCACTTCTGGTTAAGCAGGGTTGTCTTTTTCTTTTCTTCCAAATCTGACATATGTAGTCAATAAAACCTGGCATATCACAAATGGATTGGTATTTACATATATAAAAAAAGAAAATGGCTTCATTTTTATTTTTTATTGCCCATGTATATTTATGTACACAGTTACGTATGTATAACTAGACTGGAACAGGAACACATGTCATAAAAACAGGTCTCCGATGATTTTATTTGGCAGAAAGAACATAATTATTCTGACACCTATTTCTGCTTCTTCTGCAAGTGTATTTGTTTATTTCCTCTGAAATAAAAGTAAAATTAGTTACTTTTTTTTGAAATTGCTATATGCTGGTCAGTATTTTCAGCATTTTTTAATTTTTTAAAAATGTTTTAATATTTTTATTAATTTTTACAGAGAAGGAGGGAGAGGGATAGAGAGCCAGAAACATCAATGAGAGAGAAACATCAATCAGCTGCCTCTTACACACCCCCTACTGGGGATGTGCCCGCAACCAAGGCACATGCCCTTGACCAGACTCAAACATGGAACCCTTGAGTCCACAGGCTGATGCTCTATCCACTGAGCCAAACCAGTTAGGGCACATTTTTAATTTTTTTAATAGTATTTCCCTTTGAGGAAGTTACCTTTATTATGACCATTTCACAGATGACCACACTGAAGGACAGAGAAGTTAGGTGATACTTGCCGGGGCACTCGGCCGGTAGCATGTGAACTCTACTCTTAGCCACCTTTCTCACAAACATTGCTTCTTAATCTAGACAGCTACATCCTATGGATCCTACAAAGAAAGCATCTGACGTCAGCACTTAAGAATAAAACTTAATGTTTAAGGCAAATTTATGACATAGGACCTAAAACAGCAAATGGTAAAATTAGTCATTGCATGCTAACTCAGCTAATGAATTAATGCGTATACACAAGATAGCATCAAGAACCCTGCCACCAAATTGGAAAGTTTATATATATTTGAAAGATTAGTATTTCCTCTAAGTTGATGGCCATGTAGAAGAAAAAAAATGCTGTAAATGAATCAACTTCAATAAGTAGGCACCGTGTAAACTATATAACTGCCTCCCAACGCATAAAACGAGGCGTATTCCAAAGCTTCCAGGTTTGGGAATCCTTTTCCCACAGAGGCAATATGGTCAGGTCATCAGGCCATCCAGGGAAGTCCAGTAACCATAGGATGCTTGAGTTACAGCCCTGTGCAAACAGTGCCCTGAGACCCCCGTGATTCATTAACCCCAGGAGACTCCACAAAAGCATTGTAAGTACCATCTCAATCATAAATCTTAAGGACTACCAGCGTCAGAGACCCCAACTGCTTTGGTCATAGTGTTTCTTGGAAAGATGTATTCCGGGTTTCAGTGTGGGGGCTCCAGAAGTTCCCCTTGGCTGAGCGCAAAGGAAGTGGCCTCCCCCGGGCTCCTGGGACACTTTGCCCAAGTCGGTGCAAGAGTTGTCCTTGGCTCCCAGGTTGGGTTGCTCTTGACCCCTGGAGCTGTTCTCTTCCGCAAAATGGAGGCTCAGGATCAGTCAGGACTGAAGGCGGAGGGGGTGAGGGGCCGCAGTCCAAGCTTTCTCAGAGGGGAAAGACTTCCTTGTCAATATGACTTCCAAGTAACCCCCTTTTTTTTTCCTAAAAAAAACCAAAACCCCCCACTTCCTGGTCCCTATGACATTTTTAATGCACCGCCTGTTGACCCTGAGTCTGGTCCACCATGAAACTTAATATTAAAATGACCAGCTTCTCTCCTTTCTCTTTTCTTTCTGAAATTTTCAAAAGTGTAGCCGTTTTGATACTGCTGCTTTCTAATTAGTAGTAGCAATAGGGAAATCGGTGAATAACGAAAATAGAAAACTTGAAAAAAATGGGGGAAGGGGGACATTTTATTACAGGATATGGCCAAAGGGTCAGCAATAAAGAACCAGATGTGAGGAGAAGGGCATTGAGGAGCAGATTGCTGGTGGGGATTCCATAATTCAAGGAGTGTAACTTAAACAGTCCCTAAGTCAGCCTTTGAGAAGGCAGATGCTAAACCTCAGTCCCCGGTGGCTGATCGCTCATGGGGAGGTCAGTGCATTGGGTGACGGAGCTGGAATTTAGAAGGGGAATTTCTCAGCAGCCATTGGAGGGTCAATGGGAGAGGGTCTGAAGGAAAAGGGAGAGTCTTTGGTGGTTTATCTTTCCTTTCTCTTCTCCTTCCCCTCTCCCAACTATTAATTCTGAGGCCACAAGTGGAACGAGAAGGAGAGGGAATCCTCAATATGAGAGTTCCCACTAGCTACAGGCCCCCAGACTGGTGCAGCCATCGCTGGTTCATCATTGGTCAGCTGGGGACCACCTGTATGTCCACCCTAGGTCACAGCTTTGAGCCTTGGCAGCATTCTTTTGCAGCCATCTTGATTTACTCCTCAATATTTTTATGTTTTTTGTTTGTTTTTTAGTTTGGTAATGCTAGTTGAGACTGACTAATTATTGAGACTCAATTCCTTGAGTTCTCAAGACCTCGTATGATGCCGGGCATCTTAAACGAGACTTTATCTCCCTGTATAAAACTCACACTTTGTGTGTAGGCTTCTGGATTTCGGAATCCCTTCTGGTTAAGGCTAGGCTCTTCTCAGATAAGGCAGGAAGCATCTGTGTTAATAGTCGACTGTAAATTACAGAAAGCAAAACATGGAAAATTAAAGTTAGAAAAGCTGGGAAGCTTTTCTATCATTTTCAATTTTCTGCGCAAGCACGGACATAATCAGTGTTTAGGATCTGCTTGTGATGGATAAATTACATCTGTAATTCATTCCTTGCATGTTACTACATTCAGAAGATAATTTGCTTTCGGATATCTCTGTTCATCTAATATTCCAAAACCGTTCTTAGACTGAAAATAAGTCTCGTGACATCTCCCAATCCCAGGAAGCTTTTATAATCAAACAGCGTTAGTTTACCAAATGGCCCACATTAAAAAAAAAAAAAAAAGATTTTAGAGAAAAACAGAGCCAAATTTATTGTGCTCAAAGGAAGATTCCTCTTTGGTAGATGACGTCACTTCGTATAAAACAATTTTTCAAGGGAGGCAACCGAGAAATGAAGCACAGAGGGAGAGATGACTAGGGAATTCATTATTTATATAAAGAAGCCCGTTAATAAATATCTGTATGCTGAATGACCTAACTTTCCTCACATTATCTCATATCTGTTCATGGCAAAGTGGAAACTAATGAAATCTAAATCGAGCCATGAGAAAAGATTATCATCATGATTTTATTTATTGAACTATTTTTCCCCCCACTGTTATGAACTTTTACTCCCAAACATTGCCTTCCATGAATCATAGTGGAGTAATAAATTGAAAACAAATGTCCACATAAGAAAACCCAGTATAGTACAAAACAAAACAAAACAAAAAAACCCCTCAAACTCAAGATGAACTAAAGAGTCATTATCCACATTGAAGAGGAGTCCTTTCCATTGCAAATTTTTGCATGGTGGAATCAATGTAAGTAGCTCTCCCAAGGCCTTTAAAGTATGATTAACAGGGAGTAGCTTAACATGTAACATACATGTAATGGTTTAAGTATGCATGGTGAGAAATATAAAATTATTATTATTATTTTTTAGAATCTTTATTAGACACCATTGTCGTCTGGATTTCCAATTAAGGATGAATAATACCAAAAGAGAGAGTGAGTTACAGTTTCAGGATTCCAAGACAAAGCTTGGAACTAAGTGCAGGGCACCAGAGAAGGGAGTTTTCAGTTCACAAATACTCTTATGATTCTTTTTTGGTATAAAATAGAATATTCAAAAAATAAAATAAAAAATAGAATATTCATTCTAACTCAGAGGAAGTTGTATAATTGATGTTCTTCTAATGCATAGCAACCTGAGACATTATTGTGTAAGAGGCTGAGAGTTTGTTCATTTTATCTCATGCATTTTACTGCATATTTATAATAATATTGGAAACAAACAAAAATGTACTTAAAAACTTTTGCAAGTTATATATGAAATTAAATCTAAATGAAACCATTTACCTACCTCTTTGACAATGATTTATATTATGCCTTTCTATTATATGCCACGCTTATGTATTTATGACAAATTTTAATATTACATTTAAAAATAACCTAATAAAATTTTAGAAATTAATTTAATTTTTTGTATATTTGTTTAGTAATTACTGTATTAATCATGCTGAAATATCTAGATTTAATAAGAGGAAATGTTTTCACTTTAATTTTATATGATGTATTTTTATACTTTAATTTTAATGAAGTACTTAAAAATAGCTCACATCATTCTTTTTTAAGTTTCACATTATATGTAATTGAAACAAAAAAATTGTAATACTGTAGTATTTTCAACAACAGACCTAAATAAATAAATAAAATAAAAATATCTAAATAGAACAAACAAAAATAAATAAAACATATCCTATATAATAAAAGGCTAATATGGAAATTGAATGCACAGAGGAATTACTGGTTGCTATGACATGCACTGACCACCAGGGGTCGGATGCTCAATGCAGGAGCTGTCCCCTGGTTGGTCAGTGTGCTCCCACAGGGGGAACACACTGGCTGAAGGCTGGCGAGTGCAGTGGTGGTGGCGGGAGCCTCTCCTGTTCTGCAGCAGTTGGACCTCCAGGGACCTACCCCGAGTGCATGAATTCCGTGCACTGGGTCTCTAGTATAAATATAATAATCACTGATTGTGAGTTTTTTTTTTTTTTTTTTTTTTTCCTGCTAAAACAAAAAGGACATGTTTGCTCTCAGGAAAACATGAATTTAAAATTGTGAAATTCCTGGGCTTACTGGATATTTAGCAAATATTAGTTTAAATTATAATCCCGGATTGTTGAGAGATGTATCTTAAACATTACTGTTCATTATATGATTTAAAATGCTCTCTGACTAATATATAATTATCCTCCCAGAGCCATCCATTAGATGAATAATAGCTTGGCCAAAAAGAAAAGGAAACCTTTAACATCAATAGCTAGTGTTATGAATACCTTTCCCGAAATGACTGGGAACTCAGTGTCTGTTGGCCATCCTCTTGAATGTATCCGTTTAGTTAAATAGCCATATAGAAATGTTTTAACAAGATTGATTGTCTTTGTTCTATAAATTCAAACTTGTGTAGTGTCCAAAACCAAATCGATCACAGGGAAATGTAAGTTGTAATTACTATCCTTTGATTTCATTTCTTTGGACACTTTCTTCATTATTATTATTTTTATTTTTATTATTTTGCTGTTTTCTGAGTGTCTAGATTTGCCTCTGCACTCCTTTCCTTGGGAAGACATTTACAGTCAATAGTATTTTACAGCAAATAAATATTGGCTCTAGGAAAAGTGAGAATGTGACCTCTGCTGGTTTTCACTTAGTCCCAATTCTGCCTTGGAATTTTTAATCAAAATGGGATCTTCAGAATAATTGCAAAAAGCCATATGCAAAAATGTGTAACTAAACAACTTGTTTTATGACATAGAGTAAGACCTCCTGAAGAGCCCAAAGCATGAATTTAGCTGGATCTAGGTTTGATTCCTCCAGTCACTTCCGGGGAACTTCATGCCAATTACTTCTGGGTGACTTCCCTTCCCCAAGTCTCAGTCTCCCCCTGTACAAAATGAGACCAGTGCTACTGCTTTGAAGGTGTGTGAAGATTCTGTGAGGTCACTTCATGCAGTGTCTTGTTCAGTGTAAATACTGGATATTTAGTAAATATTAGTTTAAATTATAAATATTCCATAAATGGTAGCTGCTAGTGTTCTTGTTTGCATGTTGGAATTCAGTCCAAGTCTTCTCTCCCCTTATGAGAAGAACTTTGCCTTATGTCAAGAATACATGTCATGTTAATTTGAATATTGTACTACTGGTATCTATATGTTACTTTAGTAGAAATCATGAAAGCGACTTTTATCTGGAATGTGTATAAATGTGCACATACTAGCTTATTTACTTACCTGTGACCAAGGGAAAATACCCCTTCACCTCTTAACATGTGGACCATTCCCTTTCAGCTCAGAGAGGTTGTATTGATAAAATTATTCAGTATTTCTATCATGGTCTAGGCTGAAAACCCGTGTCACCAATGCAGTTACCCTTGAATGACTGTTTAAGTACAGTCATAACATTCTGAATTTGCTTCCAGATGATTGACAGAGGATCACTCTCTGCCTGTGTTAATACCTGTTGTGTATTACATCTGATGCAATGTGTATCACATCTGTTCCAACTTTAATTTCATTTCAAGCTAATGCTATATGCTGGTCTGAAACAATTCACACTTGGTATTTCAACTATTATGTGATTGCACAGTAATATAACATCTACCACTTTCTCAAAGCTGTAAAGAAGCATACAAGTCCTCATTTTATTTCTCCCTCTCACCATTACTCAGAATTATCCTCACTTTTTTTCTCCCTCTCACTCTTACTCAGAATTAACAGTGATCCAATCCTAGCCCAGTAAAGTCTCTTATTTGTACCAAGAACTGCAAAGATGCTGGCAGAATCCACAAGTTTGAGACCTTTGACTTTGGTTAGAAATAGGAGGGAATGTACCTTTTTCAGCAAGTGGGCGGGGAGAATCCTGATCCCTGATTTTATTGCTTCTTCAGGAATAATATTGGCTCCATGGCCTTCTCTGGGTTTTCCTTTATGGTCATGGGTACATGTTGTTTGTTATTCTCTGATTCTGCACATGAGTTGTGCACTTACTGTTTGATTTACTGTGCCATACCACCGCCTCCTCCTAGGGATGATTGATTATTGCCTAGTCTGTTCTGTGCACTGCTTATGTGGCAGTGAGTTCATTGTATTATGGGATGTTGAGGGAAGATCTAATGTGTGTTCAAAGGAGATGCTGGTAGTTTAATTGAGTTGGCTGTTAGGCCTTTAACATGTTGAGAAACAATTAGGAGAAAGTAGAGGAGAACCTCGGAGGACAAGGAACATAAAACGTCTGTTTTCAGCATTTTGGATGATGCCAAAAAATTGTGAGGCTTTAAGGCCTTCCTGGAAATAATTGTCAATTGATATTAGTTATTAGATGTGTAGAGCCTGGGATTCCTGACCCCCTCCCCCCCTCTTTATTTTTCTTTTAAAAATCAATGCAGGTAGCACATTCAGATGCTCCTGTATGATTGAGAAATATTCACTTCTCTTTAAGAATGATTTCCTATAGAAACTACCTCTTCTTGGACAACAGGAGAACTAGCAAGCAGGATGTTTACGTGTCATTGTGTGCTCACATATCGGGGGCATTGCAGAGGGAGAAAATTAAATGAAACGATTAAACTAGGGATCAAATGAGTTTTGTTTCCTGTTTCATCGTTAAAATTATTTTTCCAAGCAAACTACAACATTTGAAGTCAGCCCGATACTTATTTTCTCTAACATTAATTGTTTGAGTTTCCCAAACTCTGGACAATTCTTACTTGATGTAAAAACATTAACCTTCGGAATGAGATCATGGTACCGTGATCCTCTAATGAATGTTACCTTTTGTTTTAGCAGCTCAGCTGGCTCGGAGCCATGGAAAAGTTTTTATTTCCCATCAGCTCCAAGGTGGGAGCCAAACCAAAGTTAAAGAAACATTTTCCAGCAGACAAGTTTCTGCAGATCATATCAACAGTTGCAAGAGCTTGCACTTGGGTCTCTCTCTCTCTCTCTCTCTCTCTCTCTCTCTCTCTCTCTCACACACACACACACACACACACACACACACACTCTTCTTTTGGAATTACGAGATCAGGGAAAAAAACCATTGAAATACTGAGAATGAAAGTAGCTTTCATGTTAATAAAGGAGCTCCTTATTAATCCTTCCCCGTCACATCACGGCCTCAACGTTTTCTGACTTTTTCAGAACGTATTAGCTTCCGGATGATTGACAGAGGATCACTCTCTGCCTGTGTTAATGCCTGCCAGGGCCTCCCGCCACCTCTGGTTTGTTTGGCTAGCGTATGATTTTTGAAGAATGAGAGAACATAAACATTCTGACTGGCCCTTTTCTTTTTTTTTAAATGTCTATTAAAACCTGGCTTCCAAAGACCTGCCAGTTCTGAAATGTAACAGTAAAAATAGAGAGTGTGTAAGAGGTGGTGCCAAGTGGACCACTTGGCTGCAGACACCTAGGGGACCCCAGCCTTCCCCTTGCTGAGTGATCAACCATAGGAACAGCAGCATCTGCTTCCGGCCAGGTGAGTCACCAGCTTACGTGGCGTGCCCTCTGAATTCCAAAGAACATCTCAGGTACTTTTCCAGGCTTTCCTGCAAAAGCGAAAGAGTCTTGGAAAGGTGCATTTCTCCTCCCGCTTGCCCCACCACCTAAGCCTGCTCAGTTGGAGTCTCTACACCAAGAGACATGCCCAGATAGGTTTTGTAAAAGCTATAGGCCTTTGGATAACAACCGCTTGTTTAATACTGCTGAGACATTCAAGGGAACGCGGTGTTTTTGCCACGGCTTCTCAATCTACATAGGAGATGGATTTTTTCTCCTAAGGATAAAACCATCTGGAAGCCGTCACATGGTCCAGACACACATAGAGCTGGCTTTGCTGTATGATTAGCACTGCGGGTGCACTTTAAAACGTTATTTCAGAAAGAAAACAACCTTTTCACCTACTCAGTCTTGCTTATTCATAGTTAGAGGGTGGAGTCACTGTTTCATTAACATCCCCGTTAGGTTGCTGATTCAAAAATAATCATTTCGCTCTAAATAGCATCCCCTATGACTCCTGTTCTCTGAAAGTAAATAAATAGTGCTACTTGATGTGTATCCGTTGTAACTAGCAGGTTTCCATTGATTATATATCTCCCATTTTGTTATATCTCCTTTATTAATTATACTAAAATAGCCAGTTGATAAACAAACGTGTGCTAATTTTGAACAATTCTTATAGTGTGTGTCAACAAATATTGAGTCCCGGTGATGATCTGGTTTACCTCATGACTATTTTATTTTTTGTAAAGAATTTTATATATTTTTTAGATAATGTAGTTTATTTTATGATCTCAAAATAACTCTCATAGAGTACTCTCCAAATAACTCTAATGCCTTCTCTTTGAATTTCTAATTGATCCTCATTTGTAGCACTGAAGTTAAAAAACATGAGTCATAATGAAGGACCTTCCTCTGTTCATTTTATTTTATTTTTAAGTGCAGTGATTTAAATGGAACAAAATGTTTCCCGCATAAGTGGTCGTCCTCAGGCATAGCAAATGAAAAGCCCAGCCCGTGTGGGCATAGTTTTCTAAGCTATCAGCACATGAAAGTGGTCCCCAGATCCCCAGTTCCGTTACTTGGGAATCCCATGCGTACATTGCATGTGTTGTTCTAGGAACCAGGGAAAATCGGTGGTCGCTTCGCCTGTAGTGTATTTTGACAGCATGAATGAGTCAAGGGAGATATTTTCCAGACTGTTTCACAGCACAAAGGAAAGGGCTTCTCAGGAAGTCATTCTTATGACTCGCTGAAAATATTTTTCTTAGTAACTGTTACAGAGAAAAACAGGTCACCATTGGAAGAAAAGTGAACTCTCCAGTTACATGCATTTGAAAGGGATTTGATCACACAAACGCGTTTGTCTCATGACACAACTCCTTAAAAGGGTACTGCTCAATACATTTCCAAATATTTCATAAATGCTGTCTTCAAGCTCAACAAGAAACAGTGTAAAACTATCACACATTTTAATGCAATCACCATGGTAGACCTTATGCCATCTTTATTTTTTTTTAACTGTGGTTTCTTTTTTTCTTTTAAATCTTTTTATTGATTTTCCACAGAGAGGAAAGGAGAGGGATAGAGAGCTAGAAACGTCAATGAGAGAGAAACATCGACCAGCTGCCTCCTGCACACCTCCTACCGGGGATGTGCCTGCAACCAAGGTACATGCCCTTGACCGGAATCGAACCTGGGACCCTTCAGTCCGCAGGCCTACGCTCTATCCACTGAGCCAAACCGGTTTTGGCTATGGTTTCTTTTGTTTCGTTTTTATCCCCCCATTTGCACAAATACAACTACATCACATAACCTTAAAGATAAAGTGATTTAGGTTTATGAAATTACTGCAGATTCATTCCACTGCGTGGTTCTAAACTGCACTTGACCGACGGGAAATCGTTTGTCTGTGGGTTTACAAATTCTATTTGAGGTGGCTGGTCCAGCAGCCCGGTGACATGATCCTCAGTGTGGAGCTCCATGGGTTCTGACCAGTGGGTGCATTATTATCGCATAGATCTTTGTAAGGACAGGCTGCCAATCTCGTTCCTAAGCCACGGCTAGCTATTATGTCAATTGAGAGAATAGAAATAAAATCAATGCACATTTAAAAATAAAATATATATTCTCTACTCATTCACAGAATGCAGCCAACTTTCAAATGGTAGTCTCCTGGCTGGTGAAGTGCCCCTAAATTATAATGATTTTTCAATATCAGGTTAATTTTTAAGTTTGGATTATAACCAGCTAACCGTATTTTTATTTGCACGATTGGAAGTATCCAGCAGATTGGAAGTGACTTAGAAGAAAATTGAGATTCAGTGGTTGTTCCACTTCTGTTAAGTTTTTTTTTTAATCAGATTCACATTATAGAGGCACATCGCCGCATAGCCAAGCCTCCGCTGTAATGAAAGCTTGATCGAAATTGTAAGGCTGAAAACTTCAGGTGCTATGTTTGTCCATGAAGAACCGGACTTTTTCTTCTTGCCTAAATATAAGGTTTGTTTACTTGGTATTTTCCGTGACTGTTTGCCCAGTGTTCGAGGGTTTTGCTTGATATTTAGAGATAATTTTTTCCCTTGTCAGTTTCAACAATGAACTCCAGTGATCCATAGGTTTTTGGGGATTGTAGTTGAAAAGAGTCTTTAGGAATAATGTCATGAAATCCATTCATTTTTCACATGAAGAAGCCGAGAAGCCACCGGTGAGGTTAGGGCTCAATCATATTTATAAATAACCTGAGATCACCGTGTACCTTTGATTATGACAAGTCAGCTGTTCCCAGCAAACACTGGAATATGGAGTCCTCATTTCATGAATGGCATCACTGACTCACTGCTGCTAAGGCCGGGGCACTGCTATTCTCTACTGTTCAGGTTAATAACTCTTTTAAAAATATATATATATATTTTATTGTTTTTTTTTTTATAGAGAGGAAGGAATAGGGATAGAGAGTTAGAAACATTGATGGGAGAGAAACATCCATCAGCTGCCTCCAGCACACCTCCTACTGGGGATGTGCCCGCAACCAAGGTACATGCCCTTGACAGGAATCGAACCCGGGACCTTTCAGTCCACAGGCTAACGCTCTCAGCCAAACCAGTTAGGGCCAGGTGAATAACTCTTGACTCCTCAGATGGGTTGGTTACTGGCAGCATTATTGGTTTACAGTGTTTTGCTGTTTAAACAGGCTCTGCCCACCTCCCCCCCCCCCAAAGTATGCATGTATATACCTCAGTTCACTGTAAAATTTACTAATACAAAGGAGGTATAGGGCATCCTTTAAAATTATAATAAAATATTCAATATTTTGCATTTTAAATTTACATAGCCATTGGTTCTTACAGAAGACTTTTTTTTATGGCTAAACTTTTGTTTGCTTAGCAAAAAAATACGTTACAGTTAGCCGACCTATGGTTGTTGGTGAGAGATGAGTTTAGTTCTGTCTCTCTGCCCCTACTCATCAGAGGCCCCTGTTAGACAATGATGATCAAATAAGGCATACTTCATGAATTGAATCACTTCTTTTTCTCTGTATTCCCTACCATTTTCTGTGTCATAGGATAAATCACATTATACTTGATTTTACAGTTCATGTATGTATGTTTCTTTTTCCCGTTGGTTTATAAGCTCCTTCAGGGAGGAAAGCCTTACTTAATCACCTCTGTATGCGTGGTGTTTTGAATATACTTGGCATTCATTAAGTGTTTAGTGAATTGCAAGCCATGTTTCTTCCTGACCATGACCAATAATTGTGAACAGATTTCATGTTAAAATTCTACTTTAGAGAATGTGTGTGTGTGTGTGTGTGTGTGTGTGTGTGTGTGTGTGTGTGTTAAAGTAATGGGCATTGGTTAGGTAGACGTTCATAACTGTTCATAAAACAGTTGAAACCCCACACCCTGCACTTATGGTTGGATCCATCTGGTTAAATTGACCTGGTATTATCATGGACTATTTCTGTTCTGTTGATGTAAATTTCTGGAACAAGCCTTTATTTGGACACATGCCATATTTTGTGTGTTATCTTATGCAGGCAGCTCACAGGGACCTGGTCGGGCTTCCTGGTACATTAGCTTTCTATACAGCCCGTGTCTCGGAGAGGAATGAGAAATTCATCCATGCCCTGGCACAGTACACCGTTATTTTGATAACAGTATTAGTAAGAATTCTTGGGCGCAAAAGTATCCTGCTGTTGTAGCAGCGTCGTCGGTGTATTGTGAGAGGCACATTCTGGGAACCAGACTGCAACTATATTTACTGTGTTTTTCTTACAGAACTAATCATAATTAACAGAGATACGAGGTATTTATAGGGAGATCCGTGCATCTCTGTCACATTTGCATTTCTGCGCACCCTAACTTCAGGAACAACAATTTGTTTTGTCCTCCCACTGTGAACACTTGACAGTGTTGGTGTTGCAAATCTTCAACCGGAAGCAGGAAAGGAAATCCACGCTTCAGAAAAGCAAAAATGCCTGGGCCCCTTCCTCTTGCTCACTTGCTTATTCCCTCCCCCCCCCCAACAGTTATTTTAGGAGTTGTATGATATAAGCTGTTTTGAGAAGAACTGGAAGTTCTAAGAGAATCCAAAATGATCCAGATTATGTGTGGATGCCAGTAGTCCTAGTAATTAAGAAATTTACATTCATCCACTTTGAAGAGGATCATCAGGAGGGCTTAAACATGTAGTACTTCAGGCTCATTAAGGGTGAGAGTGAAGTAATTACGTAGCTAGTCACAAGCACCACAATCACCACTTGAACATGAAGACCTTACTCACTGAGACTTATGGCCTCTTCAAGGAGCCTCACAATTGGTAAATGTCATCTACTTAGAGGATGCGCTCTGCTGATCCGTTAGCTTAGATTGGACATGTGGTTTTCCAAACAGAGTGTGTTTTCAGAGAAAGGAAGGCCTTGATATACACAGACTCTACGGAGCATCTCCCCTTGGCTTACTGCTTCGAACAGCGAGCCTGTCCCTCCTATATGCTCAGAAGAGATGAGTGTAGAGAAAACCTTTGTACTCTATTTTGTTGGTGGATAATAATGAGGGTCGTCTCATTTTCTAAACTTGCAAGTTGGGAAAGAATTAAAATGCTCAGGAGACATCAGACTAAGTCTGGGCTGCTCTCTTTTGTCATCAGCAGTTTATGGAGTTTTATTGTGAGTAAGTCTGCATTTTATGCCTTGCTTCCTATCTGTATAGGACACAGTGATGTATTCATTTCAAAAGACCTTTATGTATGTTTAAATTAACTGGAAGAGATTGCGATATAGATATAGATATAGATATAGATATAGATATAGATATAGATATAGATATAGATATAGATATATAGATATATAGATATATAGATATATATAGATTTTTTTTTTTAGCTTGAGATTTTTTTTATGGTTGTTTTCATCTGGACATATCAGTTATCATCCTATCTCTTATTGCCTAATTTAAAACGTAACTCATTGCTGTTTTAGATCTGATTCTAATAAGGCAGGTAATATTACCTTAGTATAGACATATGAAAACACGTACATTACTCACTATGTTATTTTATCTCAAGAGAGAAGTGTTAGAACTCCGCCTTTTCCTAGTGTAGACCATTGTTGTTAGGTTTTTACCTTCATGCCTCCTGTTTGGAAGTTTTTTTTAAAAGCAGAGGCTGTGCCTTCGTCACTCATGAATCTCCAATTGTCTACCCATAGGCCCGACACATGGTAAGCTTTCAATAAATACTAATTTATTCCTATTGAATTTAAAATGGAACGAATTGTGGAATGTCAACTGAAATAGTAGTAGCTCCTGATCCACATCATAACCTTCCTTGCTCCCACACTCAAGATTAAAAAAAACCCACAAAACTGTTAAACTAATTATAGCCATTACAGTTAAATTAAACCATACATTTCATTAAAAATTGACACAGTCAACTCTTTGAAAGGCCTCTTTCATTCAAGAAATTGAAAAGTTGCATTGTATACAGAACACTAAAAAAATCATTTGACTTGAGTTTCTGCTTCTCAGCTAATTGGGATATCACAAGAATAAAAAACACACACTTATATCATCGTCTCAGTCTGATAACAGGGCTGAAAAGAATGCCAATTTAATTAAATAACAAAATTGATTGCCTGAGTTATTTTATGTACTAGGCACCAGGGTTGTTGATTGATTTAAAAATCTTAATCACATATTCTGCGAATTTTTCTCTCCTAAGGCAATGGACTGAAAAAGTGGCACTCTTGCCATTTTATAAGCATTATGAGTAAAAATCAATGGTTAAATTGACCCAATCAAAGATGGCTGGCACCTGCTATTGAGATAAGAACATCAGAAAGCAGCATATATATGGATGGGCTTTAACGAGGCTTAAAAGTATATTATGCATATGCATTAAATAGCTTAAACAGAGCTAATGACTTCCATGTGCTCAATAGAGCCCAGTGAAGCCAGGATTCTCTTAACTGCTAGGTAGGCTGCAGGTTAGGAGAGCCAGATTCAATCACAGGTCACCGGTAGAGTTGTTACACGCCAAAAACGGGGACACACTAGTTTTAGGTTGCTAGACCTCCAAAAAAATTGTGTAGAATTGATCTTTTTGCTTTGCTAATGACAAGTTTCTTCTCTTGGAATATTATGTTTGCATTCTATGTGAATAATTGAGTTTATGTTTTGTTTAAAATTCATCTAGATATATTTATTCATTGGACATTACTGTTAAATGATAAAGGAACTTTGTAAGGTGAGAGGAACAATATATTAATATTAATAATTCTAACTCTTTTATATGCTTATAAAATTTAACCTTGATGATTCAGTCAACACTATTATTAAATGAGGAACCCTAAGGGATTTTTTAAAAGCAATAATATAAATATACTAATATTAGTAATTTGAATTCACACATATATATGAATATTTTTAACATACAATTAAGATATATGTATCTACTTCTCTGATTGGCTTTCTTGCTCTATCCTTCTGATAAATATCATTCAACACCTATTATAAGACACATAGTTTGTATGGAGCAAGATATGCAAAAATACCTCCCTTTCTCTTTTTAGTTGAAATGCCTATTGCTGACCCCAATCAAACAGTTTCCTTCAACTTCTCTAGATGGAAATAAATCCCTTTGTGTGTTCCCTGAGGGAGGAATAATTTAGCACAGAAAATCACTTACTAATCACAGTTCATTAATAACATTGAAAGAATACTTTTTTAAAATGTCAGCCCTGTCATTTATAGAAAATGTATGTTTCCTTGAGGAATCTCTGTGAATTACTTCTTTATCCTCCTTCCCTTTCATATATTACATTATACTCCTTAGGAATTCATTAATTTCAATTATAAATGAGCTGTTAGTTGCCTACAGAATCCTATAAACCATAGAGTTAGCAGTTGTACCTTTTCTTTGATTTACTTGTTATCCTCCTGGTCATATAATTAACCTGTTACTCTCACTCTTTACTTATAACTTGTGGAAGGCTGTGGGCAGTGACAGGCTGGAGCTGGCTCCCGCAAGATCTCTTCCCAGCTCCGTGTGCACTGACTCCCTGCTGGCAGCTTGAAATTGGCCATGGTAGAAGCAGTTACACTTCTACAAAGCCTGGAACTCTGGGTCCTCCTCTTCCCCGAGAGCCCTTGTTAAACACTTAGCAGTGTCATCTCTCTCTAAGACATTTGACCATATGGAATAGCCATGTAGCGTTTTATATTTTCAAATATTTTCTTTCCAAACTGTTCGAAACACTCAGGCATCATCCGTATTCCACTTGCCAGCTGAGTGACTCAGCAAGTTCCTCCATTGTCCTTATCTGTAAGGCAGAGATAATAGTATTATCTACCTCAAGATTTGATATGAGGTTGATGAGAAATACATTTATCTATGTGCACTATCAAAATGCCTGGTGAGTTGCAATGAGTTCTCAAATGGTGCCATGTCTTATCTCTTTGTATTTAAATTAATATATATTAATTGATCTCTTAGGAAGTGCTGAACATTTATCTGAGACCAAATGGGTCATTGATTGAGACCTAATGCCTGTAACACAGAGGATAAGCCACAGTCCCATTTTGCTGTCCCAACCTAACAACCTTTATTCTTTCTGACTATCTGCTGGGAATAGTTTTTCTCCCTTCATGAGTTTTGCAAACTTTTTATATAATTTGATTTAGTTCACACATTATCTCCTTTAGGAAGCTTCTCCTCACCTCAGTCCTGGCCATAGTGTTGTCCTGCCTCTTTGTCCCTGAAATAAGCCAAATTCATATCTGTATAACTGTCTTGGTGCATGAGTCACAGTTTTACATCCCGCCCCCCCTCTGGATTTGAGGGCATGGCCTGTGACTTACTACTTTTATGCTCTTACCATTGAGTGAAATACTTGCCAGACAATGGACCCACTAGAAATATATGTTGAATGGTTGTTGGTCGAAGGAATAGCCATGGAATTTGCTCAGAGAGACCTATGACTTAGCTGAAGAGATTATATACACACATGGGACATGGAGGCGAAGAACAAAGTGTTTTAATAATGATGTCTATATTTTTAGATTTTTAAAAAGTTTATAATTTATTTCACATATATATGCTGTTTTGAATTAGGTGAGGCTGTTATTTCCCCATCACAGGTATTTACTGTAAATATACCTCTATGTGATGGAATTTATTCACTCAGAAGATATGTATTGAGCATTTTTTTTCCTTGGCCAGCACTGTGCTAGCTTCTGGGGATGATCTATGCTTTCCTTTTTCATAGAATATACAGTTTGGATTTTTTTCTACTCATAATGTGATTGAAAAATAAACATGTTTATGAATCTGTCTTGCTTTATGAATCTGTCTTATAATATTTAGTGTTTTATACTATACATTTGAACTAATAATTGTAGCTGCTCTTACATTCCTTGGCCCTTGTGTCTAAAATAGGACAAGGGGATTTGAAAATTAAGTCGCTCCTGCTGACCCAAAGCAAGTGAAATATTTCTATATAGGGCATTACATGTGACAAACAAGGGTGTTATTATCATTTGGGAAAATTGGAAGGTGGAGTAATGGGGATTCTCCCAGAGACTCAAAGTAAGCGATGGGATTCTGTGCTTGTTTTAATGTGAGCAAGTATTTGAACTTCATTTGACTTCTGTTTTAGGGAATTGAGGGTGACATTTTATAGATGTCTTTGTCTCTTAGAATTAAAATGTTTTTTTTGGTTAGGATTTTTAAAGGTGCTTCTGAATTCTAGAAAACATACAATTTCTAAAGCTCTTGGAACATCTTGTATAGGCGGCCTCTGCAAATGGGACTAGTTGAGACACTTCTTTCTCTAATGAATTCTGTGACTATACTATGAGGTAATGACCATGATATAATATTGAATTAATTAAAAAATGTGCTATGTGAGCCTGAGGTCCTGATTTATATTGTTTGGCAGGCATGTGATATTGTGTTGTAAATTTTAGATATAATGATTATTTAAATCATTGTAATTCTAAAAATCTTCTCAGATGTCTTCTCTGGAATAGAAATGACTCTTTTACTCATATTCAGCTGCTATTGTATAGCTGTTATAATTATTTGAAATTAGGGCTAAGGCAATTTTTTGACATGTAATTAGAAGTATTTTTTTGAAATTAAAAATCAGAAAGATGGAACCACTTTACATTCTGCTTATTAGGTATATGCCAGCATGTTTTATGATGTTATGGATAACTGCTGGGAAGCAAGAGAGTTCTAGAAATGGCATTCTGTTTCTTTGTGAGCACCTTAGTAAGACATTTAAAAGAGATGAAAAGTATAGCCCTTTAATTGTGCTATCTGATAAGTCTGAGGCTTAGACTGCATTTAACTTTTGAAGTCAACAATTGGATATTTATGTTCTGTCAATTGAAAGAATAGTTGCATTTTTAACTTGAAGAGAGAGCTTGATCTGCATAGCACAAACGTCAAATTAGCTAATCCATACATATTGACTGTTTTAATTTGTTGAAAACAGAAGGCTAGCATAAAGAATGTAGTGGTAAAACTCTAAAAGAAGTCAGTGAAAAGTAAATGTTATGCAACATGAGAAGAATACTGGGGAAAAACTGACAGAATAGAATAACAGGAAGATTAGTCATTTCTGGAAAGAAAAAAAAAAAGGGTGGAGGGGTGGGGGAAGGAGAAATATTTTAAACAGGAAAGTAGATCTGGAAGTGCCATAGAAAAAGACAGATATGAGCTAATTAGGAGTGAAACTGGGCTTTTGAAAAAGGAATAATACTGGATGCATTTAATTACAAAACATAAAATTTGTATCAACAACAAATTTTACAGAACCCTATAAAAATAAAAGAACACTGTTTACTCCTTAGCTGAGGTGACTTATCTTAGGCCAGCCATACACAAAGAAAATGTATTTTTTTTTTTAAAAAACAAACTCATGTTCTACATTCATGTGCTGATTAAATAAAAGTATTCTTTGCATCTTAAAATATGTATGCTATTTGGTTTGAAATAATTTTCACTTATGCATTTATCTGACAACTAAAGGAGTAACAATCTCCAACTATTTTGAGAATTTTCATAAATTCTTAAAAATAAATATAAGTTGTAACTCTCTATATGTTATATAAATATATATAACAGTCCCTATAAAGAGAAAATAAAAAGTAAATATTGTGCATGTGTTGGTTAGTGGAATCCCATTAATACCTGGTTTCTATCCAAGGTATTCAGACATTTTTTGGAGCACATCTTGCTGGACACATTTTTTTTTTTTTAACATCGCTGAGTGTTCTCATCTGTCAAATGGGAACAATAATATAGAATAATTCAATGTCATATATTCAGAATTACAGAACTGGTAGATATAGGTGTAAACCTGACATGGAAATGGCATTTTGTCCTATTAATTTACAATCCTGTATACAGATATGAAAGACAAGCATATATGATACATTTTCAACTAACACATGGGAAGGTGAACAATTTCAGTAAAAGATTTTACTAGTGCCTTGATATCTTAAAATGTCATCTGGCCGAAACCAGTTTGGCTCAGTGGATAGAGCGTTGGCTTGCCGACTGAAAGGTCCCAAGTTCGATTCTGGTCAAGGGCATGTACCTTGGTTGTGGGCACATCCCCAGTAGGGGGTGTGCAAGAGGCAGCTGATCCATCATTCTCTCTCATTGATGTTTCTAACTCTCTCCCTCTCTCTTCCTCTCTGTAAAAAATAAAATAAAAATAAATAACAAATAAAATAATAATAAAATATATATATTTTTAAAAAGTCACTTGATAGTATCTACCCATACTTGACAAATATAGGGTGCCTCAAAATAGGTATACACACATTTTGAATAATTATAAAGCTGTGTTTATTAAAATACATTTCATTTCCAAAATTGAACTGTCTGCTGTTAAAGTGTATACATTTTTGGGGGACACCCTGTATAAAACTAATATTTCTCTTAGTCATTCTGTAGTAACTACAGAAAATAAGAAATCACGTAAGATGTATTTAAGTAAAGTAGGTATCCTTAGAGTTATGTAAGCACAATCTTAGGACAAAATCTATTCATTTGGAAAAGAAAAAAAATATTATTTAATCGTAGAAAATGGCTTATGTATATTGAAATAAATACCAAGTTAATCTAATTTAGAGACCCAAGACAATAATATAGAATAGAATTGTATGTAACTATTTGGATTATATTATTATGTATCATTGAATCCATAGAAATGTGATATGGAATCAAGTAAATGTTTCCTGTTGATTTTATGTTAAATTGCAATACTTTCACAGCTCACGCGTACATAACTTGCTGAGATAAATTCTAACTCCAGCACAAAATAAGCAGTTTACGTGAACACCAAATTACTGCTAAAAATTTTTTCTCTCTCCCCTTTTTTTCTTTTCCCCCATCCTGCTCCACTCTTACACACACACACACACACACACACACACACACACACACTATCCCCCAGGAATTACTGCATAGGAAATGTTTATTTTCTAAACTACAGAAAACAAACGTTATCTCAAATACTGAAAGTTCTTCCTTTTCCTGACTTGGAAACACTAAGTCATACTGAGTTGCTCGTAGATTTTCTTTAGCCAGCATTTGGGTTTATTTAAAGCATAAATTTGTGAGGACAGAATGACTCAGGAAATTGTAATGCATATTTGGAGCTTTTCCCTTTTAGGTCACCAGTTTATATTTGGCTGACTTAGTGTTAGTTAAGGATTGGTTAGAGTTGGTGTATTGTTTGGTTTCTAGGAGAACGGGGGAGCTCACTGCAACCTCACCTGTTCTGATCCAAGTACCACCTAGAGTTGATATTTTATTTCCAGATAAAGCTAAGTTAAAGGAATTAAATAAGAGAGTAGGCCCAGTTAGATTTGGAGAATAAGATGTTAATGTATTCATTTAATTTCTGTTGATTGATCTTTCTAAATGTAACATGCTAAAATGATCAGAAATTTATGTTTCTATGTTTTTACTTTTTAATTATTATTTCTTAATACTCACCCGAGGATATTTCTTCCTTTTACTTTTGAGAAAGAGATAGGTAGATAGATAGATAGATAGATAGATAGATAATCCGTGTGAGAGAGACACATTGATTGATTGCTTCCCGCAAGAGCCCTGACCAGAGTGGAGACTCTAGCCTGTAACCTAGGTATGTGCCCTTGACCAGGAATTGAACCCTAGACCCTATGGGCCGACATTCTAACCACTGAGCAAAACCAGCCAGCTATTTTTTCTATATTTTAATTGCACTGCCATTAACATCAACATCAGCAAGAAATAAGAATTGTTACTGTCCTAGGTAAGTTTAGCAGTCAGTAAAAGAATATATATATATATATATATATATATATATATATATATATATTTGTATGACTGAATAAATGAGTCATGATCTTCCCAGTGTACCGCTTAGTATTGCCAAGGCCATAAAAATCATTTGTTATGATTGTCTTATGTAATAGCCTGTGGTGGTCACTTCGTTTCGCTCACCCAAAGGATGTCAAATGTGTTTAGAATAACTTTTGTGTTAATTCAGTGTTAACCTTGAAGACAGATGAATCTTATTGTCAGCCATAGAGAAAGTCATTCTTTTGTGGGTACAATGTATAACAGCACTGCTCTAGAATTCTGCAGTGAGGATAGTTGTCCAGAAATAGGCAAAGAATTGACATCTTCCTTCCATGGAAACTCTTGATTGTAAAGACAATTAAAAGTAAATAGCCTCTAATGCATCACCTCAAAATGTTCCACGTGGACACCTACATTTCTTCTTGCTAAATGCCAGCAAATGACTGCCTTTATTACTCGTGGCTAAATTCTATCAGAGACCAGATGCCTTCACCGTAACTGTGTCTTCTTTCTGAAGTTTTCATGGTTTCTTGTGCTAATTTACATTTGGTTAAGGCCACAAAAGCTGAAGCTAACACAATTAGTCCAGAGAGGCAAGCTTGCTGTCAAATTAAAGCAATAGATTGGTCTTGGTATTCTTCACTGGTTTTTCAGTCTTACATTTGGGACCCTAGGTTCTTAAGAGGTCCGGGCTGTCTGAGATGACCCAGAGGGCTTTGTATGGATTCAAGGACAGTCATTTCAGCTGCTGAATATTCAAGGAAGTCTCTTGGCCCAGGGTTAGTTCAGTCCCGTCTCAGGGGACAATCCCTGGATCTCTGAAAACTCCTTCAAGCCCACAATTATTACCTTGGCCCTGCACATAATTATGTCTTTGCCAATGACGGAGTAAGGTACAAGTGTGACTTCCAGCAACGGTAATCCCCCAAAGCCGAATGACAGACACTGCGATGATAATAAGGTTATGGCTAGTGCCTCTGAAGATAGGATACACTTGAAACAAAAGTGAAAATTGAATGTGTCCTTCACTTTTTAAAATCCTGAGGAACACACACAGCTTTTGGTAATCTCCTTTCATTGGAGAGCATCGTGCAGAGAAATGGATGTAGAATGGTGTATTATATAAGCTTATGCGCTTGATGAATATCACATTTTTGAAAAGAGACAGGAAGAGCAGATCCTCCTCCCGCTAGGGCCCTGGCCAGACCTGACATTCCTTATTCCCTCTCAGTGTCTAACACCGGCAGCTTCCAAGACAGCAGAGGGTATAGGAGGCACAGGCTTAACGCTGTAACTCAAAGCTTCCTTCCTGGGTCTGAGGCCTGTATTTGCTCCTCAGTAGTTGTTTCGTAGTAGTTGTCTGACCTTTGGCAGCGTTCCTGCCCCTCTGTGCCTTGGATCCCTTAGATGAGTGTTTCCCAAAGTGTGGTACGCGTACCCCCAGGAGTACGGGAAGAGTTTGGTGGGGGTACGCGTTGCACCGGGGTTCGGTGGGGATATGCACTGCACCGTGCTTAGCTGGGCCTAATTCTACGTTCTCATGAGTCAAGTCAAGACGGTCTTGTGAGGCGTGAGATGGTCCAGTGTGCAAATAAATGTTACTTATAATATAACTTTTATTTATATTTTATTATGAATAATTTTATTTTTCGTTTATTATTATTTTGTGTATGTACCAAAACAAGAAAAGATAAATATATTTTGATTGTTATTAAAGTACATCCTTTTTTTTTTTTTTGACGAGGGGTACTCAGCGTTACGAGAACATTATAGAAGGGGTACACATATGTCAAAAGTTTGGGAAACACTGCCTTAGATGTGCCCCTAAATAGGAGGCTGTCTGCCTTGTTGGATTGTTGCGGATCTGAAATAAATTAATGCATGTAAAGGACTTAGGGAATTTGGGGGCACACATTAAAGACCATATTTATTAGCTATTACGAAATGTAAACATTTTCTGCTGTCTGTGTGGTAAAGGGGAACTTACAGTACACAAATAAAGATGCAGTTTTAGCGTAACGTTTAAGAGCTCCAGTTCTGGAGCCTGACCCCCTGGTTTCAAATCACCGGGGAGCTCGGTGACCTTCAACATGTGATGGAGCCTCACACTGAGCCTCGGTTTCCTTATTCGCAACATGCAGCAGTAATAACATCTGTGGAGATCTGGCCTGCCAGTGTGGCTCAGTGGCTGAGCATTAACCTGTGCACTAGGAGGTCACGGTTCGATTCCCCGTCAGGGCACATGCCTGGGTTGCGGGCTAGGATTGTGCAGGAGGCAGCCAGTCAATGATTCTCTCTCATCACTGAGGTTTCTCTTTTTCCCCCTCTCCCTTCCTCTCTGAAATCAATAAAAATGTATTTAAAACAAAAGATTAAGTGAAACAGCACATGTAAGACACTGAGCGCGGTGCCTGGCCCTTTATGGCCATTCAGTGGGTTAGCTCAGTGGTTTGGCTAGCTATTGTTCTTATTGCTTGGTTAATGAAGTGAACATTAATACGCAAGAAACAATATTATCCTCAGGATCTCCATGTGTAGGGCTTCAGGGTTGCTAATTAGAGTGGTTAGTCTCTGCTGCGCAGAGAACGCATATCTTAGAGCTTATAATTCTTCTCTTCAAGTAAATACTCATTAAAAAATTATCTGGTTTTCATGAATCCTTTGTAGAGCTATTTAAATGGGAAAAAAATCTAGATACCTTTTATAGCTTTAGGATTTTATCTCTGAATGTTAAGCAAAGGGGATGCCAGGCTAATGGCGTTACCTACATAACTCTGTTGTTGTCCAGCCATATCCTAACCACTCCAACAGCAGTGGGAAGAAGAGCAAACTCATCCATAACATCCCAACGGGAGTAAAATTTAGAAGCAGAGAAGTCGTTGCTCCTTCCGTAACACAGGATCACAAGACCCGACATTTCCCCATCTGCTGGCACTGTTGTCAAGATTGTGAAAACTTGAGCGTTTGCAAAAAAAAAAGCGATCCTGCGCCAGGAAGGCAGATAGGCTGTTAGGAAAGAAATGACTAGAATTGCACGGGGCCGTTTATTTGATCTGGTAACATCCTTTCTTTCGTTAACAAGAGAGTGAGTGCAATCCACTTGCTTGGTAGGAGTGGGAAGGGTGAGTGGAAATTTAAAAAAAAGGCTTCATCCGGCCTTCCTCATAACGAAGTAAACTTGCTTTCCATGGGATTGGAACCTTGGCGTTACACAGTCTATTTCTCCTCCTCTTGTTTGGGAGCAGATTGTAAGCCTGGTCACAGGGAAACACCTGTTTGCCAGCCAACCTGGAAAGGTGCAGGCACGCGGGTGACCCCTGCCTAGGTGTAGAGGGCACAGAGCGCTTGGCTAGCATCCTGCCAGGAGCCGGGTCTCATGTTCCGCTCCAGCTTCTGCTGCTGCCGCCGCCGCTGCTGTTGCTGGGAAGGAGACGTGGCTGACCTGGCACCTCCTCTACTCTCGGCGCTGCAGCAGCCGCTCAGGAAATGTTGTTTAAGGGGAACCTTCTGGATCCTTTTCATGGCACCATGGCAAGAAGAAGCCGTGTTGTATCTATTGAAGAGAAAGCGTGGAGTTGGCTAATGGATGCTGGTGAGTGAACAAGGCCCCCGGGAGCCAGTCTGCTGGTATCTTTTGGGTAGTTTCGCTCTCTCCAGGACGGAGGTGGCATCCATGGAAAATGGCCTGTGGTACACTGAACCTCAGAGCGTTGTCTGGGAGAGGAACGTAGTTCTCACACGTGACACACTTGATCCTGTCCCCCCCGCCCCACCCAGATTTGCTACTTGAAAAGGTACAAATCCTGAAGTTTGTCAGATAATCTCACTATATGGAGCATAGTTTCTCACGGAATTCCTGTCACTATTTGAGCTGTAGTCTTGTTTTTCACTTGAGCCACAGTAATTAAAAAATACAACAACACTCTAGTAATAAAAGTATTTCTCCTTTCAGTTCTACATGAGAACCTCCTTTTCCACAACAGCATTGAATTATAAGTAATATATATATATATATATATATATATATATATATATATTTTTTTTTTTTTTTAAATATATTTTATTTATATTTTACAGAGAGGAAGGGAGAGAGATAGAGAGCTAGAAACGTCAAAGAGAGAGAAGCATCGACCAGCTGCCTCTTACATACCCCCTACCAGGGATGTGCCCGCAACCAAGGTACATGCCCTTGACCGGAATCAAACCCGGGACCTTTCAGTCCACAGACCGACGCTCTACCACTGAGCCAAACCGGTTTCAGCTATATATATATATATATATATATATATATATATATATATATATATATATTTAATATGCATAATTCTTGCCAGGAGTATTCTTTTCAATTTAAGATAATTGCAAGCAAATTTGTAAGATACCATATTAGTCAGAGAGTTGCACAGGAGTATCTGGGACATTAGCAATAAAGAAACTTTATTGCTAATATCTTTATGCACCAATATAATACTTTACTGGAGCAAGATCCTCTCTTGACCAAGAGAATGATTTGAATGAGATATTTCAGTTTTTCTCACTCTAAATTTTCTTTCCCCAAAGCAGAGGCCATTTTTTACACACACACACATATCTTCCACCTTATCATTTTTAATGAATATGAATATGGGCCAATTAGTAGCTTACCTATGTCTTTCTTTAAAGGGTTGCAGGGTATAAAAATATTAAGTTTGCCACCGAGGCTTAGATCAAATTTTTCTAGAATAATAAATCTGTGATGAATAGGTATTTCATAAAAAAGGTAGAGTTTTAGGAAGTCATAGAGGAATTCCCCTGTTTAATCTTATTTTAATTTTTAAGACATTTATTTGACCATAACCTACTCTCCCCCCACCATTACCCCTACAATGCAATCTCTTTGAGGAGTCTCTTCTCACATGTGGTACCACCATTCATCCACTTAATATCCATTGGACACCCACTGTGCTGCCAGGCTAAGTGTAGGGATGGCATTGAGCACGTTTATAAAAAATTTATCCTTTTGTGATGATTAGTAACAGGAAACACTGGCTGAGATGATCTGATCTTATTACTTTAGTAAGACACTGTAGTAGCAATATAATATTTATCTTTAAAAGCTATTGCCAATTTTTCTATTTCCACGGATAATAATCCTGACATATCATCTAAGCTGAAGAGCCTTATAAATGGACTCTACCATTTCACATTGACAGTATGTAATCACTTTTTTGTTTTTTCTTGCACATTTAAAACAATTATATTGTCAAAATGGTTTTCATGAGTGGGATTGAGAACGCGGGTCAGAAAAATAAAACTGTAATTGATTTTTAATATTTAATATTTAATATTTAAAGTCAGACTATTATATTTTTAAAAATCCACTTCCATTTGCTTTTTACCATTGGGGATCCCTGAATATTTTCTTACCTAAACCTACCATATTGACAAGATATATTTTAATGAATTAAGTTTTAGTTGAAATCAATATCTAAACTGTTTATACAATGAAAGTATTTTTAGAGGGATATTCAGATTTCTCATCTTCTTTTATAAAATCTTAGTTCTCTCATATTTAAAATACTAGTTGTCAATACCAACTATTTTGTAGAATAACCATTATTTTATAAAAAATGTTTGACTTGACTTAATTACTCAGTGGACATAATTGAGTTTGCCTAAGCAAGAGCTGTTTTTATTGTACTTGTAATAGCATTACTTATAAGATTATATATATGTGTATATATATATATTTAAATAACCATGTATATATATCTGAGGTGAGACACAAGATTACTTGAGCTATTTGAAATCAAGGGAAATAGATTATCTATTCCTATTTTAGCTAACTTGGATTACAAAAAATATAAGTGAATACTTGAGCTCAGGAATGATATGTGCATAATCACTATCAGGCAGTAGAGTTTCTTCTTATTTAATTATAAAACAAGTATATCATACTGGTTCATTTGCTTCTGGTCTTGAAAAAGTGACAATTCCTAAGTGAGTCTGATTGTTTAAATTTTGATACATATAAGGGATTACTAAAGCCTGTCAGTGTTTATATTTAATCCCTGACTTGATTTTTATCTAGCTCATTAACGCAAAATTGTCTTCGGGTCTGTCTCTTAGAGCTGTTTAATATTTAATATTCCCTGAGCTCCTGAAGAGGAGTTCCTGGGGGCTTTTGAGCAGTTGAAGAGCTGTGAGTAGTAGTGGTTAGAAAGCCATAAGCATCTCCTTGGAAAATATAACATTGTGAAGTCGAGATTCAGGAGAGTCTTAGTGAGTAGTTTGTTTGACAAATTTGACAGTGCGCTGCAATCTACTACGTTAATCATACTTTCTTTTCCTCTTTTCCCCTTTTCTTCTCCCTCTCCCCCTTTCATCTGTGCACACTCTTTATCCACTTGCTCCTTTTCCTCCATGTTCTCCTTCTCTTATCTCATTGCATTCCTTCCGTATTCCTCATGTGATCATAACGGAACGTGATGTATCTGATAAAACGTGCTGTACTTATTTAAAAAAGTGATTTTAATTTCTTCTCCATGTAACCTTCTCTCTGTCTTTTCATTTTCTCCTCTAATAACTCACAACTTTGCCTTTTATTCTGTTTCCTTGTAGATTGCGCCCTTTGACATTGAATAGTCGTAGTACATTTCCTTATCATGATGTTATGATGGCAGGATTGAGGGATTTTTTTTTCTTTTTGAAATGTGTTGGATTTTTAACCTCCACTGTAGTAGGCCTACTATAATATGTCTTCCTTACTTTTCTTTCTAGAGCTAGAGCTCCATGTCCCCCTCCCACTGTGTTTTTGGCTGTCGTATGGGATGCTAGAATGGCCTATCTCCATGTATTTTGTTGCATTTCGCCATCGCTTCTTGTGTTCTGTCGGGGGAAGTTTTGGTGATTCTTTTCAAGCGCCGCTACCTGAGCTCTGCGCTAGTTGTCCCCCTCCCCTCAAGGTCTCCTGCTGTGTGGCCCTGTCTCTACTTCCTTGGCTCTGTCCATCCACAGAGCCTTGGGCCCCCCCGACGGCTGCCTCTGAACCCTTGTTGAGGGCCGGACTATTCCTCCCCCTGCTGCTACAATTGAGCCCCGTGCTGGGTACCACGTTGCCTTCTACACTCGCTTTCAGTTGTTAAGGCTTCCCAAGCTTTGGCTGTGGCTCAGTGATCCCGCTGGCAGACCCTGGAGCTTTCCTGGCCTCGACGCTCAGTGGTAGCAGCAGGTGTTGGGATCCCTCCAAGCCCTTAAGACCCCGGCAGCGAGACAATGGCCGTTTGACATAGACCTCAGGAGTTTTCAAAGCACCAGGAGGCCTCGGCAGAAGCTATCAGAAGGTAAGATTCTGATTTCTCTAGGAAGCTGTGGAGAAGATGAAATGTGGGGTTCGTGTAGACCAAATAGCACTGGATTCTACCAAGCACTTTTTTTTTTCTCCTTCACCATCTGCATTGTGTAGCTAGCAAGAGAAATCCTGGGGAGCATTAAAACTCTGAAACATGAAGTAGAAACGGTTTATTTTCCAAAGCCTGTATTCCGCTCACCTCCTTGTTCACGTTTCAGACCCAAAACAGTCGACGATTATATCCTCAAGTTCTTCAACTCCAATTCCTAAACCCATAATTAATTCAAAAGGAGTAGGAAGAGCAGCTCGGATCTTGGTAGAGCTAGGGCGCATTGTTGTCCTTTGGCAAAAATTACAGCTTAGCCTTCTAAACGTAGCAGTCTCTTCTTTTAGGGCCTTACTCTCAGTTTATTTTTTTAAAAAGTATTCTCTGCACCTATTTTTTTTTTTTTTTGAGGGGAAAGAATAATTTCATATGGTAGCATCTAACCTGGATGAAGGACGTATGTGGGGCACTTGTGTGTAATAATTGGTAGAAGACAGATCAGTAGCTTCTGAGGGTGACCAACACAAACCACTTTTCCAGTGGTTTAGGTTTTGTGGCAACATTTATTTATCGATAACCTTTTGTTTATTGCCCAGCCTTCATGCATGGGAGGTAATCTGCGAAATGATATGAAGACACCAATGCTGACATGATATCTTTGGTGACCTTACTATCAAATCATGTTTTCTCCCTCCCCCCCCCCCCCGCCACTTTGCTTTCAATGGACCTAATGTCATCATTGATTCCCTATAGTTGGAATCAAGGAGATTAGCCACTGTCACACTGAAACTCTTTCCCTTCAGTAAGTAAAAATGTAACCCAGGTTTTAAAGATGAAAAAAAAAAAAAGAATGTTGACTAATAGCTTTATAAAGGGAAAAGTAAGGTTTGTCTTAGGTAGTGCCTATTTTTGATGCTTATTTTTAAAACTAAAAGTGTTCAATAAAGTGTTTTATTTGCACTTGAAAATAATTAAGTTTTGTTCCCTGTAGACTTCAAAGGATAAGGAAATGAAATGCTTTGAAGTCTTTCTAGTGCAGTACATCGGGTAGTAGATTTCGTATGTAAAAACAGAAAGGGGAAATTTTAATGCTTTGATTCTTAATATTGGTAATGAATTTGCAGTTCTTAAAGATGTATGTGGTACAGTCTTAAGGAGTTTGCATTATTCTCAAATTGGCCGATGGAATGAATTTTTCCTTTTTTATTGACCTAGAATTCTTATACATATGTATACACACATATATAATTTTGAATGATTTAACTAAATATTAAGATAAAGTGATAGATTGAACTCATGGACATTTATAAAATTACTTTAAAACTCTGACTTCAAAATATTTTTTAATGGAACGTAGTGAATGTGGTGTTTATCATATTTAATATTTTATCAGTAGCATAACTTCACAAAAGCAGGGCACAATGCAGACAAATTTAGAGTTTAGTGATTACTTTTGGGGGCATGCAGAAAAAGATACATGATTTCAAAAAATGGTGGTACCATAAAGATCTTAGAAATAGAGGACTGATGATTCACAATTTCTGAAGCTCAGGGTAAGGCCAGAATCCAAGTCTCTGGATCCTAATCCAGTGCCCTGCCTCTCTGCAGTTCTATTTATTGACATTGCAATGCATTTGAGGGGCCACCTTGCCAATGTCCGCAGAGCAATGGATGGATTCTGGGAACTGAAGAGATTTTCTCCAGTATCACCTATGCCTAACCGTGGCTGGTAAACATGAACTCATTGTGCAATGTAGCCTTATTGAGGCCTTTCGAATTTTTTATTTGTCTTGTTCAGTGTAGCTTTCATTATAGTCTTTTTGAAAAATACTGTAGAAGAGCCATTAACATGTTTTTGTTTGAAGGGAGGACAGACCTTCTGGCATGCCATTCTTTTCGGTTTATGAGCCTCTAAATTGGGCAATTATCTGAAATATTAAATTCTTAGAATTGAAAGATTAGACCAGTGTGCAAATATAGGCAGTCTATTTTCTGTTTCTGAGCAAAAATTTTAATTGACTTCTTTGTCTGTTTCCAAACATGAAAAATTCATTAGCTCATCTCTTTATATATACCCGTTTACTTTGCTGTCCTAAAAGTGGAAGGGATGTAGATTATATTTGCATGGCCATTATTTGACGTATTTATTAATGACTTGCTTTCTGGTCCCTGACTTAGAAATACTGCTTCAAAACTCAAGTTTTCCCTGACTTTACTGAATACCTACCATCATTAAATAGGACCCTGTGCGGGCTCCATTGCAATGACCCAGTTCCCTTACAGGATGTCCAGGATGGACTCAAGACCCAATATGGACCTAAGGGGGGGAAAAAAAACAAAAAACTAAGGGGGCAAAACTAAGAATGGATTCTCTTTTTAGGAACTTTAACTTGAAACATAGAGTACTTTTATTTAAAAAAATATATTTCATTGCATTTTTACAGAGAGGAAGGGAGGCATAGAGAGTTAGAAACATCAATGAAAGAGAAACATCGATCAGCTGCCTCCTGCACACCTCCTACTGGGAGTGTGCCTGCAATCAAGGTACATGCCCTTGACCGGAATTGAACCTGGGACCTTTCAGTCCACAGGCCGACGCTCTATCCACTGAGCAAAAACAGTCAGGCAGTTGGAGTACTTTTGATATAGGGATTTATAACACTTATTTCAGGAAAGGAAAAAGAAACACTTGTTCATGGAAAGTCTTACAAATCTTCTGCTGGCTCTCCAAATAAGGCCTTAACCCCAACCATTGTGGCTCTGGGTATTCTGCCATTCATTACTCAGCTCACGAGACTCAGGCCTCTGAATTCCAGTTTATTGTGTCCCTTCTTAGGGATAATGAGAGCCGGCCTGGCTGGTGGGCTGTGAGCAAGATATTCATACGAGATACTGAGAAATGTCAGATGTCAGGCTTTTATGATACGTTTCCTTAGTTGGAACCAATAAATCAGTTACCAGCCTTGTTAGACATATCCATGTAGGAAAGAAATAAAAGTGCAGATCCGCCCGGCTGGCGTGGCTCAGTGGTTGAGCATCGACCTAGGAACCAGGAGGCCATGGTTCGATTCCCGTTCAAGGAAGATGCCCAGGTTGCAAGTTCAAGACCCCCAGTGTGGGGCCCTGCAGGAGGCATCCAGTCAACGATTCTCTCTCATCATTGATGTTTCTATCTCTCTCTCCCTCTCCTTCTTCTCTGAAATCAATACAAATATTTTTTAAAAAGATCAGAAGTTCACTCCTAACCCATCTCATGGCAGAGTGCCCGCCAGATGCCTCTGCCTCAACCTCTTCCCCACTCAGTATGTGCTACCTCTCTTCCCCCGCTGGCTCTTCAACCTTGGAAAGGTTATTACTTCTTATCCTCTCTTAGTCAGTGTCCTACCCACTCTAAAATCTGAATAATATTAGCTCTTTCCTGGGTTTTTATGAAGATTTAATTAATTAAATTTAATTTAGTGAGAACAGCGCATGCCAAGTACTTAGCACCGTGGCTGGCACATAGCAAATAGCCAATACATGTTGATGTTATCGTGTCATTTGCCCAAGGTCACACAACTAGAAAGTAAGTCAGAAATCTGACCAATGTCTGTGTGACTGGAAGACTTAAGGGAAACAAGACCACACACATATGCGCGCACACACACACACACACACACACACACACACACACACACTTTCCATAAGCAGCAGCGACAGCAGGAACCGCAGGGCCAAAGCTCATGAGCTCTTGGACCTCTGGTCCTGTCTTCCATCCCTAACCATCCCTTTGGTGATAGTAAGGCCCAATGTCCTGGATGCTGATGAGAACAGGAGCATGGTGTAGCGCTGGAGGAGCAACTCTGACAGCAAGGCTTCCGGGGAGTGGGATTTCAGCCTCATTGCTTCCAACCTGTGATATCAGGCAATGTAAGTGACCGCTCTAGCCTTCTTTACCTATGTATGGAGTTAGTAATAGTACCAATCAACTTGGGGTTTTGCAGGTAGTAATAAACGCCTTATTCATTTTAATAAAGGTGTATATATTCCCTTAAAACTGCAGTATGCTTTCAGGCTGAAATGCGTGGCTCCTAACGATCAGAAACCCATAGAGTTGTAGAGGTCCATAGGATCTGGGTGAGTTCATGATCTTCCGTTCTCCAAGCATCTGTATGCTTTCCCTGTCACAACCCTTTTAGCTCAGTGGCAGGCCCGTGGGAAAGGGGGAAAGGGAAAACCATGGAAAACCGGAGTTGACCTAAATAAGGGCTGGTTGTACCATCCAGTAGGCGGGTCAGCTTCTCTCGATCTGGGCTGATGTACGCGATTGGCTTCACCATCACCAGAAGGTGGTGGGATTACCATTCTTGTGTTCTTTCTCTTTTGAAGCAGAACCCAAACCAGCAGCAGAGGCCCCCTTCCTGGAGCGAGAGAAGTTAGCCTGGACTGAGTTGAGTATCAAGGGTTAGACTTGAGTGCCCGTCAGAGCAGGGACCTCTTGAATTCTTGCTGCTTCCGTGTCTAGATTCTCAGCTCCGTGAGGCCAGGGATGTTTGTTCTATTTATTTATTTGCAGTGCCTCGCACAGTCTGGGAAATAGTGGGTGTTTGAGGCATGTTAGTTAATTAAATAAAAGGATGGAAGTTCCAGAGATAGAAACTTGGTAAGTCAGAAGAGCTCACTTAAGGATATCGAAGAGTATCATGGCCACTGAAAGGGATTGGCTGCCTTGCAGGAAGCATAGGATGCCCGGGGCTCCCTCAGGGACAGAGCAAGGGCTAAGGCCTATCCGGGGCTGGGTCAGGGAGCTGAATGTGCAAAAACTCTGTAATGACTGGTTGGGAGACCTGGCGGAATTGAAACTGCCAATGGTGCCTGATTAATGAGTGCAGGAATCAAGTATTTCAAATCGTTCATTAAACTTTCAAAAACAGAGAACATATTTCATGATTCAAAAGCTATCGGAGCCCATTTACATTTACTGTTTCCTACAGTTATAAATGGTACTCTGGCATTAAAAACTCAATTTGGGTGCCAGGGACCTGAGGAAAATGTATCTGTAAACATGCCAATGGATGTGCATACTCCGCTATAAAGAAGTGATCAAAATATGGATTTAAATGTGTAATGCTGTAACATTATAATTTGTGATATTGGAACATAAAACGAAGTGCTTGTGCGGATGTGCAGGAAGTCAGAGTGTAATTCCTAAAGCTGAAATATCCGTGGGAGGTGATTGGTAAAGTGTTGTTTGTTTTTTTCTTTTTTCATTATAAATTTTGCTGCTCTCAATATATATTCCCCCAAATAACAAGATGGCAGCATCTTTTAATCAGTCTATATTAAACAGCATACACCATACTAGAAAGAACAAAGAAAACGAACTATGTTTGGTGCTAAACCTAACAAAGCATGTTGATACTCAAGCTTTTGAGCTGACCTAATCAGGTACTGGGATACCAGGCTTGCCAGCTCCTTAGATGCAAACCCAGGAGTTGGTGTGCTGGCACCTGAGAGACGGTTGTTAGACAACTTCAGCTGAGAGGTAAAGCCCCACCAAATGTCGCCACAAACATTTGTGTCTCCTTCGTTTGAAAAAGACCATATGGTGCGGCAGAGCTCTGATAATATTAAGATAGTGTGGAACTTTCCAGAGTATCTCAAGATCGCACTCGTAAATCAAGTGCTAAGTTGGTACATGTGTTAAAAATTTGGCTTTGAAAAAATACACGTTGACGTGAGGGTAAGCGAAAATGGAGTCCAAAACTGGGGGAAAAAATCCTCATTAACGCTGGCACCTTATTTTATAGAAAGGCAGGGTCCTTCCATGCTTTTTATTGATTTATCTTTTACATATACTTTTATTGATTTCAGAGAGGAAGGGAGAGGGAAAGAGAGAAACATCAATGATGAGAGAGAATCATTGGTCAGCTGCCTCCTGCACACCCCACATTGGGGATGGAGCCCACAACCCGGGCACGTGCCCTGATTGGGAATCGAACCGTGACCTCCTGGTTCATAGGTTGACACTCAACCACTGAGCCATGCCAGCTGAGCCCATGCTTTTGTTTCATAAGTGCCTATAAGTTCTCCCTCTCTCCACACTCAGTCTGTATTCACAAACATGCAAAGAGATGGAAACACACACACACACACACACACACACACACACACACACACACAGGCTTAGAACAGGAATGGCAAGCTATAACTCTGTAAGTCTCTTCATCAGTTACTTTTATGGCTCTGCATCCCTGACTGGCGTGTCGGTCTGGCCTACTATTTGGGATGCTGGGTAGAAACACCCTGGCCACACGTTTATTCCTTTTTGGTTTCTCTTTTTATTCCTAATGCCTGCCTTTAGTTTATTTTGGCAACCCATAATGTGAGTTTTCATTAGGTACTCCGTTTGAGACATGATGAGAGCAGCATGTACTAACTTACAAAAGGTAAACGCATTGCAATGTCCTGTGCGTGTGAAATCACTTAGATACCGAGACCCGGTGTTTCTCCTCCCAGCCTTTGCCCTGGACGTGGATTTGGTAGTTTGATCTGTTCTGTTTTACGCTTTTAAAAACGTAAGAGGCAGTGGTGCAAGAAAAAAAAATCAGTGGGATCTCTCCCTGTGGAGAAATTTGTCATCTGAAACAAATGTGTCACCGATGAGGAAAAAAAGTTATCAATAATGCGAGCGGTGTCTCAATGTATGAGTTTTTTTAAAAGGAATCTTGCAATTAAAAAAGTGACATTTGCCACATGAAACAAACGGAACACACATTTCAGAATGCTATCTCTATTTAGAAGGGCAGCTGTGTAGGTAAACCAACGTGCGTGTAATTATATGGGTGTGCTTGTGTTTACAGCACATCACACGTAGTTTGCAGAAACTACTCACTCTCACACCATTTCCAAGGGGAACTGCAAATATAGCAGCTCAGCTTCCCAATTAGGGACTTATCCCTGGAGCCAAATAACATGCTCCAACGCCCCCCCCCCCCCCCCCCCGCCCCTCCAATACTTACTGTTGGTGTTTCCTTGGATAACAAGGCCTCCCTCAGCTTCGGCCGTCCACCCTTTATAAGGAGGATAATAAAAGAACCACAGGATTATTTATCAGATTAAATCAGTGAATAAGCTTAAACCTTGTAGAGCGGTGCCAGTCATACACTACATGTTTAACAAGCTGCCATGGGTGCTTTGTGGGGTGTTTTGTTTTCTATTCTTTTTATTTTTGCCTGATTTCCAACAGAGGTGTTATTTAGCCTCCTGCCTTAGGAGGTGGGGCTGATGGGAAGTGGCAGTCTTTCCTTAGCCAAGAGGTCAAATGCCAGAGGCCACATGTACCCGATAGGATGAGGTCCAATATGATGAAAAGCTTTGGGATGACTGAGGGGACGGAGCTAAGCTTAAAATAGGAATAATCACGGTTGAGGGTCGAGCCAGGAACTGAGAGGTCACAGGTTTGATTCCTGGTCAGGTTGCAGGTTCAATCCCCAATTGGGGGTGCATGCAGGAAGTAGCCAATCCATGATGTTTCTCTCGCATTGATGTTTCTATCTCTCTATCCTTCTCTCTTCCCCTCTCTCTAATAACCGATAAAAACATATTTAAAAAAATAATCTGAAGTCTTGTTCTCAGACAGAGGGTGTCTGCGGCCACACCCTTTTGGAAAACTTAGGGAATCAGCCTCAACTGTCTCCACATCAGTCCTCCATTTCAGTGACTTAGAGTCAGAAATTGCTACCAATATCTATTTAAACAGTTGGTTCCTTATTTATTTTTTTTTAAATTTCTGTCTGTCCCATCAACAGGCTAGATCAGCTGTGGGCAAACTACGGCCCGTTCGGCTGTTCTATCCGGCCCGAGGAGCCGAAAAGAGTGGAGGGTTCTCTTGCTCTCCCCTCCGCTCCTTCACCAGCAGCCCAAGATGAGAGTGCCAGCATGGTCAGGTTGCTTTTGTTCCGGCCCTCCGGTCCAGTTTAAGAACCCATTGTGGCCCTCGAGTCCAAAAGTTTGCCCACCCCTGGGCTAGATTCATTATTATTAAAAACTGTCGTTGTTTTCCTTCCTTTTGATAGTCTCCACATTGCCCCATCATTTTCCCAGAAGACTTTATTTCATGGGGATTAAGGCAAGAGTTATCTTTAATGGAAGAACCTGATGACCATTAGGCTGAAGAGAGACAGCACGGCCACACTTTCCTGGAATGATTCCAGCTAACATCAGTGTTCCTCTATTTTGAATTTAGGATGACGTGGTCCTGAGTTAGTTATGTTTCAAAAGCTTGCCTGGGCCTTTAAAAGCCACCAGTATCACTTGCAGTGTGTCCCAAACTTTTGACATATGTGTACCCCTGCTATAATTTTCGTAATGCTGAGTACCCCTCGTCAAAAAAAAAGTATGTATTTTAATAACAATCTATATATATATATATATATATATATATATATATATATATATATATTTGGTACATACACAAAATAATAATAAACAAAAAATAAAATTATTCATAATAAAATATAAATAAAAGTTATATTATAAGTCACATTTATTTGCACACTGGACCATCTCATGCCTCACAAGACTGTCTTGACTTGACTCATGAGAATGTAGAATTAGGCGCAGCTAAGCACGGTGCAGTGCATATCCCCACCAAACTCCAGTGCAACGCATGCCTCCACCAAACTCTTCCCGGACCCCTGGGGGTATCAGTACCGCAATTTGGGAAATACTAATCTACAGCACAAAGTGAAGTAGGAGAGGAAAGTGCAGGAACCTCCAATTAAAAACACGAAAATAGCACCCTGGTTCAGTGGATAGAGCGTCGGCCTAGGACCAAAGGGTCCCGGGTTCGATTCTGGTCAAGGGCATGTATGGTTGCAAGATCCTCCTTAGCCCGGACCCTGGTTGGAGCTTGTGCAGAAGGCAACCGGTTGATGTTTCTGTCTTTCCCTCTCTCTTCCACTGTCCCTAAAAATCAGTGGAATAATATCTTTGGGTGAGTATTAAAAATAAAAGTAAATCTATAATAAAAAAAGCATAATATGCTAATTAGATGCCCTTCAGGATGAAACAGGAGCTGTGAGGAAAGCCCTGGTCCCGGTGCCAGAGGGAAGCCAGTGCCAGCAGCCTGGGAAGGAAGGCCTGCTCTTGCAGGAATTTCAAGCATCGGGCCTCTGGTAAATAAATAAAAATGCAAAAGTAGCAAAAGGTTTCAGAAGGCATTTTGGTGATTCCTGACCCTGAGTTGGATTTCAGGTTCATTATAGAACCAAACTTGTTTTCAAATATTTTTTCGGGGTTGAGAAGTAACAGGTTAAAAAATAATGTTCATTATTGGAAAACAAACAAACAGGAATTTGCATGGTTATTAAAACATAACCTCAGAACCTCAAATAGAATTATAAATATCCCTTCATTATCTGTATCATAATTTTTCACTTCAAATATAGTTTGCATTTATGTTGGTCTTCAAATTTCATGTTTAAGCCTTCAAATGTTATGATTACGTCTTCATATTGGCTATTTTCTGCTTATAACTCAAATATAGCAATTCTTTTGGAATCAAATCAGTTTCTAGTCAGGATTCATCTTGTTCTTGGCATTTTTGATAGAAGTCAGGATCTTTACCACAAAGAACTCTCAAAGCGGTGTCAGATGTTTGTGGGTGCAGCCCTGCAGTGTGAGCCTGGGACTCAGTTTCCTGTGAAAGGTCCCCATTTAATCCTCGTGTTGCGTTTTTGTGTCGTGTCCTGGGAAGCAGAGCCATCGTTTTGTCTCCTTGGACGGAAAGAAATCTAGCAGAGACCATGCACAGCACAACCCCTTCTGTACATTCTACTACAGCTTGTCCTCTGAAAGCAGTATGAATGCAAGTTTAAAAGCACTCGGTGAAAAGTAATTTTATTTCCGGAATCCTGCTCACTAATGACACAATTGTATGTTGCTCCATGAACACTAAAATTGAAAGCATAATGATTGTTTTGATTATATAATTGGCGGTATAAATTTTAATCGTTGAGAAGAACGGAAGGGTGGGAGGAAAAAGAGTCTAAATTCTCCTTTTCCTTCAAGATAAACTATAAGTTGTAAAAGTCAAGTCAAGATCTTCTTTAAAACTTGTTCTACCATTTTAAGACTGGTTTCTGTTGCCCCCTGACCCCTGAAACAGGTTAACAAACACTAGAGAATATAGAATTTACTGTGCCAACAGAATATAGTCTTTCCTCAACAGCTGGATAAGTCAATGTGTGTTTATTGAATAAATAAATGAATACGCTCTGGTGAAAATCACTGAGTGAGTGAGTAGATGAGTGATTGGATAAACTTAGTCTTAGCACAGTCCACTTCCTCTTTATTATTTTTAGGAAACAATCCTTATTTTCAAGTATTGTCAAAAGAATGTCATTGAAAGAAATTGGCTGAAATTCCTCATTTTCTCTTGTGGTAACAGCGATAGTAGGCTGGGAACTTGGTAGGTTACAAGAGATTGTTTATGTAGGTTGAATGACCCTACATTTATAGAGCTTTTGGGAGTCAGTGGATGAGAATACATAAATTCTAAGAAGCATAAGGGCACTCAGTACTAGTCTGAAAATAAACACCGGCCCATGTAATTACATCCTAAATAAAATAAATAGAAACGGATCGAGAAAATGACAGCGGCCTAGCAGAATTTCGCGTGTTTTCTGTTCCCGTTTTCACTCGCTTTTGATGGTGATCGGTGTTAAAGGAACCCCAGGCAGATTTTGAATACAGATGTTGAAACACTGAGCCAGCAGCAGCAACAACACCCAAAAGCGAATATGGGCTTGATGTTGTCACGGTAGGTTTTGAACTATTGGAGGAAGGGGTTGAGGAAACGGGTTAAATATCAGTGTGAACGGAAGGCTTGGAGGTCTCAGGATAACTCTGGAGAGTATAATAAACCTTCCAAAAGCCAGGGAACAGAGAGAGAAATAAACCGGGGCGGGAAATTGCAGGGAAGGCTGGGGCCTTAGCTGACAGGGAGGAGAGCCCACATTAGCATAAGTCCTGGCTCTCGCGGGGCCCATTCCCCAGAAATGCATCCCTTGTGCGAAATAGAGGACTTGTGTAAACACACTCCGCAGACGTTTGAAAATACCCGAATAACGGTTCTTCAGGGGTTACTCTGTAATTATTTCTAGCTGTTGCATTTGTTTATCTTGGTACCAAGTTATAGAGCTCGCTTTTGACTCGGTGTTACCTACGGCGTCGCATTTCATAGTTTGAGAAAGTACATAAACAGCGTTGGAGAAAAATGCAAACATCAGTGGCTTCGGTGACGAGAACAACTGGCAACTTATTTCATCGGATTTTGTAAATGAGTAGCTGAACGTAACATTATATTCGTGGCACGCTCAAAAAAGGAAAAAGGAGGGGGGGGAAAGGAAAAGAATGGAAACTTGGACTTCTGCATAAACATCTTATCAAAACACCAGCTTTTGATTTTTATCTGAGCTTTACTGTAGAAAGTTTTTTACCATTTTTTTTTTTTTTTTAACAAAGCCTAGAGGAAATTGCTGGAGGAGAAAAGCTGAATGTTATTTCAGGCTAACCTTGGAGTCCTCCTATTAATATTTTGGTTTTATTGGAAATTATTTCGTTCTTATTTTTCATAGTAGTCCAGTATGAGCAATACGAATCGTGTAGCTCACTCAAGGGTATTTCAGGAGAACTGACGTGATACTTTGTAAAAATGTACTTTAAAAAGTGGGCACATAAATGTTTTGCGTCCTGCTACTGTTTTATCACTCAGTTCTCAGCGTGTAGGTAGGAAAGCTAGCCGAAAATGACCTTGAGGTTTATCTTGTGGACGATTAGGGATGGGGCATTGTCAACAAACTATATAGGTGTGCTCTCTTTCTTTTTGCTGTAATATTCAATATATAAGTAAATATACAGTACATAACATTGATAAAATATGGGATATCAATGTGTTCTTACTTTTTTAGGGAGACTAAGTAGGGAGCAGATAGCTGATTTGGTTGGGGGGTGGCCGAATTTAAAGAAACAGCTCCCAAAGGTCATTCCCATAGAACCAGCAGGGCTGTGCTATGGGACAGTGCTGTTTCATTCAGAGAGAATGCGCCGGCAGAATGAGGGATGGAAAGACAAGTCTTAGTGATCTCCATCTCATCAGCAAGTCAGAACAGGGGGACATAAAAGAAAGTGACAGAGAAATCATGGGTCAATGCATAGTGGGCAAGGAAGGCGGTGCATAACCAAGAGAGACAGAAGAAAAATAAACAAGTCGTGACTGGTGCCAGATGCTCCAGAGAGGACAAGAAATGAGATCAGGACACCGAGTCCGGCAGCTAGAGAGTAACCTCTGAGAAAGCAGTCTGAGTGGAGTCGGGAGGGCGAAGGCAGGATCCCCCTGGCAAGCCAGACTCCAAGGTGAGTCACGAGGAAGGCGGAAGGTGGGTCTGAGGCCTCCACAAGTTTAGACAGCGCTGGGAAGACAGTCCGGAAGGAGGAGAAGAGGGGACGTGGATGGCCGCTGGAGGGGCCAGCAGGAGGGAGATTGTCACTGGGCAGGGGAGGTTTGATATGCCAGGGGAAGCACTTTTTTTTTCAGGGAAAGGAAGTCCCAGGAGTCCTTGGAGAAGAGAAGAAGGGAGATTGATGAGAGGAGGAATAGGGGAGGGTGCTGTGTTTCAGAGACGTTGAGAGGGAGGGAGTCAGAAGGTGGTGAGAGATTGCCCTTAGACAGCCCAGCCCCGGGAGGCAGGGTGGATACCTCCCTGCCATCCCTCCTCTAGGCTTCAGTCTCTTCTCCACTGTTGCCTGGGGGGGCTCACTGCCTTGTGCCCACACTCCCTTGTGCATTGCTTTAAAAAATTTATATATATATATATATATATATATATATATATATGTGTGTGTGTGTGTGTGTGTGTGTGTGTGTGTGTGTGTGTGTGTATTGATTTTAGAGAGGAAGGGAGAGATAGATAGAAGCATCCATGATGAGAGAGAATCATGGATTGGCTGCCTCCTGCACGTCCCCCACTGGGGACGGAGCCCCCCACCCAGGCACGTGCCCTTGGCTGGAATGGAACTCGGAACCTTTCAGTCCGCAGGCTGATGCTCTCTCTGTCCCCTGAGCCAAACCGGCTAGGGCTCTGCATTGCGTTTTCAGTCCTTTAGTTTAACTTTGCTGTCCTTACAGTCCTCTGTTGACGGCACATTCTGTGTGGGCAGAGGACGTGTTTTACCCATGTGTGCCTTGTTTAATAGGTCCCTCTCCCCGAACGTCACAGTCGGCGCTGCCGGGAGAGAAGCTTCCCAGCCCAGCCTGCTCATTAGGGCACATGCTCAGGCTAATTAGCTACCTGTGTGGACGTCAAATGGCGTTTCTGAAACAAACCCTTCATTTCAAATGAACGGGGAAGGTTAGGAGATCAGACTGTTGTCGTTGCTTCCTGGTTAAAAATGTCACAACATAACAAAACAGCACTTAGAACTTAGAAGTGGCTGCTTCCGAAGCCAGGTAAACATTTTAGCCGGAATTTGCTGTAGAACGTGGAGGCGTTCTACTGAACAGAAAATAATTAAGAAAATCGAATGTTTGCTAAGTGCTGTGGTTCGCACCACTGTTTGTGTGGATCGAATAGGATTAGGTGATGTCCTGAACTTTTGGTCTGATCTACACTGTTGGCACAGATCCCTTGCTTAGAGTCGTTAAACTGTGTTTTCTTTTCTTTCTTTTTTCCCCCCAAAATATATTTTATTGATTTTTTTACAGAGAGGAAGGGAGAAGAATAGACAGTTAGAAACATCAATGAGAGAGAATCATTGATCCACTGCCTCCTGCACATCTCCCATTGGGGATGTGGCCCCAACCGAGGTACATGCCCTTGACCGGAATCGAACCTGGGGCCTTTCAGTCCGCAGGCTGACGCTCTATCCACTGAGCCAAACCGGTTTTGGCCAAACACCTTATTCTGAAAATTCCCAGGAAATCCTGAGAAGGTCTTTTAATGTCATTGGAATTTTAAATTGAAGCCAATTTCTCCCTTCTCACCACTCCTCAATGTGGACTCTTCTCTCCAGCGTCCCTGGACTTTTCTACACGCATCTCACTGTCTCACACTTCTCAACATCCTGTATTCTCATAAAAAACTTCCCATTCTTGTTTTCTTTAAACAAAAATTACTGATTTCAGAAAGCTGTATGAACATACATTTTACCTGCCTTAGGTGAAGACTAGGAACCTTTCAAAATCAAAGCTTGATCCCTCAGTTTACATAGAAGAGGTAACTTAGTTGCTACCTAAATACAGATTCACTCAAGGAGAGAAATATAGGCAATAGACCAAATGTTGATCACTGAGAGCCAGCTATTGCTAAAAGCACAGTGGCTTTGTTCACGATCTCTTGCTAGTCTGTACTATATAAATTTTTAATAAGAAATGGACTAGACTTTTTTTGTGTTCAGTGGTTACATCACAGAGGAGATAGTGCTTTGCTATTGAGGTCCATACTTGAGTTTAAGGGTCATAGAGATTAACGAAAGGACTTGAAGGGATTTTCATAGCTTACTTCTATCCTCAAGGTCTCTTCATTCTTTAAAATTATGAAGTAAGTCTCTTAAATTAGTTTAAATTAGTTTTATATTCTCAGTTACTTCACTCTTATGTTACTTTTTTTTTAACATGTGTAAAATAAATGCCCCAAAGCTGCTCATTTCTTTATTCACTTGTATATGTAAGAGAAGTTCATTTCAAGTGGATGTGTATTCAATCATGGTTCTAGAACGCTTTTCAGAAATAAATACTTGTTATTTGTGCCCACTTTATAGAGGAAGAAATTTAGGTTGTGGGTGCTTAAATGATTCTCCCCAAGTTTTTGCTCCTATAGAAAGTTTCTCAGTAGATTTTACTGATTTCATCAAAGGACATACTGAGAGGTATACATTCTATATTATGTATAATTATTCTTCCAGCACTGGAACTTATGTGGGTGCTCAAGACATGTTTATTGAGTGAAGGAATGAGCAAATCACTAAATGAAAATTAAAAAAAAAAAGGAATGATGAATAACACCCAATTCCTACCCAAATGTTGAGAGGAAAAGTAGCATCATGATTTGGGAGTGGGACACCCGAGTCAACATCCTGTGTGTACATACCAGGTCAACCTCATACTGCATCAGGGAACTTGGCAGTAACGGTACCTGTCCTGCAGTGTGGATGCAAAGTTTAAAGGAGTTTGTGTATGCAAATGCATAGAACAGTGCCTGTGTCCAGTTTAATTTTGCTTTACACATTTAAATGCCAAGAATTACGTAAATTAGGATATACATATTTAAATTTCGACTAAAATAAGAATTAGAGAATGCATTTCATTGACATTGATTGAATCAAAGGAAGCAAGATATTTTAAACTTTGGCTTATTACTATGCATTTGGTAATCCTGGAAATTGAGCCTACATTCACGTATTAGTTCCAGCATAAATATTTAAGTGCACATTATTTAAGCTATCATGAAACTTAAAAATACATCACTTTTATAAGATTACAGAATTGACCTTCTAAACTTTATTTTTGTTCACTGTCAAGTTAAAGAAAATTTAAATGTCAGTTAGCGAAATGCAGTCAATTAGTGAGCACCTGATATGAAGCCGCTAGGCTGGCTATGTTATTAGAGAGAGTTCACAATTTAGACTAATATGTGGACTGTAAGTATTCACCTGTTGTTCTCTCTTAATGAATGCATATTTCAAAACTAATTTAAGATGAACATTATCCACTGAGTGTGACTTTCTTCCTGAGACTCATTTAATCTGCTTCCAGCTGATTTCAATATTCAAATCGGTGTATTTCATCAAAAGCACTGAGCGAAAAAGACACCCAAGATGCATTTATTTTGGCCACATGATTCCGCCCAGAATAAGAGGGCGTCGCCAGGGAGAGGGTCTTGAGCACAGCACCTGTTGCCCAGGTGAACTGATGGGCGGTCATAGCAGGAGTGCGTGATGGCCCGCGGCCCATGAAGCACAAAGAAGAGGCTGCTTTTCTGTAAGCATTTGCGGAATTGCTTCTGACCTCATTTCATGACACTTATCTTCTCACGGGAAGAAGCAAGGTCCCAGAACGCTGCAAAGTGGGGAGACTGTGCTTTCGTTGGAATCACAGTGACCCAGCACAATGGAGCTTGGTAACCATCATAAGGCAAGCATCGGTTTTCATGGTGTCCGGGAACTGTTTTCTGATTCATTAAAATGGGTGCTGAGGTTTGAATGAAAAAAAACAGACACCCTGGCTTATGCTTTATTTGTGCTCGGATGTAATCTTTATAGTCTCAAATGAAAATAAGCAAATATCCCAGCACACGTTTTATAGGCCAAGGCTGCTCACAGAATTTATTTCTTTGTCCTGTTCTGAGACTGATTTGAAACTCAGGGTCTTTCTCCATTTTTATGTGGAACCGATAGCATTAAACCGTTGTGAGTTAATATATTGACCAGTGTCTGCGCCTTAAAAAAAACAACTGATTGCCGACACCGGTTTGGCTCAGTGGTAGAGCGTTGGTCTGCGGACTGAGGGGTCCCGGGTTCGATTCCGGTCAAGGGTATGTACATTGGTTGCTGGCACATCCCCGGTGGGGGGTGTGCAGGAGGCAGCTGGTCGATGTTTCTCTCTCATCGACATTTCTAGCTCTCTATCCCTCTCCCTTCCTCTCTGTAAAATATCAATAAAATATATTAAAAAAAGAAACAACTGATCCCTGGCATGTTTATGGAGACCAGAAAGAACACTACTTAGTAACCCAGGTTTGCCTGAAAAGGACCCCTTAAAAGGTGTCCTGTGTGGTAGACAGTATACAGAGAGAGGCCTCTTCCCTTTTTTCCTGTAATTTGGAAGGGTCAGAAGTTCAGCTGTTCATGATATCTGCTCTAGAAGTAACAGGGCATATATCTCCTTGAAAATGGAAATTAATGATGTGGAATAAAGTAGTGTCACTATACTGCTCAGGACATTAGCTTTATTATAGTAATGGTTTTCTTTTTGCCTTTTAGAATTATATAATTATTTTATTATTTTTGTTCTCTATCCCAAAAGAGGGGTGTGTATATTTAATGTGTGTGTGTGTGTGTGTGTGTGTGTGTTGCATATGCGTGTCTGTTCTTACAGCACTCCGAATATATTTTAATTCAAAGTCATGCATTTGCCCTGTGATATTCCCATGCTTATAATCTCCAATGTAATGAGTCCTATGGTACGGGGACAGTCAGCCCAGGAATGAGAAGATGCGGTTCTATTGCCAAATTCACCATTTACTATCGATGTGAGTTTTGGGGCTCACTTTGCACATTTTCTGAGTAGAGATCACACAGCCCTGAATTACAAAGTAAGCCATGTCTCTCTCTCCAAGCTTCGGGGGGTGGGGGGGGTGGAGTAGGTGACTGTAGAGAGCTTAGGACAGCACTTTCCCATGGAGGCCCTCGGGAGTGGTAGCTGTGGGCAGTGATCTCATCTGTCCTCCTTCAAGGTGACTCAGGGAAGGGGGCAGGCCGGTTTTCAGAAGCCCTTATTGTAGTCAAGAGCATCACTGTTCACTAATTATATGCTCCTTGGCCAGACATTTCACATCTCAAAGCTGGTTTCCTTACCTCTAAGTTCAGGTGGTAGTCATCTGCCTTGAGGACTTCAAATGACTGTCATGAGGGTTTTAGAAACTCTTAATGTGTTATGCAAACAAAAACAGTGGTTGTTTTCTCAGGCAATCTTTGGTTCTGGGTTCCCATCGGGAGAGGCAGTCTTATAGGGGCAGGGAGTTGCCCAGAGAGGGAAGGAATGCAGGGAGGGGATGCTTAAAGATCACTTTTGTTTCAGTAATGGGGTAATTAGGGTTCTGTGAAAGTGTGTATTCTTTTGTTGGGGGGTGGTGTGGGGTGGGAAAGGAGAAAGCATATGTAGAAAAGTGTGAGAGAAATTAAATCTCATTGTTGTTTTTCATTTCCCCACCTTATTCTTGTTTCTTTATGTTACCACTCCCATAAGTCAGTCCTGGTTACAGACTGACACATGAATGAACTGTGTAACTGACCAGGGAAATTTAAGCTCCAATGGGAAAACATAAAATGATCAAAGCAATGAGATGAAAAGGGTTAGAAATAGGGGTGGCCTGGGTCATGGATTGTCAGTGTGTCAGGATATGGATGGAGGTGGAGCAATGAAGAGAACTCATACTGAAATTAGAACTATGTGGCTCCTTAAGGTCCATGGAGCAGAAAACACTGGAGAAGTTAAAAATGAAGATAGAGGTGTGTGTGTGTGTGTGTGTGTGTGTGTGTGTATGTGTGTGAATTAGGAATGACTACTTTTGTACGTGGTATTTGAGAAGAAAAAAAAGGATGATTAAATTTAGATTATTAAATTTTATACCACATTGATGAGGATAGCTCTGGCATCTAATGAAGAGTTAAAATGAGTATAAAGGAAGAATTCTTAAACTTAGAAAAACAAATTGTGAGTCAGGGAACTTTAAAGTCATATACCAGTTTATTCATTAACAAATGTCATTATCTTTGAGTATTGATATTTTGTTAGAGATACTTTTAACTTACTCATATTTGGATATATTGGTGAAGATAGTGTAATATTTAATCACTGGCTTCCTAAGATTGTATAGCCTGATTTATAAAAATAAAAATAAAAATAAAGACAAATGAGTAAAGAGGAGAAAAGTAAAGCTGAAAATTGCCTTTTGGAATTTAAGTGACTTGTGAGAATAAAGAGTAGAAAAGACAACAAAAGCGATGGGGGGGGGGAAATGTATCTCATTCACTGTTAAATATCACATTGAATTACTTTCTTCCTAAATAGGTATCTTTCCTTTGCTCTTAGGAATGAAGAGAATGAATTGAGCTGTCTTAGTGATGGCATTGATTTTTTTCTTTTATTCATACTGATAGAACATATTTTGAGTCTTTTCTCTGATTATGGGTTGCATAAGAAAGCACTGGTTCAGCTATCCCTTCCATCAAAGGAATACAGCATTTTACATGGGTTAACTTCTGAATTATAAAATACATCATCTGGTTTTTAAACGAACACATGCGTATGTTATAGGAAGATATCAGTTGCTTAAAAGTACATGAACTAATATCTTGCATTAGTTAATTTTCCCTGAAGGGAAGACAGCTTGACTTTTTAAAACCTGCATTTAGTATTTATGAACTAAGACTATTCTCCTGGGCTGTAAAACCTTATAACCCCAGAATAACACACTTTAAATGTGTTCACCTGTTCTGTCAGTTGACATCAACTGCATGTATAGCAAAAAAAAAAGTGTTTGCTTAGTTCTTGGCTGACATTAGCAGGAGCTATCATATTTTCACCTCCTAGTCACTTGGGTAGGACAAATGACATCAAAACTTCCAGATACTTGATTTACAAATGGAATCCAAACTGATTTGCTTGCTAAGAGATTTCTGGCCTAAATTCCAAAAATGTTCTCCATGTCTCATGCACCTTTTATTTAAAATGTTGTCCAGTCGCGATTTTCGGTTAATATTTATCATGAGATGTGTAATTGGTTTCTGACTGTCTAGCTGATAAATGCTGAACAAACAGCTCTGAGAGGGGAAAAAGAATCATCTTGATTTATTATGTTTGCTGATCTTTGGTAGAAATACTAACACCAGGACTGATTCCAAACAACCAATGTGAGTGAGGTCACTGAGTGTGGAGGTGAGAAGAGACACATGCTCATCAGCGAATGCCAGCCAGTGCAAGCAGGCTTCTGCACAGCTCTGGAGGGGTCTGCATTCCAGAATCCCAAATTTCCCTGCTGGGATTTGAGGGAGACATGGCCTGCAAGATAAAGGGTGACTCTAGATATCTCTACCAGTTTTAGTGATTGCGGTTGTTACATGTGAGCATAGCTGTGGGCCCCGGCCTCTTTCATTCACACAGAAATCCCTCAGTGACTCTGTGGTGAATTAAAAAGCTAGAAGAGCCCAACCAGGTGTAGCTCAGTGGATGAGTGTCAAGCCAGCAACCAAGAGGTCACTGGTTCGATTTCCCATCCGGGCACATTCCCTGGGTCATGGGCTCAGTCCCCAGTAGGAGGCATGAGGAGGCAGACAATTGATGACTCTCTTCATTGAAGTTTCTCTCCTCCTTTCCTCTCTGAAATATATATATATATATATATATATATATATATATATATATATATATATATATATAGTTTAAAAAGCTAGAAGGGGTGTTAGATGTTAAGTAAATCATCTCTGTTTCACAGGACCTACCTTTGCTTCATCTGCAGGCATACAGGGCTCATGCTATAAAACTCAAAGCGGAACAACGCTCGGAGCACATTCCCAGGAGAGATTTAGGAAATTATAATCTTGTTGCCTCTGGAAAACATTGGCCTTTTTCCTCCTTGTTCCGCTGCTCCCAGGATACCTGCTTGTCAAGTGTTCAGTAGGTTCTTTGGGCTTTGTCATGGCAACTGAGTACCTTGGCTCGGATCCTGAGGGTTTCCAAATGTTTCATTATCTCTTGTTTTCAATGCTTATTCTGTCACTTTTTTAGTATGCTCATCCTGACACTTCTTGATTAGGCCCCTTTCCTGTGCTTATAATCAGAGTAGTATTCCGTTATTTCTCCTCTCCTCCAGTATTTTCACATTTTATTTGAAGCAAGGGCAGCTCACTCCCCCTCCCCCGTTATAGCATGATAGAACAAAAACATAACAGAAGCCCCACGCCCACATCTCAGACCCTGGTGGTTAAGTGATAGCTCAAAATAGTACACCCATCCAGTAATTGTGTGCCGTAAGGTTAATACAATTTTTTACTTTTTTAAATGGGTAGAATCCGGTATGAACAAATCTTTCCCTGCTTATGCCATTTAGGTCAGTCCCTCATTCTGCGATACCCTTTTTTTCTTCCTTTCCTGATCCCCATCTGTCCTTCAGGCTCATCGTGGGGATCACCCTCTCTGTGAGGTCTGCTTTAATTCACCTCCTCTGCTCCCCACCCTAATTGGGTTAGCTCCTGTTCTGTGTGGGATCCAGCACTCTGCTGACCCTCCCTCAGTACTTGCACATTTATTATAATTGCTGCTATTTTCCTCCCAAAATGTTATCGAGAAATATCAAACCCAGCAACATGGCAATACCAGCGTCACACATATCATATACCATCTACGTGGGTTTCCCCAGGAGGTGTATGCATTCCTATACTTTTTCTTTTTTCTTTTTTTCTGAATCCAGAAGGAAGTAAGTTGCAGGTATCCACTCTTTGTATCAGGCAGCCCTTCCTGACTAACACAAGAGCTCCCTGTCTTGGGATTAAGTAGACATCATCATTTTTGGAGGTTTATTTCTTGATTTGTTCATTCATCAAATACTAAGTAAACTCGCTGCTATGTTTAGCTGAACCTGGAAGGTTTTGATGAGTAGCTAGCTCGACTATAAAACATGTATATGATTGAGGATGGTTCGTTCCTAGGGAGAGGACAAAACGTTACCTTGCTAAGTGAAAAAGAACCCTCACCCATCAATGCATTCACTCAGTTGTTCCGTCACTGACATTGTTGTCTGTCCTATACCAGGCAGTGCCTGGGCTCTTAGTGTTCACAGCCCAGGCTGCTTACCTGTGAGATTTGAGTCGCTCCCAGGAGGGAGGCAGTCAGCGAATACCCTGGAATATGCTCCTTGACGGAGGTCCCCAGTGTGGCAGGGGCACTCAGCAGAGAAGGGCAGGCCAGACTTTCAGAGCGGTGCCAGTGAAGTGTGGGCAAGAATGCGAAGGATAAGGAAAAGGAGTAAATTAGGCAGACACAAAGAGGAAAAGCACATTTGAGACCGAAGCATCAGCATATTTCAAGTCAAAGGAGCATGAAGAAAGGATGGGAGGACCCAGGATCTGCCAGCGGCTTGCTGTAACTGCAGTGGCAGCTGCCAAGGGGCATTTGCTAGAAAAGGGAACACACAGGGCTGGAGGCGGAGGCCCAAGCCGAGAGGGACTTTCTGAGTTCAACTCCGGGGTCGAAGCTTTCCCTGAAAGCCACGGGAAACAAACCACTGAATGACTCAGGTGGGACAGGGCTAGCTATCCCATTGGCATTTTCGTAAACTTACCCTGGAAGAGACTGTGAACAGGACGCAGCTTAATATTTCTAATTTAGCAGACTAACTATTGCTCGACGAGGACTAGCTCAAAGAATACAAGGGACTCAATGGCAGGGTTAGGTAATTGCTGTGCGTGTAGTAAATTAACCAAATTATCGTTTCCTCAACCCATGTCTCTTACCCAAGAACGGATTTTTATTTTCTTTCAGACATTTTATCCCAAGACAACTGACATGCATTTTTTTTTTTTTTAATGTATTGCTCACAGCAAGGAGTTAGTAGTCCCTGCAGTTAATATTGCTGGGGGGGAAAAAGACACAAATTGGAAAGGTGGGTAGCTATTTTTAGACACACCTGCTTCCGCAGGGGACTGGGTGTCATTTTACATATTTTATGTCTTGCTGCAGAAGCCTTTCTGCTGAGCAAGTGAACGGGAAAGAATCAATGAGAACCTGACGGTGATTCTGGAGATTTTGTAATTGATGCCATGTGTTTGTTTATTGGGATAATTAGGCCTGATGGATCTGCAGATCGCAGCCGCTCTGCCAGAGCTCCGCAGGATCACGGGGCCGGGGCTGGGCTGGGTGTGAGGCAGCACTGGCCGGGGTCACTGGTGCGGATGTGTAAGGCCGGTGAGGGAGACTGCGAAAACTGACCTAGCCAGTTGGGTTCCAAATATCACATTGTGTTTGTTTTAAACTCCTAGACGTGTGCAGATCGCATAGCGCTCGCTTTAAAGTTCATGCCACCAAGGCGCCTGTCAGCTTGCTTTCTGAAGGACACGTCATGAGACGGGCTTTCACGTGGGCCAGGGTTTCTCCTTCGTACTGTTGCCATCTTGGGCCTGATGACTGTTTGTTGTGGGGGACTGACCTGGGGATGGCAGGATGCTTAGAAGCACCCCTGGCCTCCTCCCACTGCAGTGGTCGGCAAACTCATTAGTCAGCAGAGCCAACTATCAACAGTACAACGATTGAAATATCTTTTGAGAGCCAACTTTTTTTAAAACTTGAACGTCTTCTAACGCCACTTCTTCAAAATAGAGTCATCCAGGCCGTGGTATTTTGTGGAAGAGCCACACTCCAGGGGCCAGAGAGCTGCACGTGGCTCGAGAGCCGCAGTTTGCCGACCACGGCACTAGCAGTTTCCCTTCAACCTTTAGGTGTGACCGTCAAACTCGTCTCAGGATGCTGCCAGGTGCCCCATGGTGGGCAAAGCCGCCCCTGCTTCCGAGACCTAGATGGAGATATTGAAGGGTTAAAATGAAACAAACAAAAAAGTAGTTTAGTTAACCTGCTCATGGGCTAATTGCATTTATTCATTTCTCACATAGGTATCTATATTTATACAAATATAGGCAAAGATGTAGATATAATCTTGTTTTTTTTTTTTTTTTTTTGGCCGAGTGCTCAAATTCAGAGAATATTTCATAGGATGAGTAAATCTGAAATATCTGTGGAACTAATTTAATATATATATATATATATATATATATATATATATGTGAGATTTTTCATATTTTTAAAATGAATGTATAGAGAAAGAAAACCGAATCACAAAAATGTCTATCAAATTAAATAGATGATGTTCCATAACATAGTGTATATTTTTACATCATAATGACAGAATTAGGATTAAAGCTGCGAAGACAAAACAAAGTTGGTCCTTTTTTAGTTATGGTTTATAGTATTGAACTTATGCATTGTTTTAGAATTTTATTTTCATCTACAAGTTTATATAAGTTTTCCACTTTTTAAATGTTGTTACTAGTATCCGAAAATAACATTGAGAGATATGTAGGGTTATATATGTACCCAACACATCAAGAGCCTGATCTTTATTCTAAAACATTAACCACTCAATGTCAAGTTTATAGACAGAGCCATGAGATACCATGGTATATAGGGTGTTCAGGTATTTAGAAGAGATATTAAGTTGAATATAAGCAATATTTAGTCTACTGTCCTTTAGTTGAATAGAGGCATTAGAATTTTTCTAGCTAAGTTCAGAAAAGACCAATAATTTTCCAAGAGGAGGAGAATGAAGGTGATAGATAAAGAAATAACCCACTGAAATTAATTTGTCTCATCTCAGTATTAAACGATTCTAGCATTTTCCCCCCAATAAGCTTTTACTGAGCACTAACTCTCTGCCAGGTATTATGGTGCCGAGCTAGGTGTACACAACTACATGATTACATTTATTTGGTAAAACAGCCCACTGAGGCAAGTATGGGTAGTCCTGTTTTATAGGTGAGGAACCTAAGAATTAAGTACTTCAATATAGGTCATATAGCTGGTCAATATCAGAACCAGAGGTTGAGCCTAAATGTTTCCCTTCCTTTACTGGACAAAAGGACTGCAATATACCAGGGGTTTTGTAATGAAGAAATCATGATATGTCTGTCCCTGCCCGACCTGAGATAACAGTCTTTATCAGATCGCCTTCACGTCTCATTTTCTTTTCATGGTCTTTCTCGTTCACATCAAAGCATGCGATTTACCCACCACGTAGCGGATGGACTCAGGGAACATAATCTGTGAGTTGTTGCAGTAGCCATGTTCCATCAAAACCTTTCCATAAAGAGAATATCTGTCAGAAGAATTTTTTTTTTTGTTCCCACCATATATTATAAATTCAAGATGTCCTTATTTTTCATGGACAACTTCCGGAATAGAGCTCCTTCTTTCTCTAATTTGATCACGTACGTTATGTAATTGATAGAGACTATAATACCATCTTTGTGTGGCAGTGCCTGCATCTTTTGTATTTAAAATTCCTTAAGACGAGTGACATCTGGGCACAATAGTAGCTATAGTGAGGCTTGCATTAACGCTGTGTTTGTGTTATCTCAGCAAGAGATCACTTGCCAGGAGACAATGCCCCCTCTGTGATCTCCTTGAACACTGCTTGCTTTGACGTGTCCAGCATATGTGCAGCATGGTGGAGGTCAGCAAGGACACATTCATGACATACCTGCCATCACTCCAGACATCCACCTCCAGAATGAACCGATGTGGTTGTGGGAACCTATCTGACCCGCTAAATGTTACATTAATCAGATATGGTCTCTGAGTTATAAAGCAAAAGCTTTAACTGCATTCTATGGCCCAAGTTGACCTCTTAGTAAACAGATTTAGTTTGGAGGTAAAAATCTCAATGTCTTCAAAAAATTGTGTTTAGAACACATTTATAACTTGAGACTGTTTTCTAAATCCAGGTCTGCCAATGGAACTTAGCTTCTCATAAAATATTTTAAACGGGGAAGCCTGCAACCTGGAAAAAAGTCAGACAAGAGGAGAGAGATTACAACAGAGTAGAGAGTAGATCTATTATTACAAGGGTGAAAAGGAATCCAATTCATTTTGTGACTTCTGTCGTTTTCTGGGCATCACTGAAGATCCAGGGCAATCCGTGTTAGGACCCTGGTTACAAATGTGATGGGAGCTCCGTGGAAATGGACCGCTTTGCCTGAATGCTGAACTGTCTTTCCTCACCGTGAGCTCAGCCTTGTGTAACTGACCCCTCTTTGGGGAAGCTCTTCTGATGATGTAAGGCAGTGTTTCCCAAACTTTTGACATATGTGTACCCCTTCTGTAATTTTTGTAACCCTGAGTACCCCTCGTCAAAAAAAAGGATGTATTTTAATAACAATCAAAATATATTTATTTTTTCTTGTTTTGGTACATACAAAAATAATAATAAATGAAAAATAAAATTATTCACAATAAAATATAAATAAAAGTTGTATTATAAATAACATTTATTTGCACACTGGACCATCTCATGCCTCACAAGACTGTCTTGACTTGACTCGTGAGAACGTAGAATTAGGTGCAGCTAAGCACGGTGCAGTGCATATCCCCACCAAACTCCGGTGCAACTCGTACCCCCACCAAACCCTTCCCGTACCCCTGGGGGCACGAGTACCACACTTTGGGAAACACTGATGTAAGTAACTAAATCCGTGTATCACCAAACTTAAGGATGGTTGCAGGTGGTTTATTTAGAAAGCATTTTTTTTTATGCTAGAGTAAATTTACCATCGATAAATATATATTGAGACGAATTTCTTAAAGAGTAATCCAAAACCCTCTTGGCTAGCAGATTGTAAATTCTGAAAATAAAATGGATCTGTGGCCTACACCGATTTTCAGATAATTTTTATCATGTTTAGTCCCTTTTGTTACTTAATCAGCTAAGTGAAAATTTATTGTGTGACTCAGAGAGATAACATGATTGGATGTTTACTATTTCCAAGTCTTTGCACTACTAGGCAAAACAACTCACGTGTTAATGTTGTCATCAATCATTTTCTCTGGGAAGTCTTATAGTCTTTCACTTTCAGATTTTGGTATCTGAAATTGGTGAATATAATTGAGCCCTTAAGCACAGTTTATTTTCCCTCATTAATAGATAAATTGCTCAAAACATGCAATGGTTAGGTTGCTGATATTAAGCAGCCTTTTTTTATTTTTTCAAAAAAATGTAGCTTCTGAAAATAGAGTTAAGAAGTGTTTGCTAATTTTACTTTGTTTTAAGTACATTTTGGGGATGACTGTGATAGTCTTGAGGTCGCTAGAAGAGAGCTGCATTATTTTAATTACACAATTCTGTTAAACATCTTTCAAAAGGCTGAAAGTTTATGCGTGCCCTCCTATCCCCCCCACTTGGAGTTCCAATGTAGTTTTCAGGGACTCATTTCCTCTGAGATTTTCTATCATCTTTAAAGGGGAAGATATCTCTGATATGTGTGTGTGTGTGTGTGTGTGTGAGAGAGAGAGAGAGAGAGAGAGAGAGAAAGAGAGAGAGAGAGAGAGAGAGAGAGATTTATGTGAGTGTGTATATATGGGTGGGAATGAGGGAGGGAGGTAAATATTTGGACTCAAAGATATAAAGGAATCTTTCAAAAGCATAAACAAGGCAGCCTGTGTCAAGACAACCCTGTCAAAAGGATGCTAAATTTGCTACAACCTAGAAGGGAGGAAAGTCTGACAGTCCATGACCCTTCATTTCTTTATCTACAAAATTAGGTCGTTCGCCGCACTATTTCTAAATTCTCTTCCAACTCTTAAGATTCCACAATTTATTAACTGCTAACTTGAAATGGAAACAAAGGGAGAGTAGTCTCAGGATCACAGTGGAGCTAAAAAAGCTGACAACCAGATTTGTAAATCAAGCCAGAGGGTTTGCTGCTCTTTGAATGTTGAGTAACAGCTTTCCAACCTTGAATTTAATTACCATCCAAAGTGTCTTATTTTGGTCTGAAAGACCCAGATCTATCTGGTTTCAAGACATGATTTTTTTTTTAAGAGAAAGTAGACATCTTTATCACGTGTTATTTTTACCAGTTGATTTTTATAGTGCTTTAATTTTATTCCATTTCAATCCATTTCTCTTTCTCTTCTGCTGTGTGAGTCATCCCGCTGCACTCTGCAAGGTATAATGTAATATCCTCGGCACCTAATAAGCTGGCAGATACATTTCCATTTGAATGTAGATGCTATGGAAAATTTAACTGAATTAAGCTATAATGCCTCACTTACTTTTAAGTGGTCCGTGTTGGAAGATTAATGAAGGAATCTCTCAGTTTATTGTTTTATTTTGGAAATGGAGCAATCTGATGCTTTGAGAGGATAGATTATGACAGGTGCAAGACTGAAATTTAAACACGTAGGCAGAATGAAGAAATGCATATTGCAGCCAAGTGGGAAGGTGAGCAGCTTTTGGAACATCATAGTCGTCCTTTTCTGTTTTACTGTCTGTGATGAAAACGAAGGACATCACAATCATTGCTTGCTAGTCAGTTATTTGGGATGGTGAATTAAGACAGATTTTTTTTAGACACCATCTCATTTACCCTTCAAATCAAGGGATAGTTTGCAGAATATTAGGCATCATTGCAGAATAGTTAGATGTAGCAGAGATAGACTAAAATGATAGTGTTCATATTTCTTAGCAAAATTGAGGCTGTGTTATATATTTATTTAAAGTCATTTAAGCTTTACTTTTAAAGGAAAATATATTAGAGTTTATATTTGACTCTCTTCAGTGACTCAGTTAATTTAGGGAAAGAAGTGATTTCATGTAAATCTCCATGATTACCTATTACTAAATAACTTTTTTAAAAGAAGATTTTTCAAACATATACTGAAAATTATGATCTCTGAACGCATAATAATCTGGTCTGGTGCATGAATTCGTGCATGGGTGGGGTCCGACAAGCCTGGCCAGGGGGAGGGGACATGGGCAGTTGGCCAGCCTGCCTGCTGGTCGAACTCCTGGTGGAGGGAACAATTTGCATATTAGCCTTTTATTATATAGGATATACATTGAGTGGCCAGATTATTAGGTATTCAGAGATCATAATAAACTGGCCACTTGTGTATATAGAGGTGGAGAGGGTAATATAATATAGCATGATCCTATGTCAAGATTTTTAATATTTGTTAAGCATGTTGCTTCTGTCTTCCCACTTTTTTTCTTACGGGGCTGGGTGAGTTGGACAGTGGGCTTGTATTTTAAAGCAAATCCAAGATGCCATATACTTTCTTGTATGAATGCTTTAATGTGCATCTGGTACATATCAAGACTGCTTTAAAAACGAGGATCCCCTTTATCTCTTCTTCTTTAGAAACATTAACATTAAAAAGAAAATAACCATAAATTAGAAGAGAAGGAGAGCCCAGCTGCAGAGAGAGCACTGATAGCATCACTTCTTATTTTTATTTTGCTAGGTACAGTGATTCCTTATTTGAAAATTGTCCAATTTTTACCCTTCTAACAAAAGACACTTATACATGCACTTTGTTTACATTTGGAGAGGAGGGCGTTGGCTAGAGAAAGACCATTTTCCTTTGCTGGATGAAGAGGAAGCACAGAGCCCCGTGCAAGCAAAAGGCTCTGAGGCATCTTCTGCCAGAAACCATCCGTCCCACTCCATGTCCTTGGTGTCAGCCACCACTGTCTCCTGGCGGCCCTGCGCATGGCCACTTCCCGGCTTAGTATACATTATTAATAGCTCCACTCCAGTGGCTTAAACCCATGGAGCTGACAGAGAGGCCCCGGCATTTCCCTTATGGGCCTTGGCCATTCAAACCAGGGTGTGAACTTCGAGTCAAAGGAAGCAGGCCGCCAGTGGGCAGGAAGTGATTGCGGGGAGGTGACCTGGCTGTGTGATTGGTGGAAGGAAATCTAGATCACACTGACCAAATAAGAATAGAGTGTTCCGTGTGTACCTGCATGTGGAATGATACTTGGGGAAGTGGGAGAAGGGCTTCGGGGAGGTGGGACTATTAACAAGGCACTTTGCTCCCCTCCACCACCACCCCGTGTGCCCACCACCCATGGCTTCTTTGTGTGCTTCTGGATAAGAGGAGGACTTGTAAAGCGGGAGTAACTGTGTTTCCCATGGGCAGGGAAGAATTGACTTTATCATGCTATTTATTGGAATGTGTCTGTTATTCTTTTTAAAATATATTTTTTATTGATTTTCTTTTTACAGAGAGGAAGGGACAGGGATAGAGAGTCAAAAACATGGATCATCTGTCTCCTGCACACCCTCCACTGGGGATGTGCTCGCAACCAAGGCACATGCCCTTGACCGGAATTGAACCCGGGACCCCTGAGTCCACAGGCCGATGCTCTGGGCTGTGTCTATTATTCTTATGTCTTACTTATATGACAAAGAAGATACCTTTTTACACATGTGCATCAGAAGCCGTTGAGGTTCTTAGCTCCTTTTGAGAACAGTTGTTTTCTATAGTGAATAAAGATGAGCTTGCTCCAAAAAAATTTGTTTCCTTCTAGCAAAAGCCTGGGCGCTGAAACCCTCCCCTTGGCAACGTGTGTGTGTGTGTGTGTGTGTGTAGCTCTTCTCACAACGAAGTGTAGAGAATTGAAGATTAATTTCATTGAAATCATAAATGCACTGCAGTCTGTAGAGGATCAGTTAGTCGAGATAAACACCACTGATTACTGCTGAATTATGCATACAAATGTTGATAACATCCTGGGTAATGAATTCGGGGAAAATAAATAATAATTATCCTAATAGAGACCTGTTACTTACATTTCCGTACGTCTCTGGAATCCCGAACGAGAGTGTTTCCCAACTAGTGAATGCGATTGTATAATTTCAGAAGCATTCGCAGTGCAGCGTGAGGCGTGTCCGTTTCCCGTTAGACCTCAGCAGATCCAGGTTTTCGATATCAGGCCTTTGTGTCCAGGAGGCATTTCTATTTATTTTCATGTTCCTGCTGCAGGACATAGCAATCCACTCATACGTCAGCAGTCTGAAGTGTAATATGGGATTATGTTTTTAAAAGGAAGTTTATACCCTTTCAGAAACAATTTTTAAACGAATGACTAAAACATTAAAAAAAATTCCAAATGTAGGGTGTTTTTTTCTTACGACTCTATTCTGTCGTTCTGATATATACAAATATTTGACTCAGATGTCTGAGGAAACAGTCTCACAGATTGTCAGGAAGGAATGTAAATGGAGCTGCACTTGAATTGTTTTTCTCCGCTTCGGTCTTTATTTCATACTGTGAAATAATTCTGCTTCCATAGTCGGAGTCTCTGAGATTGGAGGGGATCCTTTGAACGAGCCCTTGTTATTTGTGGCTCGTACCTGAGGCAGGAAGCTGTTTCAGAAGCAGGATGAAATGTTCATGGCGGGGAAGACTTGCTGACTAATAGTTGCTGGAAACTTTCCATTCGTCAAACTGTTAACGTAGACGGTCATATATTAGAGCTAGCCGAGACGGGAGCCGGTGCCCAAGGAATCTGAAATAACACTGTGTTGGCAACACAGCGTGTTTTTGGGAACAAGAGCTTGTTGTGAAAGATGCAGAAGAATCCCATCATTTGTCCCGAATCCGTGTCTTGGCAGCTGTTCTGAGGGCTGCAAGCCCTTTGTCTTTTTGGGGACCTGGGGTTCTGTCTCTGAGCCTGTGGGTCTACACGCTGACTCCTTCCCCATCTCCTCCTGGTCTGTTTCCCTCTTCCTCTCTTCCTCATTTCCCTTGTCTTCCCTCTTCCCTCCACTCAAAATGGGATCTGCAGTTGGGATGGTGGTTGGTGATTGATTCACAGGCCAGCTTCCTGTTCCTTTCGTTACAAAACCCCAAAACCATGGCAGTCGGGAAAATTCAGCAACAACAGCGAGTCTGTTCCAAGCAGTTGAAAGATTTTCCTTGTGAGTAGGAGGCTGTTCCTAATGGCTAAGAGTTGTACCTTTCTTCAAAAGTCTTCCTTTTGGATAAGATGCCATTTTGCAATTTTAATGGAATTATGCTTGGGGATGATGCTGTTCTCATTAAGTTGGTCGGGTCCTTGTTCTTGTGTGGGCCTTTGAATCCGGGTTGATCTGAAACTGTGCTCCTACAAACCATCTCCAGGGACCCGAACCTCCAGATCAGCCATTGTTAACCTTTTCCATCTCAGGATTCACGTAAACAAATTGCTAAAATTCTGTGGCCCACCTGACAAAAAAAATAAGTATGATTTTGACCCATCCGCACCGGATAGCTATTGTGTTGGCTGTTGGCATTTGTTGACAATATAAGGGAATAGGGGTCAGCGCCCCGACTAAATAATCAGATATTGCATGTGGACATACTAGTTGAAAATTACTGCTCTAAATAGTAGAGAAGAGGCACTATAGGTAGGGTGGTGATAGAGCCTAATCTAAGAAGTTCAAACTTGGTACTTGAACTTATCAGCCATAGGACTGTTAGTCAATTGCTTAACCTGTTTCTGTTTCAGTTACAATATCCTTTCTTTGAGGTTGGTAATAGTGCCTACCAATAGGATTGTAGGGTTTTAAATAAGCAAATATATATGAAGCACTTGCTTAGCAAATGTTATATACCAATTAATGTTGGTTGTCATTATTTGTCCGATGACAAATTATTGATGGAATTAAACCTATGCTGTGAGACACCTCAATATATTTGGGAATCACATCCATAATAAAATATTTTGTACTTTTTTACTTAAAATTCTTCAACGTTGAGTAAACTAACTACCTTCTACATGGCCCTAATTTTTTTTTTACAATGAGAACTGTTGTTACATTGGTTAATTTATTGTTTGATCAAATGTACAGCGGTCTTATTATGGGCACAAGGAGAGAGAATTAAGCTACTCCATTTAGTCTTGCTATGCAAATAAGATATGGTGGTATACTTGCTTGTATAATATTTATCAGTTTTGTTTGGTTTTAGGTTAGCGAAACTCACATTTTGCCACTATGAAATTATTTAAATGTTTAATAGTGTATTTCTATTTATTTAATTGCTAAACCACTTTGTGCAAAAACCATTTTAAATATACATGTATCATTGCTTTTTCCTATAAATATTTTCTCTTTGAAGGAGACAAAACTTTTTTATATTCCCAATATTATCAGGAAACCCTTCCTAATGTACTGTATTATTGAAGTAAGTTTGTAGTAGACAAACACTACTTTAGCAACTGTATTTTGATTTATAATATGATTATCCTGTATATTTAACATATCCTGAATAACTTCAAACTAGGTTGCAAACAAGGGCAATTAAATATAAAGACTTGCTTTACAAGAGGTTACCACTGACACTTCTGATAATTAACCTTGAGTTTTCCTGTTGAGGACTACCTAGCAAACTCACAGAATGTACACTGATGTCAGAATTCTTGTATCTGCAAAACTGCAAATATGGTTATTTCTGAAAAATTTTATGAAAGAATGCGATCCTTGGCCAACCAGTGTCCATTGATATTGGATAATTACAGCATTCTTCTGTGCAATAGAATCCACCTGTGGATGCACAGTAAACTTTTTGGAGGCTTAAATATTAAAATTATTTCAGATTTTTCTCTCAAGCTGTTTGTTTTGATTGCACTTTCTAATTTTTGGCAAGATGTGAGTTTCCTTTCCTGGGACCATTCCAAATTGCTTAGAATTGTCTTTATTACACTTACTGGGACACAGATTTTCTAAGTGACATTTTAGTAATTGCTACAAATAAGTGAAGAAACAGGAGGTTACACTAGGATTGTTTGTTTTTTGTTTCGTTTATATTGTTTTTGTGTTTTTAGTTTGCCCGTTTCATTTTTTATTTATTTATTTTTTTGGTTTGTTTTTGTTTGTGTCTTTGTCTGGTTTTGGTCAGAGGTTCCGATGAAATGGGTCAAGAGTTAAAGTGCTCTTTCTCTGCTCCATGAGAATTGGTTCAGGACTCTACCTTCCTTGAGATAGACTGGGACTGATGACATTATATGCTTACCCTCTAAGGCAATTAAAGACCTTCAAAACAGGTATAATTTTAAAACTGAAGCAGAATTTAAAATCACAGACTACTTTTCTCAGCCTGGATGAGTTAATATTAGTGCTAACCCACAAAGAGCTCTTAAAGATTATTGGGTATGAAGATGTGTCTGCCATTGTTTCATAGCACATTTCAGGTTGCATAACCTTGAGATAAAAATATGTTCCTTCACTGTTCATCACTTTCTATGTCCTCTGTGTTTGAGAAGTTTCCTTTGGTTACAGATTTGAAGTTTGAGCGATGCATCCTAAAGTATAAAAATAGGAACTGCCCACCAAATCCAACATTAACAGTTGTAGAACGTACCGGTCCTTGAGCGCCTAAAATACAGTGCCTGAACTGGTGAGAGGGGGGAAAAAAAAGGAAGTGGGATAAATTGAGAATTTGACACTATGTTTATCTTCCAGATTGCTCAAATTAGACTGTTTCCTTGCATCTAAACTCAGAATTTATCTTCAGGTCTAATTGATGCCGAACCCCAAATAGAAAGGAGAAAATGAGAAGACAAGGGGGATGGACAGACAACAGGAACAGGGATGGGAGATCTTTCAAATTATTAATTGATGGCTAGGTATAAATTCCTAAAGAGGTTTGAAATGGGTTTTATAGCTTTTGCCTCATCATCCTGCCTCCCTCTCCCCACCCGTCCAAGCCTTGGCTAAATATATCCAGAGTATTACAAACTTGAATAAATATTTCTATTACTCTAATATGTTATATTTAACCCTTCATATAGGAATTACTTCATTTTCCAGTGCTCTATTTTAATATAGCTTTCACATATTTTCCTATATTAGGTTCATTTTTAAATTGCTCAGGAGTATTTGTGTGCTTCAATATGCATATATTCCCCTGCATATTTCTTTAAGCACTGATTTATTATTTTATCCCCCTAAATATGCTTTGTTTGGCATTACATAGGAAGATTAGTTAAAATATTCTTAAGCCCACTCCAAATTGAGGTTGTTTTTTTTTTCTTTTCTTATAGTAACAAGTTTTTATAACATACCGTTTGTGAAGAACAGAGTAAATAAAACAGGGGCAGGGGCCAGAGGAATAAACTAGCTTCATGTCAGAAAATACTTCCCTGTTTTTAGACAGACCCCACATGCAAAAATCACACGTCTTTTCTCAAACTAAGATTCGATCATAGGTGCTTTCATTCTAACAAATTTTATTTTTATATTACATTTACATAGAAGGCAGCTCGGTACTCGGCCCATAGTCAGACTTATTTGAAACAAAGCCTTAATTGAAAGAACACATCTGGATTTGGGGATGTGTGCACATGTGGGTATATGTGAAGGTTGCAGAAGTTTATAGATTTGCTTGATAGAACTATGTCTATATTCTTTAGGCAGGGTGCAGAAAAGGCCCGGGCATATGGAATTAGTATACATTCTTACATGCTAGAAAATGAAAATAAAAATGAACTCTACCTATAAATGCACACTGATTTCTTACAGAATTAAAAAATTGTTTACAGTTTGGATATTGTAAAATGTAATACCTTAAAAAAGATAAATTGTTATGATTCCCTGTTATTGAATTATTATAATAGGGAAATATGTTCTGGAAATATGTTATTGAAAAATCTATCACAAAATTCATTTGGGTGATGATTATATTCACTAGTTAGCAAAATTTAATTTTGTCTCACTTTTCCACATTCATATTTCTATGAAAATTGGGTCTTAATTTAATATGCAAATAATTATTCTTTTCATTCGCATATATTAATTTCCAGATGTGTTTCTATGGAGGGTGTGTTTTTGTGTCTGTGATTTAAAAATGCTGTCTAGTTTAGCTTTGTAACAGCAGGGTGCGAAAAGACCAAAGTTTGTTTTTCTCTAAAATGCTCAATTTCATTTCAAAAGAACCCAGACAGTGAGTTTAAAGGTGTTAGTTATTTGATGGCAAATAATTGTTTGACTTATTACTTTGTTTCCCAACTGCTCTTTTGTTACCCTAACCGCCTTCAGTGCAGGGGTCATATTTTTTAAGGTTAGGGACATATTAGACGCTTGCTGTATTTCTCAATTGATGTACAAACAACCCCGGTGTAACCAAGTAGCCATAATACACTGCTTAGTTACCCCAAAGGCTGCTATATTTAGACTTGTTTAGTAAGCAGAGGTGGTAATGTTTAATCAAGTAAGCAAATATAAAAGTATGAAATCGTTTGCCTTTGAACCCACTTGGCAGTAGAGAGAGCCACATGGAAATCTAGCTGCCCACTCTTACCCTGTTTGCCTTGCGCAGTTTAGTTAAGCTGACTGCCGCTTAGACAATGGTTTATTAAGGAAAGGCAACTTTTCTTTCCCCTACAATTACAATGTAAAAACCAGAAATGTAAGAGTACATTATGAATCTGTAATAGAATCCTGGTCTCTTGCCACGATACACTGGGTTACATAACACTTTTAAGAAGGGACAAAGGTTGGAGAAGCCATGCGTTGTGTTGGTGAGAACTCGAGGGGTAATGGAAGTAAGACTTCCCTGCCCTGTCCCCACACCTCCAGGTGATTTGAAGTGTGAAAGGCACAATAAAACGTTGAAAAATCTCAAATAAACGGGAAAATTTTTCCTAGACACTCTATTATTTTTATAGTACTTCTATTATAGTGCTTTGGTCCATGAATGCCACTGGATATGAAACCCAGACAGTTACGCTGAGTGTAGTGTACCTTTAATATTGTTAGTTCGAAGATACCGGGTATTTGTCCTCAGTGGCAGAACAGAATCGGATAGGTGTTCTGTGATATCTCTTATTACATTGAGTGGGGGCTATCTCATTCTTGTTTTTCTTACCTTTGAAATTCAGTTTTTGTTATTTTGACATCATCCCATACATATCAGGGTGTTTCCACATATTACGGAGTCTCCCCGTAACCTCTTTGAAGGAGTGGCTCTCCCCTGAGAGGTAGGGGGGTGGGGGCCTTCTTTCCAGTCTCACAGCCCGGGGAAGGGAGGACCCGTCTAATCCCATGTCAGGGCTCCCGGGCCCCAAGCCCATGACACGGCTCTCCGGGAAGGCAGTGTCAGAGTTTTATTTTGATTCAAGTTTCTACCAAAAATTTCTCTAAAATCTCCATTATCCCCACTGACAGCCTCTCTGTCAGATTGCTTGCAGAGGCTGAGTCTGTGCAGGTTGACTTGCTTTGGGGTGCTGAAATGAACCCCACTTTCTGGGTCTCTAACAACTACTACCACTTCCCCCGGGGATGCTTGCAGAGCTCACAGAACCCCTAGAGAGTTCACGGTCCCACTGGGGCATTTCCAAGGCCAGTCGTTTATGCTCATCCCATGTGGGCGGGCGGTGTCTGGAGAGTGAGTCCATGGCATACACAGGTGCCCATGGCCCCCCAGAGCGTAAGAGCTGTTTATACGCCCAGGCAGAGCCAGAAAGTCTTCTGAAAATAGCAAAGATCTGCAAACGTTGGTGATGGAGCAATCCTGTGTTATGAATAGAGAATACATCAGATGAGATGAGCTGTGTGAAGGGCCCATTGTGAGGAGATCAACAAAGGTCTGTTATCCCGGTGGCACGGCTGCCATGGAGCTGATTCCCAAGGGACGGCCCTCGGGTTGTTTTTGGCGGGGTCCTCTGGGCCCCGCTGCCTGGTATTGATGTTAAGGCTTAGAGATGAACATTTACTTTTATTATTTTTTTTATTGTTATTGAGAGAGGAAGGAAGAGGGAGAAAGAGATAGGAACATCGATGATGCGAGAGAATCATTGATCAGCTGCCTCCTGCACTCCCCATCCTTGGAGATCAAGTCCGCAACCCCAGGCATCGAACCGTGACCTCTTGGTTTATAGGTCAATGCTCTACTACTGAGCCTCGTCAGCTGGACAACACTTTTTGGCGTGTAGATGTATTGTGATATGTGGCAGGGTCCTTCTACCTAGAAAACTAGGTCTGTCATGTTGGAAAAACAACAACTAATCAAGATGATGACCTGGAGATTGTCCCTTTGTAAGCTGTGACTGAGAGAATTAGTCATATTTGCTCACCTCAGATTCCCTTTGTCTGTTATGGACACTGAAGGAGATCAGTGAGTGAATCTATACCATTAAAGGGAGTTCTAGACTTACTCCTTGTCGGATTTATTATTTGTTTAGATTAAGTGAGAACTTGACTTAGCAACCTCTGTTAGTTGCTTAACAAAGTGGCAAACATTTTCATCTCACTTTTCCAGATATAAAATTTAAATAATCTGCCTTTGAATGATTACAGACCTCCATAGGGCTCGTGTACAACAGAAGTTTATAATGTTTTATTTTAGGAAGAGCTACACTCGGAGGGGGTGGTGGTAGGTGGAGAGAAGCTACCGCGAACTCTGCTGGGAGGAAATACTTCTTAGTTACCAATCATATACTTTCAATCCATATGTCAGGGTGTATTTAAAACTTTGTTAAAAGTCCTTTTCATATATATGAAATAATCCTTTATCCCCAAAGAGTGTCGAACCCAGGCCTTGCTAGAGAGTCATGGAAAAATAATGGAAAGTGGGATGTTTTTCGTCTGAAAAGCATCCAAACTAAATTCAGTTTGATATTTAGTAGTTACTGTGTTGTCAGTGTAAGAGCCATAAAATGCCGTGACAATGCATTCTCTCTCATCATTTATGAACAATATGTCACAGAAGAGGAAACCAAGCAACCAGTAGATGACGGTCACAGTGTTCAACACCCTCTCAGGCAGCCCGGCACGGAGCGGGCTGTGGAAGCAAATCTGATGGGCACCGAAGCGGGCCATTTTCAACTTCCACTGGCAGGCGTGGCCTTTGTGTGGTGTTTGCTTTTCCAACCTTTGACTTTAACACCTGAAATTGGAATCTGTTTTATCTTGCTTGACAAATCACACAATCTATTGTGTTGCCTTGGAAGTGCCAAATTTTATAAACCAACGTTACCAGCAGTGCAGAATCCCAGACCCTGTACCGTTAGACAGGCTGTGGTCCCCTTGGCCCACTGTTTGTGTGAGGATTGCCCGTTGTTTGATTCTTCTGTGGGCATGTTCTCACGGAACTTAGTTAGGTGATTATTATTCACTCTTTAGGCCTGAAAAGATCAAAAAAACATGTTCTGATTTTCAGAATTATGTGTACTTGTTTATGTAATGCAAGAGAGATTCCACATCTCTGGTAGAAATTGCAGGAAGAAAGCACTGCACTGGCCTTATTTAGTTTTGAGGTATGATTTATATCTTTGTTTCAATTTGAGAGACAAATAGGGTAAGATTTTGAAAAGAAATGAACATGTAAGGTTATTTTTAAATATTTTCCCCAAGAATATTTTTTCTTGTTTTTAGGTCTTTCTTAGGTTAATTCTTTCAAAAGCCATTATTGTCTTAGATAAATAAGATATTCCCCAGACCTCTAACAGGGCAGAAAAAGGGGAATTTATATGACTGGTCCTTTTACATACTTTTTAATGTTTTAGTTTAGGTGTTCTCCTGTGATTTTTTTAAAAAAAATCCTCCTCCTAACAATTACTTTCTTTCATCTAGAGCATAATCAATTAAAATCTTCATGGATTTCAATTATATAAAATTATATTATTTTTGGATAATCAGTAGTGTACACATTAGTGTATTATTTAAGTATTCCATTCAGCACCTTTTCCATGATTGATAATTCTGTCCTCAACTGACAAAGGAATACATAATTTTTAAATTTTCATCCGTCATAGGATGATTTCTTTTTGTGTGTAAGGTATTAAGTCACATCATAATAGATCGATCCTTTCAAATGACAAATATCAAATGCGTCACTTGCTTTCTGGAGTGATGCTGAAATGAGTACAATCTGGGAACTGCATGATAGAATTTCTACAAAACATTAATATTTATGTTGTGGGTCACCACCTGAAGACTAATAGCTCTATGCCCAGAATTCTTGTCATGGACTCTGTTAGTAAAACAGTAATAAAAGTGATAAAGTGGTTCACTATTTTATATCCCGTGGCTGGTTATGGTCATCTGGCTAGAGTCTAACTCATATTAATCCCTTGAGTCAACAGTCAGGAACATTCAATGATGTACTTAAAATACTTTTTAACATGTGGTATTTAGAGTGTTTAGAATGTCAAAGGATCCTTTGTAACGATCTTCCCCTGGAGTGGCTCAAAATATATTTTTAAAGTTATTTTTCAAAGAACACAGTGTTTGAAGACTTTCAGAAAATATAAATCTCATAGAGTACTTTGGGAAAAAAAAAGTTCAGTCTTAGAAAAAGAAATCACACCATACACTGAAAGTGATATATTAGTCAAATAATCCATGAAAAATTCAAGGAAACAGAGTATGCGTTCATTTATGGTTGAGAAAGGAACTTTTATTTTTTCACGAACAAGAGAATGCGTTCCTTACTCCCTGAGGGAGCTACACCCTTCTCTGTAATTGTGTTTTTTACATTTTATGTTCAGATGTAAATGACTGAAGAGAAAGCATAATGCGTTCATATTTTTCTTAGCACATATTAAAGCCTGTTTCCATGGCAACAACTTTTAATTGGCAAGTCCCATTCTGTCAGTACTCTCAAGTTTATTTTACTTGGGTACATTGAGTTGTTAGCAGTGTTTCACAAAGTGAGACTTAGATTTGGCATTGTTCTTTGGCATGAGAGATGTTCACGGTCAAGGGTTTATTTTATTGACTAATTTAGCAGTAATGTGTTTGTGTAGTAGGTTGCTGTAGAGATGGTACGTGTATCCCAACATGGTTGTGTGTCGGGAAACCTACTGGGGATTAGTAGAGACACTCAGACTTACAAAGTGAGTAGAGTGGCTTGTATTATTTTATACAGGTATAGTAGACAACTGTCTCACCTAGCAGAAGAGAGATTGAAAAATGAATTAAAATCCTTTTGGCCTATGTTTCTGGGATTCCTTGTGGCCTTGACTTGAGTAGCATAGAGTAGATTGACTTATAAGACACAAGCCCAGTTTGTAGGTTGCCTCTCATGAATTTTCTCTCTTGAATTTTCTCTCTTGAATCAATGCGATGCAGAATGTGGGAGCAGGTATTTGGTAAGTTGCATTTGGCTACTGCAGTGTTATAAAAATAGACTGAGTAAACAGACACAGCAGGCCAATGCAGCTTGGAGTTTGAACTCTTCTAAGACCGGGTATTACTTTGGTAATTTATAAGTCTAAGGAGAAACACGAATCTCTGAGATCATTGTAATATTATATAATAAAGAACTATTTTACAGTAGAGAATCAGGTGTTGTATCTATAATCATTATTTCAGAGAGCTTTATCTGAAAGCTTCAATTTTTAAGCTATTCTAGTCTGCTGTGAATTTTTTTGTGTGTGCCTTTGCTATTTTTATATCACTGCAGTAGCATAACCCTGCACCGAAACACAAGACAGCACTGCAGTTGGTGTTGAATGTAAAACTGTTATTAAACGAAAGCTAACAAAGTAAATCCTTGGAAAGAAAGACATTGTCTGCATTGAAGTCTGGCGATATTAAAACTAAAAATTAAAATGTGAAAGGAGTTAATGACGCTGTAGAGTTGGTTCTTCCTTCAAAAGCCACGATTTCATATCGTCAAGAACTAAAATATGTTTAGTCACTCCTCTTAATTATTCTCTTCTGTTGCAGATTTTTTTTTTAAAGTGTGCCCTTCTCATATATCATCTTTGTCTCTTCAACCTGTACTCTTTGCAATTTTGGTTAACAAATGACTTTGTCCCTCTCATCAGAAGTCACAGAAAGCTTTTATGTCTGACTAGTTCAACCTTACCTCCATAAAGTGCCTCTGCAATTATGATTCTCATAATTGTATAATTACTTTTATATGTAGAAAACAAATTACACACATATATGCAATATATTTGTACAACTGGTGTGTGTATATATATATATAAGTATTCAAATATATATATATGTATATATATATATTTATATATATATATATATATATACACACACACACACACACACACACACAAATACATAGTTTGTGGGTAGATTTGAGGCTATTTCATATATCTCTAATAGTATAAGAAAAGTGATAAAAAGGATATTAGTACCATATAAAAAGGAGCACATCAGATTACCAAGGCCATTTTACAAATGAAAGAGAAAAATAAAATATAAAAATTGAGATTAAAGTTAAAAATTGCTTCTCTGGGTCTCTGTTCAGAGCTCCTTTCTGAAAGCCACAGGCCCCGATACCCATTTTATAGGCCAGGATTTCGCTAGGCGCTGTGCACTTTTGTGTTTGAATATGCAGGAGCAATCCCAGAGATTCGGGGCATGCAATCAGTTGTGTTGGTGCTTGGGAGGAAATGTAAGTCACGTGCTCCAAGTCGGCTTAATGCCTTGGCCAGAGGCACCTATTGGCCGCCCACCTTGGTGTGTCCTTGTTGACTTTGTTGACTGTTCCCATCACCAGCAACTCAGACAGAGTGAAGCATTTCTACATTTGGGAATTTACGAAGGTCTGGGAGCTGTAAGGCTTTAAAAGATCAAGGCTCCTTTCAAAGGACTACTGTGCAAGTAGGGTTTGAAAAACAAAAACAAAAAAAAATCTAACAAAGATTCGTTACAGTTTTTAGATCTCTTAGCCTCTCCAATCCTGGAAGCCCAGTCTCATAACTGAGTGGAGCAGGATTCTTCTTCTCGCCCCTCTCTGCCCTCAGTTCTCTTCCAAGAGCAACTGGCTTGGGCATGGGGGCTTCTGCCCACCTAACATCCCACCCGGGTTCATGACTTTGAGGTTGTATGACTAGATATACTGTGGGAAGAGAGCAGGAATGGGTTTTCTGGGAATTGGCTAAGGAGTCTGGTTCAGAGACCTAGCAGTTGAAACTCAGAGCTGGCAATGTAGAGACCTCATTGATAGAATTTAACAGGTATCTAGGAGGCACATGTGGTGGTCTACAGGTACATTATTTCTGCAGGTATGCAAGTCAATGGACTGATTGAAAAAACAATTATCTTCACTCCATGAATCATGCAATAAAGTAAGGGCAAAGAAGGAAAGTGAGGTGTTGGTGCAGTTTCTGAGTTACTGGAAAATGTGAATGTGGATATTATTAATACAGAGCAGTAATAGACCTTTTCTGGTTTTCAGCCCAGTTCACTTTTATTTAATCTTGTCAAGTTCACATGAAGTATTTCATAGACCCTGAATGGGGATTAATCTCTATAGGGGCCCTTTATAGATGGACATATATTGATTTTTCTGTTTATGTTTACACACAACTATTTTCATTTGTATATATACTTACCTCCTTCTCCTACTTCCCTCCTCACCCCTTCTCACACTCCCTCTCTTTTTCTGTTCCCCCTTTCTTTACTTCACCTCTCTCTCTCTCTCTCTCTCTCTCTCTCCCCCCCCCATTTCTCTCTCTTCACACACACACACACACACACACACACACACACACACACCTCCCAAATGGGTATAAATGGGTGGCCATTCTCTGGTGACTAGTCTGAGATCAAGCTTTTGGAAATCAAACACCTTGCCTTCTTTCTTACATCAGAGAAGCACACCAAAGTAGCAGTAACACAGATGCTGGGGGAACTTGATTCCGGAAGTGTCACGGGACACAGGAATGGATGTCCTTGTCCCACAGTCTGTGGAGGGCAGAGTAGGAGCTGGTACTTCGTATAAAGGCCCAGATTACCAGAATAATAAATTAAGGTCTTCAGAATGTACTTATATTAGAAAGACTGAAATATTTCACTTAACAAATTCAGGTAAACAAATTCATAATAAGAACAATAACTACACTTCACTGGTGTTTTCTAGGTGCTAGGTAGGTACTGGCTTTACATGCATTTTCACTTCACCAATTACATAGTTATTCCCATTTTACGGATGAGGAAACTGAGGTCCAGAGGATATGTGGTATGCAAAGTTGGTCACAGAGCTGGGATTTGAACATGAATGTATCTTTTTGCTTTTTAGTTTCCACTATTAAGTGCTGTATCCTTAATCTGTTGTAAAGGAACCCGACAGACACTAACATTTCACATAAGAACCATCTTTCTTAAAGAAACTAAAACCGTCCCTAGAATGGATAATGATGGTCCCAACTTTGAAATCTGGTCTTCACTGCTAGTACGGGATGTGTTATGTGACTGCTTAAGCTTCTGTTCACAGATGTATGACATTGGCCTTCAGATTCTTTTAAAAAAAAACATATTTTATTGATATTTTACAGAGAGGAAGAGAGAGAGACAGAGAACTAGAAACGTCGATGAGAGAGAAGCATAGACCAGCTGCCTCTTGCACACCCCCCACCGGGGATGTGCCCGCAACCAAGGTACATGCCCTTGGCCGGAATCGAACCCGGGACCTCTCAGTCCACAGACCGACGCTCTACCACTGAGCCAAACCGGTTTCAGCAGCCTTCAGATTCTTGACCTTCTTCCCACATTTCCATTTCTTCCTCCAGCTCCTCATTCATGTGAAGCCTCTTCTTCTTGACCTTGTCATTTTCACTTGGAAACGCGGTTCCTGCAACTTGCCTGAGAGTCACATGGGGAACATTAATTCTTCTTTTCAGTTCTAGGAGATTTTTTGGGAAGAAGGTTGTCAGCACTGGGAGGGGATACATTTTGCACACTTTCTTATTTTCCGTGCAGTTAGCCCATGTCTGACGTGGTTTTATTTGTGTAGCATCCAACTCCGCGTTTGCCAGGCATTACTGCAGGGACGGTTCCCATACACAACACCTTGGCATAACTGAAGATGAGAAACAAAGTACGCATTAGAGATGAAAACTCCAGCTTGAGCAGCAAAGGGCTGACATCCTCATTGGAAGCAGGGAGAAGTAGCATATCATTGCCTCGGGCATCCCAAGCTGTTGGTCTGTCCCCTTCCTGTTCCGGACTCACAGGGAAGCACATTAAAAAAATTCTGAGGAATGCTTTCCAATTCTGTTTGGTGGGAAAGGCTGAGTTTGCAGGGAATTGGCAAAGTATTGGCATGCTCTTAGCTCCTGTCATCGGAATGAATTGCAAACTGCTTTTAAGCATTTGTTTTACTGAGCATGGGTGGCAAACACAGGGAGCATCATTGAGTCCTGTCATTTTGGAAAGAAAGAAAAAGAGAGAGAAAAGCATGTTTACATTCTGGGGAGGCGGTTGAGATTTATAAATAGTAGTTGCATAAAGACTTATTTTTTTTCTTTATATAATGCAATATGAAGAGGTCCCCAAAGATGGGCCTTATTTTTTTTTAAGTACAATCCCGCTCATAGGTAACATTGTAGCCATACTAATATGTAGTTCACTTCTTATTGTTACACATTGCTTCTGTGAAAATTTTCAGAACCTTTCCCTGAGACAAAAGTTGAAAACAAAAATTGACAAGAGACCCACGGCAATGGTGTTAATGGGGGCAGAGCTCAACAAACTGAGCCTTTTGTACATATTTGCATTTCATGTGCTATTTCAAAACTCAAAAATTCATGGAATGCTTTTGCAAATCAGCATGCTTCACCCTACTTCTGCCTTTTTGAATAACCAACTGCCCCAGAATTTCCACTCTTCCTAAGCAGCTACAGAATGTACCATACCTTCAACGTGTTAATTTGTTTAAATATGTGTTTTACTGATTTCAGAGAGGAAGGGAGAGGGAGACAGAAACATCCATGTTGAGAGAGAATCATTGATCGGCTGCCTCCTGCATGCCCCCTTTTGGGGACCAAGACAGCAACCTGGGCATGTGCCCTCACTGGGCATGGAACAATGATCTTCTGGTTCATGGGTTCATGATCAAACACTGAGCCACACCAGCTGGGCTCAAAGTGTTCATTTTTAATTTTTGAATACTATATGTCTCCTTTTCATTTCTTCTTCACTAACCCCTTTCTATTTTGGGCAAAGTTATGTAATCGCTTTAATTGGCTGAGCCATAATCACAGGGTGGGAAAGACACAGGAAGAAGGCACATCCATTGCAAAAGCAGCCTTTCGGAAGGTCTCAGTGCGCTCTGCCAAGGCCCTCGGGTTCTTCCAAAAGGTAGCTACTCCCACTTTCAGCAGGAATGAAAGGAAAACTTCATATAAGATGCAAAAATATTCCTGAGAATTCATCCAAGCAGAAACATCTCAAAGCCTCTTCATCTGTTTTTAACATGCAGATGGTCTGTTACATTTTTTTTAAAGCATTTTAGTGCCATGTACAATTTGTTGCCTTAGCTTCGAAGTGTCTAGAGTGGTGTCATCGTCTGTCTTTGGGGAACCTCCTAGAAGGATTCCAGAATCTCTTACCTAGATGCCATGAGAAGGGAACAGAAGTCCTATACTTGAGCATCGCTGTCCTTCCCACCAAACCCTTAGTGGTCTGTGGTCTGTCTCCCTGTCTCCTGTCCTTCCTCCTCAATTCCCTTCTGCACGTATGCCTACTGAGCTTTGAAATCTTAGAAAGCATGGCATTGTATTCCCAATGGAGTTTGCACAGAAGGGTCTCATGACCATTGGATAGAATTTAAGTTGGTAATGAAGATTAAAACCACAAATGGCCTTGCAGTGAGGATCTATCCTAGAGGATTTTTTAATATCCAGAACGAATGCCAGGTTCCAGAGTGCTTTTAGTGGGCATGGTAACTCCAGCCCATTTTACTTTCTCAGGTTTGAATCACCACAAACTGACAGCTAAGAGCTAATATATTGACCTACCTTCTCAAGAGAATGAATGATAAAGTGGAATGTGAATCCTCTCAGCTCTGAGAGAATATCCTTAGGCCATCTAACCCACTCTATTCATATCTCTTATTGGGGTTGCTGCTCATGAAGTCAATTTGCATGGATGTCTTCTATGTTCTGGCTCTCTTTACCAATAGGAATTTTATTTTGTATTCCTTTTTCTATCTTGTCATCCAATACAATGATAATCTAATAGATATCCAGTATATATTAATAGATTAATGTAAATACATTTATTAGCAAAATTATAGCTATGTATATAGCTCATTCCTATGTATGAGCAATAGTTGGCACAGCGAATCTGAATATTATATATAATTCACCAGTTCTTTGTAAGAATTATTTTCTTAATGAGTCATTTCTTCCTCAGAGTCCTCAGAGATATCACTTTCTGTAGGATGTAAAAAACAAAACAAAAAACGTTTAGATTTTTTTTCCTAAGAACCTCAACTGAAAAATGTTATCTCATTTATAGAGCTTATCTAACAGTTATTATGAGTAACCAATTTAGTATGAATCTATTTTTTGTCACTAACAGTCCGTTCATCCTACATTCCTACATGGTTTTCCAAGAGGAACCTACAGATTTCAGAACTAATATGATCAGATAGGTTTTCTTCACAATTTCTTCCAAAAGTGAGAACCACTGAGACCTGCTATTATCTTTGCAGTCTCAACACTAATACGTTGGGTGCAAAACTGAGTTTTTCCCAAGGGGTAACATTAGACGACTTTGTTTATGCTTTGCAAAGTGTCAATCAATTGTGTGAAATCCATTATATAAATAAATGTGTACTCTGTTGATAGGTATAAGAAGTCTGTCTGACTATACTTTATTATATCCTATATAATAAAGAGCTAATATGCTAATTAGACCAGACAGTGGAACAACCTTCCAGAATAGCCTTCTGGAACAAACAGTGGGCAGAGGGCAGGGCCTTGGGGCCTCGAGGCCTAACCTTGCATGAATTTTTTGCATCAGGCCTCTAGTGTGTGTGTGTGTGTGTGTGTGTGTGTGTGTGTGTGTGTGGTGAAAAAGTCATAGAGATTTTCTTAATTGCCGTATTTTAAACACCACTGACTATTTGAATTTCAGCTTGAGATTGTTTTCATTCTAAATGCAGCCTGCCAAATGTGTTCATAGGGTACATATGAGTCAGGCAGATGAGTCTCCATCACTTTAGTTTGTGACTTTGTACAAACCACTTAATTTCACGCGATATCTAATCCCCCTCAGCAAAGTTGGGGTGAGAAGAGGGCAATAGTGCTCTCCTCCTAGATGGCAGCGAGGACCAAGTGAGATCTGTTCTTTCTTTATTCAACACTGTGGCTCACTCCGAGCCGGGAGGGACAAGGCCATGCCTTCTTGGATCGTACATTTCCGGTGGATTCAGTCACTCAGTTAGAGAACAGAGGTAAACAGCTTACATGCAGGTGCAGCCAGTGCTGAGAAGGAGATACACAGGGCAGCGCAGGCGGAGCTGGGCTCGGGAGGACTTGAGTGGACTAAGTGGTTATGTCCACTGCTCTGCCTGGAAAAGCATAGACATAAACAGTAATGCCCCCTCTCCCCCTTTGCCCCATTCACAGTTCATTTTCTTGCCTTGTATTTAACTATGTTCATAAATTTATAGAATAATAACATGCATAGTTTTTATCTTGTGAGAAATGTTTTATTATAAATGTAAGGTTTCAAAGCAGATATTTTATTGCTTCAGGCTTAGTAGACTAAGTTCATTTTCATTTCCTTATAGGGTAATACCATTATTTAAAACTCAATCAAAGGATACTGCAGATTATCCTTTGATTGTATTTCTTCTCTACCATTTTGGGACTTAATAAATTTCATGGAGGCCACTTGTGTGCCAGCTCACCTTGTTACCCACTTGAGTAGTGTAGGGCCACTGCTTTGTCTTAGATTGATAGGTACCACCTAACCAGATAAACAGTCATTACACTTACGTTTGTTATTTGAGTGCCATCCTTCTATAGCCTATGACCAAGACTTCCTGAACTTCACACAGGCCTCAACAAAAGCATTCAATGAATGGATAATTTTTGCTTGTAGATTTCTTGACCAGGCATTTAAGTTACTTCCACTTTGCCTTAAAGACTCTCTGAACTTACCATATTTTTCTGTGTATAAAACACTATTTTTTCCCCTAAAATCGTTAGACTGAAAATCAAAGGGCATCAGCCAAGGAGGGAGTTGTCTGGGTGAGTAGCTGCCCAAACCTTGTCAATCAGGCTTCCTCCAATCGCAAGCCTTATTGTTACTGATGTCAGCTGATGCTGTAATTGGAGGTGGAGGTGGAGAGTGTGTAGATGCAACAGGGACTGGAGCTTTCTGAGCCCATAAAGGTGTGAAAAATTAAAAAGATAAATACTGGTAAGCGATTGTCTTACTCTGAAAAATTCAAACTGAATGTGATCAGCTATGCAAAAGAGCATGGAAAGAGAGCTGCAGAGAGGCAATTTGGATCTCCTCCCACTGAGTGTATGATCAGACAGGGGAGAAAACAGGAAGAACAACTCCTTAAGATGCCAAAAGAGAAGAAAGCCTTAAGTGGAAAACCAGCAAAATGTTTAAAATATTGATTTCTTAATTTTGGGTTGGAAAAGTGGGGGTGTCTTATATATGAGGGTGTCTTATAGACGGAAAAATATGGAACTTTCCCTGGACAAGACTTCGTCCCTGTTAGCTTGGTGCAGCCATTGTCTGTTGAATAGCCTGAATGTTCCCACCAGTATGGTTTTATTTACTGCCATTGTACCTGTTCAGACCACTTGGGTCCCGGGTGTCCCAGAAAGCCAGACACGTTACAGGGCACGTCATCCTCAGACTTGGCATCACACCTGGCATGGAGACATACACCGTCTACTGCTCTGTGGCCCCGGACAAGTCATTTGACCTCTGAGAGCCTCCCCCACCAGCATCATGTAGCCAGTACCACTTCTCAGATGGTCATTGTGAGATTAATTGAAAAGGATCGTCAAAGTGCTTCATTCCCCACCTGTTTTGCTCTGCACTTTGTCTGCCTCAATATCACAGGACACATTGGATAGTGTTGATGATCCCTTTTCTCTAATATGCCCTGTGTTATATTTTATGGTCTGCCTTATACTTCTCTCTCTTCCTTCCTTCCTTCCTTCCTCTCTTTTTTGTAGGTCATTGGATCTACAAAAAAGAGAGAGGTCGACTAAAAATTTCAAGAAGGAATTATGGGGATTACCTGTTTATTTTAATGCACCATCTGTTCATCTGTGTGAGCAGAGTGCTTAATTTATGAAAAGTGAAGTAGGGTAAGCGGGCTATGGCAAGTTAGCAAATGTTTCTACCTAGTAGACTCATAGAAATATATTGAAGCGGAAACAAACAAACAAACCATGGAGGTGTAGTATAGTTTTAAATATAGCATTAGAAAGACAGCAAAAGGGGAAATGACAAAGTATAGCCACCATAAGGAGTGAACTGGCAAAATTATACAAAAAGAAAATATAACAAGGCATAGCATGTGAAATACTATTAAAAATGGACGACCTGATCTGAAAGTTTATCCGTATTAGAAAATCTGAGATATAAGAACATTGGTATTCCAAGACCTGCTTATTCTCAAATGATTGGTGATATGTTTTATGCATAAATAAAAAGGCTATTGATAAGTTGTAATTTTTACTTGAATCTATCTATTTAGTTATTTCTCGGTCCTTTCTTGGTACTGTATTTCATCTCTCCCTAAAATAACAGTGTTGACTAACACATTGTAAATCTTTTCCTGCTGCATGTTCCATAGGCCCCAATCATTTCACCAGCTCACTCGTGGGGGGCGGGGAGGGCAGCTGTCTTCTTCCCCATGTAAACAAGTCTGCTTTAGCAAGCCCTGAGAGTTTATAATGTAGAATTCTGGTTTTAAACAAATTATTTTTGTTTGCACAATCAGTTCATTTGTTTATAGGCAATTTTCTTCTCTTCTAGATTAATGTTGAAAACAAACTCCCTTAATAATAGTCCTTTTTATACCACAATTTATTTAAAAAGTTAAACCAAAAAAACAGTTGTCCCAATCATAGTTCAAGAGAAATTTGTTGTAAATCAGGAGCCACAACATTTAAAATGAAATTTGAAAAAAAAGGGGGTGGGCACATCTGTGATATTTTTCAAAAACAAAGATAACTTTAAAAAATAAAATGAAATGTGAAATTACTTTGACTTATGGGTACGTGCTAACAACTAAATTAAAAAAACAAACAAATAAACACAAAAAAAACCAAAAGCATAATTTCAGAAATAGCTAAAAATAGTTGCACATGGAGACTTAATCTCTTTTGGAAAATTTGGAACTTAATCATGTAATTATGATTCATTGAAATTGTTTTGGAAAAATGGTTTAGGAGGCAAGCAGATATATGTTAGTGCATGTTCTAAACCAATTTAGCACAGTTTTTTAAAAAAATTTAATAAAAGGCCTTTTATGTTTGATTTTACCATATGATTGGATTTTCCTAATGTGGATAATAAAATTGTTATTTTCAAATATTATAGATGAGTATGTGACAGTCAGAAAATAGACATTAAGATTATCAATATCCAGGTCTCTTAGAATAAAGTTAGGCAAGCATGAACTTTGTTTTTTATTGTCTTTGGTTTTTGTGAAGCCAGGAAACATGTAAAATGGTTATTTTGACAAGAACTACTACAACAGGAAAAAACACATTTTTAGTTTCATTTTATTGGTACATCCTTTGATCAATGCATCAGAATTTTTGCTAAGCTATCAGTTTGAAAATTTCTCAGTGACATTTTCCTATCTGAGTAATCGAGGTTGCAATTACCCTTTATTCCTTTTCTCATGTGAAGGTAGTATAGAGTCCAGTTTTTATCTGGTATAAAGCAAGCAATGAAACATAAAATAATGGACTGATGATTGAACCAGAAACTTCCTATTACATTGCAAGAAATTGCAAAATAATAAAGCTTTATTTGGCAGTGAATTCATGTGCATTTGCAAAACATTGCTAGGTTTTGCAAATGCACCATTCTAGAGGTGTGTTGGGAAGTTAGACATATAGTTAACGCATGTTATCTATATGTACTTGCCTATATATATATTATAAAATGTATATTCTGCTTCATAATATGTATTCACTCAGTGTGTTCACACCTGTTAGGAGCCTAAAACTATTCTAAGTGATCTGTTTTGGGAATGCAACTGGAAAATACACATGTTCTTACCATCTTTGAGCCTGGTCTAATGATGGACACAAAAAACTGATAAACCAGGTGACAAAGTATAGTGAATGCTCTGAAATCAGCTAGAAGAATGTCAAAGATTTGAAGTTTTAAGCCAACTTTCTGGTAGAGGTGACATTTAACTCTAACTAGAAGTTAGCCAACCCGTTCCCCCCCCCCCCCAAAAAAAAGGGGGTATGGTGTTTTCATAGGTGGATTTACACGGACAAAGTAATATCTTGTACAAAAGATCGAACCTAACATAGCAGGGATAGGAAGGGAGGAAGGGAGAGAGAGAGGGGGGAGGGAGAAAGAGAGGAAGAGGGAGAGGGGGAGGGAATATGCATTTGTGTTCCAGTAGGGTAGGAGATTGTGAGAAAGATGGGTCTGGGCTGTTTATCTGGAGAATGGTCAGTTCCATGTTAGCTCTTGCCTGGACTATTGAAGTAATTACCTTAATTGGTTGCCCTCCGCAGGCTCTCTGCCCTGTCACCCCTCTTGTGCTCCTGCCTGGTGAATTCAGGAAGTACAGCTCTGTTGACATTGTCTCTGGCCCCATTCAGTGGCTCTCCCTGGCCTGCAGAAGGAAGTAGACAGTCTTTAACTCACTTTTTAAAATTAGGCTAAGTTAGACTCAGTCTACTTTTCAAACTTATTTCCCCACAGCTCTTATTACAGACTTATTACTTGTCATCAGTGCTTCAAATTATGCTGTTTTCTCTACCTGGAGATATGTTATAACTCCTCATGTATGAACTCCACCTCTTCTTCAAATCTATTATTTGATTCTTCTAAATTGGAAACATTCTCTCTTTCCTTCAGAGTATGAGAACTCATTATCTGAATGCCCCTTATGACACTTGTGCCTCCTGGCCTTATATTTTAGTTATGTGCATGCTTTATTTCCTTTCATAGACTGTGTCTGATTCGATTTGTGTCTCCACTGCCCCATAGCAGCGAGCACATGGGAGGTCTCAGCAAGTAGTTGGTGAATAAATGTATAAATGAGTTATTCTGGAAGATAACAAGGTTTAGTCTAAATCATATTCAAGGCAAGACCAATTCCACATTTATTTTACTTCACCCTTTGGCCTCATCCATTCACTTCCTACCTGCTAACTTACTTTTGGGTTATATTAGGAGACAATGAATAATTTGTCCTGTTCTGCTTTCTCTCTCCTCTATGTATGCTCAAGTGTACATGCACATAACACATTATATTTCTGACCCAAGTGCAATTCTAGCTCTTTTAGAACAAGTTCATAGATGCATTACAAGGAACACACATAAAACTTGATTTTATTTTTGATGATTTTTAATGGGGCCAGCCCATATTATTAATTTCTCTCCTTGGATGGTAGTGAAATTGTTTGTTATATCTGAAAATGAAGAGCTATGACAAATTAAAGTTGCCCTCAGTCCCTCAATTGTTTAGGCCACATTTTTCCAGCCTGCCTATTGGCGGGTGGGATGCATGCCAGACTCTGTCATGACTACATCCTAACTTCACCACTTAACTTTGGTGGGTGTTCTTGGGACAATAAATGGCTGGAAGCCTCCTCATGAGAAGGCCTAGAAGAAGACATTGCCTTGAGAACAGATGATACGATATTGTTGTGATAATGATAGCCATTGGATTGCATCTGAATAGGACACTGAGGAGGTGGCCATTAGGGAAAGCATTCTGCCCTAATGGCCTTCTAAAGCAGATGCTAATAAATCTGTGGAGCATTCTTAAGTTCTTACTTAGAACTTTGTATGAACATTTTAACTTGAGCATAGGCAACTCATAAAGTGAATTGTCAGGTGAATCTGGGAACCACCTAAGACCTCTTACTCACACGGATGAAAATGAAGCTCAATTGTATAATATCTACTATTACTCAACTAAAATAAGTGTCATTGATGCACTCCTTCTTTAGTGTACCATCTATGTGGCGTAAATAGAAAAAGAATACTTAAGATCTCTCATGGGAACACAGGTGACATGGATCCCCTGACCCTCCTCTTTTTCCCATGAGGCCTTTTGCTTCTTATGAGTCAGGTGTTTAGAGGCAACTTTACTTTTGGCCAGAGGTGTGGCTTGTTCTGCAGGCTTTGTTCTGGAGTAATGTACCCAAGGCAGTGGTCGGCAAACTCATTAGTCAACAGAGCCAAATATCAACAGGACAACGATTGAAATTTCTTTTGAGAGCCAAAGTTTTTAAACTTCAAATGTCTTCTAACGCCACTTCTTCAAAATAGACTCGTCCAGGCCAGGGCATTTTGTGGAAGAGCCACACTCAAGGGACCAAAGAGCCACGTTTGGCTCGAGAGCCGCAGTTTGCCCACCACGTACCTAAGGGAACAAAAGGCAGTGATTCTTTTTGTCCAGCCCCTTGCCCAGGAGTGGCCTTTTGCCCATGGTCCCGGAAAAGAACTGTGAGGAAAATAGACAGCTTAGAAACAGAAGTATCAGGCAGCTGACAGATAGCATTAGCAGTTATCTGGGAGTCACTGGCCAACACACTGGGTTTAAAAGAACTGTGGAAAAGTGATTGTGATTATGGCGGTGTTTGATGTGTGACCAAGAATGTGGCTTGGTCTACACAGACTAACCAGTGGACCTCAGGGTTAGTAGTCCTTAGAGTCATCTGAGAGCTTGCCTGAGACCCAGCCAAGATCAATTAAATCAGAATTTCTGGGGGGTTGTGGCTTCTCTTATTTGTAATGCACAGCCGTGATGGAGGACCAAGGGCTTGGGCATTAGAGCATTGTCTCAGTGATGGGAAATGCCTTCCGCTATTCAAAATTGCTTATTCATGCTACCGGCAGTTGCTAAAAAAACGCTTAGGTTGCTAAATGAAATTGAGTCCAGTTTTTAACAAGTTCTTAATCAGGAGGGGTGGACAGACTTGTAGAAATTATCTGTAATGCAACGTGACAGGTGCTGAATTCGCCGGGGAGTTTATTCTTCCTGGCAGGGAAGGAAAGAGGAGGAAGGGAGGGGACGTGAAAGGCAGCGTGTCCACAGAAAGTGACATCTGAAAAGGGTCACCTCTCATAAAATCAAGTGTCATCCCTGACAACAATTTCCTTTGGTCACCAACCCCTTTAAAAACACAGATGCCCAGTTTTTTTTAGTTCTCACGCTGGGCACTGGCAAAGCTTTCTCCTGCCCCCGGAGCTGTATGAGTTGGATTCAGTGTCATACAGGAGGATCCTGTGTTGGGTATGAGGTCTGTGTGAGGTCACAGAGCTGGTGAGTGAGACAGGGACGGTGAGTCCAGGGTCCTGGATAATGCTTGCCATCCTTGGCCACTAGAGGCTTAGTGAGGGCCCCCTCAGTAACGGAGATTCTAACTGGATGGTGAGCTGCGGGACTCCGCCGAAGGGGAGGGTGAAGAAGAGGAGAGAGGATGCTTTCGAGTGAGCGTATCTAGAGAAGTGGGCCTGAGTCACGGCAAGTGGGAGGCGGGTGTAAGTTTCCATGGGTGAGAAGAGAGTGCGAGGAGAGTGAGAGAGGCCTAATGATTTCCATTTGATGAGTGCCAGACCATGATTGAGGCTCTTGCATTCATCCCTTCATTCAATGCATCATCCCTAGAGTGGGTTGCTTCTCTTCCGCTCTACAGACGAGGAAGTTGCAGTTCAGCAAGGTTGAGCTAACTCATGTCAGAGTTGGCATTCGCACCCCTCTCTGCTTCCAGCCTGTGTGACCATTCTGCAGAGGCTGCGAGGCTTTCTTATGTCCAGTCCCCAGATAGTCCTCACCGGTACATCTCTGAGGCCTGTGTGTACAGGAAGCCCACACGCTGTGGACACAGCTACGTGTCCCTATTTCTTTTTTTTCTTTTTTTAAATATATTTTATTGATATTTTACAGAGAGGAAGGGAGAGAGATAGAGAGCTAGAAATGTCGATGAGAGAGAAACATCGACCAGCTGCCTCTTGCACACCCCCTACTGGGGATGTGCCCGCAGCAAAGTACATGCCCTTGACCGGAATCGAACCCGGGACCTTTCAGTCCGCAGACCGACGCTCTACCGCTGAGCCAAACCGACTTCGGCTAAGTGTCCCTATTTCTTGATATGAGGATGGAGGTAGAGCAGAGAGTTGTGGTTGGATAACAGGACTAAGAAGGTCCCTGGAAAAGGAGCCTAGGAGAGGAGACTCGGAAAAAAAAAAAAAAAGGAAAATATAATTGAGTGAAGAGACATGGGTACCCTGTGTGCTGATCCCGAGGAGGTCCCGGAGAAAGTGCAGAGGCAATTGGAGAAGCTCTTCATTGGACAGAATATCTTCTCCTTGGAACTCTAGTCAGCACCCATTCCCATGGCAAGCAGTTCAAGGGCATGTTGGCCTGACCTGGGCGGTGGACACAAAGTTGAGGCTTGAGCCCCTTCTAGAGGCATCCCCTAGGGATGAAGACACCGTAAGCATGGCAATAAAGCCACGTGACCCTCTTAGTGCAGAGGCAAGGACAACGTGCCCAGGAAGGTGTAAGACCACCATCTTTCCCGAGGGCCGCCAGCTGCAGCCAGAGGTAGAGTGTCAGATGCAGATAACGGTGCCTGACTCAGTGCACCCCGAGCCAGGCGTTCAGCAGATCTGGGCTTTCCGCCTACATGTTGTTGATACGATAGCGAGAGAAAAACATCATGTGACAGCCGTCTGTGCCTGTCCCCGTTCCGCTCGCATGCTGGCTCATTAAAAACCAGTGTTGCCATGGCTGTGTTCCTGCGAGGCCCAACATCCCTGCACTGTATATCCCAAATAAGTGCGCAGGAATACCCTCGGCAGCTTCTCAGCACGGCGCACCCCGCGCTGATGAAGCTTGTCCAGGGGCCTCGGCTTAACTGCTGACGTCAGTACCTCTCTGCCAGAGAAAAACTCACCTGATAGATGTTTTGTAAGAGTCCCAGAGCTTAACGGCACCTCTTTGCATTCATTTGTTTGTTGTTCCTATGGATCATTCCCCCAAAAGCTACCTGTGTTTCCCCGAAAATAAGACATCCTCCGAAAATAAGGCCTACTGCATGGAAACCTAAGACATCCCCTGAACATAAGACCTAGCGCATCTCTGGGAGCAAAAATCGATATAAGACACTGTCTTATTTTCGGGGAAACGGGGTATTATTCAAAGCTATTGTTCAAAGCTATTAGAAGCAGATGAATTCTTGCTAAAGAGCCTGCCACTTTCCCCTCTCAGTCCCGGTGACAATTTTGCAGTAACTTGGGTTGAATGTTACTCTCTTTTGATATTTTCGGATCTGCCCTAGAAAGCCACTGATTGGCAGTCTCTGGGGCAGGCAGGGGTGGGAGACAGGCTCAGCTAACTGGTATGATGAGAGGGGTTTTTGACTTGGGAAGATTTTTTATTTTTTATTTTTATTTTTGTTCACCCTGCCTGCGTGTGCTGCTGCAGTCAGCATCCAATAGAGACGCCTCCTGGCTCTCCAGCCAATGGCCTCTCTCCTCGCTGCAGCCCGGAGCCCGGGAGCGCCGGTGGCTGTGCACAATTTTAGCAAATTGTCATGGGGCCCGGGGGAGGGGCGCGCTCTCCCCACGGGGACGGGGCCAGTGTCATTGAGCACATTGTGTGCCAGGACAAAGTTGATCTGTCTGAAGGAGGCCGTGGTCAGCAGCGGCGAGGACCTTTGTCACCTCGTCGCGCCTTCCTGCTCTGTCACTGTTGTTTGTGTGGAGCGGTGGCACTTAGCGGTCAGACTGGGGGCGGGATGGGTGAGGTCAGAAAAAGCAGCGTCTGTGTTCTGGTAGGGAAGCCAGGGGGGTTTGGGAGGAGCCCGTATGAAAAATCGGGGGAAAGAATTGATATTTGGCAAAAAGAAAGAAAGAAAAGGTCTTGAAAAGATTAGGAGAGCAGCGAAATGCAGCGGATTCTGAATACAACCGACAGCCAGCATTTGGGACATCTGTTATAGTTTGGGAAATTATTTAAGCACTAATCATAGACATAACATCCATGTTCCCCTCGGGTAGACTCTGATGGGAGACTCACAAGGGGAATATGGAAACAGGACTTTGAAAACACTCCATAATATTGCACTTTAAAGTTTGTCATAACTAAGGTTGCATTATGTTTCCAGACATGTAAGAACAGGGTCTTCCGCCTATGTTTGTAGGCATGTGTAGGATCCATGGTACAGATATATCAACTGACTTTACCAATATATTTCACTCCTTTGATTTCCTTTAGTTTCCTTTATATCGCTAAATAAAATACTTGCCCCTTAAAAAACTACCAGCCTCTCTATGTTTCTAACTTTATATTTTTCATTTCATATATTTTTCCACATAAAAACACCATACCGGTGCTATATTTGAACCGCAGAGGCCAGGCCAGTGGAATACATTGCTAATCCAAGAAACTTGTTGAAATGGATAATGTGAAGCAAAATTTAAACTTGTTTGATATTCAGATTATTTCTTTTCTGTAGGAAAAAAAAATCAGTTGATCCTATAATACTGGTGCTGCTGAGGGGAAATAAACGAATGACAGATGAACTGAAATTTACAAGAGAATCTTTTTTTTTTTCCTCTTATACCTTGGAAATGCCACATGGATAAGTCTCCAAAATTAGTTGCTTATATTGTGAAACACCTTTTTATTTTGCTATGTGGCCAGGGGCGGGCAAACTTTTTGACTCGAGGGCCACAATGGGTTCTTAAACTGGACCGGAGGGCCAGAACAAAAGCAACCTGACCATGCTGGCACTCTCATCTTGGGCTGCTGGTGAAGGAGCGGAGGGGAGAGCAAGAGAACCCTCTGCTCTTTTGGCTCCACGGGCCGGATAGAACAGCCGAACGGGCCAGATCCGGCCCGCGGGCCGTAATGTGCCCATGGCTGCTCGAGGCCCTGAAATGAGTCTATAAAGAAATGATTAGACAGCTCTTCCAAGAGATTTTTTTTTAAGGAAAAAAAATATGCACTTAACTTAAGAAGCTTACCTCCTTTCCAGTCTCAGGAAAGCTCTAGAATGTAATACAGTCACCCTGTAATCCACTTAATCACGGTATGAAGATGAATGGGGTACGCTTTGTAAAACATGTTGTATTTCTCAATTGAAAGGCATGCGCCACAAAGAGAGCACTAAACTTTATTATGTCAATGTTAGGCCTTTCCATTATTAGCCAAGATTGCAAAGTGTCTGATTCGGATGCCACCAAACTTCACAAGTGTTTCTGCTACACACAGTTTAGAAGCCTGTCAGTCGCTGCACCAAAAACACACACACATACGAAGCAATTGGAGAAAAGAATAGAGACGTCATGCTCTGGCATTTCCAATATGATGCTTGTACGAAAGCAGCCAACACATGTTGGGCTGCTCCATGATGCTGGCCCCTGTGAAATGTCACTGGGCTCTCACAAGGTCATGGAGGCTCGGGGCTGGCCCAGAGGGCTGTGGAACAGGGGAGACAGTAGGTGCCAATTTAAAGCTTCAGGCACTTCATAGATGGCTACCTCCTACGATCCTGCGGGATGGAGGAGGCCAGGGGCATAGGGAAAAAGTGAGACCATTTCTTCTCACAGCATCTCATAACAAGTAACTCTATATGATTCTTGTGCGCCCTCTCTGAGGAGGCTAGGATTTCTTCCGATGACTACCAGCTAAAACTGTCTGCTGATATAACTCGTGCTGTCACAGTTGTGTGCATATCTGATCTGTCACAGACAGAGGCGGCTGGAGAAAGGAGTGGTATTTTTGTGACCAGAGAGAGAGAGAGAGAGAGAGAGAGAGAGAGAGAGAGAGAGATTTGTTGCCTTTTTCTCCTTTTCCACCTCCTCAGCAGCAGCTCACCCGGCTCTCCTGCATTACATAATACTTATCTAGCTGTGTAGAGTTTCAGTTATGCCATTTTCAGGATGATTAATGGGAGTTGTGCAATAAAAGCTCCCAAGTTCTCGGCGGGGAAAAAAGTCATAGTATCCCGATGTTTGAGCTAGAGTGCGTGGATATGGCGTCAGCATTGGGTTTATTTTGGGTTGTTGTAAATGTCACTATTGGTTTTCATGCCCAAGAATCTTCATCCTCAAAGTTAGCGATCTTCTTTAAAGTAGTGCTGGAGCACGCATTGAGTAAGAGAGAGGATTCTTTAAATAGGCAGAGAAGTCCAACCTGAAACCACTTGCGAAAGATCAGATCAGACGTTGATGAGGAAATGTTTTAATGCCCGTGACACTAATTTTCCATTTTTAATTATACTTCCTCCACCTAAAGTAAAAGAAATATTTTAATGTACGGAGTCAGAATGTGAGAAGACAATCTGATTAAACTGCCCATGAAGTTGTGTTTGATTTGAAGATGGAAAGATGATCTTAAAGATTTTCTTGCCCTTCCAAATGATAAAACTCTAAAATAAGTACAAGGGTGCTATGGTACTAAAATTGAAAGTTATTCAAAAGGAAAAAAAAATCCCATTTACTTATCTGAGTTAAAGGGACAATATTTGAGAATAATAATTAAAAAAAGAATAGAAAATTAATCCTAATAAGTCAATGCAATATAGTATACCATACTATTTAAATACAGTAAATATATAGTATTGATTTATTAATAGTAGCTATACTATACATATCTATGATATTGTACAGTGCACTATTTGTAAACCAAAACAAAGCAAACAGTGATATCGCATCAGTGAAATCTCCATGGAAACTTCCTAAGGAAAATCAGCATTTCCAGTGAAAGTTGCAAAAATTTTATGAGTGTAAGCTTAGACCCCTGAAGTTTATTTAGAGTTTTATTAGAATTGATGCAAGAATTGATTTCAAAGAATAGTGGAACCATAGAAAACATTTTTGGAAATGCATGAAACTGTATTTCTGGACTGCCAATGGTTTTTGCATTGTTTTTGGGTTGTTTTTTAATCTGCCTTTGGCAGATTTTTTTCCTAAGATATTTGTATCATCATGGCTGGGGGAAAAATAACCCAGTAAGAATTTTCCATAGGAAGCTACCAAATACTTTGCCAGAGTTTCTGGCCCATATCTGAGCAATGACTGTCTCCAGAATGTGCCACCAAAACTCTTGCACATCTCAGCTGTCCCCAAGAAAACGTTGGTTTTGTTTTAACAATTGAAATAAATGGTTGCAGTTTGAACTGTCTTACCAGAACACCAGCATTTCCAGGGAAAGTTGAAAAAAACTTTTGAGTATCGGCTCATACCCCTGCAATCTATTCATTGCCCTTCTATTTCCAGAATCTACACAAATATGACTCAGTAATTATAATTCTACCACATAGTTATCCTTTGGCAGCTTAATAAGATATGTTCTCACATTCTGACCTCATACATGACAATGTTTCTTTTATTTTAGATGAAGGAAGTATAATTAAAAATGGAAAATCAGTTTTTTTTAATTTTTTTAAATAGAGTTGTAAGGGTTTTTTTGTTTAAGTTCCACCAACTTCTAAATAAGATGTTTTCTTTTTTATTGTTAATGAGTTCTTAAGTAAATATTTCTTTTTCACATCTCTTAATGACCATCCTTCATTTCATTCCATTTATGCTTATTCTATAATTTATGTGAATTAATAAATATATATATCATGTACACATAATTTTTAGATAGGTAATCCACATATAAGCTTGGATATAATGACTTAAAATATACATTATTCAACTATAATGTTTAAGAATTAACAAAGCTCTTATTTTTAACCTCAAACAATGAAACTAAACATATGTCTTTCCTTATAATAATAACAATCTTTGTGCCAATTTCAAAGACTAATGAAAAAAAAATCCTTAAATTCACAGTGAAGCAGCCTGTAACTTCAAAAATTGGGGACTTGATCAATTGATCTCTCAAATTACCATTATTCATCATATACAGGCTTTTAAGACTACGGGGTGGGAGGAATGTTGATTTTTTTTTTTTGGACAGGTTATTTTTAATTTATAGATGTAGAAAAATTATTAGAGAAAAATGGACTCAGCTGGGATCAATATTATTGAACTTCCTCCATTCCCTCAAAATATATAGTTCATGTATTACAGCGATGCCTTCGGAATCTGGGTTGAGTTAAGCTATAAAAAGCCTCCCTGAATGGAGTCTAAGGTATTGATGGTGCGGGCTCTTTAATGTGGCCTGCTAGTCAGCTAGATAGCTCACTGAAAATCACATTCCAATGCAATCAACAAAAACAAACCACAGAAACCTAACACTGTAAGAAACGAATTGAAATGGCATTTTTTCCTTAGTGTGGCAGGTGCAGAACAATGCTTAAGGGCCAAGCTTATATTATATTACTGATGGTGGTCATGCACTGTCCTTGTGTTGTCTACTTGTACTATTACTATATATATATTTTAGCACTTTTAACAGATAATGGTGCTAAATGAAGCAACTGCTGCTTGTGATTAGCTGGAGACGTAGGGAAAGAGAGACAAATAATAGTTATTGATATCCCCTATGCCAGGAGCCATGTATGAGCTTGGCCTACTAGCTTGCTCAGTCCTCAGACATCACCAGTGAGGTGAATGGCATGGTTACTATTCTTTCCAAAAAGGTCTGGCCACTAAGAGAATTTAAGTAACTTCCACAGGTCACACAGCAAGTAAGTTACAAAGCTGCTATTTGAACCAACCTATGTTTGATAAAATGTATAATTAAAGTGGCACTCATTGGAACTGCATGTAACATTCAAACTGAAAACAAAACAGCTTCTTGATATTTATATTTTGCATTAATCCTAACAGCCCAATTTAATGTCTTGAGGCCAAGTCTCTGGATGATGTAGAGTAGTATCTCCCATACAGATCTGCATAAGTAAGTGCTAGATACTGATGGAATTTCTGCTCTTAGACTTTTAGAACTTTATCACTGTGCTAGAGGCCCGAGGCACAAAGATTTGTGCAAAAATGGGCCTTCCTTCCCCTAGTTGCTGGCACCACCTTCACTCTAGCTGGAGCCACCTTTCTGCCTTCACTCAGGCCCGACACTTCTTTTCCGCCTTCCCACACTTCCCTGAGGCCCAGAGCAGGGTGATGATGCAGGCTTTCTGCACTGCCCTTGGCCACTCCGCACCTGCATATGCAAATTAACTGCCATCTTTGGTGGGGTAATTTGCATACTCACTCCTGATTGGCTGGTGGGCATCGCGAAGGTACAGTCAATTTGCATCTTACTCTTTTATTAGGGTAGATAGATTTTTAGGATGTCAATCTCAACGCAAATCTTCTTTCTCTCCCAGTGAAACTAACAAACCTGTCACCTTAGGTTCTTTTTATCATGGCAAGCTTTCTTGTGCGATCTAATTATAGGTCTCTGAGTAAATGTATCATTCAGTTAGTGCAACTCAAAATCAAAGTTTGGTATTAGATTTAGTCCCCTCCCCCCTTCTGTTATCTTTGTCTCCAGAATAGAGTTAGAATAATTCATCTTCAATTATTTTGTAAGACATGTCTGTCATTAGTTCTACAAATGACTCTTGAGGTGTGGGTTCTGGGAACACAGACCATTGAACCTGGAGAGGTACCAGTGTTGTATTTGCCTAAATTCTCCATGGCAGGTATGCTACTTGTGGTTTTCCCTTGGGTGTTAGGCAACACCATAGAAGAGGATGTTTATTCTAAGGCATTCTTTACTCTTTTTATTTGTCCAACCGCAATTATTCAGCGGCACAGTCAGCATTAAACAAGTTCTGAACTTCCTAAGAAGTTAAGTTTATCTAATATTAATTGCAGAGGCCACTGTGTCATTTTTCCCCACACACGTCAATGAAAAATTCATGTAGCTTTATAGAGTTGAGTTTTGCCGGGTTTTATGCTCTCTCAGAATAGCCTTGGCCCCCAGACCTCCTGCCACAAGCTCTCTGTGGATGAGGCTTTGTAGTCTGTACACTTTCCCCAAGCGTGGCTTTTTTGAAAGTGCGGCTCAGATGCAGTCAGATCAAGCTGGGCGCAGAAGCGTAGCCTTCCCGAGTAGAGGGAGCAAATGCAGAGAGAACACCGAAGGGCTGAGCTTTTATTCAGAGTTTTGCGATGGGCATCACAGGATGTATGGTGGACAAATTGGGTTTCTCTCCTTCATCATTTCAGCCTAGGCTGTGTCCACAGGTAGGAGGCCGGGTGGTTGGTGTGAGGGAGGCATTTGCATGAAGTCATTCGTAAGACTGCCGAGAGCCTTGGCAAGGCCTGGTTCCCGGCTCAGGGCTACTTGTATACTGTTTATGAAACTATGGAAACCGAGCTGAGGGCATTGGCAGTAACTGAATCCACAGGGTGGATATACCGCTGCTTGTCTGCCCTTCACAAAGTCCAATCTTAGAGTGATGACATGGAGAGAACCAGGATTGCTCTTAGGGTCAGGCTATTCTTTGTATGGAAAAGGCCGTTTTCTCTACGAGACTCCAACTGAATTACCCTGAAATCAAACTACCCATCGTCCTTGAGCTCATTTCTGTCCGCCAGTCATTCCCTGTGACTCTCCATGCTGTTTTTGTAAAAGGTGTTTCGTATCCAGATGCTTTTAAGCTAATGACATGCTCATGACCTCAATAGATACCAAGCATGATAATTTCACATGGAACAAGTTATAGGTATCTCAATCTTACTTTATGGGTGAACATATCAATAGCCATAATAATTACCTTCATGGCAAGAGGTTGTTTTTCGTTTGTTTGATATGAGATTTAAATTGTGGGGGAGGGGATGGTAATTGCAGCTTCAGACCTTTACCTCGCTCAGAGAGGGGCATGCAGTGAGTGTCAAGGATGAGACTATGCATTAGCTGCTTTAATCTTCATGATGCAACTCTGGTGAAGGTTAGGTAGCAATTTTGAAATGGGTAAAAAGCCTGAGGCTTATGGAAGTTAGTTTTTGGTGTTTTTCTTATGCAGTTTATATAGCTGATGAGTGAGAGCCAGGCCTCTACCCCAGGTCTTCAGACCGGTACGATCCTTGCTATCAACTACTGTCCTCCACTGCAAGTAGAGGACTTGGTTCCAAGTATGATTAGTAATGCTTCGTTACGTGGAGCTTGTTTGTTAAAGTAGTAGGCAGTGTCCTAGGATATTCACTCTGCATAGAAACTTATTTCTAAACACCTTCATCTAAACAAGCTGGGAATCGATCATTCAAATTAGAATTGACAGCTTTTATCACAAACATAAGCATCAGTTTTATGTCTATCTATAGTAAAAGGTCAAATGATGGGAAAGAGATTTTCCTTAGGAAGTTCAAATAAAGCTCAAGAAGGCGGTTGATGCCTTCGGTTAAATCTTTCTTTTACCCTCAAAACAGTCCTAATTAGAATTTCTGATAAAAGAAGTTATCAAGGTAGCAATTGGTGAGATCTGTTACTATCAGTATGATTTGCAATACATTGAAATAATAGGGGTATACTCCCTCAATACAGCATTGCATATGACAGACTTTAATAGATATATTTTTAATAAGAAGAATCATCAAAAAGACGGTATATTCACATTTCTTATTTTAATAGTATCTTATTTTGTTTCTCCATTTTACATTGTAAAAATTTTTTTGGTGGGTAAATATGTTTATTTCTAATTCATTTATGATGCATGGGCATTGGAAAAAGGGTAAAGGCTGTATTTTTACCCCAGGTTTCATAGTACTTACTAATCTCTGTATACAGTGGTCACATATGAGAATTTTCTTCTCTTTATCTCTAAATATCTTAGTGCGTGGCCTTTTACAACGTAGTAGTAATTTAAATTTTATTTGTTATGAAATACTTGTAAAAGTGTTTTACTGAAAATATAGTGTGCTTTTTGAGTCCTCTCAGTTCATTTCCATAGAACTCAGTACAAGTAAAAATAGATAATAAAACTTCATGATTCTTTGGGGTTCATTAAAGTTAAAAAATATTACAGAAGGAGCCTAATATTCTTTATTTGATATTCTATATTTTAATATGATCTTGGCTATGTGTAGATTTTTAAACTGGGAACTTGATACAATGGAGCTCATATTAAAAATTAAAAAGAATTCTTTAGGCATTTGGGTGAATTCATTACTTACTCTAAATGTATTATAAAATGATGCGGGCAATATACTGTGTGCATGGTAGATTCAAGTGATAGGTTTGCATTCTTGTTATTTTTTTAAGATTTGTTTATTTTACTCTTCCTTTAAGGTAGTTTCTGCTTTTGTTTTTTAGGGTCGTTGCTCCAGGGAGAACTGCAAATATCTGCACCCGCCCCCACACTTAAAAACACAGTTGGAGATAAATGGGCGCAATAACTTGATTCAGCAGAAGAACATGGCCATGTTGGCCCAGCAAATGCAACTAGCCAATGCCATGATGCCCGGTGCCCCGTTACAACCCGTGGTGAGCATGTTTCCGGTCCTCGTTTATTACGGTGGTAACTCCAAGTGCTCAGGGTTAGTGCCAAAGTGATGATTGCACTAGTTGAAGGAACACAGGTAACAGGATCAGTTAGTTGCCTAGAACTTTCTAACACAGTTCTCAGTCAGACCCCGAGATTGTGTTCCCACCGTGAAGTTACTTAGCTTCTGGGTAAATCATGTGGAAATTTGCATTATGGCATGTTTTCCCCCTAACATTTTCTCCAAACTAAGCTCTGTGACTTTCCAATGTAAAGTGTTTTGTTGGTGTTTTTAAAAGGGTCGTTCATCTCCTCAATCTAGTCAATGTGCATTTCCAGGCTACTTTATTGGTCATGGGAATCGTAAACCTTGGCACATGTCATCTCTAATTTTGAGGGAAAAATTCCCTTTCCTCCTTGAAGAGACTCTATATAAGTTCTTTCTTCTATCTTTTCTCTTCTCTCTCTCTAAATACTCTCCTGAAGATATTTTTCCCATTACTTTTTAGAGAGAGGGAGAGGGAGGGAGGGAGGAAGAGAGAGAAACATCTATGTGAAAGAGACACATGGACTGGTTGCCTCCTGTAGTGCCCAGATGGGAGGTAAGGGGTGGGAGGGACTGGGCAGAGAATGAACCTGCAACCCAGGTATCTATCTGCCCTTGTACCTAGCATTGAACCTGTGGCCCTTTGGTGCTCAGGGTGATGCTCTAATCACTGAGAAACACTGGTCATGGCTAGTTCTCTCCCTTAAAAAAGAAACCTTTGTTATTCTTCCAAACATAAGTTGAAATTATTTTGTGGCTACAGAGCTGAAAGAATTCTGACAAAAGTGGTGAATCAATATGGACTTGGAAGTCTCATAAAAGTAGAAATTATCAGGAGAGGCAGACACTCCAAGGACTTTTAAGAAACTATGTAAATATTAGAAACTGTAGGTGGTCACGGGGATTTAATGTTTACTGAGCAACATCTGGGGATAACACTTGAGCCTGAGCACATATATTTATTTATTTACTTATTTGGATTTGTGGAGGGTGTACATGGTAAATGATTTCAATAACCTTTACTCTCACTTGTTCATAGAAATGTAAGAGAGTAATGTCATAATTACGGGTTGCAAAAGGTGTTCTGATATTCACTGTGATATGATAATTCTGTGTTTAAATGTATGTTGAAATTTGCAATGATAAGATTATATCTGTCAGTAATTTGTGTCACTAACTTATATGTAGGATTTTGGGGTCATGGGAATGTGAAGACCCATGTTTTCTCTGATATGCTAACTGTAGCAGTGTGCTAACTAATTTTTTTCCTACTACATTTTAACACCTGAACTCAATGCAATTGTTATTCTCTCTTAGAACTTAACGCACCAATCAGTCCAAAAAAGAGGGGGGGATTGCATTTCGAGGTGGGAGGGATCTCCATATCACATCGGCAGTGATACCAATTATCAATTCTATACAGTTGAGGTGAGATAATATTGTAATTCTGTGTCTGTGTTAACCTATATTTTCATTATGTGGGGGCTCAGTTTAAAATATGACATCTTAAATTTATTTTTTGTGACATCTGCTAATTTCACATGTTTGTTTTGGGATAGCATAAACTCATTCGTTTGGTTTAGAAACAGTATTTTTTTCTCTCTAGCATAAAATATTGGATGAGACGTCTCTGCTACACCTAGCCCTCACATAGGTAGCTTCAAAGGTCCGCTAGATCCTTGTGGTAGCTACTACGTTTCTTGATATAAGATCTCTCCTTGATGTGAGGTACTTTGTTCCACTGAAACATTTAAAGCATATCTACCCGCTCAGTGGCCGAGAGCAGCTTGAGGTTCCCAGACTGCAAAGAACAGCATTAGTCCTGGTTCCTCTGCTGAGTTCATCCTTGAGTTACACTCTCGAGGTCATTTCCAGAATCATCACATCTTAATCCCGGCACAAACTATAAGCAACATTCATGCCCAGGGCTTTGAAATACTAGTAACAGATACGCATCATTTAGGAAACCACCAACACCCAGGTTTCTGGAGCCATTAGAAAAATCACCACATCTTTTGGTGTTTTTGCTGGGAAACTCTCAGCTTAGACAAAGCATCGATTTTCTTTTTAAAATGCTCTTATTTTCATTTGTTATTTTCCATCACCATTCATCCCCTCTGTGCCCTCTTCTTACCCCTCCTGGCCAGATGTGAGCAACCTCAAGCTTTATGTTAATTTCTCCTGGTTCCTGGGTTTGAAAGTGGAATAATCCTTTTGCTAGAGGCATTATGAGATAGGTCTAGAAGTGATATACTCTACGCAGAGTGACGTTTTTGTAAAGAGTACAGCAGTCTTCTTAGTCATCTTAACTATTCAATCTTAAAGCCTTTGCTAATAGGAATGGCTTTTCATGGCTACCGAGAAGGCTTTAATCTGGGAACTTTGCTTCAGAATCTCACCAGAGACTGTGTGATCCCTGTAGCCAGCCCTGTCTTAACGAAGATAGTCAGTGAGAGTCAGAAATAAGTGAGATGGTGCTGCCCATTGGAACTGCAGTGCTGGGCCCACACACAGGGAAGCCGACCGGCTGGAAGCAGCAGGTGGCAAATCTGGACAAACCACTCAAAGAGGCTGGCCAGCCGAGAGTGTTTGAGGGCTGGCATCAGCTTGGATCCAGCCAAGGTGGTGGGATCTCCAAGGAGCTAATGCTGCGAGCAGGTCCACTCCATCGGGAGCATCCGCAGAGGGCAACCAGTTTGGCCCCCACCCTGTGGCTAGAGACATACGTATTGGGCAAGGGCTTAGCAAGATCCAATCAGATTCAGAAGTGTCTAGTGTTGTGCCTGACACATCCCAGAGATCAAACCATTGCTTGGGTAAGTGAAAGAGTGAGCGAGGGAAGAAGCTTTCCAAACCCAACAAATCGAGGCGGAGGTTCATGGGGGTTGACCTTCCCCGGCTTCCAGAGGAATGGCAACCAGGCCCCAGAGCCCCAGCCCGGTCTCTGCCGCACCAAATGGGGGCTGGAGGAGGCTACTTTGTAGCAGACCCTTTAAGAGGCAGCCCGGGGCTGCATGAGGGCCCTTGGGGGACCAGGAAATGGCTGTATGCCATGCCGTTTGGGTTCTCGCTCCCTCATAAATCTTGAGAGACCTGGTGTATCCATGTAACGTCTTTGAGACCTGACATTGAGCTGACTTGGGGAGTGCAGGGATTTATAGGAGAGTTTCTTGGTTTTTTTATGGGCTTTATTAAATTGTAGAGAAAGGCACCCAGCCAAGAATCAGAAAGAGGGCTTGACATTTTGGGGGCAAATGCAATACCGCGCCTGCAGTCACTGAACTCAGTCCTTTAGGTGTCCTAGATCCTCACCAGCATCCTATTAAGTAGGCAGTATTATCCCAGATCTGCAGATGAAGCCTCGGAGAGATTAATTAATATGACTGGCCCTACAGCCGACTAGCTCTGTATCTGGAAGATAAATGGAAGGCCTAGAGTATCTAATTACCCAAATTTGGATTTATTTCCTAAGTGCCACTTTCATTTTTAAATTTATTTATTATTATTATTTTTTTTTTTACTTTGCCATGCACTGTCTGATGCAAAGGCAATCTAATGAGGAGTGACTAAACAACCTACCCGAGGTAGATGGCCCCTTGTGGTTTACAACTGAGATGACTCCGATGTAGTTCCTGAAAGATAGCATCCAGGCTCTCGTCACTGCCCTCGGAGAGCTGGCAGAGCTCTCAGGTGCCTTGCCCTGTGCTCCCAGGTTAGGCTTGGCCATCCATACCTTCCCAGAAGAGCTGGCCTGAAGGCACACACTCCTAGGCCTGTTGAGGTCCCTGACTCACGTGGAAATCCCGTGAAGGTCACGTGTGGGAAGCCGGGCAGCGACAGAGGACTGCAGAGTTCCCCCATGGAGCTCAGGTCTCGAGAGCTTCTCTGCTGCTCTGTCACATCCTCTCTGCTCTCGATTTGGTTCCAAGCAGTTGTCAGTTTGATGCCGAAAGCTTTGATGTCATCGTTTGTCACACTTCCAGGAACACCTGGGAATCTTCCATTGTATTGTAGGACTTCCCTTTCTGGTGTATCTCACTGGTGGTTGAGGAAGGCCACTTCATCCCCAAGTGTTTCTGGTAAAGTGTTTCTGGTAAAATGTTTCCCACTCGGTCACCCTCAATCATCTTTCATCCATCTGCCCTTCTTTTTAAAAAAAATCATCACCTGAGGATATGGTTTTTTTATTATTTGTTTAGAGAGAGAGAGAGAGAGAGAGAGAGAGAGAGAGAAATACCGATATGAGAGCTAACATCCCTTCGTTGCCTCCTGAACCTGCCCAGACCAAGGACACAACCTGAAACCTTGATGTGTGCACTGACCAGGAATCAAACCCGCACCCTTTTTGGTGTATGGGATGATGCTCCCACCAGCTGTGCCACCTGGCCAGGCATCTGCCCTTCCAGATCAAGGAGCCTGCACTTCCTTAAGCAACTTGAAAATGGGCCCCAAATCTCAGGGACCGGCATATGTGTTGCTACGTTTCTCCTTGGAGAGCTAGAAGCGAGTCTTCTCTATTTAAGTGTTGAGAAAAAATCGGATTGAAAGAGAAAGTGAAGTTAAGGATAAAGCAGGTGGCCATTTGGTTTGCCCAGTCAGCAAGTCAGTCTAGAAACGGGTTTTAAAATAGGATTGCTTTGACTGTAGTTATATGTCACCTTCTTGGAAAAAAGGCATTGTAAGGTGATATTGGTTGATAACTCCCATCAGCCTTTGGCTCTATGTCCATATTCAAAATAATTGTTCACAAAGGCTGTTTATAGATTTTATACAGGGTTGTACAAGAATCTGGTTTCATATACCTCAATTATGCTGTTCATTTAAAAAAAAAACTTTATGGTTTACTGCTTGCAAGTTTGACCTTCACAGATACACACACACGTAAAATCTAGACAGATCTGACTTAAAACTTGTATTCTGTAAATGCCAGCACATACCAATTATGTATTATTTATTGTATGCATCCCTCCATTTTATTAAAACTTGCCAACATTGTCTGCAAAACAAACACTGTCTCACATAGCATTTTAAAAATAAATTAGGGCTCCTCTGATATTTGCAGCATTGCAGCATGGCAAAATGATAACTTAGAAAAATTCAGTATTAAAAATTACAAAACCCAAAGAAAAGAAATGAAACTCTTCTAAGAAGCATATTAGAGAAATGGATGACACTAAACCTCTTTTTTATGGTTACATCTCAAATATTGAATGCATTTACTAACTTCTTGGGCAGAGAAAAACAGCACATCCATTGATATACTTGTTAAGTGAATGTCTATGGGGGACCTGAGTAGAGAGGCCAACTGCAGGACCCACACAAAATGAACAAATGCTGAAACTGGTTTGGCTCAGTGGATAGAGTGTCGGCCTGTGGGCTGAAGGATCCCAGGTTTGATTCCGGTCAAGGTCATGTACCTTGGTTGCAGGCATATTCTCAGTAGGGGGTGTGCAGGAGGCAGCTGACCGATGTTTCTCTCTCATCAATGTTTCTAACTCTCTATCCCTCTCTCTTCCTCTCTGTAAAAAATCAAATAAATCAATAAAACAAAGCACAAGCACTAACTGCCCTCTGAGAACCTGTAGTCCAGTTCCGGGAGAAGAGGTAGATGGTCAGGGACACACAAGGTGATTAATGCTGGACCTGAGTGGTGCGGATCGAGGAGAGCAGAGGGCAGGAAACGCCCACTTAGAGTGGAAGGTGTGGGTGGATCTGGGACAGCTTCCACGGGAAGAGCCCTCATTCTTGAGGCACGACTAGGCATTAGACAGGCGGGCCGGGTAGGAGCATCCTTCCATGTGCAGGGGAAACCAGGTTCAGAAGGAGAGAGTCTGAAGGGAACACGAGTCCTTAGCGACCTCGCATGGAATCCAAGAATGGTACCTATTTCTGTTTTTATTTTTAAAAAATATATTTTGTTGATTTTTTACAGAGAGAAAGGGAGAGAGAGAGAGAGAGTTGGAAACATCCATGAGAGAGAGTCATCGACCAGCTGCCTCCTGCACACCTCCCACTGGAGATGTGCCCGCAACCAAGGTACATGCTCTTGACCGGAATCGAACCCGGGACCCTTCAGTCCACAGACCGAAGCTCTATCCACTGAGCCAAACCGGTTTAGGCCCTGTTTCTGCTTTTAAATAGGAGTAGAAGGCCCTTTCGTGTCTGGAATTGGAATCAGCCAGGAGCATTTCAAAATCTCCTGTGTCTCCCAGAGAGTCCGCTGAGAAGGAGGGGCAGGGCATGCTGCATAGAAACCTTTCTAGCTAATTCTGATGGGCACCCTGCACAGTGAACCCCCTCTTTGCAGAACACCCTGGAATCAGACACATTTGTGTCCATATTCTAGGTCTTTTGTGGCCTATCATCTCCAAGAGACTTCTATATCTGCAAAATGGGACCAATAATACCCACAGACTCATTCATTCACCCACTCGGGCACTTGGTGTCTACTGAGTGCCTACTGTGTGCCAGGCATTGCTCTATGTTTTTTGAATGTAGGAGTGTATTAAACAGGTACCCCCCCCCCCCCAATCCCATCTTAAAACCAAAGCAGTGGAGGTTGGGTTTTGTTTGCACTGAAGTTTACACTCCGCTGGTATGAGGATTACATGCAGCAACATAGGCAAAGCACGGAGCACACGCCTGGTGCACAGTAAGGAGGGGGAATTATGCTAATAACCTTGTTTGCACACATTTCACAATGGCCATAATGTGCAACTCGGTAACACTTTCATTCATAATAAAGCCTGAGCACCTTAATGGAATCAGAGTGGCTCCTTTAAAGCAAACACATGATTAGCCCATCCAAGCATTAGTAAGCCTGCCATTAGTTTTTTCTCGGCTCAGGGTGTTTACAGACAGAATATAATAACCCAGCCTTCCCGATGCTTTCCCGGAAGCAAGGTGTCCGTAGATCAAGCAGTTAGTATCAGATGTGCCGATTACGGAGTTATACATTAGCCCGTGGATACTTCCGAGAAAATAGGATGCTGCTTAGTACTACCATCGCATCAATACCCGTGCTGGCGATTCTGCTGAACCCTGTCAGGGCAAGTTTCGGATGGAGAATCAGCGGAGTCGCAGTTCAAGTTCTTTGCTAATCAGATTAGGGCACTGGCGGGTCCAGCAGTGACCTACCTCCGGCAAGGTGCTCTTTGAAAAAGGATGTAACAGATAAAAAAATAAAAATAAATAAAAATAAACCTCAAAAGAAATGAAGGAATGTTGTACTTTTTGTTGTTGTTTTTAAAGCAGCTTTTGGAATCCGATTTCAAAGCGTAGAGCTATTATTATTGATTGCCCGACTGTTTAGCAAATAGCACCACTTATCTGGAGAGGGAGCAATTTGAGATAATGCTTGTTGAAGAGTTGATGGTTCAGGTTTTTAAAAGCTGCTGCAGATTTTCCTGGGGGAGAGTATCCTAAAATCCACCAGATTTGAATTTGTTCTTCGGGATTAAGTGCAGAGATCAATTCACATGACAACCCTATGGAAACAGTCCAGTGGGAAAGTCGAGGCTGTACTTTTTTGTAATAAAAGTGCTCCTTTCCCTTTAACATGCAACTTCTGTATTCTAGGCATTGTGAAGTGTATGCTTATTTTATTCAAGGAGCTTTAAGAATGCTGCGTTTTATTGGCCACTGGTCTTATTTTCTTAAAATATAAATGCTTTTCTTCCCTCCAAATGAGTTTGCAGATTTGACCCCTGCTCCTAAGTAATTATAGTAGCTTGTGAACCGTGACATGAACATCTCAATAACTTCCTGAAGCCTGCATTAAAAACTGCACTGTCTGGAAATAACATGTTCATTCGTAGCAATGGAATACAGAGGAGTGCTATTCCCTGGCGTCTGTTCTCCCCATTCAAAACTAGTCTTTTAGTCTTCAGTGCTAATTTAAAAAAAAAAAATCATTAAATAGCCAAGACCATTCCGGTCAAGGGCATGTTCCTTGGTTGCGGGCACATCCCCAGTGGAAGGTGTGCAGGAGGCAGCTGATCGATGATTCTCTCTCGTCGATGTTTCTCTCCATCCCTCTCTCTTCTTCTCTGTAAAAAAATCAATAAAAAAATATATTTTAAAAATAATCATTAAATATCTAATAGGAAAAATAGGTGGCTGGTGTGGCTGAAATTTGACATGCTGTATCTCTGTATCTGCGAGTGTGTAGCAGTGTACGTTTTACCTGACTATCTCTGAGTAGAAATCCAAGTTCAACATGTATTCACTGGGCAGGTCAACCCTTGCCCCGCTGCTGCCTCGGCAGCCAGTAGACAGCGGAGCAGCATCAAATCAGCTGCTGTTCAATGTCGCGCGGTGGGCAGAGATTGCCCGGGGCCCCAGCTCCTTGGCAGGTTATGGGTCGTTAGTATCTGGAATGCCGGAGAGTTTCCAGTTGTCAGCACCCAGCGCAGCTGCTTTGGGCAGGGATGGGCCTGCGGGTGGGAGGTATTACTCTAGGCCACTTCCTCAGGCAAGAGCCATCGATCTGGCAGGGCAGCTCACCGTGGCAGTTAAGCCCACACATTGGGAGGCATCATCATTCTAACTCGAACATCTCAGAGGAATCCATGGTGCATCGTTTCTCCTGCCAAGGGAATCGCATTATGTATTAAATATTCTGCTTTTCACTGTTTTCTCGCTAAGATTGCGTACGGTAGCTGCATGCACAAGAGATTTTGTCTTAAAGCAATGGGTGAGGTCAAGAGAAAAGCACATGCCGAGGACAGGGATTTTCCAACCTCAGCTCTGACATTTGGGGACAGGATAAATCTTTGTTGGCAGAGGCTGCCCCTGTGTTAATGGGACACTTAGAGAACCCTTGGACTCTACCCATTAGGTGCCATAGCGCCCTCCAGCGGTGGCGACCAGAAACAATGTCTTCAGACATTGCCAGATGTCCCTGTAGGGCAAAATCACCCAGAGTTGAGAACTGTCCTAGAAACAAGGGAATACGTGAGCTCCCTTACAAAGATAGGATGAGACAGGGCCAGACTAGCTAATGTTGTATTTTTTAAAACATGTTTCTCTTTTGAACTATAAGAATTACTTTTGTAGCATGCATCTTAATTGCATTAAAAATCTGTTCCAAATTTCTCTTGAACACTGTATAAACTCAGGGTCATCTTTCCGAGGGAAGAATAGCGACAGTGTAATGTCCTTTCATTCTACATAAAACATTTCTCTGAATCTATCCGTACCACATGGGAAAAAGAAGCGAACTGTTAAAAATCACCTTCAAGAATAGGCTCCATGTTGTCCATCTGTTTTTTTTTTTTGTGTTTTGGAGACAAGCATCACTGTCACACAAAGTGTTAAACTTTAAAGGTTGAAACTCATTGAATTAGGAAGTGGGAAATGTATCCTCAATCACATGGGAAATTGTTGTGCTAGGTTATGCTTTTAAAATTGGGAAAGAAAATTGCTCGAGTCGATTTCAGGTAAATTGCTTAATTCTATCAAGAACAGATATATTTCCCGATATGCACATTTTTATACCAACCAATACAAACCATTCTCATGTATCCATGAAAGCATTTCTGGCAGAAAGTCAATCTTGTCACATTTTCCTTAGTGTTGCCATTGGTTCCCTTAAAGAACCACCTAGCATTTAGTTAGAAGTGTTCCTGTTTGCAGATTTCCCATAGGTTCTCCCCTAGGAAGGTGAATTCCCTGTTAAATATCTCACAAGAGCATGACAGACTGGTGAAGTTTATAATCCCCCCCAGAAAAACCTGCAGCTAGCGAATATGCCACACACTTTATATCTTGTGTGCCCACAAGGAATGGAGTCATCCTCACCTTTCCGTGCCCACATGAGGTTTATTATTCACAGTTTACATTGACTGTGAAACTTTGCTGTCCACTGAGAGTTCCGCTTTATTTATTCCAGATAATAGGGCACTTGCAACCTATTAACCGCTGTAAACAGATCCTTCAAGACACATCTGACATAGTAATCATGAAATATATTTCTTAGATAGGCGTCTAGGGTTCAATCAGGATAAAGATGGGAAGGAGATAAGCACAGGAAGTTTCCCTGTGGAGTTCTTGATCTATTGTTCATAAAGAAATTGCAAGTATGAGACACCCCAGCCTCTAAGATTCAGGTGGAAAATGTAGCAGCAGGTTACCTCTTGTATTTTAGAAAAACTTTGGTGTGATCACTGCTTATTTAAGAATCATCCTTATCCTGAATAAGAGTAAATAAACACAGAATTAAATGGAGGTACAGGGAGGGAGGGAGAAAGGGAAGAATAGATTGGGGATGGATAAATGGATGGATGGATGGATGGATGGGGGGATGGATGGATAGAAGTTGGGGGGATAGATGGATGGAGGGAGGGAGGTTGAGGGGATGGATGGAGGGAGGGAGGGAGGGAGGGAGGGAGGAAGGTTAGGGGGATAGATGGATGGATGGGTGGATGGGTGGAAGTTGGGGGGATGAATGGATGGATGGATGGATGGATACATATATAATGTAGGATATAAACTTGCAACTAAGACCTTCATGTTAAATTTTTCTTCTGACTTTATTTTTCAGCCAATGTTTTCAGTTGCACCCAGCTTAGCCACGAATGCATCAGCAGCCTTTAATCCCTACCTGGGACCTGTCTCACCAAGCCTGGTTCCAGCAGAGATCTTGCCGACGGCACCGATGTTGGTTACAGGGAACCCTGGGGTCCCTGTCCCCGCAGCTGCTGCGGCTGCTGCACAGAAGTTAATGCGGACAGACAGACTGGAGGTAGGAACGATGGGCTAGTTTCTTTCTGTACTCTCTTCTAATCTGCTAAATGTGCTATTTCTTTCATTGTCATAAAAGTCTGAAAAAAAGTCAAAGCAGAGGTTTTGGTTTAATGCTTGGGTCCTTTTGCTAGAATATGGGCATGCTATATGTGATGAACGTGATATTCATGAAAGCCACAACATCCATGTGTCAATTAATGGGTAAGAACTTGGACTCTGGGGTCAGACTGCCTGTTACTTTGCTGTGCCTCAGTTTCCTCATTTTTGAAATGGAAGTAATAATGGCACTTCCCTCACAGGGCTAGAAGAAAGAATGCCTGGCACCCAGCAAAGATTTCTTAAATATTCATCCTGTTGTTATTAAGAACAAATTTGATCAATCCCCCGATACTTGTTCTCATAAAGATGTTATTTAGTTACTATTTATAAAGCATTTTAAAGTTTGTTATTGCAGATGGCCTCATGAGCTTCACTATATTTTGGTTGGAATGGCAAGGCAGCTTTGTTGATGAAGTGCACTCCCATAAACATTTTTAATTGGAAATTGGGTGATGATCTGAGTCTCGGAGTCAAGGATGGTCCGATGTATGTGCTTTGCTAGTGCTACATGAAAAAGAAATTAAAGATATAAATCTTACGCTGAAGTGGTTGTTCAGAATTTCAGCATGGCTATAAATCGATAGATTTGGTTAACTCTATGGAGAGAGGAAAAAATGGCAACATGACTGTCCATTGAAGCTCTAAAAACCTGGCTTTGGTATCCAACTAAAAAACAAAATAATTTATAAGTTTAGCAAGAATTCATTTAATAAGCACCAAGTTCTTGTTTATTAAGTTTCATTGTATGCTTTACAAAGGATCTCAAGTTTCAGGATAATCATAACTGTACCATCATTTTGATGATGATAATAATAATTAATGCTTATTGAATGTTTGTTGTCTACCAAACACAGAGCCAACCCCTCACGAGCATCACACATTTAATATTCAAAACAAACTTTCCAGGAAGATACTACTATTTTTTTAAGATACATTTTTATTGATTTCAGAGAGGAAGGGAGAGAGCGATAGAACTATCGATGGTAAGAGAGAAGAATTGATTGGCTGCCTCCAACACACCCCACAAGTGGGGATCAAGCTGGCAACCTGGGCCTGTGCCCCGATCGAGCTTGGAACTGTGACCTTCTGGTTCATAGGTTGATGTTCAACTACTGAGTCATGCCAGCCTGGCAAGATACTCTTAACAACTCTACAGGGCAATAAATTGAGGGGTAGAAATGTGACATAATTCTTCAAGTTCACAAAGGCGGAATGTTCCAGTGGGGTATGAACTCAGAATCCCATTCATAAAACACTATGTCACGCTCCCATCCCCATGCAGGTGATAACACGTAGAGGAGGAAGCACATTTGGGCTCTCGTATACTCTTTAAAGTTTTGTTTGTTTTAGGCTTATGCCTTACCTTTCATTAAATATTTTTGGAAAGGGCTGCTCATTAAGAGGTTACTGCACGTAGGACCCAGGCAGGACTTTGAAACCTAGTTGCACACCCTCTGCTGTGTGCTAGAGAGAGAGGTACACCGTGACCTGTGGGTGGTTTGTCATTGCACAATTGTCCTTGCCCATTCATTAACTAATGCTGTTTGCAGATAAATTAGGAGGAAACTTAAGAAATTTTAAATATTTAAAAATTATCCGATGCTCAACCTGTGAACCCCACCCCCAGCCTTTCTGAGGCAAACCCTGGGCTCATAATGCATAATTGTTGATTGATTAATGGGAACCAAACAGACCATCAGAGATGAACTTCAGGGAATTAATTATTAATAGGAGATGACATTTAAAAGGCTGAGGAAAATATCTATTGAAATCTCTTTAAAAGAATCTCTCTCTCAAAGGCTGAGCTAATGTGGTCAGAAACCTTCTAAACGAGTCCTCTCATAATTTGAGGTAGTCTGTAATTGGCTATATTTGGTGTGATGGTTAGTGATAGTGAAAACTTTTGTTGTTTGGTTTTATTTTTCTTTGGGGAGGAGCTGCTTTGTGTATTTTGTCTGTCTAATTCCGCAATAGTCACAACAAAGGATGACCATTGCATTGACTGCCATTTCCTTTTAACCCGAATCCCCCTTTTCTCAATGCCTGGTGGTGGGGCAGCTTCCTAGCTCCTTCTAGTTAACTGGATCCGATCCAGTGTCCCCATTACAACCTGTTAGGCTATTGCACGGTGAGGCTAAGGGGCGTGCCTTCCCGCTCAGCACTTGGGATTTTAGACATTCATAACTTCCGGTTATTTCCCGTCATGCTAATTGCACTCCAGATTGGCGTCTGGAAGACATGGCAATGAGTGCACACACTTCTTTGCTAATTGGCCACTTGTCTAGTTATTGGGGTTTAAATCTATCCTCTATTTTTTTTCCCCTCAAGGAACTCTGAAGTGCATGTTTGAACTTTGAATTCCTTTGGAAGTGGAAAAGAATTTCAATCAGTTAAAATAATGGCTGGTTTGTCTTGCCACTTCCTTCCTTTTTGCTACAACTTATTAGACAATAAGTAAATTTTAAAAATATCACAGATTTATCAGCCTTCTGGTTCTTATACAATTGCCTGAGTGAATAGACATGTAGTTACAGCACCCAATGTGATTCTATAAAAAAAAGGTTCAATTGGAAAGCAGGAATCCAAGGATTAGTGCTATTGGTGTTGCTAATTAGGTGAATGAGCTTGGATTAAATTTCTCATGTTCTCTGAACTTCATATGCCATACATAAAATTAGGGGATTGTACTAGACAACCCCAAAGATCACTTCCAGTTAGAACATTCTGGGAACATTTAGGGAATTTTCTTAATTTTAATGCCAGCCACAAACTTCTGAAAGTGTATATGCTGGGTGTCCCCAAAAAATGCATACGCACTTTAGCAGCTGATAACTCAATTTTGGAAATGAAATATATTTTAATAAACACTGCCTTTATAATCATTCAAAGTGTGTATATACATTTTGGGACACCGTGTGGATACACACACACCACACATAAACTTTATACCAATATTCATATTATCCATTCTTTGTTGGATATCTTTTAAAAGACTTCCTACATTGTAAAAGTCAGCTTTCTTGGTTTTCTTTAATAAGGAGCAAAAGTCTTAAATATTAGTAACAGTGGCTTTTAGAATTCCATGTGTGACCTTGGGATTTCTTTCTGTAATTTCAAAGCAGCTGTTTATTTTGCACTAGTGGTTGGATACATAAAATTTGTGCTCTCGAGGGTGTGGGGGTGTCTCCCATCCTGGCCTGTGCCTTGTTACGGTGTGGGTGTGGGAGTCCCGCAGTCCATCGCCCCAAAGATGAGGCCTCTGTCAGCCTCACGTCCCTGGGCCCAGCACCGGGGGCAGGGATGCGAGCCTCACACAAGTTCCTGGAGCTGCAGGTACATTCCCACCCGCACCTGCTGCACACACAGCCCCCTGCTGATCGGTTGTTACATGTGAAGACATCATGTACATTTGCATATTAGCTTTCTATTATTTAGATTGGTGGCCCAGTGCATGAATTTGTGCATGGGGGGCGGGGGTTGCCTCAGCCCAGCCTGCATTCATCAAAGAAAAGCAAACCAATGGCCACCTATTTCAGATGCTGATGAGGATAGAAGATTTTCATGTGGTTAACAGTATCATTTTTATATCAGCAGTCCATATGAAAAAAACAAAACAAAACAGACAAAGTATTTTCCGGAAGGTGAACAAATGACTTGGCTTCTAATATCTTCAGCTAGAGTTTGTTTTAAAATAAGTTATTCTTGTACTGAACATTTTATTCTACCGAGGTAATCAAGGCATGGGTTTCTAATTCAGGCTCCTGAGTACTGGGTGCTTCTATTCCTGTTGACACAGAAGAAAGACTAGGCAGTTTATTTTTACTAGAGGCCCAGTGCACGAAATCAAGCACGGGCAGGTTCCTAGGCCTGGCTGCCAATCAGGGCCAATCGGGGCCTTCCTTCCCTCTGCCAATCAGGGCCTTTTTTCCCTGGCTGCTGGCTGCCAGCTGGGCCTTTGTTCTTCCTGTGCCTTCCTGTGGTAGTCAGCATACATCATCGTGAACAATTTAACTCCTTGTCTCTTGATCAAACTCCCATGGGGCAATTTGCATAATACACACACACACACACACACACACACACACACACACACAAACACACATACATGGTAGAGGCCCAGTGCACAAATTCATGCACTGGTTGGGTCCAGATGGCCTGGCCCCAATCAGGGTGGATTGGGGCCAGGATTGGGGCCAGGCCCTTTGGGAGGAGGAGACAGTGGAGGTTGGCTGGCTGGCCCATCCTATTTGGGGCCTAATCAGGGCCAGACTGGTTGGGGTGAGGCTCTGTAGGTGATTGGCCAGTGGGCCCCATCCCCCATTGGGGTTAGGGGGATGATTTGGGTCTGGACTGGCCATGGGGAGGGGCCATGGGCTGATTGGGGTGGTGGGGCCCCAACAGAGGCAGGGCCTGCCTGGAGGAGGGGCCACAGGCAGTTGGCCAGTTGGCTCTGCCCCTGATCAGGGTGGCTGGGCTGATCTAGGGTGGGTCCAGGCAGGGGAAGGAGCTGCTGGAGGTTGGCTAGTGAGCCCCAACCTCTATTGGGGTAGGGCGGTGATCAAGGATGGGGCCAGCTGGGGAGGAGGGGCTGCAGGCCAATTAGGGTGGTCAGGGCCCATTTGGGGTGGGACTAGCTGGGGGAGGGGCTGCAGGAGATTGGCCAGCTGGCACCACCCCCCCATCAGGCCTTTTCAATTGGTCATTCTGGTCCTTGCAGTGTCTGGTTGCTGGGTTTATAGATAGATAGTTAGATAGATGATAGATAGATAGATAGATAGATAGATAGATAGATAGATAGATATGACTTAAAGGATTTAACCCTCATTTAGCTTTATGTGCCCTTTATTGGTTTATTAATAGATATCATATTTTTAATCATATATGATACCTATTAACGAACCAAGAAAAGGGCACATAAAGCTAAATGAGGGTTAAAGTGACAGTAAAAGCAAGCCTAGATTGGGATGATCTATTGAATATAAAATACATTCATTTAAAAAAAATTAGAAAAGCAGCTGCTTTTAAAGTAAGGATTGCTTATTACTAATGTTATTTTAATTATTTGTGTTCACAGAGGATATTTGGGTACTGCTTGTATGATACTTTAGTTTATCTAGAAAATCACTAAGAAACCTGAAGAATTCTGTGCACACAGGTTTATATAGTTAAACCTTTTTACATCTACAATAAAGCTTTAGAATCATTCTTAAAAGTGTCCTTGCACCCCTGTCTAAACCATCTAATGTACTGTGCCTCTGTCGATTATTTCTCTTGCGATTAGAGGGATGGCAGAGTTATAATTTGTTTCGAATAAGGTTTGGACCTTGGTTTGGTCACTCAGTTTTGCTGTTCTTCTTTACCCAAACTAACACTAACATTTCTCCATGTTCCTGTTATTCAAAAAGAGTAATAAAAGAAACTACAGATCTGAACATTCTGGCATATTGATGAGCTTCTTTCTTCGATATTTGTATTTTCCTGTCCTTTTGATTTGCACATTTGGAATAAATAGGAATAAATGAATTAAAACGTGGCAGAGGATTTAATGGGAAATTTGTTGTAGTTGGTCATTTATGTATCACCAAATATGATTTTTTAAATCACATTAAGTCAGATTACACATTCTTAGCTTGTCATCTGTAGGAATAGGCTTGTGTTCTCTGGCCTGCTGCTAATGATGGGTTCTGCTTTGTAGATTTCAAAGAAAACTCCCGTTTGTTCTTAACAGAAATCCTCTGAGATAGACGAAATGGGTGTTTTTTTCTTTATTTTTTTTAAAAAGAAAAAAAATGAGATTCACATAGACTAAATTTGTACAATTGTTAGATAACAGACTAAAACTAGATACTTATGTCACCAAGTATTTATCTTGGAAATTTAATTGTACAATAACTACCTAAGGTCATTTCCCTGAATCACTAGAATTGTAAAATGGGGAGATTTTAACCCTTTGGAATGAAAAATACAGATAATTTCTCTGCATTAAATTATGTACTCATGACCAGTAATGCTGGGGATACTTATAAAATCATCGATTATCCAGTATTCTTTTTAATGTGCCGTGCTAGCCCAAACTTAATAAAAAAAATAAAGTCCACAATACTTATTGTTGAGCAACAGGTATATATATATATATATATATATATATATATATATATATATATGTCTTTAAATATGCTCCTTAAAATTGGCCTTTAGGTTTAAAATTACTTCCCCAAATATTAAAATGGACTGAGTCCCCGTTTCTTGTTATAATTATCTTCCTGTTCCTGCTTTTGGATGTTTTTCTCCAAAGATGAGTCAGTGTAATATGTTGAGCACAAATCATGTTACCGGAAGGGATCTCTCCTTAAAGAGCATGCAATTGACTGTCCAGTTTTGAATAAGTTCAAACATTGCTATTAATTTCCTTAAAATCCCAAGGTCTTAACTTTCAGAGAACTGATAAATTTAATTCTGCAAGTTTTGTCATATTTATATAAAATTAGAGGTCAAATAGCAGAACTGTCCATTTTAACCAGGCACAAAATGTATAGATAACTGTGTTTTAAGCTATCTATACATTCTCTTAGTATAGATAGCTAGTTGAGTAAGGAACTAGAACCCCAAATTTCTGATTATAAACTCTATCCTTTTTCCATTGTACCTCTTCTATTTAATCAACAGAAGCAGCTTTATGGAGAATTAATTCATATTTCTTTGAGAATCTTTTCTGATTACTTTTTATTTTTTACTCCATAGATTTTTCTTAGAAATGAAATGTAGTAAGTGTTTTCAGTGAATACCTTCATTGAAATGATGCTTTTTTGCCTTGAAAGAACCTCTTACTCATTTTCTATGCAAATATTTAAAACTTACCTGATTTATATAACAAATCCTGCCTTAATATTTATAGAGTAAAAGACTCAACCAATATTATTCTTGATTGAGGTATATTATGTGTCTAGCTAAATGAATGGAGTTACTTTAATCTAGGCTTGAAAAGCCACTTACTGAACTATAAAAAGTACTTATACTTGTTCATCCTCTAATGCCATTTCTGCACATTTATCCTTAGAAAATGGCCAGAAAATGCCTATGGTTATGAATAAATTCTTTGCAATATTTATGTATTTGGGAATATTGGAAGTGGTTTGGATGTTATCTGAAAGTTACCTATATTGTACACATCTATTTGATGGAATTTGATGTAGCCATAGAAAAATGATTACTGTGGACACTTAGTAAAGCGAAACATGTTTAGCAAAAGCAGGTCAGAGAGTAGGAGCTACCCTATAATTATACCGTGTGCATGCAGACGACTGCATGAGCTAGAAAAAGAACCGTAATGCTGTTAGGATTTTCAGACTTAGTTTTACCTTCTGTGTTCCAAATTGTCTAAGTTCTTATCCAGATTTGAATTACAAGATCGAATTTGTTGAAACTTTGTATGTCAATTTTATTTTGCTAATAGAATTCTATATCGAAGAGATTTCTTCGGGGGATCAGTAGACTCTAAAGTTTTCTTGCATTTATCAGAGAAATCAGGCCAAACCAGCCCCGCTGGCCTGTAGCTCTCACAAGTGCAGGTTTTCTCAAGAGATTTTTACTTCTTTACTTTTCAAAGATAAGAATAATTGGAGAACAGCTCTTTTGGTATATTTCTTCTGTTTCATTTCCCATGTTTGTTTGGAAAAACCTTAAGCTGAAGGGAAGAAAGAAAGAAAGAAAGAAAGAGAGAGAGAGAGAGAGAGAGAGAGAGAGAGAGAGAGAGAGAGAGAGAGAAAGAAAGGAAGAAAAGGAAAGAGAGAGAGGAAGAAAGAGAGAGAGAACACATATCATGCAAAAACATTTGACAAAATTATTTGAAGTTCAGAAAAGGGTGGCTTCAGGATAAATTCTAAACTAATTGCTAGTTACCAACTCTGCTTAAATAGTTTCAGAATTCTCCTTTATTGTATCCCACAAGCAAGTACAAAATTGTAATAAATCATTACAATAAACCTATAAATGAAATGGAATAAAATAGAGTTATCAATAACTTTCTGAGTCATATTTATATTCTTTTTTTTAAAATCCTCACCTGAGGATTATTTTTTAATTGATTTCTTTCTTTCTTTTTTTTCTTTCTTTTTAAGAGAGAGAGTGGAGGGGAGAACTTGAGAGAAAAAGAGAGAGAGAGAGATGAGAGAGACATGTCAGTTGGTTGCCTCCTGCATGCACCCTGATCAGGGCCGGGGATCGAGCCTGCAACCTTGTCTGGGAATTGAACACTCAACTCAGGTCCCGGGCTGATGCTCTAACCACTAAGCAAACAGGCCAGGGTCATATTTGTATTCTTGATAACTCTCAGATGTTCTGGCACAGAGTAGTTTATTCAACGAAGTTTTGAAATTAAATTAATTGAATTGAGTTGGTGAGTAGAGTTGGCCCCATTGGTAGTATGGTATATACAAAGCTTTAGCTAGTTTGAGGTTTCCAAATAATGCAGGATGTCATTTCTAAATGTTCTTTTCAAGATGTAGCCTGATGCAGACAATAGGATATGAATATAATGGGGAAAAGATCTAAAATTAAATGTGATTATTTTATGTACACAAATAAAAACAACAACAACAAAAAACACCTCTGCTTTTTAAATAGTCACAGGATTCCCGTTTCTCTTTCTCGCTGAACTCCAAAATAAAGTGCTCAGGTCTTTATTTGCGCAGTTTGTAAAAACAGTGAAAACTAAAAACCATTTCCTTGAAGCCTGAAGCAGGAACATGAAAATATTCAGAGAACATTCCGTGTTTTAGAAGGCCCTCTTGTGGTAAAAAGGTCAAACTATCCCAAATGAAGACAGCTTTGGAAACCTGACCGGAGCAGTCACCCTGACAGACTTTATTAATAGTAATAATCATAAAAGCCAAAATTGAGCAGATGAACGTGAAATAATCCATTTTCACCTTTTCTCCGTGGTCCCTGTGGCAAAATTGAAAGACAGAAGCCAAATAGGCAATAACAAAAACTAATCTTTTCCCACCTGCTTTATATAACTACCCAGTCAATCCCTAATGATAAAAAAAATAATAATAAAATAAAATAGCTCCTGGCAACATTTTACTCAAAAAAAGCTATCACATTTTGTTTTATGCATTTTCACTGGAGAGCGATTTCAGATGAGCACAAACGTTGCAAAAATAGAACAAAGTGTTCCTGCCTGTTCTTCACCCAACTTACCTAAATAGTAACGCCTTACATAACCAGAGTCATTTATAAAACCAGATTAGCATTGCCATGCTGCTGCTAGCCAATCCACAGCGCTTCGTGGGATTTCATCATTTGTCTTAACAGCATCCTCTCCCTGACTCCAGACCTGCCCAGTCCGCGCCTTTCTCTGTCTTTCATGACCTTGACCTTTGAGAAGAGTACTGGTCAGTGATTGTGCAAAACATCCTTCCATTTCAGCGTGTCTGCTGTTTCCTCCTGATTCTTTTCAGGTTATGCCTTCTCAGCAGTCAGACAAGCGATGGCGTGCCCTTTTTTTCGGTGTCCCCCCCAAAGTAGGTACTTGAAGGTGTTGTTACTGGTGATGTTCACTCTGATCACCTGGTTACAGTGGTGTCTGCCCGATTCCTTTACTGCAATGTTCCTATTTTTCTCCCCTGCATACCTAGTACATATACCCACATGTTTTCTATTAGGTGTTTAACATAATTGGTATCCTAAATGCATTTTCCTGCTCATGGACATTTTACTGGAAAGGAAGGACTTTTTCAAGGGATTCTGGTCTCTGTCTGCCAACGATCGTTTTCCCTTTTCGTCGGCGGCTGGTGAAAATCCTCACGACAGATTCTATTTGCTCCGTGTTGACTGACCCTCTTTGCACTTGGCCACCTTGTAGGTATGTCGGGAGTACCAGCGCGGCAACTGCAACCGAGGAGAAAGCGATTGTCGGTTTGCCCACCCTGCGGACAGCACAATGATTGACACCAATGACAACACCGTCACCGTGTGCATGGATTACATCAAAGGGAGATGCTCTCGGGAAAAGTGCAAATACTTCCATCCCCCCGCACACCTGCAAGCCAAGATCAAGGCTGCCCAATACCAGGTCAACCAGGCTGCAGCGGCACAGGCTGCAGCCACCGCAGCTGCCATGGTGAGTAGGCGCACGCCCGCCCACTCCCTGTTAGCAAAGTGAACAAGTGTATCTGAGGACAAGCTCTTCCTTTATTAACTTTTTCTTTCTTTTTTTTTTTTTGCTGAAGATATGTTTGTTCAGGTATCCCAGACAATGCCCAAGGCAGTTACCGTTCACAAAAGTGAGGGTAACGCCTCCAACTGGTTTCACATGGCTTCTACCTTTGGCCTAACTCTTAATACTCTGTCTTCCTCTGGATGGTAGGGCCTCTGACGTTTCTGCTTTGTAAAGAACACCTGTCTCCCTTTTCAGTTTAATGGTATTGCCATCTCCGGTGCTCGTAGGTCTCCGTGCCTTCTAATCAGCCAGTGTTTTCCTACTTCCATGTGCTCTTCTGCACACCACGGCTCCTCTCTCTTTCTCTCTCTCTCTCTCTCTCTCTCTCTCTCTCACTCTCTCTTGCTCTCTCTCGCTCTCTCTCGCTCTATATATATACACATATATCTTGCATTTAACAGTCACATAAGTTGAAACTATTTAGGAGAATTGCTCCCACAAAATTGTTTTTTAGAATTAGCTGCAAGATTTGAACCACGTAGGCTCTCTGGATCGTCTTAAAGAATATCGTGGCATAAACATAATTGGAACAGGAGAGAAGCTTGACTATGCCATTCTCCAGGAAGGAGAAAAAGGGGAGTCAGAAATGGGATCATTTAGAATAGATACGAGACTAGTCTGAAAGTAAATTTTGAGGCGCTCTCCCTAGCTGATTTTAACGGGCCCATTCTTGGTTCTCTGCTTAGCTATTTTAATGTTGTCCCTTTCTACACATAAATATATGACTCGACCATTAAAATAGTCCTAAAGCACAATGATCACGAGAGAGGTCTTTTCTGTGTTTGTTTTTGGATACTTGAGCAAAAATACAGAAGGCTGACTCTCTCTCCTCCTCTCTTCCTCTCACTTTTTTTTTTCCTGTTAGAGTATCTTGTTTGTAATTAACTACAAAGAGGAGATACCCTCCCAATAACAACTCAGTAGCGCCCTTATTGTGCATGCTTAGTCTTGTTATTCGTTGTATATGGCATTCCGATGATTTGTTTTTTTATTTGTTTTTTCTCACCTACCCAAAAAAATGCACTGCTGCCCCCATGATGCACCTCTGCTTGCTGTTTATGTTAATGCGCTTGAACCCCACTGGCCCATTGCCATCATGTGCTCGCTGCCTGCTAATTAAGACTCAGTCGGCTGTCAAATCACTGAAGCGACCCCTCGAGGCAACCTTTGACCTGGTACTATGACCTTTCACCTTTTAGCTTGGCATGTAGCTTTGTTGTAGATACAAGTTTTTTTTTTTTTTTTTTTGGTAATAAATTTTAATATATATGAATATATATTTTCTGTTATAAAGTTGCAAAGTACAATGAAAAACTGAGTGTGGTTTCCTGACAAAATTAGCGGAAAGACTATATAATCCAAGTACCTGGATGGATATCATACAATGAAAGATTCTGAGAGACCAGCAGCCCACATTCAGTTTAACTACATTGTAGAACGTTCTAATGAAATACTTCAAGGACATAAAAATTGTAATATTGACTGTATATTTATGTACCTCTTTGGTTAGCATGGCTTTAGTAATAGAATTGTTTACTTTTTAATATGTAAAGTTCAGTGTGGAAGAAAAAAAAAAACTTGCATGCTCTGGGACATTTGCATGTCTAGGTAGAGCTGGGGGCGGGGCAGAGCGGGGTCAGTTTTTATTCGACCTGTTTCATCCACTCAGTACAATTAACTATTAACATTGCTTATACTTGTCAATCCTCATGGAGCTCCCAGTGCAGCTTTCCCCTCTCTTCCTCAGTCAGTGGCTTCTCAGAGAAAGCCTGAAGCATTATGGGACTTAAAACACTTAACGCATTGTAACAAGTGCTCATGAACTAGTGGGGTTTTTTTTTGTTGTTGTTTTTTTGTTTTTGATAAAAATAATGCTTCCTTTAAAGCTTTTATCTTGCGTTTGTTTTTTTTTTTTTAAATGTTTGTTTATTGGATCCCCCCCCCCCCCCCCCCGTGGGTAGTTAAGTGCTCTGCTGCTTGCTTGCTCATGCTTCCTAACAATTTTTGCCTTCAACTGATTTTTCTTTTTTTCTTTTTCTCTTTTTACTGGTATTTGTTTTTTATACTCGTTCACTAAACAGGGAATTCCTCAAGCTGTACTTCCCCCATTACCAAAGAGGCCTGCTCTTGAAAAAACCAACGGTGCCACCGCAGTCTTTAACACTGGTATTTTCCAATACCAACAGGCTCTAGCCAACATGCAGTTACAACAGCATACAGCATTTCTCCCTCCAGGTAAGGGGTTTGAGTCTGTGTGTACACGCATCAGCCCATCTACATAGAGTTCTACCTGTAGAGCAGACAATTCAGCCGGGCCCCCCGTTTGTTGTTAGTCATAAATAAGGTGGAAGGTAAGGTGGCAACAGTGAAAACTCCTCGGAGGTATCCCTTTTGGTTTTCCTTAGAGACTAAGAATGGTAGCTTCATGAAATATGGGTTAAAGACCAGTGACGTTTTATGTACTTATTCTTGTTTGTGCAACTTGGAATTGAAATGTGGTGCTTTTTGTTTTTTCTTTTTCTTTCCTCAAACGTGTTGTATGTGTGTCAGGCTACGTATGACACTTTTCTGCTTAAGACCCCTTTGCCTTCATGGTTCCATAGAGTCCATTCGAATTCGTTGAACTGACACCTTCGCTTTTGATTTCGATTTGTCAGCCCTTTTGTTCTCAAGGTGGAGAATGAAAAACGGACTGTGTTCTAGGGCGCTTAAAAATGCTCCCTTCAGTACCAATGGCTTCTGATCACAATTGACTCTAAGCTAATACTGAAATAGCTGTCAGTACCCAGTGATAGTAACATTTATTCTAGAGTTTTACACTTGTGGTTTCAGTTGATTTCAACTTAGACACGTAAACACTCTAGAACTATCCACAAGGTTATGAAATCTAAAAACATAAACTAATCAGTCACTTATTAACCTGGATATTTATTTTAAGTCGTTCTTCATCTACTTCAGAAAATACATATTAATCTCCTTGTAATCTGAAATTCAACTAACCAGAGACTAAGACCATTTTCCTCTTTACCTCTTAACCTTACAAAAAATATTATCAATAGTTCTGAGGCTTATTTAATAAAGTAATTTTTATTTTTTACTTAAATTAATAATTTTAATAGGTGTGTCAAAGATCCAGACCCATTTGACACTATTGGCAGTGCATTAAGTTCATAATACCATTGGGGAATGTGATCATTTATTTTTTAATAATACAAAAGAATAAATTATATTCACATTAATTTTCACTAATCGCAATTTTTTATATCATGCATCTTTGGGAACTGATCATCCAGATATAAACTATGTCGTAGCATTTACTGAGCTACAATATTTCACTAACTGAAATAGCCCATGCTCTAGACACTATAAGTAAACCATAATTGTACTCATAAAATAATATCTATCAAATTGAAATTTGTCCACTTTGAAAATCATTTAGATCTATAGGGTATTTTTTATCTTATATTTTATAATATTAAAATGTATTCCTCAACATATGTAATTTTCCAGAGATTTCTGAAATTAGTCTTTTTGCTCTTGTTAAAATTGCTATGTCCCTAAATTTATGCTGCCTCCAACAAATAATCCATCAATTTTTCTATAATCAGATCAGTGGATAAAATTTCAAAGAATTACACCTCATACTTATCATAATTATACCTAAATAGCTTGGATTATCACATCTAAATTTGAACCTCCAACCAAATCTCCATTATGTTTCTTTTACTCTCTTCTATTTTTCCTTCTCCTTGAAGTAATTTTAACTATGCATACATCTCACTTGTAAATTTTTCCTACTTGTTTTTCCTATATTGTCATACAGACCGATTTAAAAATTTAATTTAAAAAAGTCATGTAATTAAAGTAATGCACTCTTCAGAAACACGCTATTCTGCCCTATAAATAAATATCTTTTATAGGATAAATTTGAAATTGACAATTACATTCATTTAAATTTGACCTCGTGCTGAATATTGGAGAGAAAAGAATTTAATTGGCTATTTGTGCATAATTCTAAGTACCATTTGATGTTAAAATGGACATTATGATCATTTCAAAAGTGATTTTTTGTTTTTGGTAGGTGGGTCCTACAGCATTATGTCTTCATATTTGTGAGTTATTGCACCCTAGCTAGTATTTTCATTGCTGCCTTATATTTGCTGCAAACCCCTCCTCAAACTGTGTGCATTGGGTATAATCGGTAATGAGGAAGATTACTCAAACTAAAATTCCAATAATAAAAGCTCCAGGCTTTTAGAGAGATAGGGTAAGGTTAACTCATTTTCAGCATGTGCAGGCTTAATTACGTATGGGGTGAAATACAGTAGGCAAATTGCAGCATAATTACAAATAAGAAATTTAAAACATAAAGCATTTGCAGTATTTCAACTAGGCTTAATATCCCTAAAATACCATGATAATTCTTTGTTGCTCCTCCTGTCACCCTCTCGCCCTCCCGTTAGAGGGATAGTGTTTTCATAGCATCTAGACCCAGTTATACAGTATTCAGTTTTGCTTGCTCTACTGTCTCAAAGTGACGTCTCTGTCATTGCCGGTTTGTTTTTGTTGTCTTTCACAAGTCTTGGACTCAGTAGCTGTAGCAAATGGCAGAGGTCTCCGGGTGTCGTAAATAATGCCTATCGCTGTAACAGAACTCCACCTGAGAGGATGCCTCCTGAGCCCCATTACCAAGCTTTATCACGATCCTTGTGCCCACGTCTGACTGTGATCTCAGACTCACCGCAGCTGTCCCAGGGATGTCGGCGGTTGTCAATGGCAGCTTTGTTTTGTAGGGCTGTCTCTGACAAGACTCAATGGGCAGATATTTTTCTGACAAATGTTCATCCCAGATGCTGCTAGTATGTAAATAGGAAGTGCCAAGATTCAGATAGGAGCGTAAAATCACTTGAAATAGTAAAACCTAAAAGTCTAAAACAATCTCGTAGAAAGAACAGCGGTTCTGTAATCGAGAAGGTACCCAGTACTTGGTAAAATAAGTAAGATATTTTTTTTAATGTTTATATGTCACAAAGAACAAGGAATATATATGTATTGTTAATTTAACATCACAGTCTAGCAATTGTCAACATCAGTGCTAACACCACCTCTGTAATGTGTGTGTCTTCATTATCTCCCATTCAGGGTTTTTAAGGCAGTCTAATTACCAATTTTTTGTGGGCGAAATTTGCTAGACTATTTGGTATTCCAAGAAGTCCTAAGGGTCTAAACCAGCAAAGAAAACTAGTCTGTTTTCCAAGGTACCAAGTAAGCCAATTTGAAACGTGAAAGTATCCCTCCTAAGTATTCTTCCTGCATTTAAATTCCAAGCTCAGGCAGTACAGAAATTTCACTTGCTCTTTACCCATAATTCATTGCTTGGTATCCCTCCAAATACAATTCCCATGTGGATGATCACAAGCTCTTGCATGTCCGTGTGGTTGCTGCTACCCCGTGAACAGGAAAGTAAAGCCAAGGGAATGAAAATGAATGTTTTGGTTTCCTTACATTGTTAAGTCAGTCTTGGGCATTGAATCGTTCAGCATTTTAATAATGAATAATGTGTTTCATTATTTAACACGTGCTCAATATAAAGAAAACGCTAACGAGTTCATATGTTAAAGTCAGAAATGGCAAAGTGGCGCCAAGGTGGCTAGTCACCAGGTTAAAACGAAACAAGGGACAGTATTATTTTTAAAAGAATTAAGGTGGTTTAAATTTTCCCCAAAAAAATACTTGTATTTAATAGACAGCAACTAGGAGAAACAAAGTGTACCAGCAGACAGTTGAACTGACTTTTGTTCTTCACTCAAGACTAGTTCTAATTGATCACTGTGCTATTGTATGATTTGATTGTGCTGACAGTTACATGCCACTGTTCCCATAATAACAATTTTTCTTCTTTGTTCAAATGAATTTCCTAATTACACGTGTGATGGGATGTTTTAATTCTTTTCCCTTTCAAATCCACCTTCCTGTTGCAATGCATGATGGGCAGGCTCAATATTGTGCATGACACCCGCTACAAGTGTTGGTAGGTGCCAGCTTTGTTTCTTGATTATCTTAAACCTATGGTGCACCTCACAGCCCCTCAAAATCCACTGCTAAGTTTAACTTTTTATCTATTGGGCAAGTCCATTTCCCTTTTACTAACAACACCTGTCAATTAAATGCCATTTTCTATTTAATTGACATGGACTCACATAAATGTTTTCTTTACACACAACTTTCCTTTAGTCACCTTTGGTGGATTTTGATTGGACTATGAGTTCTAGTGTGTAAACAAATCTATCTCATAAAAAGTAATATATTGTATATTTTTATAATAGTAAATAAGAAAAAAAATTGCTTTCATTCAGTTAACTATATATATGAAGTAAATACCTGTATGTTGACTTAGATGTAGAATGTCTATAAACACTATATAAAATTCTTGTTTGTGACTTAGCAAAGTAAGCCTGTTTGTGTCAATTTTCTTAATTTGATGGTAACAAGCTTTTTTTTCCCCTTTTTTTTTTCTCTTTCACCTCCCTCCCCCTTCTCTCCTTGGAATGTTGTCCTGCTTTGCGCTGTGATTGCATGTCACTCGCTGGTGATGATGTCCCGTCACATGGCTTATTGCTGTGATAAATACCATGCCCAATTATCTCCTCCATGTTGCCATGGTTTCCATATTGCTACACTCTTCTGTATGTTTGCTTATATGATTTTCCCTCCGAAAGTTCCCATGGTGCACGGTGCTACGCCAGCCACTGTGTCCGCAGCAACAACATCTGCCACAAGTGTTCCCTTCGCTGCAACAGCCACAGCCAACCAGGTTTGCTAATTTACAGCTTTGTTTCTTAAAAACCAACTCTGACAGGGCTCCATGCAATGGCCCTTACGCACGGGGATTTCCCACTGAGGTCAGTGGGAATCGTGTGTGCGTGCGGGCTGTCGTGGGTGCTTTAATAGCATGGGGTTTTCAAAGATTCCTCTTGTTGGCCTACACATTCTCTCTACGATGAGCAGCAGAATGCTTTTTTTGCCATTTATAAGCGCTCCAAAGTTGTCGCGGCTCCATTTCTAAAGCTACTAAAATTATATTTACACAAGCAATTCTCATTTGGTCTCAACCGATCATGCAGGTATTTTGACTGATCAAAAATGTAGCTAATTTTTTTTTTATTATAAATATCTGGCATGTACAGTTTCTCAGTTCTTGCCTAAATTCTTAATATAAAGCACAATACTTAAATATCTAACATATGCCACAAGGACCACTCTTGTAAATAGAGTTTGTATGAATTTGTTAAAGTGTGCATACTACATATTCAAAAATAGATTAAATTCATGTTCACATTTTGATTCTTCAATGAAAAATTTTTTTTTTCTGTAACTGCCCACCTTAAATGTTAGGGAGTTATGAAGGAAAAAAAAGACAATCAATTCTGTTTCCCATACATGTTATAGAATAACAATTACACAGGTTACTTTTAAGTAAAAGGGATCTGTTTCAGAAATTTAAATTTAATGGTATATTAGAGTGACCATTTAAAAGAGAATGAGTATTGAAATAATTTTAATTAAAAAAACTGACATTGACTCAATGAGCATTGTCATTGAATCAAATTCATATAAAGCAGGTTTTGGCTTGAATTACCCAGGCATATTTGTTGTGAAAGCAAAGTTCAATAGGGTTAATAGCATATGAAAAAAACATAGAGCCAAATCAGATTTCATATGACCCACAGACTAAGGTTAAATGTAGCCAAGTGAATCTCAAAAGAGCCCAAATGAGATGAGAATCAACACGTTGCCCTTTGGGAAGAGAAGACCAATTAAGTGCCGTTTGAATACATAGCTGTGAGGAATAGCCACCCTTGTTTCCACAACACAGTGTATTCTGTTGAAGAACTAAAAACTATCAGGATAGCCATTAAAAACTTTCAAAAGCGGTATAGGGATGTATCTTAAAGATTCGCACAAGCTTTAAACACTTCTTGGCAAAGACCACTCAGTAGTTTTCCTGAAGCTTGTCAAAATAGCCCAGGATTTATGCTAACACATCAGACTCATTTACAAGAATGCTAGATTGTGCATATGTAGCACGTTAGTAAGTAATCTTTACCGTACGGCAGACAGTTCTTAATGGATTCAATACGATCCATTTATGGGGCAGATCGATGCTGCCAAATTCTCCTGTGTGTACCATGCATGACTGTAGAATTGCTGGTGTAAGCAGAACTATAGCAAAGCAAATCCCGACATGCCCTTGGCCACCTGGGTTGTAGGGGACACTTTACTTTTTTTTTTTTTGCATTGTGCTGTGACCATTTCATGCATAATCTTGGGTCTTCATACTGTTTTACAACCAAAAGGAAAGAAAAGGGAATGGATATATATATATATATACACACACACATATATTATATCTACATATACATACATATGTATATGCCTACAGTACATTAGCGATGCTGGAAATAGCTGATGCCACAAAATGCAGCCTGCATGCTTGCAGAAGTTTATAGCTGGCCCTTCATCGGCATCGAGTGGTGGTGTTGAAGGTCCTTGGTATGTTTCGACAGCCCCATCCCTGATGCTTCTACACTGTTGGGTGCAACATCCTGTCCTGCAGCAGCAGGAAACATGGTATGAGAAGCTTCATTATGCTTGGAGCACATTTTCGTGCCATTTGCCAATGCTGTAAAACTGTGTAAAGATGTCAAGCTGGAAAAAAAAAAAACCAACCTGAAAATAAAAGTGAGACATATGAATTTAGACTCCAGACGGTGGATTGTAATATGCTGCATTAGTCTAGGACCCCTAAATGGAAGCAACAGCAACGAACATGCCTTCATGTATGCGATCTCACTGTTTTCCCACAACCTTGCTGGCATGGGATTCGTGCCCCTTTATAGGTGACGGAACTTAAGCACAGAGTGATGAAGTGCTTTGCCCCAGGTTACATGGTAGGAACTGGGTCACTCGTGTTAGTACCCGTGCTCCCAGTCCTCTGAGTGCTCCCAGTCCTCTGAGTGCTCCCAGTCCTCTGAGAGTCTCCATCGATGATGCCACCTCTCCTAGGTTAGCAGCCATAATTCTGGGTTGTAGGAGGGTTAGGAGGGTCAGCTACATATTGGAAGTTCTTAGCTTTGGGGGTTCTTGAAATAAGTCACCTCTCTTTTGGTTTCTTACTATCTTTTCTCAGGATTTTTAATTCTCTTGGCCATTTATAATACCAAAAAAAGAAAAAAAGAAAAATGTCCAATTAGGATTCAGAAATAGATTGTGATGCAGATTTATGCTCTTACCCAGTTCTCTCTTGAAGTACGCCTCTGTAATTCCTACCTGGTATTTTAAATTGGAAAAGAAGTTAGGTACCATAAGTTGGACAAATGAAAATGTTAGGAATTGGTTGCACAAAAATAGGCAAGACATTTTCTACTTTGCTGTTTGGATTACTGAATAACTCAAACCACAGGGGTGTGGGTGTGTGTGTGTAGGCCAACAAAAAGGGCTTCTTTTAATTACTGCTCTGCATGAATTTTTGATAGTTTTACTCCTCTTACTTCTTAAAGTCTGATAACATTGATAGAATAGTATTTAACACAAAGATTTTAAGACTGAGTTGCTACTTTGACATTACGTGTACATTAACTTACTGTTATGTTGACCAGATAAGGACTATCACCTGACAGCTGAATTTCACTTTTCTTAAAAAAAATTTAATATTGAAATGTTTTCATCTCTTGATGGTTGGCTTGCTTGCATGGATCATTCATGAAATAATTTTTTATTTGCTAGATACCCATAATATCTGCCGAACATCTGACTAGCCACAAGTATGTTACCCAGATGTAGAATTTTCATCACTAAACAGTAAGTTCATTATGCGATACATAGTATATATATTCGTGATGGTATTTTTTTAAAGATAGCATCTATGTAATGCATTTGAGAAAATGTTTGCAAACTTTTGGGGGAAGTACTTATGCAGAGCTCTTATTTTTATCTTAGATGGGTTATGAGGGATTTTATCATACAAATTTGTAATAAATATGTTTATATCACTTAAATATCACTTAAATATACATAATACTTAAGGAAGATAAATTTTGTTTTTAGTTTACATTAGAAATAAGCCACAGGCCTGAAGAGAAAATATGACTTAAATCTAAATAGAAGGCATAGATCAGGAGCTAGCAAACTTTTTCTTAAAAGACACAGTAAATATTTTTGGTGGTGTGTGCCATGTGGTTTCTGTCACCACTCTTTTCTGTTTCAGCTACTCAGCTCTACGAGAAACAACATGTCAGCGAAAGGGTGTGGCTGTGTTCCAATAAAACTTTATTTGCAAAAATAGGCAGCCAATAGACTGTATTTGGCTCACAGGCAAGAGTTTCTCAATCCCTTTTGTAGATCCTTATTTTTTAAAAAATATATATTTTATTGAATTTTTTACAGAGAGGAAGAGAGAGGGTTAGAGCGTTAGAAACATCAATGAGAGAGAATCATTGATCATTGCAGCTGTCTCCTGCACACCCCCTACTGGGGATGTGCCCACAACCAAGGTACATGCCCTTGACCAGAATCGAACCCGGGACCTTTTAGTCCGCAGGCCTATGCTCTATCCACTGAACCAAACAGGTTTCGGTTATCCTTATTTTTGTGTGTGTGAGGGGAAGTAAATTCTTAAAATGAGAACATGCTTCACCTCACAGTATCATTAGAAGGTAAGCAGTGTGACTTTAAATAAATTTATATAGCCCCTGGCAATGGGCAAGGAGATACTTGTTTGGTGGTGTTGCTCTTATATCAGTCAGGGGCCAAGCAGAGGTACAGTTCTTAGTTCATCCTAGCTGAGTTCATCTTAGCAGCTCAGAGCTGCTTCATGCCTGAGGCACATACAAAAAAAGAAAGAAATATATACACATACTCAAATATATGCATACATGCATCTAAATATACAAATGAACTCGAGGTACTTTGAAATCACCTTGGGTGACCTTGGCAGATCATATCATTTCTGAAAATGTTGCCATTCCCCCCAAAAAATGGTGTGAAAGTCTTGTGGCTTGTCTTCAGACACACTGACTTACATACTTTGCAAAGGAAGTCATTTTCCACGCTTAAAGAATATGTGTGTATGTGTGTTTTTTCCAGTATGCATGCACCCAAGTTTGCATATATGCTCAGAAGTACAATAGGGAATTATGTTTATATTTTGAAAGAGCCACAACGTTTAAAACTGCCTCTGGTGAATAAGATGGCTGATCATTCTCGGTTGCTTCCTTTCATTCATTTCTCTTCAATAACTCATTTACAAGTGACTTTTTGGTGCTACTGTGTGTAAATGACCATGTCAATGAGATGAAGATGAATAGGCAAGGAGATCAAGACGTGAATTTCAGCAGACTGTGTTAAAATAAGACAGGTTTGAATGATTTTTTTCCTTAGAACAATGATAAAGGAGCAACTGTCCCAAATAGAGTCAGAAAGTAAGTGAATTTGGACAAAAAAGGTTGTCGCAGAGAGAAGAGAGGCAGTATGGGTCTTACGGGAGAAGGGACAAGGTGCCATATCAGGAGACCACAGAGAAACAGTTCAGAGGCCCTTGTGATAATAAGGCTGGACAAAGGTTGAACCCATGCAGAAGAGGAGAGAAAATATGTGAGAGCCATTTAAGAAAGAAAGGAGAGACTGTAAAAAACACTACCAAAGACGTTCTACAGTCATGAAGTACATGACTGAACATGATGTTGCCTGTCTCACAGCTCTCTCTATGCAGTTCTGATAATAAGGTTTATTATGCTGAACAGTAGCCACATGTTTGAATAAGCATAATAATTTGTAGTATGTAGGCCTGGAAGAAGAGTTCTTTTTACATTAAAAAACCTGTTTCAAGATTTTATAGTCATTTGGGTATGTTTGCCATATATATATATATATATATATATATATATATATATATATATATATATATAAATTGTTTAGACTGTTGCTAATATATTTATATAACAAATGATTGGTTATTTTCATGAGTTTCAATATTTGGACTTTTTAAAAATATTTTTCAGAGAGGAAGAGAGAGAGAACATCAACGATGAGAGAGAATCATTGATTGGCTGCCTCCTGCATGCCCCCTAATGGGGATCGAGCTACCTGGCCATGTGCTTTTGACCAAAATTGAACCTAGGACCCTTCAGCCTGCAGGCCAACCTTCTATGCACTGAGCCAAAGCGGCTAGGGCTAAACTAGTTCTGGGTGCAGCAAAATGTTGGTTTCTTTCATTCTCAAGGTTGTATTCTAAAGTATACTTTTAATATGTGAAGACTCTCTGATGAGAACAAATTTTGTATAAAAACCAGATCTACCTACAAGTACAATCCATTTCACTTTAATTCATCAGGAGCATAAGGAATGATATTACTTTTTCTTGGCTGCAGGAAAAAATTTCCCCAAACATTAAATGATCCAAAATAGCTAAAAGTATTATTCCCCCCCCCCAAAAAAAAATCAAAAACCACATACTGTGTTAATCAACCACCCAAATAGAGATGCTCATCGACTTATGATGGGATTTGGTCCCCATAAGCCCATTATAAGTTGAAAATGCATTTAGTACAGCTCACCTACCCAGCATCACAGCTTAGTAGCTGGTTTCTACTGAGTGCTTCGCATTCTCACATCAGTGCAAAGTCAAAGAAATGTAAGTCGAGCCCATCCGTAAGTCAGGAAACCTCTGTAGAGCAAATCCTGTTTAGTGGGGCTTGTTGCATGGATCTTAATGTTGTAAGCCAAAGCATTCCTCTTGAAACCCATGAATTTCAGCAGAGAAGTAAAATAAATTTAAATTCTGCCCCACCACGATAGTGCTAAAAAAGAGCCCGGCTAGGTTTTGTTCCTTAATTCTGCAAAGTTGTTTTACTAAGCACCTTTAGCTTAGTCTTTGAGAAGAGTCTAGATCAGGGGTGGCCAAACTTTTTGACTCGAGGGCCACAAGAGGTTCTTAAACTGGACCGGAGGGCCGGAACAAAAGCAACCTGACCATGCTGGCACTCTCATCTTGGGCTGCTGGTGAAGGAGCGGAGAGGAGAGCAAGAGAACCCTCTGCTCTTTCGGCTCCGGGGGCCGGATAGAACAGCCGAATGGGCCGGATCCAGCCCGTGGGCCATAGTTTGCCCACGGCTGGTCTACATCTTCACAAAGCTCTGCGTGTCATTGTATTCTCATAGAGAGGGCCTGCAAATCTAGGTCCATTTGTACTTGTGTGGTGTTTTTCTGTTTTTATATGAAGATGTTATAACACTTCATATAAAATTGCCATTAGAGGTGAGAGCGTGCATGCACAGTCATTTTTGTTTAAGAGTAATATTTTTAATGTAATAGATTGTAAGATGAGGTGGGGGAGGGATCTGACAGAGATGAATGTGCCAAGCGAAACCACAACTGTGTATCTTTTAACTCAAGCCCTGTGATTTTCCTAGTAAATATGTATTGGAAACTGCTTTGAGCTGTCGCCTGTTTTAACCAAGACTGTGTCTTTTTTTTTTTTCCCCCTTGTAGATCATACGAAAGAGGAGAGGACAGTGTGCTTGGTTAGAAGAAAGGATGAGGTCATTAGCCATATTGTATATACCGTCAAGCAGCCCCCACCAAAACCCCTCAGCCACAAGACATCCACCTGTTGCATGTTAACCAGAAGAGAAGACACCACGGAAACCCACTGCACACTGTTGCCTATACACTTTGTACATTTAAATTGATATTCGTGCTGAGGTTGATACACCTGTCTATAAAAAGAACCACAGCGTCTTTCTCTTCTAGCACAGGGTTATGCATTACAGGATGCATACCTAATTAGTTTCCTAATAGAATCATGCCATCTTGAAAAGACAGACTATGGTGTAACCACGATTCTCTTATGTATTGGTACGTCTGTAGACCAAGGTATAATTTAAAAAAAAAAAAAGTTTATTTCTTTCAAGGTTTACAAATAACAAAGGTGCACCTTGTATTTAAAATTGCCATTAGAGGTGAGAGCGTGCATGCACAGTCATTTTTGTTTAAGAGTAATATTTTTAATGTAATAGATTGTAAGATGAGGTGAGGGAGGGATCTGACAGAGATGAATGTGCCAAGCGAAACCACAACTGTGTATCTTTTAAAGCACATCATGGCTTTAAGTACCATGTTGTAAAGGATTCTCATGAAGTGCCATAGACTGTACATCAAATTAGAGTATTATTTCTTCAGTGTTATTGTTTTCAGAGCCACATTTTGTTGCTTATTTGCTAGTACTAATCAGTCAAAGGGCACCATTCTTTTTTTTTATTTTTTATTTTTTGGAAACCAAAGCTGTCTCAGAAATGGCCAATGTAACCACAGTAACCATAGAACAGCACAACACCATTTCTCTCAATACTGATAAACTCACACATACTGGAGATATATATAATAGAAATATATATATATATATAATTATTTTAATGCATTGTAGTGTAATATTTATGCATACTATACTGTATAACATGATATTCAAAAGGGATATGCCATTTCTGAGACACGATTAACAAACAAAAAAATGTTTGAGGAAATTATTTTGCTTCTATTTATAGCTCTGTCAAAGTCAAAAAAGACTATAAATGCTTTTGCAAAAATGGTTCCACGTTTGCTTAAATGCTTCATCACAGTCACGTTGAAAATAGTGACTCTAAACAAAGAAGAAAGCAGCACTGTCATCAGATGCATGATAAACCAAAATATGAAAACGGGAGGTGTTTCATTTACCTAGCAATCGGGTGGGTTATATGTACTTGGGGGGATTTTATACGTGATTTCTTTTGTGTTTTTTGTTTTTGTTTTTTTGTTCAGATTAACTGCTTATAGCCTTAGAAAGCCTTTTACAAAATTATAAAAAATAAAATAGATGTGCATTCAGCTTTTAAGAATGGATTCATCCAAAGGAATTCCCTTTTTGTGGTTTGGGTGTTGCAGCTAGTAAGGGTATTTTTGCTCTGGCCAGCGGTTTTGCAGCTGCTGAGGTAGGAGCCAGGTCACTGGGAGTTATAGTGTGGAATGGGAGAGGCGGAAGTTCAGTTGTAGAACTTTCCATACTTCCAAGTTTACTGCAAGTTTTTATGCCTGAGAGAGATGCTTTCTAATATAAGACTGATGTGTTGATTTTACTGATTGTACTGTACATCTATTAAAGCCTTAGATTATTACATTACGGGTTGGAACCCATACCAATGTAATTTCAATCGTGTTAAGAGAGTAAATGGTGACTTCACATGTTAGTGTAGTTAGTTACATTATAGAATATTACTTATTTTTTTCCTTGTTAAAATGTAGTTTTTCATTTCCTACACTTAGTAGATTTCATTTTGTATTAACAATTGAATACCATTTCAGTTTATAGACTCTTGTTTTATTAGACTTTACTGATGAATTTTTCAAAATACAAAAAAAAAATTTTAAAGTAGTTTTTCCTTCATAACATACTCGGTTTTGAATTACATGTAGTGTCATATGAATATATTCGTATTATTGTTAACTAAATGATTTCTATTTTACTGATTTAATATTAAAGTGTAAGAATGTCAGTCATTGTTAGTTCTTGTCTAGTTTTCATTAAAAGAACAAAGATCTTTTATATGGATATCTTATAAATATATAATCATTGCTAAGTAAGAAGTTAAGTTGTTGCTATCGCAACAATCCTGGCAGACAATTGAGTAATATTTTGATGATTTATTTTGTTTGTAATTAGTTATTATAAGAAGATCTAGAACCTAGATATTAGAATAAAATTTATTTTCTACTGTATCCATTTCAAATGTTAAAGTATTGTTTAATATTTTTGAAATCCCTGAATATCAGGCCTTGTTATAAATAAGCTGCATAATCAATAAATAGAACAAGGGACTTTTTGTTGATAATCCAAATACTCAAAGTTTACGTAACGAGAATTCTAGCGTGTGTGCAAACTCTTGAGGGTTGATTATGCTGCAATTGAGCATGTTGGGACGTCTAGAGAGAGGGTTGACTTTTTGCACTTCTGTATATAGTCAAAAGAGAGAAACCTGTATAATAGTAAGATCTTATTTTGAATAAAAACGTCTATAATTACAAGGAGTTTTGTTAAGGCTAATACAATGAGACTGAGCAAAATTGCTTGCAAAAGTGGCACCGAGTTAGCACTCCTTCAAACATGTTGCTTTGCTTTTTTTGTGGACAGCTTGTAGTTTGCCAGGATTTTTTCAGCTGGAGAGATATGCCATCCTTCCGAGATCTCATGACTGACAAAAACTCCACTGGGCCAATTCTGCCTGAAGACCATTACCAAAAAACAGCAGGTACTTCAACCATTAAGGTGAAATCATGGATCAGATATTCCTTACATTTTTTTCAAAACTACTGCATGTTTAAAAGCTTCAACAACAACAACAACAACAACAACAAAAAGGAAAGAACTATACTAAGGACGTATTATTCCAATCAGTTTCTGCCAATTTCAGTGGTTTATTGTTCACACACACACACACACACACACACACCTTCAAAAGCAAGTAATGACTTTCACAAAATTGAACCTATACACAGGCAAACCAAACAGCACAGCATAGCTCTAGTTTTTATGTGATTGGTTTTTTTTTTTAATTGCTGTAGGAAGCCTGTTCTCTCAGCAGGTGAAAAGAGAAAACACAGTTCCAAGTTCATGGCTCTAAATGGGTGACTCAGAAGCACTCACAAAAGCGAATGCGATCACGGGCACTTGTTGAACGAATGTGTGTGGCCAGCCCTCACTGAGGCCAGCTGGTTCCCGCGTTGCACTTACGGCAACCCCACCCCTTTCATCTGCTGACAGGACAGACGTGCTTGGTTTTACTCTTATGTAATCACAACTTACTTTCTGCTTGTAGTTGCTTACGATTATGTATTTTGTCTTGGGCTGCGATTTGTTTTACGCTTATTTTATTATTACCGCGGTAGTTGACTTTGCTGTATGGAAAAATAAAGTGAAATTGCCCTAATAAAACTTCTCTTTCTTAAGTATATTTGTGTGTCTGTGATTGAAGAGTAACATTTTTTTTGCGCCTTTTGCATACGTGTGTGTGTCTCATTATGAAGGCATCTTTATGAAAATGTATCCTCTGTGGTTTTTAAAAATATATATTTTATTGATTTTTTTACAGAGAGGAAGGGAGAGAGATAGAAACATCGATGAGAGAGAAACATCGATCAGCTGCCTCCTGCACACCCCCCATCGGAGATGTGCCCGCAACCAAGGTACATGCCCCTTACAGAATCGAACCTGGGACCCTTCAGTCCGCAGGCCGATGCTCTATGCACTGAATCAAACTGGTCTTGGCACATCCTCTGGTTTTAACTGACCATAAGGAGGGTCATCACTGCCTTTCTCGCCGACCCGCCTTTGATACCAGAAATGAGAATGTGAATCCTGATGTGTTGCCATCCCACGCCCATCGCTTTCTCAAAGCTCTTGTCCTCCCCTTCCTGACATGCTAAGTGCTATCTGGTAGGATTTTAGGTGTAGGGGGAAACTATAAGAGAGAAAAAAATAGTCTTATTAATTCTAGGTCGCTGTCTTTCTATTAAAAACACTTCTGACTTCTCCAGGAGACTACTAACACTGGAAATTAGGCAATCTAAGAATATTTCAATAAAGACAGAGTGATGACACTGAATTCAGAGGGACAAGAGAGTTCAGACACACACACACTTATGCACACATGCACACAGCTGAGCCAAGGCCTAACACTATATATATTATTGATTTTAGAGAAGGGAAAGGGAGAGAGAGAGAAACATCAATGATGAAGAGAATCATTGATCGGTTGCCTCCAGCATTCCCCCTCCCCCCCAACACACTGCAGATCAAGTCCATAACCCCAAGCATGTGCTCTGACCAGGATTCAAACCATGATCTCCTGGTTCATAGTTCAATGCTCAACCATTGAGCCACACCTACCTGCCTTTGTGTGTGTATGTGTGTGAATTAAAATTTTGGTTGAACTGAGGCCACGTTTTCCATGTGGTGTTGACTTTCCCAGTTTCCAGAGACATCCAGTGAAAGCCAGAGTTCCAATGTGGAGAAATTTTCTAATTTGATTATACAGCGCACTCTCTGCGACTGTGCCACTTGGTATTTGGCCAAAGCTGCAAATTCTCCTTGCAGGTCAATGATATTTTTCTAAACTGGCAATAAATGTGTGGTATTTATAGCTAATACAATTCTGTTCCTGGTTGAGTTATCCTGAGTAGACCCAACTATCCAAGATGCTGCTTATCAACAAGAGAGCAGCTGCCCTAAGTGATGGTTCTCTAAATCAGGGGGGATTACAACTTTTTTGAGTGTCACACCAAAGCATCCAGCTCTCCTATTAGTGGTAGTACCTTTGATATCTTTCTTTAACAATATCATTATAGTATTTTCATGCTAAGTGCACTTTATTTCATTAATCACAGCATATATATGCATTTGAAAATGGGTGTTGAAATATTCTCCAGATGCTTAGTGTTCAGAAGGTGTCATTACTACAGTGACCACTAGGGGTCCTCAAGTCACAGGAGGGGAGTGTGTTTTAGAAGTCCTTAGTTTCTTCTTTGGAAACAATATAATTTCCAAGAGCTATTATGTCATTACAGACCCTTGATCCTCACAGAGTTCACACTTCGGAAAGACCCTGAAGGCCAGTGACATGTGGCCATCTCTAATTTCACGGAGGCACACTTTTGAAGAGTAGCTTCCTTCAAACAGCAGTCAATTAACATGTACCTGTTCGGTGGGACACTCAGCGAGGTTTTGTTATTTTTCTAATTGTTATTACTCTGTTCCCTGGTGGGTCTGAGGCAGTTACTCTCATATTGGAGGTACTCTACCTGATCTGGAAAAAAATACTCAATATTGTTCAAGAATTTGGAAACTTTTGAAAACCTGGAATACATCCACTTTATTTTATTTTATTTTATTGATTTTCCACAGAGAGGAAGGGAGAGGGATAGAAAGCTAGAAACGTCGATGAGAGAGAAACATCGACTAGTTGCCTCCTGCACACCCCTACTGGGTATGTGCCCACAACCCATGTATATGCCCCTGACTGGAATCAAACCTGGGACCCTTCAGTCTGCAGACCGACACATCCACTTTCAGTGTTCAAATTCTATTAACATCAGGGGAGCTCCAAAAATGTGAGCTACAGAGATTCCAATGGCCAAGGATAGTTTTGAGTTCTCTTGATCTGTCCAAAAGATACCGGGCCTCATGGAAATGATTAAAGCGGTCCTCGCCGGCCTTGGCCCAGCCTCTGGCACATCCTTCTGGCCGTGGTTGGTCCTCACAAGGGGCCGGCCCTAGATGGGGCCTTGGCACCGGCCGCACTTGGGGTGGGTGGTGAATCTAAAGCTACTTTCAGATTGTGGCCGTGTGATTCTCGCAGGCCCCAGAATCCCCCTCCAAACTTCTCGGAGTTGGACTTCATTTGGACTCATTGGGTCCCGTGTGTTCTGATCCCCAGAAGAGCAGAATTCAGATGTGTGCTGGGGCTGACCAAGACCTGGGCTTCAGGAACTCTGCTCCTCCACGCCCTCCACTAGCCCCCTCAGTGTTGTTTGCGCCTGCTCTGGACAGCCGTCATCCTCCGCTGCCCTGTCCTACCCCGGCCCGGTGACCTAGGTGACCAAGGGGACAGGACTGACTCCTTCCCCTCTTCTGAGGCATCGCACCCTCACTTCTCTCCCCTTTTGCTACACGAGCGTTTTCTTTGTTCATGTAATATTTTACGTTTGCTAATTCAATCTGGGGAAGTGCGGGGTGGACATAGCCCGCTCCTGAATTTACCGTTTTAAGAAAAAATAGCAATGCCCGTTAGAACACCGATGAAATCTGTTACAGCTAGTGACTTATTTAGTTCTTTCAGAAATGACTTACGGAAGCAAGAATGATCAGTTTTGTTTTGTTTTCTCCCCAGTTGGGTTTCACAATGACAAAACAGAGAATCTTTTTTTTTTTTTGATAGATGTAGAATAAATCGGGGGTTTATACACAGTGGTTGGGAGCCACCCGGTTGCTATGCAAATTCTAACTGCCACTCTCCCTCACGTTGGCCCCCGGGGTCAGCCTGGCACGTTCAGCACCTGAACTTGGAACTGAGAAGAGCTCCGTGGCCGGGTTAAGTTGCAACTTTGGGTGGGCTTGTGTGATTTCACGGGGCACAGTTTCACCGGAGAGAAATGGTAACTATTTGCAACAAATGCCTCGGCCATGGCCAAACCGTGCTCCCTGGGAGGGTCCCACATCCGGGTGACTCCTCAGACCTCAGGCCCAGCTAAGTACGTGTGCCCTCGCACTAGACAAACAGTTGCTATGGGGGAATTAAAGGATGAGTGACATCCTGCCGCAAGTTCTAACTAGGTTGGAGATGAAGGTAGAAAGACATATGAGGAATTAGAAGCCTGCGCAGAGGCTGAACAAAAGAAGTCTTAGTCATGGGCATGTAGCAGTCAAAACCTGGAAACTGGGCCTGCCTCATCGTAGGAAGAGCGCGCCGCCTACCCCGCTTTGCTCTATTCCTGCCTGGGCCCCTTCCTCTGTAGCAAGTACAACCGCTGGTGTGTGGGCTCTGAGGTACAGCAAGCTGGTAACATCTGGGAGGAGGGAGTAAGGGATTGGGGCCGAGGGAAGGGCCGGTTTTGACAACTGTGTGCACGGTAAAGATAGGTACTGCCCAGGGAGACAAGTATCCCAGAGAGAGGGAGGAACCAAACTGCATAGGAATAGGCTACAAGTTCCTAAAATGATTATTTTTTAAAAAATATATCGTATTGATATTTTACAGAGAGGAAGGAGAAAGATAGAGAGCTAGAAACGTCGATGAGAGAGAAACATCAACCAGCTGCCTCTTGCACACCCCCCATTGGGGATGTGCCCGCAACCAATGTACATACCCTTGACCGGAATCGAACCCGGAACCTTTCAGTCTGCAGACCGACGCTCTACCACTGAGCCAAACCGGTTTCGGCTAAAATGATTATTTTTAAGACATGCCTTAATACCAAAGGACTTGTATGCATGCAATGAACACAGACAACAGGGGGAGGGGAGGGGAGGGCGTGAGTGGGAAGGATAGGGGAAGTAATGGGGGGAAAAGGACACATATGTAGCACCTTAATCAATAAAGACATATTTAAAAAAATGTTCTTCAACTCATAAAAATCTAGGCTGCTCGCTAGAAATGGCACCGAAGCCCAGGGGAGCCACTGAGGTGGGTAAGATCAAGGGTCTTAGAATCAAACCATCTGGATTCATGCATCAGCTATTCAGCTCTTTGAGCTTGGCAATGTCCTTTACCTCTCTGACTCAGTTCCCGCCCTGAGAAGATGGAAACAGTAATGTGAGTATTTACCTTTCAGGATCGTTGAGTGGTTCCCATACTTTGCTGCAGATTGGAATTACCTGGGGGATTTCCATGCATTATGGATGCTTGGTTTCTAACCTAAGACTTTTCTGATTTCATTTCTATGGAAGCAACCACCGGGTTAATATAAGAATAAAATGCTTAGAACAGTGCCTGACGAATAGCAAGCAACGGACACCTAACAACTATGACCGCTATTTTGTTATTACCCATTTTGCTAATTACTGCACTTAATCTTCAATTTCCCTCCTAATTCTTGGGTTATAGAACATCTTCAAAGCAGTCATAGCCACACTATCTCTGTCTTTCCTGTTCAGTAGTGAAATTTTTTCTTCCTGTAAGTTGCCACCACAACAGGCCCTGCTCACTGCTGCACATACAGTGAATATCCGAAAGTAGGACCAAGTCCTTTTGACTCACTCTGAAAATGTTTATTTCATGTTCCTACATGATATGATCACAGACCACAACCCATGTCAAATTGAAAGCGACTGTTTGGATGTACCCAAGGTTAACTAGTTGAAATCCCCTTTCATTTCAATTGTGCTCAAGAACAAATCATAGAACAGATGTAAGCATCACCATGAAAGCTGTGCTGTTAAAGTATTTAAAGTGTGTTATCTTTATTGAAATAATATTTCTAATTACATTGGAGCAGTGCTGATATACTTCCATACAATATTTTGTCATAGGCTTTTTTTTAGATGCTTGCATTAGCACTGACTCCGTTCCATAAACACATTAAAAATTGAGTTTCATGCCAGGCACCATGCTAGGCTCTGGGAAGGTTGAATGGCAAGAACTGCTCAGAGTAATGACTCTAAAGATATACAGAACACTGAAAACACACTGATGTAGTATTCCCAACCTCTCACACGTGTCCCAGACCCTTTAAGTAGGACACAAAACAATTAGAATGTGATTAAATGAAAACCACCCTCTCTTCTTGAATACAATGATATGACTACCCTACTCATTATCCAACTCCTATTATCCTTAAAAATTGGATATTGAAAAACCATTTATAAATGAATATGTTTATTTCAGCATTTTTTAATAATAATAAAACCAAGAAGAGTCTTTGTTTCAATTATCCTAATATAGAAAGAGCTATGAACTGAATGACCAGATAGACAAACAGCAAGCTACATGGGAGGGAGTCAGTCCTGGGTCCCGGCATGGCTGTGGAGGGAGGCATTCCTGGGTCCATCACCAGTTAGACAGCATCTCAGAGTGAGGACCATCACATCAGCCAGAACTCAAGATGGTATCTGGCCTGGCCTGGCCCCTCCTCAGAGGCAGCCCCTTTCCTCATGTGCACTGCAGAGGACAGACAGGGATGCCTAAGAGGTTGGGGCCATGGTGCCCCATCCCTACCCTACTCCCCTGGCCTCCTTCCCTTTGGCACCCACAGAAGGGTATGTATGAGAGCCCTTCCCCTGCTACCTCTCACCACTGTCTCTGGCCATCCCTCAGCACACAGGTATATAGACTTTCAAACTTGCCCTACTCACTTCTTCGCACCCCTTTCCAAAGCCTCTGCTCTGGATGGGCCTTTGGAATCCAGGGCTCTGGGGTTTTATGACAGAGCTAGGATGGGAAAGGGTAAACAGCACCAAAGATGGCTGATATGGCCACTCACCTCTGCCTCAGCTTGACCAGTTAGTTCAGCCCCAGAACATGGCACTAAGAGGGAATCCCTACTTCTCCAGCAAAGGCTCTAGGGCCTGGGCCCTAGTACTAACTTCCTCTCCCCCTTGGCTTTCCCCATAGCTGGTGCTTGCTGCAAATCTGTATGCCTTACTTAACCACCTACTCCTTCCCTATAAAGGAGCTGCATCTTTGTATGTTATATTCATATAAACTTTGGGGGGGAAGGCGGGAAACAATGTTGATCAAGAGAATGCCACAGTCAATGTCTGAAGTCCGACTTAGGAGAACAGAGAGAAGGGAGAACAGAGAGAAGGGAGAATTCCATAAGTTGGCCAATGCCAAGATATTTCTGAGTGACTGTCTAGGCGAATGACAGCCATGTGACCACAGAAGGAGTCCAAGTTTCTCAGCAGAACACCAAGGACTTCTTCCGTGTTCTGAACCTTTGTTTTGATTTTCAGAATTCCCTGTTACCCATCTGTTGGCTCCCTTCCTCTCAGGGGTGCTGTCTTCATCACATGGGTGCAACTGGAATATTGTATCTCAAGAGCATTGCCCCAATGTATATATCCTTCTATCGGAAGACGAAAAAAATTCTAAACAATAAGAATGGAGAAGGACTATTGTCCTTCAGGCTTAAACAAACAAACAAACAAACAAACTCGGAAGTTCCCTGTGAAGACCTGAGACTTGGTTCTGTCCACATACCTCAGAGAGATAGGATGAGGAAATGGCCTTATTTGGCCCTGACTTTACCCACTTACGTTGCTCTTTTAAAAAATATGTATATTTTCTTGATTTTTTTACAGAGAGAAAGAGAGACAGATACAGAGTTAGAAACACTAGAGAAACATCAATCAGCTGCCTCCTGCATACCATCTACTGGGAATGTGCCTGCAATCAAGGTACATGCCCTTGACTAGAACCAAACCCAAGGACCCCTTAGTCCACAGGCTGACACACTATACCCACTGAGTCAAACCAGTCAGGGCCTGTGTTACTCTTGAAGGTGTCTTTGCCACAAGGTGAATAAACTGCCACCTTTTGGGACAGGGACTCATACAAAAGTCTGCATTCCCAACTTTTCTTAAAACAGATCTATGTTCTATAGCTATGGCCGCCGTCTTGAGACCAGGTCTTGTTACTGGGAATTGGGTGGCACTGGAGTGAAGCGTGTGTGTGTCCCCCCCCCCCCCTTGCGTGCCTTTTACATTCAGGGATTGAGCTGAACTCGCTTTGGGGGAGGCCTGGCAAGGGTGTCAGCTATCACAGATAGAAGGATGGAGAATGGAGAGGTGGACACCCTGCTCAGTCCTCCTGGGGTCAGGCAGATGAAGTCTGGCCAGCCCACCCCACAAATGGGTGAGATAGCATCCTCTGTGCCCACCTCTCAGCCTGTGGGCCTGATCACTTCCCTCAGCTCCGGGAAGCCCTGAGTTCCACGACAGTGCACTCTGCCCTCACATGCTGCTTGCCCTAAATGAGAAGGAAGAGAGCAGTTGGCCACAGACAACTACACTGGAAAGCACAGCGGCAGTGACAGGAGCCTCTCCTTGCCTTCATGGCAGCACTAAGGAGTAGAGAGCTGAGTAGAAAGGAGCAGAAAGCGGGTGGACAGTAAGGAGCGAAGGGTCCCAGACTGAATGAGGGATTTCCAACTGTTAGTTTAGACCCGTTCCCAGCAGGTGGACATCCCCCAAGGGATCCCAGACAACGAGAGGGTGTAGGCCAGGCTGAGGGACCCCAATCCAGTGTATGAATTTTGTGCACTGGGCTTCTAGTTAGTTAATAACTAAGCAAAGTATTATAGAGTGCTATGTGCTTTAAAACCATTTTCTTAAAATTATTTAATTACATGGGAAAGTAATTTTAGTGGCAGGATTATATAGTACTTTTTAAATACTATAAGTTTTCAAAATTCCTATTTGTTTAAGTAAATATTTATTGTTTTTATTTAAATTATCTTGTATCATTTTCCTTTATTTTTTACTTTGAATTCATTTTCATTGTTTCTTAGACCACTCACCATTTAAGTAAGTTTGTCAAATTTAGAATATAACAATGTACTGTAAAGCATGATGTCTTACCAAAGTATGTAAATATAGGTATGTTGTTTTATGGAAGACTAATAAAACAATGCTAACAAAACTCCTCTTATAATAAACTTTGGTCTTAAGTATCTAAAATTATAACTCATTTCTGTGTGATTATAGCATCCCCTGTATGTGTTTTATTTATAGCACAAATTTCTATTTAAAATTAATCAATAGTTCCGAAACTGGTTTGGCTCAGTGGATAGAGCATCGGCCTGAGGACTGAAAGGTCCCAGGTTCGATTCCGGTCAAGGGCATGTACCTTGGTTGGGGGAACATCCCCAGTTGGGAATGTGCAAGAGGCAGCTGGTCGATGTTTCTCTCTCATCGATGTTTCTAACTCTCTATCCCTCTCTCTTCCTCTCTGTGTAAAATCAATAAAATATATTTTTATAAAGAAAATTAATCAATAGGTTCAACTATTTAGTGGTTATCCCTTCTCCCTCCCCTCTCTCCAAAAGATACCCTAATTTATCACAATTGACTAGTATACATTCATTATAATTTGACTGAGAAAGACAACTAAGTGTGTGCTACAGACCTTAGGACAAATTTGCTAGCAAGGTGACTAGATTAACCGAGGAAATGAGGGCAAGGTGCTGCTCTCCACGGAGGTGACATTTGCTCGTAAACCTGAATGACAAGGAAGGCCTGATATCATGATGGTCTCACACCCTTTCCAGTCATCTTTCCTGTCACATGTCACCTTGTCCTTTCCACTAAGTTAAATGCCACTGCATACAGCAGCATCCTCCTCCCTCCTGACCCCGTGAATGCAACGTTATTTCTTGCTCTATTTTCTTAGCGCTTATTGCTTTGACCACTATGTTAGTACTTTTTTATTCTTCCTGGTAGTACAGGCTCGTTGTTGACAACTCTGAATCTCCCCAAAGAAAGGGTCCTTTCTTACCAGCAGGATCCAGTCTCAGTCCTCTCTGGGTGGCACTCGCTGCCTAGTACCAAGTTTTGCAGTTAGGAGGCCCTGCTAAAATGTTTGTTTACTTGAATCTCAATCCAATCTTTCTCCTGGCCCTCACAGAAAATGCAGAGTGAGAATATTCTACCCAACTCTACTTTTCAGGCTGTTGAAACAATGCAACTGCTGATTGTCTAGAAAGATGGATAGAATCTCAATATTTTCCATTTTTTGAAAAGTAGTCTGGAGAAATGAATTGCTACTTCTCAGACCCCAACCTGCTCCACACTCCCTTTACTGTACCACCAAGTAGGGAGATTTGGAAGAGTTTAATTACAGCTTCCCTCCCTTCTTGAATACAAAAACAAATGTGATTTCCTAACGCATTGTCTCTAGAGAAGAACATGTAGGAAAAATATATATATTCTGATTGGTGTGGTATCCCTTATGAATGTATTCTTATAAGGAGTCTGTGGTGAATGAGAGAGCATATCATCACTGTATTTCCATATACATTAAAATATTCCTAAGTCAGGCATTCAGAGGTTGTTGCCTTGCATGCAAATGCTGTTTCCTATCATCTGCGGAAATGTTTTTATTTATGTATTTGCTTCTTTTCCCAGGCGCCTAAGGCCTGTGGGTTCATTACCATCAACAGCAGAGCAGAGGAGGAATTCATAAGCCAGTTACTTATGAATGAATTATAAGAATTGCAGTGGAAATGGATTTGTACAGAATATACATACTCCTATAGTCTGAATGCTTTTGAATGTCCTTATTTTATTTAGGTGGTTCCTTTTTCTTCCTTCCTCCTTCCCTTATACTAGTATTATTGCCCAAGGCTCTGAGCTCTGATCATGATTTTTGGCTTTCTCAGCTCCCAGCAGATCCCTTGTTTGGGAAAGGCACCTGAAAAGATGTATTGAACAATCATTCCATCTGATGTGTCTTGAAAGGGCCTGGGAACCAACTCTATTTCAATACAAACAGTTCTCCCACCTGTTCACTGCTCATTAACAGCCCCTGAATAAGAGATGGAATTTTTCATTCTGTAGTTAATGAGATTTAAATACTTTATAAGAGACTTTATGGGAAAATGACTTACATTCATCTCACCTTATTTCTGTGCTCTCTCTTTCTCTCTCTTTCGATCCCTCTCTCTCTCCCACCCTTTTCTTTGTCTTTTCTTTCCCTGTCCTTTCTTTTGTAAGAATTTAGAGAATGCTAGTCTGTGCCAAGCACCATGGTGGACATTGAAGGCAGTAAGATTGATCTGAATCAGTCTCCTTGCTCAAGGAATCCAAAGAAGAGTTGGGGAGATATATGTGTCAACAAATAGCTGCAGTAAATCTGATGAGCGATATACTCAATGCAGACTGTGTGGGAAAGGAGAGAGAAAGGTCATCCTAAGGAACAATGGAGGAGAAAGACCCAGAAAAAGAGTCTAGGGAACACAAAGTTCCCTAGCTTTATAATTTTTCCTCTCATTTCAGTGCCATGCAACCTTCTAAATGTTGTATCAGCCCGGCCGGTGATGCTCAGTGATTGAGGGTCTGTCTATCTATGAGTCAGGAGGTCAGGGTTCTATTCCTAGTCAGGACACATGCCTGGGTTGTGGGCTCAATCCATAGACAGGGGGTGTGCTGGAGGCAGCTGATCAATGATTCTCTCTCATCCTTGATGTTTCTATCTCTCTCTCTCCTTCTCCCTTCTTCTATGAATCAATAAAAATATATTTAACTAGAGGCCCAGTGCATGAAATTTGTATACTGGGGGGAGGAGGGAGGAGCTCAGCCCGGCATGTGCCCTCTCGCAGTCCAGGAGGCCTCAGGGATCAGGCCTAAGCTGGAACTCAAACATCCCTCTCACAGTCTGGGGCTCTCGCAGTCTGAGACACCTTGTTCCTTACCGCCCGCCTGCCATGGAGGTGGGAGGAGCTCACACCACCTCCCATTGTACTTGCCAGCCATTAGCCCAGCTTCTGGCTGGGGGTTAAGGGGAGTGTGGCTTAATCAGAAGCCCGGCTTGCTGCTTCTTAGCACTGGCCCCACCCCCTACCTACTAGAGGTGGGAGGGTGATCTGGGGCCAGATCTGCTGGGGAAAGGGCTGTGGGAGGTTGAGACATTGAGGTCACACCCTGTCTAGCCTCTGCGGAGGCTTAAGGAGCATTCCACCCCTTGTCCCCGTGCCTCTGTGGAAGTCAAGGCACTGGGACCAGGCCTGTGCAGCTGCCTCTGTGGCTGCCTCTACAGAAGGGGCAGCTCTGTGACCCCTTCTCCCACTGCCTCTGTGGAAAGGGGGACACTGGGACTGCCATGGCTGTCCTAGCACACAGGCTCACTGGCCCCACCCCTTGCCCCCTGGTCTTTCAGGAAGGTTGTCCGGAGTGATGTCTGGAAGGTCATTCAGTTGTCTGGGATAATTAGCATATTATTCTTTTATTATTAAAGACTAGAGGCCCAGTGCATGAAATTTGTGCACGGGGGTGGCGGGGGGGGGGAGGGAAGGGTCCCCTCAGCTCAGCCTTCATCCTCTCCAATCTGGGACTCTTTCACAGTCCTGAACCACTTGCTCCTAAATGCTCACCTGGCTGCCTGCCTGATTGCCCCTAACTGCCCCCACTACCAGCCTGATCACCCCTAACCACCTCTGACTGTTGGTCTGATCACTCCTCACTAACCCTCCTGCCAGTCTGATTATCCCTAACTGCCTCTGCCTGCCAGCCTGATCACCCTCAACTGCCCCCGCACTGGGCTGGTTGCTTCCAACTGCCCCCTCCCCCACCAGCTGGTCATCCCACACATCCTGCTGCTTGGTTGTTTGGTCTCCCCTCACTACCCCCCTGCCTGCCTGATCACCCCATGCAGCCTGTTCAGTCATCTGCTCGGTTGCAACAGTCACTTAGGCTTATATATATATATATATATATATATATATATATATATATATGTAAATAAATAAATAAATAAGTTTTATCATACTCATAAGGATAAAGGTGAATATTACCATTTATCTTCTATAATTGCACAATACCCAAACCTACATTTGCTTAACCCTCTTTACATGATAAAGTATTATTCAGTCATGAAAAAAAATAAAATCTTGCATTTGTGACAATATATATGAACCCTGAGAGCATTATGCTAAGTGAAATAAGTCAGACAAAGACAAATATCATATGATCTCACTTACACGTGGAACCTAAAACCTAGAATATAGCAAAGCCCAACTCATAGAATACACAGAACACATTGTAGTTGTCAGAAGTCAAATGGGTAAAGGTAATCCAAAGGTACAGTCTTCCAGTTAAAAAAAAAAATCTTGGGATCTAACATTTAGTATGGTGACTATATTAATAACACCCTATTGTATTATTGAAAGTTAAGAGAGTAGATTTTAAAAGTTCTCATCAGAAGGAAAAATTGTAACCATGTGTGGTGATGGATATTAACTAGACCAGCCGTGGGCAAACTACGGCCCTCGGGCCGGATCCGGCCTGTTCGGCTGTTCTATCCAGCCCACGGAGCCAAAAGAGCGGAGGGTTCTCTTGCTCTCCCCTCCGCTCCTTCACCAGCAGCCCAAGATGAGAGTGCCAGCATGGTCAGGTTGCTTTTGTTCTGGCCCTCCGGTCCAGTTTAAGAACCCATGGTGGCCCTCGAGTCAAAAAGTTTGCCCAACCCTGAACTAGACTCACTCTGCTGGTCATTTTGCAATATATACAAATACTGAATCAATATGTCGTATACCTAAAAATTATATAATGATATATTTCAATTATATCTCAATTAAAAATTATTCATAAGAATATTACATTTTTATAAAAACCCTCATTTCTCACTGCTCTATAATAAAACCAAAAATAAATTTAAAAAAGAAACGGCTTATGAAAAATATGGCCTTGGCATGAATGCATGGTGGATTCAGGGTGGAAAAACTAGGACTGTCAATCAGCTGTGCTTCCTACACAACTGGAGATGCAAGAGGTGCGTGCATATTCTTGGCTTCTAAAGGGATAGTAAGAAACATAAAATATAGAGATTTAAAGGAGTGTGATTTTTAATTGATTGACTATGGAGGGGAAATAGAAAGAGGAAACAGACAAGTATGACTGAATTTTGTGTGTGAGCCGTTGGAAAGCCATAGGATGGATGGAAAGAGATTAAGAATTTAATAGGGATATAGATAAAATCTTGTTTATCAGGTTGAATTCTTTTAATTGTTTTTTAATATATTTTTATTGATTTCAGAGAGGAAGGGAGAGGAAGAGAGAAATAGAAACATCAATGATGAGAGTCACTGATCAGTTGCCTCCTGCATGCCTCCATGAGGTATCAAGCCCACAACCCAGGTATGTGCCCCTAACTGGAATCGAACCTGGGACCCTTCAGTCCCAAGGCCCACACTCTATCCACTGAGCCAAACCAGCTAGGGCCATCAGGTTGAATCTTAAGTGTTTTAGAATCTCAAAGAGGATAGGAACAGCTCACAATGGAAACCATCTGAGGACATGTGGTTTCCCAATAGGCCTTATTTTTATCTATCTATCTATCTATCTATCTATCTATCTATCTATCTATCAATCATCTGTCATCTACCTACCTATCATCTACACACTTGCTTGAAGAACCTCAGATTTAGGAAGTATTCAGTCTAAAGTCATTTATGAAATGCAATTTGATAAATTTTACTGTTAAGATTAAGCAATTCTGTTCAACAAATGATAACATTGAGAAACATTTTTAGGACAAACAGAGGTCAAATAAATGAGATTGTTTTTTTAAAAAAACTTTTAGAAAGTTTATAAGAAAAAGATTGGCAGTCCATTAGTAAAACAAGCAAGGGACTTAGCTAGATATTTTCTAAAAGAGGATTTTCAATGAAAGCTAAAAATAAAATGAGAGGCTACTACAAGTTCAATTGCTAAATGAAAAGTCTGACCATATCAGGTGTTAGCAAGAATGTGAAGCAAATGAAACACTTATACACTTCTGAGTAGCATACAAATTGATACAAGCACTTAGTAAAATGATTTGATGTTACCGAAGGTGAAGACCCATATAACCTATGAATCTGCAAATCCACTATTAGCTTTATAGCTAACAAAAACACCTGCAAATGTACCATGGGGCACGCATAGGAAAGGGTATTTAGAAACTTCTCCAAACCAGAAATAACCAAAGTTTTCATCAATAGTAGATTAGATGAACAAATAGTAATATAGCCATAAAATGGAAAAAATATTGAGCAGTGAATATAAGCTAATCAAGCTACATGCAACACAGAATGTTGACCAAATAAAATAAAATGTAGAAAAAATTCACTATGTACTGTTACATAAAATTAAAATTCCAGCAACACTATAGTATTTAGAGATGTATATTTAGGGGTTAAATGAAAGAACAGCCAGGGTTGGATTGTAATTGAGAAGGGACAACTAGGCTGTTTGTCAGCATGATTTCCAATGCTGCATTTCTTGATCTGAATGACAGTTTACACAAGTGTTCATTTTATTATAATGCATTAACTGTATATTTGTGCTCTATGTACTTTTTTTGTAGACTTGTTATATTTTACAATTAAAATGTTTACAAACAACAAAAAGCAAAAAGAAATAAGATAAGTTTGTTTTCCCCCAAAAAGGTATGAAGTAAATTTAGAAGAACGTATGAACATCTCTTAGCATGAAAGACTCATACTAGAAAGCTAGTAGTTAATCTTTACAGATAATAATTGCAAATATACTGGTTTGGTGTGTGTGTGTGTGTGTGTGTGTGTGTGTGTGTGTGTGTGTGTTTAAATAAAACAAGATTATTTCCTTGGGCCACAGTATTTTTCCTTTACCAAAAAAGTTTCAATAAATGAGAAAAATAAGTGTAGAATGAAATATTTTACATTTAATTATACTTAAAGTTATAAATAAACAGTAGAGGAAAGTATATTTTCAGTTTGATTCTTCCCCAAACACTTAATTAGTATGTCAAGTGGGACAGCAAAAAGGAAACGTAGGAGAATGGGCAATAAAACTCAAACTAAAGCAACAAACCATGCATCACAACTGTTCTCCAGCCCCATGAAATCTGAGGCCTTAAAATAATTTTGTCTTTTCTCCGATCTAGAGAGAACAAACTATGCTTTTTATGAAACGTGAAGTGGAAAGTCATTGGATCCTTCACCTACATAAATATATATCCCATTTTGCTTTTTTAAGAAATCAAATACATTTTTTGGCCCAATTCAGTTCATAAATCGACGGCCATGTTTATCGTCAAAATTTGTTTGACAAGATTAGATTCTCATGGAAAAAAAAAGGCCCAAGATTGTTCACACTTATATATTCTCGATATATTAATTCATTGCTTGGGTTATGAGGTAGTTTTTAAGTAGCTTCTTTTTATCTTGTTTCTGTGCACTTAAAAAAAAAAAAACTAACTGCAGAAAATGTGGGCAGTGAGCATTTCCAGCAGATGTCAGTGTTGGCGTTTGATGCAATCTAGGGAGTCCTCAAACCCAGGGCTTTGCTGTGAAGATGAGCAGAGTCCTATCCAGATCCTTAATTCTTGGGAAGCGTGGAAAGGTATTCTTGATGAATTGTGTTCTTTTGTGGGATGTTACCTTCAGAAGTATATTGGTGTAGGTTAGGAAATAGATATGGCTTCAACAATATTCTTCCCTCTCTTTGAGATTTAACTTGTTCTAAGTTATACATAAATTATATGCATTTATTCTTCCCCTTGCTCCAAAAAGTATAGTCATTAACTATTCTTGAATTTATTCCCAGAATAGTTATTTGGGGGAATGCTTGAGGAATCCTAATATGTTTATCTCAGAAGAATATATCTAGCACCTACGAGGTACCAAAGAAATAGAACAAAAGCAAGTTATGTAGTTATGGGATTAAGTTCTATCACAAGGTATGAGCAAGTTATTAAGTAAACATGGAAGATGAGGGAATAAATATTGTCTGAAGGAGGAGTGGTTGGCTCCACTGAGGGATTTGGAGTCTTGAAGGAAGAATATGAGCTTTCTAGGGAAGAAATTTTAGGGAGGAAGAAATGACATGCAAAATTTTAATGAATGTTGGTCATGTATGTAGTTTTAATACAAGTGATTTTAAATCATAGTTTTTTTTGGGAGACTATTTGAAGTATATTAAAGTAGTTAAAATAGTTTGGAACTAGATAGAGGTCATTTATTAAGTAATTAAGAATACAGATTGAGGAGTTTAGAGTCTACCTAGATTCCAATTCTTGCTTTCCTGTTATTAGATTAGTATCTAATAAGTGAAATTAATATTCTTGTGCATCAGTTTCTTCATCTTAAGAGTAAAATGACACCAACATTTTATAACATTGTTAAGAAGATTATGTGAAATACATGTAAAATAGTACATTGTCTGGGCACATAACAAATGCTCAAAATGTTTAGTAGTATTAGTAGTTATTTTATTTCACTAGAAATAATGAAGAAGCATACCAGAAGTTTTAAATTGAGTAGAGGTACCCACATTTTAATTGGGTAAATGAGTGATTTTTTTTAAATTTATTTTTACCAGTAGCTTACCAATGTTTGGTATTAGCATTGAATTTGCTCTGACCTTTGAAAGGGAATATGTCTAAACAGACACCTAAATCAGCTGTCTGTTCTGCATAGCTTGCTGTGTGGTTTAGGAGTATATGGTACATGTTATCAATGAAGAACCAAGCCAGGTCTCTGAACACCAAGATAAAGCAGGCTTAAAGAATAGAATGTGAGGAGGAACCTTATCCATGCAACAACAGAACTCAAATCAGAGAAAATTGGGGTTACTGAGAACTTTGTTAATATGAGTCTGAAAGCCAGCATCCCACTTGGAAAAGCTGATCACTCAGAAGTCTAATTTCCCTCTTGTCTTGTGAAGAATAGTGACTCTTTACTTAATTCACAAAAACTAAGAATGAAATGCATAGGCTGAAGGAGAGAGTGGTTATCATATTCTTAGCTCCCAAGTTTATTGAAAAAAAAAAAAGATCTTCATCATTGAGAGGCAGATGAACAATGGAGAATATTAAAATTGGGTTGACTGTGTCATTCATTTTTATATTTATTGCATTGAAATAATATGAATCAGAAAATAAAATAAAATTAATGAAGAAAATCAAGATTTAGAGAAGAAAATCAAATTTTCCAACCATAAGGATAAACAGTATTCCAGTGACTAAGAAGATATGTCTTACACTGATTTTCCAGGCAACCAAAGTGAAAAAGTGAATGAATTGAATTATTCACATGAAAAAAGAAACATAACAACAACCTGATGTTAAAGATTATATGGAAAGGCAAATGACCCAGAAGAGTTAACACAATATTGAAGGAGCAGAATGTAGTGGGAGGACTGATGTTATCCAATTTCAAGACTTACTATAAAAATCACAGTAATCAAAACAGTATTACATTGGCAAAAAAAAGAGATAAGTAGATCAATGGAATATAATAGAAAGCCCAGGAATATATCCACATTAATATAGCCACTTGATTTTTTACAAAGACACAAAAACACTGCATAGGAGCAAAGATAGTCTCTTCAAGTGGTGCTAAAGCAACTGGACATCCGCATGACAAAAAATAAATATAGACACAGATCTTACGCCTGTTACAAAAATTAACTTAAAATGAATCATAGACCTAAATATAAAATGTGAAACTACAAAACTCCTAGTAGATTACATAGAAGAATACCTAAATGACTTTGGGAATGGTGATTCCTTTTAAAATATAACATCAAAGACATGATCCATGAAATGAATAGGTGATAAACTGGACTTGACTAAAATTTAAAAAAAAATTTGTTTGGTGAAAGATGATATAAAGATATAGAAGACAAATAACAGAAGGGGAGAAAATATTTGCAAAAGACATATCTGATAAAGAACTGTTATCCAAAATATACAAAAAACTTAAAACTCAACAATAAGAGAATAAACAACCATTTTTAAGGGAGAGAGCCAGTGAAATAAATAATTACAAACATTCATTGGTTCCTTTGGATCCTTGAGCACATTTTGCAATAAACAACTTCTAGTCATTTGAAATGAATGGGTTGAAAAACTTACTTATAAAGAACTAGAGGCCAGGTGCATGAAATTCGGTGGGATCGGGCCTAAACCGGCAGTCATACTCTCTCACAATCCAGGACTGCTGGCTCCCAACTGCACCTGCCTGCCTTCCTGATTGCCCCTAACAGCTTCTGTCTGCCAGCCTGATCACCCCCTAACCATTCCACTGCCAGCCTGATTGATGCCTAACTGCTCCCCTGCCAGCCTGTTTGCCCCCAACTTCCCTCCTCTGCCAGCCTGCTTACCCCTAACTGCCCTCCCCTGCAGGGTTGATAACCTCCAACTGCCCTACTTGCAGGACTGATCCCTCCCAACTGCCCTTCCCTGGTGGCCATCTTGTGGTGGCCATCTTTTTCCACATGGGGGCAGCCATATTTGACCACATGGGGGCGGCTATTGTGTGTTGGAATGATGCTAAATCTGCATATTACTCTTTTATTAGATAGGATAGAGGCCTGGTGCATGGGTGGGGGCCAGCTGGTTTGCCCTGAAGGATGTCCTGGATCAGGGTGGGGGTTCCTTGGGTCATGGGCAGCTTGAGCAAGGGGCCTGTGGTGGTTTGCAGGCCAGCAATGTTCCCTGGTGACCCAAGTGGAGGCCCCGGTATCTGGAATTTATTTACCTTCTATAATTGAAACTTTGTAGCCTGGAGTGGAGCCAAGCCTCCTGCTCACTCTGTGGATGGCAGCCATTTCTGTTTGGATTTGTTTACCTTCTATAATTAAAACTTGGTAGCCTTGATTGGAGGCTTAGGTTGGCAAGGGGAGGCAGAAAGCTTAGCTTCTTCCATTGCCTGGGAAACCCAAGCCTCCCTTCTGCTCTCTGTGGTTGTAGCTATCGTGGTTGGGTTTATTTGCATAATCACTCTGATTGGCTGGTGGGTATGGCTGGTGGGTGTAGCTGGTGGGTGTAGCAGATTGAGGGTTAATTTGCATATTATTATTTTATTACGTAGGATAATTAATGAAGGAGAAAATAAGTCCATCCTTTATCACAGATATACATATTTTAAGCTATAGGTAATATTTATTTTAATATGTATTTATTTCAGATAGGAGGGGAGAAGGAGAAAAAGACAGAGACATTAATGACAAGAATCATTGATCAGTTGCTTCCTGCATGTCCCCTACTGGGGATCCAGCCTGTAACCTGGGCATGTGACCTTGAACAGAATCAAACCCGGGACCTCCTGTCAGTCAACAGGCCGACGCTCTCTCTATCCGCTGAGCCAACCCAGCTAGGACTAAAGGTAATATTTTTAATTTTTATATTTAACATATGCAAAACTTATATTTGTAACTTTGTTCTCATAAAATCACCTGCTTAATATTTTAGCAAATTTCGGTGAGAAGGGTTGATCTTATTTATGACTTTTTTCTAGTATTGTGTAGCCCCATGCACTCCTTCATTATGCAAAAATGCTTATACACTTCCCTAGAAGATGGACAAGCTATTTGTAAAACCATGTTTCCTAAAATTTGGGAAAATTAAACCTTGCCATATACCGGTATATATAAATCATCCAAATTATTTATACCCTAACTAAGACCAGTATCAGAAGGTACTTTTATCAGATTGTCCTCTTCAGTAGGATCGTGCTGGGAGGTAGATTAGTGAAGGAAGAGACACGGTCTGTGCCTTCCAGACCTGTCACTCTAAGCAAATGCTCAGCAACAACGAAACTACAGGTGGCCATCATTGAGGCTTCAAGTTTACAAATAAATTCAAATCAGGATGCCAACTTGACACTGTAGTTAAAGTAATTTGTCTCTCAGTCCCACATTAGGGAACGTGAGATGTGAATATACAGCTTAGACATAAATAAAAATGGTTCTAGTTTTATTTCTGTGATATATTTTCAGTGGAAAAAATGGTTAGAGGGAAAACTGAATTTGGATACTTTCTGTAAGAGCTCCATGTTATGAATTTTCTACAAATGATACATTTTAATCTAGAGGTATCTTTTGTAACCTTTGGTTTCATTTTTTCCAGGGGACTACTAGAATTTCTTTTTAAAAAAATATATATTTTATTGATATTTTACAGAGAGGAAGAGAGAGGGATAGAGAGTTAGAAACATTGATGAGAGAGAATCATCCATCAGCTGCCTCTTGCACACCCCCTACTGGGGATGTGCCCACAACCAAGGTACATGCCCTCGACTGGAATCGAACCTGGGACCTTTCAGTCCGCAGGCCGACGCTCTATCCATTGAGCCAAACCGGGTTCGGCTATTAGAATTTTTGAATCTCTTAATTCTAAGACAGGTTTCTTTATTTAGCATTAAAGAAATCAATGAGCTGTGTCAGCATTTGTCTACATGTGTTCAGGTATGTGCGTGTGTGTGTGTGTGTGTGTGTGTGTGTGTGTGTGCATGTGCATATGTGCACCTGTGCACCTACTAGACTACTTCAAATTAAACTCTAATATAATCAAAGGGACAACTTCTTCTTTATGCATAGAGAAGGAAACCCAACTACTAGTTATTTGAATATAAAACTTATGTAGGCATTTCTGCCTTCTAGGAGGTATGACAAATTCCTTTGAATGGGGATAGTAGCCTCCCTTGAGTTATTAAACTTTTAGGACAGTGTGCCACATATGCAATGTCTGGTGCCCTGAGGGCATTTTTGTGACAGTTGTTTCAGTTATGTAGGAGGTCTGATTTCTGCATCTCAATCAACGCAAGAAGAAAGACAGCCTTAGGAGATGAGGCACGGACCAGTATCACAAGGGAACAGAAAGTATGATCCAGGGATGGCCACAGGAATTTAAGTCCCGCAGTGCACAAAAATCTTATTGAAACATATGATAAAGGAGGCAGAATGTGTTATGTAGGCATAGTCAAATATGCGCCACATGTTTATGCAGGTGTAACAGTGCAATGAGAATTTGATTTCATTGTCTGGCATTTGTCTATTGGCAGCTTTTAAGTATCTCCTCTCCCTATTCACCTTCTTTCCCACATCTGAACAAACTGGTAAGGAAGCCTTGAATTTCCTCTTTTGGCTCCTGAAGGAAGTTCAAGCCACACACCAATTCTCCCTGCAGTCCATCCCAATATCTCCACACCCAACCACCATAAAACCCCAAGCTAGTCTCCTTTCCCTACTCTCACATCACTTTGGGCCCACTTGGGAGGCACACTGCTCCCCTCAAAAGTCTCACTATGTAATAACCCTCTTCCTCCTCTTTGGTGTATGTGTATATCTGTGTGTGTGTGTGTGTGTGTGTGTGTGTGTGTGTGTGTGTGTGTGCCATCATCAATCTCAACATTCAAACCAAATATCGTGTATATGTCCTAGAAAAGTCTCTGGGTTTGAGGTACTAGGGTAGACCATCCAATTTATACCTTGGACTCTCAGAGAAATCACTGTTCCTTCCAAAGTATAATAAAACCCAGCCAATTCCCTTTGGAGCTATTAACATTTCATTGCTATGTAAATGTTCAGCAGAAGCAGAAGGAAGAACAGTATTCATGGAATAATTCTGACAGATTATAGTTTGAGGTCTTGTTAAAGGTTATTAAAGGTTATGTCCTCCAAATGATTTATCCATTATGGTAGGAATAGAAATACCAACAGCCTGAATAAGAATTAGCTCTGCCATTTTTATTAGGTCAGCATTGGGTTGTTAAAACCCAAACAGACAATAATTATGACATAGGAAGCATTGCAAAGCATTTTTAAATACAATTTTTTGTGTCATTCAAAAATAGTCAGCCTTAAATATATCTAGTTAATCCATTTATTCTCTACATTACCCATATTTTCTTTTTCTCATCTCTTAGACACTCTAGCTCTTGAGTGTGGAACATTTTGGAAATTATGCTGTTCTCAAAGGTAGCAAATGCAGTAACTTTAGTTTGAGGAAAAGATTATGATTTTGTGAGAAAAACCAAATAGTGCCCAGCTGGTGTGGCTCAGTGGGTGAGCGTTGACCTATGAACCAGGAGGTCAAGGTTCGATTCCCAGTCAAGGCACATGCCTGTGGTGCAGGCTGGATCCCCAGTGTGAGGCATGCAGGAGACAGCCAATCCATGATTCTCTCTCATCATGGATGTTTCTCTCTTTCTCTCCCTCTCCTTCCTTTCTCTGAGATCAATTAGAAAAACAACATAAAATAAAATAAAAAGGGGTGATTAAAAAAAAGAAAAACCTAAATTGCTTATATTCCACCTGCAAAAATATCAGAATATGAGCAAACAGGATGGTAACATAGTAATGTATTTCATTGGGCATCTCCTTATAATAAACCATAAACTTATGAGCAATTAGATAACGAAGAACTCTATAAAACAAATTGCTTCCAAAGGAATAGTGATACCATATAATTGTATCTAGATAGTGCTTGATTAAAAAATAATACCTCACTTTTGCGACTACTTTGAACATAGAACCTATAGGTAATGAGGATAAACAAAAATCAAAGTTGCAGCTAATTGTTTTAAGAGACAGCAGCCAAAAAGTACAGAAGAATACTTTTCAGGGAGGTAATTAGGCTTGTGGGAGTCAGAATGCAATCTTGTTAACAGTATGAGGCTCTTTATTCTTCTCCTCAATCAATTATTTAAGCCTATTTCAGGAATTTACACAATGAATACAGTCAAGGTACAGAGATTTTGGAGGACATGTAATTGTCCAGAGATGCACTAAAAGTAATTTAGTCTGCACTGGAAAGTTTCCAACGTATATGTACTTGTTAGAAGTTCTAAAATGTATTATTTTCTTCCAATTAAAGTCTTGGCAAGAATGTAGTAGTTTAGTAAGACCCAGGAATGATAGAGCCTGAGCAAACCACTTGGACGCATTTGGCACAGTTCACATCCAAATCAAGCCTTGGGAACCAAATCCAAAAATAACAACTATCAATTGAGCACCGATTATGTACCAAGAACTCTGTCAGGTCCATCACATAGGTAATCTCATTTAACCCGGGAAAGCTTTAAACGTGCTGGGTTTAAAGATGAGTGCATTGTCACTCAGAGAATTTCACTGACTTCCTGTGATCACTCGGTGGATTAGAGGAAGGCAGAGGGTTAATGGAAGGCCCAGCTCTTACTCTTACACAGTCCTCTTTGTCTATCCACACAGGTAATAATATGATGAAAATACAGTCCCAGCTCTATATTTTAGCGTATTGGGATCTGCTCTGAGTGGATTGGGCAGGGCTCTGTTTACTCTTTTCTATAAATGGTGCTAGGGAGCACACTCAGACATGTCTTACCTTTTGTAAGGACAGTTTTTTCAGAGTACAATTTCCCTTGGTCACTTGGGTATTTTTTTTAGCACCTTTAAATAGTTTTTTTTTTTAAATATTGTGTCTAAGTTTTATAATTTTTATTTGTGCAAAGGTTAATAGGATATCACTTTGCCATCATTATTAGAAATCTACCCACATCCTCTCTAGGTCATGTACCTGCACTTCCTTCATGGGCAACGCTCCATAGCTGTCTTTCTCCTTCCCTACCATAATGGCATTGAAGCTGGAAGTCTAAATAATCAGCTCTAAAAGATTCTACTCTCAAGTAAATCTTAGGAAAATGATCTCACTTGATATCCGTAGATATAGGTATTTGTTTTTCTTAATTTGGACAAATAGCTTGCCTCCTGTGTATAATTGCTTTCTTTATAAAAACTTAAGGAATTGAGTGAGTTATACAATTGCTTCAGCCAATAAAGTTATAGTTTCCCTTATGGTCAAGTCAGGAAACAAGACCTCTACTAAGTTATAGGCATAGCCATTGTTTATGCTAAGATTTCCTCCTGTTTTCATTTTCCCAGAAGAGAAGCAACTTGTCAACTGAGATGGTTTCAGGAATTGACATTTTACCTGCTGTCTCTGACTTTCTACATTTCAATTTCAGTGCCAAAACGGTCAATAGGCACATTACTCTCAAGGTGAATTTTACAATGTTCTCTAATTTTCCAACTAGAATATCACTTTTCTTTCCTCAATTTGCTGTCAGTTTTCTCCCTTTCTTAGCACTTATGCTGTCACTCAAGTCTAATTTCCAAATCCTCCATAGGATTGTGCCATCAGCTTTCCCTATTCCTAAATAACAGGAAAAAAATACCATTGTCTGTCTCGGCCCAGACTATTTTTACTCTCTGCACAATTCAGATGATGGATGCTGAGCTGTAGTTTTCTCTGCTGAGTGACAAAGTCAACGTAATAAGAAACATGTTTTAAAAAAATGCTAGTTTCTAGAAGAGATGGAAAAGTAACAAGGTGGACAAAATGTAGAATTCTGCCACAACTGAGCTCCTCATAAGCCATGAGCAATATTTTTTGTTATATTTATTTTTATGTCATATATTCAGATAAAGCAATATTCATCTTATAAATCAAGTGTGCATATGTGCTACATCCATTATTTTTTCATTCAACTACTACATGTTTTGAATTAGTACCATATGCCATAGAATAGTGAACAAAGTCTCTCTATTCATTGTTACCAACAAAAGTCATGGAATGATGAAAAACTTTAGTTAGAATTGATAGTGATCTTTGGATGCAGACTTAGTAAGCTACAGCACAACAGAGCAGAAATAAGTAACTAAAGGATTAACATCTTTTGAAGGTGATATTTTGAGGGACAAGATAGAGAAGGAAACATTAAAGAATGTCAAATAATTTGTTTTGCTATTTTACCACTGAATTACCTAAATTATTTCTAATTGAATTTATAAAATGACAAAATAAATACCTGCTCATTTTGACAGTTCAAACAAGCGTTAAGGCTGAAATCAGTGTTCACATTTATATTAAGAAATCAATTGTTTTGGTGTTGTGTTACAGGAAACCAAGACCGGAATATATTTTCCTTCTTTATATGAAATGCCCAACCAGAATATATTAATATAATTACTATAAAATTGATGTGCCAAATATTTTAAAACTTGCTCACCTAAATTTATTTGTAATAGACGTTCAGTTAATATGTGCAAATGTTTACACATCACAGTTACATTGTATTGTGAATCTTATCAATATATTTTTTAAATTAACATTTATTTAGAAATACTACTCTTTGTTTCATAAAATAAATTATGTCTGTCATATTGACTTTTTGGAAAAAAAATTGAATTTGATTTTTTTTTTTTAGGACTTGTTCTATGACATTTTGATTTGGAGGATACAATATTTCTGAAACTAGATTTTAAAAAAAAGGATGGATTGCCTTTTTGATACTTTATGAGTATCAGACTAGAGCTTAGCAGAATCCAAGATTACCTTCCAAAATTTCTTATAATTCAATCCTTTTTTTCTGGTAGTGGGGGTGAAAGGAGAGATAAATTCTGCATAGCTGAAACTGGTTTGGCTCAGTGGTAGAGCGTTGTTCTGTGGACTGAAAGGTCCCAGGTTCGATTCTGGTCAGGGGCATGTACCTTGGTTGCGGGCACATCCCTGGTAGGGGGTGTGCAAGAGGCAGCTGGTCGATGTTTCTCTCTCATTGACGTTTCTGGCTCTCTATCTCTCTCCCTTCCTCTTTGTAAAATATCAATAAAATCTCTCTCTCTCTCTCTCTCTCTCTCTCTCTCTCTATATATATATATATATATATATATATATATATATATGAAGAAATTCTGCATAGCAGAATAAGTTAGAATATAAGGAAAAGAGATGTGTTTTTGAGTAGGGAAGTTTAGCTAATTGTAAGCATTTTTTTGTATGTAGTCTACATTTACATAAGTGTGCGCGTTTCAGACAAGAAAGCTTTTATAATTTCAATCATTGCTATTAACAACAATCTATATAATTAAAGCCTAAGCGACCATTACAGCAAAACGACAGAATGACCAATCACTAGGATGTACACTGACCACCAGAGGGCAGATGCTCAACGCAGGAGCTGCCCCCTGGTGATCAGTGTGCTCCCACAGGGGGAGAGTGGCTCAGCCAAAACCCAGGCTCATGGCTGGTGAGCGCAGCTGCAGTGGTGAGAGCCCTCCCTCCTCCATGGCAGTGCTAGGAATCATGAGCTGAGCGACAAGGAGTAGGCTAGTGGCAAGGAGGAGGGGTCCCAGTCTGCTAGAGAGTCTTGGCTGGGCTGAGAGATCTCTCCCAGTGCACAAATTGCATGCACCATGCCTCTAGTAGGTGATATAGTAGCTAAAGTATATTGATATTGGTTATGTTGACATTAAATAGATACAATGACTACATTCCACAGTTTGAAGTTATTGAACTGATAGATTCGTACTTCACTGAAAATATTATTTATCTCAGTAAAATATTTAAAGAAATTTTATTGTCAAAATACATACTGTACTTATCTTTCAACTAGAGGCCTGGTGCATGAAATTCGTGCATGGGTGTGTGTGTGTCCCTCAGCCCAGCCTGCACCGTCTCCAATCTGGGACCCCTCCAGGGATGTCCAATTTCCCATTTAGGCCAGGTAGGATTGGGCCTAAATGGGCAGTAGGACACTCCTCTCACAATTCAGGACTGCTGGCCTGCCTGCCTTCTTGATTGCCCCTAATTGCTTCTGCCTACCAGCCTGATCACCCCCTAATCATTGCACTGCCAATCTGATTGATGCCTAACTTCTCCCCTGCTAGCCTGATTGCCCCTAACTTCCCTCCCCTGCAAGCCTGATCATGCCTAACTGCCCTCCCAAGGAGGCTTGATCACCCCTTAACTGCCCTCCCTTGCAGGCTTGGTCCCTCCCAACTTCCCTCCCCTCCTGGCCATCTTGTGGCGGCCATCTTGTGTCCACATGGGGGAAGCCATATTGTGTGTTGGAGTGATGATAAATTTGCATCTTACTCTTTTATTAGATAGGATATTTATATCCCAACATCTTCTGAACAAAAATAAAAATTATTCTTGCTATAATGCCAGACCAGCCACATGCATTTGCCCCTAAACCTACCTGTTAAGAGCTTGTTAAAAAAAAAAAAAGAGTAAAATGTGTGATTAAGAGTAAACTTGTAATAGAAAGAAATAATTATGGAGAATTGTGGAGGTTAGGATAGGGGAGAAGTCATCATGAACAAGAAACTTCACTATATTTCTCTAAAATAGAGGATGAGGCATCAAACAGTGATGAAACGAACTCAGTAAATGGAATCCTGAGCTGCACAGTGAGTTTCGTCCCCACCAAATAATGACACATCTGTAAAGAAACTGAGCAAACCCTGGAGGAAAACCATCTCTATGCAAGTTTTATTGTCATCGGGCAGTGCTTGAGTCAGGACTAACCAGTGCCACACCAGTTCAGCTTCCTGGCCCCCACACCCACCCTGCATTGCCCCACATAGAGCAGTCAGAATTTCCACTCCATGGAAATTATTTTACCTGGGAAAGTCCATGTAAAAGAATGGTTTTACTTATCTATAACTTCAAGTATTATTCTTCTAATTCATAAATTTCTGCCATCATTTCCCCATTACCAGTGATTTCATTTAAGCTATAACTGTAATAGTGATTTAAGATTCCACACAGGCGTAGAACCAATGCCAGAATCTCAGAAGTCCTGGGGGTCAGCTGACATCAGAAAAATCTTAATCCATGTGATAATTGCAGTGGACACGAACCTCAGATTTAATTCTTACCAATTATGCTGGGTTTGCACTATTCAACCAATTTGGGTCATGTGTTAAGTGTAACTTGTAACACAAAAACCACTCCTGTTTATTTAAGCAAAAAAGAAAGAAAGAAAGAGTAAATATAGCTTCCTCCTCCCCAAAGAAAGCATAATATAACTCCAAGCTGAGTCAGCTCCTGATAAAACAGCCTCCTCAGAAATTCCCTCAACACTTTAAATTATATCCCATTATCCACAACTTGCTCATCTGACAGTAAAGGCAAGTGGATGGGAATATAGTCCATTATCTGAGTGCATTGTAGTACCCGATATTATTGGGGTTCCAAACTAAGAAAGGAGAGAGTGAATAGTATCTCTACTATACTTACAAATTGCTCCTCTAATTTGCATAGTGTAGGATTAACTCAGGGCTGCTAAAACAATCTGAGAGTTTTAAACAACTCAAATGTTATTAATCACTAAAGTCATTATGTCTTAGATTCGAAAGTTCTCTTTTTCCTTCTTGCCAATCACTTGTACTTTTTGTCTTAATTGGCTGCTATTTTCAATCAAGTACAATTGCCCTGAAGTAAAGTTAGAGTCACATTCCACTGATTAGAGTTGTCTTCTTAATGATTAATGAGCCAGTCTGAAATTCACACTGTGCTTATTTAGAACATGATAGCATCATTCAGTAATGAACTTTCAAGAGTTTATTGTTTCCTGTTGCCACATTTCTAATCAAGTGCTCATATGCATAATGAATGATTCAAGAGAAATCTGTTTTTTGTCTTATTTACTAGAAGAGTCATCTTAATGGCAAACCATGACCATGTTTAGATGGATTTTCTAGTCAGATCTGAACATGAGTTAAAGTATTTCAAGGATTCATGAAACAGTAAAACATAATGGTCTTTAGAATTATAATAAAGTCACACAAACTCAGATATGTAAGAAAACTTGAGATTTATTTAGTCTACCTCTTATCCAATTCCATGAATATAACCACCAGTAGGTGATTCTCTAGCATCTTGTGGATGGATGAATCTCACCACCTCTGTGTCAGTTTCCTCTAGACGGCACTAATACTTCTATTGAACAAAATCACAACATTTACTTTTCCCAGTATCATCTTTAACTTCCCTTTTTCTGCCATGTGCTGGGTAGTTATTTTAGACAAAGCAAACTGTTATCAATATTGACAGCCACGTTAGAACAAAGTTTAATTTCAGAATAGGATGACAAAGGTGGTGAAAAGGTCACCCACGAATCACAGAAGTTAGGGAAAGGGAGAGAGGGTACAGGGTCAGGAAGGGGTAGAAAAGCCGACTTTGATAGGTGAGATTTGAGCCAAAACCTGATGGAAGTGAAGGAACCATCCAGGCAGATATCTATTTCTCTGCCCAGAGTTCAAGGCAAAGAAAACAGAAAGTGAAAAGGCTATTGGGGTTGAGCCTGACTTCAGTGTCTTAGTTCAAGAGCTAGAGAGATTAGTGTAGCCAGAGCAGAGTAAGTGAGGAGAAATTGGGATATAGTTAAGGTAGACAGTGAGTGAGATATGAAGTCTTTGCAAGATTTTAAGCAAAACAGTGCCATGATCGGTCTTGGTTTTCAATGATTCACTCTCTCATGTGTGGAGAACATCCTATTAGGTGAGGAGGAAGCAGAGACCACCCAGGAGGCTGCTCCATTGGTCAAGTAGGACAGATTGGCTTATGCCAAGATAACAATAGTGTATTAGTATGTAAGTGTGCTCTGATCCTGGTTATACTTTGTAGAAAAAGGCCTACATGAGGTACTGATATATTGGACATGCAATAGGGAACAAAATATAATGAATCAGATGATTTTAGCTTGAGCACCTGCAAGAATGGCTGCACCACGTATAGAAGTGAGGAATCTTGGGAGAAGAGTGCCACTGATGCAGAGGAGAATGAAATGTGTGGTTTTTATTTTAATGTAGCATTTATGCGTCCAAATGGGAATGCTGAGTAGACAGGTAGATGCATGAATTGGAATTCAGCTGAACAGCATTAGTCCAATGTTTGGTTGTTTGATTTGTAAGATATCATCCATATTGCTTTCTCCTTAGTGTTTCAAAGGGTTGGGATTGATGTTGACAGATTTTTTCCCCCTAGTATAGATTTCAATATTAATGCTGTCATGGTCAGAGTGCTAGAGGTACCCTGGAAGATGCTATAGTGTATCCATCACCTTCAGGATGAAGGCACTCATTTCCCCAACTGGTTGGATGCTTAGGGCTCCATCAGAGCCTGATTGCATCAGATTTGGGAGGATTGTCCTCTCTTTGAAGGGGTGCCTTGCATATCTTTTCCCTTGGGTGCAGATCACATCTAATGACTGGAGGAAAGTCATTGGAGGAAGGTTAACAAGGGCTGGATCCTTTGCCTCAGTTTGGGAACCCTCTTGCACAAATGCATCACAGTTGGTTTGGGGGCAGTGGGGATTGTTTTGTGTGTGTTTTTTAATCCTCACCTGAAGATACTATCCCATTAATCTTTTAGAGAGAATGGAAGAGAGAGGGAAAGATAGAGAAACAGTGATGTGAGAGAAGCACATTGATTGGTTGCCTACTACACAAGCTCGGACCAGGACCTGAGCTGGGAGGAGCCTGTAACCAAGGTACATGCCATTGATCAGAATCATATCTGAGACCAGAATCAACTTTGACCCACAGACTAATGCTCTATCCACTGAGCCAAACATAGTTAAACTTTCTCCTCTCAATTTTCTTCCCTTACTTCTTAGAACTATTCTTGAGAGCATTCCCTAATAAACCTTTGAGACCCAAAACTCCATCCCAGACTATGTTTTTCAGAGAGCCTAACTTAAGCCACAAATGTTTCACAAAAGTAAATATTCATAAATAAAGTCTTTTAACTTTTAAAAAAATTAAAAGAGATACATGGTGCAACTGGTTTTGGTATTATTTACATTATCCTATATAATAAAAAGGTAAGATGCAAATTGACCCTCAATGCCCTCAAACAAGATGGTCGCCCCTATGTGGTTAAAGATGGCCACCACAAGATAGTCAGCAGGGGAGGGTAGTTGGGGCCAACCAGGCTTGCAGGGGAGGGCAGTTGGGGGCAATTGGGCCAGCAGGGGAGCAGTTGGGCGTTGACCAGGCTGGCAGGAGTGTGGTTAGGGGGTGATCAGGCTGGCAGGCAGAAGTGGTTAGGGGCAATCAGGTGAGAAGTTGGGAGCCAGAAGTTCTAGATTATGACAGGGATGTCCAACAGCCCATTTAGACCTGATCCCATGTACCAGGCCATTATTTATTATAACTATCCTAAAATACTGGTTAAAGAATAGTATCCAATTAAGCTGCCTCCTGTTTAGAATTATTTCAGCTCATATAGATTCATTCACACAAAATCATAGTCTATGACAAATATGGGTTTAATTTGCCTTACATTCTGTTTTAACATATACTTTTAATTAAGCCATATATTCTCATACTTAAAGGATATTTTAACAGCAATTGTATCTAACTAAAACAGGAAAGTTTTTAAACCAAATAACACTTCAATTGCAAAAACACCTCAGAACAACATAGAATGTTCATTATTTGTATAATTCAAAAACTTCACAAAAGGCACCAGGATTAAACTCTCAAAGCTTTTGTGAAGGTTCTAATCTGTCATTCAAATTCTTGCTTTCTGAATAGGTTGCTTTTCATCATTTCAAAAAGTTGACATGTCTATGGTTAAGCTTAACCCCTCCTTTAAAAATCTCTCCCCCTAACTTCCTACATTTTTTTTTAGGATTTTTAAAAAAAACACTATGAGCCATTAAACTTTAAAAGTCACAAAGAATGGTGTGTGTTTTTAAATTTTAAGCAGCAAAACAAGTAAGACATTTAAATTTATTGAGTGCATTTTTTTATTTAGAAGAAAAGTTAGTGTCCTTTTGTTGTTTCATGTGTTCAAAATGCATAGGATTATTTAGTAAACACCAGTAAACTACCACAAGGAAGAAAAAAGTCAATCACGCATTTGAATCTTATTTGAATTGTTGTCAAATGAGATTTTAGATTATAGTGTGAGATGAAAAATCTTACCTATCAGTTACCATCAAACTTGAGCTCTGGTGTAGGTTTAAATACTTTTGAGACAGCATGGAAGGACCTGGAGATTATCATGCTAAGAGAAATAAGCCAGTCAGAGAAAAACAAGTATCACATGATCTCACTCATATGTGGAATCTAATGAACAAAATAAACTGATGAACAAAATAGATCCAGACATATAGGAGCACGAAACAGACAGTGGAATTTCAGAGGGAAGGCAGGGGATGAGGCATGAGAGAGTGGGTGGAAAGAGATTAACCAAAGAACTTGTATGCATATATTCATAACCTATAGATACAGACAATAGCTTGGCAAAGGCCCGGGATAGAGGGCAGGTGCAGGCTAGAAGGGGACAATGCGGGGAAGAGGAAAGGAAACATTTTTAATACTTTCAGCAATAAAGATAAAAATATTTAAAAAACTAAAAAAAAAATAGGTTTAGTACATTTTCTTAGGTTCTTCTATGTATTTACTGATATTGATGAAAAACTTTTGGAAATACAGGAAGAAAAGCATAACACTGCAATTAACATAGGGGTGCATAGATGAATTATTGTTTTGGATTTCTTCAGATAAATACTCAGAAGTAGAATTGTTAGGTTATAAACTGTGGGAGCCTGATTCAGTGGGGGCCAAACATGGTGGGGATCTCTCTTTTCCAAGTCCTGCACAGAAAGAGAGATGAATGAACAGGTTCTAAGTGGAGGCAGCCAGGAATTGAGAAATAAAGGAAGGAAGGAAGGAAGGAAGGAAGGAAGGAAGGAAGGAAGGAAGGAAGGAAGGAAGGAAGGAAGGAAGGAAATGCAGAAAGAGATTTAAAGCTGGGAGCTGGGTGGGCCGCCATGCTCTCTGGTGGAGAGACAGGATGACAACAACTCTGACCCCTCCCAGCACATTTATTTTATACCCTCAATACCAAGAAGTATCACCAACTTATTTGCATTCTTAAGTAGGCCCTAGCATGCCTGGATTTACATATCTAGTCTCGCCCCTGCCGACAACTGGGCTAATACTAAGGCCAAGCTGACAACACTGTTGGCCATCTTGGGGAAATGTGTTCCCAGGGTGTGGCTTTGCCTATCACCCTGAGTTCAGCTGATGATAATTAAAAGAAATGCTCATATACCTTCCCAGGTGGCCCTCTACAGTAAGCCATTTCCATTTTTAACTTTTTGAGGAACCTCCATACTGTTTTCCATATCTACTATGTGATCCTCAAGCATGCATTGACTATCTACTACTGTTCACCACACTGCACCGAGGTTTAAGTTCAAAGATCCCAGAGACAGACAAAGCTTATTGCATTCAGACTCTGTCATTTAGCAACTATGCCTGAACTTCTGTCTCCTCATCTATGAAATAAAGATAATAACAATTATAAGTCTTAGGTTTATTGTGAGGTCTAAGTGAAATCACAAATGTCAACAGCTGAACACAGTGTCTGACACAGACTGAGGACTCACTATGACTACCATATCTGTCAGTTATTTTCTAGTTCAGGATCTGCACAAGACATTTTCTGAAGACACAGACAAAACAAGAAAGGCACGGCCTTATACCCAGTGGAGCTCATTCTCACCCTTTGAACTAGCCCTGCCTGTGAACACTCATCTAAAAAATGATTGTTGTTTCATGTGTTCAAAAGCAACTGCTCATTTAAAAAAATCAACTCACACAAATCAAGGATTTCCAGACACATTTTATCACCCATTATCTAATGGGTAAATCCTCAGGTAAATCCTAGGGTATTGACTTCATTCCTCAGAATTCTCACAGTTTACTAGGGAAGAAATGCAAATGTGGAAGTTTCCCCCTTGAATCATAATATATTAAAGAAATAAATGGAAGGAATTTATGAAAGATTATCTTTTAAAAACATTCCATGGTAGTCCAAAAAAAAGAGGAGTATAAATCCTGGAATATGTCAGGAATTCTGACTGTTCAGAATTTGTTTCTGCTATAAATTAGAGACATAGGGCTGAGTGAAGGTGAGGATGTCGAAAATGACTCGGGGAAGGTTGTTAGGTGCCAATAACTGTTAATGGGTACATTTTAAGGAGTTAAAAAGCAGACCAATTTTTATTTTAGAATTAAAAAAAATAAGACTATAATCTCAACTTAAGATAAGGTAAAATAACTCCAAAAATCTCTCTTAGTATCTCAGGAAAAAAGAGCTGAGACTTCCCTCTCCCCCCTCTCCCCTCCAAAAGTTAATCTTAAGGGAAAAGCCTTCTTATAATAAAAGCAGGTTTTCCTCTTAAGAGATACAATTCAGAATTGATTACCTTCCTTCACAGGATGCAACAATAGGAATGATTGACAAGCATGCCAAAGGCTTCATTCTTCTACCTGATTATCCACTGTGCCTTCCTGGAGCTGATTTCTATGAGGTGTTATAGTTTGAGGTGCTGTCCTAGACTTTGGAAGGAACTAGAAATGTTAGCTCTTTGTCTCTGCAATTCCAGCGGGGTTCCATGTCTGAATATTAGGTCTAACTTAATAATATAATTTTTAGAAATTTTTGGATCTGTATGGAGAAATGAAGTAGAGTTACTTCAATTAAATATTTATGAGAAAGATATAGAACATCAGAATAGCGCATTCTATATTCACTCTTACTTAACCTCTTGTCAGTGTGAATAGATATTTACTACTGTAAACAGTGAGTTGAGTATTTGACTAGCATGGAAAATTTAAATGTAATGTCATTATTTTTACTGTTAATACTTCTTTGATCAGAAATTGAGTAAATATTTCTGGTAGCATGATGGGATCAATCTAACTCTTAGAACACCAATATCTATCTGCTGAAGGAAAGATGTGAACATCTATAAATTTAAACGGAATCAATCCTTCCTAGGGTAAATGAGTCTACAAAAATCACACACTATGCATATTTAATCTGCACAGAAAGGTATTAACTTTCTAGGATTAACACATAAATTACTTATCATGATAGATAGTAAATTTTAACTATATTTTCATTTAGAAGGGATATTGGATTTTGAGTTACAAAGATTTAAAAATAAGTGGCTTAAAAATACAGGAACTTTTGTGTCATGTACAATGGGGTTGACTTCATTATATTACCAATATCTTTGAATGCTTCTATTTTCTGCTTTGCTATTCTTAGCAGAATTACATCCTTGGAACTATCTCTTGCCCACAATATGGCTGCCATGATCTTACCTACTACAGATAGGTAGAAGAAGGGAAAATGCTAGTTGTGCAAAATGGTGCAGGCCAGCTGAATCCATGCCACTTAAAACAAACAAATTAACAAACACAAAACACTTCCAGAGTTCAAACCAACAACTTTTGCTCAAATATCTTTGGACACAGTCGCATGCCTTCCCTTTACTTTAGTGTAAGATGAAAAATGTATTTCAAAGGAATGCATTGCCAAACCCAACAAAATTGAAATTAAGAAATAAGGGAGGTTGGATTTGGATAGGTACCCAACAGTCTTTCCCACTGTTATTATTATGATTACAATTTTTGTGAGGTCCATGAATAAATGATTTCTTTTTTAGTGTTTTCTTTCTCTGTGTGACCGTAATGTTTCCCCTTCAGCAATGTGCTGGAGCGAGCTTATATTGGCTTTCAAGAGCCCGCTGATAAAATTTCAAGAACTTTGCACAATGGTAATTAAACTTAGCAATTATTAAAACTAAATAATATAAACATAATTAAATAAGGTATATAAGAAACACAGATAATAAATATTTAAAGTAGATACATTTCTAATTGGTTTGATATGATGTATAATTATCCATTTCCCTGAGGTTATGCCCATTCATTGTGTCTGTATGGTGAAAATACTATTTGATGGAAACATATAGGGGTGTGCGCTAACATGCATCTCTCCCCAATTCTGCATTTAGTGCCATCACATTGGTAGTTTCAAACTGGTCATGGAGGGGAATATTTTACATCATGGAAGTTGACAAATACTAAAACGTGGCTCCTTTTCCTGGAAAGTATGTTGTACATATTTATTAGCACACTTCTGCCTTACATGAACAAAAATATGTTTAATAGTTTGCTCTATTGATGCTCAGCAGCATAGAGCTCAGGGTAGGGACAAATTTAATGTTTCACGAACATAATCACATCCAGAAGGTTAACCTGCGGATGCATTAAAAGAGGAAAGGAATTTTTCTCCATCTATTCATGCCAGGCAACAACTCTCATGGGACCCCCAGCAAGGCCCGCCAGATATTTCAGCTCTGAGCTAGAGAAAAGAATTCTTTTGTAACTAATCTCTGGGAGAGATAGACAAGGAAAGGAACTATCACATGTTTTCCCCAAGGACTAATAAGTTGGTTTATGTCCCTGAACTTGGAACACTCATCAAAAGTAAAGAGATTCTTTGGGGGGAGGGGGGGTGGGGAAAGAGCCTGCCTCACTGATTGTCACTCTAGGGCAGGGGTGGGCAAACTTTTTGACTCAAGGGCCACCATGGGTTCTTAAACTGGACCGGAGGGCTGGAACAAAAGCAACTTGACCATGCTGGCACTCTCATCTTGGGCTGCTGGTGAAGGAGCGGAGGGGAGAGCAAGAGAACCCTCCGCTCTTTCGGCTTCGAGGGCAGGATAGAACAGCCGAACGGGCCGGATGCGGCCCGCGGGCCGTAGTTTGCCCATGGCTGCTCTAGAGGATAAGAAAGTGAGACATTTTGGGTAAATACAGATGCAATGTGAGGTGGAAAATCAAGGAGACAATGCACTGGGAATAATTTGAAAGGGTGATTTGCCTATGATTTTTTAAAATTTCTATTATTTCAAGCACATTTATGTACTTGTATTCTAAAAACTAATCACAAATTAAAGAAGACAGAAAGACTTAATATAATAAGACACTGCTATTTGATAATTATTATGCATTCACTCTCAAAATATTTGTTCTCAGACATAGTTTGAAATTAGTGCCAAAACCATGCTGAAATATCAGAACAAAGAGATCAGTAGTGGTACTTTATGGAAATGCATGTTCTACAGGCTATATGCCATCTGATAAATACCTGCATAGTAAAGTCACATTTCACAGTTAGCCAAATATTTTTTAATGTTTTTATTTATTTCAGAGAGGAAGGGAGAAGGGAAGAGAGATAGAAACATCCATTCTGAGAGATAATCATGCCTCCTTCATGCCTCACACTGGGGATCGGGCCACAATCTGGGCATGTGTCCCCCCAACTAGGAATCAAACTATGACTTCCTGGTTCATAGGTCAACACTCAACCACTGAGCTATGCTAACCAGGGTAGCCTGTCACATAATTTATATGAATATTGGGGAGTGCATCCTCTGGGCAAAAAAAAAAAATATATGCATTTTTGTTTATGAAAGCATATTGTTACCTACTTTAAAATTAGAAGTTAATGGAATCCTTTGGTAATACCGAGGGGAGGCTTGGCTTCTGGAGAATTCTAATTTATTCTTTGGTAATGAGAAATACGACTAATTATCAAACAGACCAAAATACCAGACTTCCCTGATCACCATAATTTCTTCCTGGAGGACTCATCTACATTTGAAGCCAAATGCTAACAGAGTATTCAGCTTACAAACTACATCTGAACCCAGGGAGCTGGGTGGTTTTAGCCATACGCCACCTTCTCCCTAGAGCACACTGACTTTCCTTGGCTCTCCATTACAGCTGGAGACCAACAGGTCAATTTCAATTGTTGTTGTTTTTCATTGTTTCACCATTTGGCTTTAGTTAAAAACTGTTTCTTTTTTTTTTTTTTTACATGTTAATGATATTTACTTTGTCCCAGGTTGAGACTCGCTAATATCCTCAGATAATTCTTATCATTACTCTGAGCATCTAAATGGATGTTTCAATAATCTAAATATTTCTTAGATATTTTCACCAGTTTACGCTTGCTGAATAACAAATTACATGGCTTAATACAATATGGCGTCTTTTCTTAGCTTATGTGCTGCGGAAACCCAGGTGAATAAAGACTTCTGGTCAGATTAGCACTATTTTGCTTTTCCTGGGGGGAGGCAACAGAATAATTGTTCTAATAAATTCTTTTGATCAGGATTCAGAATAACAAATTATGGTAATAGTAAGAAATAATAACACTTGCTAGCTGAATGCCTATTATACCAGGGGGTCTACATACATTATTTCTTTCAATCTTACCTATGATAAAATTGAAGCTCAATTAATATTAATGATGAATAAATATTAAAGTGGTAAAAATTAATTAATGTCAACTCATTGTTCCATAGTATTATCCTTACCCATAAGTTTATTTCAGGTTAAAGATATTAATATATTATTTTTAAAAAAGTTAAGTGTTTTTCCCTAAGGCAGTGGTCGGCAAACTCATTAATCAACAGAGTGGCAAACAGAGGTTTAGGAGCATCATGTGACTCACAAGCTGCAGTTTGCCGACCACTGTAGATCTCAGAGATAGGGTTTCAAATTTAGCTCCATTTGAGTTTGGAGACTATATTCTCTAAATTCTACACAGTTATTAATACTCTTACCCCAATAAACTCCTATTCAACTCACCTACAAACATTTATTGAGGGCTCACTATGTGCTGGCACTGTGCTAATTACAAGGAATATAATAGTGAGCAAAATAGATATAGTCTCTGCCTTCTAGAATAAGAGTTCAAGTTTCAGTCAGATTATAAATGTTCCTTATATCAAACAAAGAACATACCTGTTATTAGTATTATTAATTAGTATTATTAATTAATATTATTAGTATTATTATTAATACTAAATAGTAATTTTAATAATACTGTTTTATATTCAATATAACACATATGTTTGCAGTCACAGTGAATAAACTTTATAAAACCACAATAAAATACTATAAAATTTTTATTTGGAGTTACTATTAGAAAAGGAGTAAGAAACTCTGTGTGTGTGTGTGTGTGTGTGCATGTGCACATACAGCTACTTTAATTAAAAAATAAATTATTTGGTGGAAAATTGTTACTAACTACCAAGTTATTAAAAATTAGTAAGCCTTGAATTATAAACATGGATTGTCCTTATGAAGTGTGTGCCTTCAAGTTGAAGCAGGGTTACCCAGTTGCTAGACTGAATATGTGTTCAGGGCATATACAAAGAGCGATGCAAAACACACAAGAAAATCGCCGAAACCGGTTTGGCTCAGAGGATAGAGCGTCGGTCTGCGGACTGAAAGGTCCTGGGTTCGATTCCGGTCAAGGGCATGTACCTTGGCTACGGGCACAGCCTTCCAGGGATGTGAAAGAGGCAGATGGTTGATGTTTCTTTCTCATCGATGTTTCTGGCTCTCTATCTCTCTCCCTTCCTCTCTGTAAAATATCAATAAAATATATTTTAAAAACACACACACACAAGAAAATCAATACATAAACAGAACAGAGGGAGGGAGAGCAAGAGAATGATGAAAGGAAAAGACACACACACACACACACACACACACACACATACATTAATTTGACTTCAAATAATTTATCCAGAATTTTGAAAACAGAAATTTTAGAAAAATACATTTTAATATATATGCATGTAAGTTTAATTTAATTGTTTTTATTTTGTATTATATAAGGAGAGAAAATCAAGTGTACCATAATTTTCCAGTGACTTGGGCTTCTAAAAAACCGAATGCAGTTGGTCTTATTTAGCATTAACTACTTGAAACTTTGTTTCTCTTTTTGTAGATACCATTAAAACAGAAGGAGTTTTGAAGTGAAATGATATGTACCCTTTCTACACTACAGAAATCAAACTGCTAAAGTAAACTTAAATTTTATTGTCAATTACAAAGAAACAACTATTGCCACCTAGTGGTGGCAATGCAAATTGCAATAGGTTCTATTAGCAACTTTTATAGCTCGTTGGATTCTATAAAATGGTGTCAATTCAATATTCAAATAACATTAAAATAAAAAGTTGGCAGTTATAAATACGGAAATATCTATTAATATTACTAATGTGGTATTATATAATTATAGGGCTTGGAAAAACTTTATGCCTCATATTAGTACCTGACATTAACAATAGTTTTTTGCTGAATGTCTATGACAAAAGCACAGCATAGCATGAGAAAATTATTTTTATGACTTTATCTAGGTTTTTCAATTATATTGAAAAAATTTACTAAATGTACAGAGTTAATTGCTTTGAGTTTACCATAAAATAATATATAAATACTTGATAGTGGCTTTCTAATTATTTTTTGTTCATGTGTTCAAAGTGTTCCATGAATTTTTTTGTTTTCAAAATATATTTAGAATGTTTATTTAAAACTAATGTTGTATTATTAAATATGAATTGTATTATTAAAGATGAATGAACATAATGCCAAAGTTAAATGATCAGTCAGTATAATGATTTAAGGGGGATATGATCATCATTAATATTCAGGCTACTCCCGCTAAAGAGACAGCCACAGATAGTTGCCTTCCTAGTGGGATTTGCTCAAATTATTGCACTGTCACATTGCCAAATTCTATGCTGCTAGTATGTCAAGGGGCTCCTGAGTTAAAGCTCCTGTTTTTAAGATGGCCGGCTATATATCAGGTGCCTGCATCTGTTGCGTCTTGTTGACATCTGTACTCTTTGGAAGAAGAACATGGGACAGAAAACTTGGATGAGTAATCAGGAGAAATACTCATCAAAGTCTCCATGAAGGGTAGGGCAAGTGTGGAAGGAAGTGCCCTCTCTCTCTGCCACTGAATTCTTAGGGGAACCCAAGTGGAAGGGAGAATCTGAGGGCACTAGTAACAACACAGGGAGACCATTACCAAGCCTGCTGACCTGATGGTCAAGGGCTCAGATTTGGGGTCAAAGAACCTCCATATTGTGAATGAGAAAGGGGTTTTGTAATGAATCTAACAAGCCAAGTGACCAAAAGTAACCTCCTAGAGTGGCCACAAAGACACTCTCAACAAAATTAGAAGTAAGTAACAATAACATTCGAAAGCAATAGCAAAAACATAGGCATTTGGAAGATTTAAAATGCTTGCTAATGTAATTGATTGATTAAAGAAGAAATCATCAGTTATCCACCTATCAAAATGGATGGCTGATAGATATCATATCAAATAAAAAAGGCAGTTGAAGATTCATAAAATGATAGAATTTATGTGAGTTTAAACACATACATCATTACCAGGTATAAATATATAGGCACTGGCTACCATACGATGCACGAGAATGACATAAATGAATGACTTCAGAACAGTGAATACTTCTGGGAGATTAGGAAGAGTTCCAGTTGTAACTAGATGTAAGACAATTTCTCTAAAAAATAAATCTGAAGCAAAAGTGGTGAAGTATTAATCTATCTTAAATCTGGTTGTAGGATGCTGAGTTTTTTAAAACCCTTTTCTTTAATATATAAGATAAGTTGCAATTAAAATAAAAGAATCCCACTTAAGAAACAAACCAGCCATGATGTAGAAATCAATGTCCTTGAAGTCTGAGAAACTCTTTCTATCTTGGCTCTTCTATGTGGGAGTGTAGGCCTTTGGGTAAATCACATAATTACCCTGGGTCCCAGTGTCCCATGTCCTAGCATAATTCTGAGCATTATATAGGGCTTCTGTGTATTGTTCACCTAATCTGTACCTGCCACACGATAGATGCTCAACAAACATTTATTGCCACATTTGTTGAATAAATGCATGAATAAAGGGAACAATCATGACCTGGAGGTCTACAATCATAATGAGAGAGCAATGAGCACCCTGCCTCAATTTTGAATCCAGGGACATGTCTGATAGAGCAAACAGAAGATAATCACTTCTGTGTTTGCCAAGAGGTGTGCAATGAGTCTTGCCAGGTTTTGACCTTTATCTTTTGCTTGTAGCAAATTAGACATTACTTTCTGCCACATGAGATCGCTGCATCTTTGCTCATTATGTCTCTTCTTTGTCCTGGTTTAAAGAAGTTTTTCGGGGTCTAGTTCAATGAGTAATTCTTAAGTGGCCTTCTCAGTCACATCTATTTCCCTTAGAAATGGTGCTTAGATCGTAGATATGACTTTGCTTGTGAAAATGAGCCATAGTTACATTTAACCTGATAGTCATTAAAGGCGAGCCTTCTTTCTACCACCCTGTACCTCCCTTCTCCCCCTGAGAAGGCATGTTTCTGTTAACTATCTCTGTGCTGAATATTAAACACCCATCACAGGACATGAAGTTTCTGAACTACCCGATGCCAAAATAACCAGTTGAAAGGTGAATAATTCAGTCAGGATGATTTTGTGGAATTCTTTAGAAGAAAATACGTTTAGTTGAAAAAAAAATAATTAGCCATTTCCCTGAACTCAGCTTCTTTTTCAAATGAACTTATCAAAACCATCTGTGTGTCTAGACATGGCCCAAGATAAAGCATTCCCAAAAGTGTGTTAAGTAATGAAAATGAACAAGTTAGAAAATGAATAGTACTTTAGGGAATATTATAATCCTGGTAAAAGAATTTGAGGGATGGTTTAAGCTTGAAATCTACTTCAAGTCTACATGCTTAGTACTCCAAGGTGAGTAATTTACTCAAACTTTAATCTCAACAATAGTTATTTTACCATCTGGCAACAATATTTTGCAAGGTATAACTTCATTACCTAAGACCTTTCTCATGCATTTCTGAGAAATACACTGGGATAGTTTTCATTGTGGAACTAAAAGGCGAGATTATTGATTTTTAAAATCTGATCTATTTTGCTATGTATCTTTTTACATATATTTGCTATAAATCTTATGGTATCATAACCATGAAGGTAATTTTGTTTTGTATGACATGTAGGTTATATATGCTTGGGCTTTCATTTCAGGTCTAACAACATTCTACGTTAGAGCTCCTCTAATTTTTCACAAGACCTGGACCAATACTCCCAGTTAAAGTTTACTAGAAAAGCAACGTTCTTAATTTCTCCTGTTTCAGCAACGCTCTCTCACTCTACTGACAGAGAGAGGTGAAGAAAAAGAAAAAATGTCAATAAGAAAACTAGGACTAGGACGACAGTAACATAGGCTCTGTGATCCCATGGGAAATGTAGCACAGCACCTGGATCATGATTCAATTTTTTTTTACATTATTTACTTTTTCTAAACTGTTTTTATTGAGATTTAATTAATTTGCTTCTATTTTATTAGGTTGTCTTTTCAATGTTTGAAATAAACAATAGGAGGTTTATATCGGACTACTTTCCTCAAACTCAGCTTTAGTCCTCAGAGGGATCCCAGTGGGCATGCTAGTATTGATTAATTGACTACGTACACTGTGGCCAGATTATTATGATCTCTGAACACATAATCATCTGGCCACTCAGTGTGTATCCTATATAATAAAAGGCTAATATGCAAATTGTCCCTTTGACCAGGAGTTCAACCAGCAGGCAGGCCGGCCAACCACCCATGTCCCTTCCCTCTGGCCAGGCTGGCTGAACCTTACCCATGCACGAATTCATGCACCAAGCCTCTAATATAAACACACACACACACACACACACACACACAGACACACATTGAGTGACCAGATTATTATGTGTTCAGAGATCATAATAATCTGGCCACTCAGTATATAGTGCTTCTTACTACTCTGAGCTCTGGGGCTATTATCAGCCAGTACAGAAGTACTGCAGTATTTTTATAACCGGTACCTGTGTTAACATTGGCTTTCCCCTGGGAGTGTCAATCCTGAAGGCATGTGATGGCTTTTCCCATTATTAGTTCCTACAACTTTGTCTTTCTCTCCCAGGTGTCATGAATTGCTTTTTAAGCCTTCTTGTTTTGCTTCTGTGTCAGTTGTATTCAAATGAGAGTAATGCTATGTGTTTATCATTATCATTCATTATTTATCAACCTCAAGCTTGATTAAATAATTATTATTTGAGTGACTCATAGTTATCATCCAGGTTTTTTTTTTAATTTTATTTTTAGTTTTGCCTTTTTATGCGTGTGTGTGAGAAAGAAGTCTGCAGAAAGATTTGACTAAGAACTGAGTGAAGGTCAGGACTCTGGTCTCTGACATGTGGAGTGTCCAAACTGTATGGGGCCTCCCTGGGCAGGATTCAAGAGGGCTGTGCTAACCTTCAGAATGAACTTTCACCTAATGCTTTCATTAATGCATGTGTAAATGTACCACAGCTTTTTTTAGAATGTTGTGGGGTTGTTGTCCCTTTTTATTAAATTTATTTGGAATAACACTGGCTAACAAAACTATACAAGTTTCGGTGCACAGTTCTATGACACATCATCTGTACACTGTATTACATGTTTACCATCCCAAATCAAGCCTCTTTTCCATCACTATAAACACTCATCTACTCCTCCCAACCCTCCCTTCCTGCAATCACCAAACTGTTTTCCATGTCCATGAATTTTTTTTCTCTTTTTCTCAAACCCTCCACTCCACTCCCAGCCTCCTGCCCCCTCCAGCCACTCTCCCTCCAGAGAGCTAGCAGACTGCTCTATATCTGAATCTGTATCTATTTTGCTTGCTAGTTCATTTTGTTCATTAGATTCCACATATGAGTGAGATCATGTGATAGTTATATTTCTCTGACTGGCTTATGTTCATTAGCATAATGCTCTCCAGGTCCATCCAGGCTGTTGCAAAAGGTATGATTTCCTTCTTTTTTCTGGTTGGGTAGTATTCCCTTGTGTAAATGTACCACAGCTTTTTTTATCCACTCATACAGTGATGGGCACTTGGGCCATTTCCAGATCTTGGCTATTGTAAATAGCCCTGCAATGGACATAGGAGTACGTACATACTTTGGAATTAATATTTTGAGTTTTTTTTTTTTGATATATTCACAGAAGTGGAAACGCTGGGTCCTAAGGCAGATGCAGCTTTAATTTTTTTAAGTAGCTGCACAGTGGCTGCCTCAATCTGCACTCCTCACCAGGGAAGTCTCACTGTAGGTGCTGGGGGGGAAGCTGTTAGTTTATTTATTTACTAGAGCCCTGGTACACAAAATTCGTGCACGGGGATTGTATGTCCCTCAGCCCAGTCTACATCCGCTCCAATCTGGGACCCCTTGAGGAATGTCCAACTGCCCGTTTAGGCCTGATTCTAGTAAGATCAGGCCTAAACGGCAGTTGGACATCCCTCTCACAATCCAGGATTGTTGGCTCCCAACTTCTCACCTGCTTTCCTTCCTGAGTGCTCGTAACTCTTTCTGCCTGCCAGCCTGATCACCCCCTAACCATTGCCCTGCCAGCCTGATTGATGCCTAACTCCTCCCCTGCCAGCACGATTGTACCTAACTGCCCTCCCCTGCAAGCCTGGTCACTGCCAACTGCCCTCCCCTGCTGACCCAGTCACCTCAAGCTGCCCTCCCCTATCAGCCTCATCGCCCCTAACTGCTCTCCCTGCAGGACTGGTCACCCCCAACTTCCTTCTCCTGCAGGCCTGGTCCCCACAACTATTCTCCCCTGCATGCCTGGGTCCTCTCCCCTCCCCCCCGCCCTCGCCAACTGCCCTCCCTTGCAGGCCTGGTCCCTCCCAACTGGCCATCTTGTGGTGGCCATCTTGTGTCCACATGGGGGCAGCCATCTTGTATATTGGAGTGACAGTCAACTTACATATTTCTCTTTTATTAGATAGAATGTGTGCCTGTAAGTATATTAGTGAAATTTACCGAAGGACTTACTGAAAACCACTGGTGCCAAATGGGAGTAAGTGCTATTAGCATCCTGTAAGGAGCTTTCGATAACCACTTCCTTCCAGGGCCTGTGCTTTGTGCCATCTCAGGCCAGCGGGATTCCTCCTCTTGGGGGCCTGAGGATGGACATTCGGCCCTGGGATGCAGCTTCTTTGTATCTGCACCTCCGTGACTGTTTATACAGAGCCTCCAGCCTTGCCATCTGTAAATACTCATAGTTCACTCCAAGTGCAGTCTGTGCATTCCTCTGCCCCCCTCCAGTGTCCTTGGCGAAATGCCCGCAGGCCAGCTGCCTGCTTATTGTTGATCCCAGGAATGGAGTTTCCTCGGGGGCCCCCATAGTTCTCTCCGACCTGAGCACTCAGTGGGGCATGGCCCTTCCCAGCCAGGGTTCCAGACCTCCTCTAATCCCCACTCTGCAGGCTGGGTTTGCTCTCTAGCATGCATGCCCCAGATAGGAAGGGGTAGCCAGTGACTTAGCTTATGCTGGAAGGGATAGTTAGTTCTTGTCTAAGGTCTAAATTGAAGCCCCCAACCGCCCCCCCCCCCCTTTGAGGAAGGTGCTGGCTGGCATTTAGTTCCTTAGGTGCACGTTCCTCTCACATGAACAGCCCAGCCTTGCTACTGCTGCAAGTACAGGGGATAACAACCCACCGAGCGGATTGTATATTTGACCCAAATATAAGGTGGAGTGTGCTGGTGACAGATGACTTATTTGATTCCATGAGCATGTCCCTTAATTAGGTACCTGAAAACGAAGTTACTCCTGTGGTCTAATACTTTGCGATATTAACCTATGCTCCCTCTCTCCCTTAAATGTTCTCGTACCCTTCTCCTTTCAAATAGGAATTTTTGAATCGGCTCCTGTTATCTCAAGAGAGGTCTACCGAAGGGCAGAAGCCCATGCTGTCTGATCAACAAGCATTTTCTGGTCTGTGCATTTAAAAGGCTAACCCCCAAAAGCTAAAGATGAGTTGGCTAAACCCCAAAATATTAAAAAAAAACAAAACAACAAAAAAAACACAAACAAACCTGGGAGAGAAGGCTCTTCAGAGACTAGCAAGAGCCGAGCACCAGCAGGGGAGAGGGAAACGCCAGTGACTATGTCCAGGCTGTTGGGTGGGCTGGGCAGGCAGTAAAGGGAGGATCTGCATGAGCCAGTACACCAGGCATCTCCAACACCGTCTATGGCAAAGGCAAGCTACATAAGTGGTTGCAAAGCGCCTGGTGTAAAAACCAAAATGAAACAAAAATCTTGCAACGATTATAAAAATGTCCACTGGCACTCTGCCTCAGTACTCGGGGGGTTGGATGGATCTAGGGCAAACAGGACAGATGAAAGGTCAGCCCTTCTCAACTCATGTGATTGTTGCCATTTGAAGAGGTGATCAATTAGTGCTAGATTTTGTCACCTTTTCAGAGAAGCCAGTAATTTTGATTTTTAAAAAAATATATTTTATATTTGTGTTTCACAGAGAGGGAGGGAGAGGGATAGAGAGAGTCAGAAATATCGATGAGAGAGAAATATCGGTCAGCTGCCTGCTGCACACTCCCCACTGAGGATGTGCCTGCAACAGAGGTACATGCCTTTGACCAGAACTGAACCCGGGACCCTTCAGTCCGCAGGCTGATGCTCTATCCACTGAGCCAAACCGGTTAGGGCAAAATTTATTAAGGTATTATATGTGTACATAGCTTATCATTGCCCCCCCCTCCCATAAATGCCCTCCCTCCCCAGAGTTTTGTGTCCATTGGTTGTACTTATATGCATGGATACCAGTCCTTCGGTTGATCTCTTATCTCCCCCAGATCTCCCTACCCCCCCCCCCCCGCTGTCATTTGACAGTCTGCTTGTTGTTTTACTGTCACTATATCTATCTTTCTGCTCATTAGTTTATAATGTTCTTTAATATCCATAAATGAGTGAGGTCATGTGGTGTTTCTCTTTCATTGACTGGCTTATTTCACTCAGCACGATGTTCTCCAATTCCATCCAGATTACTGCAAATGATGAGAATTCCTTCCTTTTGATGGCAGCATAGTATTCCATTGTGTAGATGTAAAATTTTTATTTTTTAAGTGAACTCTCCTGACATTTAAAAGTTGGCTAAAATGCTTTGAAAACACAGAATAAGGTGGCCAAACAAATCGCATCTGCAGGATAGATGCATCCTCCACATCACTGATATGCAACCGGAAGTCTAGGCAGGACCTCAAAGATTTCTATGCAGGCCCTACCTGGTTTGGCTCAGCATTGGCCTGTGGACTGAAAAGTCCCAGGTTGGATTCCGGTCAAGGGCTTGTACCTTGGTTGTGGGCACATACCCAGTGGGGTGTGTACAGGAGGCAGCTGATTGATGTTTCTCTCTCATCAATGTTTCTAGCTCCCTATCCCTCTCTCTTCCTCTCTGTAAAAAATCAATTTAATATATTTAAAAAAATACATTCACCCTTTGATAGGTATTTGTATTGCTTCCTGTTTGGGGCGTTTTATGAATAATGCCACCATGAAGATTCGTATACATGTGTTTGTGTGGCACTGCCCAGCTTTTGAGAGGGAATGTTTCAACATCGGCATGAAGAGCAGAAGAAGCTAAGGTGTGTGTTTGGGGAACCAGGAAAAGTAACCTGATAGGTTCTGCCAAGCATCTGCACTCCACTGAGGCCTGCTTCAGTCTTCTCTCAGAACTGAGTCCTATTCAGGAACATTGTGCCGGTGGTTGGATGAGAAATGAGGAGAATGGTTTTCATTTTGACCAAATGAAAATAGGTGGCCCTTCCCAGGGAGGATGTTGGCTCTCAAGGTGGAGGGGGAATTTGCCATTAAATTGAGGCCCTAATTATGTGCATCCCATCAGAGGCTCACATGACTCAGCTTGCACCTTGCGGCTGGGTGACCACGAGGTATGGATCAATGTTGGAAGAAGTGAGATTTGAGATGAACTTTCTGCCGCCACTTGTGGGGGAACATAAATGGGAATGTTGGCATGATTTGCACATGACCACGGGTTACATTTTTGTCAGTGCGTCTTTAACAATTTAGTTTCAAGCAATAATGTGTTTGCCATACATCCCCCTCCCATAAGTCCTAGAAATATGAGACATACATTGGTATTATTAATATAAATTTATAAGAATGGAATTAAGTTCTTTTAAGTCTAACATTATCTTTTATATTTATTACAGAATAAAATGTATATGTATGTTTTAAAAAAAGTAAATGGCACCCAATGCAGCTATCATTTCAAAGAATATCTTCCCAGAAGAAATACCCATGCACACACAGACTTATATGTCCCAAATAACCTTAAGTTTTCTGCCCTCCTGCGATCACTGTTTTCCTAACTGTCTGAATACCTGTTTTTTTTAGCTTCGGATTTCTTGGCATTTCTGGGGAGTGCATGCCCTCTCCTGGTTGTTGCCTATCACTCCAGTTTGAACAGCTCTGGTCTCTCTTGTCAGGTTGACCAACTGTAGTAGAGAGAAACTGGAAAGGATAAAAACTCACTCATGGGCAACCACAACCTCTGCTCACAGACTTTGTGGTGCTTTCTCAGAGTCATGACTCAGCCTGGCCTAATCCATGTTGCCTTGCCTGGGCATCTGGTCTACCCACTCCAGCAGAGTATTGAATCTGGGTGGATGCTATCATAGAATGAGTCATTGGTGCTCATAAGTTTGTGACTTTTCTAAAGAAAGGCCGGAGGAGAGTCTTGCATCACTAGATGTAAAATCTAGAGAAAGCTGTTTGTATTCTATAATTTGTGACTCTCAATACATGAGTATCACTGTTCTTCTTCCTGTAGATTAAGGCATCTTTAAAACATCTATCTGAACTGAAACCAGTTTGGCTCAGTGAATAGAGCGTCGGTCTGTGGACCGAAAGGCCCAGGGTTTGATTCTGGTCAGGGGCATGTACCTTGGTTGTGGGCACATCCCCAGTGGGGGGTGTGCAGGAGGCAGCTGATTAATGTATCTCTCTCATCGATATTTCGAACTCTCTATCTCTCTCCCTCTCTATAAAAAATCAATAAAATATATTTTAAGAAAAAAACCCAACATCTATCTGGAATAGTTGTATGAAGACTGTTTCCTGCTGGTTGTACCTCAAGTTGCTTAACACTTTGCCATGAGCCTGTGATGCCTTATACAGCCAGAATCCCTGCACTATCTGGGCTTGTCTACCCTGCATATCAAGTTCCCCCACTGATGTCTGCCATTGCCCTTCTCTGAGAACCCTGTGAGTCATACTGGGCTATCAGCAGTAAACTTATTTTCAGGAAGGGTCCTGATAGTCCCTATTTTCCTATGTGAATCACAGAAATCTTGTTGAAGTTAAGGGAGCATGTGGTTCTCGAAACCTCAGTTCAAGTAATGTCTTCCATTCCTACAACGCAGTCCAGTTCTTTTTATTCTCTTTGATTCAACCTCTTAATGTCAACCCTTCCTTCACTTCCTTCATTAGACTCACACTGGCACTATGCCATGTGGTTCAATAATCTTATTAGAGTGAAAAAGCAAGGTTAGGCCTATGATACAGGATGATCATGAGGATTAAACAAGTTAATATACTAAAGAACTCAGAATAGTGGCTGGCCATAGTAGCTACTCAACCAGTGTAAGTGATGATGACAGAGATGATTATTACAACACAGAGAGAAATTCTATTGAATTTTTTATTGGCTCCATTCATCTCTCTGTTCTGACACCCATATCACATGTTTCCATTGTTATACTTCTAAAATACAGCTGAGTATCTGGTAAAGCAATATTTCATTTTGTTAAAAACATTTTTATTGATTTCAGGAAGGGAGAGAGAGAGATAGAAACATCAATAATGAGACAGTATCATTGATCAGCTGCTTCCTGCATGACTCCCACTTGGGATGGAGCTTGCAACCAGGCATATGCCATGACTTGAAATTGAACCGTGACCTCCTAGTTCATAGGTAGATGCTCAATCACTGAGCCATACCCTCCTGGCAAGATTTCATTTTTTAAACTGATTTTTTCCTATATATTTTTACTTTCAGCTTAATTTCAGAACCATTATGTCAAACACCGATGAAAGTCCTGATCAGAAGTAAAATGATATATAGTATATAAATTTGGAGAGAATTAACATGAGTATAGTATTAACTAGATCACGTATATGTCTCCATACATTCATTCACACATTGTACTTTGTCCATCAGTAGAAATTCATTGTCATATGTTACACACATTTCTAGTCATATTTATTCATAATAGTTTTATATGATTTATTGCTATTGTGCATTATCCATAATATTCTAAATGGTTGCTATTTGTCTTTATAAATGCTACTGAAGTTATGAATTTTCTGTACTTTAGCCACCTTACTGAATACTCCCATAGTTTCTCAGTTAAATTTGATAACCTACAAAAATTAAATAAGAGAAAATGTGAGTCACATGCCTTTTTTTCAGGAAGGAGATACCATATTTAAAAATATATATACACATAAATGACATTTTTATTACTTTCATTAATCTTTTGTTTTTCCATAAGAACATTATTCTTCTAACATGGCAAGAAGTTATGCCTGGCTGAAATACTTTTTCATTAATTTTTTTTTCAGATAGAATAGAGACTAGAATAACTTGTTCTTATTTAATTCACTGTGGCTTCATTGATGATCATTTCCTTTGCAAAGTAAATAGGCAATTCACTCTAAAATTTTCCCTAAAGTTGTTTGCAGATTCACTGGGTATATTTTGTGACTTGTATGTTAATTTTAAATCACATGTATTGGGGTGACATTGGTCAACATGAACATATAGGTTTCAGGTGTGGGTTTCTATGTTACATGATCTATATATTGCACTGTGTGCCCACCACCCCAAGTCAAATCTTCTCCATTAAATGTTGTTGTTGTTTTTTTTTTTTACTTTATTGAAACCTGAATTAAAAATTACCTGGTTTTTGTTCATTCATTCGATAACTTGATCTTGCTTCATGGTGGTTGACAACTGTTTAACAATTTCATCTGCAAGTTCCCTTAGCCCCTGGAAGGTAACAAACCAAAGACAGGAGAGCTGAACTAATGCTGAGTTGATAGGTGATATCTTAAGGTGTATTCATCTGTTTTGGCCTTCAGCTCTCTCATGCTAATGTTTTCCCCCCCCTGGGTTTCTAGTCTAAGAATTATTTTATTTGACAGAAAGAATTTAAAAAATGAAAGATTGATCATTCCCATGAATCCATTCACAAGCAAACTCTTTGTTGTTCTTCGTCTGACCATACCTAATCATATTTATTTTATGTACTTTACAATTTTTAAGACTAAACTTTCCCTGGCCCATCTTACATATCTATTGCTATCTTCTATATTTATTCTAGGTTACATGCCCCTTCTTCTTCCTTCCTAATATGTTTATATAGTGGCTGAGCTCATTATATAACTTCCTATGCAGTCATTTCAGATTCATATGAATCTCTCCTTTCCTCTGAATTGAGGATAATTTGAGTCTATGTAAAAAAAATTAATTTTCGTGTGGGAATCAACCTTCTTAACTTGACACTTTTCTTCATGTTATTCTACCTAGATATATTCTGAATTTGTGAAAAATTCACCCTCCAAAACCTAAAAACTTAGATTTTCTTTTTGGATTTAAATTATATCTTATTAATATATTTTGTTACTATCGTTCTCAATGTCCAAATGAAATACTAAGGAAATCAAAAGGAAAATATGCATATGCATGCAAACAGACACACATACACTCTAAAAGTAACAGTAAATTGATTGAATGAGTCTAATAGAAACCAAATGTTCACTAACTACAATGTTGGAACATGCTTTTGGTAAGCTACCTGTGCTACTTGGTCTCACACAGTGTTAGTCTAGTCACAAGAGAGTAGACTGAAAAGGATAATCTGTCTACATCTGCCCCTATTCATAAATTCAATGACTGGGACAATCTGTAAACTGGGCAGCTAGCTCTAAGCTATTGCATTGATGATTCTCTGAGTAAATTAGAATGTTGCCTCTACTCCAATCTCAAGATCTAATCTCATGTTTTCATATATTTCTTTTTTATCTCTACATCTTAGGGATAAAATTTCCAGAAAATAGCGATGGTGGGAGAGGCTGGGAGGAAATTAGTCATAAGATTAATCATGGTATGCCACATTCTAAAGTTAAACGTTTTCCCTATGTGGAGCTCAGAGGGTAGTGACAAGGGTGGCTCTGATGGTATATAATAACTAGTAAAAGTGTTGTTTAAAATGTACTCATTATGGAATATATTGATCTATTCATTACCTTTTAAATCTTTCCTATTTTACCTTCATTTTCTCTCTCCTTCACTCTGACCCAGTTTCATTGGTCCCCTTAAAATTCTGTAAACCCATCAATCATGTTCCCAACTCAAGAACTTGGTACTCGCCACATCCTTGGCCTACAACGCTCTTCCCAGGTACAGCTGTATGACTCACTCATTTCCTTCATACACATTTGTCACCTCTCACTAAGGCTTTCTCTAATGATCCCATGAAAAATAGCCATATCATTCCTCTCACTCTGTCTCAATTTTCTCAACATTTGTCATCGTCTGACATTCGAAGTAATTACCCACTCATATTGTTTTCAATTTCCCATGATGAGAATTTAAGCTCCAGGGCGTCAGGGAGTTTGTTTAATTTATTGTGGGTTTGGTGTGGTTTTTTTTTCAGAGGCTAGAGCCATGCCTGAGTAATAGTTAATGCTTTTGGGTGAAGGAATGAATCACATCATATGTTGGAGAACAAGCAATGGACATGAAAGTAGATTACACTTCCATGTAGAATTGTACTAGATGCAGCTTTCTAAGAATATGAAAATTAGATTATGTACTGTGCACATCAACATGATATCCAGCTGTATATCTGAGAAGGAATTTATAACAGAATGCAAATAAAGATAACCCAAGGTCATTTCACACATGTTATTGGTTGACAAATACTAAGTATGGAGGAATTTTTATGGTAGTCAGTCATTATAGCAAAATATCATTACAAATAGAAGCAAACATTATTTTAAAGCTCAATTTTTTTCCTGAAATTAATTTACTTTGGGAACCAGAAGAGTACACACACACATACACACAGAGAGATGTAATAGATGAGGAGTAGGAATATATAAGAAGAGCATAAGTTGAAATAAAAATATTATTATAGAATAAAAGCAGAAATTAAAAAAATAAAAATATACGAAAAAAATAAATAAAAATGGACACTGGATGAATAAAATATAACCTCGACATTGAGAAATGTCAATTCAGAGATTAAAAAATGTAACAACATCTGGCAGAGTATAGCTATAAAAGACAAAAAGAATGAAGAAAATGATTGATTTGAAGCACAGAAAATATAAAGGTGATCCTGAAGAATAATTTGTATACTTACAGTGGTGCTGGGACATATAAGACAATTGATAAAAGGTAGAAGACTTTTCTTCAGCAATTTTACACGTCAGAAGACAATGGAATCATGTATACAATTTTGATGGAAATGTAATGTGATCACCAAAATTACTACTCACTTCCAACTATTTGAAGCTGAAGACAAACGTAGCAGAAAGATGTTTTCAGAAATCCAAGAGAGAGGGGGAAAAAAACTTAAAAATGTTGATTTCTAGTTATAAAGCTTATCAAGGTAGCAAGATATATAATTAATATGGAAGTATCAATAGCAAGCCTTTGGGACTGTTCCTGAGGAAACTTCAAACTGACTGATATTGTGAAAGAGGTCATGTCCTAAATGAGGTCGTGTATAATGAAAAAAAATAAAGAAATTTGGGTTTTATCTTATAGATCACAAGACTACTGTCTCCCCCGGGATTTCAGATGACAGTTGCAAATCCAGGTTGCACCTGTGCTTCTGAACAAGAAGCTACAGATTGGAGGCTCCAACGGCTCCTTCTTCCTTGGCTTCCATTGATTTGCTAGAGTGACTCACCAAACCCGGAGAAACACTTTACTCACTAATTACCAGTTTGTTATAAAGGGACAAAATTGAGGACTAACCAGATGGACTAGATGCATAGGGCATGGTGTGGGGAAAGAATGCAGAGCTTCCATGCACTCACCTGCACAAACCTCAGGTGCTCATCATCCTTTACTAGTATACTATTTTATTATCTAGTTTAATTTTCTTCTGTTTTCTTTATTATATCTGAGAATTTCAGAACAGGTGAAGTATCACTCAAGTGACAAATTCCCCCATTGCCATCTTTTTTTCACTGAGAAGGCATCAAGCTTTCAGTGGCCATAACCTGAGTGGGTGATCCCCTCAGCCAAAAAAAAAAAAAAAAAAAAAAAGGAAGAAGAAAGAAAGAAAGAAAGAAAGAAAGAAAGAAAGAAAGAAAGAAAGGAGAAAGAAAGAAAGGAGAAAGATAAAGCAGATATAGAAGCTTCCCTGCACATTGTTGGGACAAGACACCTAAATCCCTGCTTAATGGTTATGGCTAAGGGTGTGTCCTTTCCATTGGCCTGGGTAGTCTACCTCTCTTCTTAACAGCTCTTTCTTTGAATTAGCTTGGCCGGCAGGGGGGGGGGGGAGGGGTGTGAAAGGGGAAAGGCTTAGTCTGATTAAATCAATCCATAGTATCTTAGATCGCCAACCATTAATACCATTGTCTAGTCTAACTCAGCAACTATCAGGATGCTTAAGATGTTTAAAACAGGAGAAATAAAAATCACAACAAACCTAAGTTCAAAAACAACAGAAACAACTTTAGAAGTTGTTTCCCTTTTTGAGTGTAATAAACGTAATTGGTTTCTCAAAGAAAGGAGGGCTTAAGTAAATATAGAAAAGGATATGAATATTTTAACTAAAATTGTTCTTATTTTATATGTACCCGTGGGTGTAAAAATAACATATAATATACAAATTGGTCTCTGCCCCAATTCCTGGAACAGAGCTCTAAATCCCTTGTAATTTCCTAAGTAATAAGAACAGTAGGGGCATTTCTTGTTTTAATATTTATCTTTGACCTCATTTCGGAAACATGGTTCCCAACCCTTGGAAGTTCCTAATCAGTGAGACCACGAGTAGCCTCTTTTATTTTACTGAGGTGACTCTGGGTGGGCTCCTGAATGGAGGCTGCTCACAACAAAGACCAAGCCATGATTAGAACTTTGGTATTTTCAGCCTCTCAACCACTTCTGTAGAAGTAGAGAGGGGAGAGGGATTGGAAATGGACTTAATGATTGATTATGCTTGAGGAAGCCTCCATAATACTCCAATAGTATGAGTTTGGAGAGCTTCCAGGTTAATGACTATATCCACACTTGGAGGGTGATGTACCCCACCTCCATGGGGACAGAAGCGCCTGCACTCCAGACCCTTCCAGACTTTACAACTTATCTCTTCATCTGTATCCTTTATCATATATATATATATGAAAGCCTAATATGCAATGTGTCCTCTCGTGAGTATTGACACAAGAGGGTGGTTCAGAATGAAGGGAGGCCCTGACAGATGGCCTCAGTCACTAAGGTCCTACCTGAATTTCATTCACTGGGCCTCTAGTCTTTTAATAAACTGGTAAACATGTGTTTGCTTAAGTTCTGCAAGCATCTCTAGCAAATTAATGGAATCTGAGGAAGGGGTTGTGGGAACCTCTGATTAGAGGCCAAATTCAACAGAAGGTGTAAGTGGACACCTGCTACTTTTGATCTGAGGTAAGGTGGGAACAGTCTTGTGGGACTGAGCCCTTAACTTGTGGGATCTGGCACTAACTCCAGGTAGATAGTGTTAGAATTACATTAGATTATAGGACACTCAGCTGGTGTGGAGAATTGCTTGGGGTGGGAAGAAACCTCCTCAGATATGGTGATTACAAGTATCAGAAGTAAAGTATTCTGTGTGAGTAGAAAAGGAGACACACAGGAAAGGAAGATATGGGAAGAAGAGACAACTGGGTTGTTTTTTTCCATACAAGGTGATTTGTGCTTTCTTTCTACACTTTCATATGAGAATATTAACCAGGATGTTTCTTAGAAGCAGATGAATGCAGTAATATTTATTTATTGCCTACATTAATTAATGATTAAATTAATTTATATAATTATATATACACATATGTTATTGTTCATGTAGTTTGGAAGAAGAAATGAAAGTTCAAATGTGATTAGAAATTTATTCAAGATCACAGAATTACTAAACAGCAAAAGAAAAATTCATTCTCAGATCCTTTCAACTAATTTCTATCACAGTCCCATTCTACTTTCCCACATCTCATTATTAAAAACATCTACATTTATGCCAGACTGGCATAGCTCAATGGTTGAGCATCGACCTATGAACCAGGAGGTGACAGTTGGATTCCAGGGCAGAGCATGTGCCCGAGTTGCAGGCCCAACTCCCAGGGTGGGCCATACAGGAAGCAGCCCATCAATGATTATCATCTTTGATGTTTCTATCTCTCTCTACCTCTCCCTTTTTCTCTGAAATCAATAAAACTATTTAAAATAAAAAATACATACAATTCAAAGAACCCTTGGATTTATTCTAAAAATTAATCAATCTTTTCATTCTAAATACATTCTTTACAAAATTTTGTTGTTAGAAGGAGTTGATGAAATTCATTTACATGTCTGCTCTCAAAAGCATTGATACATTAACTCAAAGATTGACTCTTCAGTCAACACATGTACAGCACATTGGACACACATATTATAGTGTTTCTTTGGAGAAGCATTCATTTCACTGTTTTGAGGGAGAGAAACAGATTTAAACTCCTTTACTCCATTTTTAGACACCTTTCTACAACTAAATGTGTGTTTTTTATTTCCACAAATTATTGTGTTATTATTTTAACAGTGTCCACTGACTTTTGACCTCATTGAAATAAAAAGTTCTTTCAAGGAACTGACAAAAAAAGAGAATTATTGGTAATAATATTTTGGTTCATTTTGTTATAACAAAGATTTCATTTATGCTTCTTGTTGATAGCTTCCTCAAATTCCATCCAAAAAGAAGTCAAATGATCCTGCTTATTTTGGTGAAAAAATATCTGTAACTTTAAAAAGTCAGCTCTTTCACTGAATAGTCATAATTGATCAGATTTGGGTCTTTGGAATGCAAAGAAACATACCAGTCATAAAAGTGGAAAATATCTTTAAAAATTTTTAAAGATCAGTGAAATGACATAGCCCAAATGCTCTACATCTAGGTAAAGAGAGGACTCTCAGAGCCTGTCTGCTGCTGCAATGGAGCTTCCCTCTACAGACCTGCCCAGGTAAAAATGCAGAGCTCGGGTGTAAAGGCCAGAACCAAGGCTGATTCTTTCAGCCTTGTGAGGATGGAAGTTCAAGGTCTAATTATTCTCCTTTTTAAAATGTTAAGTATGTGCTCAAAAAGTTTCAGAACACTTATGTGTAAATATATATGTACTCATATGTTCATTGTAGCATTATTCATGGTAGATAAGACATGGATAAAAGCAAAGTGTCCTTTGATGGATGATTGGATACAGAAAATGTGGTACACATATACAATGGAATACTACTTAGCTATAAAAATGGGGAAATATTAGCATTTGTGACAACATGGATAAATCTTAAAGAGTACCTTGCTAAGTGAAATAAGTCAAATTAAAAAATGATAACCATATGATTTCACTCATCTTATATAATAAAAGCCCAGTGACCAAAACAGTGTAACGACCAGAATGACCAGAGACCAGAACAACATGGCCTCTCACCCGGGTTGGCTCCACCCACCCAGGGAGTGGTTAGGGGTGACCAGGCAGGCAGGCCAGTGGTTAGGAGCAATCAGGCAGGCAGGCGAACAGTTAGGAGCCAGGGGTCCCAGATTTTGAGAAGGATATCTGATTGCTTGTTTAGGTCTGATCCAATGGACCTGCAATAGGACATCCCTGAAATGTCCTGGATTGCGAGAGTATGCAACCTGGGCTGAGTGACCCTCCCCCATTCCTATGCATGAATTTCATGCACCAGACCTCTAGTGCAAAACATAAAGCAGAAAACAACAAATGTTCAAATGAAACAAACATAAATACAGACAAGAAAATGATGGTTACCAGAGGAAGAATGGAAATGGGGTAGGATAAAGAGGGTAAAGGAGGTCACATATATGGTGACAAAAGATACTAAACTTTGGTAGTGAGCACTCAATGTAATAAACAGATGGTGTGTGATGGAATTGTACACGTAAAACTTATGTGATGTTATTAACCAATGTTACCTAATAAATTTAAAAAAATGTGTCAGAATGCAAATACCAACCTTTTTTAGCTTATTAGACTACCAACTCAAGTCCCTAGGACTTTTCCTCTGACTACCTCTCAGACCTCATCTCCTTCCCTCTCCCACCTCTCATCAGCTCCCACCACTCTCAAACATACAAGGCATGCTTCTGCCTCAATGACTTTGCAGTTATTGTATTCTGTGTCTGAAACTCATTTCCTCCCATATGGCTACTTAGTTTGCCCCCTAAATTCCCTTAGTTCTCTGTTTATGTCACCTCATTAGAGAGGTCTTTCTCAAATATACTGTTTAAAATAAGATCATCTGTCTTCTCATTGCTTTGACCCCTTGCATTACTGCTCTTTATACCCCTTGATTACCAGCTTGCACACGATGTACTAGAGGCCAGGTGCATGAAATTTGTGCACTGGGAGGGGAGGGGGGGTCCCTCAGTCCAGCCTGAACCCTCTCATAGTCCAGTACCCCTCACTCTTTACCGCCTGCCTGCCTGTTGCTCCTTACTGCTTGGATCCCTGCTCCTTAATGCTGCCACAGAGGCGGGAGAGGCTCCCACTACCGCCACTGTGCTTGCCAGTGATCCCAGCTTCTGTTTGAGAGGCGTTCTCCATGTGGGAGTGCACTGACCACCAGGGGGAAGCTCCTGCATTGAGCATCTGCCCCCTGGTGGTCAGCATGCATCATAGCGACCAGTCGTTCTCATTCTGCTGTAACAGTTGCTTAGACTTTTATTATATAGAGTATTTGTTTGTTGTCTCTATGCCTCTATCAGAATTGAAAGCTCCAGGAGACGAGGGCAGGGGTATTCATTTTATTATGTTTTCCACAGCTATGCCCCTAGCACCATGGTATGCAAACTGTGGCTCATGAGCCACATGCGACTCTTTGGCTCCTTGAGTGTGGCTCTTCCACAAAATACCACAGCCTGGGCAAGTCTATTTAGAAAAAAGTGGCATTAGAAGAAGTTTAAGTTTAAAATAATTTGGCTCTCGCCGAGGTCGGTTTGGCTCAGTGGTAGAGCGATGGTCTGTGGACTGAAAGGTCCCGGGTTCGATTCCGGCCAAGGGCATGTACCTTGGTTGCGGGCACATCCCCAGTGGGGGGTGTGCAAGAGGCAGCTGGTCGATGTTTCTCTCTCATCGACGTTTCTGGCTCTCTATCTCTCTCCCTTCCTCTCTGTAAAATATCAATAAAATATATTTTAAAAAAATAATTTGGCTCTCTAAAGAAATTACAATAGTTGCACTGTTGATATTTGGCTCTGTTGACTAATGAGTTTGCTGACCACTGCCCTAGCACATAGTAGGATCTCAAAAGACTGGTAATTAAAGAAATTATTCAATGAAATTATCTACACATGCTTTTTTTACGTCAAGCATCCAAAGTGATCAAGTGAATGGATTTATTATTTAATGACCAGGAAATGGAGGTGAAGGATAGAGAGTTTAGTGAGTAGAAAATTTTGAAGAGCATTTCAGAGAGAAGAGATTTAAGGCGCACCCAGGACTTGGATTATCCCAAGAAGAGCGAGGATTCTGAGGTTACACTGTGATCACTAAGTCAGGCTTCTACTTTATCCACAAATTTTCACTTACTTTTATTGGTCCTCTGTTTCCCCTTTTGAAAAGATTTAAGCTTTAAAATTATGAAGTTAAACTAAAACCATTTCCTTTTAAAAGGAAACAGAAACACCATTAACATGCTTCGATTAACTCTAGAAGGACCTATTTAGAAAATTATTTTTGGTGCTGTTTTTTTTTTTTTTTTGTCTTTGTTTTTTTGTTTTTTGTTTTTTACTATAGCTTCCATATAATGGCTTTTAACTTTTCCGTACAGAAAGTGCTTACTGCGATTACTTTATGAAAATCTGATCTGATTCTTAGAGCTTTATAGCACTGATATTTTTGTTCAGGAAAAAGGAATATGAGCTAGCTAAGAATAATAATGTGAAAGATAGAATGTGGTGATAGCATACTATTATTCACTTAAACATCTCTGAAAAATCATACTTCCTTTATTATTTTTTGTTATGCCAAAAATATGCCTACCATTATAAGAAATGTCTTATCTGTATCTTGTATGTTTTTATGAATAAGATAGTTGTGTTCTGACTTGCTGTTCTGTTTCATTGTGCTGAACTTAAGGTTTTCAATCTTCTTTATAGAAGCAGAGAGTACTGCAATAGTTTATTGCTTTTAGGCCAAGTACATATATATACAAAATAAATTAATTTCCTCATAAAATATAATGTGTTTTTATGTTCTAATATGGTCCTTGTTTTATAATATTTTATACATTATATTAAATGTATAAGTTAGCAAAGAAGTGAGAAATAATTACATTATTGTTCCTTCAGAGTTAAACTAATACCACAGACATAAATATTTATTCCCATAATTTTAAAAATACATATCTGCTCAAAATTTTTACAATATTACATTTAGAGGTACTTTGAGTGTAATGAGTTTTTATTTTCATTGTGACTCACCACCATGAGGCAGCCAAGGGCAACATTTTATTGCTGAATTTTCTAGGAGGTATGATAACCATCAAGTAGACTATAGTTGAATTTTGAACAGGAGCAAAACATGAAAAAAGATAGATTTAATAAATTTACAGTTGTTTGTATGGAATACAATACATTAATTAACAAGTAATAATATAAGAACAAACCTGTAAACCTACTTTTGCCCCACAGCTAGATATGTAACCATGTGAAACACATGTAACACCTTCAAGAATCAGCTTTTTAGACAAATGAGCATTTGGCTCATGGTTCTCTAACTAATAATATGGTCTCTGCCCATGAAACGTAAAATATCTAAGTGGTTCCTCAGAAGTTACTGCCATTGTGCATAATGCTCTACTCTGTAATCCAGCATTTATGTCTGTGCAGATTCTTGCTGGGAAAGAAATGTAAGTGGCAATTATATCTCTTCCCATGGCCCAATGTCAGGCTCTGGTTTTGGTAAAGCCCTCCCTCTTAACCCATATGCTTTAGAGAACATACATGGGGATCCTTTTTCTAAAAAGCTTTCAGATGTTTTGACAGGATCATTTCCAAGTTAACTTCTATCTTTATTTCTGGTTTTATGCTCAGTTCTCTATAGACTCCCAGTTGCTTTAACTGAGGTAGTTTATATTTGGCAGTAACATCTAGTTAAAGAAGTCTCCTTTTATATGGACTTCATTTACTTCCAGCTGAAGAAACAACAGCAACAAAAAAGGAACATGATGAAGGAAGTCTCAAAGCTCAACATCCCTAAAGGCAAATTTGTAGAAATGTTTGTTAAGAGAAGACAAAAATCACTAGAGATTTATGCTCATTGGCTTTGCTTTTTTTTTTCTGCTTCTGTGAGGCAGAAGAGATAATTTAGCAGAGCTGGGCGCATGTAACTTAAAAGTAATAGTTCATCTTACTCTTCTCAGAGAAAGCCTGCCTGTGGTATAGGAGAAAGGATGCGATGGGGAGGAAATCTAAGAGGAACATCCAATATTGAGCTTAATGACCAGCTGAGTAAAATGCTAGGAATAATTCTAGAAATGTTTTCAGATTTTTCTGTGCATGTTTACAGATACAAATGAGGACATAAGAAGAATGAAATAAGCTTAAAATGTAATGAAAGGCAGGAAAAAAAACTATGCAGAAAAGCCTTAGAAATTATAGATAGCACACAGAGCCTAAGAAAATTCAAGTTGGCTAAGTGGGGGTTGTGTTTTCCTCTTAGAAGAGAAGCGATAAACATGAAAAAATAATGTTTATGAATGTGGAGGTGAGGTGGTAAATTAAAAAGGCAAATTGTGCTCCTATTATTCAAGTAATGTTACTGAGGCATCAATGCCACCTGGTGGCCAACATCAACTTTAATTCTAGTTGCTTCCTGGTTTAGGAAGAGGGTAGCAAAACTTTTTTAAAAACGAAGACATAAGGAGATAAATGCACTGCCAATGCTCCCCCGATAACCTCTAGTTTGTGCTCTCTTCCTAGGCTATCCTGCTGGTAAGAGCCTGTGCAAATTCCAGTAGGTACTTATCTCTTTTGGAAAAGAATAGAAAAATTACTTCATGAGAATAGTATTTTGCACTTTTAGTTACATATCAGAGTATTTGTTTAGAAAAATAAACACCATTCCCAAGTCCATGCTAACATTTGTACCAATTCAAATAAAATATTCCATTATTTTTACTTGAATTTCTTGGTTTTATGTTCATATCTCTTTTCCATTCCTGCTTCCATTCATGAAACCATGAGCCAATAGTATTTCATACTATTTGTCCTGTTTTACCATGCATATATAATTGGGAGCCCCATTAGAAAGTTAAGCACTCAGTTTTTCTTATAAGATGTTCAATAACCACTTGAATAATTTCTTTTCCCCTCACAGCATGATTTGATGAGGCACTTCTTTACACCTACTCTGGACTAAGAGCCAGCCAAGTGACTCTAAGTCCCATGCACTGAAGGAATGGTACATTGAGGGGCATGGAAAGAATGTAGAGAAAAAGAATGCAAGAGAATTTCTTGCAGCTTATATCTTTCCTAGAGGCCCGATGCACGAATATTCATGCAAGAATAGGCCTTCCTTCCCCTGGCTGCCAGCACTGGTTTCCCTCCTGTACCTAGGACCCAGGCCTTTGCTTTCATCTCTGCCTCCCATCTTCACTCTGACCCAGCTGCCTGCATCTTTGTCACATTATTTTGCATATTCCCTCCTTATTGGCTATAGATGCCACCGTATCTGTTGCAAAATGATGGCCAATATGAATATTCCTATTCTGTCTTTATTAGATAGGATTGTCTTGGTCTCAAAAACTTGGCACAGAACAAAACTGCCTATAGAGCTATTGATTATATTTATAACAAGCTGTCTCCTTAGGTTTTCAACCATTGTTAGTCAGATTGCATAAAATCTGCCTTCACGGTATTAATGGGTAAAATCGTCACATTTAGTGGAAATGTTTCAGAAAACTACATAACTTCAAAATCACTAACCCTAAATATCATAGAGTATAGCGTAAAAAGGCAGTTTTGATACTCCTCTAAATATAACTTAAGAATGACAACTCCTAAATATTTTAAGTATAGCATAAAAGGAAAGCATTTTGATACTTCAAAGTTTGCATTTCTTTCAAAGAATATAAAACTCAAAGACATTAATAAACCATGAATAGTTACCTACTCTGAAGCATTTTCTAGTCAGCCCTCTTTCTCCAAGTGTTATGCAGAAATTCTTAAGACATGCTGTTAATTTTTAAAAAATTCTCAGTAACAAAAATTATGTAGGCTCAATTTTTAAACTTTTTCCTGAGTTATATTGACCTTGACACATGAAATTACTGTTAGGCACAGCTGGCATCGCTCAGTGGTTGAGTGTGGACCATGAACCTGGAGACCACTGTTGGATTCAGGAACGTGCCCATGTTGTGGACTCAATCCAGTGGGAGGCATGCGGGAGGGAGCAGATCAAAGCTTCGGTGCTGAAATAAGACTTCTGGCACAGCCGAAGTTTACAGTTTATTAATCATTTAATCTTGATGTGAATCAGTTTCTTAATACAAAAGAAATAGTAAGAGTATCTCAAATATTTGTTTGAGAGTTTAAATTACAGCCTTTATTCCAGCACCGAGTAAATACTCAAAGAATATTGGCAGTATCGGCTAAGATAAAATAAAATGATAAGATTATGAAGAAAAACTCTCTAGTTAAAAGAGCAAGGAAATTTGGAGAGAAAAAAACCTCAGAGTGAAAGGACACATCCTTGGGATATTTTCATTCACATCATCCCCCTCGCATCTAAACTGAGATCACAATATGTCCCAAAGTGTGGCTCTCCCAGATGCAAGAGGAAATCTACTAGCTTTTGAGGCCAGTAGAGGAGATTTCTCTGTTAAATGATGCCAGAAAAATCTATCACTTTAAATGGAAATAATAACCCAAAAAGCAGTGACCAAATAGAATGTTGCAGTTTGAAATGTCTATTTAACTTAAATTTAGATGTTTCAAAATTATTATATTTTAAATCTTAATTCCCTGAATTAAGTTTCTCTCAAAATTCTTCAGTACAAGTGGAGAATGAACCTAATGGTTGAGAACACCCTTTACTCAACTCTTTGACTTTCGTTGACATTAGTGCGATCCAAGAAATAACCACTTGAGTATTTGAAGCCATAACTTAGCATATGGTACTAATTCACACAGAGGGAAATTTTTAAGACGTTTCTCTTTCAAGAATAGAATAACAAAAATTTCAGAGAGGTTTGCTGCATTCTACCTAAGAACAGCATTCAAACATAGGCAACCAGAATGCCACTTGTCAAAAAAACCTCCCAATTGGAATGTACTCCTAAGAATCAGGTTGTTCTTTTAAGAGTTAGCCTTAAAACCAGACAATGCTAATTTGTGCTTAAGTCTGTAACTTTTAAACTGTGTGAATTTGAGCAAATTATTTAGCCACTAAATGAAAGGGAAATTACTCTGCCTACTATATTAGGATGTAGAAGTGAGAGTAAATGAGATTAGAGGTATAAAGCTCATGGTAGAGGGCCTAGCAGGTTTTCTATATCAATCAGATGTTAATTACATCCCTTTCTGCCCATAAGCTAGCAACATGAAATGAAATATTTATAAATTGAAGGACATTACAAAGCATATTCTTTAAAAATCATTTGATGACATCTTTTTCATTTCTTTGTCATCACATAATTAAAATGGAAAAAAAAGAGTATCTCCATTCCTTTGCTGGCCATTTCCTGAAAAATCCAAGTCACCTTCTGTCTGCCTGGCTTAAATACTCCTTCCTGTGGAAGTTGTTCTCCACTCCTATGCCTGGGTGAGTTGATCATTTTACCCTCTGAACCCCAGTGGGACTTGTTTCTACTAATTGTTGGGAGCCTGTACTTTTTCTGTCATTGATTGTTTTATGTCCATGCAACAATAGCTGACAAAAGAATGTGTTTATAAGAATTACTTTCCAGCCAGTTGTCTGTAAGTCAGAACTCAAATGGCTACTGAAACCATATTAAATGTAACTGCTCATGCTGGAAGCCAGGGTACAAGTTGTATAGCAACTGTAATATAAAACACCATACAAATCTGCTCTGTGTGATCTTGGATCATGGCATGTTTTTGTGAATACCTATTTAGTCTGGCTTATAGACCACTGGGGAACAGTGATGTCATACAGCCTCTTTCTATACCATTGTGCCAAGAGTGATAGGCTATCCATAATCTGATGGCTTCAAAACAGCCATCACCCACCTTAAGAAATGCATTTTACCTTTTAGGCTAGTATACACACACACACACACACACACACACACACACACACACACACACAATCACTTGTAGAGGCACATAAATCAAACAAAAATTTCATAAAGCAAGACTTTCTTTTATAACGTGTGAGGGATTCTGTCTACTGCAATATTATTCTCTTTTATCTAGTTTGATTTTTTATGCTGGTTATGGAAGACTAAATTAATTTCTTACATTGCCAGAGAATTAGAAGGTACTTAAAGGCACATGAAATTCCATAGCATTCTCTCCTCCCACAAATTTTTGCATTCTTGTATAAAATCTTCCACATGTGGTTTCCCTTGGCATTGAGCTTCTCAATAAAATGTCTGGATGTTGCAATGTTAAAAAAAAGATTTCAGACATATAAGTCAAATAACTAAGGAATTTTTCTTTCAATGAAAAAATGCTAGGTATCAGTATCATAATTTTCCAAATTATTGGTGCAGCCTTCTAATTTTATTTCTGGACTCGCACTCTGCTGGCCACCAGATGCCTCCTACCCACATTACACCAATTATAAATTTGTTTTTATAATGAATGGTCACTTCATAAGCATGATGCATGAAAGATACACTTCCTGTGCTGTTCTCCATGGGCAGCTGGGGAGGAAAAGGCTGACTCTTTATACAAAGTCTCCTTGTTGTCAGGACGTATGGTCTGTATTTCCAGACAAGGTGTCACCTCAGAAGTTGGCAACAAGGTACAGAAAAATGTCAACCTTTGCTACTGAACTTAAATAAAGTCTACTGCTTAGAGCAGCCCAGCCTCTCATCCCAAATCTAGAATGCTTTGTTATGGAGCTTACTGACAATGGGACAACAGTTTCTTCCTAATTCAAGGGCACATGTAGCTTCCATGTAAGAAAAGTCTAGCTTGCACAGCAGAAAGCAGTGGAGAAAGATAATGACTGAAAAAGTACCAGTGTCTTGAGCAGAACTCCAGGCTCAATATAAGTAGCCTGCTGCCTTTTATATTTCTCAGGGAGGGTAGCAGGGAAGAACAGCCTAACCCTTAGCCTGATGACATTTCTCATTAAACTAGTCTCAGTCTCTTTGTTCTGACTTCAGCATTCTGAAAGAACAATTTCTGACGTGGATGGTTTCTGACACAGAACATTCTAACTCCTTGACAGTTCTTTATTGGTGCGAGTTAATGCAATAGAATATTGGCTGATAAACTGAAGACCACAGATTTTAAAGAGGCTAAGAAACTTTAAGAGCATTTCAACTCCTTTCTTTCACAGATTTGGAAATTGATAACCAGAAGGCGATGTGACTTTCCAAAATCATGGAGTAAAAATTAATCCATGAGCCTGTCGGCATGGCTCAGTGGTTGAACATTGACCTACGAACCAGGAGGTCACAGTTCGATTCCCGATGTGAGGCATGCAGCAGGCAGACAATCAATGATTCTCTTCCATCATTGGTGTTTTTATCTCTCTCTTCTTCTCTCCTCCTCTCTGAAATCAATAAAAAATATTTTTAAAAATTAATCTATGAGATATTCTTCTCACAGTGGATTACTCTAAAGTAAATGGAAATGTTGTGTTCTCACATTTGATTATCCTAGTTTCACTGGGAAAAATGTCATTAATAAACATGCAAATCTGATGTTTTCCCCATTAAAACACCACCAAAGGATAGCCAGTGAGCACAATTTGAATTACCAGAATTTTGCTTTGAGGTTGGAGAAATCTGAGTATAATCCAGATGTGTAACATTATGAAATCTGTATGATTTTTCTAAACCTCCCTTTTTTATCTTTATTTTTGAAGCATTACACATAGTAGTACATATGTCTCATATGTCTCCTTTTTTTACCCCCTTGACCTCCCCCCATTGCCCCCTGCCCCCAACATATACCTTCACCTCTCCCTCTGCCCCGTGTCTTGTATTCATTGGTTATATTTATATGTATGCATACAAGTCCTTCGGTTGATCTCTTATAGACTCACCCCTCCCCCACAGCCTCCCTTTCATTCCCGCTATAGTTTGACAGTCTGTTTGATGGTTCTTTATCTCTATAACTGTTTCCTCCCATTTATTTACTTTGAAAAATCTTGCAACTACAGACTAGAAATAAAAATATAACAACAACAACAACAACAAAAAAAAACGTTTGAGTCCCAATTTCAATCTCTAACAGTTCTGAGGCCCAGTTTCAATGTCAAAGAGTTTCTTATGTGTACATGTCAGCGATGATATCTGGATGATGGACAGATGGTGGCAATGCAGGTCTGACCCTCTCTGGTTTGGTTCTGGGCAACCTGCAACAAAGCTGACTGCTAGCGTGGCCAGGCATCATCAGTGTCTTCCATCTCTGAACTGTTTCTCTTCTTGTCTTCGTGGTTGGAGCAGACCTGACAACTCCTCTCTGTTGCAGGAATCCCCATGGTCTTTGAGTAGTTTTCTAAAAATATACAAACATATTCTCAACCAAAAGTTAATAAAGGAATCTTTTCTATGAAGTTGACTTGGGATCCTTTTTATTTTTGCCCCCAAAATTTTCCTTTGGCTTATTTTGACACCATGTGTGATTTTCATGGGCATCTTGCTTTTAGCATTACAAATGAAAATTAATTTTCTACAGTAAAAATTTTCTAGATGTAATTTACTTACAGGATATTTTCCCTTACATGATATTACCCTACTATCATTCCCTTTTTTTTAATGGATGCTTTTGTAAATTTTATAATGCAGTCTTCCCTCCAAATGAGTGAGGGTTCAGGTCCCTGAAAGGTTGGGGGGGGGTGAGGATCTGTGCCCCCCCTCTGTTGATCTCCACGTTCTCTTCTGATGGCCCCTCTGAGATTGTGCCTGTCTTAGATTGTTTCTTCCCTGAGGAATCTTACCCATCTCAAGCTAACCAGCCATCCTCCAGGGCCAACCAGGGTGACTTGAGGTTCAGTTCTTTTTCCTTGGTAGCCTATGCCCCCATGGCCTCCTCGCCCAGCTCCTGTCTTGGGATCCCCTCGCCTGTCGGTGGGCCCCAGCATTGATCACATATCTCAGAGGACTCAGGTTTCTTCTCCAGGGAGGGTCCACCTTTTTATCTTTAAAATGAGAATAATAATAATACATTGATGATAACTAACCCATTTATATATAAATGAGTAAATACACAATAGCTACCCAATAAATATTATTATTAAAATATTTTATTTTATCTTATGTCTGAATTTCTTATAAATGTAAGTCAGAGGTTAGACCTTGTCCTTATTTTGGAGTCCAGGTAAGACTACTAAATTAGCTACTGTAGTAATTTTCAACAGCCTCACTTGGGAGTTCGTTAGAAATGCAAATTTTCAGGCTCCATCCCAAACCTCCTGAAACAGACACTCTGGGGATTGAGTCTACAAATCTGTGTTTCTGTCCTTGGTTTGGCTCAGAGTCTAGTGGTGGGGGACAGACAAGGTGACAGGTATTCTCAATATGGTGTGAGGAGTTTATGAGCTCCTAGAGGACAGGAACTTTGTCTTATGTCTCAGACATCACACGCAACCCCCAGCAAACCTGTGCTGCCCACATAGCTAGACTTTACATCAAGGTGATAGTGAGTTGAACTGATACCTGGGAATAGTAAATTCTTGTCTGAATTTGTCCTTTGTTTAGAAGGAATAGCCATGAAAGCGGAATGTCTAAGGAAGGATTTTTTTTCCTGAGAAGTTGTGTCATTACATGAATTAAAATCAAAGAGGATAGAAAGAGAATGAGAAAGCATTTGTGGGCTGACTCAGGAGAACCTCAAATAAGAGGTTCTCAGGCAGAAATAGCAATTCCCAGAACACATGGCAAAGATGGTCTCTCAAGTCATCCTTTCTGGCTTGGTGTCCCTGGCATGTGACACAACCATGCTGCCCTTTGCCCCATTCCCATGAGGGAGAGCTCACCCTGCCTTCCCCCCTGATGAAAGATCTCTGACCTCCCATTGCTCTTACCTTGGCTGGAAGCACTGTGTCTCTCTCAGCACAAATGCAGCTTTGTGTTCTGTGGCTTCAGTGGCCACACTGTTGACTAGATGGTAAGAAATTATATTTCACACAGTGGTTATTGTTATGTTAGAGGTCCTTACTTTCAATGATCATAAAAATGTGTAATAGGATTCCCAGAGCTTAAAAATCAATGACACAAAACACATCTAATTGAAAAAGAAACAAATTCTCTCCTGTGTGTCCTTTGTCATGGGATCTCATTTGTTTTCCCAGTGAATCTTCATATAAAAGAATCACTGAAGAGTATGCTTGAGTGTGCTAAATCTACTGATGCAGTATACAAAGCTGTCAGGATATGCCTGAGTGTTCTAAATCTACTGATGCAGTGTACAAAGCTGTCAGGATATGCCTGAGTGTGCTAAATCTACTGATGCAGTATACAAAGCAGTCAAAGGAAATGATGGTATCAGTACTATGGACTGTGTTCATGCAAACTATTTGGGTCACAGGAAATTTTTGTGTGGCTCTAATGAACTTGGAAATTTTTATTTTGGCAGACGATTGGCAAAGCTGATTTTTACATGTAAGATGGAAGGCTGGAATTTTGAGATAAGCTACTCCAGTCTACCATTCACATGTAAAAGTGGTGGATTTTAGATTTAAGAGAAGGTAGCACTTTTACCCATGACATGCTGCCTTTATAAACAGAGTAGGTAATGATGACCTAATATGATCAGAGCATGAGAAGTCCCACATTGTTGGGATTTTTTTTTAATAGCATGTGGCTTAAATTTTACTGTTGCAGACTGAATTCTTGATTTGATTATCTCTGCTAAGAGGGTATAGTCAGCTAGCCAGTGTAATTCTAAGTACAATTTGTTACCAGGAATCTACAGTTATTGTTGAAGAAAAAATTCATCTCTGAGATAACGTAGGAAATAAAAAAAAAACAGGCATTCATTACATCCTTTGTTTTTAATTGAATTTATTGAGGTGGCATTGATTATTAAAATTCTATAAGTTTCAGGTGTACAATTCTATAATACATCATCTTTGTATTTTATTGTGCTTTCCACCCTAAGTCAAGTCTCCTTCCACCAACATTGACATGCTTTCTATGTATAAACCATTCTACATTTATCTCCCTTAATTTTTGCAAACATTATGAACTCTGCATAGTTGCAGGGCTGGCTACCACTAGCCCATAGAATGCTTTACAACAAACTTGGAAAGGCTCCCAGTAATCTGAAAGACAAAGTCATCGAGCACATGGTGTAGTAAGGAAAGTATAGGCTGGCTTTCAGTGTCCACTCACATTCTTTTGTGGTATACAAATTTTGTAATTGTTCATGATGTTTGATCAGTTTTTTCTAAAAAATTAACTCAAGGATTTAAGAGTTTACACAACATCCAAGATAAGTGAGACTCTGTCCAATGACAGTGTTGTGTATCAAGCACTCATACTATCTCATCACTGAGATGCATGACGAGTAACCTGAGGTGATGAGAATTAAGCTAGTCGTGTGCACTTGAATAAGGAAGAAGGGTCATAACTCAGTAGGTATAAATGGTAAAGAAATTATTGAGCTTTTGTCTCCCTTGACCTGGCATGATCCATAACATATGGTCTCTCACAACCACACATGTGTCCACTGTGTCTTATGACAACAAATGTAAAATGATTGGGTTGTCAGAAACTATAACTGGGAATCTTGAAACCTCCATTGTGCTGATGCTGTGATGCTTTGTTGTTTTCTGTCTTGTCTTAAAGCCAAATATTTTGGAAAGTAAACTCTTGTCAGAGCTACTATTTGCAAATATCATTTCCCATTTGGTTGTCTGCCTCTTTGTTTTATTGTCAGTTTTTTTGTGTTTTGTTTTTTTTTCTGTGCAGAAGCTTTTCAATTTGATATAGTATCATTTATTTATTTTTGCCTTTATTTCCCTTACCTTTACAATCAATTTCATAAAATGTTCTCTCTGACCAAGGTCCATAAGTTTGATACCAATGTTTTCTTCTATGTAACTTATTGTTTCAGGTCTGATATTTAGGTCTTTGATCATTATGAATTAATTTTTGTACATGGGAACAAACTCTAATCCAATTTCATTATTTTACATGTGGCTTTCCAGTTTTCCCAGCACCCTTTATTGAAGAGATTATCTTTACTCCATTGTGTGTTTCTGGCTCCTATGTCAAAATTACATGTGCATACACATACGGTTTTATATGAAAAGAAATACATATTGCACCGTATGCCCACTACCCAAAGTCAAATCTTCTCCCATCACCATATGTTAGGACTTCCTTCACCTCTTCCCTCTGGCAACCACCACACTACTGTTTGTGTTCATGAGTTTCAGTTTTATATCCTACATATAAGTGAAATCATATGGTTCTTAATTTTTTCTGACTGACTTATTTAACTTAGCATAATATTCTAAAAGGTCCATCCATGTTGTTAACAAATAGCAATATTTCATCTTTTTTTTATAGGATGAGTAGCATTCCGTTGTGTATATCTTCTTTACCCAGTTGTCTATCACAGGACACTTGTTTCCATGTCTTGGCCACCATGAATAATGTTGCCATGAACACAGGGGTGCATATATCTTTGCGAATACACAATGTGGAGTTTTTCTGGTGTATATCCAGGAGAGGGATTGCTGGGGCATATGGTAGCCCTAGTCTTAACTTTTTTGAGGAATCGCCAGACTGTTTTCCACAGTGGCTGTATCAGTTTACATTCCCACCAGCATTGAATGAGGGTTCCCTTTTTTCCACAACCTCTCCAACAGTTGTTATGACTTGTCTTGTTGATAATAGCCGTTCTGAAGTGGTATTTTATTGTAGTTTTGATTTTCATTTTCCTAATTGCTAGCGAGGTTGAACATCCGTTCAAAAATCTGTTGGCTGTTTGTATGTCTTCTTGGGAGAGATATCTGTTCAGGTCCTTTGCCCATTTTTGTGTCTGTTTGTTTGGTGTTGAGTTTTATGACTTTGGGTGGTGGGCGCACAGTGCAATATACAGATCTTGTAACATAGAAACCAATACCTGAAACCTGTACGATCATATTAACCCATGTTAATATGAAGCTCATTTTACCTTCAGTTGGATCGTCATCTGAACCCAACACCACAGTTTCTAGTAAAGCATTGTAGATGTTGTGTCAGATTATTGGGAAGAGAGAGGAACAGAAGAGAATTCACTGCAGAGAGAGATAGGTTTTCTGATAAACTAAGAAATGCTTTGGTTTCAAGAAAGTGGATCCATGCAGACTAGAGGCCCTTGGTGCTTTCTGCTTTGCATAAACACAAGTCATTTTTCCCAGCAGCCCCTGAAATAGAGCCACAGTTTATATTGGCTGAATCCCAATACTCTACAACTGAATTGTCTTTGTACTGTAGAGTATTAGAGCAGGATAGAAATATAAAGCAGTTTTTATTATCTGTTTACTGTGTGTCAGAAGTTGTCTGTGAGAACAAAACATAACAAAACAAAACAAGCACACACACAAAAAACAAACAAACAAAGAGAAATAGTCATATTTTTCCCATTTTATAAGTGAGGAAGCTGAAGCTGAATGGCGGTAAGGGAATTGCTCGAGGGAAGAGAGAGGAAGTGGTGGGGTTAGTAATTAAGCCTACGCCAACTAATGCCAAAGAGTCCCTGCTCTTCCTTTTCTATCACTCTCCTTTAAAAATATTAGTGATGCTAACTTTTGCTGGTGGTCTGTTTTATCTAAAACATTTATACCCACTTATAGATGATATTTATTGAGGGCTTACCATGTGTTAGGAATTGTGCCTTTAAAAATATCATATCGCCGAAACCGGTTTGGCTCAGTGGTAGAGCATCGGTCTGCGGACTGAAAGGTCCCAGGTCAAGGGCATGTACATTGGTTGGGGGCACATCCCCGTTAGGGGGTGTGCAAGAGGCAGCTGGTCGATGTTTCTCTCTCATCAACGTTTCTAGCTCTCTATCTCTCTCCCTTCCTCTCTGTAAAATAAATAAATAAATAAATAAATAAAATATATTTTTAAAAAATATCATCTCATTTAATGCATATGGCACACATGGGAGGTAGATCCCACTATCACTTTTCACAAATGAGGACACTGGCCCAGAGAGGATTATTAATCTGTCCAACATCATACAACATACAAAGCTAAAAGGTGGTGAAGCCATAAGAAAGCCAACTATAAGAAATTCATGCTGCAGTTGGATTCCTCCAGAGCAGGATCCACATTTCAATATGTGTACACACCTCCCCAGGGCATTTAAGATAGTGGACACTCCATAAAGGTTGCTAAATGGACTGTGACAGAACATGGCTTTCCATAGCTTGCTGAGGGAGAGGAAGTCTAAAAATGGGACTGGCCAACTATTTGCAAGAGTAAAAGACTTGGAAACAAACCAAACGCCTATTAGGATGAATTGAATAAACTAGGTGTGGCCAAATAGCAGAGTACTATATAGGCTTAAAAAACTAGGAATAGTTCTCTATATTTTAATAGTTATTGCCAAGATATATTAAGGTAAGAAGTTATCTTTAAAAAGCAAGTTGCACACAATTGCCAATATTATTCTATTTTTTGTGCAATAAAAAGGGGTGTATGTACAGGGTGGGGCAAAAGTAAGTTTACAAATGTTTGAGCGGAAAATAATACAATAATTAATAAGTGATAATACAAGAATAAACTGTGTTTTGCATACTCACCGCAGTAAACTACTTTCCCTCCACCCTGTATATGATTAAAGCAAAACCTAATAAATGTATTACCTATAAGGGAGGGAGAAAGAGAGGAGAGGGACAGGGTTGGAAACTAGACTTCTTTAAAATATCTTGTTTTATTATTTTTATTTTGAGATCATTCTCATATCATAATTTAAAAAATTAAATCAAAACCAATTCCTAAAAATAATGATTATAAGAACCTAAAACAAGTGAACCAAACTGTATATCAATGACATGAGAAAGACTCATTTCAAGTGGCTTTAAACCATAGTATTTTTACTGTACATTCTAAGGATTAAAAAAACACACACAAAATTTTTTTTAAAGTGAATTCAGTAAGTCTGTGATTTCTTGAAATATTGTTATCATTATTTTGAAACTTTTATATATTGAAATAAAGCAAATAATGAATTATGTTAATGGTATCATGAGCCAAAATATTTTCAGAGGAAGGAAAAAGAGATATAAATATAAAACCAAGGAATTTAAGTAAAAATACTGAAACCTTTTATTTGATGTGATGAAAATATCAGCATGAACTTAGGAATGATGTTTATTTTTTCAACAAATGCATATTTTCTCACTTGTCTCACTAAAAACTCCTAGAAGTAATGAACACCTGGAAACAATGAACATTCCTGGTATTCAGACTGTGGTTTATAAAAATATATTTCCCATTAAAAAGAACCAAGAATCCTTGGAAAACTGTGTATTTCAGGTCTGGAGCAGGAAATGTACAGATTGTTGTACCTGAAAAAAATGCAAAGAACACGAGAGCAAACTTGAGGAGCTCCCAGTAGTAGGCATTAGGAGAAATCAAGTATAAAAATAATTACTCTGACTTGAACATATTAAAAAAATATTTAAAAATAAATAAGTTAATGATGATATTAAAGATAAAAACCCAATGGTCAATTTTGAATTTTGCTAGAATATCAACTCCTTGCCCTCAAAATTGATAAGTCAAAAAGACTTAAGCATTCATCCTATTTTTCATGGAAGTATCAACTTTTAAGGCAACCAAATAGCTGTGGAAGAAGAGTTCTTAATAAAGGAAGGAAAAAACGATAGGCTTTTAAAAAATCTTGTTTTGAAATTATTCATGAACTAATAGATTAAGACAATTATAATTAATGACTACTATACCCACCAGGTGGAGAGTTGGGTGTGTGTCAGGTGGTGGGGTGATAGTAGATAGATGAGACTGACAACACCCAAACCCAGTGATCAATCAGAGTATTACTAAAAGTGCAGCATGCAGAGACTATATTCTTCTTGATGTGACCTAAGGGGAGGTAAGTAGCACAAGTAATAATAAAAAAATAATACTGATTCATTAACTATAAACTTACAGGAAATGTGGAATATTAAGAAATGTTAAAGATACCATGAGGACAGAATCAGCCAAACCTATTATGTGAGCAATTATAAACAACAAATGACCCAACTTCTTCAACAAATGGGAAGGAGTTTATAGGTCAGAAGAAACGTAAGAGATATATGAGTGAAAAGCGATATTTGATTCTTGTTTGTTGTCTGATTCAAACAAACCAATGATTAAAATGCACTTTTAGATAACTAGATAAAATTGAACACACTTTCTGTATTAGATATTAATGAATTATTTGTTATTCTAGTTAGGTAAGATCATCACAGTGTAGTTATACTAACAAACAGTGTTGCCTCTGAGAAGTACATGCTGAAGCATCTGTAGGCCAAATGATGTGCTAGCTGGGATATAAGATTCTCTGAAAAAAAATAAAAATTTGTTAAGCACAGGGAGAGATGAACTAAGAACAGTAGGAAGTGAACTGTGGCAAGCTTGGTGAGGAAGCCTGTGAATTCATTGAATCCCATCTTCTGTGCAGTGTATGAGACTCTATGAAGGAGATTGATGCCTTGGGGCCATTGATATGGATTTACCTTTCCACAATGTTACTGTAAATGAAAGAAATAAAAATGCAGTCACAGGAATTGTGTTTTTGCTATGTTGTGTATTCGTTGGTGCGTAGGGATGTTAACAGGTCTTTGCACATCTACAATCTTCATTGGTAAAGTTGAATAACGTCCTTTTCCAACTGTAGGTTTGCAGTTGTGACTATGAGAAGCACTTTATTCTTGCATTATTATTTATTATTGCATGAATAGGTATAAATCTATTTTTGCCCCACCCTGTATTTAGTCATGTGACAAATATATCTGAGTCCTTGGTGTGTGCACATCACTGTCCTCAGCACAGTACATAAAGTGGACTTCAGAGGCACTTCTTGAGGACGTTGTCTTCATGGACATTAAATCAATAAATAGACATGATTATTTCAAATACAGGATGACTAGGAGGTGTGAGCAGAATTAGAATAGTCAGAGAAGCCGTGCTATCTGCTTTCTTGGGAAACTAAATTTGAGTGGAGTCTAGGGCTGAGTGAATCGATAAGGAGAGAGAGAGTTCCCGGCAGAGGGCAGAGAGAGTGCAAAGACTGGGGAAAAATAGTAGCTTAAGATATTCAAGAGTGGGGGTGGGGGTCGGGAGGAAGCCAGTGTGCTGAAAGCAAAGTAGGCTGGGGGATAAGTGGTACCTCATAAGGTTAGGGAGAAAGAACGGGCCATGTGGAGAGGCATGTGCTGGGTTTGCTGATGTGGTCTCAGTCTGTGTCTGCTGTCCCACTGTGATGACTATCAGAGCTCCTTTCATCTCACAAGGGTCCCAGTGATATGTCATTCTGCTTAGACTTCAGTTTCTATCCCAAGTGCAAAAGGAAGGCCCACAGTGATTTTAAGTTAGAGAAAAAGATCAGCCTTTTGAAAGAACGCTGTAAGTATTTCTGCAAACTGTCACATGATTTTTTCCTGTTTATAAAACCAATATAGATAACAGATACCCTTAACTGACTGGGTGCACAGAGGTGATTTCCCGGGTCTCTACTCCAATTTTTTTCACATGACCATATAACCCACAAGTCACATCTAAACATGGACCAGATGCAAACACACATTTATTTACTATTTGCTATCTCAAAGGCAATGAAAAAAATGTATAATATTTTGTAAACTTTCCTCTACTAAATGTTTCTCCTTATCCCTTTATAGCTGTAGAATTCAATCAATAGCCCATTCATCTTCAGGGAACATGTGAAGAATGCTCTTTAGCACAGGGCTAGCTAAGTGATCTGGGGAAAGGCTCCCTGCATTCTAGCTGTTAGAGTGGCACAATTTGTCTAAACCTGTTAGGTCTCAGTTTTATCAATTATATAAAATGGAGTGGAGAGTTTCTTTATATTTCTGCCACTTTCAAGATAGCACTACCAATAACGGCTTGAACATAAGAGACAAAATAAAGTTATGGGGAGAAAGTAAAAGTATGGAGTGGGAGAGAAGGAAGAACAGAATGGGGAGGGGAGAGGTATAGTGAAGGAGAAGATAGGAAAGGAGACAAGAGGAGCAAGAGAAATGGGACGAGGAAAGAGGAGGGAGAGTGGGGGAAGGAAGGGAGAAGGAAGAGAATAAAAGAGAAAAGGGAAGGAGGCAGATAGGGAGGGAGGGAGAAGAAAGGGAGGATGGAGAGATTGGGAGGGACAGAGAGAAGAACTGGGATAAAAAAAGGTTTTGGATTGAAGTTCCTGAGATAATCGAGTTAGGGTTTGTTATATATATGTTAATATATATTTTAAATGATTTTAGAGAGGAGAGAGGGAGAAGGATAGAGAGACAGAGACAACAATGAGAGAAAAACATTGATTGGCTACCTACTGGGGATAGAGCCTGCAATCCAGGCATGTGCCTTGAATAGGAATTGAACTGGTGACCTCTTGGTTCATGGATTGACTTGATGTTCAACCACCAACCCACACTGGCTGGGTTCAGTCAGGGTTGTTTTGTTGCAAGCAACATAAATTAATTTGGTTTATGGGCTTGGAGGCTTTGGGCAAGAATGGAACTCATGCCTGACATCAAGCATCCTGAACTGGTCTTGTGTAAACACTGATACCCCATTTCTGGGTACAGACTCTGAGGCTTATACCACTGACATCCATGCCAGACACTGACCAGTCCCCACCCTGATACGTACATCTCTGCATCATTATTCCCAAATCAACCCTCCCCCCACCAAAAAAAAAAAAACCAAACATCTAATTGGCATGTGCCTGCGCCCTGCCTTTAAGGGACATGGAGGAAGCCATGTTTTAAGTTGTTTTAAGGGAGAAGGTCCCTGCCCCCCACAGACACTCATTAGGAGAATTTCCCACACATGAAAAGGAGAGTAAGTGTTGGGTAAAGGGGAAAAATGATGTGTTTGTTATAGAAAAACTAGGTTGTATTTAATGAGGCATTAACTTTGTGGTAAACATGTATTACTAAAATAATAGTCGCCCGATAACCTAGAATTAGGTGAACAGAGGGACATGTCTCTCAGATCTGATATTTTGTCGGGCTCTTTGTTTTGTTGTTTTATATTTATTTTATATATATATATTTATCTTTTTATTATATATATTTATCTTTTTCAATTTATTTTGCATATTTTTATTATTATGCTTTTAACTTTTCAATGACAGCTTACATTCAACATTAGTCTGTGTCAGTTTCAGATGTACAGCAAATGGGTCTTTAGTTGGAGAGACCAGCAAGCCCCGCCCTCTCCTCTCCAGGGGGACAAGAGGGCACACAAGAGCTCTTCAGCCTCAGGCAGGTTTTTAAAAGTGAGGCCCTGTGCCCCGGGTGAGCCATGTGTCCCAGGGGGCCGTGTGCCCGGGGAGAGCTGTGTGCCCCGGGAGAGCCGTGTGCCCTGGGGAAGCAGTGGGACCCGGGGGGGGAGGGGCGGTGTGAACCAGAGGAGGAGCGGATTCTATTCTATTCGTGTGGTCCTGAGATAGTCACCATAAAACAAGCAGACTGCCAGGTGAGGAGCGGACTCTATTCATGTGGTCCTGAGATAGTCACCATAAAACAAGCAGATTGTCAAATGACAGCGGGGAGGGGAAGGAGACCTGGGGGGAGATAGGAGAACAACCTAAGGACTGGTATGCATGCATATAAGTACACCACGAACACAGAACTCTGGGGAGGGAGGGCATGAATGGGAGGTGGTGGGGGGGGGGTGGCAATGGTAAGCTCTGTACACATATAATACCTTAATAAATTTTTAAAAAATTTTAAAAAAATGGGATAAGTTAAAAAAAAAAAGTGAGGCCAGAGTCTCAAGGAAGGAGGTGAAAGTGCCCCGGCTCTCTGATGCGGGCTAAGCTCTCACTTTAAGCTTCTTGGAGAAACAGGAAACACACTTCCTTATCAGCCTCAGCAGAGTGAGCCCTTGTAGGCGGCCCCACCCCTGAGCCTGAACTTTGCCCGGCCCGGCTCTGTGCGTGCGGCTCGTTTGTGCTCTAATTGAATCCGTTAAGAGCAACACAGCTGGGAGGCCCCGAGCCCCACTTCCTTGATACTCCGCAGTCTTCAGCTCATTCTGGCCCAGCCAACAGGGTGACTGATGGAGGGGAAAAGAACCATGACAGCCCCAGACTCTGAAAAGGAACACAACCAGGCCCACTCGCTGACGTCTTGGCGTGGCAGGGCAGCGGCTGTGATCCTGCTGCTCCAGGATAATTTGTCTGGACCCCGGCACTCCATGTCTTTGAAGGTAATTTATAATCATGGAAACCACACAGATCCCTGAGGTTAGGGAGCCGCGGGAAGACCACATCCTTTGTTTTCATTTCTCAGCTCCAAGTATCTTAAGCTGCTTATTGTGCCGGCTTCCAAGATGTACAAATCATCCCGGGCGGCTGGGTTGTGTAAGAGTGTTGCAGCTGGCGCCGTGCCGGGCCCATCCGGACACATGACTTCACTCTTCCCTGCTGAACCCGGGGACCGTGGTGTGTGCGGCTCTCACGGAACCGTGTTCTGTGCCTGGGCTGGCAGAGGCAGGCGTGCAATCGTGTTGCCTTTGAGAATGGCCGGGAGGCTGAGTTTCAATATAGAGTTGGTCCTCTTACTTTGCCACGTGGGAGCAACTCGGATGAAAGGGAGAGAAGAACATCTGAGGACCGGCCGGCCAGGAAGCGCTTTATCGCTGCACCTGCCTTCGCTTCCTCTCCAGCCTCAGCTTGGCCAGCACCCTCGGATTAGCTGTTTCCTGTCTGCACCGCAGATGTTCTCGCTCAGACACGCATGGGCCGGGGGGCCTCGCGATCTGCGCAGAGCCCAGGGGTGTCTTTGGACATGTACATGCACAGGGGCTGTGAGTCAGGATGGTCTGTTCTCTCCTTCCCACAAAGGAATCCATTTGAGAAGAAGCTCTTAAAGACATCGGAAGGCCAGTGTTTCCAGAATTGCTGTCCAATGGCAGCAGTTTAACAAAGCTGTAACACAGGGTGGTTGATTTCTGTCTTTGTTTCCCCCCAATTTAGGCTATATAATTAAGACTTCCCTCTAGAACCTGGAGATTAAGCCCAAAAGGAAATGGCATACAGGTCATTTATATAGAAAGTGTTCAAACTGCAATAATCTGGATTGACTTTGTGAATTAAGAGCTTGAATTTTGGTCCTGGCTGGTGTAGCTCAGTGGTTGAGTGTTGACCCATAAAGCAGGAGGTTACAGGTTCAATCTCCGGTCAGGGGCCATGCCCAGGTTGTGGGCTAGCTTCCCAGTAGAGGTGAACAGGAGGCAGCCAAACAATGATTCTTTCTCATCATTATGTTTCTCTTTTCCTCTTCCTTCCTCTCTCTGAAATCAATAAAAAAAACATTTAAAAAAAAAAAAAAAGCTTGAACTTTGGGATGAGTTTTTAACTAAAAACTCATCCACATATAAAGCATTGGGTACATTAAAATACAGATAAAAACTAATGTTTTTTTTTCTTTTATGTTCATTGTTGTTGTTAACTTTGTCTTGATTTAGAGTTGACCAAATTGCTGCTTATTTGAAAATCTCTACCTTGACAAGTTCAGGGACATCTTGATTTGGCAAAAGGCAAAAGAGATTAATACTGGAAAAGTTGAGCACTCTTAGTTTATCCTCAGAGTTTGCTAAGTGCTATGGATAAATCAGTGACATTAGATAGATTACTATTTTATTCTGGACAATTATAAGGTATGACATATGGGAACAAAGGAGAGATGGAAGAGAGAGAGAAAGATAGAAAGATAGAGATAGGAGGAGGAAGAGCTTGCAGATTGCTCTGTAATTGCAGTGTGTCAGACATTCTATTTCAGGGATGTCCTCATCCTTGGAAGGCCAAGTGGGACAAAGAAAAGTGCGCTGATGAGAAGGAATGCCTGCCCGACATGGCTCAGTGTTGACTTATGAACCACAGTCGGGGGTGTGCAGGAGCCAGCCAATCAATGATGCTCTCTCATCATTGAGGTTTCTATATGTCTCTTTCCCTCTCCCTTTCTCCTAGAAATCAATAAAAATATATTTAAAAGGAAAAGAAAATGAGAAGGAAGAGCGAATTGCCTACTTTGGGCTGGGGGTCTCGCTATCTGCTCAGAGCTGAGTGGTGTCTTTGGACATGTGCATATACCACAGCTCTGAGTCAGGATTGTCTGTCCTTTCCAAGCCAAATCTTAAGGAAGAAAAGTTTTGTGTTTGATCTCTGTTTCATTTCTCTTTGCTCCAAACCAGATGAAGTGATTAGGTGAGGTCTAATCAATTTTTCTTGTAAGAAACACTGGAAATCAAGGAAGTCTTGGAGTAGCTTCTCCTAGACTAGGCCTCCTGCTCAAAGGACCCTGGAGTTTCTTACCTATTAATTTATGCCTGAAGTTCAGAGTCGTAAAATTGCCTTTGTTTGCCTGGTGTGTTTAATATATAGGAAACAAAGAGCACAGGTGCCAATGGAAGATCAAGAGTTTGGGCTCTTGGTCTCAGCCATGTCTTAACAGGCAACTAAGGTATCTGACAATCTGCATAATCCTGTTCCTTAAGTGCACCTACTCTACCTTCCAGGAACTCGTGGAACTATTATCAGCGTAGACAAGATTCTTGAACCAGTGAGAAACACCAAGACACTTTCTCACCTGGGGATCGGTCGGTACAAACACATATCTAAGATGGCAGCAGACAGCCCAAATAGGGAATGCTCTCCTGAGTATATGACAGGGACATTGAATGCTGGGAGAAAAAAAAATAGGTGCAATCAGTACATCAGAGAGTCAGAGACACTTGGGAGGAGAGACTAATCCTCACTATTCAGCAGCAAATAAAAGCAGGGACAGGCTGTGCTTTGCATCAGACTTGAAAGCAAATTGTTCCACATCAGGGTGGATGTTCCTCACTGATTCCTGTGTGAATTTCAAGAACCTTTGGAGTACCTTTACTTTCAGATGAGTGGCGTAGGCCAGAGGTTTCCAAAAGCAGGGTCTTGTGTGTTTTCCTTGACTCACCCAGTTTTAAAGAAGTTAAGCTACCGTTTTAAAATTGGATGATCTGCATCTCCATCTTTTTTTGAAAAATTGGAAGATGGGGAACAATGATTTTATGCACTTTCACATAACAACAATGTCCTGGGCTGAGAAGCAGCTGCTCACTTTAGGCGAGACCTGAGCTTTCTAGGATGGTGCACATTTGACCTCTTTCTTTCTTTCTTTCTTTCTTTCTTTCTTTCTTTCTTTCTTTCTTTCTTTCTTTTTTTCTTTCTTTCTTTCTTTCTTTCTTTCTTTCTTTCTTTCTTTCTTTCTTAAGAGGATGATGTATTATTTTTTTAAATATATATTTAATTGGGTTTCCACAGAGAGGAAGAGAGAAGGACAGAAAGCCAGAAACATCGATGAGAGAGAAGCATTGATCAGCTGCCTCCTGCACACCCCCCAATGGGGATGTGCCCACAACCAAGGTACATGCCCTTGACTGGAATTGAACCCGGGACCTTTCAGTTCACAGGCTGATGCTCTATTCACTGAGCCAAACCAGTTTCAGCTTGACCACTTTCTTTGTCTGACACTGAGGCTGGGTAATGGTTGCCAGTCACCACACCAGCACAGTCAGTTTGATTTATTTCTTTTCATTTTAGCCTTGGAAATATTCCTCTGCTGCTTACGTCTCTATCAATCATGGAGTAACACATGCCATGCTGTGCCAATACTACCACATACTTCAAGAAAAATGGAAAGTGTTTATCTTCAGGGAAATGCAAAATAGTTCATATGTTTAATAAGGCAAACCCTCCATTGCTTCACTCATATTTCTAACTGGTTCCTGTAGGCATTTGAGTGTTTTTAACTCTGAGGCAGGTTTGTCCATCCTTAAACACCCACAGGTTCTAGGAATCAGTATGATCAGAGGGGTTGTAAGGTGGTGTAGAATATCACTGTAGGCAGGAGAAAGCCATATCCAGCGTTCAGGGAATTTGAATGGGTTTTGAGTTTCTCCATGCTGTTCTTAGTCCCTTGTGTCCCAAATTACAGAAATGTAGATCACATTTTAATGGACTTGGAGTTCATGAGTTCAAATAACAGACTCCAAACAGTGGGACTTTCAACTGATACAGAGGAAGTAAACTTCCATTGCCTTAACTCAATTACTATGTATGTGTGCTCTTAGCATTTGTGCCAGGCACTATACTTAAGGAGTAAGAAAATGGAATGAGGAGACAGGATTTTCCTTTTCCACATTAACAGAAGTTTGGGGTGTTGTTCTTTTGGTAGGGGCCAATTTAGTCAAAACAACTTCCTCTATTTTTTCTCTGAGGTCTTTACAAAGGTATCAGATGATAATTCCAATGTTAATTTTTTTTTTCTATAAGAGTTATTTCCTTATCTTATGCCTTTGTCATAGAACTTGAAACATTTTTTTTTTCTATATTGAAATGATGACAGAATCTCTCTCTCTATATATAAAAAGGCAGTGATTGTAATGACCAAAGGCTCAACTGAACACTGGAAGTCAGTCCTGCATTCAGTGCTGGGTTGTTGTGGTGACCCAACACTGACTAGTGCCACTGTGGGCATGCGGCTGAGCACTGACTGCTGAGAGGGCTGTGGATCAGGCCCAGAGAGAGGCCTGGAGAGAGAAGCAGGGTCTGATCCGTAGCCACCATGGAAGCTTTCGATCATCCCTTGCCTCTCTCTTTCTCTCTGGGCCTGGCCAACAGCACACCTCTGTTTCTCACTGGGCCTCCGTAGGGTCTGCTGATCACGCCCATCTCTCTGATCAGGCCTGCAGATAGACCCTGAGACACTGACTGGCATAAAAACTGGTCAATCAGAACCAAATCTGGGTAAACTATGATGAGCCAATGGTTGCCTAGGAGGCAGAGCTTTTGATGCTGACTGGCATAGAAACTGACCAATCAGAACAAAATCTGGGTGAAGTGTGAGGAACCAATGACTGCCTAAGAGGCAGAGCTTTTGATGCTGACTGGATTAGAAACAGACCAATCAGAATCAAAACCAAAGGCAGAACCTAAGGTTAGGGCTGGGTTTTAAAGCAGTTGGGGGTGAGATCAGGCCAGCAGGGGAGGGAAGTTAGGGGTGATCAGGCAGGCAGAGGCAGTTGGGGGAGAGTTCAGGCCAGCAGGGGAAGGCAATTAGTGGTAATCAGGCAGGTAGGCAGAGGCAGTTAGGGGTAATCAGGCAGACAGGCAGAGGGGTTAGGGACAATCAGGCAGGCAGGCAGGTGGACAGTTAGGGGTTTTAAGGCAGTTGGGGGTGAGATCAGGACCGAAGGGCAGGGCAGTTGGGGGTGGTCAGGCAGTCCCAGATTGCAAGAGGAATCAGGCCTACACTGGCAGTCGGACATCCCCCAAAGATGCAGTCAAACCCATTTAGAAAGGGTGCAGACTGGGCTGAGGGCCCTCCCCACTCCCCGTATGAATTTCATGTACTTGGCCACTAGTAGTAATTATAATTTTATAGCATGAAATGTAAATAATTATCATCCAATATTCTCCATTAAAATAACAGAAAAGAGATTTTAAGGTAAGATCTAGGTTTTTTTCCACCCACCAGAGAATAATTAGATTTAGGATGAGTAAAGAGACCTTCTAGAAGTAGAATAATGAAAGAATGAAAGACATGAACATTCCTTTTCTTAAAAATTATGGTAACTATGAGCCATGAACAAACGATGTGTTTATATGCAGAGAGGGGGGGGAGAAGAGGAGAATGTGGCATGCATACATATCCCTAGTGTGAAAGGAGATGTCTATGGATGTACAGGTACACTTTATTTAGCACTGTCTCTAACAGTGAGATTTGTGTCATTGCTGCTCATCTCAGAAGCATATGTACTAGCACAGAGTTCTGCTTCTGCAGTGAATTATACATATAATATGTCATTTGTCTCATAGCCATCAGCCAGATTGATAGAGCCACTGCTTTTCTCTTTCCCTCCCTGATGACTGCAGCGGGCTCCTTTCTTCAAAACTCCTTGCTTACTTGCCTATGACTTCATTTCCTTTCTATGTTTCTTGTTTTCGCAAATACCTTTGAAGCCCAATGCAGATAAAGCCATGGGTGATAATACAATAGATGCAACAAAAATACCGAGAGAAAACAATGCATCATGCTAACACAAGCTTATACAAAGGCCATCACTTAACTTGGTCAGTTAGGAATTTGGGGGCAGGACAGCCAAAGAAGGTTCTGAAGTCTGAGTAGAGATCTCAGCCAATCAGGAGTGTTGGGACAGACACAGCCTTCTCTACTCCCCCAGTCCCTTGCAGTGAGGTACTTGCCCGACGGGGAAGAGAGCCTTTTTCCTTTGCACAAAGGTGTCCAGAGGGCTCACCTTTTCCAGAGTGAGCTCTTATTTCCAATGTGCACAAAAATGCCCTATTGGGCCCTAGCTGGTTTGGCTCAGTGAATAGAGCATCAGCCTTTGGACTGAAGGGTTCCAGATTGGATTCCAGTGAAAGGCGCATGCCTAGGTTTCAAGCATGCAAGAGGCAGCCAATCAATGATTCTCTCTCATCATTGATGTTTCTATCTCTCCCTCTCCCTTCCTCTATGAATTCAATAAAATATATTTTTAAAAATATCCTATTGGGCGAATCCTTTGCATCCTATAGGACACCATAGACAGCACAGGCCTTGGAGAACGTGGCTGACACTGATGAAAATGCATACCTGGGAGAAAAAGGACTTTGGGAAAATGGTGTCGCTTCAGAAAATGTTTAGAAAACCTAGTAACTCCTTGGGAAACAGAATCTTTGAACTACGTCTTCATAGAGTCTGGGCTCTGATGATTACACTCAGGAACTGGTGAAGGATTGCACTCTGTGCATTGCCCCTGCCCCCCACTTCCCCTCCAGGTCCCTATCCCCACACCCCGTCAGCACTTGGCTCACAGATAGGGTGTCTCTGGGAGGCAGGAGTGCCTGGACCGGGGCGCTCAATGGCATGCTGAAGGATGGAGGGCAGGTTGGGGCCTGTGGATTAAGCAGTCACTGCCACTAAGAGGTAATTTTAAAATGTAAAAACTGGATGAAACCGGTTTGGCTCAGTGGTAGAGCGTCGGTCTGCGGACTGAAAGGTCCCCGGTTCGATTCCGGTTAAGGGCATGTACTTTGGTTGCTGGCATATCCCCGGTAGGGGGTGTGCAAGAGGCAGCTGGTCGATGTTTCTCTCTCATCAACGTTTCTAGCTCTCTATCTCTCTCCCTTCCTTTCTGTAAAATATCAATAAAATATATATTTTTTTAAAAAATGTAAAAACTGTTAAATTTGAAAAATTTAATCATATCTTTGGTTCTTGGGAGTGTCAGTAAAACATTTAGGGTGAAAGGAAGTTCACATCTGCTTCAGAAAAGTGTGAGTGTGTTTGGGGGTCATGCATGTGTGTGTGTGTGTGTGAGAGAGAGAGAGAGAGAGAGAGAGAGAGAGAGAGAGAGAGAGAGATCCAGCTTTCACCCTGATATTCTCAGTGGCTGGCAATACTTGTGCAGTCAACTCTGTCTGTGGAGTGCGCTAGAAACTAGAATCAGGAGGGGAGGGGATGGACTCAGGCCCGGCTTTCTGGGGACACTTGCCCGGCTCTGTCCTCTGTGCCAATATGAGTGAGGGCTGTTGTCCTTCCTGTGCGCTTCCATGAGTACAGAAATTCAGCCAAAAATCAAGGGAAGTTTTCTTTCACATTGTACAAGTGCTTCTTTGAGAGCTGCTACAATAGCTAGAACAGGCCAAGTCGTAAGATGGCTTTGGAGCAGGAAAGAGCTTTCTCTGGAACAGCGTGTTCAGAAATGTTTTTAATTATAAAGTTGACCACCTGCATCTTCTATGCTGTCCTGGGGAGGCTGAGGAGGGAGGGAGTGTGGGAGAATGAGAGAGGACAGGAAGGGACAGGCTTCCGGGTATCACCACCAGCTATAGCCTGAAGACATCAGGGACAAAAGTCTATATGACCATGTGAGGTGTGAGTGTGTGTGTGTGTGTGTGTGTGTGTGTGTGTGTGTATACGATGGGAGGTGTGCATGTGAGTGAGAGTTTTAAGGTGTATATTTAAAAAGACTGCTGGCCATAAAGAACATTTTTATATCAAATGGGGAAATTTGAATATGGACTTTATATTAGCTAATATTAGAGAATCATTACAATTAAGTGTGATACTATTATTTTGAACATGGTGAGATAGTCTCTTTTTAAAATAAGTCTACTAGTTCTTTTTTTTATTTTAGGAGATCTCAGGTACAATTTTCTATTTGTAACGTATTTAAAATTCTTGAAAATAAAAATAGTAATCAAAACAAGTTAGTGTAGAAAAGGGGTTTAATAAAATAAATGTTAATCATTAAACTATAGATATCTGTAACATAATTAAATTTTATAACAATATGTGGGCACATAAACCAGAATTATTAAACATTTATACAGAATAAATTTTATTTATTTATTTATGTTTAACATTTTAAAATATATTTTTAATGATTTCAGAGAGGAAGGGGAGGGAAAGAGAAATAGAAACATCAATAATGAGAGAGAATCATTGACTGGCTCCCCCTGCACACCCCCCACTGGAGATCTAGCCTGTAACCCAGGCATGTGCCCTGACTGGTAGAGTTGTGACCTCCTGGTTCCTCCTAGATCAACCCTCAGCCACTGAGCCATGCTGGCCAGGCTAAATTTTAATTTTAATGGAAGAAATTATAATACAAGGCAGCCAGCTGGTAAAGGAGTTAGCAGAGTACAAGCTCATTAAGTGTAAGGACATCTACCTCTCTTGGAACCCTCTGCACAAAGCAGCACTCAAAATGGCCAATGAGGAAGCCGTACCAGCCTCCTTCCAACTCTCACCCTCTCTACCCTGCAACCACATCTCACAGGGTGGTTCAGACAGCCTTTCCCACCTTCTTTCACTATGTTGTTTGCAGGCAAACTTTCATAGCTCTTTAGCTCTGAAAGCAAAACCAGTGATGCTCTTGAGCTCAAAGAAATTGTGTCTTTGTTGGCGTTGGTCAGTAGAAATGTAGGTCAGGATTCTATGGGTAGAAATATTGGCACTAATATTGGCTTTTCTCTGGTTTTGCTTCTAATGGACCTCTGGAAAGGATATGTCATGCATTAACAATCCTGCGTGTTAGAAAGAATTGCAGTAAGCCGCTTTTAATTTTAATCAAATCAAGCATGTAATGTTTCTCATCTGAAGAAAAATAAACAGATGTTTATTTGTGTCCTTCAGCCATACTTGACATGGTTTAATTTTCCTTTGTATTCATTCATTTGTCAATCCATCCATTCATTCATTCATTCTACCAATATTTACTGCCATCTAGTAGTGTGCAAGCCCAATACTAGATTTTGAAGAAAAACAGAGGAGTGATAATAGGAATGGCCTTTGCTTTCACAGAAATTTATGTCCAGTGAGCGATACTACAGCCAAAAGACAAGATATAATTTGTGATGCTGATTTCTGACCCTCACCTCACCCCCATATTTTTGGTTAGCTTGAACCTTGTACTTTATAAAAACTCGAAATGTTTCTGTTGCTGTTAATTCTTGTTTTTCCCCCACCCCCAGTTTCTGGCTGGTGGTCAGTGTGAAGGAGCCAAAGCATCACAAGATGGGCTGCTGCTGTTGTGTTTTGGGCCTGGCCGGAAGTGGAGATTCTGGGAGCAGCCCAAGGAAGCCTGTTTTTGTGTAAGCGCCCCAAATCCAGCTTTACAAAAGAAAGAAAGAAAGAAAGAAAGAAAGAAAGAAAGAAAGAAAGAAAGAAAGAAAGAACACACACACATTTACTTGGAAGTTGTGGTGACCAAGGGACTAATTCTCGTAACCAAGATGAGCCTAAAGCTTTAGATTTTGCATAAAAAAAATATCCGTCCAGAGAGCATTCATTACAAAATCCTACTTTTCTTTGCCACTATTATTTAACTAGAAGCCCAGTGAATGGATGGATGCACGAAGGTGAGGGGGGTGTCTCCTCAGCCTGGCCTGTGCCCTCTTGCAATCTGGAACCCCTTGGGGGGTGTCAGACTGCCGATTTTGGCCCAATATTACTTACCGCTCATCGTCAAGAACAGGCATGAGGCTTTCACATAGGAAAAGCCCCTCAGCATCCACTGAGCAGCGTGTCTGTACATGACCTATAGAGAAATGAAAAGGGCCTCTGATTGCAATAAGCATACTGTAGCAAAAACTGTAGGCAGTTCCTTAAGAATTTAACCACACAGGCCAGGCCGAGGGACCACATCAGTGCACAAATCCATGTACAAGACCTCTAGTATGCATTAAAGATCTTTGTTGAGCTCTTCCCACCTTTCCTCCTCCCCCTTTCCCTCTGAGCTTAATCAGCCTGATCCATGTTTCCATGTCTGTGAATTGAGCACCTGCCCCCTGGTGGTCAGTGTGCACCATAGCTACTGGCCAAAGGGCCAAATGGTTGAATGGTCACCCAGGCTTTTATATATAGAGAGTTTCAAAAAGTTTGGACTTCCATAATTAAAACTCCCATCCTCACCCTTACAGGCAAAAGCATGGTGCATTTTAAAAATCAGGATGTTGCACTTAAAACGTCTTACTTTCAATACTTGAGTCTCATTTGTGATCCTTACTCTCCGATGTCCTTCTTTGTAGAGTTCAGCCACATCTGACTCCCCTAGCCCAGCCCGTGTGGCTGAATTCTTAAGGAACTGCCTACAGTTGTTGCTACAGTGTGCTTAATGCAATCAGAGGCCCCTTTCATTTCTCTGTAGGTCGTGTACAGACACGCTGCTCAGTGGATGCTGGGGGGCTTTTCCTATGTGAAAGCCTCATGCCTGTTCTTGATGATGAGCAGTTTCATAACTTTCAGTGGCATGATTATAAATGGTACATCCACATTCCTACAGCGGAATGGATTACAGCCATGAAAGTGAGGCTGTATAATGTGTATCTGTCATGGACAAGGTGATCAGAGTTACATTCAATTTTTTTTTAATGTATTTACAGCAACATAGTATTGTTCATGGACCCTCTAAGAAGTTGGGAAATTCTATAAAAGTTTCCATTATGCTAAGAACGCAGACTGCTTTAAGAGTCCTAGTATATCTAGAGAAGAATAAGAAGGTATTTTTTTACTGACAATGTGGTAAAGTTGCCTTGTTGAGAAATGTTATCAGGAGTATCAATTTCAAGAGTCTTACTTTCTGCCCTGAGTTTAGTTTACCAGAGTAAAATTTGCCAATATGCTGTTATTGTTTTATCATTGATAGTTTAATTACATTTACATATGCCTCCAAGTGGGGGGTAGTCTTATACGGCGAGTATATAACAAACTCTGTATTTTGAGTGGAAATGTTAGGGGGTCGTCTTATACGCCCAGTCTCTTATACGCCGGCAAATACGGTATTTTTCAGGGCCAAAAAATCGTCTTATACGCCGGCAAATACGGTATATTCAATACTTACAAAAATGATCAGCTAGTTTATATGTAGACAAAGAGAAAAATCATCCAAATTAAATTTTATTCTCATTTATATGTTTTATATGTTATCTGGAGACTTTCTCAATCTGCGATTTATATGCCCAGTCAACATTTTTGGAGATAATCCTCATGAGGTAAGAATAGAATATGAAAGGGTTAAAACTCTCAATTGTTTAATTTTTAATTTTTATTCTTTTTTAAAAGTGAGTGCTAGCTGAAAATGAAGGCTGAGAGCTGGGAAGGGGGAGAAGCAGGACGTGCTGAAAAGATGGAAGATGAAGCAAGACAAGGTGCCTTAGACCCAAGGAACGCAACAGCCCTTTTCTTATGGGGGTTGCATTGGGCTTCCTTGTGACCACAGGTTGTTTTAATTCAGATTTTCACTAAAACAATAACTTGGGAAGGAAAATAGTTCACATCTGAAACTGAGACTTTTTGAATTAGGTGGCTGAGACCTAGCTACATACTCAGATTGCTCACTCAGATGAGAAGGCAGTCTCCTGTGCATTGTAAGGAGGACTCAACTTCCCTTCATATTAGACTTAAACTTAGACACTATGACTCAGATGACCAGATGACCAGAAATTTAATTTTCTTTCATTTCCCCCAATATAAACCCAACTTGCTCACAATCCTTATTTATGCTCTGCAATGACAGCCAACACATACTCCTGTAGGTAACTCGGTCTCTCTTCTTTTATCTTTCTATTTTAAAAAATATATATTTTATTGATTTTTTACAGAGAGGAAGAGAGAGGGATAGAGAGTTAGAAACATCACTGAGAAAGAATCATCCATCAGCTGCCTCTTGCACACCTCCTACTGGGGATGTGCCCACAACCACGGTACATGCCCTTGACTGGAATCAAACCAGGGAACTTTCAGTCCGTCCGCAGGCCTACGCTCTGTCCACTGAGCCAAACCGGTCTCGGTGGTCTCTCCTTCTTTACAACAGTCTCCTTCAGGTGATTGTTCAGTCTGTTACGGTTTCCCCTGGTCAGTTCAAGCTCAACCTTCCAGGCAGAGCTGATTCCTTCTTAAGGTTCCACCCTTCCATCTCCCAGGGTGCACTGGGAGTGTGGCTGAAGGAGGGAGAGTCTCTGCCTGTTGTTCTTTCCTCCTCTATGGTGGAGGTCTGCGAGGTGCTACATGTGTCTAAAGCTCTCAGCCTTGCCCTCTGTTCCCAATGCATCTGCTGCTGACATGTGCCACTCTCTCCTGCCCCCCGCCCCCCCCCCCCGCACCAGATCCAGCAGAGATGTGCAGCAACATGAATAATTTAGGGAAAGAATATAAAAATAGGTTTAGTTTTTTTTCCTTCCCGCAAAAGAAGTGTTTTACAGACGGTTGGCTTCTATATTGTGGGGATGATAGAAACATGACCCTACTATTATCGCCTTTAAATATCAACCAACGCACAAATGCTAGCATTTGCTTCCATGAATAAATGCAAATAAAACCTTTTATGTCCTAACCAGCAATTTCTGTAAAGCATTTAAAAATTGCTTATAATTACACTCATCGTTACACAAAAAATTCATGAAAAATCCATTAATTTATTCTCTCAGAAATATTTATGCTCTCTCAGTCACCGGGGGAAGTTCAGATAAATTAGATCCTGCCCTTAATGAGTTTGCTGTGTATTGGCAGAAACCAGCTGTTTTAAAAAAAAACCCCACAACTGTTAAAATAAAATATAATGTCTGCTACTTCAGGGGAGAAAAAAGGGGCTTACAGAGCATTGGGTAAGGGAGTGGGGTTTAGTTTGAAATCAGAAGGACATAGAAGAGGAAATCTCTCTGTACCAAAGAGAGAAGGAAGAGCATGTGAGAGACGTTGAGGGCACAAAGACCAGCCACTAAGAGAAACCAATTGAGTCTCATCATAGCTAATGAATAGCTGTGGCCCAAATTGAGACTGGAGAGAGGCCAGCACTGGACTGTAAAGGGCATGGACAGGATTTTAGAATTCATCCCACTGCCATCCCATTTGCTGGCTTTACGTTAGATGTTTATTAAAACCAACAATCTGCCTAGAAAATGTATTAAATTATAGGGGGCCCTGAGTGAGTACGGGTACAGCTGGTTGGATAAAGAAGAGACAGATTCAGGAGACGTTAAGAAAGTAAACTCAATAGACGTGGTGACGGATTAGATAGACAGTGATGGAGAGGGAAAAACCTAACTCCTCATTTCCCCCTCGGGTAGGTGGTACATCATTTAATAGGATGTGGGACAACAAAGATAGGTAGCAGGTAGAGGAACAGAGGAAGAGCTCTATTACCCAGTTTCCCCAAAAATAATAGAGTGTCTTATATTAATTTTTGCTCCCAAAGATGCGCTAGGTCTTATTTTCAGGGGATGTCTTATTTTTCCATGAAGAAGAATACAGTATACATTTATTGTTAAATGAAAATAAAGGAAATTTATTACCTGTATATGGTACGGTAGTACGGTAGTTGTCAACACAAACCAGACAAACTGTGAATCCTCCAGTATCAAGAATTTACTCATTTATTCAATGACAAGCATGTCATCATCTTCTGGAACATCATCATAACAATCCAATTCCTGAATTTCCTGGTTAATTTCTTGTGACTCCATTTCTTTCAGAATCAGTGGACCAAATCTCTCACGTTTAGCAATAGCACTGTCTTTAAATGAGTACTTCTTGTCAAGGTAGCCTGCTCGCAGTGCATTTGCAATGCAACTGTCAGTGATTTTCTCCCATGAATTCTTCACTCAAGTCACAACTTCTTGCAGTTTAGGTTTCCCAAAGTTTCCACGCTGATTTCTCTCCATTCACACAGCAGTGACGTCAGGACTCCGCGTAACATCACTGGTTGCTAGATGCCAGTCGGGTCGGCCCTAGGGACCAGTTTATGGTAAATTAATTTTCATTCTGAGACAGACCTGGGGGCCTTATTTTTTGGGGGATGCCTTATATTTCACTCAGAAGGAAACATGTAAGTAGGTCTTATTTTTGGAGGATGCCTTATTTTTGGGGAAACACAGTAGGAATATACTGTATTTATTATGAGTGGTCTGGAGAGTATCCGTGTGCTTATGTCCTGGAGACACTTGACTATGCAGGACTAGCACTCTATAAGCAGGGCTGCGTTGGGAGTGCTGACTGAAGCCACCCCTTTTTCTTGAGAGCAGATGTGATAGCCTAGGAAGAGAATATAAAACCAGAGCTGAACGCAAGACTGGAGGAAACATGACATTTAAGAGAGAGTAAAGGTGCAGGCTGCAATCAAAAGGAGACCGAGAGAAGAAAAGGCCAAGATGGGTAGAAGAAAAGCATCTGAGAAGCAGAGGAAAGAGAGGTTTTTGAAAAAGAGGTGTCTGGTCAACATTGCCCAGTGTTGCTGAGAAGTTCACTTCAGAGAACTGTCTAAGAATGACCACTGACTACTGGTGGATGGGCCAGGCCAGAAGACTTTTCAGACTGAAAGAGAGCTAAGAAGTGGATTGAGTGGAGAAGGGAGTGGGACAATGTACACTGAGTGTGGCCACTTGTTCCAAAGCCCTGGCTGGTATTTCCAAGTGTTCCCATGGCTTGAAATGCCTGCCCTGCATAAGGGAATCCAAACTCCCATAAAAGACGTACGTTTGAGCGTCAGTTCAGGAAGGCCCCACAGCTGGGAGTGCTGGATGAAGGAAGGAGGCTGAATTTGTACAGGCCACATCTCTGAACCTAGACAGTTGGGTTTGTTTCTCTGCTCGGCTTCACTGCTTCCAAATTCTGAGGGCCTGTGATGGCGCTGCTCTGACCCACTGTCCTGCTGGTGCCCCAGGCTGGTGCCAACTGTATCTGCCAGCCGGCTGTGGGCTGGCAGCTGCGGCAGCGTGGGACAAGCTGAGGTGCCCGGCTAGTCCTGCTCTTTTATGGATGTAATGGCAGTCCAATGGCTCTCGTTTCACTGTCACTTCAGCAGGTGGAAGGAAATCTTAGGTAGGAGAAGACCCCCAAGGAGAATCTGAGTCTGGGTGGGAGTTTGTAATTAGGGTAGACGTGTTACTCGAGCGTGGCCACTTAAAATAATTTCGGAAACAAAGTCGGTATCAATCAAAAATAAATAATCACAGTCCTTCGCTAGGGATGGTCCCTAACTGCCTTGACTCCATCACGATGAAAGTAGAGGGTTGTTTTGAAATAGTTGCCAAATGTCTAAATCATTTTAGAAAAATGGCTTAGAGTGCTGGTGTCCAAATCAGAAACATGATCAAATCTACACGAGTCTGAATTCCACGGGGGCTTTCTCCAAGTGACCTTTCGCACATGTGAAATGCCGGCTTTGTTTTTGCATTTTTAACAGTTTTGTTGAATGAGATGTGAAGGCAGCCCTGTTCCCCCGGGTGGGCCGGCAGCAGGCTGGCTCGGGAGCCCTGCAGACACCCACATTGCTCACTGAATCGCTCTCCCCCGAAAACAATGAGGCAATTCATTGTCCAAGTGTCCCCCAGGGACAGAACACATCAGTCCCGAGCTGAAATCTTTAAATAAGGGAGCCTTTCAATGTTTGTCTAAAACTCTTTAACCCACCCACAGCACCACCAGAGCCCATCTGCAGGCTGGTGCGGGGGGAGAGAGAGGGGGTGGGTTGGATTAGAACAGAAGAGAGGAGGAAGGGAAAGCAGAAAGCCCGATATCTGTTTATCTGATTCTCCAAACTAGACTCTGAAGCCCGGATTAATCAAGGGCAACACTATGTCTTGTTCAAACAGCACATACGCTGGCTGGCCGTGGGGCTCCGGGCCGCATTTGAACGGAGCAGAGGGACGTCTCTGGGTGTCAGCCTCTTCGTGCCTTATCATGTTCAAAGCGGATTAGCTTTGCTGAGCAGGGTTCTGTTTCTGTAACAAGTTGTGACGGCTAACTGGGCGCTCTCTGCACCACATTCTGCCTTGGGTTTTAGGTCTTGATGACTCAGTGTGCCAAGCCTTACACCTAGCAACAGGGAGGAGGAGAAAAACTCACCATCCTTTTTTTTGTGGAGTGCCCAGAGCAAGTCATGTACATTTTTCAAGCACTTCTCCCCTATTTAGTCCATAATCTTAGTCTACGCTGTTCCCCAGTACTTGGCACCCCCCCCCCCCGTCTTTGGAACTCTGTAGGTGTTCAATAAATACTTGCTGAGTGAATGAGTATTTGAAAATATATTTACTAGTAAGAGAAAATGGAGAGTTATCTCTAAACATATGTTTTTTGGTGTGTATTTTTTATTATTTTAATTTTTATTGATTTCAGAAATAAAGGGAGAGAGAGATCGAAACGTCAATTATGAGAGAGAATCATTGATTGGCTGTCTCCTGCACACCCCACACTGGAGATCCAGCCTGCAAATCAGGACATGTGCCCTGACCGGGAATAGAACTGAGACCTCCTGGTTTGTAGGTCGATGCTCAACCACTGAGCCATGCCAGCCAGGCTTAAATAGATGTTAATAATCTAGAAATATATATTTTTTCTGCTTGCCTACTGACACGAAAACTATTTCCCCAGGCCATACAAGAAAGGCAATTATATCTTTTGACATCGTTACATATGAGAATGATTCATACATAACAATAGTTGCTTAGTTCCTAAATCCAAATGTCATCATAGTCACTTGTTGCTTTTGAGTCGAGAGCCTGAGATATGTTCTTACTCTAGAATATCAAAGCAGAAAGGACTCCAGAGATTTACTAACCCAATTATTTTACCTGTGAGAAAAATAATACCTATATAGGTGAGATAATTAGCTCACATGTCACATGTAACATGTGGCAAAGCCAAGACTGGAATTCAAGTCTCTCTCCCAGTAACTGTGACACCAGGGGCGAGTCTTCTCATTTATGAATGAATAGCAAGCACTGAAGTGTTAAATCCCTTACTCCAAATCCCTACACAGCAAGTCTGGACAGCGCCAGGGCTGGGAAACAGCATGCGAAGTCCTAGTTCCAGTGAAGATCTCTGACTTTTTCCCATGACTTCTATAAATAGTATATGCACGCAGATTCTGTATGTGGTTCTGCTGATGAATTAGAGAACTGTGGAAATCAGGGTTGGTAAGCGATCTAATTTATCTTTGGACCACACCCCTCTTTGGACTTGGTTATTACACCTCCAGTGCTTGGGACCTCACACACACAACTCCCTGTTCTTAGTGCATTGTTAGACAAATGAATTGTTAGGAAGTTCATTCTTTAGACAAAACATACATCTATGCTTTATCTACTTTCCCTCATTGGTCCAATTTGTATCTTTGGGGCTAGGGATAACAGGTCTAACTCCCCTTGAGTATGCCAGGACAATCACTGTACAAACAACTTGAGAGAGTCATCTCTCTTTCAGGATAAATATGTGTCCATTATATTCTTATTGTCATAAGAACTAGATAATGTGAGGATAGATAAATAATATCTTTTGACTACCTGAAAAATAACCCAGAAATCAAAATGATGCAAAAACATACAAAATGGTAACAAAACACCAGTTAAATAAATATAACACAAATGTAATAAAAATAATCAAAAGTATGATTATGATAGCAGTTGTCACTTCATAAACAAGGATAAAAAACTTGGGAATAGCACAGCTGGGTGTAGCTCATTGGCAGAGCATCCACCCAGGAACCAAGAGGTCACTGGTTCAATTCCCAGTCAGGGCATATGCTCAGTGGGAGGGCGTGTAGGATATAGCCAATCAATGATTATCTCTCATCACTGATGTTTCTAACTCTCTCTCTCTCTCCCCCTTCCTCTCTGAAATCAATAAAAATGTATTTTAAAAAAAGAAGAAGAAAGAAACTTGAGAATAAAAATGAGAGTGGTATGCTCAGCTGGTGTGGCTAGGTGGTTGAGCATCCACCTATGAACCAGGAGGTCACAGTTGGATTCCTGGTTGATCCTCAATGTGGGGCATGCAGGAGGCAGTCAATCAACCATTCTCTCTCACCATTGACATTTCTCTCTCTCTCCTTCTTCTTCTCTGAAATCAATAATATATATATATATATATATATATATATATATATATATATATATATAGTAGAGAATTTATCAGATAAAGAATTTCTGTAGATGTTGCTCTGGTAAAACCTTTAAGCAGCCCTTAGTGATAGCAGTAAGTGATTTTCATGTCTGAGATACAAAAATACTAAACTAAAACAATTTTAAAACTTCTAGGCTGCTTTGGAATCTGCAGGAATGACTCAAAGCCACTGTGTGTACTAAGAGGATAGCACATTGCACTGGTTATTTCAGGAAATTCTGAGTTAAAAAAGTTTGGGATGTCTACAAAGAGTTGAGGAACAATCAGAAGATCTACCAAAGTGATGTATGAAGCACTGAAAATTGAAAGCCTGGCCAACATCTCCAGTTTCCTGTGGTTTCAGGGACAGAACCAATAAGCCCCAATGTCCATCTTTAGTTAGCCACCTAGTTATTTTGTTAAGAAGTCAAAGTGCCTGTGAAGTAGAATTAGAACAAGACAGTAGAGGAGGTCACTTCCATTTTGCTGACCATACAAGTTGAGGGTTGGGCAACAGCCAACAAAAGAAATCCGTACAGCAGAGTAAGGCAGTAGGGAACTCTATTGCAGTGTGGGAGAGAAAAGGAAGCATTAAAAACAAGCAAACAATCAGAAAAGTAGTTATGATCTTTCCTAAATTATGAACTCTGTGCACATGCACATAGCTTTTACAGCATTTTCTTTATCCCGTATGATAGCACATTACGTTTTTGATTCAAAAATATAATTGAAGTGGGCTGGAGAGATGGCATTGCTTTCAATAGGGTAGTGATACATTGGATCAGTGCCTCCTTTTTGTTGTGTTGAAACAGGAAGGCCACCTCCTGGTGACATTTCTTCTGAACAAAATGGCCTGTTTCCTTTTGCTTTCCCTCCCCCTACTATTTTGGACTCTTTATTCATTTTAACTCTATTTTTAAAAACAAAAATAAAGAAACTACGAGAGCTGCCCTAAATCTGATTCTGGGGTGAAGTAAAGAATGTACCTACTTTCTTCTTATTATTATTTTTTAATATACTTTATTGATTTTTTACATAGAGGAAGGGAGTGGGAGAGAGAGTTAGAAACAACGATGAGAAACATCTATAAGCTGCCTCCTACACACCCCCATTGGGGATGTGCCTGCAACCAAGGTACATGCCCTTGACCAAATCAAACCTGGGATCCCTCAGTCCTCAGACCCATGCTCTATCCACTGAGCCAAACTGGTTTTGGCAAGAATGTACCTACTTTAATCCTAAAAGTTTACTTCTGAAAACAGTCCAGCCAACATCTTGTGCATACAAATTCCATAACGGTGTTCTCCATTTGCAGGAAAATGGCCTATATTACATACTTACATCTTGGGTTATTTGTAGAAAAATATTATTTTTATTTTAAAACAATTATTGTTGAAAGTATTACATTTGTCCCCTTTTGCCCCCATTGACTTCTTCTAGCCTGCCCCACCTCAAGCCTTCCTTCACCACCCTATTGTCTGGGTTATACATATATACATACAAATTCTTTGGTTGGATCTCTTCCCACCCACCACCCACCCCCCACCTTCCCTCTGCAATTTGACAGTCTGGTCCATGCTTTTGTGTATTTCAATATATTTTGTTCAACAGTTTATTTTGCTCATTAGATTCCACATGAGTGAGATCATGTGATACGTGTCTTTCTCTAACTGGCTTGTTTTGCTTTACACATTGTGTAAATGGCAAATCAACTGTTTATAAGAGAAGGTCTATTTTTTCTTTACTTTCAATGAACTTTATCTCTTAAAGCAGTTTTAGGTTCACAGCAAAACTGAATGGAAATCAGAGTTCTCTCATACTCTCTACTCTTGCACAAGTACAACCTCCCACACAATAAAAAACTGATACCAGAGTGGTACATTTGTTACACTCAATAAACCTGCAATGACACATCGTTTCTTTATTTTTAAACTATGTCATGTCACTGAGTACTTTTGGTTAGATTCTTAACACAGGTCATGGAAATGAAGTTACTATACTATTAGTAAAGTTGTATGTTCCAAAGTGTTCAATGTATTGCTTATTTTTACTAAATCAAATAGGTGATTAGCAGCAAACATCGAATAGTCTTAAAGTCTGATGCTCAGTTTACTCAGATTTCTAATTTTTTATTAGAGGTTATTGAAAAACTCCAAAGGGTCAACCTAGACCCAGGAAAACAGAAGTTATGTGTCAAATTTTACATGACTAGGAAAAAGAATGAGGCATGGTTACTCACCCTGTCTGGGTTTTGTGATTTTTGCCGTATTTTTGGCAACCTTCAAAACCTGGATTTTAGTTTGTCTTTGAAACTCTGTTTTTTAGAAGCTATAACCATAAAACGTTCTCTCAGAAATATGAAATCCCATAAAATTTAAAACATAAATAGGATGTTTAGGGTCCTACTATTTTATAAGTAAAAGACAATTCTTATTTAAAGCAAGAAAACCTATCAGGGATAAAGAGAAACATTACATAACAATAAAGGGGTCAATTTCCAAGAAGACATAACAGTGCACCCCCAGAGTACCGAAGTATGTCAGACAAACGCTAATAGGACTACAAGGCAAGATAGTGAAATCCACTATGATAGTTGGAGACTTTAATGCCCTCTATCAGAATCAGACAGACCCAAAGGCCAGAAAGAGAAATAGTGACATCAACATTTTGTGAAAAAATACAATGAAGAATATGCATCCCAGTTCCAATCCTGATGTGCCAAATCAACTGAATAGTGCTTCTCTTAGAAACTGAATTTTCTGCATTTTGAGAACTTTGCCCTAGTAGGGAAGTGTTTCATAAACTTGGAATCTCTCAAAGCATCAGAAAGCACGGAGTAGGTGTCTTTTCCAGGATGCAACACAAAGAGAACCTAAGTTCTGTTTGGTTTCTAAGTTTCTAAAATCTGAGTTATATAGTCGGACTAAATTATAAGTCACTTTACAAACAGATAGGAGAATTGAAATGGATTTTTATGTCAAATATTTTAAAAACAACACAGGACATTAAATTATGTTGATAATTTAATATATTAATTTTTATGTAGTTAGGAAACTAGGATTTTTCCTGTATCAGTTGTTCTTCAAATTGGGTAATTCTATTCTGTTCCATATGCTATGAAAGCAAACAAAAGAGAGCAAAACAAAACAAAAAAGCTCATTTTTAATTATGTTTGGTACTTTTCAATATTCTGGCTTTAATACATCACATAAGTTTTTTTAAAAAAAGGAAAATGAGCATTTTTTACCTTTTGTGATCTAATGATAGTTAGACGTTGGTAACTCTTTTGTGGTTTCAGATTTGTAACTTGTATTTAATGCTTCAGTGAATCTGGAGTTTGAACATTTTGCAGCAGATTCTCTTTTCCCCCTTGAGATAAAAATGAATCTTTGCTGCGATGGCAGCTGTCAAATAAAAAGAAACTTGAGGACTCTGAGATCATTGTGTCTGGAAAGACATTTTTTTCCCTGTTACATTCTGAGAGTTATTAATCAAAGAATCACTGCATTTGAAATAAATAAAATGGCTGGTATCATTGTACCTGAATGTATAATAGATTTAGGTCTTGAATGTGTGAGAACAACTGAAGTATAATGATGGCAGGTGAGCCCATTGACTTTCTAAATTCCATAATTCACAGTTTTTGCTGGTATTTTTTAAGCCCCATAAAAGGAGCACATAGTTGTAGGAACATTTTAAAATTATATATATAGATAGATAGGTAGATGATTGATAGATAGATAGATAGATAGATAGATAGATGATAGATAGATGATAGATGATAGATATAGAAATGATAGAGATAGATGATAGATAGATAGATAGATAGATAGATAGGTAGATAGATAGATAGATAGATTAGATAGATAGATAGATAAAGTGAAAATAATGGTCTCGAGAATTATAAAATACTAGAGGCCCAGTACACAAATTCATTCATCAGTGGGTCCCTTGGTCTGGCCTACAGGACCAGGCTGAAACTGGTTCTCCAATATCCCCCAAAGGGTCCCAGATGCAACAGGGTGTAGGCCAGGCTGAGGGACCCCACTGGTGCATTATCGGGGCCAGAGACAGATGCAGGAGGTTTGCCAGCCAGGAAGAGACCATGGGAATTGTCTGCACATCTCATTCAGTACCGATTCGATGGACCTCAGTAGCAAGCTAACCTACTGGTCAGAGCGTCTGCTCCCCTGATGGTCAGTGCACATCATAGCGACTGGTCAACCAGTCAACTGTAGCCCCTGGTGGTCAGTGCACACTATAGTGAGCTGTTGAGTGGCCTTAGCACATTGTTAGCATAATTAGTCAATTCTACTTATCTCAGAAACTGAAATCTTAAGAAAGGCAGACACAGTTTGGAAATTTCAGTGTCACCAGGATCACGTGATGCCAGGATTCACTGTGTAGAAGGTAATCGATGTTGTGAAACTGCAGCATTCAGGTTGTAGGGGAATCACCAGCCAATGTTCGCCGAGGGCGCCATGGGCTCATTAATGAACGTCTGGCTGGGACTGCAGACTGATGCCAATGTAGCTGTTTGTTTTACAATTTCAAAAAAAAAAGAAAGAAAAATTAATCTCTGTCCCCATTTCAGGTTGTATCAAAAGACGCTGTAAGACACAGAGAGTTTCCACCCAGATCACCCCCAAGGAAGGAGTTTCTGTCTCAGCAGACTGCCTCCAGTTGTCAGCTCCTCAGGACTTGATCCACCTGTAGGGAGCCAAGGTGCTCAAGCACGAGTTTTCCCAGGTAGGACAGAGCCAATGACAGACCCAGACAGGGGTAGAAAGGCCCAGCCACTTCCACCCACTGTGCATCATCTTGGATGTGCCTGCCATACACACACCTGGGCTCTCCATGGGGACCTCTCCCTCTGCCCCACCCTGCTTTACCCCCTCCCCTTCAGATGATATTGATGCCTAATAAGCACTGTGTTTGATAAATTCCATCTCAGTGTCTGCTTCTGGAAAAATTACACCTTCCACCAAAGGTAGACTAACACTTTTACATATGCACCATTCTCTATAGTTTGAGAGGATTATGAAAAACACATACCTATACACAATTAAGAGAGAATGTGTTATCAAACATACACACAAAAAGACATATATTTATCATGATTTTGGAAAAAACTTAATGTCAGTTGTTAAATCTTTTATCAGCCCCTCAGTCGAAGCACATGGGGAATCAGACCCTGTTGGCAATTACCTTTTTTGTAGCACTTCCTCTAATAAGTAAAAACTGCCAATTTAAACTGTAATATTTTTAAGAGCATTCAATGAGAAAGAACCAAAGCAGCTGAAAAAATATTGTAATATGGAAGAAATACACAGAATGCTAAGACTATGAAAGGGACTGCAGAAAACCATTCCATTAAATAAGCAAAATATAAACCATTTGATGTGAATGGCCTACTGAGGATCATATCTTTGGGTGAATAATTCAATAAATGGTAGTGAATTGGTGCCTACATTGTATAGATCTGCTGTTAGGCATTGCAAACACTATAACAAAGAGAGGGGAAGAGGTTTATGCTCTCAGATACAGGATGAAATAAGGAAACATGTTAATTTTCATTTCAAATGCTCTGGGTTCCAGAAAGAGAGAGGGAGGAAAAGGGGAGAGAGAGAGAGAGAGAGAGAGAGAGAGAGAGAGAGAGAGAGAGAGAGAGAGAGAGAAAGAAGAAGAAGAAGAAGAAGAAGAAGAAGAAGAAGAAGAAGAAGAAGAAGAAGAAGAAGGAGGAGAAGGAGGAGGAGGAGGAGGAGGAGGAGGAGGAGGAGGAAGGAGGAGGAGGAAGAGAGAGAGAGAGAGAGAGAGAGAGAGAGAGAGAGAGAGAGAGAGATCAACAATGAATAAGATTCTGCCAATTAGTATTGAAGGGACATGGAGTTCAAGTGAAGACAATAGCATGAGCAATGGGAAGGAAGTGTGTTGTGTGTTTACTAGACTTCCCTTGGTCTCACTGTCTCGTCCATAAAAAAGTAGTTGGACAAGATAAGGGCTTCTCAAACTACATCTCCTGAAACACAGCTAGCTCATTAAGTAGTTCTTCTAGGTCAACCTGTTGGAGGATAGCCATTGGAAGAAGGCCATACAATCTACCCGCTTATACTTGAACTTCTTGCAAATGTGCACAGATCAGGAAGACTTGTTTTCTTTTTCTTGTAAAAATTCAGGCCTGTGCTTGCTCTTTCAAATAAAACTATATGAGTGAGTACAGTGCCATAGCTCACATGTGCCAACTCCAATTAAAAGTTAACCTGGGCTCGGATGCCTCCGCTCTGTACATGCGTTCACTGCTGCCTAGCAGTAGTTGTGCAATAGCGAGTGAGTGGGTAGCCTGCTAAGGTGTGATATTATCTTTTACAGGTTTTACCTGAAAACTTCTTGTCTGACTTTTATTTTTGTGGAGGGGAAGGTGAGCAGATGGCAGATGTGGTCGGGGATTTAACTTTGAAATAAAACAACCAACTACATCCTGTTTTCCAGTGTCCAGGTTACACTGAAGAATATTAGTGTGAGGCAAGTGGGAGAATAAAGATTACTGTTTGCAACTCCGGATCTTTCTGAAATTAGGTAACTTTAGCAAAATGCAAAAGTAAATGAGATTCTGAAACTGATATGACTGCAAATGTCACCTATAATTATATTCCACTTTTCATGGTCTTATGTTTATCTAAACTGACTCATTGTTCTCATTTAGTGATGTTGAGGTTTTAAAATGTTATCAATTTGGATGTTCTCAATATCTTTGTACTAGGGGGAAAAAAACACAAAAAACAGAAATTCTATCTCTCTGGTTTATTAGCCCTATGTATGAATTTACTTGACAAAAATTACTGATTTAAAAGTTTGGAAACTTTTATGAGACCCCTTCCAGATAATTTAGTGAGCTCATCTGATTCTCTATTCCTGGATGTGTGTTTGCAAGAAGTGAATAGGTAGTGTCCCCTTTATTATTGCATAAAATAAAAACAGTAGAGCAAAGGTAGTCTTTTGTTTTCACTACTAAAATTTTCTTAGCAAAAAAAAAAATAAAATAAAACAAGACAGTGCAATGATTACCATGGTTTATGAAGGAATATTAGTGAGAACTAACTCTTATGTCTGGAACAGAATCGACACATTGCTACTTACCAATGTTAAATGAGTGAGCATGTGGGGATATCAATTCCTAGTGGGGATTGAAAGGAAAAGTCTAATACACTGCAATCAAGCTTTTCAGATTATTTAACTAGAAAATGAGCAAAATAGGAATCAGTATAAAGAGGTTTCAAAATGTTTGGAAATAAAAGGAGAATTACAGTGAGGGCAATAAAAACGTGAAATTCTTAAGATATCCAAAATAATGTTTGTTTCCTATCTAAAGAGAAGTTTTGAATAGCTAGGCTGTAATGATAAACTTGTTGTATATCTAAAGATTGGACCAAAAAGAGAACATATTTAAAAACAAACAAAAACCCAAACACTTTATATTTCAGAGTAGAATTGAGGAAAATAGAGCATGTAAGAAAATCTGTGGATAAAAGAGTAATTAAGTGTGATTATTAGAATTTTAGTACAATGCAGTTAGCAATTTCCAGGAAGCTTATGGGGGAAAGAACTGTATAACAAAATTAATCATAAGAAAATATCTATAAGGAAATTGAGGTTATGAAAATCAATAACAACATCAATTTATAATGAGCAGTTTTCCTCCTTTGGGAGACTTAACCTTTGCAAAAGGAACCAGTGAGAGATGAATAACAGGAACTCTGATGAAAGATAGGGAAAAAATGAATCACATCTTTAATATGTAATCTTAAAGCTTATAGTTTTTAAGGCATAAGCCCCAAATTCATCTATTTCCAAGTCTTGCTTTTACCAAATAAAGCAAATCTATTCCCACTTCACAGATGAGATAACTAAAGCCTAGCAATATTTCTGAATTTTTAAAAAAATTATAGTGAATTTTTTTTAATGTAGCATGCTGTAATTGTACTTCTAATTTGAGGGTTTTAAAAAATATATATTTTTATTGATTTCAGAGAGGAAGAGAGAGGGGAAGAGAGATAGAAACATCAATTTTGAGAGACAGTCATTGATTGGCTGCCTCCTGCATGCCCCCTACTGGGGATTGAGCCTGCTATCCAGGCATGTGCCCTGACCAGAATTGAACCATGACCTTCTGATCCATAAGTTGATGCTCAACCACTGAGCCATGCCAGCTGAGCTCATTTGAATTTGATTTAGACTATTTATTTTCAAAATATGACTGTTAAGAGCCATTAAGACATCAGGAGATTGCTTGTTTTATTGTTTTATCAGCTCTTCCTACCACATTTAACTTAGCATTAATTGAATGTCATAAGTTGTTTTTAGTGGCCATCTGTCATTTTGCAGGGTCTGAGGGGGGATGCTCCATACCATCAATATCTTTCTGTGGCTTCTCACTGCCCTTTCAAGACTATGCCCCCTCCCTCTCATTGTGTGGGGTTTTTGTGGGAACTGGTTGTAGCCTTCCACAGTGGACACCCCACAGGCTGGATCTCCCCCTCCTGCCTGAATGCAAGGAATCGGGGAATATCTCCTAGGGTCCCTCTGGTTCATTGATCAAAGCCTCTGCCCTCCCTTACTCTCTGAGCACTTCCCTCCCCCCAGTTTCTCAACAAATTTTCTTCATCTTACGTTAGCTAGAATCATTTTATGATGTTTGCAACCAAGGTAACTAAATACCAGAGTATTTATTTGTAGAAAAGACAATGGTAGTCTTTTCAAAATAGCACTTACCCTTGAACGTTGAACAGCTTTTGGTGATATTTTAGCTGATCCATACATTTTATGAATGAAGAAGCAAAGGCTTAAAGAGCTTAAAGAGAGTTATGAACCAAACTGTGTTTTCCCCACATTCACACGATGAAACCCTAACCCCCTGGATTCAAAATATGACTGTATTTGAAGACAGATCTTTTAAAGAGGCAATTAAAGTAAAATGGGGTCATTGGGGTGGACCCTAATCCAGTCTGACTAGTGTCCTTATCAGATGAAGTAATTAGGACACACGCAGTCAAAACCCCAGTCACCTGAATGCACAGAGAGGTGGTCATGTGAACACATGGAGAGAAGGTGCCTGCTATAGCCTAAATGTTTGTATCCCCACCTCGAAACTCATATGTTGAAACCTAATCTGTAGTGTGATGGTATTTGGAGATGGGGCCCTTAGGGGAGATTAAGTCATGAAGATAGAGACGAAATGGGTTTATATCCTCTAAAATACACCTCAGAGAGCTCCCCTGCCCCTGTCTGCATGTGAGGATTCAGCCAGAAGACTATGAACCAAGAAGTGGCCCTTCCCCAGATACTGACTCTGCCAGTGACTTGATCTTGGACTTCTCAGCCTAGAGACCTGTGAGAAAGAAATCTTCATTGTTTGAGCCACCCAGTCTACGGTATTTTTGTTATAGCATCCTGAACTGGCTTAGACAGTGTCCATCTGCACACCTAGGAGAGAGACTTCAGAAGGAACCAAACCTGTAGATAACCTTGATCTTGGATGTCTAGCCTCCAGAACTGTGAGAAAATAAATCCCTATTGTTTACACCACCCAATCTGTGGCATTCTGTTATGGCAGCTTCATCAATCTAGTACAAAAGAGTTATACTGGTTGTTCAACATTACATTGTCAACCATGACAAATTTGGACCCACATCCAAATCTAAGGAGCCCCAGTTTGACTCCTACACACAGCAATAAACTTGGGTCATATGTATTATGAGAATCATAATGCTATTTTGAGTGCTATTTTGGTTAATAATGTGAATGACTAGCATGGCACTTAAAACTTCTGGGTGTGCTTACCAAGCTATAAAAATGGCTCTGACTCTGAGACTGAATACAGGATTATGACACATACTAATATTCGCACACACAAATGTTTATTACTTTTTCATATTCCCAGTTTACATGACTTAAACAAATCTATTAAATTTGGATAGAGATTTGTTTTTCCAGACCCACGTTCCATAATATGATTCCGTAGCTCTTCTGTGATTTTTAGACCACACTCTTCTGTGATTTTTAGAAATAAATTGCACTCTAAGCTTTTACCAAAAGCTTTACCGCTCTGCCAGAATCCTTAATTAATCTTTTTTCTTAATTCATTTTGCAAATTAAGTGCTAAGCTACCAAAGGAATAATGCAAAACATAAATACAGGAAAAGAAAGGAAATGAGTGTGTCCTTCATTCAGTGGAAAATGGGGGTGAGTAAAAACTTCCCTGGGGGAATGAATTGATTCAATTAACTGTCTTAATTAAATTAATCCCATTAGAGATCCAAGCACTATCCAGTGCTCTGGAAAAAGTGACTTCCTAAATGGCACTCTGGTCTCCCATCAATTAATTTAATACGTATAGATATACACATGTCCCCAGAGAGTACTTCAAAGGTACTTCAAAGGAAGCCTACTCAAAATATTATTCTTACTTAAATTATATATATAATTTAATATATATAATATATATGTTATATATACATATATGTATATGTATATGTATGTATATATGTATATATGTATATATGTATATATACATATATATATATATATCAGAGAGGAAGGGAGAGGGAGAGAGAGGGTTAGAAATAGGAATGATGAGAGAGAATCATTGATAGGCTGCCTCCTGCATGCTCCACACTGGGGAGAGAACCCACAATCTGGGCATGTGTCTTGACCAGGAATTGCACTGTGACCTCTTGGCTCATAGGTCGACAATCAAACTACTGTGCCACATAGACTGAGCAAAATAGTCTTATTTTCTGTTATGTCCTTGAAGAGGCTCAGCTTCTGGGGTATTGTTGTCAAATGGATCAACTTCATAAGTTTATTTTAAAAAATTCCCCTTAAAGCTATCCTCCCAATTGGGTAGATACTTTCATTTAGCTCCTCACTAGGTACCCTTCCCAATCTCCTATGACATAGTGCCCCAGCGGGCTGGGTATACTTGTGTGAGGACGAGTAGGACTTCTCTTCAGTGACTTATGTGAGAAAGAGAAAGGTGGCGGTACAATCCCTGGAAGATTTCTGCAGGGATTTTAAATTCAGGGGCATGTGAACACAGTGACCTAGAAAATTAAAACAGGTGCTCTGACCTAAGGGAAACAGGCAATCTCCTGGGAAATTAAAATTTAAAAGGCGATGCTATTTAAAAGGCATCAAAAATGCAAACTTCTTAGCTGTAAGTCCGGAAAAGATGTATTTATTGAAAACTATACAATATTGCTTAGAGAAACGAAAGAAAAACTAAATAAATTGAGAAACGTTCTTTGTTCATAGATCGGGAGACTTACTATCAAGATGTTATTGGCAAAGATGCACAGCAGCTTTCTTTCTTAGAGTAATGAGTATGTGACATCAGCAGGGAGATTGCTGGCAAAGGAGCAGGGTGGCTACATGAGCACAAGTTCAGTCCATCACACAGGCCCAGTGCCATGTCTTCAGAAGGGCTTCATAGTAAGAATTTAATGCTTAGAGGTTGCTGCCTTGATACTCAAAATAACAATTATAACTCTGAGCAGTAGAGTAGATGTGGTAGCTTGGAGTCTCTTCTCACATGTCTCCTCCCCTGACCTCCCTGCCTTCCAGCGTTCTCAGCAGTAGCCTGCTCCCCAGACCCCTGACCTTACTTACCCCTACTGGTGTCGCTATCCTCCCAGCCGACTCCCTCAACCCTGCGATCTGGGCAAGGATGTGAGGAGAGAGGATCACTTGCAAGTGTCCAATAGCATCTTGGGGCAAAAGGGGTTGGTGATTGTCACTGCCTGAAGCTGGCAGTGCCATGACATGTCTACCTGGTGCAAGTCTCTCCCCCACCCCCCATCCAGCTACCCAGAGGTCCTATCTTGGAGATTGCTACCTCTTAAAGGGCAACTGCCCACCACAGGTTTGAGAGGAGGCTCAGTGGGAAGGGGAAATGTCTGGTTTGACTCTCCTGCCCCTGACTGGACATGACAAGTTACTTATTCCCAGAGGCAGAGGTCCTGTGGCTGGTAGGACAAGGAAACTGGCGCTGACAGGTCCAGCATATACACTGAGTGAGTGATGGGGTGAAGCACTTCTGATGGGGTAGAGGGACTCTGTGCCCCATGAATATAACACTAAATAGCAAATGTAAGACACCATGATATGGAGAGAGAGAGTGTGTGTGTGTATTTACATGTTCATTTTGCACTGGGCTTCTCAAATCATCCCCCTGTCTCTGGGAGGGAACTGGTTGCACTGAGAGGAGGCAGGAGCACAGGGTGAGAGGAATAGAATGACTTCTATTAGCATTATAGCATTAGGCTTTCGGAATCTCACCAGCTCCTAAATTACTTTGTACTTCAAAAATCCCATCGTGCACATAGAGTTATATTTGGAAGTTCCCGGTTTCACTTTCCTCATGCACTAAACTGTGTACTTCTTAAGGGCAGGGGAGTATCCCTTCATCAAGGAAGGCAGGATCTCAGCCCTCAGAGAGGACAAAGTAATGACTCCTTAAAGAAGTGTATTGAATAACAGAAGAGGGCCTGTGTGTGTGTGTGTGTGTGTGTGTGTGTGTGTGTGTGTAGATTCAGGGAATGGGCGCCATCTAACAGAGAGGGTCAGTAGGCTAGTGGGAGACCCCACCTCCCTCATGCAGGAAGCCCACATCCTATTTTTGTCCTGAAGGTTGAAACCTCATCAGAGAAAGAAGGATAATTAAGATATTAATGATCCAGCTTCAGCCCTTCCTTCTTGCACTTTTAAAGGAAGGTCCACACAGCTTGAAAACAGCTCACACATTTGAGGAGCTTCTGGGAGGGCAACATCTGCCTGCTGCCTTCCTGTCTCCCTAAGAAACAGGTCCGAAGAGAGTACAGAAAGAGGGTTAGCTCTTTCAAGATAGAAATTTCATTATTTTTTTTAGTGTGTGTTTGGGAAAATGATTATTTTCTTCTCTATTGCCTAACAGTTTAAACAATTAAAATATTAAGTCAGCAACAAGTATAAAATATTCTGACAAACCATTACTTAATACATTCCCTATAGCCTTAGCATTTACTGTTGTTCATCTAACTCAGCTTCTGTTGAATCAGACTGAGAGGTATGAAAAAGATCACATGTTAGTAAAATAATAATAATAATAATAATAATAATAATAATAAAATAAAGAACACCAGGATGGTATTATTATTTTTTAAAATGTATTTTTATTTATTTAATAAAGGAAGGGAGATGGAGAGATAGAAACATCAATAATGAGAGAAAATCATTGATTGGCTGCCTCCTGCATGCCCCACACTGGGGATGGAGCCAGCAACCTGGAATGGAACCGTGACCTCCTGGTTCATAGGTTGATGCTCAGCCACTGAGCTATGCCACCTGGCCAAGGACAGTATCATTTAAAGAAGTCAGAGGAATAGAGAAAAATACAAGGAGGACCTGGAAAAGGACCTTTATAGGGAAACTGGAATTTTTGAGCTAAAGAGTTGATAAAAGACAAAGAAATTTCTGTATTGTGCATGTTGGAACCCTAAAGTAAACTGAAAAGGGCTTAGAAAACGTTAACAGCAGAGCCTAAGCATTTCCAGATATGGTCACTTGTTTGTCAGAATCTCAACATTGTAACTACTAAGTTTTCAAGCTATTGTTGTAAAACATAGGAAAGATAATGCTTGCTCTGGCTCTGTGACATGGCCCAAGTTTTAACCTTTCAAATCCTCGATTTTTCTTATTCATAAAACAAACTGATAACACTACTATTTGCCTCCTATATTGTTGTAAGGGCTATAAATAATTAATTATTAATGAATGTAAAAGGTTTAGGTTAGTGTTTGGCAGGTAGTAAACACTCATCCCACATGATCTATTATTAGGAGAGGCAAGAATTAGTGAGAATAAACGCAAAATTGCTTTTGTTTTTCGGAACTGGAACTGTAGGTTTTTAGTGCATTCTGCAAGGATTAGAAGCTATATCTCTCAGCCTATATATTTTTTCCTATATAAATTCAATAACAATATACAAGTGCCTTCTTCTCCGAGGCTTTGTGTGTATGTGTGTTTAGGGAAACAATATATGTACAAGGATTTCTGACTTGGATCTTCAATTACATACCCATTTGTCTCTTAGAAAGTGACAATACTCCAAATGAATAATAGGATTTTGCTTTTTATGAATAAAGGAAGGGCTGGTTCGCAAACTCCACCAGGCTATACGCCCTGTTTTATGGGGAAAGTCTTCACCAATGAGGCACCTAAACGTGTTATCTTTATTTTTAAAAGCCACTGTTTGATGGGTTGTAAACTCAGAGGGTAAGGGAAAGAGATCAACCAAAGGACTTGTGTGCATGCACATGGTCCTAGCCAGGGGTGGGCAAACTTTTTGATTCGAGGGCCACAATGGGTTCTTAAACTGGACCAGAGGGCTGGAACAAAAGCAACCTGACCATGCTGGCACTCTCATCTTGGGCTGCTGGTGAAGGAGCGGAGGGGAGAGCAAGAGAACCCTCCACTCTTTCGGCTCTGCGGGCCGGATAGAACAGCCGAAGGGGCTGGATCCCACCCGTGGGCCATAGTTTGCCTATGGCTGGTGGCCATGAACAACAGGGGCGTGGGGGAATATGTAGGGAGGGGTTTGGGATGGGAGTGGGGGGATAAGGACAGTTATGTGATACCGTAATCAATAAAAATAAATTATAAAAAAAACAGTGGTTAGTTATCTCTTTGAAGGAGCGGCTTAACAATGAAAGGTATTTATAAAGAGTTTGAAAGTCACTGTTTAATTACTGCTATTGTTTTTCCGGGGAGGTGAAATCAGATAGATAAATTCTGTTCTTCAGGAAAGATTGGAGCCTCTTCAGAAGTGCTCTAGGAATTTGAAGCGAGCCTGCCCCAAACTGCTCCTGGAACTAGAACCTGTGCTCTTGTCTATGTTGTTATTAAAGGGAAAGTCGGAACGTTATATTATAAAGGCAGACATAATAACTGATGTTGAAAGCCATGGCTGCAATTGACAAGGAGCTGTAGTCGGTGAGAAGTAAAGACAGACAACAGCCTTTCCTTATGCACTTACTGATATTGACAACTTACAAAGGAGGGGCTCATGTTGTATTTATAGTATTTTTTCTAAATTATCCATGATTTTTAAGAAGCCAATTCTCCTTCCGTCAGGAGGATGAAAGCGGCTGTGGTTCTCTCTGAGGGCAAGGTGTGTGTGTTTACTGCTGATGTCTTTGTCAATACAGAGCGGAGGGCTGTGATCTGTCTCCCTGTGCTGCACCAGGCGCGGGCTCTGCTGTCCTGAGCAGAGTGCCAACGCTGACATCATCGCCCTGCTCCCCGCCCGCTCAGCTGGATGAACTGTGGGGCTTGTGCCCTGGCGTGGCGCTCAGCATCGGGGTCAACGCGTAGGGAGCCCTGACAAGGATTGCATTGTGAGCCGGTATGGAAATGCCACCGTGATGCTCCTTGGAGCTTCATGTACATTGCACCACCACCCACCCACTCCTTCCCCAGGGGGTTCTGTGTCAAGCTTGATATAGTGGAACCCGGGGGAGGGGGAGTGGGGGGTGGGAGGGGGTGTAAAGGAAGGAAGAATGAGGAGGGAAATGTAAGTCAGGACATTTGTTATTCTATTTTTTAAAATATATATATTTTATTGATTTCAAAGAGGAAGAGAGAGGGGGGGAGGGAGAGGAAGAGGAAGGGAGAGAGAAACATCAATGATCAATGATGAGAGGGAATCATTGATTGGCTGCCTCCTGCATGCCCCCTACTGGGGATAGAGCCCACAACCTGGGCATGTGCCCTGAATGGGAATGGAACTACAGACTCTGGCTGCTTTGTATTATTTTAAAACCCCTTAGCATGTACTAAATCTGTCTGGTTGGCTGAGTATCACTTATCTGTCTGTATACAGAATCAATACATAGCAAAATGTACAGTTGAAATACTTTTTTAGCTTTATGAGATAAGCTGTCAGGAAGAAATGTGAGAAACTTAGAAATGGGCAGAAAAGTTGCTAAGAGTTTTGTTAGGGTCATGGCCCTCTTTCTCATGGTCTTTGGCCTATTTTACATCTCTAACATTAATCTAAAAAAATCACCCATAGAAATACAAATGAATTGTGTGTGGTGGAACTTAATTAGTTATTACAGGTGCATATGGCCAGTTTCCCATCTAACTGTATGTCCATTTCCACATTCCCGGGGGCCTCTGTATGTGTGGTCTAAGGATTCTTCTTTGTCTCGGTTATAACATTTCACTGGCTCCCTCATTAACTGAGTTAAATGAAATATTTGATGCATGTTTACTTTATATTTGTCTGACATTCATGATTTTTATCTTCTTATTAAAAACGTATCCTTTGTCAAGAGCTCTGGAGTCAACAGGCCATTCCTTCTTTGAATTACAAACCCATAGGTAGAGAAACTCTCCATGCAGTCAGAAATGTTCTGACCTACTTAATAGACTCTTATCAAATATTTCTGCCTTTGGTGTTCAGAAATTATCCCAAACTGCGAATCTGGGGTCATTGGTCCCTATGGGATCTCAGTGAAGGGAGGAGACTGTTGGAAGCTCTGGCTCACAGTGCTGGTGAGGCACTCAAGTCCATGTGCCTCTCCAAGAAACAGAATCTCTTCAACTTCATGGAGACCCAGGCTAAAGGTAAATTGCTGAAATAATCATTACACTGGTTCATTCGGATTGTAACAAGAATGTCCCACTCTCTCCTTTCTTAATCTAATGCTGCCCTAAAGATCTTCCGACCTTACTTTTGGATCTCATGCTTGGCTTTGAATATACAGATGAATATTTGAGAGAGCATAAAACCAATAAAATAATAATAGACATCATTTATTATTGGGAAGCTTGCATTTATAGACACTTAGCACTTACTCCTAGAGTTATTCCTCACAGCAACTCTACCTGGAAAGTGTAATTACCGACATCCTATGCGTGAGAAAGCCAGCGCTCAAAGAGATCAAGTAACTGGCCCCACAGCATCCATCAAGTAAGTGGTGGAGGTGGCCGGTGGGTCAGCCTGCGAAGCTGGGCTCTGGCGCTCTACTGTCTGGCTCTGACTCCTGCTCCACCCTTCGGCTTCCTCTAAGATCACGGGCATTTAGGAGATGAATAAAAAAAGTGGATCTGGGAAGAAGACTAAAATAGAAAAACCTGAAACACCAGAGGAGAAGCACAAAAGTATGTGGTTAAGGAGGGAAGAAGGGAGAGGACTCCAGGAAGAATGGAACGATCAACTGTGTCAAATATATAAGGATATCAGCTGACATAATTAAAATAAGTTTATGTGGCGCACCATCAAGCGTCATTGACAAACTTCCCCTGGACACATTTTCAAAATGGCGGCAGAAACCAGGTAAACACTGGAGGAAAACACTGAAGACACAGGACAGGACGGGGGAAAATGCTGATGAGATTCCCTAAGAGATGCTCTATAAGTAGCAAAAACCATGGAAAGAAGACACAGATGCATGAACTTTGGAGATGAGAAGGGAGGCCATCTGTCAAGCTGTTATGTCTCTGGGAAAACAGGAGAGAAGGGTACTGTTTGAGAAAGGGTGTAGGGACAAAGGGGAAGCTGTTATGCTCAGACTTCGTGATCCCCAAGGACCACCAGGGAGCCGAGTCCGATGCAATAAACAAAAGAGCCTCTTCCATGCTAGCATGGGCTCTGTCCCACTCACACCGACAGCATGGTGGAAGAGAGGCCGAACTTCGACAAGTCCAGGGGTTTTATAAGGGCGGTGATGTCACTGCTTTGGCTGACCCTGATTGGTTGGGTGAGGGCTAGAATCGTTACACAAAATGGAGGATAGCTCCGCCCTGTTCTGCCCTGCCCCACAATACAAAATGGAGTCAGGAGCTAGCCTCACCCTGCCCTCTGAAAGCAAAGGACAACTGGACAGTTTGTTGATGGTTTTGACCTGCAGTTGTGAAAGATGCCCGAGACCACTCATTATAAACATATAAATAGTCGGCCAGAGGGGGCAGCAGGCCAGCTATGCTCAGGCATCTGGGCCAGTGATTTCTCCAGTAAGACTTAGGATCCTAAAATATTGGTTTGTATAAAGATTAGTGTTGGGGAAAAGGAGGGCAAGGTGTGGAAGGGAAATGGGGAAGCAGCAAAAGTGGCTAAAAGAAAGAAGGAAAAGGGGGAGGGGGCTCTAGCCATGTGCTGTATAAAACAACAGAGCCTGGATGGGGTCCTGGAGGGTCAAACAACGGGATAACCAAGTCCTGAGGGCTTCTGCAGGAGGAAGAGTGGGGTGATAATGATGCATTGCCGCTCAGATGAAATCTCAAGGGCAAGGTGAGCACAAGACAGGGCTGACAAAGCAGCGAAAAATTCTCTCCCTAGCTCAACCCTGAAAATGTTCAAGTGAATAAATTATTAAACACAAATTTTTCATCCTAACAGGAGCCATTTTAAACAGCCTTCTCCTCCAGCTGTTTCAGGAATAGCACGAGTAGCTTGAGAACATATAAATAAGGCTTAGAAGTTTCTTATTATTTCTGTTTACACTTTAGATTAGTATCATTTTAGCCTGTCTATGGTTAGCATAGTGGCGATGCAAGTTATCAACCCCACACCGAGAAAAATGGAGTAGGGAGTCTGTCTAAACAATTCTGGTGAGTGATGTTCTTTACAGAATGTTCTTGAAAGTATGAAAGGGGAACGAGAAGCCATCACCCAAATCTCAGTGAATGTTTAAACGTGAGGATCCTAATCTGTTTCATTTCTGGACTTGATTTAGGGTAATAGAAAATGATCAGTGTTTCATCATGCAAGTAAAACAACTCATTTCCAGACATATCTCCAATTTCCATATCAATAAATAGATGGGAGAACACAAGGTAGGGGGAAGCAACTTGGATAACACAATGAAATGTATTTATTACCAGTTGTTCCATTTTTGTGTGTCTCATACATTTTAGCCTAGTGTTACCTGAATTATTTGTTTGTTAAAAAAAATCACAAAAGCTCGGCTGAGGACTCAGTATCAGTTGATTCTAGGTGTTAGCAGAGATATAGACCTTATAGGTAAAGCAAAAAATCTGGAACTTAATATTTGCTGAAACCAGCCAAGAAAATGAGACATCAAATCGGGTTGCTTGAACCTGCTTAAATTCTCTCATCCTTGAAGAAATATTAAGTTAAAGCATCTGCTTGGAAAGCTTGCGAGATAATTGGAGGGGAGAGAAGGCTGGCGGGATCGGAGGGAGTGCTAATGATGGACCCTTTGAGATGCTCTTGGCAGTGTGCTCCGCTAATCAATGTGAGTCACGGGCTAATGTATGTACACAAGTCTATTAAGCGCTTCCCTGTGTCAGGCTCAGCGTTTTTCCTTTCCACTTTTCTCTCTGGAAACACTATTAGTCAGCTAATGCACCTTGCTGCAGGAGACAAGACAGACTTCAGGGATTTGGGATATGATAATGCCTTTGATCTCCGCAGAGATGAATCGTCTATGCACTTTGCCAAAAGTAAACCAGCCTGACCCAAGAAAGGTTAACATTTGATAACTATTATTTTCAAACTTTCGTTTTTCATCTCAGTAGCTCGAATTAAAATAATATGTAAAGATTTTTAATCACCTGTGTCCCCTCTCAAACCCAAAAGAAGAGGAATAAAATTGAAACCTAGGCAGGGAATCAAACCAGAGCTGAAGGAAGTTAGAGGGAACTTAAGAGTCTTGTACTTCATTTATAGTTTTAAATATATTTTTGTTGATTTCAGAGAGGAAGGGAGAAGGAGATAAAGGTAGAAAAATCAATGATGAGAGAGAATCATTGATTGGTTGCCTCCTGCATGCCCCACACTAGGGATTCAGCCTACAACCCTGGGCATGTTCCTTGACTGGGAATCGAACCATAACCTCCTGGTTCATAGGTCAAAGCTCAACCCCTGAGCCAGGCTTAAGAGATATTTAAATAGTCATTTATAAAAATTTGAGTAATATTTTAATATAATCCTATCTAATAAAAAGGGGGTATGCTAATTGACCATCATACCCTCACAAAGATGGTAACACCCACAACCAATAAGGATAGAATATGCTAATTTACTGCCACACCCTCAAAGATGGCCATGCCCACAGCTACAAGATGGTGGTGCCCAGTCTGCTCAACCCCGCCTGGGCAGCAGGTGCATGGTATGGCCAGACCCATCCCCAGGCAGGACCAGCTGCGCCGTGCCTGCCTCCAGAATCCCTCAGTTCCCTCAGGCCCCCAGCTTCCCAGGGCCGGTCTGAGGTGCAGGCAAGTTGCTGATGGTGGCTCCCCGAGGATCAGGTAATCAGGGATGGCTGAGGCTTGTGCTGTCGGCAATGGCAGCAGCAGAGGTGTGATGGGGGCAAAACCTTCCCCTGATTGCCAGGTCGCCTCCTACCCCCTAGGACTCCCAGACTGTGAGAGGAGGCAGGCCAGCTGAAGGACCTCCCTCCAGTGCATGAATTTTCATGAACCGGGCCTCTAGTAATGGTATAAATAAAAGATTTTCAAATTGGGCATTCTTTTCTTAATATTTTCTTTTCTAATTAGCCTTCAGTGTATGTCCATGGTACCCACCTGTCTGAACCCTGCTCTAGGTCAATTCATCAGCAAAAAAATGATTTTCGTCACTTCCTGCTTCCCCCATCATTGTTTTCCCTGGTATTCCATTCCATACAAATGTTACAGAAACTTAAATATCTTACACTGCTCTTGGATTAATATATTTTAACATTATCTTGCCAATCTTTTTTTTTCTTCAGGAAAACCTATGTATTCTCAGTTTATATTTTAGCCTTTCTCCCTATGGCTGCCTCCCAGCCAGCCCTCCAGCAGCTGGCTGTCTGTTGTTGGTGCTGATGCAAAATGTCAGGTCACTGGCTGAGAGTAGGGTCGGGAGGGGGACTAGGAAAGTAAGTTTAGAGTCCTGGGATGCGTGTTCTCATTTTCCCTCGTTTATTTTTTGACGCTTCCAGATCTTCAGGAAAGATGAACTCCAGTGCTCCTGAAAAAGCTCTCTATCTCCTTAACTTCCCCCTTTCAGATGCTCTGGAAATCTGGCATTAACCTGCTTTGTGTAGCCAGGCTGTATAGAAGGATGCAGACTTGATGAGACAAGGCTTCCTTAGGAGGGGTAAAGGAAACCCTCACATTTTACAGTGCTTGCAAGCAGGTACTGTTGTGCAGAATGCCTGCAATTTGTTGTTAATATATGTGTACAGGGGAAAGGTTAGGGTGATTTTCAACAGGCAAATACAATTTTGTATGTCTCTATTTTATCACCATCTCTTCTTCCATGTCTCCAAATTCTTTGCTCCCATTAAAAAATAAAATTTTAATGTTTAGTCACATATTGATACCAAGCTTCTTTCCACATTAAAAAAAAAACCAAAACAGATTCGAGGTAGAATTGAGAGAAAATTACAAGCCAAGACAGAGTTCTCTGTTACTCTTATAACCATTGATAACATCACCCAGCTTGAAGCTGCTTGGAGCTGCATGGGCAGCTCTGTTTTAAATGTTTGATGTTATCAGCTGTAACAGGGAAACCAAAACAACCAGTACTCAGGTCTTAGTGTACCAACCCCGGAAGGACTATGGCTTAGACTCTTCTATGGAAATGTGTGTGTCTCTAATTGCTTCAGACCCAGATTCCCGTGCCAGCGAATATTTATGACCATCGTTGTTAGAAATCCATTCCCATCACCCTTTTCATGAAAGCAGAGACCAACCTGGTTGTCTTCTGCTGCCTCTTGGAAACATTTCTGTGATGAAAGATGACAAAAAGCAATGGAACAGCCCTCTTCTCTGGGAGAAGCTGGTTCCAGGGCCTGAGGGGAAACATTCACTAACTGGTTTATGAGGAGAATGCCTTTGTTCAGAGAAGGAGGTGAACAAGCAGGGACTTTTACCTGGATGAGTAAAGCAAGCCTTTAGCAACCCAAGGAACAAGTTACAAGAAAAATTCAGCTCCCTGTTCAGGGCCATATTAGGGCAACACTACAGAAAATAAATCATCTTCTCTGGTGATGGTGCTTGGGAGAAATGTATTCCACTATTCAAATCATAGCCTTGAGAGTAACACCAATAATAATATATATATATATATATATAATTAGTCTCCGCAAACAGCCTTGTCTATAGAAAAGAGACTAAAATTCCTCCAGACTGTGAAAATCTAGAACTTTACATCTATAAATAGAAGCTTTAGCTGTGTGCTTTGGAATCCAACAGCCTTCTCAATTGACAGACATTTGTCTCATATTTCTCATCATCTTTTCTTCCTTGTCAAAGCATAACACAATGGATTCAGAAGTGAGTTGATTTTTAGTAATATTCAAGAAAATGGTAGTGGGCCTAGACTTCATTACAAAGCTATATAGAGGAAATTGATAATATATTCTAGGCAAGAATATATTCTAGACAAGACATCTTAGAATACATCCTAGACAAGACGTATTAGATAAATTTTCTGTGAATCAGTAAAATATATTTATTCCTAGTGGTCATGATGCAACCATATTCCCACTTTGGGTTAATGAATGAAAGCATTACCAATTTAATCTTTAGTACTCATAACATTTAAGTAGATAACTTTCCTTAAACTCCAGTGTCTCCCAAATACATTTTCAACTCATTTATAGTTTCTGCTATTATCTATTTTAGAGCATAGTGTATCTTACAGGTTTAAAGACTTACCCCCTTATGGTAGATATTCTATGTATTCCCCAGCTTGACTAACTTTTCTGATTGAGCCTGTACAATGATTGATTATTATGTCCTTGTTTTTCAGATGACATTCCTCCTTGGTCAGCTCTTCTTCCATCGGCCCTCTTGGTTCAGTTACTGAGATCTGAGACTTCTGCTTATAAGCAACGAGAGCCTCTGGGGTATTACTTTGTGGGGTTTAGTTCCCTCTCTTTGCAGCATCCCTGTGAGACTAGTGGTGAGGTCTACCCCTTTACAAATAGAGATGATGATGGCCAGAATAGAGAAGGTGGTGGAAGGGTTGGGCATCTTTACCCAATAAGCTAGACAGATGATCTCTATGATATGGTTGTGCCTACTTACCAATGAAGAACCAGGGGCCTGCCAAAACCGGTTTGGCTCAGTGGATAGAGCGTCGGTCTGCGGACTGAAAGGTCCCGGGTTCGATTCCAGTCAAGGGCATGTACCTTGGTTGAGGGCACATCCCCAGTAGGGGGTGTGCAAGAGGCAGCTGATCAATGATTCTCTATCATTGATGTTTCTAACCCTCTATCCCTCTCTCTTCCTCTCTGTAAAAAAAATCAATAAAATATATTTAAAAAAGAACCAGGGCCTAGCAAGGAAGATATATTCTCAGTCTCCAAACTAAATAGTAGCAGAGACAAGGCTCTGCCTCCAAAGCAACTCCTGTTATTCCCACAACAACACTCTGTCTTTCCCCCAAACCAGCCACACAGTCTGCTTCACTGAAACAGTCCATTCTTTACTGCTTGAGAAAAGCTGCAAGCCTACAATCCTCACTTCCTCCCTGGAATATTTAATGTGACATCTGGGTGCAACCTGTGTCTCTTCTGTCTTAACTTTGAAACCTGCTCTTCCCTTCACCCTAGATTTATGGTTCATTTTAATGGGGCTCTCAGCAGCCCACGTTTTCCTGTTTAAATTCTTCCTGTGACAAGTAATAGCATCTAAATGTAATAACAGGTATTAGTTATGACAACTGAACTGAAATAATTTTCATGACAAAATTACTTCTAAATTGTTTTTTGGTAGTGCATGGATTTTCAGCTTAGTATGGTATAATTTATACATGAAGTTGGGTTAGTCTGTCTGATTACAAAAATAAGAGAAAATGAGCTGTATCAGAAAAAAAATAACATGTGGATTAGTTTAAATAGACTATATTTATATTTATAGTGTGGGTTTTTCCCCTCCATTACATGCCATTTTATCATGTTACTCCCCAATTTGAAAACTATGAATAGCACCCGGTCATTTTAAGTACAGCCTAGGTCTGTTGCCTCCAAGTGTGTCACCCTGTACTTCTGCAGTTATGAAAGGTCATGGCTTCTCTCAACAACTTTCTGTACAATCTGCTGCCCACTCAGCACACCTTACCATTTTCACCTCTTTCATTGCAATAGTCCACCTTCCTCTCTGACTACATTCACCAGACTCTTCCTCAAAATCTACCTCCTCTACAAAGAGGCTTCCCTGACTTTGCTCTCCTCTGAACTCCTACACACTTACATGATGTTAGAGATCATTAGTACATTCTGTTATTTTTAGAAAGTAAAAATAAAAATTAGAGAAGTTTGGTGATGAAACACAACTCTCTGATTGAGCTCATTTTAAATAAGATTTTAATTGAGCGAGTAGGAAATGAATGGCTAGGATGTGGGAAGCATGGTGCTAGGAGCTTCTGGGATGCAAAGTGAATAAGGTCATCTAGGTTTCTGAAAAATGAGCTACATTATTTTGGAACAAGACATGCTATCCTTAAAAGTGAAAACAAAGAGTTAAAGGTACTGTCAGATATTTTCTAGCTCTAGATATGATCCTCAAGGACATTTTGCAGACTTTAGGGGAAATATATACATATATATCAGTACTAAGTAAACATTTCAATGGTGTATGTGTCAAAAAGCTTAGGAAATTCACCTCTCTGAGAGTCTTTGTAAATGTACATATGGGTGAATGTGATGGTTAATTTTACGTGTCAAGTTGGCTAGGCCAGGGTACCCAGATATTTGGTTAAATGCAAGTGGATGTTGCTTTAGAGGTACTTTTTAAAGATGGCATTATCAGTTGAATTACTAGACTTCGGGTAAAGCAGACAACTGTCCCTGAGGAAGAGGTAATTCTGTCTGTCTATAGTTTGCCTTTGGACTTGAACTGCAGCATCAACTCTTCCCTAGGTCTCCCAAGTATATTTTCAAGTTGTTTATGGTTTCTGCTCTTATCTTTTTTAGAGCATAGTGTCTCAGGTTTAAAGTCTTACCCCCTCCTGCTGGATATTCTATGTATTCCCCAGCTTGACTGACTGTTCTGCTAGAGCCTGAAGAAGGGTTAATCATTATCAACCTTGCTTTTCAGATAACATTCCTCCTTGATCAGTTTTTCTTCCACCAGCCCTATTGGTTCAGTTACTGAGATCTAAGCCTTTCCTTATAAGCAGTGAGAGTCTCCTGATGTTACTTCCCTCTCTTTCATCCCTGTGAAAGCTGGTGGTGTTGTCCACACCTTTACAAGTAGAGATGATAATGGCCAGAGTAGAGAAGGTGGCAGGAGGGTTGGTCATCTTTACCCAATAAGCTAGACAGATGATCTCTATGACATGGTTGTGCCTATTTACTGATGAAGAATCAGAGGCCTAGCAATGAGGATGTATTCTCAGTCTCCAAGCTAGATCAGAGTAGAGACAGGGCTCTGCCTCCAAAGCAACTCCTGTTATTTCCACAATAACACTCTGTCTTCAAAGTCCAGCCACACAATCAGATCCTCCAGTCTGTAAGCTTACCCTGCAGATTTTGGATCTCCTAGTCTTCACAAATGTATAAGCTAATTACTTTAAATAAATTTCTGGTCCTTTCTCCCCTCCCCTCTCCTCCCCTCACCTTCCCTCCCCTCACCTTCCCTTCCCTCCCCTCACCTTCCCTCCCCTCACCTTCCCTCCCCTCACCTTCCCTTCCCTTCCCTTCCCTTCCCTTCCCTTCCCTTCCCTTCCCTTCCCTTCCCTTCCCTTCCCTTCCCTTCCCTTCCCTTCCCTCCCCTCCCCTCCTTTCCCCTCCCCTCCTTTCCCCTCCCCTCCCCTCCCCTCCCCTCCCCTCCCCTCCCCTCCTCTCTCTGGCCCTCCCCTGCCCTCCCCTTCCCTTTCTCTCCTTCCCTCTGCCTTCTGATCTACTGGAAAACTCTGACTAATATGGCTAAGCTCCCTTTCAGCTCTATCAGCCTGTGGTTCATATATAAAATAGAATTTCTTATTCAAATCTGTGGTTCAGTCTTGTTTATACACAAATCTTTGTCCACATTATTTGTCCTTAGTTTTATTCATGAAATGGAATCACTATGTTTAGCGATAGAATATTTTCAAGATTCTGGAAACTTACTTGGGTTGTATAAAGTACCATGGGGCTTTGTGGCATGGTCCCTGCATTTATAATTTTTTAATTTGAATAGCATAAAAGAAATAATTACAGAATGGTTACAATTTGCCTAGACTCATTTACTTTATTTCCCTTTCTTCTCTATGAAGTCTCCCCACAATCTTCTATGTATTCATGGAAAAGTTGGCAGCAAAGCTAGTCTATAAATATCATTTTTCCCCATAGGTTTTAATCTTCTTGCTTGTTGTGAAACAGAAACCACAGTTGAAAGCCATTCATATGAGAAATTAGTAGCTCCTAAAATACTGCTGAAGCAAAAATAAAATTCTAGCTACATCTGTGAGATAGTATACCCAAGCAAAAAGTTAAATTCAGTTCTTCTAAGTACTATGCTTTTATTTTTTATTGATCATTGACCTGAATGAAAGCATATTTATGAATGGATGCTATGTTTCTCTTTGAGTTCCCATATTAGGGCTTAAATTCATTCTTTTTTTTTAATTTAAATTCTTTATTGTTTAAAGTATTTCATATGTCTCCTTCCCCCCTACCACCCCAATTGATGTCTCCTAGGCTGTTCCCACTCCCCAGCACATGCCCTCACCCCTCTACTGTCTGTGTGCATGCATACAAGTCCTTTGTAAATTAATTCGTTTTTCATTAATTTATTCAAAAAATATTTATGTAGTTTGTTGCCAGACACCATTCAGGTATTAAATATAAGCATGAACAAAACGGACTTTTATCTGCTCTGTGGAGCATAATTCTAGTAGGAAGAGGAGACTATCACTATCAAAAGCACAAAGCTTTTTAAAATTTAATCTAAAAATATGAAAATACATTGAATATTTGGAATTGCAATGTAGGAGAGAGGCACAGCCTGTTTTTGTCCTCTTATTTTATCTTAATTATTTAGGAACTCTGGGAACATTGGGATGTAGGATCTTGTGACAAATGGCCAGTGGAGGGGCCCTTCAGGTCTCCTGCTATTCTCCTGACCAGAATGGTCCCCAGACCACAAGGTAGAAAGCTAGGTAGCCCTAAGGAAGTCTCAAGAAAGCATTTTGGATGCAGAGCTTCCAAGAAAGGCATTAGCACATTTTGAGGGAGTTGTTTAAATTGCAAAACTAAAGTGGTCATTATGAAACCCTCAGAAAATAGAAAATCAATAAGAAAGAAAACTCGACAGTTTAACTCAATCAAGAGAGAACCACTGTGAGCAACCTTCATATATTAAAGTACGTAATGTAAGTAAAATATGAACGTGTAAATCAGGCTGATGCCACACACAGTCATTTGTAGCTTCTGTACTTAAACATTATAGTGTAGAATTTTTTTCTGTCTTGAAGTTTTTTCCTAGAACATGATAGCAAACGGCTGCAAAAGTGTCCTCCTGTCACTAACCCATGTGCTATATCAATGGACATTTGTTTTCTCCTTTTGTTGATCTCCTCGCAGAACCTCTGCTTGTTTCCTGAAGATAAATGCCTAGATGTAAAATTATTGGTTCAAATGAAAGCATATTTTTTAAAATCAGTTTTGATGCTTATGGCCAGCATGTACCAGTTTACACTTCTGCCACCCATGTACGCCAACACTACAGAGGTTATGTTAAAAAACAAATGCAAGCCAAAGGCCAATCATGGCCCTGCAGCCACCGGGACCTTCTGCTTTTGGAGAAGGCTGTCTGTTGAGGTCATAAGTGATCTTCCCATTGTCTTCAGTTCCATGTTCTGCTGAAGCAAATCGGCTGTGTAATGAATGGGCCCTGAGAAGTATTTTATCAGTAAGATTTGGGCATTTCTCCAGTTCTGTCCAGCATTTACTCAATGAGCCAAACCCCTTTTTTGGCTCGAAGCTGCCAAAGCCAGACATTCTTCCCCTGAAGGTTCCTCTGTGTGGCTTATGCATAGACTTGGGGACCCTCTTACTTCTGGAGTTTCTCTTTTGTTCCAAGTTGCAGAGAAGTGATGGTTTCCTTCTCTCTTCTGTCATGGAGCCTCTGGCATCCTGATGGAAAACATTCCACCATGATCTCTCTGGCACTTACTGTAACCCCCACTTATTGTAACTTCTTTCTGTCCCTTGAACTTTTCAATTTCATTCTGGCCTGAGGGCCTTTGAACTTGGCACTCTTTGTCCCTCTTTTCTCATATATTTACCTCTGGGTTATACTCATTTTGGTATTAAGATCTAAACATAGTTCCCTTTTATCATTATGCTCAACACCTTTATTGCACTCTGCTTTTCTCTTTCTTCTTAGCATGTAGCATTATTGGAAATCACATCATTCATTTATTTGACTTGTTTATTGTCTGTGTCTGCTTCATGGACTATAAACTCCATGAGGGCAAGTGAAGTCCTATGGCTTGTTCATTGCTCTCTCTCTCCCCCTATTCTTGAAACTGTGCTAAATTAGTAACAGTGTCTTGAATTAGTGAAAGAAAGAGGTAAATTAGATATACTGGTTTTGAGTGGGCAAGACTATCCACTCCCTCCTGCCCCACCCTCTGTGCTCACATTCACAAAGCATGTTGAGTCTTTAGTGGGATGAACACATTCAGTCTCTCCCACTCAGCTCCTAGCAGAGGCCTGTTCAAATATGCATTAGAAATATCTTAATCCTGTGTATCTCCTGCTTCAATTCCTCATGCGGAGATGGGAGGGTTGGAGGTTAGGACTCTTACCCTCAATGTCTGAGTCATCTTGTGCACATTTAGAGCTGTCTCAGATCCCAACACTTGCCTTACAACATGTTTCAGGAACTAAATTCACACACAATTTTCTCAGTTATTGAATTCCTTTAAAAAATTTTATGTAAAAGGAGCTTGACATTAATTATGCTTTTTGGGTCTCATTTCATTTACTGTTTGCCTACTTTGGTCTCCAGTTTCTTAAATAAGATTAAAAGATATAATACATCTAAAATCCTAAGGAGATTTTGGATTTGGCACATCAAGCCTGCAAAAATAGATTCTCTCTTTCACCTTAACTCTCTCTCTCTCTCTCTCTCTCTCTCTCTCTCTCTCTCCTCTTTTTTTAAAAAATATACAGAATGAAAGAAACATAAAAAGCACATCAAAATATTATACATGAACCATAAATATTACTATTCTTACTTTTACTATCTTTCAAAATTATTTATTACCTTCTTCACCTTCTATATTTTCTTTTCCCCAATTTGATAAATTGGGAAGTTCATTTCTATAACAATTGGAGAACATTCCAGAAGAGCAGGATGTGTACACTGGTCTGGGCTCTGCCTGCTAATCATCATGTGACTTGTGGGGACTCCTGGAATACACCGTTTACTTGTTATAAAACAAGAGGTTGCATATCGGTGGTCCCTACGCACAATGGTCTCAAGGAAAAAAATGGTTGACTTATAAATTCAAGTTATTTTACACACAAAAACCCCCACACTTACTTACTTACTTACTTACTTATTTATTTATTTATTTAAAATATATATTTTATTGATTTTTTTACAGAGAGGAAGAGAGAGGGATAGAGAGTTAGAAACATTGATGAGAGAGAATCATCTACCAGCTGCCTCTTGCATAACCCCTTCTGGGGATGTGCCCGCAACCAAAATACATGCCCTTGACCAGATTCAAACCCGGGAACTTTCAGTCCTCAGGCCGACACTCTATCCATTGAGTCAAACTGGTTTCAGCAAAACACACTTATTTATAATTCTCTCAAAAATAATAGTAAATTAGGAGCACTGATCCCACAGTTCTGGATGGTGATATTCCTCTGGAGATGAGTAGCATCAGCGCTGTCTGCATGGAGCATGCTCTCTGCAGTGGGCCACACCCTCTTTTGCTCACTTATGCCAAATTCTTGGCCTTGAAGATAGCAGAGTCTGCTCCTCCTGAGTGACATGATCTCCCAGGTGCCATCTTGCCCTGACATCCTCCAGGACCCTGCTTAACTGTGCCAGGCTTTGCTTCGTCTCTGCTCTTGGAAGGAACCCGGGACTTCTGTGGCTTGTGGACCAGGGTGTACATCGTGGGTGCGGGCTGCGGTCCATCTGCACTCCATGCCCAAATGGAGGTGAGAAATTTGAGAGAAAAAACTAAGAAGAAAAAGATGGGGACCTGAGGGAAAATAATAGAGAGAAAAACACACACCCAGAGTTTTGGCTTTCATTCCTCATCTGTCTGACCAAGTTCATGCCGACTTTGTCTGTGTGTAATTTATTATGTGCCACTCATTGAGACGAGGGTTCAAAAGTCTGACCCCTCCTCCAGTGTTGGCCGCAATAGAAACTGGAGAATGTGTAACAACAGTCTTATTACTAAGAGGAAGTGAAAAAGAAGCCAAAATTATATTTATGTACCCTTTTAAAGAAAATCATTTTGTATGTGTGTGTTCTGAAAAAAAGGATATTTTGAACAGATTTGGACAAGGTGATTACTAATCAAAAGATGGGTTGTGTTTAGAAACAAAATGGGGACAATGTCCCTGGGAATCAGAAAGACTGGGAGAAAGCTGATGAGGGCGCATTAGCTGCACTCGACTAGCAGTGTGAATGTGGTAATGGCAAAATGAGAACAGTGTCTGAAAGGAAATGAAGGTCTTATCCAAGGAGCCAAGGAGATCTCATTTTTTGTTTTCCCCAGAATTATCATCAGCAGCTGTGATGGATGGCGAAGGACCACTTAACATTTTCCCCAAGGAATAATCGCCAACCTCCTTTTTGGCCCAACCTTCGCATGGACTAACTTGACAAAGACATAATTTTGCCCTAATTCTTGAAAGAACAGGAAAACACTGATGTAATTCGTTTGTTTAATTCTAGAAAATCTTTCCCTGAAGTCTGTTTTGGCACTGCCAAACTGGGAAGGATGTCTGGGGGAGCAATTAAAGGCTTTAAATGGAAAAGAAAGAGAAATCCTTATTGCATCCTAGGGACTCGGTGAGAAGAGTGGGAACCAAGGGAAATTTATTTAGATGGTTATCTAAAGTCGGTGGGAAAATATATGTCAATATTGTAAAGATGCTTACCGTTGGTGCTGATGAGGGCCTATCCAGTTTAGCTTTGTACAGCCTGTGCTAAACAAATTAGGATTTTAAGCAAGATTGCCAGAAGCAGTGTAATGTCTGCAAGAGAACAGACTCCTTGAAGGCTGGAGTTGTTTCCTGTTGACCACAGATTGGTGTAGATAATTCCTGAAAGCCCTGGCATTAGAACTTCTGTGCTTAGAGCAGTTAGCTAGAGTTACTGTTATGACTTGAATATATAAACTGTGTATCTTAAAAGTGTTACTCTATAATGATGATTGGAAGGTACATATGTGAAAATTCTGCAGGCGAACTCAGCTGGACAAAGTCAAAGCTAAGTCATTAGTTTTTTTTTCACATGTTGATTTCCATCGGTCCCCCTCCCCCACCCACCTCCCTTTCCCCATAACCTTATTTCCTTTTCTGGTCATTCCTCTTCTTTATAACCTAGGCACATTTGGTTGATTCAGAGACCGTTTCTTAGCTTTCTTACTTCTTAGCCTAACTCATTCAGCTTCATGGCTTTAATGATGCATATACTCGGACTTCCACCTTTATAGCCTCACTGCCAACCCAAAGCAAGTTCCGAATTTATACATTAAATTGCCCCTCAACACTTCTACTCTTCTATACTTAATCTTGTCAATATCTAATAGATACCTCAGATGCTACATATTTAGAGAGGCATTGAATGTAAACTCGATGATGTTAGGGACTTTGTTTGTTTAAAAGAGCTAGGTGGGTAGTAAAAGCATGCTACCCATGGTTGGATGAATGAATAAGAGATTGCCCCAATTCTGATTTTTTCCCCCATCCATATTTTTATTGTAGTTAAGTGTCCTGACACACATCCAGCTAGCCAATGTATAAAACTCAGAGACATTTACAATTATATCTTACCTTTCACATCAAATCAATCATTGAATCTTAATTTTATGTGAAGGAATGATCTGTAATCCATTTATTTCTGTTACTGTCATGGTATATTCTTGTCTTCCATAACAAAAGTATTATATATTCTGTTATGGGCTGAACTGCACTCCCACCCCAATCCATACATTTAGGCCCCAATCTCTGTAATTCAGGGTGTATTTGGAGACAGACTTTTTGGAAAGGTAATCAATTAACTTGAGCTTGTTAGGGTGGGCCTAATGCAATCTGTCAGGTGCCTTATAAAAAGGGAATATGAGGACAGAGAGACACCAGGTGCCTGTGCAGAGAGGGAAGACCATTGTGAGGACACAGCTGGAAGGTGACCATCTGCAAGCCAAGGAGAGACACCACAGAAGAAACTAAATCTGCCAACACCTTGATCACAAACTTCTAGCCTCCAGAACTTTGAAAATAAAGTTTAATCCACCAAATCTGAGGTATTTTGTTACAGCAGCCATAGTAGACTAATACATATTCCTTAAAAAGATCTCCAAGAAGTCATATTCTCTCTCTCTCTTTCACATGGTATACATATATAATAAATGTTATTATATATAATAACATTTATTTATTATATATATAATAACATTTATTATATATATATAAAATAAATGTTATTATAAATTATATATATAATTTTAGGTTATATTACAAAAAGAGAAAAGAAAAGAAATGACAGGAAAACAAATACAGATGATAGATATTTGAAGGATAAAACAGGATCTCATCCATGTTTCTCTCTAATCTCTATGCTTCTGAACATACTTTTTCTTAAATGTTGTCACAACTATAAATGAGCATGTTTACTTCAGTACTTTAAAAACACCTGGATCCTTATTATCTGATAGTAAGTTCAAATGTTTTAGCATGGTGTACAAAGCTCTTTGCATTTTGCTTTTCCTCCTCTTGTCTTACCATCTGATCTACCACCTGAGAAAGAGAATAGAGCAAGAAGCAGAAAACCAAAATGACATCAGTGAGTGGTGAAGACACAGGTCATACGGGTCCCACTGACTTCCCAATTCCAGGCCCCTCAAACCATGTAGCTGGCTCCCCTTTGAGCATTGTATACACTAGATCTCAATTATGTATGGCAAAACGCAGAGGTCATGTAAATTGCTCAGGGCCTCACACTGAATGGGTAGCAGAGTTAAGAAGGTTTAGTACCATGCAGTCCAGCTGGGCTGTCCTACCCCTTGCACGCCACTTGGTGGTCTTCCCAATACACGTAATTTGTGTAATAAAACATGTTTTGCTTTTTTATTAAGAAAACTCAAATTGGTTTCTATTACTGTTGGTAAAATACAAAAACCTTAAATAGCCTAGCTTAAATGTCACATTCTCTAGGAAGAAAAAAAAGGTAAGATCATGTGACATCTTTCTTATTATAGTTCAGTAGGAGAATGCACACCTTCTCTCCTCTGTCTTTTTGGTAGCCCTTATACCTGCTCTTAATAACATTTACCAAATCCTTGGTAACTTACTTGAAATTGCTTGCCTACAGGTTTTTCTCCAACTATCTATCTTGAGCAGCACATAGTAAAATACACCCTCCATAGGGCCTGACATGTAGGAAATGCATATTACACCACTAATGAGTGGTTGACTCATGTAATTAATTAAAACGCATTGAGTATTCTGTATTAATTCTGATAGTAAGTAGAGTGAAGAAAATTGTGTGAGGGAAAAATAATAGAACCCGAACCAAAATGTAAGTTTTTAAGGGCTTTGAGTAGAGCATCTGAGAATGTTTTCTGCCTGGAGAAAACAAAGCTCTGATATTTGGTGGATTCTTGAACTGGTTTAAAATATATGACCTTGGCATTCTAGAATCCAGAGATTCCTTTGATATCCTCTCTCTCTCTCTCTCTCTCTCTCTCTCTCTCTCTCTCTCTCTCTCTCATTTTTCTTTTGTCTCATGTTTTCCCCATATTGACCTGTAATATTCTTAAATACTAATGGATGATTTTATTTTATTTTATTTTTTTTAAATATATCTTTTTATTGATATTTTACAGAGAGGAAGGGAGAGAGATAGAGAGCTAGGAACATCGATGGGAGAGAAACATCGACCAGCTGCCTCTTGCACACCCCCCACCGGGGATATGCCCGCAGCCAAGGTACATGCCCTTGACCGGAATCGAACCTGGGACCCTTCAGTCCGCAGACCGACGCTCTACCACTGAGCCAAACCGGTTTCGGCCTAATGGATGATTTTAAAAGTTGGGATGGAGATATAGGGTCTGAGTCTTCTTGCAAATCTTTTAGATAAGTTATTGCTAAAAAATGTATATTTCTGTTCATTTTAATTTTCTCATCAGGATACAGGCTCACAAAAATTGGCTGAGATTCAAGAATTCTTGAAACTCTAAACTGCAGAGAGGTCCATTTCTAAACTACAACTTTGTTATGACAAAAATTAAGGATTTATAATTAATAGATTAATAGAAAGAAACTGTTCTTGTATGTGTAAACAGCAAAATGGTAAGAGGAAGAACTGCTTCCTGGAGTTGGCAAAATTTTATGTTATCAGTATTCTAATTCAATAAATAAAATATGTCTACAATTTTCCTTTATGCTTTGTGTCCCTTATAATTGCTAATTCATGAGAGGAGCAGAGGGTTTGGATGCTGAATAAAAGTCATACAAATCTGGTGAATTCTGCCACTTTTTGTTTCAATGTATACACTGATATCTCATCTACTTCTATTTCCCATAACAAAAATATTAGCAAAGGCAGATACATATAGGAATCATACATACTTTAAAGCAGAACTTAGTATGGTAAGATTATGTGTCATCTCTCTTATTATAGTTCAGTAGGTGAATGCACACATTTGCCTATGAATTAGCTCACAAAAGGACAAGTTGTTATTGTTTTTAATAGCAGATGTTACTTCTACAGCCATTATCAACATATTGCCTCTAGTTCTGTGACTGATACTCCAGGACAATGAATCATTGAATAGAACAATTTTCTTAAAGCTGAGATGGCACAAGAACAAATACTTACAAATGTCCTACTGAAGTTCTTTCAAGACAGATAAACACACACACACACACACACACACACACACACACACACAGCACACACACACACAGCACACACACACACACACACAGACAAAATGTCAGTACTCAGCATCCAACAAAACTTTATACACAAGGAAAATTTTATTTGGGCAAGGTGACCATTCCTAGAAACCAAAGGGAGACCTCCTTAACCAGCTCAGCTGCATTCCCAGAAACCAGGGCTCCAGAGCCAGGTTTAGTCTCTTTGAAATCCCTGTCTGTGGGATAATAGGTTTTGTAGCGACTTGTGGAAAGTGACACATCAATTCCAGAGAAGGTGTCACTGATTTTGATGACTTTTCTGAGAAACAGAGTGAGCAGCCAAGAAGCTGGGCACAGCTAAAGCAATGGGACATTGCGGTCACCATGAAAGGCATCAACCCAGGGTTTGGTTAAAAGCAGGCCTGGTGATACTAACCTAGCCTAGAGCGATAGAAAATAGATCACTGAGTACCCAGGGGGTGGGAGCTGACCGCCAATGAACTGCCTGGGCTTATGGAAGTATTCTCAACTTTGACTGGGAAGTTAGACCCATGGGTTTACATATTTGTCAAAACTCAGCCAACTGGATGAGTTTACAAAAATTGGCTGGGATCTGAAAATTCTTTAAAGTGGATGAATTTTATGGTGTCTAAATCAAATTATATCTCAACAAAGCTGATGAGAAATGGAAATCAGGTTTGGAAGGTTGACTGTATTTGAAGGCAGTGTCCTAAGACCAAATGGGGAGGCAAAGTATGTCCTGGAAGGAAGGATGGAAGGAAGGAAGGAAGGAAGGAAGGAAGGAAGGAAGGAAGGAAGGAAGGAAGGAAGGGAAGGAAGTTAGCTAAACAATTTATATTAAGGAAATAGTGTCCCATAATAAACTAATTATCTTTCTCAGTGTTTCTTTTTCTTCTTTTTTATTAAAAATCAATTTCTGGTGGGACAATTATCTCAATGAAAGATATTTATTGTTCTATAAAATGAGAAGGAATTTAAAAAGTGGATATTGGTGGATTGATTAATTGCTTAAAATTAAAATTTACTGAGTTGATCACTTTAAAAGAGATTTTGGAGGGGAGAGTTTGCCCGGGCCCCTCATTCTGTGCCTGCTTCACCCTGCAGAAGACAAGAATGACACATCGCAGCCAGTGAGGAGCACAGGTTTCTAAGTCAGGGAGACATGGCTTTGAATCCCAGCTCTGCCACTTACAAACTGTATGACACTTGAAATGATGTTCAGTCCCACTAAACCTGTTTCCTTATCTGCAATGAACAGTTATATGACCTATCACATAGATTATAAGGATTCCATGAGATAAAATAAAAACATGCTTGCCATTGGTTAGTTCCTTTACCTTCCCTTTCCTGACCCCAGGCATCCCTGGTCCCTAACTCCATCAGGTCTCCAGCAGGAATCCTGAGAGAGAACCATGTCAACCTCAGGGGTGAGTGATTACAGGACAGTGTGATAGGAATAAACACAAATTCTGAAAAAATGATGTTATAGTCATGGGTAGAATGGGTATATGCTGTGTGATCAAAAATAAAGGAGCATTCCTCTGTATTACAATACCCAGCTTTAGTTATTGATAAACATGGTATTTTGAGATAATAATCAAGAAACATTTATCCTGTAGATACCCTTTTCCCTGGGAACAGGGATTCCCATCTGTTTTGTTCCCTGCTCTATGGCCAGGGTGGAAAGCCTGACAGAAGATAGACACACAGATCTTTGTTTTGTGAAAGAATATTAAAACCAAACAGTGTTGTCACCTTAAACAAGACCAGAATGTGCAAAACTCTTTCAATGGCTCAAGCTCTGGATTGCCCGGGATGTTTTTCAAGATGAACTTTACAAAAAGCTTTGCTCTGAGAGCATTCTCATTGTCAACAAAGTTGCCTGGGAATGATATAAGGAAGGAAAGTTTGTGAATGTCAGTGAAACTTCTCTGTATATCCAGCTCACAAAGTAGATTTTTTAAAAAAAAATCATAAAGCAACAACAGGTCTCTGTAAATAATTGCACAAGTATAGGGGAGAACATAGAATCATTCCGCTCACAGATATATATATTTTAAATGTTTATGTGTGTTTTTTTTCTTCCAGTATTTCTATGTATTTTTCTGTGCATCATAGAAACTTTCACACACCTGCATAGGTTCCCAGAGCTGAAATATATTGTGGATGGATTTTTGAATTCTGATTCTGATTACATCATACTATAAGCACTTCACCCTAATCAGTCTTCATAATTTTTTAAGTGGCTGCATAGCCTATGGAATGCGTATCCAACATTTATGAGGAAAGAGTCTAGGTGCATCGCAGAAATAGAGTCCTGGGCAGGTGCCAGCAATAATGCTTGGCTCCGGAATGAAGTGCATGTGCCTGCCCCACCTCCTGTGATAATGATGTCATGTTATCTGTGGTGCTGAAAAGTAGCACTTCTGGGCATCCGACTGAGTAGATGAAAAGGACACCTGAGGGCCTGGCATTGAAAGGGAGAGATGTGACTTTGAGAGAGAAGACTGACAGGGAGAGTGGGAAAATTAGCGCTAAATGCCCTGTTGGCGAGTCCAAAGTGCTTTTGGCACTGGAACTTCTGTCTATAACTAAGGACCCGAGGTCGTGATGAATCTGTGTGAGCACTGGTATCCTTTCCTACCTGCACACTTGAGCAAGCTGGAAGAGATTTTCAAGGGAACATAAAAGCTAAGATGGATTATCTTTGCTATGATGATAGCTAATATATCGAGCATTTACTGTGTCTTGGGATCTGTTCTATGTTCTTTCCACCCATTAACTCATCTAATCCTCACAATGACTCCAATAAATAATTTCCATTATTACCCCATTATCCTCATATTTCAGGAAGGTTAAAGGAGGCAAAGAGAAGCTGTACAAATTGTCCTCTGTGGGGGTCCTGTGAGCGATGACAGGGCTCCTTTCTCTGCTGATGGGGTTGGAAGACGTTCCATGGGAAGAGAGGAGCACCTAAAGGGACCATCTGGTCATCAGACACTAGTTCCAGAGTTCCAGAAGTGCTTCCAGGTGTCTGGAGAAGTAGTCACTAGGCATCCTGAGATGCTCATCTCACTGAGACAATGATAAGTGCTTATTTGTACATAGTCCACAGGGGAAAGTCCAATTTTCTCCTAGACATTCTGTGTTTCCCCCCAACTCTTTGACATATGAGTTAAAAAGTGAAAATGGAAAATACTTCTAGTTGTAAGAAATAAGATTTAAACCTAGGAGTTCTAGACCCAAAGGTAAATATGTACCTGTAGCATATATATATATATATATATATATATATATATATATATATATATAATGTTATATATATAATGTTATATATATATAATGTTATATATATTATTTAATATGTTTATATATATATATATATATATATATAGGTTAATAATACATGCACATATGCATGTGTATGCATATGTATGGTTTCCCCTTGTCTGTATTCCTTTCCAACTTTTGTTCTCTGCTTACAAAAATTTGCAGTGAACTTCATCTCACATGTTCATCCCAGTCCATGGTCACTGTGCTTTTCTTTTCATTTTTCTAGTAACATAGTTTTCTAGAAGACCATCTACAGCTCTTCCAGTTACCATGGAGACTTTTCTGCCCCTGGGACTCTGTAACTTTTTAAAGCCTTATCAGCTTCTTTCTTGATATACATTACCATTTAGTTTCCATAATCCTGAACATCCTTGTTTTGCTTAGACTTGTTTTGTTATGGTATTTCCTTCTCTACCTGCTTAATGTGCTCTTCCACTGGGACACTTAACAGTTGACATTCTCCAGATTTTCATTGTCATCCCCTTGTTTTGTTCACACTGCACATTTTCCCTGTCTCATGTCATAATTTTTGAACTTTCCATCTCTCATCTTTATGTGATAATTACACAGTCTGCAAATTTCTGGAACTGGATACAAGTCTATTCAGATTTATTTAGCTTTACTTGTCAACTGAACACCCCCAGCATGGTTGATAGGACACCTTAAACTTAACATGCCATGAATAAAGTTCAGCTCATTGTATCCACCCCCCCGCCCAACACCTCCACATTCTTCTGTGTACTCTCTCTCAGGGAATAGTACCATGCTTCACCCATTGATAACCAGATAAATAGTATTTTTCTTTTGTTCTTGTCCCTGCAAAGTGTCACATCTCAAAAACTTCTCATTGTATTTGCTAAATAATTACCTGAATCTTGTATGAGTGATGGGATTTGAATAACAAGAGATAGAAACCCAACCTAAATTTTCCCAAAGCAAAAAGGAAACTGTATACCCTTGTGTCATCTTGACTGATGGAACTATGCCACAAACTTCGCAGTGGGGTTCAGGGTCTGAAGGAGGGGCTGATGCACAAATGGAAAGCTCTATAAGAAATATGAATTTAGAAGGCATTGGGCCAGGTGGAGCCTCTTTCTTGAAGAGACACAGTGAGATCTGGCCATATCTGCTTTTATTCAGTTTTAGATATATGTCTTGCTCTTAGTAAAGCCCAGCAAACAGGTAGCAGACAGCCCATCTCAAAGGTCAGTAAAGATCAGTAAAGTCCAGTCAACATTTCCTTGGAGGCTATCAGGTCAGGAAATTGCCTTGAACTAATGCTCAAGGTCCATCAGTCTCCTGCGCTCCTTAGTACATGCTCATGACAGTATTGGCAAGCAGTAGCTTCTTGCAGAAGTACATCTGGGGAAGAAGGGAATTCACGATACTAAGTGTCTCTCTATAGCTCTCAGTTTCTCTTATCCCACCCCATGCTGATCTCTGCTTCTGTGTCTTGGCTGCATCCTCTGGCAACTGAATCCAGGCTCACAGCTTCATAAAGAGAGAAAAGGTGTCTTCCCCTCCTAACTCCAATCCTTAGAAATATTTTTTTTGGCTTAGCTTGTATTGTACCTCCTCTCCTTGGTCTAGTTACTGTGGTGGTGGTGGTGGTGGTGGAGGAGGAGGACAAAGGGGTGTAGGATGAGAGAGTAAGAGGAATGAACAGATTTAACCCAGCCTGGTATCCAGCCACATTTGGTATGGTGGAGCTGCTGGGGTGAGGGGAAAGTTGGAGATCCATTCCTCAAATAAAGAGGCTGATTTTTATTAGAAGAATCAGAGAAAGGGATCTGTGTAGATAAAAATTAATAAATATCCAATACAAATCTGTTCATACCTCACTATCCTTCTACTTCCCTTATTTATCTTTTTTAAAACTATTCTCCTAAATCACTCTTACCTTTTTTTTTTACCTGCTTGACACTAAGTCAGACTCTCTAAATCAATTTTTTAACACAGAGCACAGAGGCCTGATTTCACAGAAAATAAATACTTAAAATATAAATAAGCCTGTGTGTGTGTAAGTGTATAACCATTACCCATCTACATCAAACTCTTCAAAGGTCTCATTTTCCTCCAGGTTAAAATCCAAGTTTTGTTGTTGTATTTTTTGTTTTTGTTTTTTGCCTACATGACCCCTAAACCTATCCTTGGCAACCCAACTTCAAGTATTTTCACTTCTGGTCTTCCACATCAACCTGCAGGAATACCAAATAGCTTTTGTTTTTGCTGAACACAGTAACCTTTCCTTCGCTTGTCTAATCATGTTGCCCTTGCTTCTGCCTACTATGCTTGTCTCCAAACTTCCTCTACCATACTCCTACTCAGCCCTCCAAGCTCAGTGCCTCTGCTATCTTCCCAAGAAAATCTCTTTATCAGGTATGGAGCTCTATCAATAAATTGTGCATATTTGTGTTACTGCAATAAATTACTATATCACCACTCTCCCCCACCAGAATGCAAGCTCCCTGAAGGCAAGAACTTTAGGTTAAATTACCTTAGTATTCCCCATATTAAAACATTGTTTGCTGAGTGATACACACTCTACAAATACTAAAAAAATAAGATGAGAATGAAAATACCACAAACTCAATTATATGTCATTAATTCTGAGATACTGGCAAATTTTGCTTTAACACATTTTTAAAAAATCACATATTTGACCACCTGGAAATCATGTTGTTGTACCTTGATTATATCTATTATTTTGAAGTTCAATTAAAATCTTTTAATTAAGCAATCTGTTTTGTAACTTAGATAATGGGAGTATTTTAATTTTTAGAGAAGTGAAAGAATGTCAGAATTATGTTTGTCTATATTTTCCAGCAGAGCAAAATGGTCAAATGGCTTTTTTCTTTTATTCTGCAACATACATTATCCCAGCAATATCATAATTAATATTATCATTCATATACTACTATCTTGGAAAAAGGTATCAGATATTAGATCAGCTCTAAGTGTAAGCTCTAGAATTCTTTTAAAATAAATCCCTTTATCAACCTATATTGATGAAATTTATTCATTAACCTCCCTTGATAGACCTGATTTGAATGAATACTATTTTCCCTCTTTCTTTTATGATGTCTATCTGACTTCCCTTTTCTTTCTTCCCCTTTCTTTCTTGACTGCTCTGTTCGTTCAGTTATTTACTGAGTTCTTCTGAGAGTTGGTCTTTATCACTGAGCCTCTGCTCCTGAGCCACTTTCTACCCAGGTGTTCTTGTTTGCTCCCATGGTGCCATTGTTTTGTCCAACATAGACCCTTCTTCTGAGCTCCAAAGCCATTTATCTTTTGCCTGCTCACTCTCTTTGCTTGGCTTTCTAATTGGTAATCTGACTCCACATATTCCAACCTGAACTTCTTTTTCCCCATTTCTTCCTCCTTGGCAGTGAATTGCACCATCACACACAGATATGTTTGTTGCAACAAACACAATGGGGTCATTTTTATTTCTTCTCTCTCTCTCTCCCCATCCTGCCAATCGCCATATCACATCGTCCCTGCTTATGTCATATTGCTACAATCCATCCACTTATTTCTTTCTCCACTGCCGCTGTCACAGTCCAAGTCGCCCTCATCTTCTTTTCTGCACCACTTTAATTCACTCATAAGTAGTCCCTAGCATCTGCTTTTGTTCCTTTCCAATCTATTATTCACACTGTTGACCCAGTGATCCTTTCAAAAGGCATTGATCTGATCATGTCACTCCCATGCTTAAAATGCTAAATGATTTCCCATTACTTTTAGGACAAGCTCCAAAATATATCTCAAATGGCCTACAAAGACTTGTCTTGCTTTCCAGCTCATCATTATCTTTCTTCTCCTGATCCCTCTCTGTGCATCAATCATGTGGCTTCCTTTCTTTTCTCAAAGAATGGGCCTTTGCACACAGTTTTTCTTGTATTTCTGTTCATATTAAAGCAGTAATAAAATAGGCACATGTTAAGAAAAAATAAGCAGTACAGAAATCTATAAACTTGAAATCTTTTCTCTCACTCCCACTCCTGCTATTCATCAAAACTGCCCAATATCATTTGTTTCTCATATATTTTGCTAAAATGTGTGTGTGTGAGTGTGTGTGTGTGTGTGTGTGTGTGTGTGTGTGTGTGTATGTGTTTGAAAAGAGGGTAAATAAGTGAGTTTACTCTATTTTGTTCTATGGGTTGTAGTGATTGAAGTATAAATTCTGGAACCTGGCTGCCTGAATTAAAATCCCATCTCTACCACAAAGTAGATAGGTGAGTGAACTACTTTTCCACTCTGTGCCTTAGTTTCCTCATCTGTAAAAATCACTACCTGGCCTTTCAGCAAGGCAAGAACAAACTGTACAACAGGCTGGAGAGAAAAAAAATGCTTCTGATCACAAATAATACTCAGTGAGGTTTGGTAAACCCTGAAGTTCCCAAACTAACTGTTATGTAAAGTCTCCCGTTTCAAAAAATAAAAATAATAGTAAGAGAGAACAAAAAAGAAAAAAAAATAAGATCTATTTGTAAAGCATAAAAACAAAAAAATTAGTCTCCCATTTCAATTTCTGAGGACCCCCTCATCCCCACAACAATATCTTAATTTTCTAGAAAAGATCTAGTAAGCCTCTGAATTAATTCTAGATTATTCCACGTGATAACTGGCTTATCTACTCTTCTTTGTCTACCATGGCCTGCCAGAGTGCTGCCCTTAATGCCAATTAATTTCATAGCTGTAATTCTCTATCTCATCCAATCCTAGGTTTTCCCTAATTCTATGAAGTTTGTTGCCAAACTTTTTTGACAGCCATTTCTGTTATTCAAAGCTCTTAGTACATAAAAGTGGAGCCTTAAGCATAGTTTTTCTGTTTATTATATTTTATATTTTTTTACTGTTTGCATAAAAGGAATCTAATACTTTTTACATTTATTTTTTGATCTTCCAACTTACTGATTTCTCTAGTGTTTTATTCTAGCACTATTCCAAGTATGTAATTATTATATCTCCAAACATTAGTAATTTCCTCCTTTTGTTCAATGTATACAGCTCATTTCTTTCTGTTGTATATTTATTTTGCTAATATTTCTAGAAAAATGTACATAATAGATGTAAATAATGGATATATTGGTAGGTATTCTTGCCTTGTTTGTGCTTTTAATGGTAATGCCTCAACCAGTGGCTCACCATAAAGATTATTGGGGCTGACTTGATTTGAGAGAGGTGCTATACAATAGTAACTGATATTATTTTTAAATTATCTACAGTTATACTACCAAAGAGATGTTTATAAAAAACAGATTAAATTTCATTAAATGAGGTTGAGGATCACTTAAAAATATTTTAATTTTCTCTTTTGACTTATTAGCATGATGTGCTTTAACAGAACTTCTAAAATACCTCAAATCATTTTCAGATATTTCACTCATCACACTCTTCCTTTCTTCTTAATGCCTCTTCCTGCCTCTTTTTCCCCCCCTCATGGTCATACTAATCTAGAAAATATGAAAACTTATTTTGGGAACAAAAACACTTTTGAGATTTAATTAACATACTTAATCAATTTTCTGAGTATTACCTATCCCTCCTACAATATCTCCCTTCTCTCTTATTCCTTCTCCCCCTGCTCCTTTTGCCTCTCTATCCCTTGCAAAATATTGGTGAGAGAATAACATCCCAAAACAACTCATAGTGGGTACTTATGAGTAACTCCCAGTGAAATTTGGCTAAAAGAATCGATGCAAGCACATGCATAAATACATGTTCCTTTGGAAATTAAGATAGGAGATTCTAAACAATTCAAGATGTATCAATGCCTGCAAAATTCTAGGCACATTGGCAAAATGATGGTTATGTCAGTTTCAACCTTAAAGGAACCTTAAGTTTGATCGGAGACCAAGAGGCAAATATGATCCACTACAGAGATACATTACTAGGACATGCCGGAGGGCCACCACTATCCGGGAAAGACCCTGAAGTGCTCAACGTCTAGTTGAGTTCAGAAAAACTAACAAGGAACTACTTTCTTGGTTTGTAACAGTTGATAAAGATTCAAAAAGAGAAGACATTTGATATCAGAGTATATATCTATTTAAAATATAGACAGAGCTTGTAATTTTTCCTAAGACAGAGTTCTGAAAGAACCAAATGGAATGCTTTGAACTGCCTTACAAAAAAAATGCAGAATTATTAGCACTTCACCTTCAGAGGTTGATGTCTTCCAGCTAATTGGTAGAAGTTCAATATCATGTGGCATTTTAAAAAATTCCCACCCAAGGACATGCTTATAGAGAGAGATTGAGAGAGAAAGAGGGGGAGTGAGCATCATGGATCAATTGCCTTCTGCATATATGCCCCAACTGGGATCGAACTACAATCCAGGTATGTGCCCCGAGTAGAAATTGAGCCAGCAAAGATGACATTTAAAATTAGTCCCAAGTTGGATTTTCTACTCTATGATCTTAATTTTAGAGCATCTTTATGTACATTTTAGAGATAAGTTTCTCTCCATCCTAGGAAAATAGAACAATGAATTATGGAAATGTTTAATGATATGCCATTGGTTTTTATAGCCTAGCATTCAGACTAATTAATATAAGCCTGGGAGTCACAAATTGAGGGACATAAAATTGATTTCTTTGAGTACTATGTTTATAAACTGTCATCCTCATAAGTTTTCAGTCTTTACTAAGAGGTAGTACTAATGATAGTGTTGGTGCTAGTGGAGGGGAGTAGATGGTGCTCAGTGGGGCCTTTGTATTAGACCATCTCATTGGAAATTGTTTTCAAAGATACCTTGGGCTTATAAATTAGAAGTCATATCTAACTTTTTGTCCTAAAATGATATTACTAATTTTGTCACATATCTCACCCATAAAACTTCATCTGAGATGACTTTTTAATGTTTCAAAATGTCAAATTTATTTTTCAAGATTAAATGCTTGAGATATATATATCCCCAAATGTAGTCTCTGAAGATGGAACAAAATAGTGGCAATGACAGCATTGTTGGAGTAAGTACTCAGTTTCCAGGTATAAATATTTGAATAGGTAAACATCAATTGGATGCTTGATAAAAACTATTAGTTTTCTTTTATATCCATTCTTCCTTCTTATATAGTAGGAAATTCACCAATTTTTTAGCTGTATAAAAACTACATTTTCCTGCCTCCCTTCAAGCAAGATTAATCTATACCACTTAGGGTTTTTTTCTCCCCCTAATATATATTTTATTGATTTTTTAAAGAGAGGAAGGGAGAGGTAGAGTCAGAAACATCAATGAGAAAAGTGATCAGCTGCCTCTGGCACACCACCTACAGAAGATTGTGCCTGCAACCAAGGTACACGCCCTTGATGGAATGAAACCTGGGACCCCTCTGTCTGCTGGAAAATGCTCTATCTAGCAAGCCAAACCAGTTAGGGCCCTATCACTTAGATTTGACCAATAAAATATAAGCAGAAGTGTCATGTGGCAACCTTGAACCTTCATTAATAGGAATTGTCATGTATTTATTGCCAAATTTTGTCTCTTTTACCTTTCTACAGGTTGGAATGTGACACAATTGCTGGAACTAAGCTGTTATTTGTTGTTGTTGTTGTTGTTGTTGTTAATCCTCACCTGAAGATATTTTTCCATTGATTTTTAGATATAGTGGGAGGGCAGAGGGTGAAGGGGACAGGGGAGAGATAGAGAAATATCAATGTGAGAGAGACACATCAATTGGTTGCCTCCCACACATTCCCCAACCAAAATAAGGGATTGAGCTTGCAGTCAAGGTACATGCCCTTGACTGAAATGGAGCCCAGAACACTTCAGTCTGTGGACTGATGCTCTATCCACTGAGCCAGACCAGTAAGGCTAAAGCTGCTATTTTTGGTCTAGGATATGATCTTGGGATTGAAGGACATATAAGAATAACAAGTTAAAAATTCATGCACTTAAAAGTTTTATGGAATTGAGCCCTATACAAGTCTTACACTGTTTGCCTTAGGGCTTTTATGTAAGAGAAATAGGTATATCTCTTCTGTCACTGTCATTTGGGGTCTCAAATACTCAAAAGGAACTGCATCCTTTGTGATATGGGTGAATAAATTCGAGTGTGTCTGTTCAAAGTATCACATTATTTTTTTAGAGTCGAAATATACTTTTAGAATAACAGTAAAAGAAAATGTATTTTGTAATTTAACAAGCTTAGTTGTGCTTTATAGTCACATTAGTGTATCATCATTTAAATGTTAATTTTCAAGAAAATTTCCAAATCAGAAAAAACATTGGAGTACCCTGAAGATGGCCAGGGTCGGAGGAGGTGGTACAGGGGACTGTATTCCAGATGTCCTTGTATGGATGTAAGGGAAGACACGAGGCATCTTGTGGTCTACCTGAAAATCCAGCATCCCTGTCCTTACCTATTATGTCTGCCACAGAGATGTATTTGATGCCCATCCTGCTAGATGTGCTGTCTTAGGGGATGACTGTAATGTAATGATTAAAACAAAGCTGCAACTCTCATGGAACCTTTATTTTAGTGTCTGGACATAAAGGATAAGTAATAAAAATACATAATATGTGAGAAGAGATGTTTTATGTAGAAAATTAAGGCTGAATTAAGAAGTAGAATAGAATTGAGTGTGCGTTGGGAGAAGAGGTGACCATTCAGAGGCCTTCCCTCACTCTGGAATAAGACAAACATGTAACAACCAATACTTTAGCCCATTGTTTTTAATATGTTCCAGAGCCTTCATTTTCACAGATAAGCATACAACACACCAATGACTCTCATTCTTGTCCCAAAGGCATTCTACTGAATCATAGACTTGGACCCTCCATAGGGCTTGGATTCCAGAATGAGAAAGGCAAGATTCCACATTTTATTTTTCAGGTTACTTTTAAGTTCAAGCAAAATCATTGACAATAAGATTTAATTTACAGAAACGTAACCTGTGTTCAAATTTGACTTTTCACATATTGTCCCAGGCATAATACTTCTACTTCTCACAACTTTTCTCAAGCTAGAGATATAAGTTTTTATAATCTTTTCACATTGATGAAATAGTCCTGTTAAAAAAAAAGCCTGGAATTCCAGGTGAGGAAAGATTCATATGTTGATACTAGCCATGCCTTCCCACTCACTTCCCAAATGTCATTGGGCAAATCAGCAAGCTTGATTCTTCATCTGTATTATGAAGCTACATTAAACAAGATCCTCCCTGTGAAGAATGTGAAAGAATTATAAAACCATGGACATTGTCAGTTATTACTATACTAACTGTTCTCTCAGGACAAGGATGTTTTAGGGCAGTGGTCGGCAAACTGCGGCTCGTGAGCCACATGTGGCTGTTTGTCCCCTTGAGTGTGGCTCTTCCACAAAATACCATGGCCTGGGTGAGTCTATTTTGAAGTGGCATTAGAAGTTTAAGTTTAAAAACTGTGGCTCTCAAAAGAAATTTCAATTGTTGTCCTGTTGATATTTGGCTCTGTTGACTAATGAATTTGCCGGCCACTGTTTTAGGGCATTGAGATTCCCTGCAGCTCAACTGAAGTTCCCCTGAGCTGGGAGAACAGAGCTGCTGATAGGCAGCATTTGAGTACGTGAATATTTGCTTAAACTTGTTTTCTTAATTTATTACAACCATTATGCCCCGCCAGAAAGGGCATCTTCTCAATGTTCTTGAACAGTTGCAAATTAAAGAGAAATGTATTGGAAAAAACCCATCTCAATATTTCAATGTTAAATACATGTGCACAGAATAGTTGTTTATAAAAATGAAAGAAAGCCCCTAAAAACAAAATTAGTAGGTAATTCCAAGACAGAAGAGAAATCTGTGACATTGGTGACAATAAGGTCAATAATTCTTACCACAAAGGGAACTTTTAGAAATCAATAGGCAAGAAATATGAGAAAAGTAATGAACTATGCAAATAAATCATGTAAATAAGTGATTTTAAAACACAGGGTGCAATTTTTTCCATTCACAAATATTTCATAAAAGCTTAAAAAACAAAATGTAGGTATGTAATTGGTACAGCTAAAGAAAATTTGGTAACATAAATAAAAAGCCATAAAAGGTCTTGAAAATAGAACTGATGATTTATTTATATTAATTGTTCTAGTTAGAAATAATAAGGATACACAGAAAGTTTAATGTACTTAGATGTTTATCAGAGTATTATTTAGAGTAGAAAACTGTAGAAATAATCTAAATAAATAACTGGGGATTGGTTAAATTAATTAAGTAGTGACTAGTAGGATCTCTTAATGACCTCAAATTATTTAATTAATTAAATATTACTTAATGAAAAACATGTTATATTTAAATATGCACATCATGTGCTCACTAAATGAGTATATGGAGGTATTCATTCCAAAAATTATGGGAGAACAAATAAAATGTTTCTCTTTCAAATGAATTACAAATATCCAAATTATCTGCAATAAATATGTATTACTTTATCATTGCAAATAAACCCCAATGAACTGAATTTATTTCCTTAAAAATTATTAAAGATTGGAATCTTAAACTAGGGCAGAAAATTCAATTCAAATATGAAAGAATATCATTATTTTCTCTAATTTACTTTCCCTTTGTCTTGAATTCATTTGTCCCCCAAATGGCCAATGCAAGTTTATGTGGGTCGGGAGAGGCTACACATTTCCAATTACATTTCTTTTGGCTTAAGGGGTCATGTTTAGGTAAATATTATTTCAATTAAAAAACCAGATAACGTATCCCCTGTCAAAGAGTCTCCCTTGCTCCTGCTCCTTCCCCATATTTTCCCAGGATACGGAAGGAAGATGATGGACCTTAGGAGGTGGGCTCTTCTGCAAGCTGGCCTTTGGATGTGCTATCTTGTCCCCCAGATTTCTGGGTATTGGCCTGTTTTTAAATAAGTTTTATTATTTCTCAGGAAGGGCGAAGCCAACATATCAGGTGACAACTGTCATTGAAAATATAGTTTTTGTACGCACTGTTTCAAGGGGAGGCATCGCTCCACACAGGGAGCCGCATGGTGAGCACCAGGCTCAGTCAGGAGGGAGAGACAAATGTAGGCAAGAGGCTTTACTGTAGTTTCCGCGGGGAAGGAATAAACAATCCAGGGTATGGGGGTTAGGTCCGGCTAGAATGAATGTCAGCAGGCTCTGGGTGTGGGCGCTGTCCCTAGTAGTCTGTTCCTGGTCCTGGAGTGAATAGGACAGGCGACTAGAGTGTAAAAGCTCAACGAAGGAAGTACTTGTCGGCATAGGTTTCATCCTGCTTGGTTTGCATGTGAGAGATGCAATTGCAAGCCATGGGAGTTCTTTAAAGACCTCCACACACTGACAAGCCCCAGGAGGGACAGGGTCAACAAGGACCCAGAAGTCAAAATGTCAGACATACTGCCCTGACCAGTTTGGCTCAGTGGATAGAGCATCAGCTTTCGGACTAAAAGGTCCAGGTTTGATTCCGGTCAAGGGCATGTACGTTGGTTGTGGGCACATCCCCAGTGGGAGGTGTGCAGAAGGCAGCTGATCGATGTTTATAACTCTCTTTCCCTCTCCCTTCCACTCAGAAAAAACTCATATATATAATGTCAGACATACCTGGTTAATGCTACCTTCCTTCCTACACCCATCCCTAGCATCTCCCTTCTCCTGTCTCCAAGAAGCTGACATCTACTATTAATGCCTGTGAACTTACACTTGATTCCCACACAAGGTCCCAGCTCTTGCCAGTTACTGGTCTGGATTTGACTCTTCTGGTCCCTGGTCCTCTTGGCACTTCCACTTCACTTTGCATGGGCATGTGGCAACTGTGGAATCTCCCGCAAACCCCACATCTCCATGGGAAACTGGGTACCAAACTCAGGTCCTCTCTGAGCCTAAAATCTCATAATTTATGTTACATTGCTCTAGGCTAGAGCACCCTGGAGGCAATGCTATCCCAAAGTCCCAAAGACAATATGACCCAAGCAACTCAGCTTTGGAAATCTTCCTCAGCTGTGTTTTGGAGAAATAGATATTGATATCTGACTTTGTGTCTCTTTGTCTCTCCTCCAGCCCTTCCTTTCTCTCCTATTCCACCCTTCTCCATTATCTCCTACTCCAAACATCAACACTTCCCTCCTTCTTGTTTTTGGGAAACTTAATATACATGACATCCTCATCCCTCCCTACGCTATAGCTTATAAAAACAACTATGATTGAATCACCTAAGCCTGGCTTTTTATATAGAGCTGAAGAACACCAAGAACTAGGTTTGACTAATGATAAATGGGTGTAAATTAAAATGTTATTCATGCTATACTCTCCCCTTAGAAAATGTGGCATCCTTACAAAGGACATTCAGCATATGTGTATAGCTTCCTTTTCAGAAGGATGTCTTCTCAGACTTTATTACTCTCATCTCTTCAAGTTCATGAGGGTAAACCTTTATTTCATCTTTCTGAAATAAAGGTTATTACTGTTTCTCCAGGAAGCAGAGCTTCTTAGTCCCATCCTACTTCCCCTTGACCACCTCCATGACCACTAGACAGCATAGTCAAAACTGTAAGCAAACTTTCCCCTCAAATAGCTTAAGATTTGGCCAAGTCTTCAATACGGGGGATGGAGAAAGTTAGCATCTATCTCTGATGAAAGGCAACAGGACAATTCTAGCTCAGAGCTCCCACCATGCCCCCACCTCACCCAAGTTATTGTGATCTCTCTGGCCCTCAGACACCTCTTTTAGGAGAGAGGGCCTGGATGGTGTTGCTCAGTGGTTAATCATTGTTGACCTATGAACCAGGAGGTCACAGTTTGATTCCAGGTCAGGGCACATCCCCAGGTTGTGGGCCAGATCCCTGGTGTGAAGTGTGCAGGAGCTGGCCGATCAATGCATCTCATCATTGATGTTTCTACCTCTCCCTCTTCTTTCCTCTCTGAAAACAATAACAATTATTACCAAAAAAAATAAAAGGAGAGAGGGACAGGTGGAGGCATGAAATAATGTTGCCTTTCCCGTGATCTTTTCAGCAGGCAGAAAATTCCATATTGCTTGCAGTGGGTTCTCTTTCTGGCTCAGCTACATTCTCCAGCTCTGAAACAGTCTCCACTGCTCCTCTGCCTGAGCTGCTGCTACTGAAATGATAATTCCCCTCTAGGATATGTCCTTTGAAAGTCCAAAGTCCAAGTCAGGGAACCTAAAAGATGCCTTTCTAAGCCTCACCCTCTCTGTTATATGCTGGTTACCCTACATCTACTTCTGCATATGGTTGCTCCTGCAGAATCTTGAACTTCAATTAAAAATGAAATGACTTCTAGCCAAAACTGGTTTGGTTCAGTGGATAGAGGGTAGGCCTGAGGACTGAAAGGTCCCAGGTTCAATTCTGGTCAAGGGCATGTACCTTGGTTGTGGGCACATCTCCAGTAGTGGGTGTGTAGGAGGCTCCTGATCTATGTTTCTAACTCTCTATCCCTCTCCTTTCCTCTCTGTAAAAATATCAATAGAATATATTTAAGAAAATAAAAAATGACATGACTTCTAAATTTGGGCCCATTTAAGGTCTATAGATTCTGGTCTCTACATTTTATGGTTTCAATGCTTGCATATTAATATATAGATATAAGGTAGCATATTATTTCCATTTTCTGTAATTTAAGTTAAAAAACAAAATTTTGGTCAGGATATACACATATATATCTATATCTAGAAACATATAGTGAAACTGCAGAACATTTATGCTACAGAAAAGCATCAAAGGATATCAGAGGGAAAAGACTGAATTCATGTGAAGGAATGATTAGCTTAAATGTTGAAAATTTTGCACAGTTAGCTATCATTCAAGAGTTAGAATAATACACAGATATAGAAAGAAGAAGACAATGTACCATCCATGACTCCTACGGAAGTAGTTAATAAAGAGTGTATCTCAAAAACAAGAAATGTGAGAATGATTAAAATGTAAACAACAATAAAAAGAACAGAAAATTTTAAATATATTGGCAAAACATATACAATGACAAATGTTTTAGAAATATATAACTAAGAATAAATTACTCAAAAAATAGTTTCAATAAATTAGTTGAACTACTGGCTACTGTATGCAAATTACTTTTTACCATTTTGGCTGTAGACAATTCTTACACTGGGTTTTTAACTATACTAAAGTTCTACACTTTTGCATGGTAAAACTATCAAACTTCTTTATAGTTTTTTTATTTGATATTTTATTTAGAAAGTTACATTCATACTTCAAGGTTACAAAAATATTTATGTGATTTTTAAGAACTTACGTTGTTTCTCCTATTTACAAATGTGTAGCACATAAACGTATTCATGTTTATAAACATAGGAGCTAGAAATGCACATACTAGTATATTGAAATAAAAATCAGGAGATAGGGTGAAGTAAAAACAAATAATAATTTTAAAGATTCTGGGGTTAAAACAGAAAGAGTTATTTTCATAAAAACTTGAAGCTCTGGATAAAAAAAAAATTAAATTTACCCTGAGAGGATACCAATTATTTATTCTAGTGTACTGAGCAGCTGCTGTCCCATCAGTCGTCTTACTTCTCTGGTATTTTAAATTAGAGATTGAGGGCATCAAATTAGAGATACGACATTGTGTCTATTTCTTTGATAGCTTAGAATGTACTTTTAAGTGTTTGAAAACACTTTAAATGTGTAATGGAATTATTGGGTTAGACAAAATTCCAATTTGTTGACAGTTGATTGAAGCAAAAGGTTAATCTTATTAAAATCGCATGTAACTGACTATCAAGAAAAAACCCCAAATAAATAAAAAATAAAACATGTTTTCCTATCATCAGTCCTATATTATGTTTTCAGTGTAGGCAACAGACCACTTTCATATATACATCTAAAGTAAGTAAAATTACAGAATGTGGAAAAATATTTTCTATATTCTCCATGTGTCTCCTGATGTATTGTGTTCACATTGTGAGTCAGAAGAAACACAGTCATTGAGGCCAAATGCTCCTGGATTAGGGTTGCAAGATTTAGCAAATAAAAACACAGAATGCCTAGTTATTTCAGCTAAAACAATAAATAAAATTTTTAGTGTATATCCTATGCAACATTCTATCAGGCAACCTAATCCTAACATTGGAGCTCATCACCATCTCTCCTGCTATGTGAATTTGAAAAATTAACTGATCTCTCAGACTTCAATCTCCACATTTATCACTTGGGAAGAATAATAGTCATTTTTGGAGTCTTGATGTATATATATTGTATGCGAAAAAATTGAATAATATCTGAAGGATGATAAGTACTTAGAAAATGTTAGATTCTTTCCTCTCTTCTTAGACTTTATCCAGCCTCAGGGAAATAGAAGCAGTTATAAATTTACAGTCCTTCACATCAGGAAGTATATAAATCAGTCATGGATAAACTAATGAATTTGGATGTTGGCAGCCAAAAATTTAAGGTACTCTATAATCAATTGATTAATTTATGCCCATGTTGCACCTGTCATCTCATAGCAAGCACTAAAGTTTTCTGGTCCCGAAAGCTGAGAGGGTGAAGGGAGGCTACACTCGAATATTTGGATGTTAAATTTAAAGTGCTGAAAATAGAATTTTTTATTCCCATCCCTGTCTAATTATCTTTCAGATTTTCCAATTTCAGAAAAGGATGCAATCTTTGGGTTCAATCTAAAACCTAGGAGGATGTCAGTATGATCCCAATTAAAATACAAGTGGGTTTGACTATAGAAATGCAAAGCCTCTAAAAAAAAAAAACCTAAGGCAATGTTGTAAAAGGACAGAGCACACCTAGCATCCAAATTTTGGTTTTAACACCATTTCTTAATAAAATGACCCAGGGCTCCTTGGATAAATAACCAGTTCTTTTTAAAAAATATATATTTTATTGATTTTTTACAGAGAGGAAGGGAGAAGAATAGAGAGTTAGAAACATCGATGAGAGAGAGAAATCAATCAGCTGGTTTGTGCTTTATAGTCACAACCAAGGCACATGCCCTTGACCAGAATCAAACCTGGGACCATTTAGTTTGCAAGCTGATGCTCTATCCACTGAGCTGAACCAGTCAGGGCAAATAACCAGATCTTAAACGGGGCAGGGATTATACTAGTTGAACCTAGAGAATTTATAATTCTAAAAAGTAAGAAGTTCTAAAACAAAACACACACACACACACACACACACACACACACACTCACACACTCACACACACACAAAAAAAACCCCACAAACAAACAAACAAATCTAACAAAAAACAGCCTTACATCAAAGAGTATTTGTCAAGGTGACATAGAAGCAGACAGGAAGAACTCCCAATAGCCAAAGCTGGAATGATTTGAGCAACAAAATAAATGAAGTAGCATCGCATTATAACTGAAAGTGTAAAATAAATATTCATGAGTTCATACTAACATAAATAAATAATTAAATGAATAAATAATGAGGGATAAGAGACAAATCTTTGTCGTATAACAATTCCAAATACAGCAGTCGTCCATTATCCTTGGAGATACATTCCAAGACACTCATTGAATGCCTAGAAACATGGATAGTAATAAACCCTATATTTACTGTGTTTTTTTTTCCCCTATACTTACATACTTATGGTAAAGTTTAATTTATAAATTAGGAACGATAAGAGATTGACAACAATACCTAATAAGAGAACAAAAATAACAATATACTGTAATAGAAGTTACATCAATGGCTTTGGGCCTTTATTAAGTAAAATAAGAGTAACTTGAGAACAGCCCTGCGACATCACCACAGTGAATCTGATAACTGAGAGGGTACTAGGTGACTAATGAGCATATACAGCTTGGATACGCAGAACAAAGGCGTGATTCACTCACGTCTGGCACGAGATTTCATCATACTACTCAGCACTGCATGCAACTGAAGCCTTACGAATTGTTTATTTCTGGATCTTTTCATTCAACATTTTTAAGACTGTACTCGCACAAGGATAATTGAAACTGAGAACACAAAACCTTAAATAAAGGGAGATCGTTGTAATTTATGTAGGTAGTCTGCCTTCAAGGAGGTGACGCGTAACTCCCCATTCCCTAACCGTGGACTGTGTAGAGTCACTCCCTTCCAAAGAACTCAGTGCGATAAGGGGAGAAAGAGTAGCTTTATGGTGGTGAGACCTCACAAACATCATCTCAAATAGGCAATCAAGGTCAACAGCAATGGTGATAGATTACTGTGTTCCCTTGATATGATGTGATGAAAATGCTACTTTACCTCTGTATTCTTCCTCCCCTTCCCCCCAAACTCATAACTTCAGTCAAAGATGGGGAACAAGCGGAATTCTTATACATAATTAAGAGAAATATCTAATGATACAACCACTCTGGAAAACTGGTTTATCAGTTCCCTCTACAAAACACACACATATGATCTACCAATGCCACTCCTAGGTTGTTTATTCAAAAAGAAATGAAAGGGAAAAAAAAAGTGTTATAAAAAAGTCTTGGTCACAAATTTGCTGGTAGCTTCATTCAAAATAGCCAAACACTGGAGAAAAACAAAATAAAACAAATGTCCATCAAACAGTGAATGGGTTGCAAATTGTGTTCTATCTCTATGATGGAATAGAACTCCACAATGAAAAGAAACAAACTTTGGATTGTGGGGCCTTACAAAACATTTAAATGAAGTAAAAGAAGCTAGACACAGGGTCCAGTTTAAAAACCCATTGTGGCCCTCGAGTCAAAAAGTTTGCCCACCCTTGGGCTAGCTCCTATGTTTCAGCCACCATCTACCATGTTACCATTATGCATAGGCATTATTTTGAAACTAGAGGCTCAGTGCATGAGAATCATGCACCAGCACAGGGGAAGGGGGTCTCTCAGCTCAGCCTGCACCCTCTGTAGTCTGGGAACCCTTGGGGGATGTCCAACAGAGAGTGGGCCTAAGCTGGCAGTCAGACATCCTTAGTACTGCCTCAGAGGCAGGAGAGCTGCCAGTCATAAGCCTAGCTTCTGGTTAAGCATCTGCCCTCTGGTGTTCAGTGCATGTCATAGTGACCATCTGTTCCACTGTGGGGTCAATTTGCATATAATTAGCCTTTTATTACATAGGACCATCACACAGAGAGAAAAAATAGAAGTGTGTTCCAAAAAAATGTTCCTTGACCGACTCGGTAGGAAGATGCCACTGACCTGGTGCCCCAGGCACCCTGCCATGTTAGGGACTGCTTGCTACAAACATGGGCATTCTGTTGTATATCGCTGCAATGCAAGGAACACAACAGAATTTAACATCAATACACTCTGCCATGTAAGCCTTTGGCTGTGTTTACACTGAGCCAATAATATCCTTTATAACAGAAGCAGCCAGTTCAAAATCATGCATTGCATTTAGTTGTTCTCAGGCGCTTCCGTCTGGAAGAGTTCCTTGGTCTTCTCTTGACTTCTATGACCTCATTACAGGCCAGTTATTCTGGAGGACGTCCTTCCGTTTGGATTCACCTGATCTTTCCCCATGATTAGATTGTGTTATGAATCACTGGCAAAAACCTCTCAGAAATGATGCTGCATCCCTCTCCCTGCTCCCCCCGAGGTGGCACATGAGGTTGATTGTGCCCTTTGTCAGTGATGTTCTCTTTGATAGCTTGATTATGGTGGTATCTGTCAAGCGTCTCCACTAGAAAGTTACTCATTTTCCTTTGTAATTTGCAAGCTTTTTGTGGGGAGGTACTTTAAAACTGTAAATATAATTTTTCTTATCAAATTTACATTTCTTTAGTTAGTCATTTATATCTGTTCAAACTAATGGTTCCCTACTGTATCCCATATGTTTTAACCCCACGGTCGGCAAACTGCGGCTTGCGAGCCACAGGCAGTTCTTTAGCCCCTTAGGTGTGGCTCTTCCACAAAATACCATGGCCTGGGCGAGTCTATTTTGAAGAAGTGGCATTAGGAGAAGTTTAAGTTTTAAAAATGTGGCTCTCAAAAGAAATTTCAATCGTTGTACTATTGATATTTGGATCTGTTGACTAATGAGTTTGCCGACCACTATTTTAACCTATTGCTGTCATTTACTCTGATGCTCACATTCCCTGGGTTGACTAGTAGGAGCCTCTCAAGCTTACTTCTCTTTCCTTTTGACATAGTTCAGTCACCATCTCAGTGTTTCCTTACTTTCTGAGCTCATCTTGTGCCTTCCCTGCTCAAACTCTGAATCAACCAACTTTTCAAGGAGCCCCTTTTTTTAGTGAAAAATAATATTTGGAACACAAGGTCTGAGCTCTGTGTATGCTCACTGCGATTGGAGTTTGGTGCTTGATCTCTCTCAGCATAAACTCTTATATAATATACAGTATATATTATACATTACCATATAATATATTCCCTAGCTATTTCTACTAAGAAATATAAAACATACATTTTATACGTTATTAAATATAAAACATAATTATATATTTAACATATAACATAATTATGTATTTTCTCTATAATATACATTATATACATATTAGACATCTTTGTTATATATAATAAGGTGCCTGTATTTCCACATATATGTTTATTTCTATATTTTTCTACACATATATTAGCAAGTATACATTTTTCAGTCCAATCCCACCACACAGGAAGGGTTTTTCTAATTTTCCCGTTTTTTAAATTGAAACTCCCTTTCCAGCGGTGAGAAACCTGGCTTCTGCTACTCCCTGTGCCTTTTCTTTTATGAATCTTCGGGCTGAGCAGGTGTCCTTTCCCTGCACAGGCTCTGATGACAAACACCTCTGCCTGACCCCCTCCCCTCCTCGCTCTGCCCTGTCTCCTCCATCCAGAGGGAGGACTGCATAGTCCCAGAGTGGAAAAGAAGAGAAAGAGGTAGAGGAAGAGTTTGTCTGTTCCATATTCTCATGGAAGTCACCACACTATACACTGAGTGGCCAGATTATTATGATCTCTGAATACATAATAATAATCTGGCCACTCAGTATATATATATATATATATATATATATATATATATATATATATATATATGAACTCATGCATGGGTGGGTCTGGCCAGCTTGTTCAGAGGGAGGGGACATGGATCATTAGCTGGCCTGCTTACAGGTCGAACTCCTGGTCAAGGGTACAATTTGCATATTAGCCTTTTATTATATAGGAAATACACGGAGTGGCCAGATTATTGTGCATTCAGAGATCATAATAATCTGGCCACTCAGTGTAATTTATCCTAATTATTTCTTTTATGGCATCTCTGCCAACAAGAACATAAACTTTGCAAAGTCAGGCATTTTTTCTGTCTTGTTACTGAAAAACTAGAACTCTTGGGAGGCAAGTAATGGACATTTATTTCTTCTGCAATGCCTATGTAAAGGATTAAAAAACTTAAGGCACTTATTTGTCTTTAAATTAGTAAAACTCTGGTCTCAAGAATTCAGATAGCAATCAGTTTAATTACATCTTTCACATTTAAACTAGTCATTTCAGGCTTGTAAAGGCATAGTGTTAAAATTATAATTTTATCAACTTTGGAGTTACTATCATGAGGATAAAAGTCCTACTTCTTGGTGTTTAGTGATAATAAATTATTACCTACAATTTTAAGAGTATTTTAACTTTAACACTCCCTGCTCCCCAAAAAAGTTTCAATTGTATGGGCTTATGTCAGTGAACAGAATATAAAGATTGGTTCAAGTGAGGATTCACTTTGTACATTTAAGTTATATAGTTTCTTTATGTGTTTTTATTCATTTAATATGCATATTTCCATTTTGACAGAATTGTAGCAAAGAAAAACTTATTTAAATATAAATTATCTTCTACTCATCAATAAACATGTTTATTATGAGAAGAGATTTTTTATTTTGTTGTTTCCTGGTATGATTTCTTACAGAGGGATAAGATTTTGACTTGGAGACATTCTGCATGCTACAGCACGTCCCATGTGATATGCTAGTTGCTAAGGTAACTGTAGTTTCCTGAAAATACCACACTAAACAGGAGCATGAATCATCAGCATGCAATTTGCTGCTATTGTATTCATTAAAATTTCCCTTAGCATAACATTCAAATAAACACATAATGACCAGATAATTCTGGATTCTTTCTATGACCTCCCCTGTTCTGGCTTTGACATTTGAAAGCACAATCACAAGACAGTCAATTACCTAAAGAGTTTTAAATTGCATGAATTAGAACTCACATAAATTCTCAGGTTCTGCTAAGTAAGGAACATGTGATCATTTGATTTGGATTAAACATATATTTGTAATCTCTCTGCATACACATTTGCTAAGCACAGATGAGAAGAAATTGGATTTCAGGACACCAGAAACTGCTTTTCAGAATCTTAATCTGTTTTTTGTAAACAAATTGATACCTGTAGTAACAATTGAGTCTTCCTTTTTGAAGCAGAACTTCAAAACATAGGTTCTTTACTTAAAAAGATCTTACTAAAAATGGCATAACAGCTATGTATATGGATAGCTATACATATATATCATATCTATATGAAAATATTTATTTTTTCCTATAACTGACCTGAAGTTCTCTATTTTTCCTTATGTGTTTTAAGAGAGCTTTTACTCAAGAAGCAACTTGAAAGATACACAGACCTTTATAGGTTTTGCAACATTATTCAGGAAATTGATGAAAACACATATTGTTGATTGGTTTCTGTTAGTTAAAAGCGTACCTTAAAATGGTCAATTTCTCTCTTGTAGCTTTTTTGATTCCCTGCACACTTTTTACTTAGAATTTCAACTGCATTTTGAAAGCACATCAATATATTTCCTGAATAGATTTGGGTTTAGGAGAGTGCACAGTAACATTTTGAAAAAGAAATGTTACCTTTGAAAATAATACTCACATCTGATCCAATGAAGAAGAAATCTGCCTGAATCAGAGATTTCCACTGTTTCTAGAATTAAATGGCCAGAATTCCAATTGAGCTCTCCCCTTATCAACAGTGGGACCTGTTGTATTTGGGGAATTATAATAATGTCTATTTCTTGGGTTGTTAGGAAATTAAATCAGATGATCTCTGTAAGAAAATCATCATGGTTCTTGACATATAATAAGTGCTTGATAAGTGTTATCTGCTATTATTTCTATTATCATTACTCTTGAGGACATTGGAATGAGAAACTCATCACCATATTCTTTTATATGTTGAATGTAATGTTTGAGACTTGAGCACTGTAGACTTCATCACATGCTATTTCAACTTCCTATAGATATAAACTTTATCTCAGAGCATTTAGTAAGGCATCTTTTGGTGAAAGCTCAATAGCATTTTCATAAGGAAATGAAGGTTTCAACAAGTTAAGTTTGAGAGTGAAGTTTGACCCCCCCCCCCACATGACAAAGCTTTCCAGTTTAGTTCATTGCAAACTCCCAAGTCTTAGTCAAATAGGAATATTTGAACATGGGTTGTTATTTTCTTGATGACTCATGCTGCTTTTGAACTCAAGAGCTGCAATCTAGCGTTGCCTTTGGGGTTTCTGAGACACATGGACAGGTTCCTCCTGGTCAACTGTGATTTTTTTTTAATTCTTTCGTCTCCCTCCTTACTATCAGCTGTCACTCCTATGCCTTTAGTAGTTTCGACCCCATCTCGTCTCTAGCGAGTAAATTGGAGACACCAGGTAGCCAAGCGAAATAAAATTCCCAAGCAAGGAGAACATGGGGGCAAGCTTATATGCAGTCGTGACCCAGCTGGACCTGGGATTGCAGCTCTGCTCCCTGTAGGTATTCCTTGCTGGGAGTTTTGAGGTTGCTATACTTCTATCAAAAGGCCAGGTGACACTATTTACAATTAAATCTAGAAGTGTTGTGTGAACATAAAGATAGACTACTGAAGAATGTTTCATTTAGTGAGGAGACTGAGAATACCTGTTGATCCCACTCTCAGTAGCATGAAATAACAATGAGTCATGCTTGTTGCATAATTAGTTTGTCTCATGAGTCATCACTTCTCCAGAAGCCATTTCACCTGTTTGTGTGTGTATGTGTGTGTGTGTGTGTGTGTGTGTATGTGTGTGTGTTTTGTTTTGTTTTGTTTTTCAGATAGTCATCCTACTACATTTTATTACATTTACAGTTTCTGCATTTTTACTTACACTATGCAGTCCTACTTCAGGCAAATCCTGAGAAGGCAGAGTTCTTTGTAAAAGATAATAATTCTGAGGAAAACAGAAGGCAGCAGTAAATGAGGAAGACTAAATATGAGAAGGATTGGCTCTATAAAAAAGCCATAGGGCCCTAGCCGATTTGGCTCAGTGGACCAACTGGGACTCTGAGCAGGACACGTGCAGGAGGCAACCAATTGATGTAGTTCTCTCATGTTGATATTTCTCTCTGAATTTCCCTCTCTCTTCCATTCTCTCTAAAATTAATGGAAAAATATCCTCAAGTGAGGATTAAAAAAGCAAAAAGCCATTGGCATGAGTCTATAGAAACTGAGCAGAGTCATTGAGGACAAGACATTATGAACATCAGTCATTCATAGTATTACCAGGAGTCAGAGCCAACTCAGTGGCACATAACTTACATGTAGTCTGATGCAAAAAATACTTAATTTTAAGCTTCTTTTAAATATTTTTCTCTTAAAGAACTCCTCATGGTTTTATTGATTAGACTATCACTTGTAAACATTACATACTGAAGGGTATTGTCTTTCAAGTTTGAAGCTTTGAAACTTTTTTCTTTTGAGATGTACAATTTTATACTAAACCTCATATTTTCACTTATTTTTATGACAAAAATTGGAAGACATGTATCTTTGATTTACTTTTTTTAATTAATCATATTACTTACATACTGTAGCATCTGTTATTTATATAAGCAAGATGTTATTATTTTGTTGATTCAATATCTGTATTTATGTCAATGTTCAGAGCCTAATTACCTAATTAATTAAACAAACATTTGTTATAGTCTTCTCATTCATTATTTTATATTTTTAACAGCTACAGAACACTTGACATACCTCAGATGCTCAATATATATTCACCATCTACACTTATAAAAGTTTAGATGCAGCTGAAACCAGTTTGGCTCAGTGGACAGAGGCCTGTGGACTGAAAGGTCCTGGGTTTGATTCTGGGTATGTACTTTGGTTGTGGGCACATCCCCAGTAGGGGGTGTGCAAGAGGCTGCTGATAGATGATTCTCTTTCATCGATGTTTCTAACTCTCTATCCCTCTCCCTTCTCTGTAAAAAAATTAATAAAATATATATATTTTTTAAAAGTGCAAGATGCAAATTGACCATACCTTCATGATGCACACTAGCCAATCAACAGTGAGTATGTAGATTAACCCAGCAAAGATGGTGGGTTAATTTTCATATGCAGGCACCAAGCACTCCGGTCACTCAGGGCCTCTGGGCAGCGTGGGAAAGTGGAAAGGAGGCTCCAGGCCATAGCGAAAAGGTGGTTCCAGCTGGAGCAAAGGCAGTGCTGGCAGCCAGGGGAAGGAAGGCCCATTCTTGCACAAATCTTTATGCATTTTCCTGGTGGATTCAATGTAATCATGTGTCTTCATAAGAGATAGAGGTAGATTTGATAAACAGCAAAGGTGTGAGGCAGAGAGTAGAAGACTGACCTTGAAGATTGGAGTGACATGGCCATAAGCTGAGCAATGTCAGCAGTCATTCCTTGAAGAAAACTGGAAAAGATAAGAAACAGGTTCTCTCTCAGAGCTTCTACCAGCACCTTGATTTCAGCCAGTGGTACCAGTTTCAAACTGTGACACCCAGAACTGTGAGATAATAAATTTCTATTGTTTCAAACCACCAAGTTTGTGATAATTTATAACAATAGCCTCAGAAAACTAATACAGTGCCTGAAGTTATATCACTAGGAATCACACACACACACATACACACACACACCCACACCCACACACACACACACACACACACACGCACACATAGACAGAAATCTGGTTCATCACTTATTAAGTACATAGCTAAAAATAGGGGATCCCAGCTGACATAGTTTAGTGGTTTAGTATCTACCTATGGGCCAGGAGTTCATGGTTTAATTACAGGTCAGGACACATGCCTGGGTTGGGAGCTCGATCCCCAGTGTGGAGTGGGCAGGAAGCATCCGGTCAATGATTCTCTTTCATCATTGATGTTTCTATCTCTCTCTCCTTCTTCCTTCCTCTCTGAAGTCAATAAAATAATTAATTAATTGATCAATTAATAGGGGAGATATTACATCTATCTATTTACAGTGTCCCAGGCATCTAGGCACTTAATTTACATAATTTCAATCCTTATAATACCACTGGTTTTGCCGAACCAGCATCTACATTTTTAGTGATAGCTGTCATATCAGAGTAAACTTTAACTTAGAGCAAATATTACTTGGACATTTAAATGCAATAGTTTGAATTTAAATGGAAAGCTATGTGTAAATAGTATATGACTGGGTCATAATAATTGCTTTTGCTTCAGATGATATATGCTTTCCAGTGTTTTATTATTATTCAAATTAGTTATAAATTTCCTGAGTTTTATTATTATCTTAGTTTTATTGTTATTCAAATTAGTTACAAATTTATTTGTTATTCAAATTAGTTATATATTTACTGAGTTTCTTGTTATCTTAGCCTGTGAGCTTAGAAGATTACATAAGGGTATCATTTACTCTGTCTGGAATGAATATTTGGGAAAATCTGAAGGATAGACCATAGACTTCTTAAGAAATTATTTGTATTTGTCATCCTGTGACCAACTATTGCTTATATCTTAATGCTTAGGAAAAAGTAGAATTGTAGGAGGCCATCACCCGGGGGAGTAATCCATCAGCCTTGGGGTATAGAGGGTTAGAGGTAAAGTGGTTGGTAGGTAGCAAGTGTTTTCATCAACTCCCATGCTTACCCAGGCTTTGGTGCTGTTTGATAGTTCTTCTGAGGACACCAGCCTCAGTATGAGTTGCTATAAAATTCTGACATGAGGTGACTAGCTAAGATTGTCCCAAGGGGAATAGCAAAACCTAATTTGATTTTCTCTTTCTCTGCTGCTGCTAACCACTCTTGACAACAGGCTCTCCATTTCCCTGATCTACCAAGAGTCACCCTTTCAATCACTTCCCCTCTCCTGATGATTTGCTCCCATAAGTACTTGTTATGTCTTAGAAGCTGTATTTCCTTCATATATTGTGACCCACAGAAGAAAGGTCTTTATTGACTCTCTCTCCAGTGCAAAGACTAGACACTCGCATCATGGCCACCCAGATGTCCTGACTGATCCATCCCTTTAGGGGCCTATAGTCTTTAGAAATCATCCAACCATTTATTTGCCATCTGTGTATAACCTGGGAATCCTCTCCTTTCTCTCTATATATTGAGTCTGGAAACAAGGAAGGTAGCATTAACTATTGTTTGATTTTATCTTCTTAACTTATATCTGGTATGCTGTATTCTTTGTGTACATGTCAAGTTGAATGCATAAGAAACTTTCTTTTAGTTCTACCTTCAAAGCTCAGAAATTAGTCTTAAACACCTGGACAAGGAGATGAGGATAATATCCAAGTGAGGCCAAATAGACACTCCTAAGAACATGAATGTTAGATAGAAGCTCATGAGTCTGAGAAAACTCTGAAACTTGTTGATTTCAAAGATTCCAAATTGCCTTCCTTACTTTCAGTCTTCAATATTAGCATATCTTTTATTTTACACATATTAGACAAAGTCCATTTGACCTGCTTATCACCAAAAATCTCCATCAATTCACTGAACTTATAGATTATTAGGGGAAATTAAATAATGTAGGTGAAGCATGGAGCATGGTGCTGCACAAACATTTTGATGAATGTGGACAATTTATATGATCAAGGGTGAAGGAGAAGATCAAGTTAGAATGATATGCACAGGTACTTTGTGGGAGTTATAAATGTCAGTCATTATAAATTTGTTATCATTCTTACTCTGAAAGGAATGAGTCAACATAGTCAGATGATAAATTCTTGTTACTTGACCTTATGTTGTTTTAAAACTTCAGTCTTGTGCTATTCATTCTTCTCCATTAGAACTTACTGTACTTGTTCTTTGTCTTTAGATAAACAAAGGTAATGTGTGCAAACTAACTCAGTTGGAATTAATTAAATTAGCCTATTGGCAAAATACCATATTTTAGGTGCATTTCTGAAGACCCCATTCAACATTAAGCATTTTCTTAAGAAATTAATAAAATCAACCGATGGTCTGTCTTATCTGACCATCTGGGTTTCTACACTAATTGCTGCTGATGAGTTGCTCTTTCTGTCGAATTTTTAAGTTCTGGTAGAAATAGCATTTTGCTCATTGTCATTCATGCTTCAATTCACACTCACTCGATAAAGGGAATTCAAACAAACAGATTAAAAAAATTTAGAGGTGGCATATTCCAGGGTAAGTCCATAAACTTTGGCTAGAATATAGGTATAGGCCTTAAAAGTTAAAATATTTCTAGATAAACATAATAAAAAAATGATAAAAACCGTTAGGAAGAAGGGTCTTAGTCTCTTGGTGTAATCAGTGCATAGCTCGAATTTTCTTGCCTAGATACAGCATGTGGGCCCCATTCCATAAAGTAATTAGCAAACATTTTACCAGTGGTTTTTGAGCTCAGCCACTGTAACTGCTGTTACAGAGGTTACATGAGACACCTCAAAGAAGTTAGGAACCCTAGAGTCTTAGACTTAGGTGTAGAGCTTCACCATTTATTAGATATCACCTCTGATGTTCCTTAGCTGAAAACTAAGGGGGCTAATGATCCTGCCTACAACTCAAGGGGGTTCTGGAACCAAATATAGTACTCCCCCCTTTCCCAAGATCCCCAGGAAATGCCCGGAACCAAGGATAATGCTGAACCCTATATGTACTGTGTTTTTTCTTACACATACATACCTATTATGAAGTTTAATTGACAAATTAGGAACAGTAAGTGATTGCCTACAGTAACAAATAATAAAATAGAAAAATTGTAATAACATAAGTAAACTAATGGTTACCTAAACCCAAGTGCCCACTGTGATACTGTGACAGTTGATCTGATAGCTCACACAGCTGCTAAGTGACTAAAGTGGGGATGGGGGATTGCATAAACAGTGTGGGTATGCTGGACAAAGGAGTAACACTTGTCTGGACGGATGGAATGGGACAACTCGAGATTTCATCATACTACACAAAACAATTTAAGATTTATTCATTGTTAATTTCTGTGAGTTCCATCTAATATTTTTGGACCACCATTGACAGCAGGTAACTGAAACCACAAAAAGCAAAATCACTGATAAGGGGGTTTGCTGTAGTACTTGTGAGAACATTTGATAAAAGTATACTAATTATTTGTTATGTTCATTTGAAGATATAGGAATTGATGAGCATATACAATTATTAGGAAGGCATTATCAAATTTGTCAACTAAACTTTATAATAGGTACTAGAAGCCCAGTGCATGAAGTTTATGCACGGGAGGTTGGGGGGTTGTCCCTCAGCCCAGCCTGCACCCTCTCCAATCTAGGACCCCATTGGGATGGCACCTAAACAGCCAGTTGGACATCCCTCTCACAATCCAGGACTGCTGGCTCCCAACTGCTCACCTGCCTGCTTTCCGGATGGCCCCTAACCACTTCTACCTGCCAGTCTGATCACTCCCTAATAACTCCCCTGCCAGCCTGATCAATTCCTAACTGCTCCCCTGCTGGCCTGATTGCCCCTAACTGCCCTCCTGAGCTGAATTGGTCCCTCCCAACTGCCCTCTCCTGCTGGCCTTGTCTCCTCCAACTACCCTCCCCTGCTGGTCTGATCATCCACAACTTCCCTCTCCTGAAGGCCATCTTGTGGTGGCCATCTTGTGTCCACATGGGAGCAACTATCTTTGGCCAGATGAGGGCAGCCATTTTGTGTGCTGGAGTGATGGCCAATTTGCATATTACTCTCTTATTAAATAGGATGTATGTGTAAGAAAAAACACAATACATATAGGGTTCAGCACTATCCACAGTGCCAGGCATTTCCTGGGAGTCTTGGAACATTTCCCCATTGAAAAGGAGCGACTACTATATTTGGTTCCAGCACCCCCTTGAGTTGTAGGCAGAATCATGACTATCAAATGCAACATTGGTGGTATAGACTACTTCTGGAAACATTCGTAAGCAGGACCAAAGTTTCATGAAGTCAATGACACTTTAACTGATATTTTTCCTACCTTGGAATTGTGTTTCATAAGTCTTTCTCTCTCAAACATATATCTGATCCATCAGAAAATCAAGTTGGCTTTCCTTTCAAAACAGTCCTCAGGTCTGTTCAGGTTTCCTCACCTCCACATCCTACTCCAAGCTCCATCACCTCACCTGGCAAAGCATAGAAGCTCCTCAATGTCCCCGCCCACCTGCATTTTCTATGGGGTCTCTGTTAATTATTATCACAGCACTCAACATTTCATAAAAATTTAAATCTCATCTATTACTCTCCTCTCAACTCGTTAATACCTTCCCATACATTTAGAATAAAATGAGAAATGCTTACCAAGGGCCACAATGCTCTCTTACTTCCCGGGTAACACCTGCCTCTGCAACCTCACTTTCCCCTCCTCCTGCCTCATTGGCTGGCCCCCGCTTCTCCTAATCAAACTCAAGTTCCTGAAATCTCAAAGTCTTTGCTCTGGCTAGAATATTGAATTCTACCTCATCCCAGATTTTTTTTTTAAAGTTCTATGTAAATAATGAAAGGCAGAACAATTTGCAAAGGGCAAAACAATAGTGTGTAGGAAGTATTTGAGCTGAGGAAAACCAAATATGACACCCAGAAAACACTAACTGGAAAGTATTACAAATTGAATTCATTGAAATAAAGAATTTTTGTTGCTCAATAGATAACCATCAAGAGAGTAAAAACCATGCATCACTAAGTTGTATGCTTTTGTTTTGTGCTTCTCTCTACACATATGCTTTATTTTATATACTTGCACACTCATAAGGGCTACAAACTTGGAAGAGTGACTGACTTACAAGCATGTAGAGGGGTAGGCGGAGAAGAGAGAAATTACACAGAGAGCACAGGACCTTTCATGCTATTTAAAGAGGAAGGAAGAATTGCACGTTGGTGGTCCAATGTGGTTGGAGTGCAGAGGATGAAGTGAGGAGCCCCCAAATTAGGGCCCATCTCTGGGTTGTCTGGCAACTGTGCTGAAAAAACACAGTTTGTGTGTGGTAGGTTATTTTGAAATAGCTCAATATCTTTACTCTTAGTATTCTCTTCAATACGTGCTTCGTTTTGTGAAAAGCCCATTACAAAAAGTTGAATCATAATTAGATACAGTTTTCCCTGTGTTTTTTCTTTTCTTCCTTCCTGCGGGATCTCACAGAAACAAAATTACATTCTCATGAAATCTAATTAAAACACTCGATGATAGTCCCACAATGCTGCTTTTACGTGCTGATTAATTAGTTCAAGTTTTAGCATCTTCAGTGCATATTAAGGAGAACAGCTGTTGCGTTAACAATTAAAATAATCCCCGACTTTCTTGTGAGCATTGGTGAAGGAGAGCTGTGTTTCACACCCATCAGGACTTGTGCTCTACGATAACACCAACATGAATCAAAACGTTATACCAAATATAGTTATTTTTCCCTGAAGTCAAGAATTTCAATCTGTTACTGCTGGAAATAAACTCATCATCGTTTCTAAATATGTTGACCAAGCTTTAAAACAAAAGCAGCTCATCGTAAATATTTAGCCAGGAATTATTAAATAGATCAGCCCAGCGTGACTATTCCAGCTGGAGGAGGAGAACGGATTTCTTGCTGCTCATATTACTGTATAAACCATTCTTTAAATAAGGCCGAGAACGCCAGGACTGATTATTTCTGCTCCTGGGATTCATTACATTCTCACAACACAATTGCCAGCTGACGTTCCCTCACGTCGGGCAGAGCTCGGGGGGAAAGTTTGCAGTTACAGTCTTCAGGTTATTTCCAACACCTTAAGTTGCATTTGTGGCACTCCAGAAAGAGGGCTATGCCTTCTACAAGGGGAGAGCAGTTAGAGGTATCGGTGTTTTATGACTGGATACGTGGAGTGGCCCACCTCTGGTATAAATCCAGCTCATTGGCCAGAAATTGGGCCTTGATGCAAAGCTATAACTTTTCTTTGCCTCGGTTCCTAACCACAGTCTGTATTTCACCATGTTCAAAAATAATCTTCAGTTGCAATTATACCTTCATCGCTGCCAAGTACTTTTGGGCTGACATTGATCTATATTAGATTCTATAATACATCATCTGTATCGTGTGTGTCCACCACCAAAAGTCAAACCTCCTGCCACCATATAGTTGACCCCCTTTACATTTTACCACCTCCTTCTCACCCTCCCTTCCCCCTAAGTGTTGCTTGTATCTATGAGTTTTTGTTTTTATGTATTTGTTGCTTTCAGTTTTCTATCCCAAAAATGAGTGAAATTATATGGTTCTTGACTTTTTCCATGAGACTGATTTCATTAACATGATATTTTCAAGCTCCATCCATGATGTCATAAAAAATTGAAAATATTTATTCATCAGAATAGATGATTCTCTTTGTTTATTGCAGCATTATTCATGGTGGTCAAGACATGGAAACAACCAAAACATCTTTTGCTAGATGATTGGGAAAATGTGTATACAATAGAATACTACTCAGTCATAAGGAAAGATGGAATACTGCCATTTCATCTTTAATGTGTTTTTGTTTAGTGTGCATTTCTATATTTTAAAAAAAATATATTTTATTGATTTTTCACAGAGAGGAAGAGAGAGGGATAGAGAGTTAGAAACATTGATGAGAGAGAATCACTGACCAGCTGCCTCCTGCATACCCCCACTGGGGATGTGCCTGCAACCAAGGTACATGCCCTTGACCGAAATCGAACCTGAGACCTTCCAGTCCTTAGGCCGACACTCTGTCCACTGAGCCAAACCGGTTTTGGCGCATTTCTATATGTTTTTTTCTTAAAACAGTTACCAGAAGTCTAATTAATATTAAAGATATTTTACCCATCTGCACATAAGAATATCAATCTCAGATATTTAAAATATAAAGGGGCATGAAATAGTTAGGTTAAGAAGTGCAATTCATTGTTATTATCATACTTTTCATATGAGTTTCCAATTCTGACATATAAAAATTTTTATAAATTTTAGATAATTTACACTGTTTATTCCTTAAAATTAACTAAATATAATAGGTATTGCACTTGTGACTGTTTTCTCTTGGTGTAAACATTAATAATTAAGCTGTTATTGTTCCATTTTGCTTTCCAGGAACTTTTCTCATAATCCAAACTTAGAAAATGAAATTTTAATTTAGACCATGTCAAAGCCCAAGAACTAATGACTCTTTCTTCTCATATGGCATATTACCACCTCAAGAGATATGAGTCAAATCTTCCAAACACTTGGTAATATTGTAAACATGTTTCCAGTTGACAGCTATTTTACTTTTTCAATTAAAAATGAATGAGAAACAGATACAATTGCCACATGTAGTGATCCTCTCGTCAAAGGGGAAGGATAAACGTGTGTCCAATTTTTACATCCGCAGTATAAGCTGTTACTCATCTGGTTGTGTTACCCTGGCCTATAAAAAAAAAGAGAGAGAATGTGCAAGTGGATGAGCAAAACTCATCAATCTAGAACAGAAGTAACTCAAAAAGCTGAAGTAAAAGTTACTTGTAAAGTGTGTGTAATGTATCTCCTTTTCAAAACACGTCTGTACATAATACGTTTTTAAATGCAGCCCAGGACCATATTCTTACATGGCCAGCATCACATGGAGACAAAACTTGCCTATGAACAGTCATCTTGGCAGTAGGGAGAACGGAACAGGAAAAAAGATGGAAGATGATGATAACATTGAAGGGTTGATGTTGCCTCAGAGGATTTCACTGAAGTGATTCAGTTGGTCCGGAGATCCAAGATGGCTGTCCAGTGTATCAAAGCCCAGTCCCTCCACCTGCCCTGGCTGAGTGTGAACATGTCCAGGCCTCCTCTGACTCTCAATGGAACTGAGTCTCTGTTGGGACACAGTCCCTAAGGAGCAGCAAAGAACTATCAAACTAAAGCTTTCCTCCCTTGAACATGTGTGACTCCACTAGTCAAACATGGAAATTAAAAAGCAGCGAAGAAGCTCCTTTGAAGACTATGCCCATCTGTACTTTAATATTTGGCTTATTCTCCTTCGGGCAGACTGGGAGCTCCTTGATGGTAGGGGTTGTGAAGTCCTCAGGGTTACTACAGGGCTAGTTGTAGGCATTAAGCATTTAGCAGTTGTTTCATTGAGTTAATAATTAGTGAATAAAGTTTTAAATGAAGTAGAATATATTAAAATAAATATTAATATTAATGGGTCAAGGAAGAGGCAATTAATATTCAAGAGGTAATGAAACTATAAACATAAACACAAAATAGTCATTTTTCTATTTTTAATATTTTCTAGAGTCAATAATATCTATAATTACAAAAATATGTTATATTTTTATGTATGTCATAATGATATACCTTTCTATAGCTGATACTTATTTTAATAATAGGTAATGTTTTCTGTATTTAATAAGCTAGCAGATATGAAAATATAAAATAAATTAATATAAAATACAGCATTTGGCCCAGCCAGTGTTGCTCAGTGGTGGAGTGCCAACTTATAAACCAGGAGGTCATGGTTTGATTTCCCATCAGGGCATATACCCCTGTGTGGGCTCGATCCCCAGTGTGGGGCATACAGAAAGTAGCTGATCAATGGTTCTCTCTCATCACTGATGTTTCTATCTCTTCCTTCCACACCCTTCTTTTCTGAAATCAATAATATATATATATATATATATATATATATATATATATATATATATATATATATATATAATACAGCATGTGTTCTATTTGAAAAGAGTTTTAATAATAATATCCACTGATGGTGAGGACATAGTGAAAGATATCCTTATGTATCATTGGCAGTATTTAAATGGTAGAGCTCTTTTTTGGGGATCCACTATTATAAGAATCAAGAACAATTAAAACTATAGATATTATTCAAGTTAATCCCATATCTGGGTATTGAACCTAAGGCATTAATATAACCTTTTTTTTTGGGGGGGGGGGGCGCTACAACATATATTCACTGTGACACTATCCAAAAAAAAATGGAGACAAGAATTGCTAAGTTCTTTCCAGGACCAGAACAGTAAAATATTAGGCAGCTTTTGAAGATGAGAAACATGAAATATGTGTAGCAACAGAGAAGCTCTATCTGCTAATGTAAGGAAAGCAGATGTCAAAGCTGTGGCCACACTGAGATGGCAATTATGTAAATGCAAAGCTTGCTTATTGCAGAGCCTTGACATGTTTGAGGACAGATAAATTTCATTTTGTAAGTTGCATGGCCATGCGAGAATTTTCTCAGCCACGTTAATGTTGCTGTGTTGGCACTACAACATCTATTAAAACAGCATGCATACCTTCAAGGAAAACTTCCTGGTGCTTTCTTCCCCACACTTAAGGAGAGAGCTATTACGGAAATGACATGCACGTTCAATCCAGCTGCAGGAGGAAGGACGTGTAGTAGGCAGATGTCAGGAGCCTGAGCTCAGGAAATCCCAGTTGTGCCATCTGTGATCCTGCACATACCTACCTGCAACTCAGTTTGTCCGTTTGAAAAGTAAGATGGTTTGACAAAATGTACCCTGAGGGATAGCTATGGGTATAAAAGTGGATATTTTCTCTTTCAAATACATTTGTGCTTAGGCTTCTATGGTCCTCTTTTGGCAGCATTGCTATATTTTTTTTCTTTATGTAGAAAAAAAAAAAAAGCCTATTTATGCAAATGACTGTGATCCCTGCGTCTTGAGAATGTCACCTAGCAAAGGCCCCTCCTCACAGAAGGTGTGAATGTCATTGTTAAGCGCTTCAAAATAAGTTAAATAAGTTGGAGACATTTGTCAACCTGGCAGACAAATAGGTGCATCTGGTGTGATCATCCTAAAACCACCCTATAAGAGACCAAAGCCAGGTTAGGTCGTGTGTTCACGTGGTCTCATTCTTTTATGAAACAGACATTAACACCAAAATTAGTTTTATTCTCGAGCAATTGGAGTAGAGGATTTCAGCACTCTTTAACATATACCAAGAAAATGCACCTTTCAGCACCAAGAACATTAAACTTCAAGTGAACATACATTCAATAGAAATTGATTGTCTACTTCAACATAACAATGTTCTCTGATAAGCTAACAGATTGCAGCCTATGCATACTTTTATTTTTAGTTATAACAATTTATAGTTAAAATGCTGTTCTCTTTTCTCTTTGAAATATATAATTGGTATTATTTACTTTTTTAATTGCCTGAGTATACACAAGTAAATACATATTTATTAATTTATATATCACTCATGTACCTATAGATGCATGTTTTATATATACCTCAGATGAGATCATTTTTAAAGGAGCTAATAAGGTTAGGAATAAAATATTTTTAAGAGCAATTTTATCAAACTTCCACTTTCTGTCATATCTTAAATGAAGTAAAAATTGATCACTATCTTTAGCTAAGTAAGTTTGGATGGAATATAATCATCCTTAAAATATGTCTCCTAACTGAAAGTTGAAAGTAAAATAAAAAGTCTTTTCATCAACTTTAGGTACAGAATGTGCTGGAGAACAGTTTTGGATTAGCATGATGATAGTCTTTCTTAACAGTTAGAGTTGATTAATCCCTCCTAAAATCCCATATTAACCTGAAGTATTTTCAAAATAGCAAATCTTAAATACAGCGATTTTCAACTGAGGTGCCCACACGAATTTTTAAAACATGCAACACCTGATGTTTTGTCAGGGATACTGATCTCTTTTCTCTTAGATTGTAATGTAAAAAAATGACAACAGCTGTCCAGTGTGAATGAATCAAAATTATACCTATTTTTTGTCAGATCAGCAAAAATATACTTTGGTGTAATGCAGAATTTTAGTAATTAGTTTATGTGTGCCATAAGATGAAAAAAAATTAAATAGAACCCTAATGAAACTACTCAGAGTCCATTCTGAACAATCCTAATCAAAGGATTTTGACAACACTATATTTGACAACACTATATTAACACTATATTTAGATATTACTCTGTAATTCTACATTGTGTTACTTAGAAAATAAGTGATACAGTACTCTCATTTTTTATAAGGAATATGGTTAAACAGTATATGAGTTGTCATCCTCAATAATAATTCTTTTTTTATCTTATGGTTTACTTCTAGTGATTAATTTAAATTCTTAATTATTTTAATGTATTGTAGTTTTATATAATTCCTATTATTAATCATAGATTTATGATGTATTCACTCTTTTAAGAAATATTTATTTAACACCTATACATCAACATATACTTTATTAGTAAATCACTTATTTACAAATAAATGTTATTCCTATGTAATTCACATAGCATGAATTTTAATTAAGATACACTTCCATTACCATAAAATTATGCCTTTTAAAGTATGCAATTCAGTGGATTTTGATATATTCACAAAATTATATAACAATGAGCACTATCTAATTTCAGAGTATTATCACACTGAAAAGAAATCCTGAGCTCATTAGAGACCATTCCTTATTCCTCTATCCTACTAGTTCCCAGAAATCTGTATCTATTTTATATCTTTATGGAATTTCCTTTTCTAGACATTTCATATAAATCTATTCATACAGTATGTGGCATGTTATGTCTGGCTTCTTTTACTTATCAAAATATTTTCAAGGTTCATTCTGTTATAGCCTATATCAATGATTCATCCCTTTTGTAACTGAGTAATATCCCTATGTATGAAATACCATATGTTGTTTATCCATTCATCAGTAGCAAACATTTGGGTTTTACAATTTTCAGTGTACCAATCTGACATTTCTTTTGTTAAATATATTCTCAATTATTTTCATGTTACTAATTCTATCCCAAGTAAAGTTATTTCCTTAATCTCATTTTTGGATTATTCATGGTAATGTATAAAGTAAAAAAATGCAATTAATTTTTGTATATTGACCTTGTATCCTAAAACCTTGCTGCCTTTATTTGTTAGATCCAACAGCTTGTTGTTGATTATACTTAGCATTTTCACTCAGGAGAGAATGTCCTCTGCAATTAGAGACGGTTTCTGTCCTTCATTCGCAATATGGATATCTCTTATTTCTTCACATTGCCTGGATAGACTCTTCAGTACAATGTTGAATAAAAATGATGACAGTGGACACCCATGTCCTGTCCCCGGTCTTGGGGGTAAGGGTTCCATCTTTTGCCAGGAAATGTGATGTTTCCATTAGGGGCCCTTTACCAGGCTGAGGAAGTTCCCATCTACCTCTAGTTTCAGTGTTTTTACCATGAAGTGGCCTGCAGAGTTGCACGTTGTCGGTATGAGTTCTGTGACAACATAAAGGAGTTCTGCTTCTTAATTATGAAACACAATACATAATTGTGCTAATCCACTGCTTAATAGCCACTGACGGTTCCCAGGTGGTCCCAGAAAAAAATAGCAAACTGCCCATCTTTGTCCTTCAAGGTGCAGCACACATGTCAGTTTTCCTTTATCAGATGTATCAGCTTCCCAGAACATGCTTAATCTACCTGCTTGTCTGTCTATATAACCTCAACTGTACTAAAAATATTGTCTAACCTCTGGACTAGGGATTTCCTGATGTAACACTTCCTTTTATTCCCATTATCTGTCATGCTAGGTAGTACAGAATAGGTTCCTATCCTATCTAATAAAGAGTGAATGTGCTAATTAACCACCGTGCTCTCACAAAGATGGTGGTGCCCACAGCCAATAAGGAGGGAATATGCTAATTGGCTGTCATACCCTCAAAGATGGTAGCAACCACAGCCACAAGATGGCAGCACCCAGTCCCCTCAGCCCCACCAGAGCAGCAGGTGCACAACTAGGCCGGGCCAGCCCCCAGGTGAGTCTGGCTGCTCTGCATGCCTGCCTCCAGAGTTCCCTAGTCCCCTCAGCCCCCACAGCTACCCAGGGCTGTCCTGAAGCATAGGCAAGCCTCAGATGGTGGCTGCCCAGCCGCCGAGGGCTTCCAAAGGCTCAGGTAACAGGGCTAGCCAAGGCTTGCACTGCTGGCAGTGGCAGCAGCAGAGGTGTGATGGGGGCATTGCCTTCCCCTGATCACTGGGCCACCTCCCATCCCTGAGGTCTCTTGGTCTGTGAGAGGGGGCAGGCTAGACTTAGAAACCCCCCTCCTCCACTGCATGAATTTTCATGCACCTGGCCTCTATCATTAAATAAGTAAGTTTTAGTTCTAATATCATGAGAACTAGCCTCTGAACAATGAGCAACTCTAGCTTACTTATAGAAGACTAGAGGCCCAGTGCACGAATTTGTGCATGGGTGTGGTACCTTGGCCTGGACAGTAATTGGGGCTGATTGGAGCTGTTTGCCTGGGTGGGGGAGGCACTGTGGGAGGTTGGCCAGCCATGGGAGGTTGTCTGTGGGAGTACACTCACTACCAGGGGGCAGCTCCTGCATTGAACATCTGCCCCCTGTGCACATCATAGCAACCAGTCGACCGGTTGTTTGGTCATTTAGTAGTTCGGTCGCTTATGTTTTTTTTATATATTTAGATAGATTTTTTCCCCCCTTGTTACCACAAATTGATTCATAGCAAGGCATTTCAAACTTTTGGCATTCATGAATAACTTAATGGGCTTTTGATATATATCCATACCACAATATTTGGATACATTTACAGAGATGTATTGCAATTTCAATTATTAAAGCATAGTATTTTTAAAATGAACATCAACTATAACACAAATCATAAAACAACCTCAACAAGAGGTAAGATACCATATGTAATCATGCTGTGAGGTTTCTATAAATCTTCATGATAGCTTCTTGGTTCTTAGTCAGGAATCAAGTTCCTCATCACCACTATCTTTTTTTAAATTTGTTTTAAGTTAGAAATTCCTAAGTCACAATACTGATATACAGAGAGGGCAACACATGTTTGATGAATCTTTAATATGGTTCTAGATATTTGGATCATAAGAAAGTATCATCAGGCCTGCCATCTTGGCCCAGTGGTTGAGTGTTGACCTAGCTAGGAACCAGGAGGTCACGGTTCAATTCCCAGTCAAGGCATATGCCTGGGATGCAGGCTCCATCCCTTGTGTGGGGCATTCAATAGGCAGCCAATCGTGATTCTTTTTCATCACTGATGTTTTTATCTCTCTCTACCTCTCCCTTCCTCTAAAGTCAATAAAAATTTATTTAAAAAAAAAGTATAGTCAGATTACTTATCACAGACTATTTTTCAGTATCATCTTAGAATTTATGACACAAATACCACTGAAGAGTGTAGAAATCAGAAATAGAGGCAAATAGAGCTCTCATCCATTTTTCCTATTGTATTTCAATAGTAGGTGAAGATTTAAAACATACCTAATAAGATCATCTCATTCTTTCTATGATAAGTACAGAAAATTACCAAGTGTGGGATAGAATCAAATATTAATGATGGAGAAATTTATGTGTGTGTTTGGTTTTTTTTAAAAAAAATAATACATTTACTAAAGAATAAAACTTGTTATGTTTCCTCCTGGAAGTGATAGCTTTAGGTTATCCAAGATGATTATACCACATAAGATTGGTTAGAATCTAGGAGGCTCTGGAGTCAGACAGAATTTTCCTGGGTTAGAATGCTGGCTCCACTAATTTTTCGCTTGGGACCCAAAGCAATTTATCTAACATTATTTTAAAGTGGGGGTTATGGTAATTTCTACTTCAAATGGTAATTTCTACTTTAGTAACTTCTTTTTAAAAAGTATATATTTTATTGACTTTTTACAGAGAGGAAGAGAGAGGGAAAGAAAGTTAGAAACATCGATCAGCTGCCTCTTGCACACCCCCTACTGGGGATGTGCCCACAACCAGGGTACATGCCCTTGACCGGGAATCGAACCTGGGACCTTTCAGTCCACAGGCCGATGCTCTATCCACTGAGCCAAACCGGTTTCAGCTACTTTAGTAACTTCTACTAAAATATGAATGTCTACATTGGATTCCTCTGAAGAAGATCTTGAGAGGGTCTCAAGTCTTTTAAAATATATTCTAAAAACTTTATCAATTGGTCCTGGATTAAGAAAATTAAACGATGTAAAAATGAAATGTGTTTAGGATAGTGCCTGGAACATAGTATCTGCTCAATGGCAGGGTGACTAAGCAGAGAGAAAATGGGAAAGAAAATCACAAATCTTTCTCCTTTGTCTCCTATCCCCAATCTGTGCTTCATTAGGTCCAAAGCCAGCTGATAACCTTGTGGGCCATGTTAGAATTCTACCTCCCAGAAGGCCCATAACAATTTGTGCATACCTATCTATGTAGCCATCTGGTCAATGTCTTATAGTCAATGCATTTCTTTATTCTCTAAGTTGTGAGTTCCTTGGTGATAGGGATAATATCTTTTTCGTAATTGAATCTCAGTAGAGCTTTACTGAATATTGAATTGAAAAGGTACTGTAAGAATGATACATACTCTATCACAGGGGAATTAATAGAAAAGAGGAATTTTGAAAGTAGCAGTATTTGAGATAGACAGTAAAATATGGTTCATTTCATTTTTCTTTGTGATAATTTTCATTTTTTTCTATAATCATGCATTTGAAGGTTTTTTTTTATGAAAACAAAGACTGCATAAACATTCTCTTTGTAAAACAATATTTAAGCAATGCATAAGCATGTAAATTTCCTTCTATCAACCTCTCCAAATTTCATTATTTTCATCAAAAGTAACTAATCTTAATAAATCACCCAATTTCACCAAAAACATTTCTCTATACAGTTAACATATGTGTGCTTATGGGTGATGGGAGTGTTTAACTATTTAACTGTATAGTATGGATTCTTATATAATTTGGTTTATATTTTCTGTTGCAATGTTCTGAGTTCTGAATCTTTCACTAGGAGATATAGCTTAGAGATCTTTCCTTCATATAAACTATGCTGCAAAGAACATTTTAATACATGGATTAAAATGCATATTGGAAACTATTTCCATAATATACTCTAAAATGGAATTGTTGAGTTTAAAGTTATTTATATTGTAAAAAATGTTAGATTGGGAAGAATATTAATATAACTTTGTGTTTAAATTTTTCCTTTTAACATATATTCAAAAACTTTTATCACTTGGTCCTGAAGTTATTTACGTAAATGAAAGTGTCAAATGACCAAATATCAATCTACAGAGACTGATTGAGATTCCAGCTAAATAAAGGTGCAAAGAGAGACTTATTGTTGGTAAATTGGTATTTTCACTATTATCTCTTTATCAACTTGTTCCCCAAAAGGACTTAATGTCCATGTAAGTTTCTTTTTCTTTGAACTTTATAAGAATATATATTTTTATTGCTTTGAGAGAGAGAGAGAGAGAGAGAGAGAGAGAGAGAGAGAGAGAGCTAAAAACATCAATGATGGAAGAGAACCACTGATAGGCTACTTCTGGGGATTGGTTGCCTCTGGGAACCGATCCTGAAACCCAGGCATGAGCCTTGACTGGAAATCAAAACGTGACTTCCCGGTCAACCACTGAGCCAACCCAGCCAGGCCCATGTGAATTTTCTAATTTTCCATATGGTGGGGACTTAAAGGAAAAGTTGAAGGAGGATGTAAACAAACTAAGGAAACATTAGTAAGTTAGAATTGTTTATAATAAGGTAACATTTACCTCAAATAAACATCTTTGCATACACAAACCAAGGACCTTGTGAAGCACTCAGAATATAGGATTTAGCTGCCTTATCAAACTTGTTTAGAATAGGACAGAAAGATATCTCAGCTAAAATATGGATGTCTAGATTGGATTCCTGGGAAGCAGAGCCTGAGAGGGTTTCAAGTCCCCTACATTCTCCTTCTACTGCTCTAGGGCTACCTATTACGTATGTGGTGCAGGATAGGCTTTTGTGTCTGTATTCTAATTCTATATTTTCATGTAATAGGGCTTTTATGGTGAAATAATAATAGTACCCATTCCAGTGAGCAATACATTTTTACAAAACTTCTCAATCAGCTTGCCTGCATCAATTTATAGATCAGGTTTAGGATAAGTCCTAAAGTACTTTCTGAGATTTAAAGAGGGCAGTCGAATCAGACTATGATCCTTTTCTCTGCTGGTGGTAATTTAACAAATGGTGTTCATTCAAGGTCATGGCTATTTTGAACACAAAGCTGGAACAACATAAACCAAAGCTCAGTTAAAACTTTGTTTTTCTGTAAGCAACATCATTTGTTTTCTTCACCAACATTTTCTTCCTTTTCTCACAATGTGTCTGGGTAGTATTTTTCTCAAATAACAGTGCCTAGATCTGTAATTTCTATAAAGCATTGTTTTGTGGAGGCTGACATCCAAGAATATGGGAGAAATAGATTAGTTTCCCATTGGGAACCCAGGCATTCAAATGGACTGACAACAGTCTGCTCCTGCTTGATGAGTACAATGGCACATTCTGAGAATTTAGTTACTCACTATGACAGTCATTGCAAGAAAATGCAACTGTTCACCGTAACAAATTTTTCTTTTCCTGTGGAACAATGCAAAGTTCAACCCTTGCAGTCAAAGGAACTGGCAAAAAGCCTCAAATGTGTGGGTTTCCCTTTGGATGGAAATCCCTTTGCGGTCAAAATGTAAACAGATAACAAATGACTTCAAGGAGTGGGACAAATATGACGAAAACTGCCCAAGTTTGTGTCACCAACAGTTCACATATATGTTGAGAGCATGAGTAAGAGGCATGATGTAATTTATTCCACTCACAGTCAGAATACAAAATTCAGATCCCGACTCTAACCTCTTGACCTTTGCAGATGCCTGGTCTCTGTGCTACAATGACTCAAATGAAGTAACGGGCAATAAGGAAATGTACAAGTGCACTTACTCCCCCTTCTTGCAGACATTCTAATTTTTTGCCAAATTTGATCCAGTGTGTTTACAGGTATTGATTCCTGGACTTTAGTTGTAGTTGCTTATTTGCTTCAGGAGAAAAACAGATCAAGGAAACTTAAAAATGGCTTTGAGTTATGCATTGAAATAAATGTGTAGATCTATTACTTTCATGCCCAAATGAAATTCTCCTGAAGTCTAAGGAGCTAGAATATAAAGCTGACCAAAAGGGATGTGACTCTTAAAACCTAAGTCATTGAATCTGAGAACATATGCCAGTGATTCTCAGAAGACGTTCCCACAGGGTTAGCAATTTGGCATCTGACAGTTTCCTTCTGTTGACAAGTTATTTGTTGAGAAGAAAAACATTCTTCTGGTGAGCCTACCTATGAATCTATGTTCCTACTTTTAAAAACTAAATGAGATCCCTCCACAGCATTCTTTTTTTTTGTTGTATGAATAATGCACACTTATTAAATTGCTTAATGTCACAACATGAAAAATTTCTTCATGCTCCTAATTCTTCTTAGAGAATAGAGCCTTAATGATCCCGCATTTATCTTTTTATTAGATAATTGGACGTGAAGAGCACTGTTTTGCCCTTTTATCTGTGTTTACTAGAAAGCTCTGTGCCTACCTACTTTCGTACTTAACGGTTTCCTGTATCCAAGGTTATCATATAATATAATTCCACATATCTTGCCTCTCATTACTTTGACCTCTCATTTTACTTTTATTCTATTTGGTATATGTTTTATTGCAGGTGATATTTAGGTAATATTTGTTACAGTGTATTTTATTGTAAGTAATACTTTTTTTTTTCTTCCTTTCACTGAATCAACTAGAACTATGGAGAAATAAGCAAGGTGGATTCGAAATGAAAGCTAGAAATGCAGATAAGCCTTTATTTGATTTATTTTTTTAAGTCTTTGGTCCTAAATATCTGATATTAAAAAGTTGCCTGTTGCATGGTGCTCAAACACTGGACTCAATATCTATTCACTGTGTAAATGTAATGGGGAGAATAAAACTTGGATTTTCTGAATTTCTGCTAACTGGATAGTGAAAGAAAATATAATGCATTTGCTGAAATAGGAAACGTGATAATGGTTGTAACATGCTTAACACATAATGGCTAATGAAAGTTGAACATTACCTAGATTAACCTATGGCTTGTTTGGGTTTTTACTCCCTGTGCCAACAAATCATAGCAACGTATTAACATCTGCCAAATCTCCCCTTGCCTGGTTCTTTTGAATTTTTGGATCCTAGTAACAATTTGGTAGGTTGAAGGTGTAACCTGCCTCTTCTTGCTGGAATGCCTGCACTCATTCCATTTACTGTCTGCATTTGAACTTGAGCTTTCTTCCACAGATCAGTGCCCGGCTTAGGCTATTCATTTTGCTTCCCTAAATTAAATTCTTACTGTCTGGAGGAAACAGATACCCTTTGCTGACATGCGGAAGTTTCCACTCTGTGCCCTGCTTTGCTTTGGTTCAAGTCAACATAAGGTAGCTCCCTTTATGTCTCTTTCCTGGTGAAAGAAAGAACAACTGTCAACTTGGCCTTGAACCGACCACAATCTTTTCTCTATTAATCCACCCTAGTGTGTGGTTCTTGTTGGCTTCTATGCAGACCTCATGTTTATTTTCCTTGTAATTTTAGTTTCCTTCAGCATTTTTGAACTTGTTTGCAAGTGATTAAAACATTTTAAAGCAAAATAAAAGAAAGTAGACTCTCTCACATCTCTGGAGAGATAGAAAAATGCTGATTGGTTCCACAATCCTACATCAATTTTGTGTGTGTTTATGACCAGTTTTTATTGTATGTAAAGGATGAAATAAAATAAAATTTTTAAATGTACATTTGAACGTTGAAAATAGTAACAACACAGATTCATGTCTGAACAATTTTGAATTTATAGTGATATTTAAAAAAAAAAAAAACTTTACTTTTACTTCTTGGCACAGAATTTTAACTGACTGTAAAAAACAACCACTTTTCTTCCCTATGTGTGCATCATATTAATGTTCCTTTAGTGAAATCCTTTGCTTTTTACTACAAATTACTGAAGTTGTGTAAAAATATTCCCTAAAACAGCCTCAAGGTTTATGAACACTGAACTGTTCCTATAAATTTATTTGGCACAGGCAACTCACTTCAAATTCCCACCGACAATATCTCACTAAGTAATAATTTCATGGATCTTTGGAAAGGAGAACTTGGCCCAGAAATATATGCTCCTTATCAGAAAGGCTTTACATAAACTGATAATTATTAGATTTGGAAACACCTTAAATGAGGATAAAGTATCCTCTCCTGCTATTAGGAGACTTTCTTCCTTAACTCCTCATTTTCTCTTATCCTATCAAAACCAACCTCCAATCAAAACCATCAACAAAGTATGTGGTCTCTTCCTTCAGTTCTTATCCAGCTGCTTCCCACCACCCTGGTCCATGCTCTCATCTCTCCTCTCATAAGTTATTAAAATAGCTTCTAACTTCCTTCTATAATGTAGGTTTAATATAGCAGCAATATAATCCTTTAAAAAGATTTGGGGGACTGGGTAAAAAAAGGTAAAGGGATTGAGAAGTACAGATATAAAGTACAAGTACAGATATAAAGTACAACATTATATCATATATAATAAAGAGGTGATATGCAAATTGACCATCACTCCTACACACAAGATGGCTTCCCCCATGTGGACACAAGACAGGTGCCACAAGTTGGCCAACAGGGGGGGGGCAGTTAGGGGTGACCAGGCTGGCAAGGGAGGGAAGTTAGAAGTGACCAGGCTAGCAGGGAAGGGTGGCTGAGGGTGACCAAGCTTACAGGAGAGGACAGTTAGGGTGAACCAGGCTGGCAGGGGAGGGCAGTTAGGGGCAATCAGGCCAGCAGGGGAGCAGTTAGGCATTGATCAGGTTGGCAGGGGAGTGCTTATGGGGTGTTTCTGGCTGGCAGGCAGAAGCAGTTAGGAAGGCAGGTGAGTGGTTGGGAGCCAGCAATCCTGGATTATAAGAGGGATCCCAGATTGGAGAGGGTGCAGGCTGGGCTGAGGGATACAACCTTGCCCTCTGCACAAATTTCGTGTATCGGGCTTCTAGTAGTCAATAATTTTGTAATAACTATGTGTGGTGCCAATTTGGTACTAAAAATATCAGGGGTTTTCCTTACTCCTTCACTGATTTCCAGCCTGGAAAATTTTCTCCATTTACAAATCAACCACAAATCTAATAGCAGTTAGGCAAAGTTCTGAAACATGTAGGATAACATTGCACTACTCCTCACCTGTTAGGTTAGAGAGTATGTTAGGACTGGTGGAATGAACCTATTAAAAGGTAATTGAGCACCTACACTGAACTATTTATGCTAAAATGTAATTTTCTATTATTGATTAGATTTAATATCTAAAGAGCTAGTCAGTAAACATTACCTTACTGGCATTGCTGTCCGTCAGTCATACATGGCTGGATATACAAAGTTGGAGCACCTGAAGCCTAGCGTAAGACCAAGAAGTGTGGTGCCTTCATACTATGTGCATCAGCAGATAAATATACCCTTATACACTCATTTTATTTAATCATCTGTCCAACAGAGTTCATGAGGCTGAATTCTTTATAGGAAAGAAAACTAAGAAAATACAGTGTTGAGGAGTCTCTCCCTCTAGTCCAGTGGTTCTCAACCTTCCTAATGCCATGACCCTTTAATATAGTTCCTCATGTTGTGGGGACTCCCGACCATAAGATTATTTTTGTTGCTACTTCATAACTGTAATGTTGCTACTGTTAATGAACCATAATGTAAATATCTGTGCTTTCTGATGGTTTTAGATGACTCTGCTATCGGTTCCCAACTACTGCTGTCATGACCCACAGGTTGAGAGCCGCTGCTGTAGAGCCCAAGACCATTGGTGTAGAGCCTAAGCACAGCTAGCAGGGTCACCAAATTAAAGGGCCACGGCATTAGAAAGGTTGAGAGCCGCTGCTCTAGTCCATTTTGGTGCGCCATGCTTCTCAGCCTCCAAACTTGTACCCCAGCTGGGCAGAATGCCAGCCTTGCTTTTACTCTTTGCCAGGCTTCTTAGCAACACATTTGGGACAGCATGAATCCAAGTAGCTTAATAAAATATTCCTTTCCACCTCATATTATGTGTGCACAGGGAGTAGTCCCATCAACACACCTCCTTCAGCAGAGACAGTGATTGTTGGGTGCCCTGGGCAGGGGCCCTGAAGACTAACCCCTTAATCCCATCAGGTCAAAATCTGACAGCTTTTCTAGGTATTAGTTAGGAAAGGGGATGAATGCTGTTCTTTCCTAAATGATGTTTCTCAGTATAATCATGTGAATCTAATCTTTCAACTTGGTTCATTAAATAAGTCCTTCAAGCTAACAAGATGTTTTATTATTATTATCATCATCATCATGGACAGCACTCAAGCTCAAAAAAGAAAAGATAGAAACTATAGCTCCCCCACAAATCTAAATTAACATTCAAAGTGAAAGAACATTGCTGAACTGAGCACTGGTTAGGCAATAAGTGAATCAATCAGCTTCTATTGTGGTTCATTTTGATTTGCGTTGCATTTTGCTTCCCTGAGGATGTCCTAAATGGCCTCTGCGGTGGCTGCTGAGTCCTAGGGCCCCCCCTATGGAGTTTGAGGGGCTCTATTCTGCTGAGAGGTCAATGCCCATAGGAGCACAAAGGCCAAGGCAATAATGACAGCAGGAGTGGTGGTGCCTTGGTAGGCAACAGGAGAAGCAGGCAAGGACAGTGAGTGAGAGAGTCAAGATCAGAGCCCATGTAAAAGTCTGGTAAGCTTAGAGCAGTGTCTTTTCAGCTTCAACGACCACCATTTCCAACCACTACAGCTGGGTAGTGCGGAAAGCGCAATATCTCATTTTCAAAGCAATAGGCTCGTGTCTATTTATGCCTTTTTGAAAACCATTTCCTGACGCTTCAGCCACAAGCTAGAACTTCACAGTAGGCATTATCCAGCCCCTAATTTTTTTTATGTCCTTAATGAGTCTCGGGACTAAGCACAGTGACTTAAGATAGTCCATATCTCAAACAAATACTATCTTACAAATAGTAAATGGACAATGCATTCATTTGTAAAAGGATCATTGAAATAAGAATTGAACACTTTTTTTCTTCTTCCTTAGGCAGAAGAAACAAACACCAGAATAAATTGTCTGTAGCATAATTGAGAGAACTTCCTGAGCAGACAGGCATTTGTTTAGACTCCTTCATTTAATGTAGCATAAAAGAACCAAGCAAATGAAATGCAGGGAATGATTTTCATCAGCAGCGAACTTGTTAGTCTTGTATCTTTTCTTGGTTAAATAACAAATATCAGTTATTAGGTATTTGGCTTAGGAAAGCAAAGAAATGATATCAATCTTTAAATTTGCTAACTTCTCGTAGGAGACCCATTTTCACTTTTCCTGAAAAAAAAATGACTATGTATGACTCACTGTTTACATAATGATTAATCAGATGGTATAAATAATGTATGTGTTTACATTTGTGACCCCTGAGAAAATCTACTAGAAAGCTGTATTGTAAACTGTATAGAAAAAAAAATCTATTCTGTAAGATTTTACTTATTGGATTTGAATGTAGTAGCTTAAAAACCAACAAAGGAATTGAAGCAATGCTTATTATTTCATCCACAAAACCCCTAGATAGAAAGAGGTCAAGAGCAACGGGAGAAAAATCAAAGTTACATACAAATGAAAGGAAGAAAAAAATGTTTTGAGTGAGAACTATAAAAGGACAAAAAAATGTGATGACCATTAAGCTATCATAAGTGAGGTTTCAGCCAAAAGTCTGTTTCCCACAAAGGAAAATCTGTTGCTTAACACAAGCAAATTTAAGGCCCTCCATCATTAGCTCCTGCTCTGCCAGACACTATGCTTGCCACCACAATAGATATTTCTCCTCTCCCTCTTCCTTGCTAAGAACATCTTGATTAATCAGATTCCTTGATTTGGGTAAAACTGGATTCTTCCTCTAAGGTGGGCACAATACACAGGAATAAGGGGACGATTTCCGGAGAGTTAACTGGGAAATAATTTTTTCCCCACCATAAGGAAGACGTACCCCAAGAGACAAAGTTCCTTTCTGTGCCATTCAGTGCCTCACTCCCTGCCTTTAACACGGGGTAGGGATGACATGATCACAGCTGTGGCAGCCACATTGATCCCATGACGGGAAGACCTAGAGACAGAGCTTAAGCCCTAATATAATTAAGTGAGTGGATGGCTGTCAGTAAATTCTTACCACAAAACTTCTTGTCAGAAAACTGAGTTCCTAACTATTCGAGTCACTGGTGTTTGCATTCTTTCTATTTGCAGCCCTTAGCAATCCTGACATATGCCTGCCTCCCTTTCTTCATGGCCTTGCTCCACACTTGCCACCACTCTACACTCTCAGCTGTACCCCGCGCCCCCATCTTCTCTGCCTGTGTCCAGCATCGCCTTCTGTCTGAATGCCTTCTGTTTTCTGTCCCCCTCTGAACTTCTACCCTCCTTTCATTTCATGAGTTTTCACTTTATGAAATTCCTTCGGCGAAAGCTCCCCTGTACCCAGTACTAGTGTTCAGGCCACACGGGTCTTCTTTCTGTTTCTCAAACGCACTGTGCCCCTGCCTCCCTTGCAGCTACTCTCCAGGGTGGCTTGGATTACCACGCTCCCTGTGCTCTTGCCAGCCATGGCCTGCCCCAACATCTTCACACGGTCCGTTGCCTTTTGTCCTTCAGGTTTTGGTATCATCCTCTACAAGGAACTTTCAGTTCGGGGAAGGCAAAATCAGGTCCCTCTTGCATCTTCAACACATACGATGTAGCCTGGAATTGAGCAGGTCCACAACACATATTTGAAAATGAATAAATGAATTAGATTCTATACTTTAAATGGGAATCTACTCAATGTCAGATATGGCATACTATTCATGTATGCAGATGGCAGTTACATTCGTGGGGCAATGGACACAAATGCTCCACAAATGCTGAATGGGGAAGGGGGTGAGTGCCATCACAGTTTTGCCCTTTATTTTCCTTCTCTCTAGTGAAAAGCACGTGTTTATTTGCAGGAAGGACTGCTGTCATTAACAGGAGTGGCAACGCTTGTGAGGGCAACTCTTTGTAGATGGCTATCTCTGTAAATCGAGTACTTCACTGTTAGCAATCCTAAGTGTTTACTTATTAAATCTAAGCATTCCTAGAAAGATTTTGTTCCCAAAAGTCTACAAATTGGATACAGGAGAGGTCAAGCCATTGATGGTTTTGAATATTGATGGATCTGTGAAAATATTTCTCTCCTAAGTATTTCTCTTCATAATAGGGATGGGTGTGGCAATAAAAGGTTTATGATGAATCATTTTAGTCAGTAGGATCTTAGAGTGGAAACTGGGAAATAAACCTAGCTGGTGTAGCTCAGTGGTTGAGTATTGACCTATGAAAAAGGAGGACACAGCTTGATTCTCAGTCAGGGCACATGCCTGGATTGTGGGCTTGCTACCCAGTGGGGGCATGCAGGAGGCAGCAGACCGATGATTCTCTCTCATCATTGATGTTTCTCTCTCTCTCCCTTTCCCTTCCTCTCTCTGAAATCAATAAAAACACAATTTAAGAAAAACCCGAGACTGGTTTGGCTAAGTGGATAGAGCATTAGCCTGCAGACTGAAAGGTCCCAGGTCCCATTCTGATCAGCTGCCTCTTGCATGCCCCCCAGTGGGGATGTGCCCTTGGTTGCTGGCACATCCCCACTGTGGGGCATGCAAGAGGCAGCTGATGGATGACTCTCTCTCATCAATGTTTCTAACTCTCCATCTTTCTCCCCTTTTTTCTGTAAAAAATCAATAAAATATATTTTTTAAAAATAAATAAATATAAAAAGAAAAAATATTTTAAAAAAGAAACTGGGAAATAATAATTAGATGGTGGGTTTAAGTTAAAATTAAATCTAACTCTCTTTAAAAAGTTATCCATATAAATAATGTTCAAAATGTCTACATGTTATATGGCAAAGATAGAAATACCAAGAACAGAGGAAAAACAAAATCCCTAAACATTTGCAGAGACAGACATTCTGTTTCTGTGAAACAAGAAGTGGTTCTGAGAATTCTTCAGCATTTTTCTCATTGTACAACTTCATCTAAATGTAGTGATATTCCATTCCATTAGTCAGCCAGAATGTATTGATGTCAGATGCGTATAAAGGCATGAAAACGAGAAACCATTGGTCCAACAATTTCCTCCTACTCTTTTTATTTTAAAATGTCTGTTTAAAACATTATGCCTTAACCACTAAAACAATCTGCTTTGAAATCCATATTTGTTTCAAGATAGAAACTCGAAACAAATGCAATTTCCATTTGTTGGAAAGATAAGATTTAGACAAAAGCACATCAGATGTTAAGTACCAATGTAGGTGTTACAGTAAATGTAGGGGATTAAGAAATGGAAAGTGAGTTCAAGGTGGGGGCCATATCATATATAAGGTCGATTTAAGCATATGAAAAGGATGGAGTTATCAGAGGTGAGAGAAACTAGATGAGCACCACAAGCAATGTTAAGTATTATGAAAGTGAAGTGTCCCCAGTCTGACAGTAATAAAACCATATTGCAAATCCAAACACATCACTGCACAAGAGAAAGGGATCTTTTCACCACTGGTGATAGCAAAGGCATGTGCTGTTCTGATTTCAATGTCACCTTTGCTGACAGTGGGGAATCAGGTCATTAGAGGAGCATGTTCATGGCCTGTTTATTGAGGCTCTTGGGGTCTGGCTAGGGAGACCAAGATTGGTAGATGTAATAGACTTTACAGGGTCATTTAGTATTTATTGCCTCTCTCTCTCTCTCTCTCTCTCTCTCTCTCTCTCTCTCTCTCTCTCTCTCCTTTCTCTCTTCACTTTAAATATTAAATACACACACAATAAACATCTTTTGGATTCTTTTTTTGGATAAGAGCATCTTTTGGGATTCATCTGATGATTACCTTTATGTGTCATTATGACAAAAGAAGAGCAAAGTGACCTCTTTAGTCCTTCCTAGGCACCTGAGAATTCTTTGCTCTTTGAAGACAAAATGAAACCTTTCATCTTAAACGTCTGGTGGTGCTACCTCCTGTAAGCTCCTGGAGAAAACGTGTGCACCAAATAAAAACACACATCTTCCCAGCAGCCAGGTCAAAAGCATTAGAGGGTAATTAACTGTGATTGTATTTAGCACATGGATTCTTTCAGCTCATTATTAAGTGTGACACTGTACAAAAGTGGGAAAGGGGAAGTCCAAAATTCAATCTGGAGAAAAATATTAAAAATAAAACAGAAACATATGCAAGAAAATGAAAAGGGATTTGTAGTTGATGAAAATCTGGACTAATTTGCAGGGCTGCATGATATTGTTTCTAGTTCTAAGTATTTGTAACTTAGAAGCCAGGAGAGATCACTCAAGAAACTTGAAACTAAGAAAAATAGGAGATTTACAAACCATGTTTTCATTGGCATTCTAGATTAACCTTTATGTTTGGTTTATATTACATACTAGAGGCTCAGTGCATGAAATTCATGAACAGGGGGGGGTGTGTCCCTCAGTCTGCACCCTCTCCAATCTGAGACCCTTCAAGGGATGTCTAACTGCCCATTTAGTTAAAATTAAATAAATTGGCAGTCAGATATCCATCTCACAATCCAGGACAACTGGCTCCCAACTGCTTGCCTGCCTGCCTTCCTAATTGCCCATAACTGCTTCTGCCTGATAGCCTGATCACCCCCTAACCATACTCCTATCAGCCTGATTGATGCCTAACTGCCCCCTGTCGGCCTGTTTGCCCCTAACTGTCCTCCCTGCAGGCCTGATCTTCCCCAGCTTCCCTTCCCTACAGACTTGGTCCTCTCTAATGTCCTTTCCTGCAGGCCAAGTCACCCCCAAATTCCCTCCTCTGCCAGTCTGGTCACCCCTAACTGCCCTCCCCTACAGACTTGATTGCCCCCAACTGCCCTACCCTGCTGGCCATCTTGTGGTGGCCATTTTGTGTCCACTTGGGGGCAGCCATCTTTGACCACATGGGAACAGCCATCTTGTGTGTTGGAGTGATGGTCAATTTGCATATTACTCTTTTATTAGCTAGGATAATGCTCATATCCACAACGATGCATTTACTGTATGAAATGCTGAGCAAAGAACTTCATTTTCCAAGTATTTATAAATACATGATTATGTTCCATAAAGTTAGATCATTTAAAAAATAAATGACATACTTTCTTGCAGATTATTTTATTAGCTGAACATCCTTTATGTCTTCACTGGTCAGGTAAGATGAACTTCAAATGCTATGAGGTAAATGTTATATTCAAAACTTAAACTTATTAACATACATGGTTCATGAGGGTCTGTAGTTAGTTTACTTTGATCACAAAAAGACAATGTCTTTTTAAAAAAATATCATGTAAGTTCTGGTGCATAATAATGAAATTTAAATGTTGAGAAGTTGAAAGTTGTCAACGGGAACAGACAGATTTTTCAAATCCCATATACATATTAAAATTATATTGAAAAATGAGTCATTCTAATTTTTTATTGGAGTGTCCCTTTCCTTTCTTCAAATTAAGTCAACTCAAAATATTTTTCTGATGTTTAAGATAGTCCTTGCTACCATAGTTTAAAGCAAACTTTTTATGCTTACTTCATGTCAGGGAAGAGGTTGAGATTAGAATGGGAAAACCAAAATTGTCCTATTTCTTGTCCTTCAAACCCAACCACTAGCCTGCCATCTTCCTGTCCCTCTTTCTCACCATCCTTCTTTCATTTTGGTCATGAAGAAGCAAGGATTGGAAAGAAAGTGATAAAATCAACAAGCGAAAGGGTAGGAATGAGTTTGGAGAAATTTTCGCCTCTTTAGAAGTAGAGGTGAATAATTTAAAGCAACAAGCATTTACCAGTATTTAGTAATCTCCATATGTCAGACAATAAATAAAAGCTCCCATGTGCCAAAGTAGAACATTGATTCCTACTTCCCTCTCTTTCCTGTCCCCTCTCCAAGACATTTTACAAACAACATTCTATATCTCTAGATACAGAAACAGAACTGAGCCCAAATTACATTACACTGAAAGGCAGAGGACCGCTTGAGGGAAACTAGACCAGAGAGGTCTGATTTCGGCAAGCCATATTTCTCCCTTTCCATGTTCTCTTTCAGCTGGCCTAAGATTTCAAGAAGGGCCTGGATGCTCCTCAGCTCTCGTTTCTCTGCCTCACCCTACCAACAATTCCTCAAAGAACCTATCTATGGGCCTTCTACAAAGGATCTCCCCTAGAGGAGTGAATAATTGAATGAGTTACTGAGTGTTAATCTGTTCCTGGGTTGAAGAGTCTTTGTGAGAGTTTGTTAAACCAAAGAAATGGCTAAAATAATAAGACCGAAGGAGAACTTAGGACACTAAGAAAGAACAAATGTGAGAAAATATTTGACTTCTCGGAACCTCTTAAATCCCAGCATTCTAGAGGTCACATGCTCCATTGCACACAATTAGAGCTAAAAATGGGGAGATCTTGTTCTGTATTACAGGCGTCAGAAAACTTTTTGACTTATGAGCCAAATCCAGCCCACTGCCTATTTTTGTAGATAACATTGAACAGAAACACTTTCACATCCATTCTTTAGTTCGGTGGCTGCTTTCATGCTATAATAATAGAGTTGAGTAGTTGCAGCTAAAAATATTTACTTTCTGGCACTTTTTAGAAAGAGTTTTTTGAACCTTGACCCCTAGAAATAATGATATTGAAATGTGTGGCAAATCTTTTATGTTATTTTTTCTTCTTTCTCATTTTTTTCAACTTCTTTTTCTTCAGTTGTAGAACAGAGCAATTAATAGTTTGAATACTTAGCAAGGAAATCTTGCTTAAAAAGCAAAAAGGAATGAATCGTGGTCATATAAAACATTTTCAAATCTTGCTGCCTCTACACTATAGATGCAATTTGAGAGAGAGTTTGTAGTTATTGTCTTGCTTTGGTTATATAACTCCAAATCAATTCTTACTTGGTTTCCTTTAATCACTTCTAAAGACTGATGAATTAACATACTGGGAATTCACTACTAATGCAGTACAAAGAAATGCATACTTTCTTCTCTTCTTACACCACTAATGCATCATGTGCATAAAGAAGGAGGCATAGCCCAGCCACAGTGGCTCAGTGATTGAACATCGGCCTATGAACCAGAAGGTCACGGTTCTATTTCCAGTCAGGGGCATACACAAAACAGCCAATCAATGGTTCTCTCTCATCCAGGGATAAGGAGGTCAAATAAGCTTGGGAATGGCAAAGTTAAGTGGAGGTATTTAGTACAGGATTTTCAGAGCATTTAATAGGAAAACACTCCTCGTTAATTGCAAAGGGAGTGCAGAGTGTGCTTTGTTTTTTAATTCACTTATTTATTCACTCGTTCAATACATGTTTCCGGAGTATCTGTTCTCAGTGTGCCAAATAAAGCATTTCAAGAAGTCCAACATTTATGGAGAATTGGAGGATCACATGAAATATAGTGGCAGCAATACTTTGGTAAAGACTGCTGTTTGGGTTTTGGCCCCTCTGGTCTGGCTCCTGCTCCTGCACCTGAGTAAACACAAAGATATTTACCTCAGCTTTCAGGTGGAGACCTGGGGGCTGGGGCAATTTTCCTGTGTCTGGGACCATAAATACAGAAGATTGATTCCCACTGAGTCAGTGGCTTTAGAGGTAGAAACTGTAGATAACCTTTATAGATAACCTTTGGAGATTAACCACTGAGTTCTGCTTCTGCAAGATAGGGCCACATTCCAATGTCCAGCAGGATGTGACTGGGAACAACCCTAAGGGCTGATCCAAGTCTTTAGAATGTAGTCTTTAGGATTTAGGATTTAGAACAAAGGAAATTTCCTGTGGTTTGAGCCTTTAAAAGGGACTGCCTACCCCCTGGAACAGCGCCGTTGTGTGGAGTCCACCTGCGTGTGGTGCTCTTGTGGCCGTCCTGGCCAGTTTTTCAATAAATCCTTGCCTGCTTTTTTAAATCAATCATCAGCCTCCGGTGGTCTTATTTTGAACCCAGGTTTCGAACCCACAACAACATAGCTTTAGAGAGTTTGAGGAAGAAGAAAAGGATCTCTGATAATGAGTGGAATTATAATAAGTAGACTTGTCTGGGGAGAGTCTTGCTAGGAACTATAAATACATGACTAGCAAACACACATAGACAAGGATTAATGCACACCTATTGAATGTCATGAAATTACATGGAATGGGACAATTGCAATAACATGATGAAATCTGCTTTGAGACTGGCACCTCATATGTACTGCTAGTTTGTACATATATATGTTCATTCACATGTGTTCAGACTGTAAGGTTTGAGGCGCAGAAAACCAGTCGGAGACCACCAAGACATATAAAAGGAAAGTTTATTCCCCAGTAATGAGCGGGACTCATTACGGAGGTAGAGAAATCAGAATTAAAAGAGGGGGGAAGGGAGAAAGGACCGAACCATGCTGACTCGCAGACAAGAGAGAACAGCAACACGGGGGTGGGGTGGGGAGCCTTTTGAGGGGAGGAACAGGAAAGGGTTGGACCCAGGGTGGAACAGGAAGGGGTGAACCCCAGGGCACTCAGCATGCACTGATTGGTGATTCAATGTCTCGGGGATGTCTCCACAGCCAATTCTGGTAATGTCATAACTCCTGCCACCAGTTGGGGGGAGGGAGGATCTCACACAGACCATACACCTAAATATTGAAATAGACTTCATTTTAGTGCATCCGTTAGCATATTACTAACCTGCTAAATAATAATCAAACTATAAGTGTCTTTAATCCGTTCTTCTGAAGCCACCCCTCCCACCAGTGTCTTTTTTATTCTTTCTAAGGCCTTCAAGCAAACAAAAACAAAACACATAATTTTATTCTCAAATGTTAGTTCAATTTAGTACATAAAAGACCATAAAAGATGATGCTCAGATGTCGCCTGAGTTTTCTGTTGGGAAGCTCATGATTTATCCAAATTGGCTCTGTTTAATTTACTGTTATATTTAAAGAACAGTTGCCATGACATGCATTAATCTGACTGGGTAAGCAATTTGCAGAGGATTAAAATGAAACATATCCACTATTCAACTATGTTTAACACATTTATATCTCCATTGGAATCTTTCCAAATACTGCCAAATTAATATATTTTCTTGGAATTCTCATAGGCATCTCAAACCTAATGCGTCCAAACTGCCAAATTAATATACTTCCTTGGAATTCTAATAGGCATCTCAAACCTAATGGGTCCAAAACTACCATTATGATCTTCTGCCTAAAACCTGCTCTTCCCGATTTTCTCATCTCACATTCCACATCAGTCTATCACCAAATTTTGTTGTCTCTGCTTAAAAAAATATATCCACTTGCCAAACCAATTTGGCTCTATTGATATAGTATTGGCTTGCGGACTGAGGGGTCCTGGGTTCGATTCCTCTAATGGGCATGTATATTGGTTGCGGGCACATTCCCAGTGGTGGGTGTGCAAGAGGCAGTTGGTCAATGTTTCTCTCTCATGGATGTTTCTAGCTCTCTATCCCTCTTCCTTCCTCTCTGTAAAAAATCAATAAAATATATATTATATATATATCCACCTTAGGTTCTTTTCATAACTCCCAAATGGAGATCAAACCCCAGCTCATCTATCTTCTGGGTGATTGCAAAACTATCCTACATATTCTTCCTATTTTTTTTTTTATTAAGTATCATCATAGCTACCCGAATAGTTTTGTTCAATTGTGTCACTTCTCTACTCAGAGTCTGCTGTGGGCATCCAACTTAATTTGATTTAAAATCCGGAATCTTTACAATGATGTCCAAGAGCTGGCATCTATCGTTACATCTCTGTCCTCATCCCCCACTGGGTGTCCTTGGTTACTCTGTTCCAGCCCCTCTGGCCACATGGAGGCTCCCTGGTTAGGCCAGCCTCAGGCCTTTGCTCTTACCTTTTGTGCTTGGAGATCTACCCTTTCCCCAGGTCATCACAAGACTTGCTTCTTCAGCTCCAGGTCTTTATGCAAATATCAGCTTCTCAGTGGGAGAGTTCCTAACCACTCCATTTAAAATGTGAATAAACCCAACTCGGACACATCTTATTCCTCTTCCCTGCTGTGTTTTTCCACCACCACTCATTGCTATCTAATGTACCACTTCACTTATTTCATTTGTTTGCAGGCGCTCTTCCTCCTTTAGATTTTAAATTCCCTGAGGTTAAGGAATTTGGATTTATTGTTCAATGTTGTGCCTAGTACACCACAGTGACACTCAGAATACATTGAGGACATGATAAAACTATGGCTTTGATTATTCAAATTTTACTTTTAGGTTTTTCAGTGTCTGGGAGACTCATGATATCGTGCTGTATGCAGAAGCTTTATAATCTGGACTGATTCAAATATAGGTAATGGAGTTATTAATTTGTTTTTTAGAAACAAATTCCTAATGTTAAATGATTAGCATGATTCAAAAGCACCCGGTGTATATAATAACAGTGAAAATGATAACTAGTTTATTTATGCCACCGTTTAGTAATAGTAGTAATAATAATTGTAATGATATCTATAATTTTCATACTTACCAGTCATTGTTTATGTTCTATCTTCCTTTACACTTTCTCCAACTCAGCCTATGGGATTTATTATCCCCATTATATATTTATTATCCCCAACTCACCCTCAGGTGGGAACGTACCGTATGCTGGGGTCCCTCAGCCAGAGAACTGGACTTATACGGGTTGCCCACGGTACTTAATTAAAATTGACCGAGCATAAACTATACACAGAAGCAAGAGTTAGAATGCATGAATCCCAAGGTTTATTTACCAGAGTCCTAGTGGTTTTTAGAAGCCTAGGCAGGTCACCTGGAGATCTGCGCAGACAGACACACACACACTGGACAGGAACACGTTACTGCAGTGTCTCTGTCAGGAATGAGGCCTCGGAGGTTCGGCTCACAGGCAGAGTGACAGCTCACTCAGGCAGAGTTTCGTGCAGTATTTCGAACTGGGAGAAGAGAGTGGGAGAACACGTCGGGTGGAGGGCCCCTTCGTGGTCTCTGACCAGTGCCTCTAGGTCCCTTCTTTTATGGCCAATTCTGGGCGGTGGTTCCTCGTTCCTTCTGGGTGCAACCAATGGGTCTTCAGTGTGTGTTATCGGGCGCTCTCCAGGTACCTTTTGCCTCAGTTTCCAACTTTCCAGATAAACACTTGTTAGGGTGTACACACAGTTACATCATTCCAGATAAGCACATGTCAGGGCGTCCACACAGTTAGGGACTCAAAGCCACTCTTAAAACTCAAGTTTTACAAAATGGATTCAAGTCACACTAAATGGAGTTACTTATCCTAAGTCTAAAACACATTTCAAATAATTTCTTTTACTTAAAATAAAATCAGAATAAGATCAGAAATACAATTTACATTTAAACTATAAATCACTCATAAAAGTAAATGCTTTCACTCCTATTTTAAATCACACAAATAATTATTCTCACACTGTTTTAAATCCTTAAAATATAAATCAAACATTGCACTAATGTAACTATAACACCCATATTGGAGAAGATGTAGGCTAAGGAATTTGTATATAGTCAGGCAAGTGATAGTGACAAAGCTAACTCCAAATACAGTCTCACTTAACTGGGGCATGTACCTTGGTTGCAGGCACATCCCCAGTGGGAGTGTGCAGGAGACAGCTGATCAATGTTTCTCTCTCATCGATGTTTCTAACTTTCTCTCCCTCTCCCTTCCTTTCTGTAAAAAAATCAATAAAATACATTTAAAAAAAACAAAAGGAAAATAAATTTATTAATAGTTTTATTATTTATTTGGATGGATGGATGGATAGATGGATGGATGGATGGACTCTGGGATCCTTGATAGCTCCCTATGTCATAATGTAACTGTCACACATGTATGATATCCTAGGGGAAAATGGCAGTGCCATGATGCTACCGTGTTTCCCTGAAAATAAAACATCCTCTGAAAATAAGACCTACCTCATGGAACAATAAGTCACCCCCTGAAAATAAGACCTAGCACATCTTTGGGAGCAAAAATTAATATAAGACACTGTCTTATGTTCGGGGAAACAGGGTAAGTGTTGGAAAGTGGCGTTTCACCTCCTCTCTCTCCGATTTTAATGATGAGATTGTGTGTTTGGGTAAATGGACTTGCAGATGCATTATCTAGTTTAAACTCTCAACAAATGGACTAGTGGCTTAAAAAGCTCCCTACAAGGAAGCTGCAGATACAAGATAAAACTAATATTGAGTACAAAGACAAAGTGCAAAAAAGTGGCAAAACAAACATTTCCTTGGCTCCTTGTATAAGCTCTTGCTTAGTTATAGCATAAAGTGATAATCATTATCTAATAACATGTGTCAAGGTGTCAGGCATGAAGTTGAAATTATCAAGACCATCGCAATAGAAATGATATCCACCATTGCTAATGAAAAATCTCATCCTAAGTATATGCATTGTCTTTTAGATCAGTTAATGATGTTAAATAGACTCATTGATTGACAAATATTTCAAATCTGAGCACCCAAAGTTATTTTTAGTGACAAGCAAAGTGCTTTTGCTTTTGTGCAATTAAAATTAAAATAAATAGTTATTCACTGTAACTTTATCTCATCCTTATAAGATTCTATATTTATGAATTTTTATAATAAATAAAATTGGATATGTCTATAATTATATATATATATATATATATATATATATATATATATATATATATATACTAATAGACAATGGTAAAAATATGTTTGGAGATGGGGTGAGTAATTATAAATTTTTATAAGTTTTAAAACACTCCTTGGTAGATGGTCATTTTAGGCAAGTAATAGATATTGTATATACATTTCCTATTTTTATTTGTCACAAGTTAAGCTGATAAACCAAAGCCTTGTTTGGCATATATTCATTCCTTTTTAGGTTTCTTCAGATGCTTGAAATAAGTTTTAGATAAGTCTGGAAAAATATAGTTAGCCAGCGGGAAAATTCTCAAAATCTAATTCTCTTTTTGTTAAAAATCAGGCCCTTTGAAAAGTCCCAGATTAAAAAAAAAAAAAAAAAAAAAAAAGACCTATGTCTTTTTCTTCAAATAGGAATGAATGTAATTGGAATGTAATTGGAGGTTTTGTGAGAAGTAGGGCCATAAAGCACTTTTTCAGGCTGGGTTTTCCATTAGCTCCTTTCAAATGTTCTCAGCCTTGCACCGACATCCAAGTTTCATTATGTAAAAGAGCGGTTTGCCACTAATCAGCAGTTCCCATGCCAGTGAAGCAGTGTTTGTATGTTCTACAAGGAACTTAATTAGACTGTACTCTAAGATTTGTCACACGATCCAAGCTAATAAGGTTATTTTGAAACATGTGTTGAACTACTGGGCTTCATTTATTGAAAATTAATTAGAACAGTTTATATTATAAGATAAATAATCAGTCATTTACCAAAGCTACTAGAAGAATCTCCTTTTAGCATGGCCATCGTGGAGGACAAAACGTGGTGATATACATAAAGAAAACTTGCATGAGAGTACTAGTGACGTATCCTAAACAAATTTATCCCTTATTAGTGAAGACTGTGGTCTGATACAGCAGTGACTGATCCTATTTCTGGCAAACTTTCTATATAGATGTATATCTACAGCAGTCAGAAGCTCAGTCTAAGCCTAGTGGACCAATGTCTATGGGTCATGAGACTCTGAGTAACTCATTTAAACCACCATGCTTTTGATTCCTTATTTTTGAGATGAAGACAATAATAATATGGTAGTGGTGAAGGTTATTGAATGAAATAATGCAATTAAAGTTCTTATCCAGTAAAGAGGTAGGCATATGGATTTATTTTCAATAATTATGAACTATCATTATAAACTGAAGTCCCGATGTAGGAAACTAGGGACTCAGCTCTCGCAGCCAAACCAACTGCCCTCGGCCTTCATAGCCCCAGCTTCATCTGGGAGGTAGTCTGGAAGGACGTCCAGAAGGTTGTTTGACTGTCCTGTCTAATTAGCATATTACTAATTATGCTAATTATTATGCTTTTATTATTATAAGTAATTTAATGGGAAACACAACCAAATAGTTACACAGTTTGATGCCATAGTTAGTATCAGGGCTTAATTGTGCATTATCCGAGATGCAGAACATTTTAGATATGGTAACAGCAATAAGAACATATGCCTTTTATCCTCTATCAGGAACTATTAGTTTAAATATGTAATGAATAATTTCAAAAATAAAACCTCTTAGAAATTGATGCACTATTTTCCCATTGTTGAACTAGATTTCCAAAACTGGAGTTGCCTTTGAGACCAGCTGTGGTATCTCCCCTCTTCATTTTTGTGCAGACATTTACGTCTTAAACTAACATCATAACTTTTTAAAAAATTAAGCTAAAACAAAGGTCAGTACATAGCTGCGGAGGCTCATTCTTGTTTAAATAATATATCAGCTCTAACATAGTAGACAGGTGTGTTGATCAAAATTAATAATGAACTTGAAAGTTCAAAATATCATCAAAAAGTAGCATTCGTGAGAATATAGATGCTAATTCCTTGAAAGCCCAAGTCAATCTAAACCAACCAGCATGCCTCAACAATCTCTTGGGTCCTGAGCATTTGACTGACTTTGTGCAGGATTTTAAAGGTAGTGGCAGTAGCTCAGTTAAGCAAAAGGGACATTGATCTTTGTAAACCTGTTCTTGTCACTGATGCTTGTGCTCCACTTTGAGTGTGAATTTGATGATTAGCCTATATAATAAAAGTCTAATACGCTAAGTGTCTGGTCATTCAGTAATCTGTTCAACCAATCAAAGTGTCATATGCTAACGATATGCTAAGGCCACTCAACTGCTCACTATGATGTGCACTGACCACCAGGGGACAGATGCTCTGACTGGTAGGTTAGCTTGCTGCTGGGGTCTGGCCAATTGGGACTGAGCAAGAGGAGCTGGACACACACTGGACCCCTCCTGAGGTCCCTCCCTCGCTGGCCAACCTCCTGGATCCCTCCCTGGTCCCAATCATGCACTGGTGAGGTCCCTTGCCCTAGCCTGCGCCCTCTCACAATCTGGGACCACTCAGGGGATGTCAGAGAGCTGGTTTCAGCCCAATCCTGCAGGCCAGGCCCAGGGACCCCACTGGTGCATGAATTCATGCACTGAGCCTCTAGTTTCTTTATATTGTGCATGCCTTTCATGGTTTAAAATGAGAGCTAGCCTTTTAAACTGGAAGTTTCCAGTGAGAGCCATACCTCCTGAGTAGTCTGAGAGAAAGCACTGACTCTAGATAAAATACAAAAATAATAAAGTTGACATTGTGAGTTTCTCCCAGACCTTTCCCTCGATATAGAATAAATAAATAAATTCAATTAGCAGTCTATAAAAGGTTGGTATACACTTATAGTCTTCTGTTGACCAAAAGTCTGATCACTCATATTTAGAAAAATCTAAAGAGGTATCAGTCTGTTCTATAAGCACCTGTGAAATAGTTTCAATATATTCTTTTGTGACTTCAATTAACCAGTCATTTTTTGTTGTTTTCAACTAGAAAGCCTAAGGTGGGTTTATGCACAAGGTCCTATTAAGAAACCACTTGGCTTTGTATTTCATAGAGAATCAAGTCCACACTAATCTGTGTGATTTTCAAAAAAAAAAAAAAACTTATATGCCTGGAAAAAAAATATAGTTACTTAAGCTGTAAGATCTGACAAGACAACTAGAAACCCAAAAACTACTGCCAATCATTAGCATTATTAATCTTCTCTTGCAAAACTTTTTTTATGACTCTAAAAGTTAATGGACAATAAGACTTGATGACCTTAGGGGGGACAAGGAGAAAAAAAGCAATAGAAGAAGAAAACTGTAAAGAGTTGTGATCCAAATACAGGCTATCGTTTTAAAATCTTTGGTATATCTAAGATTCAAAATGCACAATCTCTTAGAAAGTTGATTTTAGTTATAAAAACTCTTTGGTTGAGGGGTGTTTTGACTTCATGTAAACTCATCGTGCTAATGGCCCGCTTTCACCTTGATGGTGGTCATTAAGCTCCACTGTGCTGATGTGAAGCAGTGCTAGGGACTTTCTTTAGAAAACCCTATTACATAGCACTTATTAGCTTCACAGATTAAAGAAAATAGCTGTAATCTAATTTGCCTCATCATTTTTTTCTCTACCCAACAAATCCATATAACAATTTCAAGCAGTAAAGGATGGATATTGGCTATATATATTGGGAAGGATAAAGTGATGAGTATGCAACCTATATTATTAGATTGATTGCCTTTTATCATCTCTTTTAGTATTGATTTCGGATTCTCCTTAGATAGAAAGCCTATATTAAAATGTTCTAGTTTGGGGGAGAATATGATTGTATCTCCCCTGCCTACTGCTTATCTACACTTGCAAGGAAGGTGGATTGCTCTGAGTGCAGTTCTTGAAGATTAAGATATCTATCTCTGTGTGGTTAACCTACTGCAGTACAATGGTTCCTGATGAGTTTTAGCCATAAAGCTTTACTTACATGAAATGTTTTCAACTAAAGATGGAATATAAAATATAACATAGCAACTCATTGTTATATTTGACAACAATATAGAGGTAGGATATCAAGGATCTCCACTCTGCAACTTCTCAACCTGTCTTTTCATACCTCTCACTCCCTCCTCACTCACTCACCCCAGGATACTCAGGAGGTTTAAGAGCTGAATGTCTCAGATGTCTAACTTTGAACTAAATGTGCTAGTATTGGGAAATAGGTATATGTATAATTTTTAACTAAGTAGCCTTCTTATTATACTCTGATACAACATAGGCATGTAAGTAGTCAATATGCGGTCAACTGTTATAAAACATGTTTAATACAGATTTTTGTAAATAAAAATTCATGTGCTCTTCATTATTTGTTCCACATATATTTTATCAAGTTTTTTTTTTTTTTTGGACTTTTTGTTGAAATCATCTGGAGCTCTTACTCAGGTCACAGTTGAAGGCCACAACGAAGTTAGGGGGAAAAAGAGAAGTCCACAGTGGGAGATGAATATCCCAGCTGACTTATGGGACAGATGACTTTCGGATTAGTTTTCTTCCTCTTTGCTAAAATGAAACGAGGCTAAAAGCTCCCATATCTTCCAAAATTTCATCATGATATGGATCACCTGGGGTAGTTTCACTGCTAAGTACAAATTCCCAGATTCATTGCAAACCCATGATTCAGAATTCTCAGAAGGGAGCCTGGAAAGTTACGTATGGACGTGCTTGACAGGACTTCCAGGTGATTGTTATCATTGGAAAGTTTGGGAAACAATGAGGTGAACAACTTGGCCATTCTAATTTATCATCCTTTTGTTTCTTTGATGACATATTTTAACTGAAGCTCTCAAGTTTGAAGTGGAGATAGTGGAAGAAAGAAAATAAAATTCCTTTAAAATAAACATGATGTTGAATCCGGCATTTTCCATGAAAAATAATTTTGTAATATTGAATAGTTAGAAGTTAGATTTTCTCCATGTCTTTTTTAATTCCTTTTTTTTAAAATTACAGATTGCTTTCATTTTGATTAATGCCTTTGCTTTCTCTTTTTTTGCTCCTGTTTTCCTTGTATCTTTCCTCTTCACATCAGACCATTATCCTTATAAATCACTAAAAAGAACGCTGAAATCATTCTTTTGAGTACCATGGTATAGATTTTTCTGCCAACTTTGGCAGAAAAATTCCCCTAATTCACAATAAGTTTGAATTAACTTATCCAAGCAGGACAGGGCACCTACAGGCTTTATTCACGCAGAAAGCATGTACTGTGCAATGTCAAGGTGACAGCAATTTAATCGCAGTCCATTAGGGGATCCCCTTTATTTTTTCTAGGTTCTCATTTGGTTTTAAGGATTGTGGGGACTAGGGAATAGATAGCCACCTCGTGTTAAAAGACATCTATCCAGGTTAGCATCTGTGGAGCCACGCTTTGGCTTGTTTAGGACTCAGCCCCACAATCCTCAGATGTTACCAATAAAACTCATTCATTCTTGGTATCATGGCTCCCTCAAGGCTGACTGCTGCTTTCCTTTTCTCTCCTCTGCCACTCCTGGGAGCCCAGAAATCCTTCTGCAGCTCCTGGGGCGCAGGAAATGTCTGATTTTGTTGAAGGTCCCGTGATTATATACCTCCATAATCTAAAGTCATTTCCTCTGGAGTCTTACCCTCCTTCTTCTTGTGTGTCTACTTTAGAAGTAATTTGCAGATGGCTTTTGTTCTTGAATTCCATATAATGGCCAAGGATTTTGACTGAGAAACTATCATAGAAATGTTGGTTGGCATTTACATCCATTTAAAATGCTACCTAGCTGAGGTATAGGTGCCATTTGTTACACTAACCCTTATTACATGATAGACATAATTTTGTCTGCCTAAATCTTAATTGCGACAAATACTTATGTATTGTATTTATTGTTTGAAAAAAGCAACTGAAAATTTGTTCTCATGTGAGCATGAATTGCTAATTTGTTATGTAGGTTCTCTAAAGCTACATTATAAATACTTCAGTGATTTCCTCATAGTTTAAAGGTAGCAAAAAAGGTATATACTGGGGAAGTGAAATTTAAGAATTAATCAGCTAGTATAGCTCAAAGTATTTTTCTAAAACAACTTAAGAACGGAGGAATGAGAAATGAATTCCCTACATAAATTGAATATGTATGTGTCAGTTTAGATACCATTTAAATGATATCATTGTCTGCCTATAAAATGTCAGTGGAATTATGGGGAAAAATCAAAATAGTGCATCATTTGTTCCATAGCTTATTTTTTTTTTAATTTATGACTTTGCTTATAGTATTTGTTTTTTCATAGGGATTCATTCAGTCTTTCGTGATTTGGGAAGTGATTTATTTATCTGCTTCATTTCTTAGAGACATGATTTTTTTTTTAATTTTAACTTTATTTCATGTCTAACATCTTATTTGTGATACCAGAGAATTACATTTTTTATTGATTAAGGCATTAAACATGCATCTTAAGTCAGAGAAAGATAAATGTCACATGATCTCACTAATTTGTGGAATATAATGAACAACATAAACTGATGAACAAAAACAGATCCAGAGACAGAAAAGCATTGATCAGATGCTCAAACTCAGAGGGAAGGTAGGGGAGGGTGGAGGTAAGGGGAAGAGGACTAAGCAACATAATGAGAGTAACTAAAGGTCACGTAAAGTAACAGCATTTTTCATTTTCTATCTTACCCTTTAGTTTTCCTATTTCTTGAGTAAATATATTTCTAACAATAGCATTTTATTTTTAACCCAATACTATAATATGAATTTTTATTTTATTTTACTACCTAATCTTGAAAATTATATTTTAATGTCTATATAAAGTCAACATTGCTTTGACATAATTGAACTAGTTTCAAAATTGCCAGTTAGCAATATCCAGTTTGTTTATATTAGAAAAAAATTGCAATCAGAATTTTATACATACATTTAATACAAACTGAATGTAATGATATTAGTGAATTAGAGAGCTAAAGATTTTAACAGCTCAGTATAAAATTTTTTAGGGCTTAATGTCTTTGAAATTAAATCACCTATTTTTGGAAGTATATCAATTTCAACATATACAAATCAGAATACATGAATTTCATAGGTTAATTGTTTTAATTTCCATTTATTTTATGAATATCCACAAAAAGAAACTAATAGTATCTCCTAATATTATACTGGCTTCCTTTTATATTTAGCATCAATGTCCATATAAAAATTCTGATATAGAAAGTTGAAATACTAAGCAGAATTAATGCATATTAAGACAACCATATATATACATATATATGGTAAATAAATATTATAAAAATATATAGAGCCCTAACCTGTTTGGCTCAGTAGATAGAGTGCTGGCCTGAGGACCAAAAGGTCCCAGGTTCGATTCAGGTCAAGGGCACCTACCTTGGTTGTGGGCATATCTCCAGTAGGAGATGTACAGGAGGCAGCTGATCAATGTTTCTCTCCCATCAATGTTTCTAACTCTCTCTCTCTCTCTCTCTCTCTCTCTCTATATATATATATATATATATATATATATATATATATATATATAACTCATTTTTATATTAAATTTTTTTCTATGCAACAGTCTAGAAAGCTTAAATGGTATTTTTTGGTATAATATATTTTATTTAAAAATTATCTATGAAATTTTCTATTGTAATATCCTTTTGTTAAGTGTTGAAAAAAGTTAAGGTGATAAAGTTGGTATACTTAATATGATAATTACAATGCTATTGGGATTAGAACCACAATATTACTGTCCATCACCTTAAAAGTTAACATCTTAGTCTGGCCTTTAAGTTTATTTTTAACAAATGCTTTACCTCACAAATTGCCTTTTAGGATCAGAAAGTTAAGCTGTCAAATGTCAAATTAGATTGGCTTGACTGCCTAATTAAATACAGATTCATCTGGAAAAGTGCTCTCCAGCTCTCAGATTTCACTCTAATATCCACTCACATTCAGAATGACCCCTACATGGCCTCAACTTTAGAACAAGGACAAACAGACAAAAATATCAACTCTCTCCTGAGTCACAGTTTAGTCATTTCTTGACCTGAGAAAGGCAATGACAACTGAGTATGCATTGTAGATTTAAACAGGGAGACAGAGGGGGCATCCCCAAAACTGGGGAGGCCTATACTGACAGGACTCAACAACATAGAATGACTCTGAGTCTCTCTTTCTCAGGGGTCTCCATTTTTTCCAAAACTGTCCCAACACATGGGTAGGAGGAGAGAATGGTGACTAAACATTCTTCCCTGGTAACATCAAGCAGAGAGTGAGAGCAACCAAAACTGCTCCTCACCCACTGCGTGGAGGGAGCAACTCAACGCCACTTCTCTAGGATTGGGTGTCTTTCCCTGAGAAATAAAGGAGTTGGTCTATATGAGGGATAAGACGTCTCAAGGTTCTAAATTTCTGAGGCTCTCTGATGAGTAATCTATGAACATTGTATTTTTTGGATGTTTGGCTAGTTTTAACAAGATTGTGAAGACTTAACAGGATTGTGAAGGTTGAACTTTATATACCTAGAGAATAAGCTTAGCTAATTCCCTCTCAGGCTCACTGAGAGTTGAAGATTCACTGCAACAAAAATTAATCTGAAAATCTATCCTCTGTGATGTAATGAGGGCGTGGATAAGGAACAAGCTTGGGGACTGGAAATATTGTTGTACTGTCAAAAACAAAAGTTTGCCTAGCGATAAGGTATTGAGTTGCACGCTTTCATCAGAAAGACATCTGTTTTCGAGAGGGACAAGCTCATACAATGCCCTGACCACCCTTGGGCATAGACAAAGACTACCCTCTTTCTGGTAAGCTCCCTCATGGAGAGGGAGCAATGCAGACAGAAGGCAGTGTCACTGTGTGCCTTTGCTGGGCACTGGGCTAATCACAGTACTTTGCAAAGCCAACTATTATATTTAAAAATTTTCAAAATAAGCAAGTACTTTGCCTGTAGGTAAGAAAGGCAGAATGAATTCAGTATCTGGCTTACAACACCTAATTTCCACATCTCATTGAACAGTACAAAGTAGAACTCATCCAAGCATATTTTCCTCCCTTTTCAATGAGTCATAGTGGGAGAGGGGAGAGATAATAATCAATGTGTCCAACTTAAAAGTAATGACTAATCAACAACTGTGTAATTGCTGGGCTTATATGGTTTTTGCACAAACTAAGAACTTCTACATTGGCAGATGTACTCAATCTCCTTCAAATACAACGAATGAAGACTGGATATTTTTACATTTTAAAGCGAAGAGAGAATTGATGTTTATAACATGTGAAATTATAAACCACGTGCAGATCAGCAAATGGTAGGCAAATGTACTATATTTATCCTGTCCTAGTGTAATAATTGACCTCTACTAAGCCTTTTTTTTCACTGGAGTCTAATCCAGTGAACCATAGACTTAAGAGGGATTTTTCTAAATAGGAAGAGCATCAAGTGCAAGGAAAAGTATCCACTGAAAACCTACGGCCTACTGGGGGCATGATAATAACTGTATTTAGATCCCAATGCATTAAAACGCCACATCATGATAACAATAGTGAGTTAAATGAATTCAAGAAGCAGAAGCTGTTCTAGATTTCATATAGAAAAATATGAATTTAAAATTTGTTCTATTGACCTACATAATAGACACTGGTGCTTAATGGCATATGAATATGGATCATTTATTTATTTAGCCTTTTCCTGTTTGGTTTCTACTTTTGTAGAAAAACTCATAAGATGATGGATGTACCATGGTTGTCATGAGGCTTAGATGAAATCAACATGGAGAGTCTCAAAGACAGCACATATTAATTCAATGAAAAGTGCCCTTACAATAACATGGAGGAAGCACACATTTTATAGCTAGTGACCTTTATAACCTTAACTTCTTTTTATTTCAACATTATAACCTTGGACAAATTACTTTACCTCTCTGGAATTAATTTCTTCATCTATAGAATGAGTTAAAAAATACCTAGCATGCCAAAACTGGTTTGGCTCAATGGATAGAGTGTCAGCCTGCAGACTGAAAGGTTCCAGGTTTGATTACGGTCAAGGGCATGTACCTTGGTTTGCAGGTACATCCCCAGTGGGGAGTGTGCAGGAGGCAGCTGATTGATGTTTCTCTCTCATTGATGTTTCTAACTCTCTTTCCCTCTCCCTTCCTCTCTGTAAAAAAAAAATCAATAAAATATATATTTTTTTAAAAACACCTAACAGGCAGTGTTGTTTCAACCTTTAGTGCAGTACATGTAACATCCTGGCTTAGTATTCAATAAATGTACAAAGAAGATGTCAACAAAATATGATATATGTACATATATAAATTCTTAAAAATGAGAATGTAGAATGATAAAAGGCATGTTTAGATTTTTACACTCTGAGATTTTAAATGCGTATGCATCATTTTAGCATACATAACACTTTTCTAACATTTCTTGCTATGCCACATAATCACTTCCATGATATACCATAATATACATCTTCTCCCATTTGTTTGTGAAGTTACATGGAGATGAAGATCAAAATACTACTGTATTAGGCAATGAATTTAGACGAAATGATTCTGGATAATGTAGCCAGAGGTTGTTTTGTTTTTACATAATCATAAAATATGTTTAAAAATACTCCCTCTTTAAAACAATATCATGTATTTCCAGCTTGAGCACAACACCAAATTAGTGGTTTGAAAGTATTCTGTCCTGACACTTGAAAATGGGTTGGAAAGTAGCATTTGTGTTGTTTAAACATTCTCATTTCCTGGTGCTAGGTTTATTTATTTTTTTTCTTGTTAGAGAGAAAGCAAATGTAAGTATTTTCTGTCTCAGAACACTTTTTCTTTTAATTCTGGAAAAAAGGTCATTACACTTCTGCATTACAGATTCAGGAATAAATCACTGTCAGAAAAATGATAATGAGCACATTACCAACTTGCTGCCACATTTAATTTGGCCTTTCTGCTCTCATTTTTCATCCCAAAGAAACAGTGAAGGATTCCAGACGTGGCAGAATTCTTTGCATGGTCAACCATTTGCTTTCTTGAACACCTTCCGGGTGGTTTAATGGTAGGGAGATGGAGGTAGAGTGAGGAGATCTGAATTGTACTGTTAATTTTTTACTATAGTCAATATATTCTTATCAAGTATTTTTGGAACTTGAAAATGTATTTGCCCATTGTGGTTCAATTTTCAACAATCTAGCACTGAAACAATAAGATGTTATAACGAGTTTATTAAGAATTGATAGGCAAAAGTTGTGGTTGATATTTCTATATGTTTATCCATGAAGTTCACAATATTTAAGTGGTCCCCTCTGATTTTCAGAAATATCAGTCCACTTACTAGTTGCTTCCTTTTATATTTTTAAATACTAAAAAGAAAACATGAGTTTTTCTATAAAAAATAGTCTCTAAATATGCTCTAATCTTTTTTTTTCTAATCAAGTTCAGTACTCTGCTGTTCATTTATTATAATACTTAAATTTATTAAAATCTAATTGTGAATGTATTTATCACATTAGAAAGAAGCATAAATCTACTACTGGTTTAAGAAAGTTTGAAGGAACAATTTTGCCATTACTTAAAATGAGAAATTAAAAGACTTTAATTTTGTTCTCTTTGGAGGAATAAAAATGATGAGTTTGTAGTTAGAAAAAGTATTTTATATTTTTTATTTTATTTTATTATTTATTGATTAAGGTATTACATATGTGTTCTTATTCCCCCATTGCCCTCCCACCCACCCACCCCTGCCTGAAACATGCCCTCATCCCCTCGTGTCTGTGTCTATTGATTAGCCTTATATACATGCACACAAGTCCTTTGGTTGATCTCTCCCCCTTACCCCCAACCGCCCCTATCTTCCCTCAGAGATTTGACGGTCTGATTGATTTTTATATTCTAACTAGAAACCCAGTTCAGGGAAGTCATACATGGGGGTGGTGTCCCTTAGCCCAGCCTGTACCCTCTCTAACCTGGGACCCCTGGAGGGATGTCCAACTGCCCCTTTAGGCCTGATTCTGGTAGGATTGGGCCTAAATGGGCAGTCAAACATCCCTCTTACAACCCAGAACTTCTGGCTCCCAATTTATCGCCTGCCTGCCTTCCTGATTGTCCCTAACTGCTTCTGACTACCAGCCTGATCATCCCCTAACCACTCCTTTGATATCTAACTGTTTCCCTGCCAACCTGTATTCCCCTAACTGCTCTCTCCTGCAGGCCTGGTCACCCCTAACTGCCCTCCCCTGCAGGCTTGGTCACCCCCAACTGCTCTTCCCTGCAGGCCCAGTAGCCCCCAACTTTCCTCCTTTGCCAGCCTGTTCACCCCTAACTTCCCTCCCCTGTAGGCTTGATCGCCCCCAACTTCCCTCCCTTGCAGGCTTGATCCCTGCCAACTACCCTCCCCTGCTGGCCATATTGTGGCAGCCATCTTGTGTCCACATGGGAGCAGGATCTTTGACCACATGGGGGCAGCCATCTTGTGCATAGAGCGATGGTCAATTTGCATATTTTTCTTTTATTAGATAGGACAAGAAATGCAATTGCTAAATATTTGTAGGCCCTGCTTAAAAACTGTGTGCCATTTACTTTCCTTGCCATAGCTATGGTAAGTTCCTGTTAGAAAGAGTACTATGAAATGACAAGGATGATCATTATGTATCTCATGGTGATGGAAATGACTATTGTTATTTTTCCCCCTGCATTAGCTTTCTTAATGGCCATGAACAATGGAATGATGAGTAAACCATTCCCTTTGTTGTTGTTTTTGCTTGCTTTTTTTGCTTTGTGTTTAAAATGCTGGATAGGCACATTTATTTTGGCTATACTACGTGCATTTTAGGTCAGTGACCTTTCCCTGTTTTTCCCTTTCTCAGTTAAGCATCCCCCATGACCATTTACTTATCTGAGGCTGAAGATGTTTTTTCCAGATTATCTTGCTTGGCTTCTTGCGTCATAAGGAATTTAGCTAAGATCTAATTTATTAATATATTGTCTAAAGAAGATAAGAAAGTTAGCTAAGATCTAATTTCTTAATATATTACCTAAAGAAGAACCCAATTCTTTTCAATAAGTATTTTTTTAAATTGTTGGAGAGGTTTTCCATAATCAAACATCATAGGAAAAGTTCTATTTCCCAAGAAATTTCCTTATGCTGATAGAATTTGTCATTCTCATAGTGTACGAATTTAAGTACACTAGTCACTGCCAGGAGATATAAGAGAGAAAAAAATAATTTATGAAATTTATCACCAGAGTCATACCTAATCAATATTAAGCTTGAAATTGAGTTTTGGGGGTATATACCCAGGAGAGGGTTTTCTGGGTCGTACGGTAGCTCTATTCTTATTGTCATGCAACTAATTATAAAATAGAAGGTAAGTAAAGAAATCTATTTTCTTTACTGCTTATCTATTAGGTTCTCTTTTCTTTGTGCCCCAACAAAGACAGCTATCAACAAGAGCAAATGCTGTGATGACCACTGGTTATACGAAGCTGTACTCTGCTTTCCATAATTAAAACAACATTCAGGTGGGAGACAGTTTGTTTGAGCTTTAGCTGTAGCAATAAAAAGATCAACCCTTCAGGGAGATGGACTAATATAGAAATTAAAAATCAGCTACCAGATTCAGTATAAGAATCTCTGTCAGTTGCAAACAGCTAGAGTTACAGCTGGGCAGAAGCTTTCTAAATTATTTCATTACGATGTGTCATGGAAGTAAATGAATTAAGGAGATGGGGTGCCTACGTCAACATTATGCAATTTTTTAATTAAGGCCAGAAAAAATAAACATGTTTTTTTTTATTTTTCACAATCATGGACAACAGTGAAGAATACATCTCCTTGCACTGTCACTGAGTTTCCCACATTTCCCAGTCTCCCTAAGGATGGATGTGCTACATTTGGGTGCTGTGAAAAATGGGTTTTTATGGAAGACCCCAGTTGGTCTAAGGTAGTGCAATTTAAAAGCCAATAAAAACTAGTCTGACACTGTGTCATTCTATCACCCTGTCTTGAGATACATTTTATCAGAGGCAGCAGATAAATATCAATGGAATTTGTTTAAGCCGGCTTTGAAGCATAGTTATCTCATTTATCTCCTTAAAATTATTCCAAGATCAAATCAACTGAGTGAAATATTATTGAATATGTACTAAATGATGGTACAACAAGTAAGATCATATTTCCCCAAACATGTAATCCATCACTGAACGGTTAGAGTGTACTCTGCCTAAAAGAAATCCAATTTTCAAGATCTACACGTTAAAAAGAACTCTATTTAACAGTAGCTGACACATACTAATGTGGGTGGAAGTAAAGCAAAAAACTAATTCAGGGGTTTCCCAGTGTTTAAAGTCACATAGTTTAAACATGTTTAAAAATAGAAACTTGACCTAGCAGTTACATTATTCTATAAGCTCTTTGGTTTAGATTGCAGTTGCATTTGGGAAGAAATGCATCACCATTAAGTGACCTGAAATATGTAGTTTAGAATGGAAAATGGGGAAATGCTGGATTCAGGGATATTTTCAATAGAAAAGATAAAATAAATCATAATTGTAACTAAATATCTGAAGTAGACCTCCTTGGTTAATACTTCCAGGAATCTCGGCATATTCTCATGGAGTTCTAGAGTTATGTAAAAAAAAAGTTTATGAGACCTTAACCTCACAGCACAATTTCATAAAAATGTCTTGTCTTCTCTTTGGCTTATTCTTTATTAACAGCTAGAAAAACTTCTTTAAAATTAACACAGTTGAAAGAGAGCAAACAGCTCCTGACGATTAACTTTTACTGTCTGACCCTTGAGATGTAAAAAGAAATTTCAACAGGAACTCTATTTAGGGTAGAGAGATTCTTTCTTATCTTGACGGGAAGGAAATGGCCTTTTGGTCTCCACTGTCCCTGGTGAGTCGCAGAGATCATGCACCATCAGTTCTAAGGGAGGGTCTGTGAACTGCTATGGAAATGTTACTTCTTTAAAAGCCAGGCAATCCATTGTATCATTCTTGTGATTCTACTCCCCCCAAAATGTTTTCCTTTTTTCCACTTCCTTGTCCCCAAATGAATTTAAAAAAAAATCTTACAAGGCTGACTGGTGCAATTTGTTACCTTAACACATGTAGAGGATACACTAATTTAACCCAGTGCAGCAACATGGATGCTCATCTAGCTCCCTTCCAGTCTTTGTCATGGGCCCTCCGTGGTCAGTTTAAGTTTAGTCCAATACCATGAGCATAAAACAACTTGACTTTATTCACTCAGAAAAACCTTTCTTCAGGGACTACTATGAATAAAATACTCTCCTAGGGGGAGCAAATCAACAATGTACCAAACAGAAAAAGCAAAACTACAACAGGTTATCATGGAACTTACATTCCACTGGAGGCCCAGTGCATGAATTTGTGCACCTTGAAAGGAACTGTGGCTGAGAGGCTGCTGTGGGCACAGGGGAGGGTCTCAACCCATCCCCTGCACCCCCATCCAGCTCCTCCCTCTGTGGCCCCCTGTCTACCTGAAACCCTGCTCCCTCCACCTCTGCTCCCAAACACTGACAGTGCCGGCCCATCTCGCACATGCTGACAGCAAGGAGAGATTGGGACCAGTGCCAGCAGCAGGTGTGAATGGCAGCTGCTGCCCCAATTGCCCCTCAGGAGCAGAGGAAGGTGGAGAAGCCCTCAGGGGCAATCAGGGCCGGCAGCCACCACTCACACTCGCTGATGGTGCTGAGCTATTGGGACCAGTACTGGGCACTGGCAGCAGGTGCAAGTAGAGCCATCGCTGGCAACAGGTGAGAGAGTCAGCTGCTAGCCCCAATCACCCCCCTCAGGAGCAGGGGGAGGTGGAGAAGCCCTGAAGGGCAATTGAGGCTAGCAACCACTGCTTGCACCATGCCGAGCATGGTGGGAGGAGCCTACCTCTTTGGGGCAATCAATCGTGGGGTTCCTGGACTGTGAGCGGGCACAGGCCAGGCTGAGGGACCTGTTTCCTCCCCCCCCCCCCAGTGCATGAATATCATGCACCATGCCTGTAGTCATACTGTAAAGAACCCTGTAGCCATATTGAGAAGCTCAACCGTTAAGGACAAGTGGATGATACCATTGTAAACTTTTAAACTGGGGACATAGTAAGAGAAGATTTTCATATTAGAAATATTGCATTAGAAATTTACAGGGTTGGATTTGCTTTTTATTTGCTTTGTAGTGGATAACTTAGTAGTTAGGAGACTGTAGCAATAATCTAGTCTGAAGGCAAGGAAGCCTGGACATGGTTTCACATTTGGAATGGAGAGAAAAGGAAAGCTGAAATCAATATCTGACAAGTGAGATTGTGAGTATTTTCTTGATTGGATGTGGCAACTGAGGAAGAGGGAGGAGGTAGGGAGCAGATCCTCTTCTGCCATGAGAACTGTGTTAGATGGCTGAGCTCCTCTCTGAGATAGGAACCTGAGGCAGCTGAGTACTGAGAGGAAGGATGAGTTCAGCCTTTCACATGACAAGTTTTAGGTGGTGGGTGGGCATCCAAGTGGAACTGTCTAGAAAACTATTGAAATAACATATTCTTATATCCAAATGATATAATCACTAAAATCACGATGAAGAAAAAATTTCCCAGGGAAAAGATGGCTGCTGTTTATGTCTTAGATTCTTACAATAACTTGATAAAAGCTACCCAGAAAATGCAAATATACAAAACATATTTTGTATATGGAGTGTAATGGATTTCTGGAATTGGTGGTAGTTTTTGGCAACCTATTTTTATTACATACTTACACAACTATAAGCAACATAGCATTGGATTGTGTGTTTTTGACATTTCATAAATGACATCATGCTGTCCCTATTACTCTGACTTGCTTTTATTCCCCCAATTTAATCATTTTTGTCACTTGTGGGCCTAATTAATTTATTTAACTGCTTCATAGTATTGCATGTGAACATAAGATACCATTTTTCCAGTTCTTTGTTGATTGATTATTTCTCATATATAACTTGTATTAAGAGGCCATAATGGGCATACTTCTATGTGATTCCTGTGCACCTATGCAAGAGTATATCCAAGGCATATACTAAAAAGTGTAAGTCAAAGAGTTTGAATACCTTTAATTTATTACATATTTCCAAATTGCTCTTCTCAGTTGTTCAACCAACATATCCCTTATTCAACATTGTTATAACTATTCATACTCTTTCCAACACTTGGCATTATCAGACTTTTAAATTTTTACCAATCTCATGAATATTAAATATGTTATTGTTATTGATTTAACTTGAATATTCTTGTTCAATTCTGAGAGTGAACTCACTCCATTTGTTTGTCACTTGGATAACATAATCTTTCAGTTTATCCTTTGTCCATTTTTTTGATTAGGGGGTATTTTTCTTATTGATTGATATAAACTATATATTATAAATAATCATTGATTCTTTAACATATTAAGTTCATCTTTCCTTTCTATGCTTATCTTTTATATTTGCTCATGATACCTTCGGAAAAGTAAATTAACCTTTACTTTTGTGTGACTGGTTTGTGTTAGCCCTAATGTGAAGACATCTTTTTCATGTCATACAATCATAACTATATTCTCTAAATTTTTTCTCCTAAATATTACTAAGGTTTGGGTCTTCACTAATCTGCGATGCTATTTCTGTCCTGTTGCAAGGTGCCAGATGCGCAGGGCTCTCCATGATGTTTTGTTGTTGTGTTTGTCTCTCCCTGTGCCAATACCATACTTTTAATTATGATGGCTTTATAATGAGACTTGATATTAGATACAGATTCTTCCTTCTCTTCTTAAATATATTGGTTAACTTTTGTCCTTCTACATCACTGTCTAATTATCTCATCAAATTCAATAATGTTTCTTTTGGGAAGTGCATTGAATTTATAGATGAATGTGGATAGAACTAGAATTTTTTAATTAAAAAACATTTTGAAGAAAGATATGTTTGAAATGAAGAAGTGCTCTATTTTAAAGACTGTGCTATCCTGTGAAGTGAAAACAGATTCTTATTTACTTTTGCACCAATAGCACAGTCGTCAATCGGTGCTGAATACATGTTTCTTAATTAAATAACTGACAGAATGAATAAAGGATTGAATGTCAACTTCTTAAAGATCCCATGGGGAGTGAGGTTAACTTATACCTATAGAAAGTGACTAATAGGGAATAAAGATGGCGTGCTTATTTGGTTCCTGAGTTCATTATGGTAGACTCCCATTATTCCTACTGACAGGGACAAGAAAATTTCTTTGAAAACCAAATTTATAAGAGATTTTGCCATTTTCTTCCAAAGTAGCCTTTGACATGCAAATCTTCAAAGCAACCTGCATTCATCTATGTACCATCCTTTTAGAAAGCCTACTAAGTTCCAGGTACTATTTTAGGTGCTAGAGACACTGCAGTGAGCCAAATCAACAAAAATCTCTCCTTTCATGGTGCTTGCATTTTAGGGGTTAAAGACGGATTCTTAAGGAATAATTCAATAACACTGTATGTTAAAAGTACTGTGTGCTAGGGATAAATTATAACAGGAAAGAGCTGGTGTTGTGAAGATTGCAATTTTACGTAGAATGGGAGAGGTAGACTTCAATGAGTAGATAGCAATGACTTGAAGGGGAGGACAGAGTAAGCCATGAAGACATCTGGTGTTTCAAGTAGAGGGAGTAAGCAATGTGCATTTCAGGGGCAGGACCTTGTCTAGTGTGTCTGAAGACTAACCAGGGACACAGCATCACTAAGGTAGAGAGATCCATGGGAAGAACAGTAGGAAAGGGAGAAATGGGGACATAGTGCTGGGCTTTGTAGGCCACTGTGAGGAATTTGACTTTCATTTGCATAAGCCTGACTTCTAGTAAAAATTACATCTGGAAGACTACTATTATTCTAAAGGAGTTATCATCGTATTTGTCTACTAAGTCATTTTTAAAAGTTTGTTCACCTTTTGTCTATGAGAATTTAAAAAGAAACTTTATATAATTAATCATACATGTGTTTAGATTGACTTCTAAATTGTCCATAATTATTTTAAATGATTGCAAAGAATATGGCTTCTGGTATGTTATAAATATTTAAAATCAACAATGATGTTACTCTTTCAATGTAATGGACTCCTAATGCCTTAGCAATTTGTGACATAGTCACATTGTCCCTTTAAATGATACATGAACAGCTTTTAAACAGTGGAAAACTTTACATGGTTTCTTTTTTTAAAAATATATTTTTATTGATTTCAGAGAGAAAGGGAGAGGGAGAGAGAGATAGAAACATCAATGATGAGAGACAATCACTGATTGGCTGCCTCCTGCATACCCCCTAATAGGGATTGAGCCTGCAACCTGGGCATGTGCTCTTGACCAGAATTGAACCTGGGACCCTTTAGTCCTCAGACCAATGCTCTACCCACTGAGCAAAATGGTTTGAACTACATGGTTTCTTTATCTCCATGAATAATATTTCATTTCATATCCTATGCAGAGTTTTATCTTTATGCAATATAAACCTGTGCTTTAAAGTATCGTATTAATCATTTTAGAATATTTTGCTACATCAAAAATATGTAAATGACTTGAAATTTAAGGCTTTATTATTATTATTACTATTAATAGTAGTAATATTCCCAATGTCTATACTATCCTATGTGTTAAAATATATTTTCAGGACCACCCTGCCAGTCTGTCTCAGTGGTTGAGTGTCAACCAATGAAATAGGAGGTCAGGGCACATGCCCAGGTTGTGGGATGTGCAGGAGGCAGCCAATCAGTGATTTTCTCTCATCATTGATATTTCTATCTCTTACTCTCCCTTTCCCTCTGAAACAATAAAGTATATATTTTTTCCAGGACCAAGTTACATTTACAATAGTGAAAAAATATAATTAATCAAAACAACATAAATGAAAAATGAGTTTGATAGGGTAATATTTAACAAGTATAATTTTATTGCACATGTTGAGGAAAGTGATTGCATCTTAAACTGAGAGAGGTTCAGCATCAATTCCATTCCCTTTTAATTTTGTTTGAAGGAGACGGCAAATGCTGAAAACTTTATTCATATAAACTAAGGACATGGAATAGAAGAATTTCTATTAGAGCAGCATTTCTCAATTCATTTAATTCCTTCTGAATTATATGCCCAAATGACATAGAGATGCTCTCTGGGGACAATTTATTTGGATTCCTCCTTCAAGTTTGAAAACATATAATTGGTAACATCTCAGATTGAAAAATAAGTTTTTTAAAACCAAGACTTGAGTAATTCATTTCTCAACCCCAATATATTAAAACTAGGCACCTGTTGCAGGAATATTCCTACAAGACTTCTGGTGGGCTTCCCTCCTGCCACCCCCACCTTCCCCCCCCACACCTCTCCTGCTGAGGTGGGGTGGGCAGGACGGGCAGGGTGCACCTCACCCTTCCCGCCTGACCCACCACACCCGCTGCCTCCCATCACTGCCTCCATGGCCACATGTGCACCGCTGCTGGGCACCTCGCTCTGCCAGTGCTTTCCCTCCAGCAGCCACGGCAGCCTTGCTTTCTACTCTCCCTCCCTCTTCCTTCTATGCTGTCTTCAGTCTTCACTCCTCCCTCCCTCCACATATGCAAATTAACCACCACCTTGCCATCTTTGTTGGATTAATTTGCATACTCACTCTGATTGAATGGCGGGGCATGACTTGAGTAGCATAGTGATGGTTAATTTGCATATTACTCTATTATTGGGTTAGAGATTCCCTTATTTGAGTATCAGAGATTTTTCTTCCTTGCGACAACGTATCATAGCAAGATTCAAGATGGATGAGGACAGTTATCAGGAGGAGAGGACAATTGTACAAGGAGAAAGGGAAAATGATAAGTCTCTTACTTCAGGGACATCCCTACAGCTTTTTCAACCTCCTTTCTTGTCCCTTAAAAATACTTTTTCTGAAATTTGCATAGTAATTTTATCTTGAATGTCATTGAAAAAGGCAAATTTAAATCAAACAACTCCATTTTGCAACTACTTAAGAAATTATCACTTTGAATTTTCTTAGAAAATTAAAATAACTACTTTTTTTTTATAAGCAGAATATGTCATAATACATCCTATATAATAAAATTCTAAGGATCATAAGCGTAACGACCAGAATGACTGCTTAACCAGTCACCATGAGGTGCATTGACCACCTTTTGGTCCCTCCCCCTGACCCCATCCACGAGTAGTGGTTCACAGCAGTGGGCAGGCAGCTCTCAGCAAGCAGTGGTGGGGGGTAATGGGCAGGGCGGCAAACAGAGGTCCACTATGTGTGCACAATTTCATGCACTGGGCCTCTAGTACCATAATAACTCCATAATAAATGCTGTTGTAATAGAATCTAAACTTCTTAACTTGTCCTGTAAGGCCCTTCAGTTCTGAATTCTGAGTACCTATGTAGCACTCACCTCCATCTTCCCTAACCCTCAGAACTTTCACCACATTTCAGTTTTTCATCATTACAAAAATGCTTTCTATCTTACCACATTACCACTCCCTCATCCAGGAAGGCCTGCTCACCAGTTCCTCACCTACACTCACCCACTTTTACTTTTAACATATTTGTATTGATTTCAGAGAGGGAGGGGAAGAGAGATAGAAGTATCAGTAATGAGAGAAAATCATTGATTGGCTGTCTCCTGCATGCCCCACACTGAAAATTGAGCCCACAATCTGTGCAGGTGCCCTGACCAGAAATCAAAACATGACCTCCTGGTTCATAGGTTGATGCTCAACCACTGCAACATGCTGGCCAGGCTAAGACCACTCTCTTTTTTCTTTTTTTTTAAAATATATTTTATTGATATTTTATAGAGAGGAAGAGAGAGAGATAGAGAGCTAGAAACATCGATGAGAGAGAATTATCGACCAGCTGCCTCTTGCACACCCCCTACCGGGGATGTGCCTGCAGCCAATGTACATGCCCCTGACCGGAATGGAACTAGGACCTTTCAGTCCGCAGACCAACGCTCTACCACTGAGCCAAACTGGTTTCGGCAAGCCCACTCTCTTTTAAGTCCTTGCTCAAATGCCGGTGCACAACCTTGGAGAACTTTTCTGACCATCTCTTTAAAAAGGGTAATTATTTCCTTTATAGAAATGATGACAACTTGAATTAGTTTATTAATTGATTCGCATGTTTATTTTCCTCTAAAGGGCAAGGACCTCATCAATCTTGCCCAACCCTATTTCTTCATCTTGTAGAACCATACCTGATCCAAGACAGGTAGTCAAAAATATTAGTGCGTCACTGAAAAGTAAAATGTTTAGACCAACATTATGGAATAATAGTTGGTGCAGATAATAATCATTTATCCAATTAACACAGTATGTTTTCAATGCCCTTATAAGTGAATTTTGTATTTCATGAAACATGTTTTCTTATATTGGCATATTCATTTCTTCCCCTGCAGTGTTCATACATGTCTGTAGTCAGTATCGCACCTATGTATGGGATGCCCTAATAAACATAGCCTAATAATATTTTTTAATTATTTTTTTAATATTTTCAAAGAAGAAAGAAGAGGGAGAGAGAGAGAATCATCAATGATGAGAGAAAACCATCAACAGCTGCCTCCTACAAGTCCCCACAACCCAGGAATTGAACCCTAGTTCATAGGTCAATGGTCAACTACTGAGCCATGCTGGCTGGGCCTAAGTATATTTCTTGACCTGGTTTCATAGAAGTTTATTTGAGTGGTCCAGTATTTCATTAAAATGGGAACCCTTACTTTCTCTCACTTCTGGCAACTATTTTTCCACCTTCACAACCAAAATATTTAACCACAGATGGCCTTAGAAGAACATCTTCAGGAAGAACTTTGGGATGGAATATGGTTTATGGCTTTCAGTTTAAGTCAGGATAATCAATATCTAACTGTGTTGCTTTATCCTGCTGAGTAGCTTTTAAAAAATTTACTAAAATTAACCAAACAAGTTTCTTGATTCACCTTCCCTATGTCATGAAGTAGACAAAATTCAACTACAGACTGATGGTCTCCCTCCCCTGTGGCCCTTAATAAATAGAAGGTCATTATTGTGGAAAATGGATGATTTTACTTGCCTGTTTTCTTTTTTGTATAACATAAATCTCCCTCTCTCCTACTGATAAAAAAATTAATCTCTTTGTCGAAGTCACAGCATATTCCCATGCAAGTGGCTCTTTTGCAGAAACTGCTCAAATAATTACAGACCTTAGAGAAAATTATAAGGTCAAAACTATTCTTCTAAAATAAAGGTTACTTATGTTGGCTTTATAAAATTTTCACCAGGTACTAATAACTTAATTTGAGCTTTTCTTTCTTTATATAATTTTGGAACATTGTACTTCTTGTGGGGCAATGCCAGCAAGTTATTTTCATTTTTTGTTTAAAATTAAATATATTAGTTATTTTAGAAAATCACATCTTTATTCATCAAAGGGTTAGGGCACCTGATGTAGTAATAGAAAAAGTACTATGTATGGGTTATAATACATGGATCTCCAAATGTCATACTTCTTTATTGTAAATCTGAGGTCCTAAAATTAAAATAACTTTAGTATATTTTAGGATTGTTAACTAAAATTGCCCTGCTCACAGTCTTTTTGGTAACAGCTAAAAAATAAATTAATTATGTAGATATTTTTCTCTAAGCCCTTAATATTTTGTACTTTATATATTAGTGCCAGAGAAAGGAAAATAATTTTTCAATATGAATTTAATAATTAGAATTATTTTAGTTGCCATGATTTATAGTTTTATTATTCCTTGTATTTATAGCATTGAAGTGAGAAGAGGAAGGGAAAATATAAATAGAAATGTCTTTTTTTCCCTCTATTTTTAATCCTCACCCTAGGTCACCGTGGTGGGCAAACTGCAGCTCGGAAGCCACATGCAGCTCTTTGGCCCCTTGAGTGTGGCTCTTCCACAAAATATCATGGCCTAGGCCAGACTATTTTGAAGAAGTGGCATTAGAAGAAGTTTAAGTTTAAAAAATGTGGCTCTCAAAAGAAATTTCAATCGTTGTACTGTTGATATTTGTCTCTGTTGACTAATGAGTTTGCAGACCACTGGGCCCTAGGATATGTTTAGAGAGGGAAAGGAAGGAGAGAGAAAGAAAGGGAGGGAGGGAGGGAGGGAGGGAGGGAGGGAAGGAGAGAGAAACATTGTTGGACTGCCCTCCACGTGACCACATGATCTTCATCTTGGAAATAAAACCACAACCCAGGTGCATGTGGTGACCTGAAATGGAGTCAGCAACCCTTCAGTGCACAGGGTGATAACCAACTTAGCCACTTTTTAAAGTTACTTTTTTTTTTAAATGTAACTTTTCAAAATTTGATTTCAGAGAGTAAGGAAAGGGTGAGAGAGATAGAAACATCAATGATGAGAGAGAATCATCAATCAGCTCTTTCTTGCCTGCTCCCCAATGGGGATTTGAGCCCAACAAACCAACCTGGGAATTCCTTGACCAGATAGAAACCTGGGACCCTTCAGTCAGCAGGCCAATGCTCTATCCATTGAGCCAAACCATCTAGGGTTAAAGTTAATTTTTAAACATAATACATCTAGCTGTAGTTATACATTTAGTAATATATGCCAACCCAAAATAAACAGACTGTAGGCCATTGTTAATATGAAAACAAAGCCACGCCTTTGTCTTTAAAACTACTCTTTGCATAGCTATTTTCACAGCATTTCATCAAGCCCGTAGACACGTTGATAGGTATATTCAAATACATGAATCATAGGAATGTAGAAGTCTTCAAATTATTACTAATTTTAGCATCTAGCCTAGATCGCTGAAGTCATGTGCTGAAGACATTCACTAAGATAGTCTTTATTACCTAGTATTTCACTTTATAATTAAAGTCTTCTTGAATCATGTCTAAAAATAAGTTTTTTTCAGTAATTAAAATTATCTAATGCTGTGTTTTTTAAATAAATCCTTTTATATATATTCAACTATTTAAAATAGTGCCTAAATTTATTTCAAACGTAGTTATGTGTGGTGTGTTCTGTTAGGTGATATTAAATGGCTTTCCATGGGTGTGTAGTTTCTACTAGAAACTGTGCATAGCTGGCCAAAGGCTCCCCAAGGGCAATGCACAGGGTAACTGTTCATTAAATACTTGAATAAAATGGCATATTAAGCAATTGATACAATGATAAAAAAAAATAACCATAATTTGGGGTGCTGATACTGTGTTTTTCACCTTCAATCCAGACAGTAACCCTGGGTTCTAACTATTATGTCCCATTTTATGGGTAAGGAAACTGAGGATCACAGAAGCCCAGTAATTTCCACAATACTAGCCCAAAATCAAGGTCTACATCCAAATTTTCTGATTCTCATTCGCAATTTAGTCAGCCTTCCTTATAATTCACTTACTTCAACTGTTCAAGCAGGTCAGTCAAAGACTATGAATGCTGGAGGATAGAGAGCTTTAATTCCAAGTGAATGTCTCATCTTCCTCTCAGAATCTGAAAATGTTATATAATTTGACTGCATCAAGGAAAAGCAATCCAATAATACACACACAAAAAAAAACAGTTTAAGAAGCGTTTTTTCTATACATTCAAGGGCTTAAAAGTGTAGCAGTTGGTCAATATAAAGCATTTTACAAAATATCTATTATTTAATATCAGGCTTTCATTGATGTTAATTTGGTCTCTCATATACGTTTTGGAATAGAAAATACACTTATTGTCAACTGACCTATTTTATAGCTATTTTATCATGCTTGACTAAAAATCTTATTTGATTCATTTTCTTAAGAAGTGAAGAAAGCACAGATCCATCCTACAGGCACATTAAGAATGAATCTTATGAGAAACCAAGATGGCGGCATACATAAATGCCTAACTGCAGCCTCACACAACAATTTCAAAAAATACAACTAAAATATATAAAGTGGACATTATCCAGAAGTACAGGAAAGTTGACTGACTGGAAATTCTACAACTAGAAGGAAAGAGAAAACCAGAAGGAAAATCAGAGGAGCTGTACACGGTGCACGCGTGGGGAGAGGATGGAGCAGGAGAGGAGGGGAGGCTTAGTGCCTGGCTGGCGTTCCCTAGAGGGAAGGAGATAAAAGCTCTGGACTCTGCTGAACCCCAGTTCTGACTTCACTGAACCCCAGTTCTGGGCGAGACCCTGGGGTTCCAGGCTCATACAGAGGGAATCTGGGCTGTAAGACTGAAGCTCAAGGGAGCAGCGAAAGGCAGAGGCCCAGAGTTGCACACATTGCGCGCACAGAAGACAGACTGTTGACTGGGCCCCTGGATTGCCCTCGTGGGAAGAAGACATAAACTCAGGACTGCTCTTAACCCCACTTCCAACCACACTGAACCCCAGTTGCGGGCTCATTGAGGGAGAAACTAGACTGTCTGGTAGCAGGTGAAACTCTAGGGCACCTTTCTCTCTGAGGTGCTTGCAGGGAGTACCAAAGGACACTGAGGAACACTAAGACTCAGGAACCTCATAGGGTGGGACTAACGGGAAGCCAAGGCTGTAGGCTCCACCCTGAAACTCTGCCCCATCTAAGCTGAGCACAGAGGCTTTTGCAGTTTTCCAAGTCTAGTTGAATAAGGCTGTCTCCTGGCATAGACACAGCTGATCCTCACAGCCAATTGGCCTGGAGATCAGTTCCTCCCAGTGATACCAACAACAATCAAGACTTAACTAAAATAAGGCTGTACACACAGTCCACAAAGGGGTGCACCAAGAGTGTCCACCTCAGATAACTGGGAGGCTGACCCACTGAACCATATGGGACACCTTAACACACAAGCCATCCTACCAACTCAGGGAAGCAGCGAAAATGACGAGACAAGGAAACAGATCACAAATGAAATAAATGGAGGACAAAAAGTGACTGGATATAGAGTTCAAAACCACGGTTATAAGGTTTTTTAAGAATTTCCTAGAAAAGGCCAATAAAATAAACAAGACTATAAGGATATGAAAAGGGGTCAACTAGAAATAATAAATGATCAACTAGAAATAAAGAATACATTGTCTGAAATAAAAAAATATTATACAGAGTCGTAAAAACAGAATGGATTGCAAGAATCAAGTCAAAGATTTGGAACACAAAGAGCCAGAGGACACTCCTCTGCAGAAGCAAGAAGACAAGAGAATCCAGAAAGTTCAAGATAATGTAAGAAACCTCTGGGACAACTTCAAGCGAACCAACATCAGAATTATGGGGGTCCCAGAAGATGACAGAAAGCAAGACACCAAAAATGTATTGAAAGAAATAGTGAC